>OX463304.1:6055867-7311734 GCA_949820665.1 Scrobipalpa costella | reverse complement strand
ACATAGGGATATAGGGACAGAGAAAGCGACTTTGTTTTATACTATGTAGTGATTTATTAAAAGCCTTTACATTGGGTTATATTATAAATTAACATTAAATAAATACATTTAATTCTAAAATAATAATTAAAAAAGTTAAATACACTTAAAATACATTAGGTTACGTTAACATATTAAAAATATTTTACAAGTATACCTTAATACTGAATAGTTGAGATTCCTTTAAGATATTAAACTGGCATCTTTTATAAATAATGAATAAAACGCAGGGTCGAAATTTGAAATAACCTGTCACGGAGAGCGTGCGAGGTATTGTTCGAGGCCTATTGTTCAGAAGTTGTTCAATTGCACCCTTGCACCCCAACTAGTGATGTACAAATGAAGAAAAAAACATTTAGTTATTCAAGCTAGAGCTATCTTATCAAAAGATCATTATAATTCTCGAAACAAAGAATATAGATACTTGAAAGTTGTATTTAAATTTGATATTGTTTTTGTTTAATTTATATTCAATATTTTTGTATTCAAAATGTTTTTTTCTTGACATTAAAGTCTTATCCTCATATAATCGTACAAAATAACTAAAGTTTATCTGAATAAATCATTTCAAACACCCATCAAAATGATCGTTCAAATGAATCACTTACATCCCCCCATCCCTACACCAACCCTAAACAGGGGTTATAATAAGATCCCCACGCATGCATTATAATTATAAGTATGCATAAAGTACAATTTGCATTTTAATTAGGTATTATGCAAAACTTATACGAAGCCACTAAGATTTAATTTATTTATGTAAATAATTTTCGTAGTTTTATGTCCTGTGAGTTTTGAATTGGATTTTTCTTTCGCGTCTCATAATTATTTGAGAAACTTGTAATTGTTGTTAGGTTTAAACGTCTTTCATACCGAAGCTCTACTGTCCTATTAACTATCTCCTTATATAAATATTATAAATACGTATAAAAATATTCAAATGGAAATTCAATGTGGATAGTTAAAAAACCGTTTCCTAAAATTTTACCTATCATAATTATTTACATGTCTACATATTAATTACAAAAACGCAGACAGAATATACTACTTACGTTTGCTATGATTCACAACCCCCTACCTACTACATCTACCTTATACCTAATTTGGTTACACTGTTTAAAAAGTTGGTAAAACAGTAGACAGGGTTGAAGTATTTTCACACTACTTTACAAAACCATGATCATTTTAAAATGGATTTACACCAAGATAGACTCGACAATCTACATATATACCTAGTGCGGGCAATTCGTATGCGCACAAAATCACTAAATCGTGACTAAAATCGTTACCTGTCATTGTATATCAAGAGATAATAGAAAGGGACGGCAAGAACAGTTTTAATTAACAGTTTTAGTCAAGGTTTAGTTCAGTTGTTTCCTCAAGGAATCGGTACCAGTATCTACTGGGACTGTGACTCTACTCACCGTCTTTAGACGTTGGAAACTTAATCTTGCGTATAAATACATTTGACATCCAAATTGACTTTGATCTATTTTCCTTATGTACACATTATCGCTTACTCACCAAGCCTTTTCCTCCAGCAGGCAGAATCAGACCGGGAGAGCGGCGCCAGCTCTCCGGAGGCGCGTGCGCAGCTGGCCGAGCAGCGGTCGCCCTCCCCGCGCCGCAGCTCCCCGCATCAGTCTCACCAACCGCATTTGAATGGCTCCAGTGAGTTCGTACACCACTTTACTGATCTGATCTTAGATTTTAAGGTAGCTTAACATCAGCCAGGATATAGGGCTTCTCTTAAGTCAAGACAATGAGCCAGCTATAAGCAGCGGTCGCCCATCTAGAGCCGCAGCCCCCGCACCAGCCCCACCAACCGCATTTGAATGGCTCCAGTGAGTTGGTACACAGCCAAAGCTTAGGCCTCCCATAAAGCGCTTCAGATAAAGCAATAAAGTACCTCAGGCCAAAGCTAAAAAACAATCTTTCTCTTCCCGAGGATGTCAAGATGTCAAGGAATCTATAGAATGCTAAACCATCTGTCCTATTCGTCGTTTACCTCAAAATTAGGGCAGGTAGTCAATATCCAGAGGACTTTCAGCGAATGATATAGATGTAGAATATTCCGAGAAAAGGGAGTGGATTTAGTTTTGTGGAGTGGGTTATTATTATTATCCTTAAATAGGTAGTTTATTTTTGACATGTTTGTTTAAGAAGATTTAAATTTATGGTGCAATTGCAAAAGGAAAACAGCCAAAGCGGAAAAGAAACTGATGAAATCATTCGCCCACGTGCGAAGGTATTCCCCGAAGGCTTTATAATCACATCAACCATTTTGAATGAGTCTTTAGCAGGTAAAATTAACTTATCTAACTTAATGAGGAAAACTCAAGACACACACAGAAGATATTGTACTTAGTTGATATTTGATCTTCAACGACAATACAGTGTCCATAAAATTTAATTCTATTTAATCATTATTATGATTGATACGAATCGTAGAATAAATTGGCGCAAATATATGATTAAAAGACGCCTACACCACTTCGTTCGACTTCGGCGCGGTAATTTTTTTCTATAAAATGTTTCTAAATATCACATCATCATTTTTAATTTCTTTGCAACCCTCATTGAAGATGATGTCCAGATTTATAGCTCCCATAAACTAAATTCTTCATTCACTAAACTCGTTTCTTTTTCAACAGTGGCGTCGATGTTCCAAAATCTCCAGAACCTGGCGAATATGCAGCAGAACATGCCACCGATGTCCCAAAACCAGCTACAACAGCAGATGTCACAGCAAATGACACAACTAGCAGCAAATCTACAAGGACTGTCTTCTATCAACAACAACCCGGTTATCAACTCACCACTCAACCTGAGTGTTAGTGCTCCAGGTAAGAAACAAGATGGTGTCAAAATTCCCTAACTTCCAGAATTTGAAAAAAATAAGCAGAACTTGCCACCGATGTCCCAAAACCAGCTTCAGTGTTACAGCAGATGACGACAACCCGGTTATCAACTCACCAGTCAAACTGAGTTAGTGCTCCAGGTAAGAAAGAATCTAGTGTCAATATTCCTAAAGCTCCAAAACTTGAAGAATATGCAGCAAACCATGCCGCTGTAGTCCCAGAACCAACTCTAGTAGCAGATGCCGCAGTAGATGATCAACTATCAGCAATTGTTAGTGGTCCAGGTGAGAAAGTAGTTAAAGTAAATAATAATAAACAGTCAAAGTATCAAGAACCTGTCAAATATGTAGCAGAACATGTCGATGTCCCCAAACCAGGTCCAACAAAAGACAGCAGAGGTGAGAAAATTATTATAGGCGACCATGCAGTGGTTACTGAAAAGGCAAATTACAATAAATAAAGACAATTTAAAATAACTTTTAGCTAAATATCTAAGCAGAGTAGCCCAGCAAAAAAATACATAAAAAATAAGGTAGGTACGTATTCAAACACGAAGTAAAAAAAAGTTTAAAGAATACCAAAGAACAGCAAAAGCCATAGTCCCACCTCCAATATTATAATTAAACATGAGTCATTATTACACAAATTACTACACTTACCGGTAATCAAACCGATCTGAGAAGGAATGTGAAATTCCCATGTTAACGCTAGAATGACCGATTTTGATCACCTATTAATTAACCAAGTCATGGATCATTTTGTGCAAGGAAACGAAATTGCTCGAACTTCTTATGATTGGTAAATTAAAACAATTTTCTGTATCAAATCGCAAATCTATTGGACTTCAAACGATACATCTTTTAATTTCCAAATAATTTGAACGAATTATTCTAAAACGTCTGTGAGAAACATCAAACTTCTTTCACTAAAAGGGCAGACAATTATTTCTGGTAGCCATAACTAAGTAAAGCACATTACGGTCCACTCAGAAACTATTCGGAACCGCTGAGCTATTATTATGAAGCACTCATCACGTTCATCAAGATGTAATTTAAGCCGCAGATTTCGACTTATGCAAAGCATATATAGTCTATTTTCACATGCATGCGGCCGGAGAGCCATCTGCGCGTTTTTCGGACACAATTAAAATAGACTTCAGACCATTTTGCGGGTGAGGTCCACCACAAATTAGGGTGAATTAGATAGATTGGGATAATCAGGAAGACACGGTTCGCGCATTAAATCTCTTACTTGAGAATCACGTGGTCGTAATTAGGTGATTACCGAAACCAATCGATTTAATGAATTCAAGATAGCGGCTTCACTCGCCTGCCCATTAAATCCATGCCGTAATGGACGAAAAAACCTATTTAAATAATGAGTATAATTACATATTTTTTCACCAACGCACGGATATTACGACTGTTGCGGTATCATTAAGAATTTTATTGTCTTAATAGAGCTAATTATACATTTTTTTCGGCTCTTAATTGATGCGCCGTAGGAAAGAGCATTTATTACAAAATGTGAAATGTCATGGTATAAATGAATATGTTATGTTAATGTTGAGTTTAACGGGTTTGTAAGGCATGCAGATAATGTTTTAGAGTTTTGTTCGGTCCGTTTTGTTCGCGGCAAATTAGTCTTGCTCGGTTGCCGATGGATTTTGTGTAATTTTCTATCGTTCTTTTATTATGTTCGTTAGATGGACGCCGGCTTTTGTAATTATAATATAATTTTATTGTTTAATTACCTAAGTAGAAAGTTGCGTTGGACATGAGTATTGCGTTTGTAATACTCTGTTGATTTGTTAACTGACGCCGTGACGGATGGGGTTGATATAATGACCGAGTCTAAGCCGACTCATCAATTTTTAAAACTATCTTTTATTAGGTATATCGGATGTTTATTAGGGTATCATAAACAGCAACAGATGTTTCAAAAGCGAGCAACAAAACCCGAAACTGGAGATGGCTTCACGCGTCATTTTGAAAATATTACCGAAATAATTCGGAAATTGAAACATATTTTATTTAAAGCTCAAGTGTACCTAAGATTCAGCTTATCGGTCACAACGGATCAAGCCACGGTTATTAAATGAATTATTTAGAAATATATACTACCACTGCTATTTTTTATTTTATTTTTCAGTGAATATGGTCTTGAATTTGCTATAACAAAGTATTTTTCCACAGGTATGGGCTCCCCCACTCCAGTGGGCAACAGCAACATGCTGCCTCCAGCAATGCCGACGATGCCGCAGCTGATCCTGGCATCAGGCCAGCTGGTGCAGGGCATCCAGGGCGCGCAGCTCCTTATCCCCACCTCGCAGGGCATCGCCACGCAGACCATCCTCACGATACCAGTCAACCACGTCAACTCAAACGATCAGATGGTGAACCTAGCCCTGAATAATGGTCAGGTCGTGTCGACGTCCTTAGCGAACCTCCAAGCGATGGCACAGCCTCACCAGCTGCTGAATTCAAACCCTCAGACACAGTCGAACATAAGGCCGAACATGCTGAATTCGTCACTACAGAACGCGCTGCTAAACCCGGGCTTACCGAACTTCCTATCTAACGGCGGAACAAACGCCCAAGAGTTGCTACAAGCTTTGCAACAACAGCAGCAGCAGCAGCAGCAACCACCTGCAAACCACAATCTGCTGCAAACAGTACAGCAGAACAGCATGCCGCAGCAGATGCAAGGCAGGCGGTCGTCATCGCCAAGGCCTGAGAGGCATTATAAGGACAGAGAAAACTTCGAGAGGTTCGCTGGAGGGTCCAGGGAAAGGAATGAGAGGGAGAACCAGGGACAAGTCGCGATGAACAGTATTAACAGGTAAGATTTTCATATATTTTTTTTGTCAAATTCAATGCAGGTGTCTTGTTCTTCTAGGTAGCATTTTCCCTCTTTCTAGGCCAGTACTGTGATCAGCTTTCCGGTTGTGTCTACTTCACTTTGCCCGACAAATTCAATACATACATACATACTTAAAATTACGGCTTTATCCCTAATGGGGTAGGCAGAGCATAAACGACCTAAATAAAGGTCGTTCCGCCACGTCTGACAAAGTTTTGAGGGTTATTTAAGATAGATTTGTAGGTATATTGCTGTATTGACAGGTTATCAGCCCATCGGCTAAATTACAATAAACTGAAACCCTCGGATCCCTTAGCTGGTTTTTACAGCATGTCCGGGAGGAAATGCAGCTGGCACATTGTTAAAGTGCCAAGGCAAAGTGTAAAACCATAAAAGATAAATCGCCTGTCCTTTTTTAATTTTATTATTTTGTAAGTGATTTTCGTAATTTTAGTTTTAGCCGGTGGAATCTAGAATTAAGCCCAATAGGTACTCGTACTTTACCAACTAGAAGTTTTATAAACTACTGCCCATCCAATATTTTGTCACATCACAACACGATCCTAATCCGACTGGTTTGCCAAATTACCCCATTCCATGTATAATGGATTCTGGCTTTTATTGCTCTAGTAATTAGGTCTAGATCGAGTGCAGATAGTGTTGGCGTGGGTGCAATGACAAGTGTTGTAGGTAATTATGTGACAATGAGTGTAATTACTAGATGAATGTCGACTACATCGCCAGTGAATGGGTGCGGGCACGAAAACAGCGGGAGCTGGAGCGATTCTTGACTAAGGTTCGTATTTATAAAGCGATCTCAAGATTGAGAATAATATTAAGTATGGACTTGACAGGCCGTTTTGTACTGAAATTATATTTACGATTCGAACTCAAACTCGCTGTCAGTCTCAAGACTTGATTATACAGCACAGCACTTGAGAGTCACAGCTAGTTTGAGTTCGCATCAGATATTTCATTTCAGTGCAATATGGCCTGTCAAATCCATACTTAATAATGTTTAGATCGCTTTATAAATACGAGCCTTAGACTACCCTAAAACCCCCACTGTCATACTGATCTTCCTGCCGATGTCGTAAAAGCCGACTAAGTGACGTTGCTTCCATGCTGGACTGGGAACGATAGAAAAATATAGAATGTGTCTACTGCTTCTCTATGCTGTAGGTGTAAAAGTTAGCAAAGGGATTCGAGTGTTATAGTGGATTGTAATTTAGGTGACACTGACAACCTGTCACCATAGCTATAAGTACCTATACATTTCAATCTTAACCTGTCCTCCATATTTATCACACGTGGAGTTGGAGTGAAATTAATATTTTTTTTCTTGTACCTATATTTCTATTGTCTTCCATGCTGAACTGGGAGCGAGAGAAAAACATAGATTGTGCCAGCTGTATTTCCTCCCGGGCACGCTGTAAAACCAGCTGAGGTATCCGAGGCTTTCTGTATATTGCAAATTAGGTGATGGGCTGACAACCTCTCACTACAGCAATATACCTACAAATATTTCTTACTTCCATGCTGGACTGGGAGAAATAGAAAAACATAGAATGTTCCAGCTGCCCTTCCTCCCGGGCATGCTGTAGAAGACAGCAAAAGGGACTCGAGGGTTACAGTGTATTGTAATTTAGGCGATGGGCTGACAACCTGTCACTATGGCAATACACATTACAATCTAAAATTACCCTCAATTATTGTCAGACGCGGCGAAAGCGCTTTTTACGAGGCGTTTAACGCTCTGCCTACCCCGTAAGGGATAAAGGCGTGATTTTATGTATGTATGTATGTATATTTCTTAAATAACCCTCAAAACTTTGTCAGACGTGGCGGAACGACCTTTGTTTAGGTCGTTTACTGTGTGCTGTCTTAAGATAAGATAAGAATATACTTTATTGCACAGAAAAGACCACAAGAGAAAATAAAAATAAATGAAATAAATAGTAGTACAAATAGGCAGCCTTATTGCTAAGCAGCAATTTCTTCCAGGCAACCTTAGGGTAGAGGAAAATAAAAAGTTGAACTAGTGGGCTGGTATACATTTTATTTTGATTTATTTGTATTTCTTTAATAAAAGACATTACTTTCTGTAAAATGTATGTATGTAAAATTCCGCTACTGATCAATTTGTGACCATGGCCTAAACATTTGTACTAAATTACCAATACGACACAATAATTTTCTGTTTTTCATTGTGTTCTATGAGTTTTATAACATCGAATTCAAAGAATAATGCAATTAGTATGCGCTTTTATTATATTACTGTGTGGATGATACAATAATAAATAGATTTATGGGTGAAGTTTCCTTCAATGAAAAAAATATAGGTAATATTAAAATGGGATTTCCTGTTTTCTAGAAACTTCCTTGTTTTCCTTATTTGATTTAATCTGTATCGATATTATCTCATTTTGCATCATTATCTTCTATAATCGATCTATAAGATCGATTTACTTGATTAGGTTCCGTACAAGGAGGGTGATTATTATGTTAGTATGATTTTGGTCATAACATAATACAGAAGTTAGTATAAAGGGTGTAAGGAAGACTATACATACATATAATCACGCCTTTATCCCTAATGGGGTAGGCAAAGCGTAAACGACCTAAACAAAGGTCGTTCCGCCACGTCTGACAAAGTTTTGAGGGTTATTTAAGATAGATTTGTAGGTATATTGCTGTAGTGGCAGGTTGTCAGCCTATCACCTTAATTACAATAAACTGAAACCCTCGTATCCCTTAGTTGGTTTTTACAGCATGCCCGGGACGAAATGCAGCTGGCACATTCTATGTTTTTTCTCGCTCCCAATCCTGCTTGGAAGTAAAATAAACATCCTTTCCATTAATTATTTTACTACTATATCTTTTACCTTACGTTTTCTTATTTGATTTAACACTATTCATTAAAGAAGG
Organism: Scrobipalpa costella; assembly: GCA_949820665.1. Taxonomy (NCBI): domain Eukaryota; kingdom Metazoa; phylum Arthropoda; class Insecta; order Lepidoptera; family Gelechiidae; genus Scrobipalpa; species Scrobipalpa costella. Next base: position 7,303,044 of record OX463304.1, on the reverse strand, counting down.
AACATAATTATTGGGGTGTAAAAACATAAAGTCGAATGGAATTCAATAAATTTCAAAAGATGGACGCTCCATAAATACTTGTTCTGCATCTTTTAAAGAACAAGTAATTGCAATAAAACAAGTAGAATGCAAAATTGAATGACTACAAACAAGAGACGGAGCACTACGTTTATCATGCGAAGGGGATATTATCATTTTTAATTCATTCGCAATAAAAAACGGGGTGAGTTCGACACTAGTTCGCGGTTTGAGGGTTCTAATAAATATTATTGAGTTCAACTGTCGGTCAGAGCCATGGGCTTACGATTCGGAGGTTCTGGGTTCGATTGCCAGAGAGAGGACAAAGCTGATATTTGACAATTTATTACTTTGTAAGATTTTCCCCAGTTTGGTTAAGACATTTCAGGCTAAATCACCTGATTGTCAGAAAAGGATAAGGATTCCGTGCTTCCGAGGGCACGTTAAGCTGTCGGTCCCGGTTGTAACTTTAATAGTGGTCGTTACTCAAAACCATGTCAGAGCCCTAATAGCTGTAATAGGTACTAGGCGGTTTGAAAACTCTGACACCAGGGCTCATCAAGTCGTTGTTCGTATCGAAAATCCACTCGCTAAAAAGAAGAAGGGTTTGATTTTGAGTCAAGGTAAAACATGAGAAAGTTATTTCTCATATTTTAAGAAAGACACATTCGTGGTATGAAAACTCTTCGGCCTTGGTGATATCGTATCCAAAGGATCCATTCCATTCGGTCATATCTTTTCGGTAAATTTACACAACAAAACTTCAACACCGCTTTTTAGGGCTTGACTTTCTCCTTGTATTGCGTTTAGGACTTGATTTTCTTTTCGTTCTTTGAAAACCTTTTTCAGCCAACTGAACCCTAAACATGGCAAAGTCCCGTAGGTATAGTTAATTCACGATATTAAATCATAATTATAGCCGACGGTAGGTGATGACATTTGTAGGGTAGAATAGAGAGACATACCGTGGGTAATATCATTGTAATAAGCAATTAACATGCAAAATAATAATAAACTTGTTTACACGAACCCAAATTTGGTTGTTAGCATTCCGGTGAAATATTAAAAAATCTAATTAATGCTTGTTTTTTGTAATTTATTGTACATACGTGAGTCATGATGCGGTTAAATAATAGCTGATTTACGTTCTTTGGGAATTTTAGGATAAAATTTGTTTGTTTATATTAGAATTGATTTACGCATTGTCAAGGCAAATATCTACATAGTATAAAACAAAGTCGCTTTCTCTGTCCCTATATCCCTATGTAACGGATTTTGATGCGGCTTCTTTTAATGGATAGAGTGATTCAAGAGGAAGGTTTATATGTATAAAACATGAATAATATAGTAGAGAAACACTGATGATTTCCGTGCGAAGCCGGGGCGGGTCGCTAGTATTTTTATATTATAATGCGATTTTAGATAGGTACGTACTGTTACAAAAAAATAACTGATAGACTGTTTTGAACACAAATAGTACTAGTCTTATAATTAAAAGCGTAGGTATACGAATTATTTATTCTATTGGAAAACCCGAATACTATCTTTCCTTATTATACTTACAAACCAATTAATTTGAAACGATCATTGTAATAGTTAGAAAAAATAACAATACTTATAAAACAATATTAAACTTGTTTTGATCAATCAAAATAAGTAATTTCCACGGGTATACATTAATTTCATGGATATATTAGCTGTAGTTTAGCAGATTTTTGCGACTTCCACCGGAACGGATGAAGTGGTGCTATTCTATCCTAAGTGAAGCAACACACATGCGTCACTTGCTACGCGTAAGGTTGCGCTCAACACGCTGTCAATGCTTTTTGCATTACCTACAACACACATGCGTTATCTTAGCGAGCGAGCGAGCTGCCACAACGCGCGCGTACCGCGTAAGCTAACGCCCATGTGTTGTAGGCAATGCAATAAGCATTGACAGCGTGTTGAGCGCAACCTTACGCACAGTAAGTGACGTCTCCTGTACTAAGATCACACAGGAGCTTAAGCATTTTACCATGTTTTTACCTGCATATTTCATCCATTAAGACAGATCATGCAGGGAAAACCGCGTTGATCTCTATAAATCTTGCAATTTCCTTCCACAGGTATTTAAGTGTTTATATGCGTAATTAGTAATTACCAACATAATAAGGAAAACCCGTCTGTTTGACTATTATCTATCTTAATGAGCTATTTAATGCTAATTGCAGGATGTTATAGTTCAAGAGCTGGTGCTATATTCAGGTTTTAGTTCGTGATATGAGTAGTTGACTGAATATTGTCCTCAGGTAAATGCGATATCATTTGATCCTATAATAAAATTACAATTTAAAACTCATAGGAATAATATAATATTTTCTATCATTCACACAGTATACTGGAATTTTACTGATTTTGCATTACGTTTGATCTCTATAGATCTCATTTAGTATACCGCTATAACATTCGCATTATACGTTTTACGTAGAAGACTGGAAGAGAATTTTCTTATTATTGAGTGGGTTTTCGGGTCAAGGATCGTAGCAAATAGAAGGATGTGATCTCTGTCTACCCCTTCGGGAAAGAGGCGTTACGTTATGTATGTATGTATGTTTCGGGTCGACAAAAGACCCGCTGAGTCCTGGTGTCTTAGTTTTTAAACCACCTATTACTAACAGCTTCTTCTTATTAGCGAGAGGATTCTGAGAAGAAGAAGTAACAGATAACGGACTTTTACATGGTATTGGTTAAAATGCTCTTACTAAATGATTGAGTGATTTCTTTTCTTTTACTCAAAGAAATCTTAACCCAGCTCTAGGACTCCAATGCATTATTAGTAGGAACTGTTCTTATAATTGGATAAATAATGCTGCGTTCACGCACTTGTTTCAATTTTCTGGTGCTGGCTGCGTGGAAAGATAATAAAAAAACATAAATGACACTACATAGTAATCATAATGATATAATTGATGCATTTGGAATTAAGTTCGTATTAGAAGGAAGGTATATTAAATTGTACATACATACATATAATCACGCCTTTATCCCTAATGGGGTAGGCAGAGCGTACACGACCTAAACAAAGGTCATTCCGCCACGTCTGACAAAGTTTTGAGGGTTATTTAAGATAGATTTGTAGGTATATTGCTGTAGTGACAGGTTGTCAGCCTGTCGCCTAAATTGCAATATACAGAAACCCTCGGATCCCTTAGCTGGTTTTTACAGCATGCCCGGGAGGAAATGCAGCTGGCACATTCTACGTTTTTTTCTCGTTCCCAGTCCAGCATGGAAGAATCCAGCATGGAAGAAGATTAAATTGTGTAGGGAAATTAATGAGTACTTATGGAACCACCAACATTTCTACTTTCAAAACTAAAGAAATATTCTCGTGACATTTAATTAGGTTCACAGGCAACTCCGACACCAGGGTTCATCGGGTTGATCGACTCGAGAATCCACTCACTAAGAAGAAAAAGGTTCACATAATCATTATATTTTTTTGTTGGTATACTTTTCACTATCACAGGCCCACAGGGACCCGGTCCTTTGAGGCATATGTGGGGCGGAAGCCAACATTATTTTTATTATTATAGCTAGCTTGTTAGATCGCTTTGCAAAAGTCTCCCCCGCGGTCTTCTACTCATCACGGCCGAAGCAACCTCAGTCCAGTCTTTCAGACGGGCGTCAAGATCATCAAAAAAAAAACACACGGTTACACTCATAGCCCCCACTAGGATACCCTGTATCGGGGTGCCATGGACATACACAGAAACAACCGCAAAGAACACCCAGACCCAGAAGCAGACATTTAAACTCATCATTCAAATGTTTGACCTGGCCGAGCGAATCGAACCCGGGACCTTCTGCGCGGGTCGTCACCACGCCATCTTTTTCTGCCTCTTCGTAACATAAGCAATTATTAAAATACGAATCTGCATCCTTGGAACGCACCACAATCTTTGTACCAAATAACTGAGTAACTGCATTGGATAAGAATCCAACCCGATAAAATTATGTATATGACAAAGTTCTGTCTTAATTTATAAAACTTTTTTGCACAGCCCTTAACAAGATTTTATACATCTTAAGGACCTAGACATAAAAGTATACCATTGTAGCGTAAGGTTTATTTTATGAAATGTTGCTCTATAACTACAGATAAAGGTCTAGACACACTGCATCCACGATCCAACCATCGCTATCTAGCCAAGCTAATGCTGGCATATAATTAGGTGCGCATTAAGTATTCTACCGTCAGTAATTGCCGTGACGCGTCTAATCCAACGTGTAATGGTGATAAATAGATCCGGAGGATATCGCCTTAATAATGTGGGTAGTCTGGGTAGCTTTAGGTATGCAGGTCGGTCTACGAGGTACAGAAGCCACCACATAAAGGCCCGCATTCATAATCAGCACTTGAAACTGATAGCAAGTTTGAGTTCAAATCAGAAATGTAATTCCAGTACATAATGTGTCACCTGTCAAACTCATACTTAATACTGCTCTCGATCTTGAGATCACTTTATAAATACGGGCCTAAGGGCCGCATTTATAATTAGCTCTCAAGAGGGACAGCGAGATTGATTTTGTATCAAAAATGTCAATTCAATTCAAATCTTAGGTTATATGGCTTTTGTGGTCCGTGAGATAGTTGACTACTTTTGAAAACACAAGGGATACTTTAGTCCATAATCTATTCTTTGCAATGATGGGCGTACGCTTATGAAAAACAAAGTAATCAAAAAGAAAACTAACATTTATTCTAGACAACAAGAGATTAAAAAAGAAAGATTACGTACTCCAGCTTTGTCCTTTTCTGGCATTCTGTAAAAGCCAGTGAAAGAACTGGGCATCGTAAGTTTCCAATCCTATTTTAAATGCCTCGCAAAATTCACATGGCCATTTTCATACCTTGACTTTCTGTCTTGTTTGTGAATCCATGATTTCTTGTACTTCTTCTTCTGTCGAGTGGGTATCGAGTCTATGGACCCTGGTGTCAGAGTTTTTAAACCGCCTAGTAGCACTATCAGGCCTCTGACATGGTTTTGTGTAACGACCACTATCAAAGACAGCGACCGGGACCGACGGCTTAACGTGCCCTGTGCGAAGCACGAAATATTTTTCTTTTCGGACAATCAGGTGATTCAGCCCGCAATGTCCTACCCAAACTGGGGAAAAATTCACAAAACGGACAAATTCTCAAATATCAATTTTGTGTTTTACCCCCTGGAAATCGAACCCAGGACCTCCGGATCGGGAGTCTATGGCATTAGCCACTAGACCACGGAGGCAGTTACTAGCCACTAGACCACGGAGGCAGTTATTTCTTGTACTCATACAGAAAGATATCGAAATATCATTGTAAAAAATAACAAAGGCTGATTGAAACTATGATATTAGAAGCTAATCACTGGTGTATAAAGAGCAATAAGACAGATTCAGCATATCAAACTAATAAACCGGTTTACTGGGATTTATTTACGTCTTGATTAGCGCACAAGTGGAGCACACACACACATATACACACACACACACACGCACATAGACAAGGAAAACCCACAGATAATGATAATGTTTGTCGTTAATGTGTAATTGGCTTTACATTGTCGATAGGGGCCAGTAGTAGAACTGAGAGTGTGCTTAGAGCGTTTAGAAGACTCTATACTCATCATAGTTGCCAATAAAATTTGTAGCATTTCCAGTACCTATAAATTATCAAATATCAACTTTGTGTTTCCCTCCTGCGAATCGAACCCAGGACCTCCAGATCAAGAGTCCTTGGCACTAGCCACTAAACCACGGAGGCAGTTACTAAACTTAATGAAAACTTTACTTATTATACACAACAAAATCATTCCACTACAAATGATTTGTCAAATTAAAAGCTAATCGAAATCCTTATCTTTAAAAGTTTCAGTCTGGTGACGAGAAAATATATCTGGCTAAGCTAAGTGACTTAAAACACAGTAAGTGTTTTTGAAGGTAGGTTCCTAAAACATTTCAGACGCAACGAAAATAAGTTTTAGTTTCCTGTTGATGCTTTGCCTTCCCTAGATATTATACATACGTGAAACTCGGATGCATATATTATAGCTGTATAGCTAAAAAAATCTGGCTGGCACCTTAGATTACTACAATAAATCAAACTTCACAAGGCGTAATTTTACGTCTTGCACTTTGTCCTGCAGTCATCGTGTTTCTCATTAAAATGTCGATGTGTAGGATGCTTAAACACGGTCTACACTCACACACACACACACACACACACACACATAATCACGCCTTTATCCCTAAGGGGGTGCAGATCGTAAACGAACTAAAAAAAGGTCATTCCGCTACGTTCGACAATGTTTTGAGGGTTATTTAAGATAGATTTGTAGGTTGTATATTGCTGTAGTGACAGGTTGTCAGCCCATCGCCTAAATTACAATATACTGGACCCCTCGGATCCCTCAGCTGGTTTCTACAGCATGCCCGGGAGGCAATGCAGCTGGCACATTCTATGTTTTCTCTCGCACCCAGACCAGCATGGCAGAAACATGGTCTAAACACAGCTAATAATATAATTATCATTAGTCCTTACATAATTACAGTATATGTGACTCAAGGTTTAACTTAAGACTACTAGAGGTAGATCAATTATTGTAAACGCATATGTGTGCGTGATGTACAGTCAGGTTGATATTAATGTAATTTTAAACTTAATTATCAGTTTAAATGTAAAAATCGTTTTATCGTTTTACATTTTACTTATAGAAGTTTGAAGTCTGCTATGAGAAACTTTTATGGATTAACTTGTACTTTTTAATAGTGGAGGTACGGTAATAGTATTATATATTTATTACTAAGGATCCGATCAAAAAATTATGAGATGTTGTCAATGCCCCAACACCTGTCACTCAACCTAACCTGTATGATGCTACAGATTATGCTGTTGTCTGAGCTATTTAAATCCAAAGCTTGACATCACAACAAAAGAGGACGATAAGCTTGTCGCTTTATTAGAAAAAGGAAAAGTCAATAATGCAATTGAATTTGGCAGTATCAAATTGATTGGAATCAAAAATATGTCATCATATATATTTGACCGTATTCTATAATTTCGATTCTGCTTAGTATACACTAATAATACTGGAAGGCTTAATAATTATATTAAAGCCTTTAAAATTAAATATTAATCATATTTCAAAATTTCACGTGGCTGACTGTACACCGAAGACATTAACTTAATGCGACCTCATAATTACTGGTGGGGCATTAATTCTCACATCCATAATTTAGTTTAATACCTCATTCCGAGCCACAATCTAGATAAATATTGTATGTCATTTCATGTAATTAAATTCACATTAAAACATACACCTACGAAGTGTTTGGTTTGTAAGAATATGAGGGGGATCGTCCTGGGTATTGAGCATATGAACGCTATTTTTACACGATCATAGAAAAATGGGGTTAAGTTATTAGTGTTCGTGTACGTTTTTTTTTATTCGATATGGGTTTGCTCTTACTCACCTTGTCTAGGTAGGGAGCGACTGAGACAGAGTCGACGATTGAGCGAGCTCACCTAGAAGATGCCTATTTAATCTAACTTTACTTTTACTTCCGTGGTCTAGTGGCTAGTGCCATGGACTCCCGATCCGGAGGTCCTGGGTTCGATTCCCAGGGGGGAAACACGAAGTTGATATTTGAGAATTTATCACTTTGTGATTTTTCCCCAGTTTGGCTAGGACATTGCATACTGAATCACCTGATTGTCTGAAAAGAAAAAGATTTCGTGCTTCGGAGGGCACGTTAAGCCGTCGGTCCCGGTTGCTGTCTTTGATAGTGGTTGTTACTCAAACCATGTCAGAGACCTGATAGTTGTGCTACTAGGAGGTTTAAAAACTCTGACACCAAGGTTCATCGGGTCGATAGATTTGATACCCACTCGACAGAAGAAGAATCTAACTTTGAAGTGTTGGGGGTTGAATGAATTCGGAAACACAGACGAAGGACTCACTAGAGTTCCACTCTATTGCCGTGCGCATTATAAATGAGTCTTTATTAAAGTGTTTATATGAGTTTCCATATTTTATTCAAAGATCGTCAAATATTCAGGCTAAATATTTATTTATTTATAATTACATCAATTTAGAATTAGTCCTCTCATTTTCTCTAATTAAAATAATATAAGAGAAAAATAAGAGGGAGGCCTTTGCTCATCAGTGGGATGATGTAGACTAAATAAGATAAGGTAAGAAGAAAAAAAATAACACAGCCGACTATACACTGAAAAAAAAGTTGTTTAAATTGATCAAGACACTACTACATGTAAACATACATGGGAGCACATCAAATAATATGATAGAGACAATAAATTTAATGTTAAGATCAATAATTATTCTATTGATTGAAATAATCTGGCACTAGGTAGTGGTCACTAAGTAACTTGATTCATTTATTTTTTGAAATTATTGCTATAGAATAGAATAGAATAGAAAACATTTATTATTTATAAACACATTATTTATGTGCTCGTATTTAAACAAGTATGTTTTTGAGTGTACGCTAGTAAATTCATGACTCAACATTATTTTGCCATTCTACAACTACAACTGTCAAACTTACGTCAGTTTAAAATAAAATTTGTGTCGAAGTGAGAGATTTTTTACACCACGAAGCATGTTTTAACTGCTTTGCAGTTTTATGAACTGCATAGGGTACTTTGGACATTTTGTTTCTTCGTCTCAGTGACTAACTAGCGACCCGCCCTGGCTTCGCACGGAAATTATCAGTGTTTCTCTATTATATTATGCATGTATTTTACATATAAACCTTCCTGTTGAATCACTCTATCTATTAAAAGAAACTGGAAAATCCGTTGCGTACTTTTAAAGATTTATGCATACAAAGGGATATTGGGACAGAGAAAGCGACTTTGTTTTATACTATGTAGTGATTAAGCTTCTCCTTCAAATAATTCATTTCCTTGTAGACCTTTTTTATGTAATTTAGTGTCGATTCTCGCAGGCATCCTAATTCTAATTCTTCTCAAAATAATAATTATGAACGTCAAAATACGGTTTGCTATTCAGGTGACCGGCATTTTAATTCTAAAACCGATCAGATGATTCTGACGTTACTAAAAAGTGATTGAAAGAATTAGCTCAGTCTCACTTTTAGTTTTTGAGATACCATCCCTTACACATCCTGTTTTTTTTTTCACTTTGTTTAACTCTGTACTGCCCTTTAGGATAACCTAGTTATTTCATAACCTCAGCTGTTCTTCGTAACAACACCCTGTCAGAGTTTCTGTAAAAACAATATTTCATCCAAGTTGGTTTTAAGCTTTTAGCTTTATTAAAAAGCAATTATTGACCTCGATAATGACGAATTCTCTTTTAAACTTACCTTAAGGCGATCTGTACTGTTATACAATATTTATGTAGTATTACAATACAGCCATTATTATTTGACCCATGTATGGTGTAAATTCCATACTGGACTGGGAAGAAAATTATTAGGATGGAAATTTCTAGGCAATAAGAGGAAGTAAACCTAGTGGATGCGAAAAAAAATACCATCCCATACACAATGACCACCGCGATTAGAAGATTTGTATGGAAAAGCAAACATATTTTTTTACTCCCTGGAAAAAAATCCAGCTGATGGTTTTTCAGTTTCGTTGACTGAGCAACCCCTATCAGTTTGCGGGACGCTGTCCCTTACATCCCGTATATTTTTGCACAATGCACGTATTGAAAATTGATTTTCTCCTACTTTGAGAAATGAATAACTTTTTCTTGCACCCTGTACAACCTTTAGTCCAAAAAATCCTTATTAAATTACCTACTGAAGAGGTCAGTTTATATCGGTCAGTAATACCAATTGCATTTCATGCGCATATTTATTAAAGGTCACGTAAGACTAGTGACAAGAAAATAAGCTTATAATTAAATTTGCCACCAACCATTATTATTTTCAAAATAATTATCTCAAAAAGGCGTAGTTGAAGAGCTACTTGTGGTACTCGTTGATAAATTGAAGGAACAATTAATTATACGTTTGACTGTGTGTGTGAATGGCTGTTTTCAATAGACGGCACGATGACGATATCGTTAAAATACCGTGACTCTGTTTTTCCACTGGATAATCTGGTATCGTCCGCCTAGTTCCATTCTGAGCTCATGCTACGTACAAGACTACTATATCATATAAATAGCGACCCGCCCCGGCTTCGCACGGAAATCATCAGTGTTTCTCTGCTATATTCTGCAATTATTATACATATAAACCTTCCTCTTGAATCACTCTATCCATTAAAAGAAACAGCATCAAAATCCGTTGCGTAGTTTTAAAGATCTAAGCATACATAGGGATATAGGGACAGAGAAAGCGACTTTGTTTTATACTATGTAGTGATATTACGTGCGAACAAAGCACATGCAGTTTGGCAGGCCAGTGACGATACCGGTGGTGGGAATAAATGCTGTGCCTCCGTAGTCTAGTGGTCAGAGCCATGGGCTTACGATCCAGAGGTCCCTGATTCGAGTCCCAGGGGGGAACTTTACGAAGTTTTCCCCAGTTTGGTTAGGAAATTGCAGGCTGAATCACCTGATTGTACGAAAAGTAAAAAGGATTCCGTACTTCGGAGGGCACGTTAATCCGTCAATCCCAGTCACTTTCTTTGATAGTGGTCGTTACTCAAACCATGTCAGAGGCCTCATAGCTGTGCTACTAGGCGGTTTGAAAACTCTAACACCAGGGTTCTTCGGGGCGTTGTTCGACTCGAGAATCCAATCGCTATGAAGAAGAGAATGCCGTGCCGTTACCGTACCGGTAAGTGGAAAAGAGTACCATATAATTTAATTGGTATCTCTTCCACGATACCGTCGACGATATAGTGCCGTTGCCGTTGCCGTGGATATGCCGTCTAGTGGAAAAACGCCCAATCTATGTATTTCATTTTGTATGCGTGTGCGCGCTATAGTCCGCTCGATAAACTAGTGTGCCACTTTTTACAGTAACTACATTCGCTAAACATGTGTGAGTGGTTTTACTGCAGTCGATTGTTTATCAATTTGCATTTAAATTACTTGCATATTTATGTGACTTAAAGAAAAATAGTTAATTGCGAATAATTCAATATTATATTCGTCTCGAACTGTAATTGAATAAGGTGGGGTGGACCGATAAACAACTGAAATGTAGAGCGCGCGTTGTCCGATATTAATTTATTAAAGCAATACTATAATCGCAGAAGTGTATTCAATCATTTCGAAGACTACTGAATTACTTTAATTTTCTTACGAAATTAATAAATGTAAAATATAAAAGTTTTAAATCTTAACAAATACGTAAATGCGTCATTCAATCATCAAACAAGTGCCTTCCGGACTTTATATTTGCAGTATTTATTTTTAATTTTCATCAAAAAAGAGAAAACATAATTTGTCTTATTAAATTCAATAAGAGTAGCGCAAAAACCAGAAAAACCTGAGTAAAAATGTTTTTGATAAGTCCTAGCACTATCTCATAAATAAAACTACTCTACAAAACTGTTGTGTGTGTGCGTGATACGTGCGCGAGTGCGTTGCAGCGGAAGGGGCCTAATTAGCCAGCAATTACAGCTAATGCACTGGCGGCTAATGAAGCGCGCACCTCATTTGAACGGCTCAAGAACAACTCTAGTCTATTGTTGTGACAGCCGGGTTTTACACCGTGACGTCATAGGTTGCGTAGGAGTGGAGTAGGATGATAGGTCAGGTTTCAGTTTGAGATAAGCTGGTAGTATCATGTCGTTGAATTTATAAGTTGGTTTATGGAAAAAAACGCAGATATCGAGTTCACAATAAATATTAAACTCTTATTGCTACTTTTTTCATTATTTTTTTAAGCAGTAGGTTTTAAAGAAATTAAATATTTTCAGCTTCAGCAAAATTTGCTTACACCTTCATAATATGGGTGCGAGGTCGATCAACGATAGAGCGATTTACGGTTGACCGACTGAACTGTAGATCGAATCACTTTATATCGAAATAATGCTAATTCGAAAGAAAACAGTCATCCCACCGATTTTCGATGATATGATTCTCCCAGAGATCGGCCAACTGCGCAGGACTAGTTTTTAGTGCCCAAGTGTTTCTGGTATACACAGGTGCACTATCTATTCCTTCTCTTTCTTATTCTGATGGGGCAGTTTGACTGACACGACCAGAGAGAAATCAGGCGCAGGACCGACTATTTACATGCCCATCCGAAGGCATGGATCATCTTACTTTTCGGACAATCAGCCTACATGTCCTAACCAAGTCACTAGAAACAACAACACAAAGTCATTGTCCTCCGCCGGGAATAGATCCCGGGACCTCCGGGTCGTGAACCCATGGCTCAGACCGCTAGACCACAGAAGCAGTTGAATACTCATCATCTCCCTAACCTTATTCCGTATCTCACGGGATCGGCTTCCTACTCTAGGGGATTGAACGAGGGTACTGGTTTTTACACAGAGCGACTGCCATCTGACCACCGCAACCTAGAAGGGAAACCAGACCCAATCCTAGATAAGGTCAGAGTTTTCAAGCCGCCAATGCTTAGCACTGGCCTCTGATATGGCTTAACGACTAATATCCATAAACGATATTAACCGGGACCAACGGCTTAACTTGCCTTCCGAAGCACGCGAAAAAGCACCGAATAAACTGAAATTCGAAAACCGAAAAACACATTGGTACGCTCAGGAGGCAGCAGCCCTATCCACTACACCATCGGGCTCTTAAGCAGTTGAATACTATCATCACTTTAACGTACCTAATACAATTTTTCTTCCACAGGCTCGCAGCGTCGAACGGCGAGATCACGATCACGACGTCGCACGCAAGCGCCGGCCCCGCGAGCAGCGCGAGCGCAGGATCAGCACCCAACGCGTCACCTCACGCGCCTGTCAAGATGTCACCCGGGTCTATTAAGTCACCGCCGCACGACGACAATGATCTACTCGCTGATTCACCAAGTAAGTGATAGATAGTAAAGATGAGCGAAGCTAGCAATATAAGCGCTGTTGTAGCATTACCCCATGCGCCTGTCAAGATGTCACCCGGGTCTATTAAGTCACCGCCGCACGACGACAATGATCTACTCGCTGATTTGCCAAGTAAGTGATAGATAGTAAAGATGAGCGAAGCTAGCAATATAAGCGCTGTTGTAGCATCACCCCATGCGCCTGTCAAGATGTCACCCGGGTCTATTAAGTCACCGCCGCACGACGACAATGATCTACTCGCTGATTCGCCAAGTAAGTGATAGATAGTAAAGATGAGCGAAGCTAGCAATATAAGCGCTGTTGTAGCATCACCCCATGCGCCTGTCAAGATGTCAGCCGGGTCTATTAAGTCACCGCCGCACGACGACAATGACCTACTCGCTGATTCGCCAAGTAAGTGATAGATAGTAAAGATGAGCGAAGCTAGCAATATAAGCGCTGTTGTAGCATCACCCCATGCGCCTGTCAAGATTTCACCCGGGTCTATTAAGTCACCGCCGCACGACGACAATGATCTACTCGCTGATTAGCCAAGTAAGTGATAGATAGTAAAGATGAGCGAAGCTAGCAATATAAGCGCTGTTGTAGCATCACCCCATGCGCCTGTCAAGATGTCACCCGGGTCTATTAAGTCACCGCCGCACGACGACAATGATCTACTCGCTGATTCGCCAAGTAAGTGATAGATAGCAAGGATGAGCGAAGCTAGCAATATAAGCGCTGTTGTAGAATCACCCTATGCGCTTGTCAAGATGTAACCTGGGTCTATTAAGTCACCGCAGACGAGCGAAGCTATCGGTAAAGATGAGCAAAGCAAGCGCTAGCCCCGCGAGGAAAGCAAGCCTAGTTCAGCGCCCAACGTGACCTGTCGCGCCTGTTAACATGTCGGCACCACAAAACGTAATGTAACCAGCAATTGCTACACAAAAGTCAAAGAGTTTAAAAGGCTCATATTCTCTTTGTGTTAAAACACGAAGATATTTCTTAAAGTTTACTTACTAATAACGTTATAGCAGACTATTACCAGCGAAGTGTATCGCTAATTCAATACTTAAACTCCCCTAATGTCCTTACAAAACGAACGCCAGCAACGGCATTTCCTAGTCGGCTCTAACTCGATTCTACTTATGCATAAAAGTTGTTCGGTCTAAGCATAGAGGGCGTTCCATTAGTGTCGGGGAAGTCTAACAGTGTCCCCACGTTATACCCCTAATGCTATAAAGAGTTCTACGCGAAGTCCGATGGCCTGTATTTGCAATGGACGCTTCGACAGTAAAGCTACACGTCCAATGCTGCTTGAAACTCAAACTTAAAATACGCAGGTCGAACAAAACCAGCGATGTTTGTCGAAGATTGTTGATGTGAAAGCGTGCTAGTGGAAATCAGCTATTCGCTGTTTTGAACTTGCGTCCAGTTCGGAAGTTGATTAGTATAAGCTTGCGGCATTCGGCGTAGGTGAGCCGTAACTGTCGAGTTGGGAAGTCATCTATGCTGGCTGTTGGATGTTGTTTTTAGGAATCCTGGTTTTAGAAGAAATAATTTGATTTCTCACTTCCATGCTGGACTGAAAGCGACAGAAAAACATAAAATTTGCCAGCTGCCTTTCCTCCCGGGAATGCTGTAGAAGTCAGCAAAAGGGATTCGAGGGTTCAGTGTATTGTAATTTAGGTAAAGGGCTGCCAACCTGTCACTACAGCAATACACTTTACAATCTAAAATTGCGCTCAATTTTTGTCAGACATTGCGGAAGCGTCTTTTGCAAGGTGTTTTACGCTCTGCCTACCCTGCCCTTGATAAAGGCGTGATTTCATGTAATTTAATTCTACAATTTATTTTATGATTTGACGTTATCGAGGACTGTGAAACTCGAAAAATAAAAGCTAAAAAAGTAATCATGGACAGATTTGAACCTGCTGCGTGCCAAAATATCGTTCTGCCATTTTTCATACGAGTTTGTAAAGATACCACTACTTAAACAACTTTCTGCTTATAATTATTATGTTTTCTTCTATGCTGGACTGGGAGAGATAGAAAAACATAGAATGTTCCTGCTGCCCTACCTCCCGGGCATGCTGTCGAAGTCAGCAAAAGGGATTCGAGGGTTGCAGTGTATTGTAATTTAGGCGATGGGCTTGGGATTACAATCTAAAATTTGCCCTTAATTTTTGTCAGACGTGGCGAAAGCGCCTATTACGAGGCGTTTACGCTCTGCCTACCCCGTAAGGGATAAAGGCGTGATTTTATGTATGAATGTATGTATTATTATGTTTTCTTTGACTTACTTTTGTTTGAGTTATTTGTCAATATAAAAGGTGTTTGAGTTCGAATTTGCCTTAAAAGAAAAAAAATAAACTTAACTAAAACAACAAAAGAGGTAAGATAGATTCAATATCGAATTCAGTTCGAATGACCTATTTGATTTACTTTTAGACTAGACTGGAATTTTCAATCAAGTTACAAGACTATTCCGCTATTTTAGGCCTAGACTGAAATCTAGATTAGAACTCTATTTAGGAACTTTTATAGACTTGTTTGTTTTAAAATTCTTGTGTCGAGTTAAGTGAGAAAGAAGTTAATTTAGTCTTTACTAATCCTTTAAGATCACTACAGCAGTCAACATAAAAATAAATTAAATAATAAAAAAAGACAATGTATTTAATTTTTTTTGTATTTTTCCCATGAGTTAAGCTCTTTTGTACTGGTCCGAATCCGAATATTTTCTGATCCGAATTGCGCACGTTTCCATATCCGTTTTATAAAGAAAAACACGGATACGATTCGGATACGAACCGAATACGGAGCAGTGCAAATAGCCCTTACTGTCCTACCACATCAACTAGCTAATTATAATATCGCCCTAATAACAAGTTTATACTATACTGCTATTATCAGGTAAGTAGGTAAATAATTAGATGTGTTGATAGTATCTAATGGTCTTTGCAGACGAAACTCAAAGCTTCATCACTACAAAGTATAAAACAAAGTCGCTTTCTCTGTCCCTATATCTCTATGTATGCATAAATCTTTAAAACTACGCAACGGATTTTGATGCAGTTTATTTTAATGGATAATGTAATTCAAGATGAAGGTTTATATGTATAATACATGCATAATATAGTAGAGAAACACTGATCATTTCCGTGCGAAGCCGGGGCAGGTCGCCAGTACTTTTATAAAACTTAAACATAAAACTGCCGAAACGTACAATTCGTGCAAGCCGTGAACATATTTTTTCCAAAGATCGTCAAATATACGTACATACCCATAATCACGCCTTCATCCCAAGTGGGGTAGGCATAGCGTAAACGACCTAAATAAAGATCGTTCCGACACGTCTGACAAAGTTGTATATTGCTGTAGTGACAGGTTGTCAGCCCATAGCCTAATACAATATGCAGAAACCCTCGGATCCTGTAGGTGGTTTCTACAGCATGCTCGGGAGGAAATGCAGCTGGCATACTCTGTGCCTTTCTTTCGATCCCAGTCCAGCATGGAAGTGTGCCGAAACGTGGTTGCTGCAAATGCATAAGTGATCATAGACGCAGAGAGCTTAACCGTAAGATCATTGTAGGACTTACAAGAATTCAGTAGGTACTGTAGTTTGATCAAAGTAAAGTTCGTTAACATGTTCATAATAATCTTATTTGTAGGACCTCGGATCTTGTTTATTTTCTTTATCATCATCAGCCTGTATCAGTCCACTGCTGGACCTATGCCTTTCCCATGGTACGCCACTCAGCTCGGTCTTCAGCCGTTCCCATCCAATTTCTGCCCGTTTTCTTACGAATGTCATTGCTCCACCCGGTTTCAGGACGTCCTACTATATTTTTTTGTGTCTGCTTATTTATTTGTCTTGGGCTGACATCTTTGGCACAAGAGCAGACATTTTGCAATCGCCAAGTATTTTTTCAGCAGTCCGTGTGCCCAGACCCTCAGTGCTTTATTGCATTGGAACTAGAGGTAGTAGCAAGTAGCAAGTGGATAGCAAGAGTGAGGTGTGACCTACTCAGTTAATTGTCTGTTAATGAGTCCATCGATTTCATGCTATTCCTGCACATTATAGCGCGAGTAGTGATGAGATGCGTGGAACAGGAAACATGTAACATACGCATTTAAGTTTTAGTTGTTAAGTATATTATTATGTCAGTTTCACGTTATATAACCGTTTCAAGTGCCTATCTTAGTTTACCTGCAAGCATAATTGTCTTCTCTGGGTTTATCAAAAATGTACTGGAAGAGATCCCATAACGGGATAAGTTCGCCTTTGTACCTCTATTGTCTTATTCTTCGTGTATTTTAGATTTAAGATTTTTAAGGTACAATAAAGAGCTTACATACACAAATATTACACGTTTAATATGGATTGTGGGTGGACAGTTACTCATTGTCATTACATTGTTGTGTCACGAAAGTTACATTTTTAATGGAAGGTAGGCTGTGTAATTATATTGTTATACGCCAGAAATTCAATTATGATGTGACGTCTGGTCTTACTTACAATATGATGGCTTTGGATGTTTCTACCTGTGAAATACAATCCGGAGGCACTTTACACAGCTATGTAATTTTGTTCTATTATTTTTTTAGTAAATTTTACCTTATGTCACGCATGACAGTTTACAGTGCTCAGAATTTCGGTAGGTGGTTTGAACACTAAATTTTTACTTGATTAGAGCAGCAACGGACATATTGCAACAATCGTGAGTTCTAGTCCCAAAGTAACACGTGTGGAATTTTTGATCTCTACATTATCATATCTTGTATGATTGGTAAGGATTAGGATTGACGCCAGTACTTCGATTTACTTAGTTATTTTACCAAGTCACTACGTAGCAGCGACTGATACCTGTTACAGAAAATAACAGGTCTACGCATCCCTACGCCAATTGTGGCTGTAATTAGTAGTCAATGCATGTTGAAAACGAAAGTGATGCGAGGCTTAAACAGTTATTTTTGGAATTAAACACATTACCCTCTGACAACATTATCCGGAGTTGGGAAAATCAGTCGCCATATTTATTATTTTCGGGAATTGTTAAATTGCGACTTAATGCTCTGTGCTATTGGGTTGATTATTGAAATTGTTTTGTATTACTGAAAATGATTTGGGTATGATGCTTGTAAATATTTGTCTAGCACTTTTGGACGACTTCTCTCAGTCATTTAATTATACTAAATGAGTTTTGGAATTAAAATGCTTAATATTTAACCGAATAGGTACCTACCTAATTAGATTTTATGACACTTTAAAATAACATGTCGGCCATAACGTAAGGTCGGTCTTACCAGAGAGTTTCTTCAAATGATACTAACATAATGACGAAACTACAAATACCAACGCAAAAAATAAAAATCAAAGGATATTAGCAAGAAAGTCGGTCTAGAGGAAAACCAAGGAAAAGATGGCGGGATGACCTCGCAGCATTTGACTCAAACTGGTCGGAAACAGCCAAGGATTGGGAAGCCTGGAAAGAGAACGGAGAGGCCTTTGCCCAGCAGTGGGACTGTTTAGGCTAGTATAATAAAACAATATAACTTTCATTAAATATTATGCTAGGTGGGGGAGAAATACAAGTTTATTTAAAAATCACTCCTAAAACAACGGAAAGACCAATCGAATTGTTATACTAATGTGTACTCAAATAACCAGCAAATAGGCTGGGGGCCCCAATTCTATTGATTACTATTTAATTCGCTGTGCTGTGGATACAATTACTAAATGACTACCATCCTCTCAGAGGCCGTTTAGTCTAAATAATCGATACCGACGGTATTTTTGGGTTAGAACGAGTAAATTTTCACTGGGGATTGCAGCTTGGAGTTTAAACTACCTATTGATTGCTACATTGGGGGTGTTAATCAAAAGTGTCTTTCGGCATTTATTTGTCTCCGTGAAATTATAAGTTTCTGAATTCCTTATTCTAAGAAATTATGGAACGTAGGTTGACTGAACAAAAAAATCTCGTCCCATTCCGAAATCAGCTGAGCGAGTCATTTTGTATGACAGCATGTGTGTTTGTAACTTGCGTCAACTTATAGCACCATTATAGTCTAGAAATATTAAAATAATGCCAAATCTGAAATTATATCAATTTGGTGACAAATTATGTTCATATCTTTTGATGAATTATTAATTACTTAAGTAGACCGCTATTTTAAAATCTCTAAAAACATATCTCACATCAAAAAACTTCCAAAATTGTTTTCCATCAATACCTAATCAAGATAACTTATCAATTTATAATCATATTTAATTTCCATAAAATATAGGGCTAATGACACCAAATATACAATTTACAAAGCCAACAAAGTGAGGAAGCGAGCTTCAAAGAAACCGACTAACGACTATGGCAGCGTTTCTCGAAGCAACTAAATTAATTAATTAACTAATTAAAATCCATTACAAATAATTAACTGGGGCCGATAAAATTGAGTGGGATCGATAGGAGCACAAAGAGTTGCGGCGGTCGCGCCATCTACCGCCATCTAACAATAAATTTAGGTATTAGATCGTTATTATAAACAAGTACCTAAACTGAAAAATAAAAATCCAAGTAAAAACAAGCCGGATGGTTTTGAAAAATATTACACGACACTTACACCCAGGTTAACTAATCGTAATAAAAACAACAGAAAATTACAAAATATATGTAGGTCAGCTGTAAGAAATTTCTGCATAGAAATAAGCAGTGCCTGTTGTGTCTTTTTTCTTTGTGTTTGTGTTTAGTCATGTCTTTTATTGTGTACAAGTAATTGTTAAATAAATATATAAGAAGCAACAACTATAAATATTTAAACTTTATCAGGATTTTCATACTTTACGTTTTTATTTGGCCAAGGTCATCAAGTGCTTGGGTTTTATGAGAACATAATCTCTTATGTGTGAAATTTAGTTTAACTTTTCTAGTTCTGTTACACTTTGGATTACTATTTGTTATGTCCTCTTTCTGTAGTGTTATGAACCTTACGTAAAAGTGCCATACAAAATTACGTTAGCTATCCATTGTACTCGTATATGGAAACGACATGCCATTGAAAAAATGTGCAATTTTTTAGACTGTAGGTACAAATTAGTTACTATTTTGACGCGCAGTCGCATTGAGCGATGGTGAGTGACTGAATGCGTGAATGTTTTTAGTTGGGGATGCCTTTTCCAGTGTATAAATAATTCCTCGAAGGAGCTATTTTAACATTTTCTATCAAGTTTACGTATAATTCCCATAGGTAAATGTACCAGGACAGCATAGCAGCACTGAACTATTCAAGTCGATTAGCCGATGCAATTAAGAGCCACTTCTAAATGAGCTCTAAATATCGATTGAGACGAATGGTTAGCGAGCTGGCTGAACGACAGTCTTTCGTTATATAGGGCAGTCACACACAGGCGTCTTACTGCGCGCAACGTTGCGCTCAACACGCAGTCAATGCTTTTTGCATTGTCTACAACACACATGTGTCACCTTACGCTCTACGCGCGCGTAGCGATGAACTCTACGTCGGCGCATCCCTTTGCCAGTACGCGCGCGTAGAGCGTAAGGTGATGCATTTGTGTTGTAGGAAAATAGCATTGACAGGGTGTTGAGCGCAACCTTACGCGCAGTAAGTGATGCCTGTGTGTTGCTGCCCTAATGTAATTTTGATTTTTTAGTTTAGAGTTTTATAGGGTGTTTTGATATTTTGTAATTGTTGATCAAATACGAAAATACTAGCTATCTTTTCCCCTTTTCGTATTATTGCTCACGCTTTTAAGATTTATTGACACATGATTCACGTTAGTAATAAAATACACCATTATATACCACTTAGGGCGATAGAAAATATAGAATACATCAGCTGCTTCACCACGAGACGTTAACACTAAATTCTTATATGAAACAAACCTATTCCTATGATACCTTGCTATACATATCTGTATACTTAAATCTCGTAGGTACGTACCTACTCTTCTTCTTCTAAGCAAGTGGATTCTCGAGTCAAACGACCCGATGAACCCCGGTGTCAGAGTTTTCTAACCGCCTAGTAGCACAGCTGTTACTCTCTCTAGCACACTCTTAAAAACAAACGATAATTTTTAATCTCCAAATCTAAATTGATTCTCCCATCCACTTTTAGAAGCAGATAATACCTATCTCTACCTCAATTTTACATTAATTAATCTGATCAGTTTCAAAATTAAAATCACTTTTTGATTACATCAAACCGAATGAAAAGCCCTCGACGTTATTACCGAAATGGTCAAACTTTTACTGAACAACCTCTTGGATTCCTGAAGAAACTTCCACAAAGTACTTAGAAACAGTTGTAATAATACGTATTAATTATAATCGATATCGTTTTCGATTCTAAACGTAATCGGTAACACGAATTCCGATTCGGCGTACGTAATTTCACCCATTACGAATCCTACTCACAAATTTACGATTTGCGTGTGAAAAATCGACTTACGATCAAACTACTTCTTATTGCTGTGATATAGAGCATTGTTTATTAACATTTTTATATACCGCCTTTTTATCGAAGTATACATTCGACTAATCACTCGAAAACTTTGAATTTGGATAATCAAGCGATGAATAAAATGTCTGGATAGCGGTCTGGCCGATTATCATGCCGATTTTTGGGTTTCGAATGTTGCCATGTTTTGTCGGCGTCTCTGTGACTCAGAGGTGATTACATTTCAAATGAATGATATGGCAATAATAATTTATTAAAAAGAACAGTATACTGCTCGTCTTTTGGCCATCTGGTCAGTCTGGGTGGATAAACTTAAAAACGACTCTAAAACGAATTTTGAAGTCTTTGATGACCAAGGTAGTGAAGATAAATGAGCAAGTAGTCCAATTTATATTGTGTTCGTAAAAACTATCCATCTAGCAGATTTAATGGTGTTATGCACAGCAGCCAAAACATCAATTGCTACTTAAAGTGTAACACAAAATAGAAAACGGCCCCGAAATAAATTTTACATGGAAAAACACAATAATAACATAACGACTCCAAATTCTAAGTAAAACTACTTCCCGCGTAATATTTCCAATTCAGAAAGAAAGCACACGAAATACTTAATTGCCATTACGAATGAGACTGAGCCAACTTACATCGAAAAGGAACGCGACGTGACGCGGCGCGAAGCTGCTTGAAGATGCATCTCGTTGTACAACGAAGTGAAGCCGCAAAGAATTTTCGAGTTCTGTCGTCATCTCCCTATGTAGCCTTTTCAACTCAATAATCTAGGGGATTGAAATATGATACACAGAGCGACTCCTATTTCACATCTGCAACCCAGAGGAAAAGTCGATACAATCTTTAAATTAGGCTTTTCCCAGTTACCCAACCCAGCTGTCAGAGCTTTCAAACCGCTAATGCTTAGCAATGGCCTCTGACATGGCTTAACGACTAATATCTACGATATTAACCTGGACCGCGTCGCGTGGCACCGCTGCCCGGTCTGAACCGCCTCTATTTCGAAAAAATAACGTTTAGTTTCACGTAACCCGGGTCAATAGACGTACAGATGGACACGCGAACTTAATTGTGTCTAATTAATTTATTACATGTATTAAACAATTAGCGGTTGGGTATCTGATGCATTATCGTTATTGAATTCTCGTACAGTTAGACTGTTAGTGTACAATTGCCTTATCTTTGGTAGTAAATTAATTGGAGTATTTGGAGTACACACGCGAGACTTGAGACCTTGTTTTGTAGAATAAAGGGTTTTAGTGGATGATGTTTTGATATTTTTTATGTTACTCTTTTACAAAAGGTAAACGCAAAGTACTGCGATCCTAATACCACAATTTCTATTAGTAATTAGTAAAAAGCTTTACATAGGATAAAAAATATTCTGAATAAAGAAATCCCTTTATCCAAAACAATTTCCTGATATTTCCTGAATTTTCCGGGCATGCTGTAGAAGACAGCAAAAGGGACTCGAGGGCTACAGTGTATTGTAATTTAGGCGATGGGCTGACAACCTATCACTACACATTAGCAATACACATTACAATCTAAAATTGCCCTCAATTTTTGTCAGACGCGGCGAAAGCGCCTTTTACGAGGTGTTTAACGCTCTGCCTACCCCGTAAGGGATAAAGGCGTGATTTTATGTATGTATGTATTTCCTGATAAATTGTGACGTCTTTTATCTTAGTTCACCGTGAGCACGACTCCTGTATAACGTTAGGTTTCTTAATTAAATAAAAATTGGGCTCGATTCTAGATTTGCCGGGTAGAACTAAAATTTAAATCTATTTGTCACTTTCAGACTAAAGACATTGGAAAAAAGCAGGAGATTCTATTCTATCCGGTTTTTGATTTATAGTCGGTGCTTTTATGCGTTATCTGACATTTTTATACGCCGTCATATAATATGACGGATGAAATTGAGAGAAAAACTAGGAAAACGTGCAAAAGCGCGTTAAAATCTAGCGGACAAAGTGTAAAACCATAGAGTATAAATCGCTGGTTCTTTTCCAATTTTGTTATTTTGAAAATGACAGTTAGATTTTAATTTTAGTTTTATTTGGTGGTATCTAGAATCGAGCCCATTGTCGCGTTATGTTAACTAAACAAGAAACTAACTCACAAAGTGATAACATGAAAGGAACGTGCCCCTCATTTAAGAATTGAACCCACGTCGTCCGAATCGAGAGTTCACGGTTCAAACCCCTATACTACTCGAACAAGGGCAAATAAAACAAGGTAAAATAATGATCTAGGTGTTCCAAAGCTAAATATAGATGCAGTCATTTACATATCCCAGAATACCTGCCTAGGCAGGAGCTAAAGCTGGCTATTAGGCTATTACAGTTAGCTTTAATTTCTGGGAATTGTAGCTGAAATTAGGCGTGCGCCCTTTTGCATAACGTCATCCATTACTTAGAGCTTAGTACTTACTATGGAAATATTTTGATGTAAGCAAGTAGGTACGTACTATCCTGAATAAAATAATTTAAATAAAAGATGTTTTTTAGAACTTAAGTATTTACATTTTCTTTATTAACGGAACAACTTTTGCTTAACAATTTTACTATAAAATTCATAATTTATTCGTCTTCTTCTTAGCGAGTAGATTCTCGATTCAAACAACGACCGATGAACCCGGGTGTCAGAGTTTTCAAACCGCCTAGTAGCACAACTATTAGACTTCTGACATTGTTCAAGTGACGACCCCTACCAAAGACAGCGACAGGGACTGACGGCTTAACGTGCCCTCCGAAGCACGGAATCCTTTTTTACTTTTCGGACATTTAGGTGATTCAGCCTGCAATATCCTTAACTCCTAACAAAAGTGGGGAAAACCTCACAAAGTGATAAATTGACAAACATTAGCTTTGTGTCCCCCC
The DNA here is from genome assembly GCA_949820665.1 of Scrobipalpa costella. Taxonomy (NCBI): domain Eukaryota; kingdom Metazoa; phylum Arthropoda; class Insecta; order Lepidoptera; family Gelechiidae; genus Scrobipalpa; species Scrobipalpa costella. The sequence continues at coordinate 7,278,672 of OX463304.1, read as the reverse complement.
GCTTCGAATCGAACCCAGGACTTCCAGGTCGTAATCTCTTTGTTTATTATTTACTATTTATTAAATCTCTTTGTTCACTAATATTTTCAGAAAGTATAAAAGGTGGAATGGAGAGGCATTTGTGAATTTTCTGAAATAAGATTTTTGAATAATAGCATATGAGCTACATAGGTTTAACGTCTTATCAATGCACCATACTTCAGTTATACTCGGTATCATTTATAGGTATACATACATACATATAATCACGCCTTTATCTCTAATGGGGTAGGCAGAGCGTAAACGACCTAAACAAAGACCATTTCGCCACGTCTGACAAAGTCTTGACGGCCATCCAAGAAAGATTTGTACGTATATAGCTGTAGTGACAGTTTATCAGCCTATCGCCTAAATTACAATATACTGAATCCCTCAGATCCCTTAGCTGGTTTTTACAGCTTGCTCGGGAGGAAATGCAGATGGCACATTCTATGTTTTTCTCTCACTCCCAGTCTAGCATGGAAGATTTATAGGTATTATCGATAATTATCTAGAATGGGAATTAAGCTTCAAATTATCTATACCTGCCCGAATTGAGTTCGATAATTGCTACAGTTCCGGAAGAAGTTACTGCTACTCAAATTACAAGACCTCGGTACGGAAATGTCATCAGGATTAAACATTACGATACTCATTTACATTTCGAATCATTTGGTTAACTAGACTAGAAGCCATATTCAGGGACATTAATAAGTTGGGAACCTAAACCCTATTTTGAAGTTTAGATTTTAGTAGTTTCTTCCATGCTGAATTGAAGAGATAAAAACATGGAATGTGCCAGTTGCATTTCCTCCCGGGCATGCTGTAAAAATCAGCTAAGAGATCCGAGGGTTTCAGTATATTGCAATTTAGGCGATGGGCTGACAACCTGTCACTACAGCAATATACCTACAAATCTATCTTAAATAACCCTCAAAATATTTTCAGACGTGGCGGAACGACCTTTGTTTAGGTCGTTTACGCTCTGCCTACTTTATTAGGGTTACAGGCGTGACTATATATGTATGTATGTAGATTTTAGTAGATTGAACGGTGACTTGTTATGTTGTCGTAGGCAATACTGGACGCACTATTCCTTAACTAATTCTTACTAGCGCTGTCACTTTCTTAACTAGTATATCCAATTTCTAATTTGTAATTTTATCTATACATATAATAACTTAATAATAAACTAGAAGTTGAAATATATAGGTTTATTAATAATAAACCAGAAACCGGATATTACGTGCTAGCCATATTTATTTATAAAAATGTATGAATATGATCGCTGATGCTCAAATTCGTCGTTAAGACAGCTTCTACATTTATGTATTCTAACATTCCCTATAATTGCAATATTTACAAATACCTAACTGTAACACGCATGAACAGAACAGGAAATTATTATTCATTCCATTACACTTTATAATATAAAACAACCCCCACCCCATCTATAAAAAGATATATCTATAAGAAGTTCTATCTACAAACAAACTTATTGGTAACAAACGAAATTAGGAATCCATCGGTAAATGGAGAAACGATTGCCAATTTGCGAACCCTACCCTGTCTTAATTGATGCAGACACTACTTAAACTAGCTCTGCAGGGATGGAGTCAGGGATGCAAATATGGAAACTAATTACAGGGACGGAACAAGTAGAAATCAATAATTTGCAGCCCTGTGACAAATGTGCTCAGTGTGATGCCAGGTTATATTTTTTATTATGTTTATTTAGGAATAGTAAACAACTGTGGACGGTGTTACTAAAATATAGAAATGTTCTAGGCTAAGTTTTTACACAGCCAGCCACACTATTCACATGTTAACATTCACACACTATCCAAATGTTACATATTTTCGTTGCCTCCGTGGTCTAGTGATCGGAGCCATGGGCTTACGATCCGAAAGTCCTGGCTTCCATTCCTAGGGGGGAACACGATAAGTTCATATTTGCCAATTGATCACTTTGTGAGGTTTTCCCCAGTTTGGTTAGGACATTGCAGGCTGAATCACCTGATTGTCTAGAAAAAAAACGAGGGCACGTTAAGCCGTTGGTTCCGGTCGCTGTGTTTGATCGTGGTCGTTACTCAAATCACGTCGGAGCTCTAATAGCTGTGCTACTAGGTGGTTTCAAAACTATGACACCTGGGTTCATCGGATCGTTCGACTCGAGAATCCACTCGCTAAGAAGCAGAATGCCTCATCTTTTCCAGCGGTTTCATAGTTGTTTTTTGACTTAGAAATAAATTCAGGGATTTGATGGCAATAACACTAGTGAACATAAAATCTTGCATTGCGTTCCCAAACCTATCTTCCAAACATGGAAATCCCAATGAACCCTTCCATTGTCTTCTGAAATGCCACAAGAACTATGAGAAGAAAAACTAATTTTTGGGGTTTTATGCAGAAATTAAATTAGAAAATAACGAGACAAGTTTGTAGTTCAATTTATGGTTTTGAATTTTACATATTTTTTTTTTATTATTTTATCTCATTCAACAAGATACAATAACAGATTATAAACATACTTAAAAAAACATTAACAGCATAGCACTATAAATCTGAGATCCTTTTAAAATATCATACGTAATGGAAAGGAGAATGAGGGGAGACTTAATAGAGACATACAAAATTCTCACTGGCAAATATAACCTTCCTACGAATGGAATGTTTACAATGAAATCCTCACGCTTACAACGTGGTTGTAGTCTGAAAATAAACCGTTCACATTCGAATACTAATGTCGCTTATCACTTCATAACTAATAGAGTAGTGAATTTGTGGAACAAACTCCCCGATGAAGTAGTATCAGCTCCATCTGTTAATGCTTTTAAAAATAGACTGGACAACTGATGTAAAAAGAATAAAACTGTGTGTGTGTGTGCTTAGTAAGAACATTTATGAACAATTATGAACCATATTAAATGAACAATAGACTTTATAATAATAGTGAATAGTGATAACCGAACAACGTAAATCCAACACTTATAGGTCCTATCAGCATATACATGCTGCCTGTCCTCAAAATAATAATATACCTAATTATAGAGCTATATAATTTAGCCCACAACCGTCTCTGTGCAGATAACGAAAGTAATTTGTCATCGGTTAGCTAAGCAGCATTCGCGGGCGTCGCGCCGGTAGCGCCTTAATGACACCCCCATAATTAGGAGCAGCCTGTACCTCCATCTACTAATTACAGTAATAGCCCACTAAACTCGCCTATAATTTCGACTATACTGGAGGCTTAAGACTATAAGATACTGAGATAGAGTCTTTGAGGTTCAAGTGGGATTGTATCGAAGGTATAGTTGCGATAGTTCAATACGAAGTGCAAAAGACTAAAAACCTTCATAATTAGAGCAGCTTGTACCTTCATCTACTAATTACAGTAAAAGCCCACTCAACTCGCCTATAATTTTGACTATACTGGAGGCTTAAGACTATAAGATAGTGAGATAGTTATCTTTGAGGAAAGACAGGGGGTAATATCGAGGCTCTACTTGTGATAGTTCAATACATGGGGCAAAGCAGTAAAAAAGAACCATAATTAGAAACAAAATGTACCTCCATCTACTAATTACAGTAATAGCCCACAAAACTCACCTATAATTTCGACTATACTCGAGTCTTAAGACTATAAGATAGTGAGATAGTTATCTTTGAGGAAAGGCAGGGGGTTATATCGAGGCTCTACTTGCAGTAGTTCAATACATTGTGCAAAACAGTAAAAAAGAACCATAATTAGAAACAACCTGTACCGTCATCTACTAATTTCAGTAATAGCCCACTAAACTCGCCTATAATTTCAACTATACTCGCCTATAATTTCAACTATACTGGAGGCTTAAGACAGTGAGATAGTTATCTTTGAGGATATGTAGAGGGTTTTATCGAGGCTCTACAATCTTGTAGGTATTAAAACATCTAAGCGATAGACGATGTAATTTTAGATATTTATAGGTTTTTCATAGATAAATGAAATCAGAAATTGGATGTTGTGTAAAATAGATGTGACAACGTCCGATTAGGATGCTACAACGTAGCAAACAGCTACGAATTCTAGCTATCCTCAACTATGCAAATATAACAACAACTATTACCATAATTTTCAATATATTTTTTTTCTCACAGACCAGCCAACAATCAGCCAGTCCTCCAGCAACGTCGTCGACGGCATCAACTTGGATGACATCAAGGAGTTCGCTAAAGCCTTCAAGCTACGACGGCTGGGTCTTGGACTGACGCAGACGCAGGTCGGCCAGGCCCTCTCGGTCACTGAGGGGCCCGCGTACAGCCAAAGCGCCATTTGCAGGTGAGAAAAAGTGTAGTTTAAATTTGGAATAAGATTTTTTTTTTTCAACTTTGACTGTAAATGACAGGCAATGTTCTTTGACTATACATCCTGAAATAAGTTTGAATGTTTTTGTGCGGATGTAGAGCTACTTTATAAAGCTGGCTTTTCCGTCTTTAATACTCAAAATATAAATCTAGAGCTTTCTCTAGATTTATATTGTAACAAGTAACAAGCTCGTTAAAGTTATCAAATTACGGTTCTGTTATGTTTATTTTCTTTAAATTAAAATACAAGATATTTGTAAACCATCCCACCAAAAACATTCAAAATGCTTAATTTGTACTCAATTAAAGAAAAACATGTTTTAAGATAAAGAGTGGAGTCATTACAAGGAAGACATCTTTTGATAACATCTTGTAATAGAGAGATAAAGTCGCACGCTTCAGAAAAACGCCTGAAGGGCTAAAAGGGACAGTAACTAAATCACTGGTTAGGTTTTGAATATAATTTAAACAAGAAATTTAAATGTCTAGTGATTTTTCCAATATTTTATACTAAAATCTATAACGTTCTACATGTCATTTTTTCTTACAAACGGAACGACAAATAGTTCGAGATTATTATTTTTAAATATTACAGTAACTTAATATAAATAATACTCGTTAAATAAAATAAAGTAAAAAAAAATCGTACGTGTAGAATTAAAATAATTGCCACGTGTATTGCCTCAATCAAAACATTTATGCCAAAAACACTTAGATCTTTTAGATACGTAATATTTGCAAATGGTGCTAACAGAAAAGAGATTTACATGAGCTAGCTAAATGAAGAAGCCGCATAAAACCGAAATAAAAAGACTTGAACGAAACTTGTCAAAACGCAACGAACAAATCGTCGAAAAGAATGTCCGTCACGTAGACTGTTTAATATTGTTAATTGAAGTAGTTTGTTAAACATCATGTTAACTCCAATGATAAAAACTTTATACATACATACATAAATGTAATCACGCCTTTGTCCCTTATGGGGCAGGCAGAGCGTAAAGAACCTAAACAAAGGTCGTTCGCCACGTCTGACAAAGTTTTGAGGGTTATTTAAGATAGATTTGTAGGTATATTGCTGAAAACTGTATGCAATTTAAAAAATGCAAAATTTAATAAGTTTCCTCAAAAGACTCCTTAAAAACTCCTAGATCTTTTAGATACGTAATAATTATTCGCAAAAAGTGCTAACAGAAAAGGGATTTCTAAACTAGCTAGCCAAACGAGGAAGCCGAATAAAACCAAATAAAAAGACTCACAAAACTTGTCGAAACGCAACGAACAAATCGTCGAAAAGAATGGTCGTCACGCAGACTGGGCCCAGTTATCATTCCAACTTTTTAATATTGTTAATTGAAGTGATTTGTAAAACAGCATGACTCCTTTCATTGCTCACAATTCGGTTAATTAATTACCGTTGGCTGGCTTCCGTTCATCGTGGGCACATTTTTTACGACAAATGCACAGTGAAGAAATTAGGATTCCGTCCCACTTGAAGAGTCTAGCTGTCTTGGCATTCTGATGTCTGAAAGGAACTAAATAATATAATATAGAAGCAAAGTATAATGTCGAGGTGTAGAAGATAAAATAACGATAATAATTTTGATTAAAAGTAAATATTACATCACACTGAAATCAAATTTTCATGTCAATCTTGGAAACTATAGGTAAGAGAGAAGAATACGTGTATGTACTATACGGATACAAATCCTTTTATTTTTATAACAATAAACATACATTTATATAATCACGACTTTATCCCTAATGGGATAAGCAGGGCGTAAACGACCTAAACTAAGGTCGTTCCGCTACGTCTTACAAAGTTATATAAGATAGATTTGTAGGTATATTGCTGTAGTGACAGGTAGTCAGCCTATCGCCAAAACTACAATATGCTGAAACCCTCGGATCCCTTAGCAAGCCCGGGAGGAAATGCAGCTGGCACATTCTATGTATTTCTCTCGCTGCCAGACCAGCATAGGAGTAACAATAAATTTGCTACAAATATTAAAAAATTAAAAGTCTGGCAGTCTATAAGTAAAATCATAACACATTACAAATAGAAGGAAAGTTATTGTTACGACGAGTTGCAGCTAAATCGGGTATTCACAGTATAAACCTCCATTCTCCGTGACTCTAATAGACGCGTGCTCTCTAATTGTTTTTTTATTTTATTGTAAGAATGATCAATGATGGACTTATATTCTGATTGGAGATAGCGGAAATGGAAATCTTTTGCTATTTTGCATATATATTTATTGTACTGCTTACTTTATAATCTTCCGAGTTTTACTTTCGTGTGAAATGTGAGATTTATTTGTGTGTTATAAACCAAATTAATTAAAATGAACTAATGACAAATTCAAATTATTAATTTAATTTTACAGTGTTTACTTGAATATACTCTCGGTGCGTCAAACAACTTCTGTTGTAATGTTTATTTAAATCGATTCAAACATCGAATCGGAACGCGCTGAAAATCAAAATTCGATGCAAAACAGAACGCACCCGAAGCAAATTTCAATTCCAACCTCCTTTCGTATAATAAAATCATTAATCGTTACTTCTGTTCCAGTTAATTAATTATCTTGCCAGTAATTACTTTTTTCGTGTAATTAAAAGAGTAGATTTCCCCTGTCTTTGTCCCTCCGTCTTTAGGGTGGTGATGTATTTGTTATTCTTTTGTAATTGGAAAAATAATAGGTCCAAGAACTTAGTGTTTTTTTAAAATATATATTTTAAAAACAACTTCTAACTTGTGATAAGATACTAAATAATATACATAGACCATGTCAGAGGAAATCCATCGCATGTAGAGTCATTCACATCCAAGTAAGCTCAGTAATCGTGTACTTCATGGCAGTTTCAATAATATTTAATTTTTTATTAACTATCTTTTCTCTTAGATGGTAATAAAACGTTCCAATAAAGACGTATTTCAGTAGGTCTAGATCATGAGTCTACATATGTATACTTATATATTTTATCGGCAAACAATCTGACACTGTAGCTATATATTTACATGAGCTAAACGCAGTATTTACTAAATTGAACTGTAAATTTTAAAATACTTTTTAAGGGAGAGTGACATTTATTTGATCAAAATAACAGTTGAAACAATAAAATATACACATACACACATATAATCACGCCTTCATCCCTTAAGGGGTGGGCAGAGCGTAAACAAAGGTCGTTCCGCCTAGTCTGACAAAGTTTCGAGGGTTCTTTAAGGTAGATTTTTATATTGCTGAAGTGACAGGTTGAAAGTCCATCACCTAAATTGCAATATACTGAAACCCTCGAATCCCTTAGCTGGGTTTTACAGCATGCCTGGGAGGAAATGTAGCTGGCACATTCTATCTTTTTCTCTCGCTCCCAGCATGAAAGTTAAAACAAAAAAAACTGTGATTAATACCAGTTCCTTTCCCACCCCCGTTTCTAACAGTTATTTCATTTTCCATTAATTTTTCTTTCGTCTCCCTTCCAATTTGGTGTCGTGACGCCGCTATATGGTAGTTACCCCTTTGATTATACTGGACTTAATTAATTTACATTTTAATTAAAATATATTATTCGAGAAAAGAATTAATTTTACAACTCCCTGTTTTGTTGAGGCCTCTCCTTCTTATTACAATGGCGAAGAAAATTAATTATTAAAGAGTTGAAGTATTTTTGTGATTTGAATTTTAATTGCGTTGTTTTAGTTAATCAAAGATAAGTTTTAAAGTTATGGTTGTAATTTCTGAGTAAACTCTATGATTATTATAATAAATACTAAGTATTTATATGTATGGTGGATATCTATTATGAAGATTGACCCTAGATTTCAATTTTGTGTCAATTCATCGACTTCATCAAAACGTCCTAAAATAAAAAGACATACAATTTTATAAGTTTAGGTTCAAATTAGTAACAAATAAAATACTTTGCAGTAATTTCTTAAATAATAATAATGGACGAGATCTATACGTACACAATTTTTCGACACGTGAAATTTTTGATACAAGTTTGTTATTTATTAGCCACTCAAGAAAAAATAACGACTGTGGACCCAAAATATGACTCGGTTTAAAACAAAAACCAGAGTCAACTTCAAACAAAATTATACAACGGCACGACGATTCATGCATTATCGATAAAAGAAGAAGTCCTTACATTCATAATGGAAAACATGCATCGCTTTCTTATTCCCATTTGATTTCCAAATCTGTCATGGTCATTGCCACTTCCAATGACATTTGCACAGAATGGGGCTGTTACTATTGCACAACGGTGAAGTTCAGATTTGTAAAGCTTTATCTGTATAACAAGTCAACATCTGAAAAAATCACTTTGTCCGATGGGCCGATGTGCACTATTTATGGCCTTGTACTGTACTTGGTGTCACTGTGGTAAACAATGAATTAAGCATAGGCACGGACAGTGTAGATTACACTTTCATATCGAGATGAGACAGACGCAAACAGGGTGCAACCTAATGTGAAGGAAACTTTTTTTAGTGTTTCATACATACATATAATCACGCCTTTATCCCTAATGGGGTAGGCAGAGCGTAAACGACCTAAATAAAGGTCGTTTCGCCACGTCTGACAAAGTTTTGAGGGTTATTTAAGATAAATTTGCAGGCATATTGCTGTAGTGACAGGCTGTCAGCCCATCGCCTAAATTACAATATACTGAAACCCTCTGATCCCTTAGCTGGGTTTTACAGTATACCCGGGAGGAAATGCAGCTGGCACATTCTATGTTTTGCCCTTAGATTTCATACCTACATTAGAGGTAGAGTTTTGAAATTGTCACAAAGTTATACTGTGAATAAAATGTAAAAAAATGCAATCAAATAACAACGACTCACATAAGATTTAGGCTTCTTTTTTAAAGAATGTTAATTTATCTGGCAATACTTATAATTATGACGTGTATCAAAAAATTCAAAAAATTAAAAACTTTTAAACTGAAATTTCTCTAGATTATTTATTCTTGATATTTCGGAGCTGTTTCATGATCAAGTCTAAAAAAAAGTTATTTAATCTGGACAAAATGTTGTTTTAATGTTATTTTACCAAACAAGTGTGCGGCTTTATCTATCAACATTTTCAGTGTACCAAAACTATGTTCCACTGTTTTACTACTAACAAATGTTATTTATATTGATAAAGCACACGACTACTCACATCTATATTTAGCAGACAACGTTTCGACCCTATACGAGGGCCTATTTCAGGATCGCGAAAGTCACACAACACCGCCCGTCAAGTCGACCTTAGACAGTTAGGGTCGAAACGTTGAGGTCGAAACCTCCGTTAAGCGTACGCTTGTACAAGTGAGTAGCCGTGTGCTTTATCGATATATTCCACTGGATATAACATCTAACAAGTACTTTGTTACGTCCCCAGTGCCCTGGCTTCGCAGATGCTAGCCGCCCAGCTGTCTTCTCAGCAACAAAACATGTATGTGTTTTGTTTTTTTATACCTCCATTTGACGGCTGTACCTCCCAAATCATCTTTTAACTCAACGCTTATTTATACTAGGTTTAAAAAAAAGCGACCTAACTTTAGGGTGGGAAGCTACCCATGAAACTGAAGAATTTTCCTTAAGGAACATAGGTCGAAATATGAAAAATATAAACGGACCTCTTACACAAAATAACTCGATTCACTGACGCCATGCGAGGGTATTTTTTTTTTTCAAATATTGACCTATGTTCCTTGGATAAAATTGTGTGTTCACACCCTAAAGATTGGTCACAATTTTTTTTACACCCATTATAGGAGCTGTAACAGCGATGTAATTTTATGTTTCTTTTTACTGAGAACAAAGATCACTTGGGAGATATAACCTCTTATTACATTAAGCACACGCTTTGACTCACTTTCAACGGCTCAGTCCACAAGCAGATTGTCTTAAATCAAAATGTTTCAACGCTATTTAATACAATCTTATCTACATCGACGATCGCATACCACTTGAATGTATGCCGCACATAATTATGTGTAATCACCGGTTTTGACGTTCTTTCTTTTCCTTTTCACACGTACATCGTATTTGCATACGAGTAATTACAAGCGCCATGAATTATGGCGTACATTTTGATGCTAAGACATACCGTACAGTCCGGCCTACTAGGGAACCATGTCGATTCCACAAAGCCCTATCGTTGTGAGATCACATTGTCTATGAACTACTCCACCTAATGTAGCATGATGTTTCATTACTCTTATTTTTATTAATATTCATTTCTTTTGCGCAATAAAGCCAGGGCATTGGCATACGTTATCTTCCATTTCTAATTGAATTCGTTGTTTTATTGTTACCGTGTTCGGTATTAATCAAACTGATTACCCCGGCAGCCTAAATTGCCTATTGTTTTTTTTTCGTTTCTCCTCGTAATCATTAACTCTATGTCAATGTCCTGTGTTTATGGCTATGTTAATTTGGAAAGGCGTTTGGTTAGCTCGCGTCGCGGCTTAGTGGCCCGGTAGTAAGGGAGCGCGCACTATCGACTAAAAAGTCGGCCGATCGTCGGATCTCTTAGGCACAGAGCATACTGGAAGAGTAGAGACGGCGTCGAAGTAGATTTAAAATAGAAAATGTCCACGCAGCATAGCTTCCAATCTGCAGTTGTCGCGGCGAAGTACAAAGCACTCAAAGTGCGGGAAAAAGATCCAACAATCGGCTGACTAAAAATCGCTAGTGCGCGCTAAGGCATTCTCTAACATTCGAATTTGTGTTCGATACAGATTTGAGAAATTGGATATAACACCAAAAAGTGCGCAGAAAATCAAACCAGTGCTCGAACGTTGGATGAAGGAAGCAGAGGAGAGGTAACTATTGTTTGTTTGAATGGGTGTTTTTCTAGACGGCACGTCCACGGTAATGGCACGGTATCGTCGACGTTATCGTGGAAGAGACAATGTATGAAAATCAATAATATAATATGGCACACTTTTCCACTTACCGGCACGGTAATGGCATGGCATTGATTCCTACCGGTATCGTCGTCGGCCTGAAAAACTGCATGTGTTTTGTATACAGCGCGTAGTACGTGCTTGTGTATAAGCTGTCAGAGTAGAAACTGTCGACGATTTTACCGTCCTAGTAGAGAAAAAGAACGATATTATTATCGTGCCGTGGACTTGCCGTTTAGTAAACGCCCAATGGATTTTGTTCGTGGTTTTTGCCGACGTGTCCGTGGATTTGGCCTTGCTTAGCGTTTATCAGGACGTGAAAAGATATTTCTCAAATCTGGTACTAACTGTATCTGCGGCTTAGTCTAGGCTTTGTTTTTGCTGCACTAATACCGCACTTTGTGTTTGCATGCATCATGTACTTAGGCTCGTATTTATAAAACGATCTCAAGATTGACAACCAGTTTGAGTCGTGTCAGAAATGTCATTCCAGGACCAAATGGTATGTCAAATCCATACTTAATATTGCTCTCAATCTTGAAATTGATTTATAATTACGACCCTTAATGAAATCAGGAACATTATTTTGTATATTTTGTTTTCATAAGTCGTAACTCAATGTCTAGCGCCAAAGCGCTAGGTGGCTACGAAATGCCTCCATGATCTATCTATCTCGTTTCTTTTTCTGTGGCGATGACGTAGACAAAACTGTATTGAATTAAAGCAAACAATATTTAGATTACTTACAGCTGCTAAAGTGTTAACAAACATTATTGTCCTTCCGTTTTGCCCAAAAAAATATCAAAACGAAGTCTCTTTCACTTTTACCAATTAAAATGTTCCTAATTTCATTTCCCTATGTTGACTGTTTCCGTACACTTTATTTATTTATAAGTTAGGTATTTTATAACGTGAATTGAGTGGTTATGAAATTATATCATGCATATAACATTCTTAAGGGTCTGCCAGAGTAGTGAAATCCCATACGAACGTAGTTTCGCTTTTATTCCTAAACATTAAAAGCAAACTTAACCAAACTCGTACACATGACCAAATGTATCATATATATGCTTCAAATTAGGTTTGGTTTGAAAATATTAACCAAGTACAAAATTAGAAAGCAAATTTAATATTAGGCAATTTTCACACAAAAACGTATTTTCGGTCTAAATTTGTTTATGCTTAATATTTTCAAACCAAACCTAATTAGAAGCATTGATATGATGCATTTGGTCATGTGTACGGAGTTTGGTTCAGTTTGCTTTTACTGTTTAGGAATAAAAGCGAAACTACGTTTGTATCGGATTTCACTGCTTCAGCAGACCCTTAATATTAACATAGGTCAGTTAGCTTCTCATACTCATATTGCACTGCATGTTTAATATAGCCATAACAGATTAAGTCTCATAATACTGAACAAAACTGAAAACCCACAAATGCATCCGTAAGAATATCAAAATATTCATATTTCATTCAAATTTCCGTTATAGTCATAATACCGTTATACGGAAGATGTACTTCAAAATAAATTTCAATGGATTTAACTGCACTTAGGTCTGAAAACACGAGAATAACCACTGTTTTACAATTTCATGCAATTTTCATAAGCAGCCAGGTGTCGCTTAAATCTTTAACTTCAGTTAATGACGCTGTAAGACTCTGGTCCGTGCTGCTACGATCTATCGGTTAAGGGTTGGGACACATTTAGAACAAATGTTGCGCAACTTTTTCAGGCAACTTTTCTATCAAGCTCATTAATTACTACAATGGTTTTTTTAAGAATAGGTTTAGGTTTAGCGCATTTAGGGCTTTTCAGAATGACTTAAGTGGTAAGATTCTCTATATTGCCGATAGGTGGCTTTTCAAAGATGAGCTGTCAATGTCATGCTTATGTCTGTTTGATTAGGGCTGTGTTCAGACGGTTCAGTATAAAATTTATAACATACCTTTATTTTAATGATTTTGAGAAAAAAACGTAAAACAAAACAATAAACTGTTCTTTTCTTTGGTAGCCTGCGCTAGTTCTGCCATAAAAATCTTAATTTCACTGAAAATATATATTTATAATGCATGACGATCGTGTGAACGTACCCAAACTTTGACAGTTCATGTACAGCTAGTGCCATCTGATGAAGATTTTGAAACAAGTCAGGTCACTTTAAAAATACCTAATATTGTCGTCCACGTGTATGGTGATTTCAACACAGACCCCTTGTCTACCCTCAGATCCTCTTCCTCGTGCTATAGCCTGGCTTCTCGCAGCATACGGGAAGAAGAGATGATGTGAGTAATGTCAACTTTTTAACGTCCATTATTATATTGGCTTTAGGTTAGGCATGAATGTCCGTGATCTCTGTCTTAACTGAAATTATTTCTTGAAAAATCTTCAAATTGGACACTTTAAATTCAACCACTTCTTTTCACAATTTCATGTACTTATAAACGTCATCACATCATGATCTCATATCCTATATCTATATGGCAAATTTAACTGTTTTGGCTTATCATTTTTTTTACTGGCCTCTTGCCACTCTCTTCCTTGCAACAGTTGCGCAACATTTGCAATATTTCTAGTCTCTGACACCGTCCTTATTTCGTCCCATTAAAATGCATTATCTGAATGCAGCGGACTGTTCTTAACATTGCAAATCGCAAATTTGCAATCGCCCCCTCCGTGGTAATTTTTAACGAGAAATACGATAGTCCTTGAATTAATACTGGAATTAGTTTAGTCTTCTTCTGCAGTGGTTGTCTTAATAAAGGTATCTTGTTTACTGAAATATGCTTTAAGCTGGTTTGAATAGACTTAAACTCTTAAGTTAAGAGTACTGCGAAATATCTAGCTAGTGGTACAGTTCTGTTTTGCTACGCCGTCGTAGCGAAGACTAAGAGTTATGTTCTTATCAGAAAAAAATATCATTATCCGTTTTTGTAATAGCTACTTCACGCATTTTTTTGTTTCATTATATACTATTTATTAGATATATTGAGAATTTGACAACGTCTATTTATGAGTTAGTGAAGGAAAATGTATACATTTACGTATTTACTAATGAACCCACTGATTTTTATTCTATTTTGTTAGTTTATTTAACAGTTTATTGTACACAGAATTCTTATCATAATAGGAAAACCTGTCATACGTTTTTTGAAAGCTCCTTATTTTCGGTCAGTCTAAATCAAAAAATACAATGTTAAAAATACAGTCGAGATGCATTTATGTAGGGACATTCAAATTGAGATTTCATTATGTAACCAGTACAAGGTTTATTACGTCGGCCAGAAGCTACAGGGTTATACTTCGTGTGCTGGAGATAGCTACTTACAGTTTTAAACGTAGACTTGATTCATTTACTGTTAAAGGGTGTTAAGATATGATATCTATGAAAACTATTTTATCACTAAATGACGCACAAGTGTTATTAATACTGATAAATCAACGAGTACTCACTTGTTTGTTTAACGGAGGTTTTAGACCTCTATGTTTCGACTCTTTACGAGAGTCTTCTTCATGGAGAGTGAAAATTACACAACACCGCCCGCCGTGTGTGATCTTCGACTGGAATACGAAGACTCCCGTAAAGAGTCGAAACGTAGAGGTCTCACACCACCGTTAAACAAACAAGTGGGTAGCCTATGAAAACTGTTTCAATAGGTCTTTGCCGCTTTCTTAGAAAATCTGGTGCTTTCTTATAAAATGGTGATGTTTTTACTGATGCATGATATCCAAAGAAAAAAAGACTATTTTTGTATCAAGCAAGGTATTTTCAAACGCATTAAATAGTATTTTCTTGCATCATCTAAAATTTCGCCAAGATATCTGAAGTCTGAAATTTCTGATATTAACTTAGTGTAGAATTCACCTCTTCATTTCATGCAAGCTTTAATAATAAGTACACATGTAAACATCATACCTCTTACAAATTTTAAAAACTTTAATCAATTAATTTTAATCAACTTGGATTCAAGACAATCGACTCGCTTTCGATAAAAAAAAACTCAAATTCGTTTGTGGAATCGACTTTAAATACCTAATATCTTAGATATCTGACATTTTGAATACCATCCAAAAACACTTTTTAAACAAATGTTTATGTGATTTTCAACTAATTCCAGGTATGCATCAGGGCAAAACCACCTGACAGATTTTATCGGCATGGAACCCAGCAAGAAGCGCAAGCGACGGACGTCATTCACTCCTCAGGCTTTGGAACTACTGAACGCGCACTTTGAGAGGAACACACATCCTTCAGGTAAAAAAAAAATACTTTAGCTGCCTTTCTTTTCTTTCCAGGCATTCATGGCAAAGTCATGTAAATAATTTAGGCGTAGGGATGGGAACGTGTCACATACCTAGTGTTCTCGATAAAAAGCCCTCTCTGAAATAATGCTAAAATTTTCAAAGATTGGGTTAGTTAGTGCTGTGCCTACCTCTTAAA
Organism: Scrobipalpa costella; assembly: GCA_949820665.1. Classification (NCBI taxonomy): domain Eukaryota; kingdom Metazoa; phylum Arthropoda; class Insecta; order Lepidoptera; family Gelechiidae; genus Scrobipalpa; species Scrobipalpa costella. The sequence goes on along the minus strand of OX463304.1, from coordinate 7,262,965 downwards.
TATTATTTTTTATTACAGGCACTGAAATAACGGGACTAGCACACCAGTTGGGCTACGAGCGCGAAGTGATCAGAATATGGTTCTGCAACAAACGTCAGGCGCTCAAGAACACGGTCCGGATGATGTCCAAAGGAATGGTCTAAATCGTCTACATCTACACAAAATAAAAAAATATCTTGCCATTAATAACATAGTGATGGCTATCAAACCATATCGATGGTCCGATTATACAATCTGCACTTAATATTCGTGATTCTAATTTTAAAAATCACAACATAATTCGCACTGGTAGAATCTCATTTAAAAAGTATAATTTAATCAAAAGTGTCTACTTAATGAGCTATCGATGAGAAAATAAGGAAGATAAGTCCTTTGTAACACGGCGTAAAGTTAAAATAAATTTTGACTGAAATAACTGTCTCGTAGTGTAAAAGTCGATCGATTGAAATGTCGTAGTTTAAGGTAGGTGTTTAGTACAAAAATAAGGTACTTGTATGAGTCACTCAAATATTTCAGTCCAAAAATTTTAGGAGTTTTAAGAGACGATTCTACATGAGACTTATTTTTAAAGAAGTTCCCAAAAATAAGTAGAACTTTGATTTCTTTTGACAAATAAACTGAAAGTAGTATGCCTACATTTTAACATGTCCTAAAAACTACTTTAATAGTTTATTTTGAAAACTGGGTATTCCTATTTTCTGCCTTTTTTGTAAAGAATATGCATTTTGTAAATAAGTACAATACTATGACGCGTATTCGCTATAAGGGAAGTAATCCGTGGAGAAAGAAAACATCAACATCTGATAATTTTCTTATGTCTGACAGTGCAGCTAAAACTTTAAACCGTTGACCGTTAGATTTATAGCTAAAGTCGACTCTACCTAACGTGAAGGTTTAATAACTAAGGGTATAAGTATACCCCCTTGCTGAATTTCTGACTATGGTACATGTTATGCCTGTCACTAAGGTTCAAAATGATAAAGTTAAAAAATAATTGTCCTTTTGGCCAACGACAAGACTCTTTCTAAGCGAATGCGCCCTCTCTCGGCGATATCTTTGTAATGTAGTTGGTACATTAATTTATTGAAATACTCTGAGTTGTTCCGTTTTACTTAGCGAATGTTGCACTTTATAGGTTTAGGATAATATCGATATATTGACGTAGTTATTGTGTCGTCGGTTTTAGTAAGTCGCCTACTGAGATTTTTTAAACTAGTAGGTTTTTGTTAATTAATTAAGGCCCTTTTCATATTGCCTCACAATACAACAAGTAATTTTTGGAATTATTCCTGATACATAGCTGTTGTCTTAGATGAAATTTAGAGACACGGCTTAGACAAAATCACACTGGATTTGATGATAGTTGAGTATGGCAGTATGTTTAGGGCTATAGATAGGTATAAACGACAATGTATAGAACATAAATTTTGTCTTGGTAACTTGTAAATATTGTTTCAGCTATTTTTAATTTGAGTAAAATGTATTATCAGTTTATATTGAAGAAATTTTTATTTTATAGCTTTTAAAACTTTTATAATAAGTAGGTATTCAAGTTGGATTTTGTGGCGACATTAACATTTAATTTCGTAAACTTTGCATTTTCATTTTGGCAAATATCTCATTAATGATAAAAAAAAAATACAACTAACAGGGGGTCTAAATTGAAACATAAAAGTACAATCCATGTGCACTTTTTGAGTAGTTAAATTTGTTATATTAAATTAAAGAAACTAAAAAAGCCTCGCATTTGGAAATGTAGATTTTGAAATATTATACACGTAGTTTTCCAAAAGTCTTAAAAATTGTCGTTATTGTATAATTATGTTAGTAAATGGGCTACTCAAAAAGTTTACAAAAAGAAGAACAAATAGAAGTTCCTTTTGAAACCACATTTTAATATACTGACTTTTATATTAAAATATTTCACAATTCCTATACTTACTTACCCAACCAGTTTCTGAACTTTGTTATTATATTACATACCATGCTGTAACTTTTATGGCATATATTTATTACTTACACTGTAAATAATTTAGTTAGCGCCTTTTCAATCAAAGACCTGCTGTTATCTGTATTACCAATAGAATAAGGTGTAATTTAACGTATGTTAATGACCAATGAAAACCAACTTGTGATCATTAATATTTGTACTGTTACCTACTACTTAACAAGAGTCGTTAAAAAATAATATTATAAAATTGAACATATTTTTCGGCTGTTGAAAAATTGTAAATACAATATTAAGGATAATAAAAAAAACTATTTGGATTAATATTTAGGAACAAATGGAAAAAATATTATCAAAATTTATATTTTCAAAAATTATTACAAGTGCAAAAAGGTGTATTTAAAGGGAAGTTTGGCCATAATCAAAATTTTATCGATACGGATTTTAATCGACTACAGCACATTACTACACAACCCAGCAAGCAGTACGGTAAACAGTTAATCGAAATTGTGCAATGCGATATTGCAACTAATACTAAATCACAAGGAATCAGATTTTCCATACAAATAAATATACCATAAGTAGTCGTCTAATTTATTCTATAGTAGCTAATATAACTCCATGTTGTATTTATATCAAACGAACAGAATTTAAAATAGTGAATGTCTCTTTACAAAACTTATGAAAAATCTGATTCCCCACAAACACTAGTGTAATAGAACGAAGTTAAGTACAAATGATAATTTTATGTACTATTAAAGCTGCTAGTCCCGTTAATATAAAGATAATTTTAAAAATAAACTTATTATGTGGGCAAAATCGCGTTGCACCCTGGTTTTCATGATCCGCATGTATCTATAATATTAAAATAGTCTAATATAAAAGTCTACACATAACATAATGTCAGTTGTAACACATATTCAAACCAAACTGTAACAGTATGTAATAGCGTATTAATTTTTCTTCCTATAATGGTTCCGATTGAATGACTATGGCTGCTGGTTTACGAAGAGACGGTGAATAAAGGCAGATAACTGTTTGAATGATTGTTTTATTCCTAAACTAGCGACCCGCCCCGGAAATCATCAGTGTTTATCTACTATATTCTGCATGTATTATACATATAAACCTTTCTTTTGAATTACTCTGTCCATTAAAAGAAACCGCATCAAAATCCGTTGCGTAGTTTTAAAAATCTATATCTTATATCCATATATAGGGACAGAAAAAGCAAATTTGTTTTAGACTATCTAGTGATACCCAACAAATCTATCCAAAATAAACATTTGGTTGTAACGTTCCAAGTGTCCAGATCTAGGGCTTAGATTTTCTAGGTGGTTGGCTACATGCAAGCATGTAGAGATTTTTTATTGTAAAAAAAAAATATTAATTTCTTCCATGCTGGCCTGGGAGCGAGAGAAAAACATAAAATGTGCCAGCTGCATTTCCACCCGGGCATGCTGTAAAAACCAGCAAAGGGATCCGAGAGTTTCAGTATATTGTAATTTAGGCGATGGGCTGACAACCTGTCACTACAGCATTATTCAAATTTATATTAAATAATCGTCAAAACTTTGTCAGACTTGGCGGAACGACCTTTGTTTAGGCCGTTTACGCCCTGCCTAACCCCATTAGGGATAAAGGCGTGATTATATGTATGTATGTATGTAAAAAAGTTAGTCTCACTGGCAAATTAGGCAATTTGGATAACAAACTTATCTCTTTTGAGAAGCGTTTAATTTAAATGCACAAGAACTATTATTTAATTAGAAAATAGTGAATAGTCAACTTTATTTGAAAAACTTGTACAACTTTTTTGAGTTTAGCGCCATTACCCATGGCCTAACCTAAAAGAATTTGCGTTTGGTAGCTATATAAGCATGTTATCAGAAGCTTATAGATAAACTTTTAAGCAACATATTATTCAAAAATAAATCTTATTTATCATAAAATTAGAAGTATCTTATCAAATAATTTAATTCTTACAATATAATATTCAATTTATTGTTTTTTAAAAATATTTCTGTACATACGTGTGTAGTACCGAAACGCAGATAGTGAAAATTAAAATGGCGGTGCATCTCTTGTCAAGCTGTCAGACAGACTGCTATTTTGTGTATTTTTCATTGTAAATTGCTAAATTTATTTACATTATGTTTACTTACGCACCTGCAAAATATAAGACAATTCTTAAATTATAGTTGAGCATTAATTGATGAACGTTACCTCGTTTCTCTATTTCATGCAAAAATAACCTGAGCTAAAGTCCTTCCTGGCAAACATCTGACCAGTCATAAATACTGAGCGAAAAATATGTTTTCCTAGTGCTTCAGACGCGATGATTTGCGTAGTCAATTACGTCATGGTTTCTGCGCCCTGGGATTACCTGTAGACCTCAAGGATACGTCGGTTTACAAGTGGGACGACTAGTTTTAAAGAAACAAAACTATTCGTAAGGGTCATCACTTGGTATCAATTTATGGAGTTCACGAGGTTAATTGATGGTGTTTAGTGCAGTGAGTGTGTGTCGTGGGTCAGTGATGTTGTCTTGAAGGCGGCGGAAGCGCTACTAGTGGTCGGAAGTGTTGTGGCTCTGTATTTAACTCGAATTATTGAGTGATTTATCTGATAGGAATCTGGTGTGAGTCAATGCGATGATTGAGAGCGTCTCGCGGCGTGCGTTCAGTAGTTCCAGTGGGACGTACAACGTGCGCGCTTCTGAACTAGCCAGGGATCGGAAACTGAACATCATCAATGTCACCGTTCAATTTCTGGATGATACACAGCACATGTTTCAAATCGAGGTAAGTTTGTTTAACCGTATTCTAAGCTTTTGCTTAAATAATCGTAACTTAATATGAGAAATAGTTATAAATAGTAATATGAGAGCTAATTAACTTGAGTTGAGGAAATAAAGCACATGATAAAATTTATCAGGAAAATGCATGTTTATTGCAAAACAATGACCACAACATTTACACTGTAGATTTAAATATGTTTCATACTTGTTAATTATCAAATGAGAATTATTCAACACTTTGTTACCAGACAAAATAGGAAATTGGGATGTCTATTTCCATTATTCAAGTTTCTGATGTATTAAAAAAACACAATAATATCTAAATTAAATTCTTTCTAAAAGTAGTTCTGAAAAGTCCCAAATAAATAAAATTGATTTCTTAGTTCAGCGGAGCTTAGAATGTTATGAACACATTGCCACTATCTCAAAAATCCTAAACATCTGGCTTGTGTCCAACATCTCTACAGTTTTTAATCTATTAACCTGTTTGTTATCTATTTTGGTACTAAAACAAAATTAGTGACCAAAATAAACACTTTGATTTAAATCTATCTGAAGTGCTCAAAATACTCAAATAAAAATATATTGTTCTATTTTGCATTTATTGTATTCTGTTTCCCTCTGCAAACAACATAAGTTTAATGGTCTTGCCCTTAAGTAGAGTTATGTGGCCTTATTTGAATGTGCCCTGGTTGCCATTACCAAAGTAACAATCCTAAATTATTTCCCATCTTTTGTCTATAAAAAATAATAACAAAATTGTCTAACAAGATGTCTATATCAGATAATTTATGCAAAGCTTCCGTTTATCAGTAAATATTAAATCTTGTCTGGCCAGAGCAAGAAACATGTTAATTATGTAGGCATGCTACTCATCTAAGATGTCACTCTGTAATGTGGCCTTGTCCCCGTATACTAAATGAGCTCAATACTCTGCCATCTATTATTACAGTAAGTATTTTAAAGTGCAACAAAACAGTACAATATAATGAATTGCATTTTGTTGACCAATTATTTAGTAATTAATTTCTTCCATGCTGGACTGGGAGCGAAAGAAAAACATAGAATGTGCCAGCTGCATATCCTCCCAGGTGTGCTGTAAGGCTAGGGAGATGATGATGATGCTGTACAATCCAGCTAAGGGATCCGAGGGTTTCTGTATATTGCAATTTAGGCAATGGGCTGACAACCTGTCACTTTAGCAATATACCTACAAATCTGTCTTAAAGACCCTCAAAACTGTGTCAGTCATAGCGGACGTAACTTTGTTTAGGTTATTTACGCTCTGCCTACCCCATTCATTAGGAATAAAGTTGTGATTATATGCATGTATGTATTAATTTCTTATAAGCAAGCATGCCGGCTGCGCTCGCTGTGGCTGCTCCGCGCACGCGCACCGCACATAACGCGCCCACTGCTGAAGCCATGAATCACATCAACGCCTTGATTGCTAAACACCCTCATGTTGATGTTTTAAAATGATAGTCCTCCTCAATTTATTGAATCATATGTTAGTTATTTAAGTTAGATTAAGAACAAAAAATTGTAATGTAATATTTAGCTTAATGCACACATTGGATGCATATCTGTTAGTGCATTTAAGCAATTAAAATAAATAAATAAATAAATTATGTGGTAACTTAGCAGTTTCAAAGATGATTCTCCTATCATTCATAATTTGTAAAAGGTCCCACAAAAATTACACAGGATTTAATACAATTAAGTTGTCATAATAAACTATTGTATCTTTTCTTTTTTTCCAGAAAAAAGCAAAAGGCAGTGTGTTATTTGACCTGGTTTATCAACACATAGAGCTGGTAGAGAAAGACTACTTCGGCCTGCAGTTTACTGAGAATGGGACCATACCCAATGCTACCAACACCGAGATTACTGTAAGTCAGGGTTCAAAAACATCTAATAAATCGCGATTTATTGAAAAAAAATAAGAAAACGCGATTTTTTTGTTTTTTTTATTTTGTCCAAGATTAGACTATAAAAAAATCTAAAACTAGCTTGAATAACCAAAAGTAAAAACAAAGATATAAACAAGTAACTTGCAAAGTCACTTTTCTAGAAAAATCTATTTAGTGAAGAGGAACTCTCAATTAGATATGGCGATAGCTTCTTTAGCTCTTGTGGAAACGATTTTTTCCAACTGGGAAGGGATATGGCAGGAAAACAATACAATAATGATTACTGATTCCTCTGATTTTAATAAAAATATCATTATTAATAATTTTACCATATTTTACTTATGAAAATTAAGAGTGATTAAATAATTGTTTTTAATTGAAATTATAATTTGATTACAATCGTAATTTAAATGAAAACAAGCGACCCGCCCCGGCTTCGCACGGAAATGATCAGTGTTTCTCTACTATATTATGCATGTATTATACATATAATCCTTCCTCTTGAAACACTCTATCCATTAAAAGAAACCGCATCAAAATCCGTTGCGTAGTTTTAAAGATCTAAGCATACATAGGGATATAGAGACAGAGAAAGCGACTTTGTTTTATACTATGTAGTGATGATTTAATCATGCTAACCCTGCTGTAAGTACTCACCAACCAGCTGAATTACTTGACTGACATGATTTACTTATACAATGTGTAAGAAAAGGTATATGCACCCGAAAGTATATGAACAAACCCATGAAAATTAATAACATGCCCAATAAAACACATAGGTCAAAAACAATAAAAAATGGCTTCCTATAATAAATGTGCTTTAGCTGATATATACGAAATATAGAATGGAAGGTAAAAATCTTTTATTCGTTTTTCGACCTCTCCCTTTCTGCTACTGTTACACCTTGTTAAAATTACAAAGAGTCTTCTCTTTTACCATTCTCATGACAACCTCTTCTTTTTACCTAAAACTGGGAGGTACATGTTCCTTGTCCTCTATGAAACACAAAACTGCCAATGTTAGGTATATAGTAGAGGTTGCCAAAAGAAGTCTCAAATTGTTAAAATTCCTACTAACTAGACTGAAAAAGCTAAGCATGAAGGAAAACTATGTTATCATAATATCATTAATTTAATATTATTCCACTGTGTATTTTAAACAATTAATCCATTAGCCTTGAAGTTTCTTTTTGATGTCTCCAACCACTGAGTCATAACATAATGATAATTAAAAATGATTTGCATTTTAATCAGTAGTTTGTACTGTAATTTTATTCAAACCTTGTAAGTACTTTGTACTTCTAAGTATCTCTATCTAAAAAAAATCATGATGCATTTAGTACTATGTTATTTTGACCAGGGTTGGAAAAATCGAAAAAATTGCAATTTATTGAAAAAATCACGATTAATCGCGATTTTTTCATTTTGTCCAAGATTTGACTATCAAAAAAAACTAAAAGTAATTCGAATATTAACTAACAGTAAAAAATAAGGTATAAACAAGTAATTCTCCCAGTCACTTTTTACATAAAAAATATTAGCTCTTATGGAAAGGATTTTTTTCAACTGGGAGGAAAAACCATAATAATGATTATTGATTCTTCAGATTTAATTAAAAATAACATTATTATTAATTTTACCATATTTTATTTATAAAAATTAATAGACTTATTAAATCATTGATTTTTATTGAAAAAATCATTTGATTTTAATCGTGATTTCAATTAATCATGCCATCCCTGACTTTGTCAATTGATGATTCACCGAAAGTCAAAGGGTAATTGAATCAACTTTTTATTGCAACACGGTTACTACCTGTTAGTCATCATTATTGATTTTTTTAAATGCAATGAAGTGCAATCTCATTTGTAACAAGTGTGACTGACGTGTGTTTGTACATAAATAGTAAAACTTTATCACACTACTATGAAAAATGGAGTGGAAGATTGTATTTGTGTATGTATGTTAATGTTTTCATATAGAAACGGCTAGACATAGAGTCGGTCTTGTATTGTTTTATAGCAAAGTAAGAATGACTTCTTCACTTTTGGCAAATATTTAAAAGTGATTTAATAAAAAAACGTTTTTAGAAAGCGGAAACGGATTGTAGTCATTCCATCACATTTCATTTAGGATAGCGCCCAGGAAAATAGGCAACTGTTCATTCTCCATTTTTATCACTTCCTGTCCAGCATAAAAATAAACCAGGTGGAATGATTTACTTTATGCAGTTCTGTAATGGCGTACTTAATGATAAAGATTGAAAAGATTAGTTACTATCGGCCGTTTAAGTGGACGCGAGGTATTGAACGTGACTGTCCCAAGTATAACAGTATATGGCCCCATACAGCGCCCGTCACTGATCACTGATCACTGTTTTACTTCGCGCAGCTATTACTGGACGAGTAAGAGTATATTTAAGGTTATTGTGATGTAAGTTATTATCAGAAGTTCTTGTTTAAACATTAGTTTTAATAATTGTATCAAAATAAAATTGCAATTACTTGACCACAGCACTTGAAAATTTTATGTAGATAATTTACTCAACGCCTAGTACGTACGTACGTCAACGCCTAGTGGTATCAACAATTCTTTCAAGATTATATTTTGTAGGAAAAAAAAAAAAGGAAAATCAACATCTGGCTTTAGGGCTGTCTAAATTACGTTTATAATCGCGGCTTTTTGCCACCCAATTTTTGATAGCCTGACTTGTCCCACTACTGCAAAGGCCTCCCCTTTTTGTATCATATCATATTCATATAACTTAAATCTTACACAACTATTCTAAAAAAAAACGAATCATCCTTTTCAGCGCTGGTTAGACAGTAACAAATCAGTGAAGAAGCAAGTTGGAGCCAACGCTCAATTCTGGCTAGCTGTCCGATTTTACCCACCGGAACCATCAAGATTAGGCGAGGAGTTTACGAAGTACCTTCTGTGTCTGCAACTGAGGAAACTATTGCTGGATGGAAGGATGTCTGCTCCAAAAAATACAGCTTTATTATTAGCTTCATTTACTGTGCAAGGTTGGTATAATGAAAACTCACTAGGTGTTTGCATTTTCAGACCAACAGCAAGGGCGGAGCGTATCGCCTCTCGCGGTAGAATCGCACCGACACGCTTTTGGATGAGATATAATTAATTAAATTAAAATTGTAAATTACTAGTCAAAAAATATAAGCACTTATACTTAAGTGTATCACATTAATAATCCTTTTATTTATTTAAGAGCCTGCTGTGTTCCACTGCAAGGCAAAGGCCTTTAAATTTTATTATTGTCATTATCTTTAAAATTAATAAGATCAGTATAGCTATAGAATGCCTGTTCGACAAGCCAACGCTTAAGCCGTGGTTTAAAAGCTATTTAAGCTTGGTGCCCGCTTGATTACATGCGTGGTTCTAGCGGCCTTTTCCAACATGATATTAGTAGTAACAAGTATCGCTTTTATCTCAAGATTGCCGCTAGGGCATACATGTATTTGTGCGTACAGACACGCGCCCTAAGCCAATGTGCGTGTAGGTTTTTAACCCAACTTTTTTTATCCCATTTACCATTTACAAGTAAGATAAGTACGTAATAGTACTAACGAAAATCTTTTTAATTTATTTTTCAGCTGAACTAGGCGACTACAACGTGTCAGAGCACCCACCGAACTATCTCTCCGAACTCTGTCTTCTACCAAAACAGAGTGCGGAAGATGAAAGAAGAATACGAGAGCTTCATAAATTACATAAAGGGCAAGCACCCGCCGACGCGGAGGCGAACTTTCTTGAACACGCCAAGAGATTGGACTGTTACGGTGTGGAATCGCATCCTGCTAAGGTATAATCACGCCTTTATCCCGAACGGGGTAGGTAGACAACGTCTGACAAGTTTTAAAGGCAATTTTAGACTGAAATGTGTATAGCTATAGTGACAGGTTGTCAAATTGCAATACACTGGAACCCTCGAATCCCTTAGCTGGTTTTTACAGCATGCCCGGGAGGAATTGCAGCTGGCACATTCTATGTTTTTCTGCTAAGTTGTCTTTTCAGGTTTGTCTCTTATTCGTATTCGCAGGCCTTTGATTATTTTCACACGTGGGCAGTCTCTGTTAACTTGGTGAATTTGCTCAATATACTTACAAAAAAAACCTTGAAATTAAATATATTTTATGGCCTTGAGTATGGTATACATTCCAGGTGTTAAGTTATAAAAGTCCGCTATATCCAGCTAATTTAAATCAGCATGCAAAAACATTACGGAGACTTATCACAAATTAAAATTAAGTTTAACATTTTAAGTCAATAAATTCATTATTTTTCTATATTTTTATATATTTGAATAATTCTTTTATAAATTGTTTTTGGGGTAATCCTTAATCGCCTAACAAGTATCGCTTTCATTCCAGGACTACAACGGCAAAGACATATCGATTGGCGTGACGTCAATTGGGATAGTGGTCTTTCAGAACAACATACGAGTGAACACGTTCTCTTGGAGTAAGATCGTCAAGATCTCCTTCAAGAAGAAACAGTTCTTCATACAGTTGAAACGGGAACCTGTGAGTTTTTTGGTTTATTTGTGGTTTGTGGGTTCGATCTTCTTTCTATCAAGGTTTCGTACGACCAAATGAATCCTGTTGTTAGAGTTTTTAGTAGGAGTCAATGGGCTCTGACATGGTCTGTGTAATGACTACTATCAAAGACACCCGAAGGACTCAATTGTCTGTGAGTTTTTAAGCCGCCTATTTGTAACAGTCAATAAGCGTCTGGAATGGTTTGTGTAACGACCATTAAAAACTGTGACTGATGGCTAACGTGCCCACCGAAGCACAGAATCTTGGGCCTCTTATATGGCTGGTAAACTATCAAAGACTGAGACCGATGGCTTGACGTCTCCTCCAAAGCACAGAAACTTGGAGCACGTGCATTGTGTAATGGCCATTAAAGACAGCGATCACCGGCTTAGTGTGCCCTTCGAAGCCCTTCTTTACCCTATATTCTTATCCGGCATAAAGAAAACACTGCAAATAAAATGCTTACTTAACATTTATTTGAATTCCAGTCGGAATCCTACGACACAGTGCTCGGCTTCAACATGCGTTCGGGGCGCGCCGCTAAAGCGCTGTGGCGCTGCAGTGTAGAGAGACACGGCTTCTTCAGGCTGCGAGCGCCCAGACGACGCCCGTTCTTAGGCGCTTTAAGCGCACTAGCGGGCATAGCCGCGCCCAGTGTGCCGCGGACAGAGACGCAAGCATTGGAGGACGCGAGGAGGGAACGGCATGGCAGGAGTTTTGTCAGGTATCTCATTGTTTGATAGCTGATAGCTTACCATACGTCTCGGTATGCCCGAATTGTCCTGGTTTTAGGTTATGGATTCATATTTCGAATTATGTTACGCTCTCTTCGTTACGTATTGATTCATTTGTCTTTTATGCAATGTCGCGCTCGCTTTGCTCGTATAACGTATTAATTCATTCCTATTTCGTGCTATGTCGCACTCACTTCGTTCGCCTAACGCATTGATTAATTCATCTTGCGTACTATGTCGCGATCACTTCGCTCGCATAACGTATTGATTAATTCATCTTTCGTGCTATGCCGCGCTTGCTTCACTCGCGTAACCTATCGATTAATTCTTCTTTCGTGCAATATCACGCGTGCTTCTCTCGCGTATTGCCTAAGAAAGAACAAACACTGTGGATAATTTTATACCCTTTTTGCTTCAGGCGCAGCAGTTCCCGCAATCGCGAGCGATCTAGCAGCGCCGCGTCACCCACACCTCCAGTACCTCCTGTGAACAACAACAACGGCAGAACATCCCGAGTCACAGGCCAGCTGGAGCCAGCGCCCCGGGCCGCCTGGACCGACGCCGAACAACCACATACACAGGAGGAGTGAGTATATAACACACCTCCAGTACCTCCTGTGAACAACAACAACGGCAGAACATCCCGAGTCACAGACCAGCTGGAGCCAGCGCCCCGGGCCGCCTGGACCGACGCCGAACAACCACATACACAGGAGGAGTGAGTATATAACACACCTCCAGTACCTCCTGTAAACAACAACAACGGCAGAACATCCCGAGTCACAGACCAGCTGGAGCCAGCGCCCCGGGCCGCCTGGACCGACGCCGAACAACCACATACACAGGAGGAGTGAGTATATAACACACCTCCAGTACCTCCTGTGAACAACAACAACGGCAGAACATCCCGAGTCACAGCCAGCTGGAGCCAGCGCCCCGGGCCGCCTGGACCGACGCCAAACAACCACATACACAGGAGGAGTGAGTATATAACACACCTCCAGTACCTCCTGTGAACAACAACAACGGCAGAACATCCCGAGTCACAGGCCAGCTGGAGCCAGCGCCCTGGGCCGCCTGGACCGACGCCGAACAACCACATACACAGGAGGAGTGAGTATATAACACACCTCCAGTACCTCCTGTGAACAACAACAACAACGGCAGAACATCCCGAGTCACAGGCCAGCTGGAGCCAGCGCCCCGGGCCGCCTGGACCGACGCCGAACAACCACATACACAGGAGGAGTGAGTATATAACACACCTCCAGTACCTCCTGTGAACAACAACAACGGCAGAACATCTCGAGTCACAACCTGTCACTAAATTGCTATATTTACAGGTTGTCAGCCCATCGCCTAAATTACAATACTGACACCCTCGAATCCCTTAGCTGATTTTTACAGCATACCCAAGAGGAGATGCAGCTGGCACATCCTATGTTTTTCTATTACTCCTAGTCCAGCATGGTAGTAGAAGTCCATCTCCCTAGCCTTATTCCGTATCTCACGGGGTCTGCTACCTAATCTAGGGGATAGAACGAGGGTGCTGGTTTTTACACAGAGCGACTGCCATCTAACCTCCGCAACCCAGAAGGGAAACCAGACCCAATCCTAGATTAGGTCAAAGTTTTTAAGCTGCCAATGCTTAGCACTGGTCTCTGACATGACTTAACAACTAATAACTACGATATTAATCGGGACCAACGGCTTAACGTACCTTCCGAAGCACGGAAAAAGCAGCGAATAAACGTACATATGAAATTCAAAAACCGAAAAACACATTGGTACGTGGTGGGATTCGAACCACGACCTCCGGCTCAAGAGGCAGAGGCCCTATCCACTTCCACATGGAAGTAGAAGTATAAGAAAAGCTTATAGTTTTTGCCTGGTAGAAATTGCTACCATAGCAATAAGGCCGCCTTCATCGTACTTTAATTTTTATTTAATTTGTTCTCAATTCCTGTTGTTTTTGTTTTATGTGCAATAAAGAATATATCTATCTATAGTTTCCTATTTACTCCGTAGTGACGGTGGCTTCCTCGAACGAGCTCTCCGCGTGCCTCTACCATACGTGGACGAATCAGAGTCCGGCTCGGAAGCCCCCGCAGACGATTCGGTAGTGATACAGCTGACGGCGGGCACTGATGGGCGCTTCGGGTTCAACGTGCGCGGCGGGGGCGGAGCGCCCGTGCTCGTGTCCAGAGTCGCGCCTAGCACTAGACCGAGGCTGCAGGAGGGCGACCAGGTAAACAAATAAAAAAGCATCTAAACCAACAATTCAACCTAACAACATACATACATACATATAATCACGCCTTTATCCCTAATGGGGTAGGCAGAGCGTAAACGACCTAAACAAAGGTCGTTCCGCCACGTCTGACAAAGTTTTGAGGGTTGTTTAAGATAGATTTGTAGGTATATTGACCAGGTTCTTTTAACCTAACAACATAACATAAAAATACTTTATAACACGTAAGAATACAACACAACAGATAACAACAAAAGACAAATACAACATAGGCGGCCTTATCGCTAAGGTAGCAATAACCAACCCAACAATCAATATAACCCAACTTCCAATCAAAACCAACCGACCAATCTAACCGTCCAGCCGTCGAACCTGACCAACTAAACTAAACGATCAAACTAACCTAACCAACCATAAACCGACCTACTACCGAACAATCATTCACGGAAGCCCCCGCAGACGATTCGGTAGTGATACTGACGGCGGGCACTGATGGGCGCTTCGGGTTCAACGTGCGCGGCGGGGGTCTAGCACTAGACCGAGGCTGCAGGAGGGCGACCAGGTAAAATAAGCGATCCTCAAAACCAACTATTCACAGACTCATCAAAGAACCTGGTCAATCAATCATCCCCTTCTAACAACCCGTTCAAATAACCAACCAACCAACTGACTCGATTAACTGACCAACCCGAAGAACCAATCAGCCGATCTGATCAACCAAACAACCAACTCGCCCAACCATCCAACCAATCAATCAACCAACAAACTAACTTGACCAACAAACAAAACTAATCTTTTCTAACGACAAACCTATCTGACCAACCAACCAACTGACCCAATCAGCCCGAGCAACCAATCAACCGACCGGATCAATCATCAAACTGACCAACCAAACGACCAAGCCAATCAACCGACCTATCCGGCCAACCAACTTACCAACTGACCCGATGATTTAATCAACCAATCAACCTGACCAACTGCTCAACCAACCAATCCAGGCAACCAACCAACCAACTGACCCGATCAACTGATCAACCTGAGCAACCAATCTGACTAATCAAAATTTTCTCATTAATTCGTCCTCAATAAGAATCCACTATTTGTTTCTATTGCAGGTGATAGCGATAAATGACACGGACGTAGAAGAATTGACACACGAAGATGTCGTCCAGCTAATCAGGAACACGAGAGGGGTTCTCAAACTGGTCGTCAAACCGAACGGTAATCTTCATATTTTTATGAAAATATTTTTCGGGCTTGTTTTTGTTAGCATCGTATTTAAAATTATAATAAGTATTAGATTCATCCAAACATTGCTGAATTTGTACTCCCACATCGTAATTTGATTGACATGAAATTTAACTTATATAAAATTTGGCTTTAACGATAAACATAACTAAAGATTCGTTGCACATAGAGTATCATAAATGTGGTTGTATGAAAATATAGTGTCAGTTTTAATGTTTCCGTCTATGATTAAGAGTTTTTAATTATTGTCAATACCATTTTATCATCTCCTCCTAGCCTTATTCCGTATCTCACGGGGTCGGCTTCCTTATCTAGGGGATTAAACGAGGGTACTGGTTTTTACACAGAGCGACATCCATCTGACCTCCGCAACCCAGAAGGGAAACCAGACCCAATCTTAGATTAGGTCAGAGTTTTCAAGCCGCCAATGATTAGCACTTTCCTCTGACATGGCTTAACGACTAATATCTACGGTATTAAACGATATTAACCGGGACCAACGGCTTATCGTGGCTTGCGAAGCACGGAAAAGCACCGAATAAACGTACATATGAAATTCGAAAACTGAAAAACACATTGGTACGTGGTGGGATTCGAACCACGACCTCCCGCCGCAGAGGCCCTATCCACTACACCATCGGGCTCTCTTATCAATCGGTATCTATTATCAATACCATATTAAACAAATTGACTCATGTTTCAGCGGTATACGAGACCGAAGACGGTGGCCCGGAGGAGCCAGCGGTGTCGTTCGTACCGTTCGGCGCGGCGGCGCTCGAGGGCGACGCGCTGGAACAGTCTATGTTACTGCTGGGAGACTCGCTAGCCAGCGGGGCCGCCATCAAACAGGTCAGTCTGGGAGACTCGCTAGCCAGCGGGGCCGCCATCAAACAGGTCAGTCTGGCAGACTCGCTAGCCAGCGGGACCGCCATCAAACAGGTCAGTCTGGCAGACTCGCTAGCCAGCGGGGCAGCCATCAAACAGGTCAGTCTGGCAGACTCGCTAGCCAGCGGGACCGCCATCAAACAGGTCAGTCTGGCAGACTCGCTAGCCAGCGGGACCGCCATCAAACAGGTCAGTCTGGCAGACTCGCTAGGCATCGGGACCGCCATCAAACAGGTCAGTCTGGCAGACTCGCTAGCCAGCGGGACCGCCATCAAACAGGTCAGTCTGGCAGACTCGCTAGCCAGCGGGACCGCCATCAATCAGGTCCGTCTGGCAGACTCGCTAGCCAGCGGGACCGCCATCAAACAGGTCAGTCTGGCAGACTCGCTAGCCAGCGGGACCGCCATCAAACAGGTCAGTCTGGCAGACTCGCTAGCCAGCGGGGCCGCCATCAAACAGGTCAGTCTGGCAGACTCGCTAGCCAGCGGGGCCGCCATCAAACAGGTCAGTCTGGCAGACTCGCTAGCCAGCGGGGCCGCCATCAAACAGGTCAGTCTGGCAGAGTCGCTAGCCAGCGGGGCCGCCATCAAACAGGTCAGTCTGGCAGACTCGCTAGCCAGCGGGGCCGCCTTCAAACAGGTCAGTCTGGGGATTTTTATTACTTTTTTTTTATTTTATAAAACTGAAGTCTACAGCTTATAATACATACAAACTAGTTCTAATAAATTTTGAAAATATTGGCCAATTACAGACCTCCATTACATTAACATTATACAAATTCAATATGATGGCAAGTAGGTGTACAGATTTAACATAATGCAAACTTAATAAGAACAGTTCATAGTAAAAATTATATAATATATAGCAAACTAAAACTATAAGGAAAACAATTTGTTTGCCGCGCACTTCAAGTAGTAGGTATGTATGCGTGTGTAAGGATGTCATTGTGTTAGTGTTGTGTAATTTGTTTCTGTATTGTGTGGTGTGAATGAATTCATTGTGCAGTTAGAGTTGGTTTACATGCCGGAAAAAACAAATAAATAAATATTACTCCAAAAAAACATTCGCTGACCAAGATTCATTACAGGGAAGTTATTTCTGAAATGCTACAAAGTGATCAAATGATTCACGCTGCCATTGAACAGAGATCCAATCCTTGAATGCGATGCAAATAAATTGCATATAAATTACAAAATGTGAAACAGTTTTAAAGAATGATATGTAATTATGAGGTGTTTATATAGGGGTAGGATAGAGATCATTATTTTTAAAATTTAGCTTTAAGATTTTAGAGTGTTTTAATATATTTTTTTAGTCTTGATTAATTAATCTATTTGAAAAATTATTTATTTATAGTAACTACGAAGCAATCTGGAATAAATGATTTTATTATTATTATTATTTTCGTAATTTTTATTTGAATTTGGTTTCTAAACAGTTGGTATATTAGTCTTGTTCAAGTTCACTTCATTAGAAACATGTTCAACCAATAGTCAGTAATCTAATATTTTGTTACAGTATGAGACGTTACTAAGAAGACTGCCCGAGGAATCGACGAATGCATCGAAACTGCCTTATAATCTAAACAAAAACAGATACAGGGATATAGCGCCTTGTAAGTATATTAATAGAAAAAAAACCCTAATAATACAAAACTACATACCATACAATACATACGCCTTTATCCCTAATAGGGTAGGCAGATCGTCAATGACCTGAACAAAGGTCGACCTGACACGCACGTCAGACAAGTTTTAAGATAAATATGTATATTGCTGTAGTGACAGGTTATCAGCCCATATCGCCTTAATTGCAATACACGTACTGGAACCTTCGAATCCCTTAGCTGGTTTTAGAGCTTGCCTGGGAGGAGATGCAGCTGGCATATTCTATGTATTTCTATTGCTTCCAGTACAACATGCAGAAAAGTAAATTAAAAAGTTACAAATAATTTTACTTTTTATTTTTTTCTTCCATGCTGGACTGGGAGCAAGAGGAAAACATAGAATGTGCCAGCTGCATTTCCTCCCGGGCATGCTGTAAAAAACAGCTAAGGGATCTGAGGGTTTCAGTATATTGTAATTTAGGCGATGGGCTGACAATCTATCACTACAGCAATATACCTACAAATCTACCTTAAATCACCCTCAAAACTTTGTCAGACGTGGCGCAACGACCTTTGTTTAGGTCGTTTACGCTGTGTCTACCCCAATAGGGATAAAGGCGTGATTATATGTATGTATGTATGTACAAATAATTTTATAAAATGCTAACAATTTGTTTTGCCTTGCAGATGATTCAACTCGAGTAATTCTAAAGAATGGACCAACCGGAGACTATGTAAACGCTTCCTACATCAATATGGAAATACCCAACTCGGATCTCGTTCTTACTTATATTGCTACACAAGGTAAGAGTTATAGATGTTTACAAACATTTAACTACTGCTAATACATACATACATATATTCACGCCTGTATCCCTAATGGGGTAGGCAGAGCGTAAACGACCTAAACAAAGGTGTCCCGCCACGTCTGACAAAGTTTTGAGGGTTATTTAAGATAGAATTCTAGGTATACTACTAATATTATAAATAAAAAAGGTTTTATGTCTTTAATAATTGCATGTTTTTACTCAATCTCTCTTCAACCATTTGGACGATCGTGATGAAACTTGCCACTAATTTAGGCTAAGTTTTGGAATATGATATGACATAGCTTTTCACCGTGGGAAAACCTTCATTTAAACGGTAAAACCGTGGGTGAAAAGTTATTCATTTTGGATGCATTACCACTTTTCGTTTCTTTCAGTCCTCGGGTAAAATTGGTGAATTGATTTGATTTGTAAAGTTCTTTATTATCATAAAATACTTACGCTATACAAAAGGTTCGACACAGTCATAACATAACCTAGTAAAATCATACAACACAAAAGTATTTCATCGGTATAAACCTTACAGAAACTTTTAAAATGGGAGATGAATATAGATATCGTGTATACCTAGACACTTTCACCATAACATGATATTATACACACTTTGAGTTAAAGGCGTATTTTTAAATAGTAACTTTAAAAAAATGGTGAATTGAAATATACGGGGTAACATTGAAAACTACGGGGTAAAATTGAAAGTTATAAATTAGAATTGAGAACTAATGGGTAAAATTGAAAGGTTTAGGGCAAAATAGATAACTACGGGGTAAAATCAGCCCGTACACACATATTACTATTACTTTCAGCTCTCGTTTTCATTAACACTGCTACAGAAGGAATCTAGAGACTATAATTTCAATCTCATATCGTTTTGTCGGTTGTATCACGCGTGAAATCCGTTAGACTCCAATGGTCCAGTATCATTAATTTAAAAGTCAAGGATTTAGCTAGAATCGGCTGGAAGTCAGCAATATTGTCAGGAGAATCTAGTAGAAACAACTTCAGATTAACCCAATCTGTGAGTGTGTTCATTGCTCTAAATATACATACATATTATCACGGCCTTGTCCCTACAAACAAAGATCGTTCCCATCAATCGCTGTTTTCAAAAAGAGAATCAAAGAACATTATCTTTCTCTGCGTAATCCGTAGTATGTATTTATATATTGTATATATATGTATCTATGGTATGTATATATTTATTTATTTCAGTTATATTTATATAGAGTATTTAATATATTTATAGGTATTATAATTTATTTACATACATATAATCACGCCTCTTATTTACTTATTGTATGATCGTAGTATAGTATAATTAAGTAGGTATATCCTTATTTACTGTTCATGTACCTAATTTGTATTCATATTGTGCACGTCTTATCCGCTTTACGTTTTATGCTATCTCACTTCTTAGGTCTGCTGTAAGACATTTCATTTTAGAAATAAGCAGTACCTGTTGTGTCTTGATTCCTATGTAATTGTTCTGTGTATGTTTCTGTGTACAATAAACTGTTAAATTAAATCGTTCCGCCACGACAAAGACAAAGTTTTGAGGGTTATCAAAGACAGATTTGTAAGTATATTGCTGTAGTGACAGGTTGTCAGCTTATCGCCTAAATTGCAATATACAATTTAAAGTAATATATAACTGTAATAAAAAAAACTTCTTTTTCAGGTCCTTTATCATCAACAGTGGGCGATTTCTGGCAAATGATTTGGGAGTCAGAAAGTAGCCTTATAGTAATGTTGACCGTTTTGGCCGAGAGAGGGCGCGCGAAGTGCCACCAGTACTGGCCCAAAGTGGGATCCGCGCCGTTGAAGGCTACCACCACCTTAACAGTGCACACCAACAGCGAACAGAACTTGGGACATTACATCAGGAGGGAAATGAGTCTGAAGGTTAGTTAGTGTAAGGTACTTGAGTTTACATCAGGAGGGAAATGAGTCTGAAGGTTAGTTAGTGTAAGGTACTTGAGATTACATCAGGAGGGAAATGAGTCTGAAGGTTAGTTAGTGTAAGGTTCACCTTAACAGTGCACACCAACAGCGAACAGAACTTGGGACATTACATCAGGAGGGATATGAGTCTGAAGGTTAGTTAGTGTAAGGTACTTGAGATTACATCAGGAGGGAAATGAGTCTGAAGGTTAGTTAGTGTAAGGTACTTGAGATTACATCAGGAGGGAAATGAGTCTGAAGGTTAGTTAGTGTAAGGTACTTGAGTTTACATCAGGAGGGAAATGAGTCTGAAGGTTAGTTAGTGTAAGGTACTTGAGATTACATCAGGAGGGAAATGAGTCTGAAGGTTAGTTAGTGTAAGGTACTTGAGATAACATCAGGAGGGAAATGAGTCTGAAGGTTAGTTAGTGTAATGTACTTGAGATTACATCAGGAGGGAAATGAGTCTGAAGGTTAGTTAGTGTAAGGTACTTGAGATAACATCAGGAGGGAAATGAGTCTGAAGAATAGTTAGTGTAAGGTACTTGAGATTACATCAGGAGGGAAATGAGTCTGAAGGTTAGTTAGTGTAAGGTACTTGAGATAACATCAGGAGGGAAATGAGTCTGAAGGTTAGTTAGTGTAAGGTACTTGAGATTACATCAGGAGGGAAATGAGTCTGATGGTTAGTTAGTGTAAGGTACTTGAGATTACATCAGGAGGGAAATGAGTCTGAAGGTTAGTTAGTGTAAGGTACTTGAGATTACATCAGGAGGGAAATGAATCTGAAGGTTAGTTTGTGTAAGGTACTTGAGATTACATCAGGAGGGAAATGAGTCTGAAGGTTAGTTAGTGTAAGGTACTTGAGATTACATCAGGAGGGAAATGAGTCTGAAGGTTAGTTAGTGTAAGGTACTTGAGATTACATCAGGAGGGAAATGAATCTGAAGGTTAGTTAGTGTAAGGTACTTGAGATTACATCAGGAGGGAAATGAGTCTGAAGGTTAGTTAGTGTAAGGTACTTGAGATAGTGGGGAAAGACTTCCTGTGGGGCACGCCGCGTAGGCGTTTTGGAGTTCTTGCGGGTGGCGTGAAATTCAAATTCATTTATTATTATTCAGATTACATGATTCATTGTTAGTATATTCTTAGTTGTAGGTTAAATACATAGTATAAGTTAGTAGGTATGTAGGTTAGGTAGAATCACAGAATACGATACAATTTATGCAATAGTAAGCACGTTACGCATTTGATTATAAAACTGTATGCTCGCTAATTATCTAAATAATAATTATATTAAAGTGCCTAAACTAAGTACTTAAGTAAAGTAAGTACTTGTATCTTGGGAACTTAAATTGCTGGGAAAATATATTCTAATGCTAAGGAATAAGATAATTAATTTAATAACAAACGGTGACTAATTTAGTATTAACATTATAGTCATCAAAATCTGATTGCGCCTGATTAGTTAATTATGTATGTATGTATGTTGATTGACAATATGGCTTCGGATCTTCTTTACGTCGGCCGCGAAGCGTCTCATTTCGCTGCCTGTGACAACAAACAGGTCATTGGGGCGCTTTAAAAGCTCGGTGTCATGTCCGGGGTCATCAGCAAACTTCACGCCGCGGCGAGATCGAGCCAGCCGGGGGATTCCCCATGGGGGGAGGCCCGGCTAGCGACCCCAAGCTCGCGGCGGCTTGTTTCTGGAGGGTCATTCCGATGGGGTTATTGTTTGAAATGCCCACAGTCCTAACTACTCGACGTGGATGTAGGCATTTGAGAGAGCGGGCTAGGAGAACCTCTCGCTACTCTTCTTTGGAAGGCCACCCTGAGCAGCCGGTATTGAGGGCCTCAGGTCGTCGAGGCCCTTCTCGATAATACTGGTAGCGTCCGCTTTAGTGCGGAGCGCTACCAGGACTTCCGCTAGGATCCTGATCGCCTTTATCAGGATCCGGTCCCTTTTAGGGACGGCTGGTCGTGGGACAATATGGCGCGAAAGGCCCTACTTTTATACTCTTTTAACCCCTCCCCTGACCCCTGCCTTCGTCCCGAAACACCAAAGTATCTTTATTTTACATTTAACACATAGTTTTACTTATGCTACATACATAATACATATATATATATATATATATATATATATATATATATATATATATATATATATATAATATATATATATATATTATCATTGGTCAATCTACTAGGGTTCCTATTACTAAGTAAAACCACATGGGAAATAAACATTATTTACGTACATAAATAACATAAGAAAGTTACGAAATATAACATGTCATTATATTCTAGACTTAATTACACATCACTGTTCACTTTAGTATAGTCTCGCCATGCACACTTCCCATCTAAAATTACGCTGGAAAGCTTAAATTTTCAATGCGCAATTTATACTCCAGGATACCGCGTAGTTAGTCTGAAATCATCGGCTCTTTCTACTGATGTCTAGAGTATGTATGTATTGCAATTTAGGCGATAGGCTGACAACCTGTCACTACAGCAATATACCTACAAATCTTAATCTATCTTTAATAACCTTCAAAACTTTGTCAGACGTGGCGGAACGATCTTTGTTTAGGTCGTATACGCTCTGCCTACCCCATTAGGGATAAAGGCGTAATTATATGTATGTATGTTATTATCGGCAAATTTCTTGAAATAGTGGGATTTTTAATTTAACTCACACTGAAAAGTTTGATTTACCATTGCGCAAACTATGCTCCAGGATACATACGCATAATGCGACCACAGTCTGGAATCATCGGCTCTTTCTACTGATTTCTGTAGTATATCGGGAAATAGAAGGGACTGGAACAGTCTATGTTTATATCGCTCCCACCCTACCATAGAAGAAGAATGTACTAAGTGATAAACATCGTTGACAGGAAAGCAGCGGTGCGGTTCGTAACGTAACGCAACTACAGTACGTGGCGTGGCCCGACCACGGCGTGCCAGAGGACGCCGGCGCGTTCATCTCCTTCACACAGCTCTGCTCCAAACTCAGGAACCATAGAGCAGGTAATTACCATAACCTTGTATTACACACACAGCTCTGCTCCAAACTCAGGAACCATAGAGCAGGTAATTACCATAACCTTGTATAACACACACAGCTCTGCTCCAAACTCAGGAACCATAGAGCAGGTAATTACCATAACCTTGTATTACACACACAGCTCTGCTCCAAACTCAGGAACCATAGAGCAGGTAATTACCATAACCTTGTATAACACACGCAGCTCTGCTCCAAACTCAGGAACCATAGAGCAGGTAATTACCATAACCTTGTATAACACACACAGCTTTGCTCCAAACTCAGGAACCATAGAGCAGGTAATTACCATAACCTTGTATAACACACACAGCTTTGCTCCAAACTCAGGAACCATAGAGCAGGTAATTACCATAACCTTGTATAACACACACAGCTTTGCTCCAAACTCAGGAACCATAGAGCAGGTAATTACCATAACCTTGTATAACACACACAGCTTTGCTCCAAACTCAGGAACCATAGAGCAGGTAATTACCATAACCTTGTATAACACACACAGCTTTGCTCCAAACTCAGGAACCATAGAGCAGGTAATTACCATAACCTTGTATAACACACACAGCTCTGCTCCAAACTCAGGAACCATAGAGCAGGTAATTACCATAACCTTGTATAACACACACAGCTCTGATCCAAACTCAGGAACCATAGAGCAGGTAATTACCATAACCTTGTATAACACACACAGCTCTGCTCCAAACTCAGGAACCATAGAGCAGGCAATTACCATAACCTTGTATAACACACACAGCTCTGCTCCAAACTCAGGAACCATAGAGCAGGTAATCTATATATATATATATAAAAAAATGAATCCCTATTTCCCTTGGTCACGGCATCACGCCTGAACGGCTGGACCGATTTCGCTAATTCTTTTTTTGTTCTGTTCGTTATTATCAGGAGAAGGTTCTTATGAAAGAAAAAATTAAGGAAATGCGCGGAAAATTAGAAAATTTAAAATTACTTAACCACCATATAAAATTATAAAACTTTTTTAATGTAACCTTAAGACATTTGACATAGAATTGACTGAATGCGTGCTGCAAATATAGTCAAAGAGGATGAAAAAAAAATGACGTTTAAGATGAAAAAAAAAATGACGTTTAAAACGGATACAATTAACTTAATAAAATAAAAAATCTGCTCATTTATGGCGTCTAAGGCGGAACAAAGTTCGCCGGGTCAGCTAGTTACAAATACAAATATCTTTATTAACAAACCATTTGCACAATTCACAGACACCATGGACCCCGCTGTAGGAAAACCTGTGGCGCGGGCGTCCCTCCTTAACGATTATTTAACATGGCAGACTTAAACACCATAACCTAATTAGCATAACCTTAAACTTAATTACCATAACCTTGTATAACAGTGGCGAAGGGTCCATACAAGCCGATTCAAGAATTCCACCAAATCAGGAATCACGTCGAAACTATAAAGTACTTGAATGTTTTTTTTTGTTTTGGTTTACTCCCGATAAAATTGCACCCCTCGCCACTGTTGTACATACATACAATCACGCATTTAACCCTAATAGGGTAGGCAGAGCGTAAACTACCTAAATAAAGGTTGTTCCGCCACGTCTGGCAAAGTTTTGAGGGTTATTTAAGATAGATTTGTAGGTATATTGCTTAGTAACAGCTTGTCAGCTCATCGCCTAAATTACAATATACTTCTTCTTCTGTCGAGTGGGTATCGAGTCTATGGACCCGATGAACCCTGGTGTCAGAGTTTTTAAATCGCCTAGTAGCACAACTATCAGGCCTCTGACATGGTTTGAGTAACGACCACTATCAAAGACAGCGACTGGGACCGACGGCTTAACGTGCCCTCCGAAGCACGAAATCTTTATTTTCGGACAATCAGATGATTTAGCCTGCAATGTCGTAACCAAACTGGGAAAAAATTAAAAGTGATAAATTCTCAAATATTAACTTTGTGTTTCCCCCCTGGGAATCGAACCCAGGACCTCCGGAGCGGGAGTCCATGGCACTAGCCACTAGACCACGGAGGCAGTTACAATATACTGAAACCCTCGGTTCCCATAGCTGTTTTTTACAGCATGCCCAGGAGGAAATGCAGCTGGCACATTCTATGTTTTTCTCTCGCTTCCAGTCCAACATGGAAAGTTATTACAGCATAGAGCAGGTACGATTATTATAAATCATTTTATTTGATACCCGTTTGCTGTAGTAGCTCATAGTTTAGCCAATATATGACACGAGACAGAGTCGACTATGAATTGAGCGAAGCCAAAAGCAATGTAGTGTTACGTAACGTGATCCAATTTTATGTGTCGTGGCCCGACCACGGCGTGACAGAAAATGCCGGCGCCTTTATTTCATTCATACAACTCTGCTCCAGGGTTAGAAACCATAGAGCTGGTATGTTATTATTCTCTCATCCTTTTTATATGCTTTAATCCGAGTCTAAGTAAGAGTCTTTAAACAGTAGGCTCACCCAGAAACCTCGTTAACACTGGAATTCCCAAAAACAGATAAAACTCAATGACGGTCATTTGGGAAACAACGCCAAAGCAGATCTGCCGGAGCGAACGAAATCTGCTTGCTGCTACAGAACGGACTTACTAACAGCTGCTCAAAATTAACTTTCAGTAATCCCAACAGTAGTAGAAGAACTTTTAGAAGGCGAAGAGGAACGCCTACTGGACCCGCCGATGATCGTGCACTGCTCAGCCGGGGTCGGCCGCACCGGCGCGCTGATACTCGCAGAGACGGCCTTACAGCTGATTGCTACCAGGCAACCGCTCTACCCGCTCGATATAGTGCGCGCCATGAGAACGCAGCGACCTATGTGCATACAGAACGCGGTAAGTGGAAGAAAACTACGGGGTAAAATTCAAATCTACAGCGTCTTTAAAGATACGTGGTAAAATTGAAAGCTATGAGGTAAAATTGATAGATACCGAGTAAAATTGAAAGATACAGGTTGAAATTGAAATCTACGGGGTAAAATTGAAAACTACTTGGTAAACTTGAAAGATACAAGAGATTCTTTTATCTACCGGGTAAAATTTAAAGATACAGGGTTTAGTTGAAATGTTCGGGGTAAAATTTAAAACTACATGGTAAAATTGAAAGATATGGGGTAAAATTCAAAGTTACGAGGTGAGATTGAAAACTACGTTGTAAAATTGTATACTACAGGGTAGAATTGAAATCTCCCGGGGTAAAATTGAAAACTATAGTGTGAAATTGAAAACTAAGTGGTAAAAATTAAAGTATTACGTCGTGAAATTGAAATCTACGGACAAAATTTTGTCGGTCTTTACATGATATTCTTTTGTCAACAGAGTCAATACAAGTTCGTGTGTGAGAGCATCCAGGCCGCCTACGCGCAGGGCGTCCCGCTCGCACCCACCGACGCAGCCGACGACTGAATACAAACAGGTATCATGACTTCTACAGTACGACCACGTTTTAAATGAACGTGGTGCAAAAAGGAACCCAACGTCGCCATCTTGAGATTTGACAGTTGTCCTTACCCTGCAGCGGCTACGCCCACGTTCATTGCGACCGGCGTTTTATTATAATATATCAATAGCGTCATGCAGAAGACCTGGAGAGTTATTTATGAAGCACTCAAATTGAATTCGCATACGAAGGACTATTATTATTGGTATATTGTATGAAAATCGCATGCGCATTGAATTACTATTTCGTATGCGCATTGAAGTTCGAGCGATTAAAAAATATGGCTACTGAGCTTTCATAAACAATAAACAAACTAGATGCACAATCACGAAGAAACCCCGACCAAAAAATGTCCGAGCATCACTCACATACGTATAGTTATTGTTATATTTATAACATAAAAATATTCATTCAAATTTGGACCTTAACGCGACAAAGAAAGGGTACAATATCAATAGCACTCGCACATACTATCATTTTGACTGAGCACTTCGTCATTGTGTCACGTCACGCGCCGCGAGCGAGCAAGGTGATAGATACTGAATGCAAATTCTCCCCGATTGACGTGATGGGCAGATTATTGCCGCGGACACTTTTTGAGTAAGATTGTGCATCTAGTTAGTTTATTGTTTATCAAAGCTACTGAGCTTTCTTTCCTTGGTCAAATATAGATTGACACCTGAAATTGTGATGTTTTTATTAGGGTTGGCTTCTACATTTTCTATCGTGTTGTTCTGTAAAGTCCACAACTCTACAGAAAAACTCGATAGAGAAAGTAAAATTAAATTATTGAAACACAGCGAAAATGTTGCTATATGCCAAACAATACCAGTATTTTCTCAAACACCAGTAAGTATTTTATATTTCCGTTAAAATTCAGGCATTTTGATTAGTTATTTAAACGGTTTTCATCTTATTTTATAAAATACAGGTGTTTTATTTTTCATACAACTGGTATTACATTTATATTTCATGGCAACACTGAGTGTAAATAATATTTGTGCAGTACATGTAAATTGTTCAATGTTTGGGAACAATATTACTGCCAAATTGTTTAGTCGAATGAGTGTTCTAATAAGTTGGTGTTACAAGTACACTTAATTGTAAAAGACTTGGCATTTATACCATCGCCATGTTTGTAACAGAATGTAAAAACGAGTTCTGAATGTGACGTGACAAAAACGAAATATGATAGAGACAAGAATATTTGATTTTATAAAAATAATATTTGATTTACCTTCATAAAGATCGTTTGATAAGATATTTACATAGAATAACAAAGCATTTAAAAATAATACGATGTATGATATATGCATTTGCAAGTAATAGTAATTTATTGGAATGCCTTTCTATTTCGTAAAATCTGGTATTTTCGCCTCTCAAAAGCAAACATGTTATTCTGCGACATTGACACTCTGAGGAAGTTGCATTCTGCTAAAATGCGATACTACAAAAAATTACATTAAAATTTGGAACGGAAATTTAATTTAAAAAAAAATGGAATCGATTGTCTCGTATGTGAACCAACATATCAACTTCACAATTTTGTCACACCTTTATTTATTTTCTAGAATAAGCTATGATTTAATGTTTGTTCTGTGATTCTCTGATTGTCTAATTATATAAGTCTTGTAGGTAAATCTTGCCTTCTTACGAATTTAACCTTTCATGATTTAGTATTAACCTGTAGTGTTGTATTAATTTATTTGTACTGATATGTACCTATATTTGACACATTTTTCTGTGCCATAAACTAACTCTGACAACGGACCTTACTCGGTCTTAACCACATTCGTAACGTTATTGACCTATGTTTTATACAAAAGGGGAAGAAGAAGACGTAATTTATAAAATGCTGTCGATTCTGGCGACACCATTCCTGAACAAATTTTAAGAAGTCGCTTTCTCAACTTTGACATATGAGAGAGTAATCAAATAAACAAATGATATTGATATTCCTAAACTGATGCAAGATTGCATTTATGACGTAAAATAAGAGAGCGTCATACGTCGGTATTGGAATGTCAATGTCATGGTGTTAATTTGCTATCTCCCTCATATGTTAAAGTTTAGAATGTGACAGCTATCTTAAAATTAGTTAATGAATATGCCCGCCAGAGTAGCCGCCAATGTATCTTTCGAATGGAGTCCGTCGTGTGAGTTAGCTTTTTGTTGATATCTTATCAACAGAACGAATCCTTATACACTTAGATGAACACCTACTTAAATTGTGATTTGTCTTTAACTTGAACTGAAATCGTGTGTATTTTGGGACCTAAATTAAATATAAGTAGTTACCCCATTTGATTTTAGTTTTCGGTAAACGAACATAGAATAAATTTAATGCTTAGTATACTTTAAAGTAAGTTATATTGACACCGTTTTAAAACCTGCACAACTAAGTAAATTTTGGTATAAGATTCAATTAGAATAGCACATATCATTATTATTTTTGTATTATTTAATGTATTGGGGGTGAAAAAACGCCATGGATATGCAACCCGACTAAATTACATACAAAATTATGCGATCAAAACACAATGCACCGGGTGTAAGGGACAGCATCGAACAAACTGATTGGGGTTGCTCAGTCAACAAAACTGAACAAAAATGACTTTCCGAAACAAAATGGCCACCTCGGTCAGATAGTTCGTATGGAAAAGCAAATTTTTTTTGTTAATTTTTCTGAAAGATATTCCTGGTGATAGTTGTTCAGTTTCGTTGACTGAGCGACCCCTATCAGTATCGGGACGTTGTCCCTTACACCTCGGATTTGAAAACATTATAGAACAGGTTGTATATTATTTGCATGCTTAACATCCTGGATCGATTCTATTCGATATTTTTATCATACATTCTGTTCTGAATTACACAGTCAGTGTGGTATTGAAAGGTCTTGAAGTCAGCGACAGAATTCAGACATGTCCCTCATACATACATATATTCACGCCTTTATCCCTAATGGGATAGGCAGAGGTCATACAACGACAAAAAATTTGTCATGCTGACTTTATCTAAGAAAATCGTATCAAAATTCTAGTATCGTGTATCGTGCCTCTGTATAGGTGATATTGCCATAAACAGTACCTACGTTTAAGTACCTAATTAAGATTTAGCACATAAGCATCACTTTAGTCTTTTTTTGTTTTCATAGTATTATTTCCCCGGAAAAATATAGATCTTCAAAGTTTATTTTTGAAATGTATATTTCTGTTATTAATTTATTTTTCTACTAACAAACTAATATAATTATAGAATACTGAACGTATTGTAGACGTAATTTGGATGTAAGTCTAAGTCAATTTATTTTTTCACTTTAAAATGATAGTTTAAATATTATAATATTGAATTTCTGAATGTTTTCTTTTTGATATTACATATTATAGAAATGTATCATGTTACTGTCACATGAAATTAAATAGTGGATTTGAACTACCAAATAACCCACAGAACGCAAGAAATTGGTATAAAAAATTCAACTCAATCAACATCCTCTTTTGAGTCTTTAACAAATAAAAAAATACAATAATATTTTGTATATTTTCATGATGCCAAACGTAGAAACGCAATATAAATTTCTATTTCTGAAAGTGTTATTTCCACTATTTATTTCATGTTACATCCCTGCTAGGTATTAAGGCCCTTATCCCCCCTACAATATGTTAAGCACAACATCACATCACCAATGTGTTCTAGGAAAGGGTCTGTAGTAGAATGTGTGAACGACTGATGTTATTATAAGTATTTTGGAGTTTGAAATGATCTAGGAACGGTAGATAGCTCTGCTACATAGCTTGATTCTAACTTGTCTCTAATAAAATTACAAGCAGTATTAAATATATGTCATCACATATCTTGATATACTAAATATATCAAATATCTTAATTATTTTTTAATCTTTTCACTTTTGACTAACTATTGAAATGTTACTTTCATATATTGAAATAATAAACTACGACAGAGCTCTGACAAAGGGTACTGTGTATCTGGACCATATTGGACTAGCCCTCGTTACTGATTTTTCTAATAACATTTTAGAAATATGAATGATCTATGTCTGTCTATGTCATATCGCCCTAATTCAGGGTAGGGTCGACCCTCGGTAACTACGTATTGAGCTGATCATCATGATAATATCATATTAGAACAAAGTTTGTGATATCAAGCTATGTTGAAAATACTTAAAAATAGAGTAGAGAGCCGTTACTGAGGTGTAGCGTGTACCAACGTAATGTTTTCTTGTGATGTGTTGCGACAGTGCTGTGCATTTGTTTCTGTGACGAAATAAAAAAATATTAATTACCCAATTTGTATTATTTTACGTTAACCAACCTAATATCCTGTTTTTCGGTTTCGTAACTATCGTAGGATATGCGTGTAAAAAGGCCTTACGTCGCAGAACGTTCCTTTCGCAAAAAATACCCTTTCGCAAAATGACCCTTGTACAAAATGTCCCAAATTCCTTACACAAAATGTTCCTTTTAGATAGATTTCGTACACATTTTCACGAAAGGGTAATTTTACTAAAATGGGCAATTTGCGGGACAAGGGACATTTTGCGACGATACATCATATTGCATTAAATTCAAATAATTCGCATGAAACCTTTTGGTCTCAAATTATAAGACCTATAATAATGAACGAGTCTTCAATAGTCACGATTTTTGGTCTGATATTCATAAGTGTTTTACTTGTAGGGTAATAGTATTAAGAATAAAAACCTAGACATACCCTTCTATCTACTTACTTGCTGTACTTGACAAAAGAAATGGAATTATTTTCCAAATCCAGCATTTCAAAAACTTGCCCACAAAAGCATTAAGCATTGTAAAGGAATTCTTTTCAAGAATTTACCCGTTCCAAACGTCCTTTTACATTAAATATCGAGACGGATTGAAATACATTCGACCTTTAAATGACACAGTATAAAGATTATGTAGAATATAACATTGCCATCGGCCTAGTTTCAATAGATATTATTTGTAATGTTTTTTTTTTGTCACTTTTGCCGTTAATTAAATTTTAACGTTCATTTATTTATTCTTAAAAATCTTGTGTATACGCCTGAAAAGGCAGTTTTTAGTGATACCTTATAACAATGTATAAAATCTGCAAACATGTGACCTGAATTCTATACTCAATAAATCATTCATAGAAGAAACTACATCAACCACGCCCATCTCACTAAAAGATCCTGGGATATATTTTTTTATTTTATTTGTCGTAATACAGGGTGTAATAAAGTGCTGTGTTCCTTTAAACTGCATTATGTTTTAGTGATATACAACACATATCACACATTGAATAAAATAAATAAAAATATTTAAATTGTATTAAATCCATAAAACAAAAACAAGTAAGCTAACCGTAGTCATGCGCACTACGCGGTCACAGCTACTCTGCCGCCAACGCACTACGCGCCAACCCGCCCGCACCTCGCCCCGCGCCCTACTTAATGTGCATGACTACGTTTGGCCTATTTGTTTCTATTTTACGAATTCATTTTATTTTTTGTTTTAAATATCTTTATTTATTTTATTTAATGTGTGGCTTATATTGTATATCACTAATATATTACGTGGTTCAAAGGAACGCAGGACTTTTTTTACGAACTGTATAAACTTTAATTTTATTAAGTCGTTTCTTCGATTCTAAAAATATCTATTCGGAGGAATAAACAATTTGACTTTGACTTTTACTTTGGAATTGGAGGGCTTTAAGTAGTTGGGCTTACAACCTGGCACTACAGCAATGCAATCTCACAAAAAAATGGGGTAGCAGAACTAAAAAAAGGGTGATTACATATAGGATGATTGATATACGTATAGGTACACATACATACATATAATCACGCCTGCATGCGCCTAATGGAGTAGGCAGAGCGCAAACGACCTAAACAAAGGTCGTTCCGCCACGTCTGACAAGGTTTGAGGATTATTTATGATAGATTTGTAGGTATATTACCATAGTGACAGGTTGTCAGCCTATCGCCTAAATTGCAATATACTGAAACCCTCGGATCCCTTAGCTGGTTTGTACAGCATGCCCGGGATGAAATGCAGCTGGCACATTCTATGTTTTTCTCTCGCTCCCAGGCCAGCACGGAAGAAACCATTTTAACCCACAAAACTCTGTACAAACCTTTATTTTCAGGAATGGTATGTTTGTTATGTGAAAAACAGCTGTAATAGGCAATGTGCCTTCTCCAAATTTCATTGTTGACGTGAATAAAAGAATCTTAAAGAATATCTTACAGAGTTGGCAGATCAGATAACAACTTCATAAAAAATAGTAATTTATGAATGACTTTTGGTACTTCACAGTTTCATGGTGAGCTGTTAATGCCCTACCTATTCCGTAAGGGATACACGCTTTATAGTAGAACGTTATATATAATCATATACATAATATCGTTATAAGGTATAAACGTAAATCTATAAAACTTTCAATCTAAAATAGCCCTCGACGCGTCGAAAGCGCCTTTTCTAGGCGTTTTACGCTCTGCCTACGCCTTAAGGGATATCTATATATATAGTTAATGAGTTTGATTAAAATTGTGATGCTTTTTAAAATACCTAGGTAAGATTTTTAATTGAAATACTTTTTGTAAGGCGGTACTATGAGTTCAGTGCTGCCACCAGAAATAATAAATTAATTAACTTACTAGATATAGTGGCGACTGGTCCATATAACACTATTCCTTTTGAAAAAAGGAATATTACATAATCCTACTAAACGACATATTAGTTAGTTCACGATGCTAAGTAACTAAAGGTATGTCTTATATTCATATACTATGTCTAAAACTTAATATAAAACATAATCTCTTCACTGATCAATTGCCAGCAGCTGTGATCCCGAAAACAGAAATGAAAACTCAATTTGGCGGGGGGTGTGTGTCACAAAAAAATTATCATCAACGGTGTATTATGCGAATATCAACGATTGGTTAATCCACTGACGACTAAATCATCACCAGACGACACGAATATCAACGATTGATCAATCACCAGATGACACGATTATCAACGATCGATCAATCCCCAAACGACACGATTATCAACAATTGCTCAATCATCAACAATTGATCAAACACCAGACCATACAATCATTAACGATTGATCAATCCCTAGACGACTCAAAAGATTACGGTAAAATTACTTATTTTTATGAAATGAAAATTTTATTATTAAAAGAAAAATTATTAAGTTTTCAAGAGTTGTTTAGTTTTAAGAAACTATGTTCAGTTGGAGAAAAGTTGTTCAGCTTTAAGATAAGTTGTTCAGTTTTGAGAAAAGTTGTTCAGTTTGAGAAAAGTTGTTTAATTTTAAATTAAGTTGTTCAATTTTGAAAAAGTTGTTCAGTTTGAGAAAAGTTGTTCAGTTTCGAGATAAGTCTTTTAGTTTGAGAAAACTTGTTGAGTTTAACGTAGTCACTAGGTATCATACCCAGGATATGTATCTATGTCTGTAAACACAATGCTGTTGCCATATTTTTTAAGTAGGTAGTCATAATATTTACGTTGCGTTATCATATTTTACGGTAAATTACGATTTTACCGTATTTTACCGAGGTAATTTTACCGCTTCACATGTCTATGTGATCCAGAAAACAGAGATTAACTCAATTTGGCGGGAGTTGTTGTGGCAGCCACGGAAACCCTACCCCAGGCCTGTTCCGGGCACGGGAGCGTTACCATGGCAACTCGCGCGGTTGTCGCCGCCTGTTATCAGTCGATAACAAGTGGTTCAAGGACACTGGCATTGGTACCTTTTGATTGCGCTTATACACAAAGAGTACTGTTCAATTAACTAATACTGGATTGAACTTCTTCCATGCTGGACTGGGAGCGAGAGAAAAACAGAGAAAATTAGAATGTGCCAGCGGCATTTCCTCCCGGGCATTTTGTAAAAACCAGCTAAAGGATCCGTATAATGCAATTTAGGCGATGGGCTAACAAACTGACACTACAGCAATCTACCTACAAATCTATCTTAAATAACCCTCAACACTTTGTCAGACGTGGCGGTCCGACCTTTGTTTAGGACGTTTACTCTCTGCATACCCCATTAGGGATAAAGGCGTGTTTATATGTCTATATGTATCTTACAGTTAAAACTTATTTTGGAAACAAGATCTTCGATTAAAAGACATTAAACTTTGTTTACCTTTATTTTAAATCTGATTTGGAAATAGTATAGATAGGTAGACAAATGTGTCAAGTCCAAAAGAGAGAAATAATTAATATTAACGCTGTTGTCACTCCTCCTTGGTCGATTCTTCTATATAAATACCTTTTGGAAAATATCAGAAACACAAATAGCAGTCACACCTATCCCTACACACCCACCCACTTAAAGCAAATACTAGCTATCGTGATGTTTTGATTACCGATATCATGAAAATAACAGAATGAGACATTATTATTACAAAACGAAGGCTCAATATTCATACAAAATACAATGAGAAAAATAATGTAATTAATAATAAGTCGAGACCACTAAGGTTAAGTGTATTTTATCTAGTGAGTAAATTAACTATAGTATTTCCAACTCAGATTTAGAATAAAGGTTAACAAAGTTTCATGACTTTTAATCGAAAATCCTATTTCTAAAATAAGTTTAAACTATTAGATATAACAACATAATGAAATAGTAGTTTTAGTAATTTAACTAATTTAACAACACGTATTATTTATTTTTGAAATGTGTTATTAAATAAAACAACATGAAACTTCGTTACCTTTATTCTAAATCTGAGTTGGAAATACTATAGACAGAGAGTTTCGTTCGAGTTTTCCTGCGAATTTTTCTCCCGAGTACCACTGCGGGACTCTACACGTGGAGCTTGCGGCAGTTTTCCCGCGACTGCCGTCTGGGCGGGCGGCGGACCCGATCGGAGAAAATAACGACCAATTTCAAACAGGGAACAAATGTAACGAACTTATTGTGAATTTAAAAATAGAATGTGAATTGTGACTGGCTGGTTTTGTGTTTGCAAATTAAGGATTTAAAATTCTAGCAATATTGGATTAGTTAAAAACTTTATTTTAAGTTATAAATAGTATATTCAGGTACTCCGTAATAATATTCTATTCCGATACAAAATTTCTAACATCTTTCTTTTATACTTATTTGGACTTGCCTACCCCGAAAGGTGATTTATGATGACATTTATTTATAAAATAGCCAATAATTATATAAGGTAATATTGATACATACATACATACATATAATCACGCCTTTATCCCTAAGGGGGTAGGCAGAGCGAAAACGATCTAAACAAAGGTCGTCCCGCCACGTCTGACAAAGTTTTGAGGGTTACTTAAGATAGATTTGTAGATATATTATTGTAGTGACAGGTTGTCAGCCCATCGCCTAAATTACAATATACTGAAACCCTCGGATCCCTTAGCTGGTTTCTACAGCACGCCCGGGAGGAAATGCAGCTGACACATTCTATGTTTTTCTCTCGCTGCCAGAACAGCATGGGAGTATATTGATTCAGATTAGAATTAAACAATTTCTTAAATTTATTCCAAAATATACGATTTGATAGGAATGGAAAATTGAAATTTCACACAGATTTACACGTAATCTAGCATGTTCTCTTGTGTGATTTCAGGAGTTTGATATCCGTTTAAACACTTTGAAATTAGTTCATACCACAGAAGTGTAAAAGCTAGGGAGTGATAGCGACTCCACAAATCAGTAGTTCATACTCATTCTAGCGAGTAGCTACCAATTTCATATTACATACATACATACATACATATAATCACGCCTTTATCCCTAATGGGGTAGGCAGAGCGTAAACGACCCAAACAAAGGTCGTTCCGCCACGTCTGACAAAGTTTTGAGGGTTATTTAAGATATATTTGTACGCATATTGCTGTAGTGACAGGTTGTCAGCCCATCGCCTAAATTACAATATGCTGAAACCCTCAGATCCCATAGCTGGTTTTTACAGCATGCTCGGGAGGAAATGCAGCTGGCACATTCTATGTTTTTCTCTCACTCCCAGTCCAGCATGGAAGACTCTCTCACTCCCAGTCCAGCATGGACTATATTTTCATATTACCATACATACATATAGCTCCACCCAGTGCAGCATACTTCCATGCTGGACTGGGAGCGAGAGAAAAACATAGAATGTGCCAGCTACATCTCTTCCATGCTGGACTGGGAGCGAGAGAAAAACATAAAATGTGCCAGCTGCAGTCCCTCCCGGGCAAGCTGTAAAAATCTGCTGGGGGTTCCGAGGGTTTTAGGGTCGTTAGTTTGGGCGATGGGCTGACAACGTGTCACTACTGCAATATATATGCAAGTCTATCTTAAATAATCCTCAGAACTTTTTCAGACGGGGCGGAACAACCTTTTTTTTATTTTTGGGTCGTTGGGCTCTGCCTACCATATTAAGGACAGAGGTGTGATTGTATTTATGTATGTATGTATGTATGTACATCCATATAATCACGCTTTTATCCCTAATGGATTAGTCAGAGCGTAGGCGACACAAACAATGGTCGTTCCGCCACATCTGACAAAGTTTTGAGGGTTATTTAAGATAGCTTTGTATATTGCTGTAGTGACAGGCTGTCAGCCCATCGCCTAAATTATAATATACTTAAACCCTCGAATCCCTTAGCTGGTTTTTACAGCATAATTTAAATGATGTATGTATGATGGATAGAGGCGTGATTAGGTTAGTATATGTGTATTTTAATGATGTAATACCTAACCTAGGTAATAAGGCTCGTATTTATAAAGCGATCTTAAGATTGAGAGCGATATTAACTATGGATTTGACGGACCATGTTGTACTGAAATGACATTTTTGATAAAAAACTCAAACTAGCTGTCAATCTCAAGTGTCGATTATAAATACGGGCCTAAGTTACCTAAAAACGATATAAAACTCAACGACATTACTTTAA
This sequence comes from Scrobipalpa costella, assembly GCA_949820665.1. Classification (NCBI taxonomy): domain Eukaryota; kingdom Metazoa; phylum Arthropoda; class Insecta; order Lepidoptera; family Gelechiidae; genus Scrobipalpa; species Scrobipalpa costella. Next base: position 7,224,810 of record OX463304.1, on the reverse strand, counting down.
CAGCATTAAAGAAACTTTCCAACGACTTAATCTTAGTTCTAAATCTGAAAACAGAATGCTCATTGAAGTATGAAATTGGTTTTCAAATGAGATGAAATAAATAATTTTTCGAATGGCAATGACGTGTAAAAGTTAGACACTCTTGGTGAACATTATTTATGCTTAAAATAATTCTAAGATTAAAAACTGAAGCAACTTAATTTTTAAACGAGAAATAATATATTTTTGAGGCTTTTTATTATTTTCTTTCATTCATATTCATCATCTCTCTAGCCTTATCTCGTATCTCACGGGTTCGGCTACCTAATCTAGGGGATTGAACGAGGGTACTGGTTTTTACACAGAGCGACTGCCATCTGACCTCCGCAACCCAAAAGGGAAACAGACCCAATCTTAGATTTGGTCAGTGCTTAGCACTGGCCTCTGATATGGCTTAACGACTAATATCTACGGTGTTATTTACGGCGCTTTTTCCGTGTTTCGGAAGGCACGTTAAGCCGTTGGTCCCGGTTAATATCTTCCAATACCGTAGATATTAGTCGTTCAGCCATGTCAGAGGCCAGTGCTAAGCATTGGCGGTTTGAAAACTCTGACCTAATCAGGATCTAGGATTGGGTCTGGTTTCCCTTCTGAGTTGCCGAGTCAGATGGCAGTCGCTCTGTGTAAAAACCAGTAACCCTCGTTCAATCACCTGGATTAGGTATCCAGTCCCGTGAGATACGGGACAAGGCTAGGGAAAAATGATGATGAATCTCTTACCTAGAGATAAGTTTTTTTTTTACTTTAGAAAAAATAAATAAAGCAAAACCCATAATAGCTAGAAGCGCTAATCTTTGTTTTTGTTTCCCGTCAGGGGTTAATTCCAACCCTTAAGTGAGTACTTGATTATAATACACCCACGAAGCAAAGGATTTGTGCCTAAAGGGTATTTATTTTAAGTTAACTGTACAAGTACCTACTACAATCAGTGGGAGCCATTTTTGTAAAAGAACGGTTGCTATTTACATACCGGCTACCGATCCTAAATATATACTTCTTCTTAGCTAGAGGTCTCGAGTCGAACAACGACTCGAAGAACCCTGGTGTCAGAGTTTTCAAACCGCCTAGTAGCACAGCTATTAGACCTCTGACATGGTTTGACAACCACTATCAAAGACAGCGACCGGGACCGGGCTTAACGTGCCCCCCAAAGTACGGAATCCTTTTACTTGTCGGACAATCAGGCGATTCAGCCTGCTATGTCCTAACCAAACAGGGAAATACCTCACATAGTGATAAATTGACAAATATCAACTTTGTGTCCCTCTGGGAATCGAACCCAGGAGCTCCGGATCGTAAGCCCATGGCTCTGACCACTAGACCATGGAGGCAGCTAAATATATTTATGGCATAGGGGTGTTTTAAGAGGAGTGTTATTGGGTCTACTTCTTAGCGCACCACCTTGAGCAATGGCGTCGTAGACTTGATAGATAGATTAAACCTTTATTCCATTTCCAAGTTGCCTGACTTGCCTGAGGAGTGGACAATTAGACACCGCCTATGTTTTTTTAATGGATCTATTCGCACGAAACTACAAAGTGTATATAATGCGTCACTACTAAAAATGACAAACGCGCGAGTTTTCTATGATATTTTCGATTATTTCCTGATTTACTAATAGTATTTTTGGGTTATATCGATGTTCTTCATATTTTAGAGACACTAATATTATACAGGTTTGTTTAAAAAATTCTAATTTATCTTGTCTAGTCTGAACTATCCTACTCTTAAGTACCGTAACTAATTAAAATGCCGCATGCCGGACCGTGTTTAGTACGATTTAGAATACTTTGCTCCTTAAGCAATGGTAGACTCCATCACCTTGCTTGTTAAGGTCTATCTCATTGCTGTGTAAGTGCCTTTAAGACTTTTTGTAGAACTCGCTCTATTGACAACTCTATTTCGATGTAAACCGTTTCTTTTTTAATATACAAAGAAATTAAATATAAATAATATACGATAGGTATGCTACGCTTACATCTGTGATGCTGGCTTGGGACCGAGAGAAAAATATAGAATATACCAGCTGCATTTTCCCGGACATACTGTACAAACCAGCTAGGGGATCTGATAGTTTTTATATTGCGCTGACAACCTGTCACTATAGCAATATAACTACAAATCTATCTTAAATAACCCTCAAAACTTTGTCAGACGTGGCGGAACAACCTTTGTTTAGGTCGTTTACTCTCTGCCTACCCCATTAGGGATAAAGCGAGATAATGTGAAACATCCAAGTATAAGATGTGATTTATTATTCTCATTCAATAAGATCCATTTGTGTATTTCTTTTTCAAACAGTACGTGTTTCTCCGCACATATTGAAAGGTGAGAAAACATCGGGTGTATAAAAAACAACTTCCATGCTGGACTGGGAGCGTGAGAAAAACATAGAATGAGCCAGCTGCATTTCCTCCCGGGCCTGCTGTAAAACCAACTAAGGGATCCTAGGGTTTCTGTTTATTGCAATTTAGGCGATGGGCTGACAATCTGTCACTACAGCAACATACCTACATATCTATATTAAGTCATTCCGTTTCGTTGACTGAGCAACCCCTATCAGTTTGCGAGACACTGTCCCTTACACCCGGTATGTGAGAATATAAATTTTATACCTTGTATATCAAAATGATCGATGCGAATAAGATTCTAGTCGACAGGTACGGAGTACGTGCTAAAGTTAGATTATTTACTTTGCTCTTTCTTTGCTCACATTATCTGATCAATGTATTTCTTTCTGGCAGTACTTCCAGTTGGTAAATTTTCGTATTGAATGTATTTACACGTATTTCTTCTTCCATGCGGACTGGGAGCGAGAGAAAAAGCTTAGAATGTGCCAGCTGCATTTCCTTCCGGGTATGCTCTAAAAACAAGCTAAGGGATCCGAGGGTTTCTGTATATGGCAATTTAGGCGATGGGCTGACAACCTACAGCAATGTAACTATAAATCTACCTTAAATAACCCTCGAAACTTTGTCAGACGTGGCGGAATGACCTTTGTTTATGTCGTTTACGCTCTGCCTACCTCATTAGGGATAAATGCGTCGTTATATGTATGTATATGTATAACGACGTATTTACTTACACATCGGTTCGTCGTTTGTTGACCACTGTTTCGTTTTCATTTCGACTCATCCGAATGACAGTTGGTTTGCAAGTGCTTTGTTCTTGTGAGCTTAGCTAGTTTGGATCGGAATAGAATTCAACTCTTATTAGCAGCCGTTAGACATAATCTCCGCAGAGTGGTCCTCCCCACAAGAATATTATAATATTCTTTTCCACAAAGAGCCCTTTCCCACTTGTATCCCTGTCAAGATAATAAAGGCTCAAGAACATTTTGACAGACATTTGTAGCATTTCTTCAAGCATTACTACACCAATGATAAAAGTTACACCACCGCCATAATTAAAACTTCATCACACTCCTCTTTCGTTCATCCGTGAAAAGATATCGGATAGGAGTGACGCAGCTAAAAAGATACTTGTATAATACTATCGTACAAAACCAGATAACTATTGAAATTCTATGGATTCTATTAGTACATTATCTGTAGCTTTATCAAAACAAACATTTGATCGGTAAAAAATAATTCATAATATTTCTGATAATGATAACACTATGTTGTCTACAGATTATAAACTACAAATTAACGCAACAACGAATATAAACCCATCCACAGAATAATGAACATATTTTTTTCGAAAAATAACTTTACATTATACATAATATGTCGAAACAAATGTGAAGTGGAAAAGTGAAAGTGTATACCTAATTTCCTAGTGATGTGATGTGAATCACAATGAAGAAATGGCAGATGACACTGTGGTGTGTTGTGATGTGTTTCTGGTCGCAAAATTCACGTGGACAAGAGTTGAATTTATTACCGGGAAAGAACATTTTGAGTATAATTCCTGAGTTCTGGGGTCAGTCCCCAACACCGACAACCGGGTCTACTACCCCGGATATTACTACAAATATAGCAATACTGGAAGCGAAGCATGCACATATATCCGAAGTCCTGGAAACGAAGCGTGTAGATATTCCCGCAGTTATAGGAACGAAGCAAGGAGATATTCTGACATTAGAACAAGACCAAGTTCTATCAGACTCTCTGGAAATGACAACTCTGGATACCTTTACTTATGTGAGTATGAACACTTGAATTTTAGCTTTAGTTTAGTTTGTTTCTAATATTGTCTAGGACTCCTTTTTCATTTGAAACCTAAACTCACAAAGTTATCACAATTTGGTAAAATTTAATTAAATTTTGGATAATTTTCAGTGTATTTTGTTGAACTAAAGTCTTATGATTTTAATTGTTTGCTACTTTTCGAGAATTCATAATACAAAACTTGATTCACTTAAAACAAAAGACTAAATAAATTGAGTGTTGGTGTAATTTTGAAGGATTGTTTACAAACAGTACAATATAATTTAAAACTTATGTTTGCTATACATAAGTTTTAAAAAGAAATTAAAATAGATTCAAGGTTTATGATTAAAACCTTATTCATCTTCTGTCGTGTAGGTATCGTGTCAATCGACTCGATGAACCCTAGTACCACTGTTTAACCTTTTTACGAACCTAATTGTGATAGTGTTTTGGATTGGAGAGACGTAGATATACTTACTTACTTCGCTGGCTCGGCGATCCGGAGTGGTTGTTGGTCTCTGACACCAAATTTCGCCATTCGCACCTATTCCCGGTAGAGATACTTATTTTGTTATAATTAAAATTTCACCAATATTGATGTAACAAGTAGGACCCAATCTATTCTCTATTGCCATAGAGATAAAGGCCGTGCACTTGACGATATACTCATTATCGGCAGATTGGAGCCAAATTGATAACCATACTGGATACAGGCCTTATCAATTGATAACAAATAATAATAATAAGTTGTCTAAAGGGGCCTCTACGTGTTGGCTTCGGCCCCACGCCCGCCTTCCAAAAGTCCGGGACTCTATAGTCCCAAGATATGGAAAAACACATATAATAATAATACTTATTACTAGTGTGCCCCGCAGTTTAATTAATAGCTACAGAGTGTGAATGCCTACCCACCCCATTAGGGATAAAGGTGTGATAATATGTATGTATGTATAAGTATGACTATTGCTCCTTATTTTACTCCCAGAGTCTAACGCTACGCTGCGGAGTAAAAACACTTCACAGGAATATTATAATTAGATTATGTGCAGGCAAAGTCACTAGCGAAAAACTAGTTTGCATCATATCTTTATTATTTAATCCTACTAATATCGTAGTACAGTGGATATGCAGGCCATCCTTACTCGTAAAATCTCTGTTTACATTCAACTAGAATACGTTATCCGAAATAGACCGCGTAGATCACAATACGTATCTTACTGAATCATGGTGTATAATGTGCGCGAGCCAAGTGTTCGATAAATCGATATATGAATCGATTTTTCCTGTGAATATATGATGTCAGTATTGGTTTGTGATTAGTGACAACGAAGTGCGATATTGCTAACGATAGTGACACTATAGTGCAATTTTGCCTACAAATATGAATATGACCACGGTATTTCGGATTTTGTACACTTTATCTCTTTCATCGAACCAAGGTGTAATCCAAAGTGTAACTAAATTTTAGTAATTCCATGTCAGTTTTAGAATAAAGGTAAACAAAGGTTCATGTCTTTTAATCGAAGATCTTGTTTCTAAAATAAATTTTACCTATTAGATATGACAACATAATGAAATAGTACTTTTAGTATTTTAACTAATTTGCCAACACGTACCATTTATTTTTGAAATATGTTTTTGAATAAAGATACGAAACTTTATTTACCTTTATTCTAAATCTGAGTTGGAAATACTATAGTTCCATAATCTCATAAAATAGCATAATAACTAATATTCATACAGAGTATTAAGTTTTTGTTATTTAATATGGGTCAAGTCTTGCTGTTTATAAATATCATCCCATCCATATGTGTTTGTTTTGTGAAAAGGAAATATTAAAACGATAAAACTGTGATTTTCCGTTTATTAAGAAAAAGTTGGTAGCGGTGAAGCTCTGCTGTTAAATTCAATAGGGCGTAAAGTAAATTTATACTTAGTCTTCTTCTTCTTCTGTCGAGTGGGTATCGAGTCTATCGACCCGATGAACCCTGGTGTCAGAGTTTTGAAACCGCCTAGTAGCACAAGTATCAGGCCTCTGACATGGTTTGAGTAACGACCACTATCAAAGACAGCGACCGGGACCGACGGCTTAACGTGTCCTCCGAAGCACGAAATCTTTTTATTGATTCAGCCTGCAATGTCCTAACCAAACTGAGGAAAAATTCACAAAGTGATAAATTCTCAAATATCAACTTTGTGTTTCCCCCCTGAGAATCGAACCCAGGACCTCCGGATCAGGAGTCCATGGCACTAGCCACTAGACCACGAAGGCAGTTATAGTTATAGTTATTTATACTTTGTAATTATCTTATATGGTTTTCTTGTAATAATATTGACATTACCTTGTGTACTATAACTACAAAATGTACAAGTATTGTGTACAAAATGTGTCGAAGTGTTGTGCACATGTTTATATTACTACATCTTGGAAAAGGGGTGACCGACCCGCGAGTTGAACGCTTTCTGGGAACACAACCGCCGTTTTTGAGAAACACTTCCCACTCTGACAGCCTTCATGTAAGTTTATGTACTCGTATCTCAAAACGTTTAATTTAAAGAGGTATGTCACAATCTTCCAAGCTGGCCTGGGAGCGAGAGAAAATCATGGAATGTGCCAGCTGCTTGTCTCCCGGGCATGCTGAACCTAAACTATTCAATTATATACACAAATAGAAATCAGAAACTACTTTTTGAGATTTTTGGCTTCTTCTTCTTATCTTATCGATCTTTATGGCTTAAATTAATTTCGACAAGTACTCTGCCAAACGCACTGCGACAGCAGCGGCGTTGTAAAGGTTTTTTCTTAAACATGCGCGAAAATATTGTCTTTATTTTTGAATAAAGAACACGCGAAGTATCATATTTACGTAGACTGAAAAATCAAAATCACTTCCCGGCGCGTTTTTTGAATTTGGAACGAAGAGCGCGCCTGCAATGTTGTATGAAACGGCGTGCTGTTTGAATTTAGAACTCTTTCATCTATCGTACACATTGCGTTCTCGTGGCTGTATAGCCTCAGATGCGTTTACCTTTCGGACCAAACTGTAAAATAAAAAAATAAATTGGCGGTAAAGCGGAGTTCGTTGTTAATTATTTTGTTAATAAACATAAATTAAAATGAGTTCCGATGATTCTGAAAGTGAAAATGAAATGGACATTGACTGCACTCCACCAGATTTAAGATCAGAAGCTAAATGAGCGATGGAAAACCTGCTTCCAGCGAAATCAAAAGAAAATGAAATTTATTATGTAAAAGGCCCTTTTTTATTTCCTTGCATTTTTTTAAGAAAAGCACTATATATGCCTCGGCCGAAATGGCAATTGCCTGTCTCGTATCATTGAAGTCCTCGCTTGCAGCTCGGCCTTCAAACTTATACTCGACCTGCAATTGCCTATTTCGCTGCCTTTGCAATAATGTACTATTGACTGAAGCGTCACAGTACCGAGATATTTTAAATCAAAAATATCGGAATTTCGGAAATTCAATTTTAAATATTATCTCAGTAATGTGAGGCTTTAGACGAAAATCACCAAGTAGGTTTGTATTTACGTGTAGAATCGAATAGTTTAGGTCTAATCGTGCCCCAAAAGATTTTTGTAAAATATAAGGGTCGCCAATCACACTATAACAATAAGGTTACATCTCCTTTATGAAATTTGTTGAGAACTTCACCTACAAATTCCTTGGTTGAGACTGATTTTATTCTTCGCCACACTTACGAGTACATCTCCAGTGAGTCTTGATTAGTTTTCTGAACATAATTTCTATTGTTGCAGGACCCCATCCCAGATCAGTCAGATCTACATAGCGTGATCCACGCAGGCCTGCCTTTAGGGTTAGCTGTCACGCCGCTGCTACAGGACGGCAAACACGAGCTGGTGTTCAACGTCTCCTGGATGCCGTCTTTAGGTGAGGAAAAACTTGTTTTAGCAGACTTGAGCTTTGTGGCAGACGCTTTCTAGAGTGGAGAGCACGAATCGGCAGACGCGTATAGTGTAGAGCGTCCTGAGAGTAAGTGGAGTGGTGGTGGTGGTCGTAAGACAGCTGACAAATATTGTTTAAAAACGGCTGAAGACCGGGTTCATGTCCTGCAGTGGACTAATATGCTGATGATGATAAAACAACACGATCACGATCACACTCACAGCCCCCGCTAGTATTTCCTGTATCGGGGTGCCTTGGAAATACACAGAAACAACCACAAAGATCGCCCAGACCCAGAAACAGACACCGAAATTCGTCATTAAAATGTCTGCCCCGGCCGAGAATCGAACCCGGGACCCTCTGCATAGCAGGCAGATACACTGCCAGCTAGGCTGCGCAGGCCGTGATGATGACAGGTTACAGATCGGTACTAATTCACATATGTAGTCGATATTTTTATAATACGTACTTACTTCAATGCTGGACTGGGTGCGAGAGAAAAACATAGAATGTGCCAGCAGCATTGCCTCCCGAGCATGCTATAAAAACCAGGTAAGGGATCTTAGGGTTTCTGTATATTGCAATTTAGACGATAGGCTGACAACCTTCCACTACAGCACTATACCTCAATAACTACACCTACCACTACACACAAATCTATTTTAAACACCCCTCACAACTTCAGACGTTGCGGAACGACCTTTGTTTAGGTCCTTTACGCTCTGCTAGTGACGAAAGCGACAGCCGGAGAACCCAAAAAAATACAAAATTATTTAGAACATAAACTTTATTCAAAAGTTCCACAAAAGTTTTATTACGTCTAAGTTACAAAGTAAAATTAAAATTACGTATAACCGACCACGGACGATGCTAGTACCGAAGTGTCGAAAGGTTCCCAATATCCGGGGGCTTCGATGCGCTGTCGCAGCACCTCGTGGCTCGATGGCGTGATCGATGCGCAAAGGCAGCAGGCTTGCGCGCGTGTAAGTGTTTTGGTTAGGACATTGCAGGCTGAATCACCTGGTTATCCGAAAAATAAAAAGATTTCGTGCTTCGGAGGGCACGTTAAGCCGTCGGTCCCGCTGTCTTTGATAGTGGTCGTTACTTAAACCATGTCAGAGGCGTGGTTGTTGTGCTACTAGTCGGTTTAAAAACTCTGACACCAAGGTTCATCGGGTCAATAGACTCGATACCCACTCGACAGCAGAAGACGAACGCGTGTAACCTAGTTTCGTTGTCCGGTGTCTTTCCATAAAATGCATAAAGTGCAATATGCAGCGTCAGGTGTTCCCATATGGTGCGCTTGCATAACTGGCTTACCCCATTAGGGATAAAGGCTTGATTATGTGTATGTATGAATGCTTCTTCCATGCTGGCCTGGGAACGAGAGAAAAAAATATAATGTGCCAGGCGCATATCCTCCCGAGCATGCTGTAAAAACCAGCTAAGGGATCCGAGGGTTTCAGTATATTGTAATTTAGGCGATGGGCTGACAACCTGTCACTACAGCAATATGCCTACAAATGTATCTTGAATAACCCTCAAAACATTGTGAGACGTGGCGAAACGACCTCTGTTTAGGTTGTTTTCTTTCTGCCTACCCCATTAGGGATAAAGGCGTGATTATATGTATGTATGTATGAATGTATGTATTTTTATAATGTTCAAAAAAAGACGCAAATTTATTTTTCAGAATTGTTTATTTTTTCTCGTTATTTCATATATTCGACACAAGATGAACATATTTCCGATGGGAAATTGAATATCCCGGAAACTTTACTTGTCACTTACAAGGTTTATATAATATCTTGATGCTTTCCGAAAAAGTTTTACCTTAGATGTGATAGACATGTTCAGGAAATACGGAATTTTACATGAATCAAAAATGTAGCTAAGTAATTCTAATTTGAACGAATTCGTAAACTAAAATTACCAACTTTTTTAAAAAAATTACGGAAATAATCAGTGTTTCTCTACTACATTATGCATGTATTATATATATAAACCTTCCTCTTGAATCACACTATCCATTAGAAGAAACCGCACCAAAATCCGTTGCGTAGTTTTAAAGATTTATGCATACATAGAGATATAGGGACAGAGAAAGCGAGTTTGTTTTATACTATGTGGCTATAGAGTCTTCTTCTGTCGTGTTTGTCAAAGTTTTCAAGTTGTTAAGTTATTTAAGATAGATTTGTAGGTATATTGCTGAAGTGACAGGTTGTCAGCCCATCGCCTAAATTGCAATATACAGAAAACCTCGGATCCCTTAGCTGGCTTCTACAGCACGCCCGGGAGGAAATGTAGCTGGCACATTCTATGTTTTTCTCTCGCTCCCAGTCTAACATGGAAAATATATATTATTATTCTCATATACGTTATTATGCCTATATCTCGGTCTAAGGCTTGTATTTATAATTTAGGCATAATTATACTTTCTCCCTACGGGAGAACTAAATCATATATAAATTCGGGCCTTAAATCTAGATAAAAACTCTACGTATACAATTTAAACTTCTTTGTTGCGTTTCACAAAGAAAATACATTATGATCATCACATAATCACGCCTTTATCCCTAACGGGGTAGGTAGAGCGTAAACGACCTGAACAAAGGTCGTTCCGTCACGTATGACAAAGTTTTGAAGGTTACCTAATATAGATTTGTAGGTATATGCAGCAGTGTGTGAAGATAGACGATGCATCATCGGACTGGTCAAACCTATCTGCTAGTGTTCCACAAGGCGGCGTTCTTTCTCCTCTTTTATTCTCTATTTTTATAAACAACATTTCAAAAGTCATTTCTTCTCCCTACCATCTGTATGCAGATGATTTGCAAATTTATAGACATTTTTCTTTATCGGACTGGACAGGAATGGGCAAGGAGTTTTGGTCTGCTTGTGAATCCTACCAAATCACAGGCCATGATTGTCGGCAGCAGTAGGCTCAGTTGTAAGATTGTAGTTGCAGATCTTCCTAAGATATTCTATAATAACGTATGTATTCCTTATAGTTCTGTACGTATGTATTCCGTGCTTCGGAAGGCACGTTAAGCCGTTGGTCCCGGTTAATATCGTTTAATACCGTAGATATTAGTCGTTAAGCTATATCAGAGGCCAGTGCTAAGCTTTGGCGGCTTGAAAACTCTGTCCTAATCTAGGATTGGGTCTGGTTTCCCTTCTGGGTTGCGGAGGTCAGATGGCAGTCGCTCTGTGTAAAAACCAGTACCCTCGTTCAATCACCTAGATTAGGTAGCCGACCCCGAGAAATACGGGATAAGGCTAGGATGATGATGATGATGGTATTCCTTATACTGACAAAGCCAAGAATCTTAGATTGATATTGGACTGTGACTTGTCATGGTCGGCACAGGTGAATGAAGTTAGCAGACGTATGTTTTATTCATTCCACTCTCTCAAACGACTCCAGAATTTCCTTCCTTTTCACACTAAAGTCATGCTTGCACAAGCACTTCTCCTTCCCATCCTCGATTATGCTGATGTCTGTTATCTAGATGCGACTGAGGAGCTGCTAAACAAACTTGAGCGCTTACAAAACCTATCTATTAGATTAATTTTCGGTCTTCGTAAATTTGATCACATCTCTGAATTTCGCGCTCAACTTAAATGGCTCCCTATCCGACTTCGTCGTGATGTGCACATCCTAACTGTCCTCTTCAAAATCCTTAATGACCCATCCTCTCCTGAATATCTCCGCTCCCGATTTCGTTTTTTACCCCCTGATCCTCGACCTAGGCGCACATGCATCACAAAGGTGTTGGAGGTTCCTGGATCGAACACCAAATTCTTTTTTAACTCGTTCACTGTTCGAGCCATTCAACTGTGGAACAATCTGCCGAAAACCATACAAGACAGTCCCTCAACCTTCACTTTTAAGAAGAGACTGAAAGAGCATTTTATGACCTCTCTATGACGTATATAATTATATTTTATTTTATCATATATATATATTATATAAATATATTCATATGTATTAGTTTATTATAGTATGTTAATATGTGTATTAGTATTATTATACATCAATTTGTAATTAAATTATACTAACTGTATCTGTTCCCGTGAATTTCCAATCTTTTATCCCTATTAGGTTGGCTGGAAGAGGTCTCTTATAGAGATAAGCTCGCCTGTTGTTTAATTTTTTAAGTTGAACTGTATTTTTAATTTTTTAAAACAATAAAGAATATAATAATATATTGCTGTAGTGACAGGTTGTCAGACCATCGCCTAAATTTCAATATACTGAAACCCTCGGATCCCTTAGCTGATTTTTACAGCATGCCCGGGAGGAGGATGCAGCTGGCACATTCTATGTTTTTCTCACGCTCCCAGTCCAGCATGGAAAATATATATTATTATTATCATATACGTAAATCTAGTTATTTAGTCAGACAGTCTATTACGAATGTAAGTACTTAACTACTTAACTGCCTCCGTGGTCTAGTGGCTAGGGGCATGGACTCCCGATCCGTAGGTCCCGGGTTCGATTCCCAGGGGGAAAAAAAAAAAAATTGATATTTGTGAATTTATCACTTTGTGTATATTTCCCCAGTTTGGTTAGGTCATTGCAGGCTGAATCACCTGATTGTCCGAAAAGAAAAATATTTCGTGCTTCGGAGGGCACGTTAAGCCGTCGGTCCCGGTCGCTGTCTTTGATAGTGGTCGTTACTCAAACCATGTCAGAGGCCTGATAGTAGTGCTACTAGGCGGTTGTAAAACTCAGACACCAGGGTTCATCGGGTCGATAGACTCGATACCCACTCGATAGAAGAAGAAGACTACCTTAGAATCATAAATAGTTTCTACACATTTATCGCTTTATAAATACGAGCCGAAGTTGTGACCAAATTATACTATACATACATACATAAAATCATGCCCTTATCCCTTACGGGGTAGGCAGAGCTTTAAACACCTCTTAAAAGGCGTGTTCGCCACGTCTGACAAAAATTGAGGACAATTTTAGATTGTAATATGTATTGCTGTAGTGACAGGTTGTCAGCCCATCGCCTAAATTACAATACATTGTTATCCTCGAGTACCTTTTGCTGACTTCTACAGCATTCCCGGGAGGAAGGGCAGCTGGAACATTCTATGTTTTTCTATCTCTCCCAGTCCAGCATGGAAGAAATTAAATAAATTAAATTATACTATAGACGGCTATATACACGTTGTACCTTTTATTGAATACTATGAAATATGCTAATGGGCTGACAACCTGTCACTACAGCAATATACCTACGAGTCTATCTTAAACAACCCTCAAAACTTTGTCAGACGTGGCGGAACGACCTTTGTTTAGATTGTTTACGCTCTGCCTACCCCATTAGGGATAAAGGCGTGATTATATGTATGTGTATGTGTCAGAAATATACGATTTAACTGTTATATTAGGCATGGCAAAAACCCACGGTATTATTTCTGGCAACGCGGTATAAACATAAAGGCCCGTATTTATAATCAGCGCTCATCAGTGACAGCGAGTTTGAGTACGTATCAGAAATGTCATTTCAGTACAAACAGGCCTGTCAAATCCATACTCAATATTGCTCTCAAGTTTGAGATCGGTTCATTAATACGAGCCCAGTACTTCTGTCGACAACGGAAGTAAACTAGCCGTTAACATTGCCAAAATGAGATAGATGTAGTTGAATAATTACATCTATCTATTCAACTTTTTAGTGCATTCGAAGATAGACTATATTTCATTCTGTACCTATACTCTAGGCTCGATTCTAGTTTTTTCGGCTATAACTAAAATTTTATGCGTCACTTTCAGACTAAAAACATTGGATAAGAACAGGAGATCTGATTGATGAGAGATTTTTATTTATAGTCGGTGGTTGTATGCGTGTGAAATACTGGGAAAACGTGCAAAAGCGCGTCTAAATCTAGCGGACAAGGTGTAAAATCATACATACATACATATAATCACGCCTTTATCCCTAATGGGGTAGGCAGAGCGTAAACGACCTAAGCAAAGGTCGTTCCGCCACGTCTGACAAGTTTTGAGGGTTATTACAGATGATCATGACGTATATTGCTATAGTGACAGGTTGTCAGCCCATCGCCTAAAATTGTAATATACTATAACCCTCTAATCCATTAGCTGGTTTTTACAGCATGCTCTGGAGGTGATGCAGCTGGCACATTCTATGTTTTTCTTTCACTCCCAGTCCAGCATGACAGTGTAAAATCATAGAGTATAAATCGCCTGCTCTTTTAAAATTTTATTATTTTGAAAGTAACAGATAGATTTTAATTTTAGTTTTAGCCGGTGGTATCTAGAATCGAGCCCATTACCTACTACATACATATGAACGCCCTATCGGGGTAGACAGAGTGTTAACGACCCAAACAAAAGTCGTTCCGCCACGTCTTACAATTTTAAAATAGAGCTGATCGAAATTAATATAAAAACGCCTAAACGATCGACACGCCAAGAAGAAGAAAATAGAGCTGTATATTCCTGTAGTGACAGGTTGCCAGCCAATCGCCGGAATTACAACACACTGAAACCCCCTATCTCTTAGCTGGTTTTACAGAATGCCTGGGAGGACATACATACATAAATCACGCCTTTATCCCTTACGGGGTAGGCAGAGCGTTTAACGCCTCTTAAAAGGCGCTTTCGCCACGTCTGACAAAAATTGAGGGCAATTTTAGATTGTAATATGTATTGCTTTAGTGACAGGTTGTCAGCCCATCGCCCAAATTAGAGTACACTGTAACCCTCGAGTCCCTTTTGCTGACTTCAACAGCATGCCCGGGAGGAAGGGCAGCTGGCACATTCTATGTTTTTCTTACGCTCCCAGGCCAGCATGGAAGAAGCCTGGGAGGAGATGCTGGGATTTCTATGTTTTTCTATCGGTCCCAGTCTAGCATGGAAGAATACCTACTAGCTATACGATAAAGGGTTTCAACTACATTAAAAGTATCCTTAATGGCCCTCAAAACTTTGTCAGACGTGGCGGAATGACCTTTGTTTAGGTCGTTTTCGCTCTGCCTACCCCATTGGGGTAAGGGTGTGATTATATGTATGTTTTAATTATTAATAGTTAATAGACCTTCCATGCTGGACTGGGAGAGATAGAAAAACATAGCATGTTCCAGCTGCCCTTCCTCCCTGGCATGCTGTAGAAGTCAGAGCGTTAAACGCCTCATAAAAGGCGTGTTCGCCACGTCTGACAAAAATTGAGGGCAATTTTAGCAAAAGGGACTCGAGGGTTACAGTGTATTGTAATTTAGGCGATGGGCTTCTTCTTCTTCTGTCGAGTGGGTATCGAGTCTATCGACCCGATGAACCCTGGTGTCAGAGTTTTTAAACCGCCGATGGGCTGACAACCTTTCACTATAGCAATACACATTTTAATCTAAAATTGTCCTCAATTTTTGTCAGATGTGGCGAAAGTGCCTTTTACGAGGCGTTTAACGCTCTGCCTACCCCGTAAGGGATAAAGGCGTGATTTTATGTATTTATGTATGTATTAATAGTATCCTAACTATTGTAGGTATAATACTACTAGGCTTTCAACTGTCCACACAAATCATTTTACCATTAGGTGCGGTCACTCTGTGCTGACGCCTTAGGTTGACGCAAATGAATAATAAATAACCTTACAATGGGCGTTTCTCCACTAGACGGCACGGCGACGGTGCCGTCACGATGCCGTGGCTCTGTTTTTCCACTAGACAGCACGGCAACGTCCCGATAACGTCCACCTAGCTCCAATCTGAGCGCGCACACGCGCGTGTTTTGGCAGGCCGTCGAAGGTACTAGTGGGAAACAATGCCGTGCCGTTGTCGTGCCGACAAGTTGTAAAGTGTTCCATATAATTTCATTAATGTTCACGTATTATCTCTTCCACGTCTCTCTCTTCCGTCGACGGTGCCGTCGCCATGTCGTCTAGTTGAAAAACACCGATTTTTTCATTGTTGGTCTAGAGTTATATTTCTTTTTCTTAAAAGCTTCGGCTCGTACTTACCTATAATAAATAATGAGTTTTAAACTTATATTATTTTCTTGGCCTGTTATATACGAAATATTACAGTTACAAATATAACCATTACATATTATACATTATTATTATTGTAATTTAGGTGATGGGCTGACAACCTGTCACTACAATACACATCTATCTTAAACAACCTTCATAACTTGTCAGACGTGGCGAAACGACCTTTGTCTGGGTCGTTGACGCTCTAACTACCCCATTAGGGATACAGGCGTGATAATATGTATGTAGAAAGTTTCATTACAACAATGACAACAGTTGATTCAAGATTATTATTATTAATGGTTGCCTGAGATAATAGGATTTGCACGTCACTAAATTCATCAATTACATACATACATACATAAAATCACGTCTTTATCCCTTACGGGGTAGGCAGAGCGTAAAACGCCTCCTAAAAGGCGCTTTCGCCACGTCTGACATAAATTGAGGGCAATTTTAGATTGTAATGTGTATTGCTGTAGTGACAGGTTGTCAGCCCATCGCCTAAATTACAATACACTGTAACCCTCGAATCCCTTTTGCTGACTTCTACAGCATGCCCGGGAGGAAGGGCAACTGGAACATTCTATGTTTTTCTTTCTCTCCCAGTCCAGTATGGAAGATTGACAGATATTTTTGTCCATACATTCAGATTTATTTATTTGTGCAACTGGGCAGTTAATTGTCAATAAATTAATTTATATTATAATACGCTTTTGTTAGTAGTTCCTGTTTTAATTTATTTAATTCAAATTCTACTTCCATGCTGAGAGCGAGAGAAAAACATAGAATATTCCAGCTGCATTTCCTCCTGGGCATGCTGTAAAAACCAGTTAAGGGATCCAAGGGTTTCTGTATATTGCAATTTGGGCGATAGGCTGACAACCTATCACTACAGCAACATACCCACAAATCTATCTTGAACAACCCTAAAAATTTTGTCAGACGTGGCGGAACGACCTTTGTTTAGGTCGTTAACGCTCTGCCTACCCTATTAGGGATAAAGGCGTGATTATATGTATGTATGTATGTAAATTCAAATACAAATTCAAACGATTATTGTTAGTCACAACACAAAAGATCTTATTTATTTTTATTTATTTAACAATTTATTGTACAAAAAAACATAATAAACACAGGACACAAAAAACAAAGACAAAACAGGCACTGCTTATTTCTAAAAAGAAATTTCTTACAGAAGACTTACAGAAGTGATAAAAATAAGTATAAGTATCTTAAAAATATACCTTAAAGATACGTAAATAACAGTTTCAGTTTCATGTGACGCCCTGCAAGGCAATTTAGGTAGCTGCAAACTGAAAAGTAGCTTCAAATTATTTCAGCAAAAAAAAGACTTACTTTCAAACGGAGCTTTTGGAATTATTAATACATACATATAATCACGCATTTATCCCTAATAGGGTCGGAAAAGCGTAAACGACCTAAACAAAGGATTTTTCGCCACGTCTGACAAAGTTATGAGGGTTATTTAAGATAGATTTGTACGTAAATTGCTGTAGTAACAGACTGCCAGCCCATCGCCTAAATTACAATATACTGAAACCCTCGGATCCTTTAGCTGGGTTTTACAGTACGCCCAGGAGGAAATGCTGGCACATTCTATATTTTCCCTCGCTTCCAATCCAGCATGGAATAATTGATTTATTGTAGGTAGCTGCAAAGTAAAAAGTAGCTTCAAAGTAATTTCAGTAAAGAATACGACTAACTTTCAAACAGAGCTTTTGGAATAATGAATACGTATCTAAAACTAACAGGAATACCTTATGAATATGAATTAGTTTTCTGATTAAACTGTTTCCACTCAACTAAAACTTGGGATTTACTTTCATGCTGGACTGGGAGCGATAGAATAACGGAGAATGTGCCAACTGTATCTCCTCCCGGGCATGCTGTAAAAACCAGCTAGGGATTCAAGGGTATATTGTAATTTAGGGGATGGGCTGACAACCTGTCACTACAGCAACATACAGTCCTATCTTAACCCTCAAAACTTGTCAGACGTGGCGGAACGACCTTTATTTAGGTCGTTTACGTTCTGCCTACCCCATTAGGGATAAAGGCGTGATTATATGTACGTTTGTAGGTTATCTACTTTCAAAAATTCAAGAAGAAGAAAAACTTCCAACATAATTTTATATTACTGCATCGCAGGCGATTCGGAACATTCGAATAATAGAATTAATCAAGGGTTTTGTATGCGCCCGCCCACGCTAATGATTTTATTATTTACTCAGCAATTAATTTGGTTTCATGTTCCTTACGTTCTTTGTGGATGACGTGATGGGGAAATATACACATAAACATGGAATTCGTATCATGAGCATCACGGAAGAACACGTGCACAGTACAGCTTGGTAAATAATTATGACGTAGTCCTTCCATCTAAACAACAAACATCGTCTTTTTAACTGACTGTCAAGGAATGTTATGTTTTTCGCGCATATCATGAATGTATGTATGTTTTTATTATATCTTTATTACCTAACGCTCTGCCTACCCTGTAAGGGATAAAGGCGTGATTTTATGTTATGTTTATTACCTCTCCGAAACATTTTTTATTTTTTTAATATATCTTTATTACCATTTCGGCTGGATAGAATTCAACAATTAGGGTATTGTTCGATTGGTCTCAAGCACCCAATTGTTCTTAGACAGGTATACTTTTTCAAAATTGAACTGAACCTATCGAGTGGGGTATCAAAATAAATTTAATTCAAAGGAGATTACAAAAATATATATGATTGTGTCGTTAAGCAGTCGGTCCCGGTCGCTGTCTTTGCTAGTGGCCGTTACTCAAACCATGTCAGAGGCCTGATAGTTAGTGCTACTAGGCGGTTTTAAAACTCTGAAACCAGGGTTCATCGGGTCGATAGACTCGATACCCACTCGACAGAAGAAGAAGAATAATATATTAAAGCTCAATTTTAGAACAATTAACGCATTGAAACTTTTTTTTTATAGATACTACAGTCGTACAGTCTTACAAATCTATCTTAAATAACCCTCAAAACTTTGTCAGACGTGGCGGAACGACCTTTGTTTGGCTCGTTTACGCTCTACCTACCCCATTAGGGATAAAGGCGTGATTATATGTATGTATGTATGTACTACAGTCGTGTTGTATGAATTCTTTATCGTATCGCTTGATCGGTTTTAGTGAAAAACACCTACCTATTGTTACAAACAAACACCGTAATAGAAATTATTGAGTTTCTTTCTTCTTTTCTTTTTATTATCCTAATAGTTATTCCAATTACTGGTCATAGATTTTTAAATCGATTTTTTTGTCAATCATCAATAGCGGAATGAAGTTGTAAGCTAAAAGAGATTTGATTCCGACACATGACACTGAAAATCTTTTCTCAAGAAAATGTTGATATAAACCTGAACTGTAAGCTGTAAATACGTGGGACACTCAGAAAGTTTTGCGACACTAAAAAATATTGTTCTACAGGTACATATATTTTTATTAAATCTTTTCAAAGTACTCTTCACCAGCCTCTATACAAAGATTCATGCGTCTGAACCAGTTTTCAAAACACTTTTTCCAGTCCGCCGTAGACACCTCGTTTACAGCCTGCTCGAACGCAGCCAGCGCATCTTCCGGCGACGAAAATTGTATCTCCTTGAGCTGATTTTTTATTTTTGGAAATAAAAAGAAGTCGCACGGTGCTAGATCAGGGCTGTAAGGAGGTTGATCCAGGAGTTTGACTGGTGTGCTGTCCAGGAAGTCCCTCGTTTTGAGCGCGGTGTGTGCAGGCGCATTGTCGTGGTGGAGCAGTAGTCCGCGGAGCCCTGTGTTTGGTCGCTTGTTGCTCACAACAGAAAAAACTTCTGGTAAACATTTGGTAGTATACCATTCGGCGTTAATGCTTCTTTGATCTCGTAAGGGAATTGAGGCCAAGTGGCCAGTCAAATTAAAAAAGCTGGCGATCAAAATCTTCCCCCCGCTTCGAGATCGCTTCACTTTGGTAGGCGTTGGTTCATTTTGAAACACCCAAACTGTCGACTGGCGCTTGGTTTCTGGATCGTATTGATAAATCCAGGACTCATCACCTGTTACGATGTCGTAAACACGCCGAGACGAGCCTGCTTCAAATTTGTTCAGCATATCACGGCACCATTCCACCCGGGCCTGCTTCTGAGCGTCGGTGAGGTAGTGCGGCACCCAGAGCGATACTATCCTCCTCACGCGAAGATGCCCTTGTAGAATCTCGTGAACGCTTCCCGATCCAATCTTTAATATGTGCTGAATCTCCTGATATGTAATTCGCCTATTATCTTGTATTAAATTTTTCACTGCTAGCTCGTTTTCTTCCGTAATAGCCGTCAAAGGGCGACCGCTTCTTTCTTCATCCCCCAAGGTTGGTCGACCGCGCCTAAATTCGTTATACCAACGATACACGGTTGCCTTGGAGGGGCTTTCATCTATTAATGCCATTTGAAGTCTATCGAACGATTCATCCGGTTTCAGGCGACACTTGAAATCGTAAAAAATCATAGCTCTAAAATGTTCCCGGCGCAGATCCATTTTTCAGTAAGACACGATACTTTGAATTGGCTCGCAAAAAATGTGGAGGGAAATTTTGAAAATGGAACACACATATTTTTACTTACAAGTAATCATATTTTCAAAAAAGATTCTAACCGGCCGGTCTGCCATATGTAAAAACTATTTATCGCAATACTTTCTGAGTGGCCTGGTACATCCAGGTGTATTCATGTAAACAATTAATATTTAGCTAGGTATAAATCCACCTTTTGTAAAAAACGGATACACAATTTTACCATCCATTATTAGAAATAGGTACAAGAAAAAATAACTTTGATGTTTGTTTCAGGACCGCCAGCTGAAGACTATTCGTTAGAGGTGACCAGTGAGACAGAGACAGAAGACTGCAGGTCGAGAATTTGCTACGAATACAACATTCCAGGGGTATATATATATTCCAATTCATTTAGTTTAGTCGGTACCGATTGCTTGAGCACACAAGTTAACTAAATCATAATATCTCTAGCCTTATTCCGTATATCACGGGGTCGGGCTACCTAATCTAGGGGATCAAACGAGGGTACTGGTTTTTACACAGAGCGACTGCCATCTGACCTCCGCAACCCAGAAGGGAAACCAGACCCAATCCTACATTAGGTCAGAGTTTTTCAAGCCGCCAATGCTTGCACTGGCCTCTGATATGGCTTATCGACTAATATCTACGGTATTAAATGATATTAACCGGGACCAACTGCTTAACGTGCCTTCCGAAGAACGGAAAAAGCGCCGAATAAACGTACATATGAAATTCGAAAACCGAAAAACACATTGGTACGTGGTGGGATTCGAACCACGACCTCCCCGCTCAGGAGGCAGCGGCCCTATCCACTACACCATCGGGTTTCTTACACAAGTTAACTAAATCTTGACAAAAATTTCTGTTCTTTCATGATAGAAAGTGACAGGTATAGACGTATTTTAGTTAAGTTGTGATTTTTGCATCTATGAATTGCTACCAAATACCAATGTCCCTTGACAGCGAATAGTTTGTTAATTTCGAACAGTACGACAAATACCACAGGTCTAGGAATGCTACGAGTAGGTACAACATCCGAGGGGTAAACAATCCAACTCATTTGCTGGACAAACATCAATAAATATGCACACAGACATTACACTGCAAACACAGACCTTGCAGAGGTAACATACATACATAGAAATATGACGCATGTTGCGTTCAAAGATACCACCCAGTTCACTATGAATTTACCAGACACATAATTAAAATAGTTATTTAATTTTATAGTTTAAACTATGCGTTCAAAGTACCTTCTGCAATGAACTTCAAAAGGATACCTCGGATCATGTGCAGCAGAGGATTTTCACTGGTCTATTAGATAGAAGTTGTGCAGCTTTAACAGTAGGTAGAACAATAGTGCATAACTCTAAAGGCCGAAAATAAACAATGTACGGTCGAGTTTATTTGTAATGTAAACGAGATCATACATTGCTATTTCGTCTGAGAGAAGTATAGTACTTTTCTCTCATTTTGAGAGGAAATAATAACAATGCACTTATAAATAGACATTAAATTTGCGATTCCTCTATAATATTTTTACATTTAGAATTTGCATGGCGCCTTTGAAAGGAACACATTTTATTCCTTCCCTCCCTTTTTTTTGCATTATGGCTTTAAAAAATAAAATTGACGACCTAAAAACACCTAATCCATACTAGCGTATACTTTAAAGACTTTGCGTAGCGGTCGGTAATGGTCATTATTGTTGTTTGGTGAAAGTGCAGGCCACTACGAAGTCTCGAGTACCGAAACGAGTGAATGTATGCTGTTTTTTTTAAATAATGAACGTATTTCTAAGCAAGTAGGAGAAAACATCCTTATTTAGAAAGATTTTCATTGTTGGTGTGTATCTACTAAGGGCAAAATCTTAAAAATACTTTCTATTGCAGGAGTCACTCTGGCATATAATTCCTAGAGAGAGCAGCCCGGTGTCGGAAACATGCGCGTTCCACCCTGGCTGCGAATACAGAGTGCGTCTCATAGCACATCCCTGGGATGGACACACCTCGGCTAATATCAACGTGCAGCTAGACGGTAAGTGTTGATTCCTAAGAGCTTTCTATTACAGGAGTCTCTTTGGCACATAATACCTAAAGAAAGCAGCCCCGTGGAAAAAACATGCGCTTTCCACCCTGGATGCGAGTGCAGAGTGCGTCTTATGGGACGGACCCACCTCGGCTAATATCAACGTGCAGCTAGACGGTAAGTGTTGATTCCTAAGAGCTTTCTATTACAAGAGTCTCTTTGGCACATAATACCTAAAGAAAGCAGCCCCGTGGAAAAAAACATGCGCTTTCCACCCTGGATGCGAGTACAGAGTGCGTCTTATGGGACGGACACACCTCGGCTAATATCAACGTGCAGCTAGACGGTAAGTGTTGATTCCTAAGAGCTTTCTATTACAGGAGTCTCTTTGGCACATAATACCTGAAGAAAGCAGCCCCGTGGAAAAAAACATGCGCTTTCCACCCTGGATGCGAGTACAGAGTGCGTCTTATTACACATACCTGGGACGGACCCACCTCGGCTAATATCAACGTGCAGCTAGACGGTAAGTGTTGATTCCTAAGAGCTTTCTATTACAGGAGTCTCTTTGGCACATAATACCTAAAGAAAGCAGCCCCGTGGAAAAAAACATGCGCTTTCCACCCTGGATGCGAGTACAGAGTGCGTCTTATGGGACGGACCCACCTCGGCTAATATCAACGTGCAGCTAGACGGTAACTATATATTCTAAGCTTTATATTTCTGTACGGTACCTACTCATATCTGTGGATTTTATCTAGAATTATTTGAATATTGCTCTTGGCAGAAAACTTTGAGCAAACTGTGAAAATTATTTAATCTGCACGTGTTGCCGTATTTACTTAAACTTTGGAGAAACTGAGAAGAGAAGTACCGCAGAGCTGCTACAACCTTCCGGATAAAGATTTTATTTTATGATCATAGCCACAAAATATTTTCTAAATGATCACCCATACTCGCATTGCCTACCCCATTAGGGATAAAGGCGTGATTATATGTATGTATGTACTGGCATTTTATCACTAAATGACGAACAACTGTTATTCATACAGAAAAATCAACGACTACTCACTTGTTTGTTTAACGGAGGTGTTAGACCTCTACGTTTCGACTCTTTACAAGAGTCTTCTTCATGGAGAGTGAAAATCGTGTGTATACTTTGTTTGTTTTATTTTATACTAAATTATTGTTACTTCCATGCTGGACTGCGAGCGAGTGAAAAGCATAGAATTAGCCAGCTGCATTTCCTCACCGGCATGCTGTAAAAACCAGCTCAGGGATCCGAGGGTTTCAATATATTGTAATTTAGGCGATGGGCTGACAACCTGTCACTACAGCAATATACGTACAAAGCTATCTTAAAAACCCTCAAAAGTTTGTCAGACGTGGCGGAACGACCTTTGTTTGGGTCGTGTACGCTCTGCTTACCCCATTGATAAGGGCGTGATTATATGTATGTATGTTAATTATTTTTTTACACACGGTGTGATTTTCACTCTCCACGAAGAAGACTATCGTAAAGAGTTGAAACTTAGAGGTCTAACCCTCCGTTAAGCATACAAGTAAGTAGTCGTTGATTTATCAGTATCTATATTTGCCTTCTTCTTCTTCTATCGTGTCGATGACAAGACGACACATTGTCTTTTTTTAAATTAAATTTCCCCAGCTCACCTCGCAGCATACTCACCTTAATTATGTATTTTTCTCAAAATGATAAGTTTTACATACATTCATAAAATCACGCCTTTATCCCTTACGGGGTAGGCAGAGCGTTAAACGCCTCGTAAAAGGCGCTTTCGCCACGTCTGACATAAATTGAGGGAAATTTTAGATTGAAAAGTGTATTGCTATAGTGACAGGCTGTCAGCCCATCGCCTAAATTACAATACACTGTAACCCTCTAATCCCTTTCGCTGACTTCTACAGCATGCCCGGGAGCAAAGGCAGCTGGAATATGCTATGTTTTTCTATCTCTCCCAGTCCAGCATGGAAGATAAGTTTTAAATAGCTTTTAATATAATATAACATAAACTGTTTAGTCGAGAGTAGAATTAGTAATAATATTAGCTGCCGAAAGAGTAATTAAATTTAAAGAGATATTCATTTCATAGCTATAATTAAGGTAAACGTGAATGACTCATTTGGCTACAAAAATATTAAAAAGTCCCTTTTGTTAAATATTTCGTACAAAATCGATCTTAAAATTTCTAATGAGAGTAGTTGTAACTACTTAGCTGTCTTTTAGCAATATTTTCCACTATCAACAATACGGTAAACTTAACCATCTCTGTTAGGTTTTGAAGACGATCGAACCATAAATTTAGTTATTTCTCTATGTTGAGACATCAAATGAATGTATTTTACCTAAGAATAGTTAATCTAGAATTGCTAGAATACTATATACAAGTCGAGATCCAAGGTTAGTCTCGCCTGTAAACGTAACAAAAGCAAATACTCCAATGAATAAACAAAATATAAATTAACTAGCAGTCCGTCTCGTGATTTTGTCCTACTTATTTGCATATTCGAATTCTATACGGGGTGTAAGGGACAGCATCCCGCAATCTGATAGGGGTTGCTCGCTCAACGAAACTGAACAACCATCAGCAGGATATTTTTTCATGAAGTAAAAAAATACTTTAGTTTTCCATACAAATTGTCTGATTGCGGTAGTCATTTTGTATGGGAAGGTAAATTATTTTTTTCGTCTCCTGAAAGAATTTTCCGGTGAAACTTGTTCAGTTTCGTTGACTGAGCAACCCCTATTAGTTTGCGGGACGCTGTCTATTACACCCGGATATATACGTATATGTTACGCACAATAACCGAATTCGTTCATTGGTCGGAAAAAAGGTCATTTCGCGGATTGTGCGTTTAGTGTTTGCATACATACATACATACATACAATCACGCCTTTATCCCTAATGGGGTAGGCAGAGCGTAAACGACCTAAACAAATGTCGTTTCGCCACGTCTGACAAAGTTTTGAGGGTTATTTAAGATAGATTTGTAGGTATATTGCTGTAGTGACAGGTTGTCAGCCCATCGCCTACATTGCAATATACTGAAACCCTTGGATCCCTTAGCTGATTTAAAGAGCATGCCCGGGAGGAAATGCAGCTGGCACATTCTATGTTTTTCTTTCGCTTTTCTAGTGTTTGCAGATCCGCGAAGAATTCGGGGATTGTGCGTAACATATCCATACAACACGCGAAAGGATAATCGTCTATCGCTTCGTTTTAATACGAAAGAGAAACAAACACGGTGCAACATACATACATATAATCACGCCTTTATCCCTAATGGGGTAGGCAGAGCGTAAACGACCTAAACGAAGGTCGTTCCGCCACGTCTGACAAAGTTTTGAGGGTTATTTAAGATTTATTTGTAAAGTATACTGCTGTAGTGACAGGTTGTCAGCCCATCGCCTAAATTACAATATACTGAAAGCCTCGGATCCCTTAGCTGTTTTTACAGCATGCGCAGGAGGACATGCAGCTGGGTCTTTCTATGTTTTTCTTTCGCTCCCAGACCAGCACGTTGCAAAACAACCATTTATGATATTTGTACTCCTCTCCCCTCCCATCTCATGAATAAATTTGATTAATATTATGGTAACATACAAGATAAGTTTCCTGATATATATTGTTGTGTGTACATAGGATACATTGCGGAATAACAAAGGAACGCAAACTGACCTTTAGTCGGGTTATTTCACCAAGCTCCAATTTGTTGTCATAAAATTAATCCTAGATAATATCTAGTTATTGTATTTCCAACCCAGTTTTAGAATAAAGGTAAACAAAGTTTCATGTCTTTTTATTGAAAACTCATTTCAAAAATTTATAATACGTAAATTAGTTACATTACTAAAACTACTATTTCTTCCATTCTGGACTGGGAGCGAAAGAAAAACATAGAATGTGCTAGCTGCATTTCCTCCCAGGCATGCTGTAAAAACCTGCTAAGGGATCAGAGGGTTTCAGTATATTGCAATTTAGGCGATGGGCTGACAACCTGTCACTACAGATTTATACCTACAAATCTATCCTAAATCACGCTCAAAACTTTTCAGACGAGGCGGAACGACCTTTGTTTGGGTCTTTTACACTATGCCTACCCCATTAGGGATAAATGCGTGATTATATGTATGTACTATCTCAATATGTTGTTATATCTAATAACTAAAACTTATTTTAGAAACAAATTCTTCGATTAAAAGACATGAGGCTTTGTTCAGTAAGAAGAATGCAATGATTTATGATTTATATCTGCTTGTAGCTAGTGGTCCTGAAAACTATACATACATACATATAATCACGCCTTTATACCTAATGGGGTAGGTAGAGCGTAAACAACCTAAACAAAGATCAGCTGGTTTCTACAGCATGCCTGGGAGGAAATGCAGCTGGCACATTCTATGTTTTTCTCTCGCTCCCAGGCCAGCATGGAACAGCCAGTTTACTCGCAGTAAACTGTTATTATTATATTGTCTTAAGCAGAACCAATAAGCGAATAGAGTATAAACTGTTTGTTTACTATACAAATAAAACCATCCATCACAAAACAGTGTTAATCTTCCTATAGCATTATACAAAAGGGTTATACCTGTCTTGAAGATTTTAATCACTCAGAGCCCTGGTGTCAGAATTTTTAAACCGTCTAGTAGCACAGCTAATAGGCCTCTGACATGGTTTGAGTAACGACCACTATCAAAGACAGCGACCGGGACCGACGGCTTCACGTGCCGTCCGAAGCACGAAATATTTTTCTTTTCGGACAATCAGGTGATTCAGCCTGCAATGTCCTAACCAAACTGGGAAAAAATTCACAGAGTGATAAATTCTCAAATATCAACTTTGTGTTTCCCCCCTGGGAATCGAACCCAGGACTTCCGGATCGGGAGTCCATGGCACTAGCCACTAGACTACGGAGGCAGTAGTGATAGTGAAGCGAGGCGATATCATTATTGTATCGCTAACGTCGCTATGACGTGTGCTCAACTTTGACCGCACCCACCAATGTGAAACAAGGCACCATATTGTAATAATTAAACGTTAACATCTAAGCGTTTACAATATATACTTGTACTTTAAATAACCTATGAATACAATTAACTGAACACGGCAGCACAGTATTAATTTTAGGTATTGTAATTATTATTTTTTATTTATAAAAAAGACATACATACATACATAACGTCACGCCTCTTTCCCGGAGGGTAAGGCAGAGATCACATCCTTCCATTTGCTACGATCCTTGCAAACTTCTTTCGCTTCATCTACATTCATCAATCTTTTCATGCACGCTCGTCGGTTTAGGGTACTCCTGACCTGACCTTTCCCTAGAACGTCCCCGATTTGATCACGGTACGTTCGCCGAGGTCTTCCCCTTCCAACATTCCCACTCACACTCGCCATGTATATCTGTTTAGTTAATCTCTTTTCATCCATCCTCTCAACATGACCAAACCACCTCAGCATTCCTTTTTCTATAACTGTCACTATATCCTCTTTCACACCACAACGTTCCCTTATCACGCTTTTTCTTATTCTGTAACTCAATTTCACACCAATCATACTTCTTAATGCTCTCATTTCTACCGCATTTATTCTACTTTCATGTCTTTTCTGCCATACCCAACTTTCACTGCCATACATAAGTGTTGGGACTAACACTCCTCTATGCACAGCCAGACGTGCCTTTTTAGATACCTTCTGGCTGTTCATAAAGGTGTGCAGCCATTCACCATGTTACCAGCATTCACTCTTCTTTCAATATCAACACTTTCCATCTGCTGTAAACAATGAACCCAAATAAACAAACTCTTTCACTTTCTCCACTTTTTCATCTCCTATCAGAATGTAACACTCTGTCATTCTATCCTCTTTCTCAAAAACCAGTGATTTGGTTTTACTAACGTTCACTTTAATTCCTTTCTTTTTCAAAGTTTCATGCATACAATTTACCATCTCCTGTAACTCCTCTGCCGTGGACGCAAGTATAACTTGGTCGTCAGCGTAGAGAAGACATTTGACGAGTAACTCGTTCATTCTTAGACCACATTCATTATCTTTCAAATCTGTCAAACAGCTATCCATGAATAAGTTAAACAGCCATGGAGACGCTACACATCCTTGTCTTACACCTTTCTCGATGTTAAACAATTCAGTGAATGCCCCGTTGATCCTGACACAAGCACTGGAATCCTTATATGAGGAATTCAGTGCTCGTATCAAAATTCCGCTCACGCCATGCATGGACAGCGCCGACCACAATTCATTCCTCACCACTCTATCATAGGCCTTTTCTAAGTTCACGAACGCGCAATAAACTTTATGGCTTTTAGCCAAATATTTTTCGGTTATGCACCGCAACGAAAAGACCTGATCCGTACATCCCATCCCCTTACGAAAACCTGCCTGAGCATCCCATATTTTCTTATCAGTTTCTTTCATCACTCTTTCAATCAATACCTTTGCATACAGTTTGCCGACGACGCTGAGAAGGCTTATACCGCGGTAATGTTTGCAGTCAAGCTGTGACCCTTTAACCTTGTATAATGGTACGATAACAGCCTTACACCAATCTTTTGGCACTTGGCCGCTTCTCCAACACAGGTTGAAAAGGCAGTACAGCTGACCAGCAACAACTCCTTCGCCAGCCTTCAGCATTTCGACAGACAGTCTATCATACCCTGCAGCCTTACCGAACTTCATACTTTTTAGTGCTTTCACAATCTCAT
Organism: Scrobipalpa costella; assembly: GCA_949820665.1. Taxonomy (NCBI): domain Eukaryota; kingdom Metazoa; phylum Arthropoda; class Insecta; order Lepidoptera; family Gelechiidae; genus Scrobipalpa; species Scrobipalpa costella. Next base: position 7,195,318 of record OX463304.1, on the reverse strand, counting down.
CCATTTCACTTTCATTCTCACTTTCATTTACCTCTGGAATGGTAAAACCTTGTGCTTCTTCCTCTTTTTCAAATAAACTTTCAAATAAACATAAAAAAGAAACTATAAAAGTTGTTTCTTCCATGCTGGACTGGGAGAGATAAAAAAAACATAGAATGTTTCAGCTGCCCTTCCGCCCGGGCATGCTGTAGAAGTCAGCAAAAGGGACTCGATGGTTACAGTGTATTGTAATTTAGGCGATGGGCTGACAACCTGTCACTATAGCAATACAAATTACAATCTTAAATTGCCCTCAATATTTGTCTTTAGTCTTTTTTTGTGTTTAACGCTCTGCCTACCCCGTAAGGGATGAAGGCGTGACTATATGTATGTATGTATAAAATTTGTTATTCTATTGACTGTCTCAAGTCTCTTTACAATCTAATACATTGTTCATACAATTGTTGTAATAATATCTCTGAACACATAATCTGCTCATAATATACTAACCGGGACAACCTGTTATTTGCTATCCGTATCATAAAAGTGTAACTAACAACTGTAATTTATTTGTAAGGTGTTGATTGTCTTAATATCAATAAATAAATTTTAAAAAAAGACTATGATAAACATTTGGTAGACTGATGGACCGGTATTCCAAAGACGCAGGTTGGTATTTTCTTTCTTTCATATTATATGATAATTACTGTAAATTCTAACACAATCTCTTTTTAAAAAAAACCTCCTCTTACTACGTCCAAGTTATTGGTCTTTCTTTGGGATAACAACTAGATTACATACATACATAAAGGTCACGCCTTTAATCCTAAACGACCTAAACAAAGGTCGTTCCGCCACGTCTGACAAGGTTAGAGGGTTATTTAAGAACACACAATTAGATTAAAGATAATTGTCTTGCCCTAGCTATCAAAGTTCATATAAACAGCAACTGATAGGGGTTGCTCAGCCAAAGAAACTGAACAACTATCACAAGGAAATTCTTCTAGAAAACGAAGAAGCAAATTGACCTACCCATACAAAATGACCATTTTGTACGAAAATGCATTTTTTTTTACATCCTGAAAAAAAACATCCTGCTGATAGTTGTTCAGTTTCGTTTACTGAGCAACTCCTATAAGTTTGCGGGACGCTGCGCTGTCCCTTACACCCCGTATAGCGTATCCATTAGCCAACTCTGGTGAAACATGTCTGTCTTCCGTCTCATTCCAGTTTACATGTCTAACTTTACACCAGTTTTAATTAAAATAACATTGAAACGCCTTGTTCTACTATAGTACCTACAAGTTCGTTCCATGCTAGCCTAGGAGCGAGAAAAAAACATAGAATGTGCCAGCTGCATTTCCTCCTGGGCATGCTGTAAAAATTAGTTAAGGAATTCGAGGGTTTCAGTATATTGTAATTTAGGCGATCGGCTGGCAACCTGTCACTACAGCAATATACCTACAAATCTATCTTAAAATAACCCTCAAAACTTAGTCAAACGTGGCGGAACGACCTTTGTTTAAGTCGTTTACGCTCTGCCTACCCCATTAGGGATAAAGGCGTGATTATATGTATTTATGTATATACCTACAAGAAAAACCTTGTTTTTCCTTGTTCAAACACACGGAACCGGGCCTCAAAAGTTTTAATTGAAAGGTGCCTTCTTTTTAGTCTCAAGGAATTTACTTACGCCAGGGATCAGTATTAGTATTTGAATAAACTTTCAATAAAATTGCGGTCACACAAGTTTTTGTTGGAGTTGGACTAATAATTGAAAGGATAAATTATTTAATAATAATGAATTTCTAGTTTTCCCTACAAAAGACATCAACGCGAGCGAATATAATTTGAAATCTAATCGAAAGTTCTCTTTCTTATCGTATCGTTGGGGTTGAGACTTAGGACATGGATTACAATATGGCCGCCCAGAACGTCATCATCTACGTAGCTACTGGAATTATTGTGTGAATATTTGGATACCCTACCCAACTCCCATGTTTTGGCAATTCCTCCTAAAAAAACTACATTTTCTCCACAGAATGCGTCGCGGGAGTATGCTCTTGTGCCCACGCGCCTCGTCTGCCAACACCCGTAGTTCAAGCACAGACATTATCTATAAATGGGCAGATAGTGACCAATATAACCTGGTCTCTACCACCACCCAGCTTCCCAAACCGCCTGCCGAAGGGACTGCAGAAGAAGCTGTATTTCGTTAGGTAAGTTTCGGCAATATTGGCCCAGCATAAGCAAAATGCCAGTGTAAGCTGGACTCTACCTTCCTTCTTAAACATATTGCAGAAGAAATCTAGTAATCACAGAGACATGAAACAAATGGATTGAAATGAACACGAACGAACACGATCACACTCATAGCCCCCACTAGGATTCCCTGTATCGGGGTGCCATGGAAATACACAGAAACAACCACAAAGAACGCCCAGACCCAGAGACAGACATTTAAACTCATCATTTAAATGTCTGCCCTGGCCGAGAATCGAACCCGGGTACCTCTGCGTAGCAGGCAGGTACACTGTTAACTAAGCTGCGCGGGTCGTCAAAAAATGGAATGGACATTTCCAGTAATCCATTTTGAGATACGATTTTTTTAATATAGTACTGTATAGAATACCAAAAGAGCAGACATTACCATTAGCGTTAGTTCAAATTTACTTTTATTTTATTTATTTAAGAGCCTGTGGTGTCCCACTGCAGGGCAAATTTACTTAGCTTATAAAATGTTCTTTATATAATATTTTTCTCTCGTTTATTTATTTATTTTCACAAAAAAGGTATTTACAAAATTTATATGTTGAATTCTCGCCTTCGCAGTTTGTTAGCAAGGTAGCATTCGTTAGATGATTGTTAAAAAATACCTATCTTATATTATACATTTGTATCTATTTCTTATGTAAATATTTCTTATTAAATAAAATTGTAAAAAAGTTAAAAACTGTGAGATATGGAGAATGATGAATGTGACACATTTACATATTGTTAGTTTGAAGAAAAGTTTTAAGTTTAAACTAATTCTTTCACGAAGCCTCATTCATTCTTTCAACTTCAAAATTGTAAAAATTCCTCTGCAGTGTCAGCAAACAAATGGTGTCAGACGCGCACCCATCCCCCTGGTACGGGTACACAGCCAAGCGGGAAGTCGCCGTCGACGGCCCTGTGGCACCAGGAGATGATGTTCGGTGGGCCATCGTTCCCATCGACGAGCGGAGCGATAGGCGGAGCGGGGTTCAAGGGCGCTATATAGTACTGGATGTGAAACTGCTGGCGAGGGTAAGCCTCGTTGATGATCGAGGCTGTATCGGGCCGGCGGGAAACGCTACGGCTTATGGTAAGAACTTTACTTCTATTTGAATTAATTTCAAGCATTTGCTCTTCGTCTTTAAGCAAAACGTGCCTATATCAATAATATTCCATTACAGATCCAGCAGACGCCCGCAAGACACGTATTGGGACTTATGTAAGTTCTTTATTGCCGATCCCATTTAATAAATAATTATCTGTAATTGTTTTAAAAATACCTTACCTGTGAGTTTGATTTATTTCTTATATGTGTTCTTCTTCTCATATGCGTTAAAAATCATATGCAATAAAGATTCTAATTCCTAGGTGTTTTGGGCGGCATTAGGCGGTACCTGCGTGTTAGCCATGGTGGCGATACTAGCGGTGAGCGCGCGGGCGGTGAAGCGGGTGCTAAACGCTCTCCGCCCCGCTCCCGTCTCCGCTCCGCTCGAGCCACTGCGTCGTCGGCCTGCGTGGCTACCGATGCAGCTGCGTGGGTGAGTACCTAGAATAATGTGATATACTTATTAACAGTTTTTTTTTTCAGCTTTCTTAAGAAAATATAGTGGAAACTATGGAATTTTTTTAACATTATAAATGTAAAAAAACACACATCTAATCAATAATCATATAACTACAAAATACTGCTGTGTTTTGAAGTATGTAGTGCCACTACGATGCAATTATAACTCCTTGTAAAGAAGTGTTGGAAAATCTGTTCAACTAACTTGCTCTCTACAAGATTCTAGGCGCTTTTTATTCTTTACTGCTGATTTAGAAGTCTTGATCGTTTTTCGTCTTGGCAATTGTTTACTCTCTATTTTCATTGATTGAAGAGAATGGCTTGTTTTTTAGGTATCCCGTGATAATTAAACTGCGTTACATAAATAAAAATAACCTTTTTGAGCACAGTGCTAAATGTTATGTTAACAAGGAACTCTATAGAGATAGGTATTAGACGCTCTAATTACTAAAAATCCTTTTACGCATACGTAGAAGTTTTATCCAAGGGAATAAATAGGTCTATTTTAGGTGAAGAAAAGTTATAAATACCTACACCTATTTATTCCCTTTTCTTCATCTAAAATACGAAATATTTAAGTAATGTGGGACGTTTCCGCGTACATTTAGTAATTCAGGCTCTTGGTGTGGTTTTGATGGGTTTTTGGTAAAGCTTCTACGTATGTATAAAAAGGATTTTGTGAACATAATAGTTAGGTGAACAAAAATGGAATGAATAGGTGAACACATTGATGTGAATAATATAGTGTTTTAGGTGAACATCCAGTTCAATAGGTGAACACGCCTTCCTAGCCTTATCCCGTATCTCACGGGGCAGCTACCTAATCTAGGGGATTAAACGAGGGTACTGGTTTTAACACAGAGATAGGTGAACATAATGCCTTAAATAGTGCGACGAATTGGATTTTTAGGTGAACAAAGTTAGGTGAAAGATCTAGTATTTTAGGTGAACAAAACGGAAATAAATAAATAGTTGAACAATTAAATATATGCCAATATTTAACAGAAACTTTGAACAATAAAAACACAGACTTTAATTCCGGTGTTCACGTGTTTTGAGACCTAGTCTCTCAATCTACATACTATAACTACGAGAACATACTATAAACTGCATGCTGATCACATGTACATCTCTGAATAGTATGATGATTTCCCAATTATATTTCTAGTGCCTCCTTGGTCTAGCGGTCTGAGCCCTGGGCTCTCGACTCGTCTCGACCGGTCCCGGGTTCGATCCCCGGCGGGGACAATGACTTTGTGTTGTTGTTTAGTTAGAACATTGCAGGCTGATCGCCTGATTGTCCGAAAAGTAAGATGATCCATGCTGTCGGATGATGTAACTAGTCGGTCCTGCTCCTGATTTACCTCTGGTCGTGTCAGTTAATCTGTCCCATCATAATAAGATTGAAGGAATAGAGAGTGCACCTGTGTAGTAGTGTGTAGTTCAAAGACTTGGGCATTAAAAACAAGTCCTGCGCATACTTCGCCGATCTCTGGGAGATTGGCCGCCATACTTCCATGCTGGACTGGGAGAGATAGAAAAACATAGAATGTTCCAGCTGCCTTCCTCCCGAGCATGCTGTTGAAGTCAGCAAAAGGGACTCGAGGGTTACAGTGTATTGTAATTTAGGCGATGGGCCGACAACCTGTCACTATAGCAATACATATTACAATCTAAAATTGCCCTCAATTTTTGTCAGACGCTTTTTACGAGGCGTTAGACGCTCTGCCTACCCCGTAAGGGATAAAGGCGTGATTTATGTATGTATGTATGTTATGTTGGCCGCCATCACCGAAAATCTATGGGATGACTATTATTAATGTTTTCTGTAATTTCATAAGAAAAACTTATGTGTTGCGATTATTGCAAATCCATGTTTTTTTAGCTTCATTTATTTAATCATGATGCTTCATCTATCTTATAATTCGGTCTGAGCTTGTACAATAGAATATATCTTAAAATGACGTGAAGTTAGTAATAGGCGATTTCGTATTCAGGTTAGATATAAGGAGATAAAGATTTCTAAGTTGCGTTATTTTATGTAAGTGTGAGTCAAACTATGACTCCTTGAATGTATATTAGTATTAGATGGTGACTGGCAAAGAGAAAATTGAGTAATAGACTCGATTCTAGATACCACCGGCTACAGCTAAGATTAAAATCTATCTGTCACTTTGAAAATAATAAAATTGATTGAGCGACCTATATGGTGTAACACTTTGCCCGCTAGATTTTGACGCGCTTTTGCACGTTTCCCCAGTATTTCTGTCAATTTTATCCGCCACATCATCTGGCGGCGGATAAATACATACATACATACATATAATCACGCCTTTATCCCTAATGGAATTACTGATAACGCATAAAACCACCGACCATCAATCAAAAACCGGAGAGAATAGATCTCCTGTACTATTCCCATGTTTTTAGTCTGAAAGTGACAAATAGATTTTAATTTTAGTTTTAACCGGCAAATCCAGAATCGAGCCCAATGTTTTATTTTGAGCTATATAGCTGTTTCAAAAGACAATGAGCAAAATGTACGGAACTTGATCCAAGAGCTTACACTGATGAGACTAGTAGGAAATTAAAGTAAAATTGTCGTATGATTCGGTACAAGTGTTATCAAAATCGGTCCCGGGTTGTTTTTTACGGTTACTTTAACCTAACTGTAAAAAATATGGGTTTACTTTTAGCGTGGTGTCGATTTTGACACTAGTTAGTACTATTAATTCATCTACCTAATAAGAACCATATAAAATCTAGGTCATTACAAGTCATGAATAAATGATAAATCTTGATTATTATGTGTATATGATAAATCTTGATGAATATAGTCATGCTGGACTGGCAGCGAGAGAAAAACATAGAATGTGCAAGCTGCTTTTCCTCCCAGGTATGCAGTAGAAACCAGATAAGGGATTCGAGGTTTTTCTGTATATTTCAATTTAGGCGATGGGCTGACACCCTGTCACTACAGTAATATACCTACAAATTTATCTTAAATAACTTACAATACTTTGTCAGACGTGCCGGAACGACCTTTGATTAGGTCGTTTACGCTCTGCCTACCCCATTAGGGATAAAGGCGTGATTATATGTAATAAATGATAGATTAATATGTGTGAGTCTAAATAACACCTACAAACTAGCATATTCAAATTGTCGTGTGAAAATCAAAAAATATAATTGTTATAACAAGCTATACTTACCCAATAAGCAAGTCTTTTTCCCCGAGATCGTAATTCTTTTGTTCATATCTTCACTTTTTTTTAATTAACACCTACTAAGGCGATTAAATAATCGGTATTATCGAATAAAGTGGAGATGTAATTATCCCTACACGAATAAATTAATGACATAGTTTGATTTTCGTACCTATAAAATTAATTCTTATTTTTTTTGTCCTCCTTCATAAGATATATATGGATATTCTTATTGACCATTATGCTCATAGTCTGTAAAAAGACCTTTACTATGTAGTACTTTATTAATTCGTTTGTTTCCATGACCGACCGCACACATAAATGTCAAGTATTTGTACAAGTATTTTTAAAAAGAATTCAAACAAGCCGATTAAATTTAGAGAGCGGAATGTAGTTTTTGCTAGTTCTTAAAAATCGCTTTTACAACAATATTTGTGTTTATTCTTGTTCAAGAAGAATTAAAGTCTGCAAAACAAAACACAATCGAAATTACATTCGTAGTTTTGAATTCATTACAACCAGTCGTGAGAAAAGGTTTGCTTAAAAGGAGATTTTATGTTAGAGAATCTAAAACACCTATAAAAACATCTTTGGCCACATCTTCATAATTTTTCGCCACAGTACTGTAACAGCACTACTTAAAGTCACTGATGGCATTCGCCATGCCATGGAGAATAAGTCGCTGACTATCCTTATCTTGCTTGACTTTAGTAACGCCTTCAATTCAGTCGACTTTGATGTTCTTCTTGCTATTCTTCGCTCTCTTAACATCTCCTCCTCGGCCATAATATGGTTTGATTCATACCTTCGTGGCCGTTCGCAGCGGATCCGCTATAAAGAGGTTTTCTCGGAATGGTGTGATCACTCTGCGGGCGTACCACAGGGTGGCGTTCTTTCACCTCTTCAGACGATTTGCAACTATATCGCCATTTTAAAACTGATGATATCAATACTGCTACTGCAGCAGTCTTGAGTCAGGATTGGGCCGAGTCCTTTAGACTAGTGGTCAACCCTAATATATCACAGGCGATGATAATTGGTAGCTCCTATATGTGTAGGCAATTAGATCCTCCTAGTATCCCACTCATTATATATAATGGTACACCTATTGTTTATACAAAAGTAATAAAAAATCTCGGTATACTTACAGTAATTTGAGTTGGTCTGCGCAGGTCAAGGATGTCAGTAAAAAGGTATACTATTTTTTTTATTCGCTTAGACGCCCCCAGAATTTTTTGCCTTTAAAAACTAAAATCACTCTTGCTCAAACTCTCATTCTCCCCTATTTGGATTACGCTGAAACATGCTACTTGGATGCCACTGAGGAGTTGTTGAACAAACTGGAGCGACTGCAAAACCTCTGCATAAGATTAATATTCGCAAATACGACCACGTCTCACAGTTTCGTTCACAGCTCAAGTGGCTTCCATTACGGCATCGAAGAAATGCCCATGTACTAGCATGTCTCTTTAATGTTCTTCACAAATCTTCTTTTCCGTCCTATCTTAAGGAAAACTTCCATTTCTCTCGACCACAGGACAAGCCTTGTCGCTCCCATGTCAGGACAATTTTAAGCATTCCTTCTCACCACTCTGACTTCTTCAGCTACTCCTTCACTGTACATGCAGCCAGACTGTGGAACTCCCTCCCGCACACGGTGCGTGATAGTCCTTCTATTACAGTATTTAAAAAAATTAGTAAAAGAGTACTTTAGTATCTTTCTCTTCCAAATTAATTTGTTATTGTCATTTTTTTTTTATATGTTTACTAGTTATGTGCTATTTATATTAATTATTCATTATTATATTAATATTATACATTTATAACTATTTGTATTTATTGAATTTTTATGTAGTTTTATGTAGGTATTATTATATGTATTTATTGTATTTTATGAAAGTAGGGTTTGAATTGTTCACGCCATATCTGCCTCACTTATGCACGCTCACTTCCGTAGGTCAGCTGGAAGAGATTTATTTTTAGAGATAAGCTGTACCTGTTGTGCTATTGTTTTTTGTTTGTATCCTTTGTATGTTCATGTGTGTGCAATAAATTGTTAAATAAATAAATAAAAATCTTTTAATGCATTAATTGTTCTAAAGTTGGCCGTTAACATATCAATCACATATATTTTTGTAATCTCCTTTTAGGATCGTATTTATAAAACGATCTCAAGATTGACAGCCATATTAAGTATGGATTTGACGGGCCATATTGTACTTAAATTATATTTCTGATACAAACTAGCTGTCAGTCTCAAGTGATGTTTAAAAATATGGGCCTTAATTACCTTAATTTATCACTTTGTGAATAATTCCCCAGTTTGGTTAGGACATTGCAGGCTGAATCACCTGATTGTCCGAAAAAGAAAAAGATTTCGTGCTTCGGAGGGCACGTTAAGCCGTCGGTCCCGGTCGCTGTCTTTGATAGTGGTCGTTACTCAAACCATGTCAGAGGCCTGATAGTTGTGCTACTAGGCGGTTTAAACACTCTGACACCAGGGTTCATCGGGTCGATAGACTCGATACCCACTCGACAGGAGAAAAAGAAGAATTACCTTTATTTTGATACCCACTCGATAGGTCGAGGCCCAATAAATTTAACGTCATAATCCGCCATTTTGAATGTTGAAAAATAACACCTATCAAAGAACACTCGGTCGGGTGCTCGAAACCAATAGAACGATCCCCTAATTGTATATCCCGTAATTTGATAGGTGTTATTAAAAGAGATAGGTTGTCAGCCCATTGCCTAAATTACAATATACTAAAACCCTCGGATCCCTTAGATGGTTTTTTACAGCAGGCCCAGGAGGAAATGCAGCTGGCACATTCTATGTTTTGACCTCGCTCCCAGGCCAGCATGGAAGTAATATTTTGAGTATAAGATACAATTATCACTTGATTAACACGAGATTACTTGCAAGCTTACACAAACCTGAGGCTCTTTGCAAACGAAATGCAATTCTAAATTTTTAACTGTTGAAATATTTGATTGACAGCTAAAGTAGGCCCGGCCCGGTTGCACCACACAAGAGGTAATTACATTAGAAGTTAACAGCTGCTCCATTGGTGAGGTAATTTTTTAAATATAACTTTTAAACTAAGCGTTTGACGAAGTCGACGTTTTTTTTCGATTGGAAAGGCATACAATATTAGCAAACTTCTCTTTTACCCAAAGGTTGCCTGGCAGAAATTATTACCCTAGAAATAAGGCCGCCTAATTGTACTCTGTTTGTTTTGTAATGTTTGTTCCTGTGCAATGTGTTGTTTATATGCAATAAAGAATATTTTTATTGTATTGTAATGGAAAGACGTTGCATAAGAACAATTTCTCTTGTCTCTTGCTGATATAACAGAAAAATACAGGCCAGAGTTATTTTAATTAAGTCGTGTGCTAAATAGACACCATCTCTCTTCTTCGTCTCTCCTTGTTTACCTGAGTGGGCATATTCATCTCCCTAGCCTTATCCTGTATCTCACGGGATAAGCTACCTAATCTAAGGGATTGAACGAGGGTACTGTTTTTTTCACAGAGCGACTGCCGTCTGACCACCGCAACCCAGAACGGAAAACAGACCCAATCCAAGATTAGGTCAGAGTTTTCAAGAAATGGCTTAACGACTAATATCTACGGTATCGAACGATATTAACAGGGACCAAAGGCTTAACGTGCCTTCCGAAGCTCGGAAAAAGCTCCGAATAAACGTACATATGAAAAGCCGAAAAACACATTGGTATGTGGTGGGATTCGAACCACGACCTCCCGCTCAAGAGGCAGCGGCCCTATCCACTACACCATCAAGAGAGTTACTCTATCTATTTCTGTCCATGGCAACGTGAAAAAACATTATTATAATAGTCCTCCCACCAATTTTCGGTGATGGCGGCCAATCTCCCAGAGATCAGCCAACTGCACAGGACTAGTTTTTAGTGCCCAAGTGTTTGCTCTACACACAGGTGCACTCTCTATTCCTTCAATCTCTTATTCTGATGGGACAGATTGAATGACACGACCAAAGAGAAATCAGGCGTAGGGCCGACCATTTACATGCCCATCCGACAACATGGATCATCTTACTTTTCAGACAATGAGGTGATCTGCCTGTAATGTCCTTACCAAACTAGAAACAACAACACAGTCATTGTCCTCCGCCGGGAATCGAACCCAGGACCTCCGGGTCGAGAACCCATGGCTCAGACCGCTAGACCATGGAGGCAGCTAAAAAACATTATACAAGTCGTAAAACAATAACGACCTTGAAAAAGGTTAATACACTCATGAAATTAAACAACTCTTCGTACGGTAAGTGGATTAAAATAAATATAGATAGATAGAAAATAAATGTATTTGTTTTAAAAGACACATATAATTCACTACTTAGTATAAAACAAAGTCGCTTTCTCTGTCCCTATATCCCTATGTATGCATAAATCTTTAAAACTACGCAACGGATTTTGATGCAGTTTCTTTTAATAGATAGAGTGATTCAAGAGGAAGGTTGATATGTGTAATACATGCAGAATGTAGTAGAGAAACACTGATAATTTCCGTGCGAAGCCGGGGCGGGTCGCTAGTTAGTATATAAAAAGGAGACAAAAGTAAACAGTTAAACAAACATCTCTTCCATGCTCTGGACTGGGAGCGAGAGAAAAACATAGAATGTGCCAGCTGCATTTCCTCCCGGGCATGCTGTAAAAAGCAGCTAAGGGATCCGAGGGTTTCAGTATATTGTAATTTAGGCGATGGGCTGACAACCTGTCACTACAGCAATATACTTACAAATCCATCTTAAATAACCCTCAAAACTTTGTCAGACGTGGCGGAACGACCTTTGTTTGTGTCGTTTACGCTCTGCCTACCCCATTAGGGATAAAGGCGTGATTATATGTATGTATGTATGTAAACAAACATAAAATTGAAAAACAAACATACACGATAAATTCAAATCAAACAAAAGCTTGTGTGTGTCGCAATAAACTAAAAGGGCTCAGCTAGCTCAGCACAAACGTTTGGCCCTGTTGAGCAATAAACATACAGACATAAATATAATCACGCCTTTATCCCTAATGGGGTAGGCAGAGCGTACACGAACTAAGCAAAGGTTGTTCCGCCACGTCTGACGAAGTTTTGAGCAATAAAATACTTATTATACAACGGACAAGGCTAGGGAGATGATGATGACAACTTTTAGTGTCAATTAACTGATTGATTTATAGAAGTAAGCCGATTTCTGTTATCAATAAAATTGGACTTCTGTTTTTAGGGAAAATTGTTCATTTTGATGTTTTTTTATGTCACCGCTAGAGTTTGAATTCTATGTTCAGATTGTTTTGAATTTTGTGTAATGTTCAACTCTAAGCTAAATTCTGGAAGCTACATTCTAAAATTGTATCTCTGCTTTTACAAGAATTGAAATTAAACAGGAAATTTCTTGCAAATTTGGCACAAGTTTCCTGTAAATCAAAGGCCAATCAAATCTCTATTTGATGTCAAAGTAAAACGAAATGCTAAGTACTTATTTTAAGAGAAAATATGCCTACTCAAGTTCCTATAAGATGAGTAATATAAATTTACTTATGAGTTTCATACCAGGCCACTCAGAAAGTATTGCGATAAATAGTTTTTATATATGGCAGACTGGCCGGTTAGAATCTTTTTTGAAAATATGATTACTTGTAAGTAAAAATATGTGTGTTCCATTTTCAAAATTTCTCTCCACATTTTTTGCGAGCCAATTCAAAGTATCGTGTCTTACTGAAAAATGGATCTGCGCCGGGAACATTTTAGAGCTATGATTTTTTACGATTTCAAGTGTCGCCTGAAACCGGATGAATCGTTCGATAGACTTCAAATGGCATTTATGGATGAAAGCCCCTCCAAGGCAACCGTGTATCGTTGGTATAACGAATTTAGGCGCGGTCGACCAACCTTGGGGGATGAAGAAAGAAGCGGTCGCCTTTTGACGGCTATTACGGAAGAAAACGTGCTAGCAGTGAAAAATTTAATCCAACATAATAGGCGAATTACATATCAGGAGATTCAGCACATATTAAAGATTGGATCGGGAAGCGTTCACGAGATTCTACAAGGGCATCTTCGCGTGAGGAGGATAGTATCGCGCTGGGTGCCGCACTACCTCACCGACGCTCAGAAGCAGGCCCGGGTGGAATGGTGCCGTGATATGCTGAACAAATTTGAAACAGGCTCGTCTTGGCGTGTTTACGACATCGTAACAGGTGATGAGTCCTGGATTTATCAATACGATCCAGAAACCAAGCGCCAGTCGACAGTTTGGGTGTTTCAAAATGAACCAACGCCTACCAAAGTGAAGCGATCTCGAAGCGGGGGGAAGATTTTGATCGCCAGCTTTTTTAATTTGACTGGCCACTTGGCCTCAATTCCCTTACGAGATCAAAGAAGCATTAACGCCGAATGGTATACTACCAAATGTTTACCAGAAGTTTTTTCTGTTGTGAGCAACAAGCGACCAAACACAGGGCTCCGCGGACTACTGCTCCACCACGACAATGCGCCTGCACACACCGCGCTCAAAACGAGGGACTTCCTGGACAGCACACCAGTCAAACTCCTGGGTCACCCTCCTTACAGCCCTGATCTAGCACCGTGCGACTTCTTTTTATTTCCAAAAATAAAAAATCAGCTCAAGGGGATACAATTTTCGTCGCCGGAAAATGCGCTGGCTGCGTTCGAGCAGGCCGTAAACGAGGTGTCTACAGCGGACTGGAAAAAGTGTTTGGAAAACTGGTTTAGACACATGAATATTTGTATAGAGGCTGGTGGAGAGTACTTTGAAAAGATTTAATAAAAATATATGTACCTGTAGAACAATTTTTTTTAGTGTCGCAAAACTTTCTGAGTGTCCCACGTATTTCAACTTATTTTAAACATATTTCTTCCATTGTGCCCGAGCTGTATTTCCTCCCGGAATTGCTGTAAAAAATAGCTAAGGGATCCGAGGGTTTCAGTGTATTGTAATTTACGTGATGGGCTGACAAGCTGTCTCTACAGCAATATACCTACAAATCTATCTTAAATAACCCTCAAAACTTTGTAAGACGTGGCGGAACCACTTTTCTTAAGATCGTTTACGCTCTGACTCTGAACTCTGTGTTTTGTGCGTTTTATAACTACAGTGGAGCCGAATCCTAAAGTTACGTATGACAGCTGTTAATTTGGCATTAATAGTAATGTACCTAAACATACTCTATACTTGTATGGCTGTGACTATTTGATACTAAGTACGTCAATAACAGGTTATTTTAATTAAATTTGTTTAACGGACGACTGAGAAGCATGCATGGATGTACCCTCGCCCCGCGCGTGCGATATCAATATAAGGAAATATTTTTTTTAGTTTAGAGTTATGATGATGTATATTTTTTGTTTGTAATTAATTCCCTAATTATTTACAAACAAAAGATATATAATATATCTATCTATCTATATATCTTTTTAAATCATAATTCAATAATACCATATCTCCCTAGATATGGTATTATTGAATTATGATTTCAAAAGATGGCGTAACAAGGTTATGTTGAGCTGTCATACGTAACTTTAGGATTCGGCTCTACTGAAAGTTAAGTATATTAGGTGTCAAATATGTCTCAAAATGGTTTGTTGAATATTACATTATCTACATTTTAACGCAACTAAAACGGACTTTAGATTAGACGAAAAGCCTAGCTTTACATCGTAATTTCGAAAGTCCTAATTATACTGGAATTTATCCCGAATATCAGCTATCGGATCTGACAGGTAATTTAACTCGCAACTTCAGTCGCTGGCGACCTCTGGAGGGCAGACGACTATATTAAACCTGTCAGACTGAATTTGTTCTTCTATTTAATTTGTTTCTCTTTCTTCATTCTGGACTGGGAGCGAAAGAAAAGCATAAAATGTGCCAGCTGCATTTCCTCCCGGGTATGCTGTAAAAATCAGCTAAGGGATTCGAGAGTTTCAGTATATGGCAATCTAGGCGATAGGCTGACAACCTGTCACTACAGCAATACACCTACAAATCTATCTTAAATAACCCTCAAACTTTGTCAGACGTGGCGGAACGACCTTTGTTTAGGTCGTTTACGCTCTGCCTAGCCCATTAGGGACAAAGGCGTGATTATATGTATGTATGTAGACTGAATTTGTGCGTAAATTCTAGTACTACGCAGTATAAGTATAACCTTCATGTCAAAGTCGTGTTTAAAATAGGCCAAAATGGTGCTTCTTTTTCTGAGTGGGTATTGAGTATATGGACCCGATGAACCCTGGTGTCAGAGTTTTAAAACCGCCTAGTAGCACAACTATCAGGCCTCTGACATGGTTTGAATAACGACCACTATCAAAGACAGCGAACGGGACCGACGGCTTAACGTGCCCTCCGAAGCACGAAATCTTTTTCTTTTCGGACAATTAGCTGATTTAGCCTGCAATGTACTAAAAAAAACTAGGGAAAAATTCACAAAGTTATAAATTCTCAAATATCAACTTTGTGTTTCCCCCTGGGATTCGTACCCAGGACCTCCGGATCGGGAGTCCATGGCACTAGCCACAAGACCACGGAGGCAGTTAAAATGGTGCTGATTGGCTTTTTACTTTACATACATACTTACATATAATCACGCCTATATCCCTAATGGGGTAGGCAGAGCGAAAACGAACTAAACGAAGGTCGTTCCACCACGTCTGAGAAAGTTTTGAGGGATATTTAAGATAGATTTGTAGGTATATTGCTATAGTGACAGGTTATCAGCCCATCGCTTAAATTACGATTGATTGAAACCCTCTGATTCCTTATCTGATTTTTACAGAATGCAAGGGAAGAAATGCAACTGGCACATTCTATGCTTTTCTCTCGCTCTTTTGATGTTATATATATTCTTTATTGTATTAAAAATTTACACATACAGTTGAACTTAAAACTAGGACACAACAGGCGAGCTTATCTCTATAAGAGATCTCTTCCAGCCAACCTAGTGGGGATGAAAGAAGGGAAAAACACGGGAACAGATACAATAACTAAAATTATAAAATCTGATAAATTATAGTAATACTAATACATATATAACAATAATAGAAAAAACTAATACATAACAAAATAATATATAAAATATATACGTATATTATGATAGATAAAAAATATATATATATATGAATATAATACATATTATTAACATCAGAGAGAGGTCATAAAATGCTCTTTGAGTCTCTTTTTAAAAGTGAAAACTGAAGGACTGTCTTGAAGTGATTTAGGAAGTTTATTCCATAGTTGGATAGCCCGGACAGTAAAAGAATGGAAGAAAAACTTTGTGTTTGAACCAGGACACTCAAGCACCTTTGTGATACAAGCGCGCCTGGACCGGGAATCAGGAGGTAAGAAACGGAATCGGGAACGGAGATATTCAGGAGAAGTAGGGTCATTAAGGATCTTGTAAAGGACGGTGAGGATGTGCACATCGCGGCGAAGTCGGATAGGGAGCCATTTTAGTTGAGCGCGAAACTCGGAGATGTGGTCGAATTTGCGAAGGCCAAAAATGAATCGAATAGCAAGGTTTTGTAAGCGCTCAAGTTTATTAAGAAGCTCCTCAGTGGCATCTAGATAACATACATCGGCATAATCGAGAATGGGGAGGAGAAGTGCTTGTGCAAGCATGATTTTAGTGTTAAAAGGAAGGAAATTCTGGAGTCGTTTGAGAGAGTGGAATGAATAATGCATACGCTTGCTAACCTCATTTACCTGTGCCGACCATGACAAGTCACAGTCTAAAATCAACCCTAGATTTTTGGCTTTGTTAGTATACGGAATGCATACACTATTATAAAAAATATTAGGTATATCAGCATCATTAATCCCACTTCTGAGCCTGCTGCTACCAACAATCATAGCCTGTGACTTAGTAGGATTCACAAGCAGACCAAAACTCCTAGCCCATTCCTGCACAGCAGCAAGATCAATATTGACAGCAGCAACTGCCTCAGTGACGTCAGGTAAGGAGAAATGTCTGTAAATTTGTAAATCATCTGCATACAGATGGTAGGGAGAAGAAATGACTTTTGAAATGTTATTAATAAAAATAGAGAATAGAAGAGGAGAAAGAACGCCGCCTTGTGGAACACCAGCCGATAAGTTTGACCAGTCCGATGATGCATCGTCTGTCTTCACACACTGCTGGCGCCTATGGAGATAAGAATGAAACCAATCAATTACAGCAGGAGCAACGTTAAGAGAACGGAGGGAACCAAGAAGGATATCAAAATCAACAGAGTTAAATGCGTTGCTGAAGTCTAATAGAACGACAACTGTAAGTTTGGTATTATCCATAGCGTGACGGATATCATCAGTAACGTTCAGCAACGCACTAACTGTGCCGTGCGAGGGGCGAAAACCGGATTGGAAGGGGCATAGGAGATGATTGGAAGTGAGGAAGGAATATAGTTGATGGTGGACCACACTTTCAAGAACTTTTGAAAGTACGGGAAGGATAGAGATAGGACGGTACTGAGAGAGAGATGTTGGATTGGAGGTTTTAGGCAGTGGGATAACAAAAGCTTTCTTCCAAGCTGTCGGGAAGACATTTGCCGTCAGTGAAAAATTTACAATGTGAGTGATAACTGGCAGAATATCAACCAATATGGGAATAAGCATATAAAGACTTAACTCATCACTTCCCACTGCCTTTGTGGAAATGGAGAGGATGATTTTCTTAACGCTGTCCTCAGTGACTGGTTGAAATGAAAAAGATAAACAGTCAGGCAGGTCAAGGTTAGAAAGATAAGAAAGAGATAAAGCTTTGGTAGAATTATCAAGTTTTACAGGGGGAGTAGAGAAGTGAGTGTTAAGAGCGTTTAAATCCATGGTACCTAAAGGGGTATCCATAGCCTTGCCAATGCCTAGTGACTTCAAAAATTTCCAGGTTAAAGCCTGTGAGAGATTTTCTAAGGAAGAGTGAATGTAGCGACGCTTTGCATCCCTACACATTCTGTTGCAGATGTTTCGAAGTTTTTTATAATTAGCTAAATTTAAATCGGTAGGTTCCTTTTTAAATCTAGCTTTAGCTCTATCCCTTTTCGCCATGGTTCTTTTTATAACCGGTGTCATATGATGTTCTAAAGATCTTAGTACGAAATACCGGATATTACTAAGTGAATAGATTAAAGATTTTAAATTCAGCTCGTTTTAATATACAGGATGTAAGAAATAGTGTGTATTGGGTAATTTTATTGCGATTATTTAAGTGACTCATAGATGGCGCTTTGTTGTTCTGACGCACGTAGTCGTTATCTTAAGCTTTTAAAAGTATTAATTATAGTAATTTTACAACCTGTATCAGTTATTTAATTTCAAAGAAATTCTTTAGTCTTGAGAATGTAGCACTGATTTTATTTTTCAATGTTTGACCATTGTCAAACATTGAAATTTTCTATTTAAATATTGGCCTATGACATTTAAAGAATGATTGGCCCAATGGTTCAGTGTTAGTAACTCTATCAGTGCTGTACTAAAAGTTCGACTCCAGGAAAATTGGATTTGTTATTATTCAAGTATTTTACATACATATATATATATATATAATCACGCCTTTATCCCTAATGGGGTAGGCAGAGCGTAAACGACCTAAAGAAAGGTCGTACCGCCACGATTGACAAAGTTTTGAGGGTTATAGGATACATTTGTAGGTATATTGCTGTAGTGGCAAGTTGTCAGCCCATCGCCTAAATTGCAATATACTCCCTCGGGTCCCTTCGCTGGTTTTTACAACATGCTCGGGAGGAAATGCAACTGGCACATTCTATGTTTTTCTCTCGCTCCCAGGCCAGCATAGAAGAAGTAATTTAAAGCAATTATTTAAAAAAAAAGACATCATCATCTCCCTAGCTAAAAAAAGACGAGATTTAAAATAAATCAAGATATGAAAATCGAACCCACGATCTTACAGTTGCTAGCGGAGTCACAAACAAAACTGAGCAATCAGGTCAGTCAACCTGCAGTGAACTGGGACAACAAATTATACAATATGTTTTGATCAAATACTACCGAGTAACAAGCATGACTAACAGTATGAGAAAAATCCACGAGAAAGTGAATTCAAATGAGGTTGACACTAATAACGGCGATCACCTCTCTATAGACGCCGCATAGAGCAGTGATGACATGCTACGCTTAAAGAGATTGCAGAGGTAATATATTTCGTTTTTTAAAAAAGTAGCCTACACGAGTCTCTAGGAGCAGCATCACACATAGCATGTAAGCAGCTATTTTGTATCTTAGAGGCATTTAGAGTGGCAGTATTTCCCCAGAGCACCAAGCCATATCTCAAAACAGGGGAGACATATCCGTGGTAAGCTGACAGGGCTGTCATTAATTCTTTTAATTTTATCAAGGGCATATATGATACGATTCTATGTTCAAAGTTTCATGTCTTTTTATTCAATAACACATTACCAAAATAAATTATACGTGTTGGCAAATCAATTTAATTACTAAAACTACTATTTCATTACGTTGTTATATCTTATAGCTAAAACTTATTTTAGAAACAAGATCTTCGATTAAAAGGCATGAACTTTGTTTATCTTATACTTTACTTTTTATTTTAAAACTGAGTTGAAATTAGTATAAGTGCATGATTGGTGCAAGATAGTACCAAGAAAAGTGACAATTGGAGATTCTATAATAGGCAAATAAAGTCAAGTCAAAAACAAAAGAAAATTTTAAAATATTGCATTGCCCTTGTTTTTTTTGTACATTCTGTTGAGCGGACAGTCGAGAGTAACTTACAGATGTTACTGTGTACAGCACAGCTCATTGATTGCCCTTGCAAGCTAGCGTCTATATAAACCTCATCTGTGCTGTCTCCTCCAAGATAGCATCGAGCGAGTGCGAGACAATGGACGATCGCATCCGCCAGTACTGATATGCATCTGTTACATAACACCCGTTACAGAACTCGATATACAACACGTCACGGGTTTACATGAACGTGGCCGGGGACCTGCAGTGTAAGGAGAACTGTCAAATCAATGTCAAATCCCAAGATGGCGGCGTTTGTTCTTTTATTCGCCACGTTCATTTAAAGCGTTGTCGTGCTGTATAAACTGGTTTCTGATACGGACAAGGCGTTTTTGACAGTGAGGTACGTCAACATGGATCGTTTAAGTATGTGCGTAGAACTGTTGTAAATATGTGTATTTTTTCTTGTCGAATCGGTTTTGAGCTAATAGGTCTCTGACATGGTCTATCTAGCGACTACTATAGAAAAGGCAGCGGCCGGGATCGACGGGTTAACGTGCTCTCTGAAGCACGGAACGAGAGTAAGACAATGGGCGATAAGCATCTGTTACGTAACGTCCGTTACAGAACTCGATATACAAACAGGTTTCTGATATGGGCGAAGCTTTTTTGACAGTGAGATACGTCATGCCAAGAACGTACGTTGTGGGTGAAAAGTAGTGATAGTGGTATTTGCCGATTAGCCGCTAGCCGCTAGCCGCTAGCCGCTAGCCGACTCACACGGCAGTGCCGATCATTCTTTCTTCGGTTAACTTCGGGACTTAATGTTTAATTACACAATACTAAACAAAGGAAAAATACCAGTTAGTGCCGAGTGATTACTGTGGTACAAATATATATTTTTGTTGATTTAATTTGGTTTAATTAGACAACAATAAATAAAGGAAAAATAATAATTAGTACATTATACAGACATTTTTATTTATTTTAGTTACATACTTTTTTGCCGACTAGTCGCCGACTACAAAATATGCCGACTAGTCGGCTTTACAGACTAGTCGGCCCATCTCTAGTGAAAAGGCACGCGTATAGTAGTTTTTGTATGCTAACAAAGATATGGCTTAAAGATTAAGCTATGGTTTAAAAGTTGATGGATTCATAGCTGCTCAGTTAAAATAAAAAACATTTACACTACCAACTTCTAACGACTTCCTACGTGTTAATTTATGCATCTATATTTTATCGAATAACAAAGAACATTTTGAAAATCCGAAAATAAATACCAGATTTTGTGTTACATAAATTAAAAATGCTCCATGCTGGCTTGGGAGCGAGAGAAAAGCATAGAATGTGCCAGATGCATTTCTTCCCGGGCATGTTGAAAAACCAGCTAAGGGATCCGAGGGAGTATATTGCAATTTAGGCAATGGGCTGACAACCTGCCACTACAGCAATATACCTACAAATGTATCCTATTACTCTCAAAACTTTGTCAATCGTAGCGGTACGACCTTTCTTTAGATCGTTTACGCTCTGCCTACCACATTAGGGATAAAGGCGTGAACGTATATATATTTGAACAATAACAAATCCAATTTTCCTGGACTCGAACTTTTAGTACAGCACTGTTAGAGTTACTAACACTGAACCATTGGGCCAATCATTCTTTAAATGTCATAGGCCAATATTTAAATAAGTAGAAAATATCAATGTTTGACAATGGTCAAACATTGAAAAATAAAATCAGTGCTACATTCTCAAGACTAAAGAATTTCTCTGAAATTAAATAACTGATACAGGTTGTAAAATTACTATAATTAATACTTTTAAAAGCTTAAGATAACGACTACGTGCGTCAGAACAACAAAGCGCCATCTATGAGTCACTTAAATAATCGCAATAAAATTACCCAATACACACTATTTCTTACATCCTGTATATTAAAACGAGCTGAATTTAAAATCTATAATCTATTCACTTAGTAATATCCGGTATTTCGTACTAAGATCTTTAGAGTATCAAAAGGCAGATCTTTCCGCTTCGATGTATGTTTGCTTTACGTAATTACATACATATAATCACGCCATTATCCCAAATGGGGTTGGTAGTGCGTCTGCAACCAAAAAAAAAAATCGTTCGGTGGCGACTTCTCAAATCAGTGGCCGTTCTACCACTTTTGATAAGTTTCTAGGTCAATTTTATATTGGAATGTTTATTTATCACTATAGTGACAGGTTGTCAACCCATCGCCTAAATCATCATCTGAACGTCGAATCTCTTCTACAGGAGATGCAGCTGGCACATTCTATCCCAGTCCAGCATGGAAGCATTACGTAATTTAACGAGATAAAAAATAAATAAACTACCTTGAAAAGGACAAAGTAATTTATATAAATTACCGTAAATAAAATTTCATCACATTGTTTTAAAAAACTTGCTTTAATGTAAATAAAAACGGGTTGAGACATTTAAGATAAACAGAAGTGACATGATGAGGAGGTGATTCAGGCTCGTATTTATAAAGCGATCTCAACATTGAAAGCAATTTTTTATATGTAACTGCCTCCGTGGTCTAGTGGCTAGTGCCATGGACTCCCGATCTGGAGGTCCTGGGTTCGATTCCCAGGGGGGAAACACAAAGTTGATATTTGAGAATATCACTTTGTGAATTTTTCACCAGTTTAGCTAGGACATTGCAGGCTGAATCACCTGATTGTCCGAAAAGATAAAGATTTTCGTGCTTCGGAGGGCACGTTAAGCCGTCGGTCCCGGTCACTGTCTTTGATAGTGGTCGTTACTCAAACCATGTCAGAGGCCTGATAGTTGTGCTACTAGGTTAAAAACTCTGACACCAGGGTTCATCGGGTCCATAGACTCGATACCCACTCGACAGAAGAAGAAGTATGGATTTGGCCATTATGTACTGTAATGACATTTCTGATACGGACTCAAACTCGCTGTCAGACTCAAGTGCTGATTATAATTACGGGCCTCAATGTACATAATATTTACATTACTGAGATAGTAAGTGTTTTTTTAATGTCACTGGACTACTTTCACTAAAGGACAGTGATCCCAAGTTTTTTTATACATACATATAATCACGCCTTTATCTGTAATGGGGTAGGCAGAGAAGGTCGTTCTGCCACGTCTGGCATAGTTTTGAGGATTATACAAGATAGAATTATAGGTATATTGCTGTAGTGACAGGTTGTCAGCCCATCGCCTAAATTTCAATATACTGAAACCCTCGGATCCCTTAGCTGGTTTTTACAGCATGCACGGGAGGAAATACATCTGGCACATTCTATGTTTTTCTCTCGCTCCCAGTCCAGCATGGAAGACTGTTAAGTTTTTTTATTTCACTGGATAAACTCTTGACTCTACTATACAAAGATAGAGTACCTGCCTCCGTAGTTTAGTGGTCAGAGCCATGGGCTTACGTTTCGGAGGTCCTAGGTTCGATTCCCAGGGATTCCCATTGATTCCATTTGTCCATTTATCACTTTGGGAAGCTTTCCCTAGTTTGGTTAGGACATTGCAGACAGAATCACCTGATTGTCCGAAAAAAAAGGAGTCCGTGCTTCGGAGGGCCCGTTAAGCCGTCGTGCCCGGTCGCTGTTTTTGATAGTGGTCATTACTCAAAACCATGTCAGAGGCCTGCTATTAGGCGGTTTGAAAACTCCGACACCAGGGTTCATCGGTTCGTTTCAACTTGAGAATCCACTCGCTAAGAAGAAGAATAGATAGAATAGGTATACTAGTTAGAAGCCTAGAAGCTTTGGAAGGTCTGGGACAATTCGCATGCACACAATAAATCTAGACTAAAATTAAATTACCTGTCATTTTCTATCATGAGATGACAGAAAGGGACGGCAACAATTTTAGTTAAGATTTAGTTTAGTTGTGTTCCAAGAACTTGGTTCCATTTTCTATCATGTGATGACAGAAAGGGACGGCAACAGTTTAAGTCAAGATTTAGTTAAGTTGTGTCCTCAATGAATCGGCACAATTTACTAATGACGTCACACGTCCTTTATAGTTTAGTGTTAGAAAAAAAAAATAAGTTATGAAATTCTATAATAATAAGCTGTTAAAACAGCTAAACACTTATTTTATGGACATAATCATTTATCCATTCCATTTTGGAAAGCTTATGCAAATTCCGAAATAAGACACTAGCGTTTTGAAAAAAATAAAACCGTTCTTAGATAAATATGTAAATGATTAAGATTATTTCTAACGCAATGCTTACTTACATAATAATCTTCGATTAGAATCTTGTTTCTTTTTATGTTTATGTCTGAACAGACAGACTTACAACAAACATTCCTTATTCGAAGCTATTGATTGATGTGGTGACGAAGATTTATTTGTGTATTCAGAATTGAATTTTTAGTATTTGCACAGGCTTTTACTTTTTACTACAGCAATATACCTACAAATCTATCTTAAATAACCCTCGGAACTTTGTCAGACGTGGCGGAACGACCTTTCGTTTACGCTCTTCCTACCCCATTAGAGATAAAGGCATGATTATATGTATGTCATCTCCCTAGCCTTATCCCGTATCTCTCGGGGTCGGCTTCCTACTCCAGGGGATTAAACGAGGGTACTGGTTTTTACACTGAGCGACTGCCATCTGACCTCCGCAACCCAGAAGGAAAACCAGATCCAATCCTAGATTAGGTCAGAGTTTTCAAGCCGCCACTGCTTAGCACTGGCCTCTGACATGGCTTAACGACTAATATCTACGGTATTAAACGATATTAACCGGGAGCAACGGCTTAACGTGCCTTCTGAAGCACGGAAAAAGCGCCGAATAAACGTACATACGTACGGAGGCAGCGGCCCTATCCACTACACCATCGGGCTCTCTAAGAAAACGCCCATTCTTACTTAATAATAGCTGTACTCTCTTGAGAAGAGATGGAGATGATATTCTAAACCGCCGTCACATGGGTCGATCTTCACATGTTTAAACACATTTGGAATACTTCAATGCTGGACTGGGAATGAGAGAAAAACATAGAATTTGCCAGCTGCATTTCCTCTTGAGCATGCTGTAAAAACCAGCTGAGGAATCCAAGGGTTTCACTATATTGCAATTTAGGCAAAATACGTACGAATCCATCAATCAATCTTAAATAACCCTCGGAACTTTGTCAGACGTGGCGGAACGACTTTTGATTAGGTCGTTTACGATCTGCCTACCCTATACGGGATACAGGCGTGGTTATATGTATGTATGGAATAGATAGTAGAATGGAAATTTCTATGACTAAGCATTATTGGCAAACTAATGAATGATTTTGCAAAAAATCTCAAATTTCACATTAAAATCAAAATTGCGTGTCCAAGATACCAAAAACCTGCTTCATTAAAGTTATGGTTGGTTGAACTTAGACCCTATTGCAATCGGATAACAGAAGATCTGTTGAAATTCTACATCAAGATGCGTTGTAGTGTAGGTCGTATCGTCGGCATATATGTCTTTGAGGTATTTTTTTTATGGATTTGCTCTTGACTCTAGTCTAAGTCAAGGTTGACAGAGACAGAGTCGACGATGGTAAAGAAGTATAATGTTTCGAATAGAATAGAAATACATTTATTATTTATGATAACACATAAATAACATTTAAATAAAATCAGAACAAACGAAAGTTAAAATACAAATGAATACATACATATAATCACGCCTTTATCCCTAATGGGGTAGGCAGAGCGTGAACAACTTATACAAAGGTCGTTCGCCACGTCTGACAAAGTTTAGAGGGATTAAGATAGATTTGTAGGTATATTGTCAGACGTGGCGGAACGACCTTTGTTTGGGTCGTTTATGCTCTGCCTACCCCATTAGGGATAAAGGCGTGATTATATGTATGTATGTATTGCTGTAGTGACAGTTTGTCAGCCCGTCGCCTAAATAACAATATAATGAAACTCTCGGATCCCTTAGCTGGTTTTTACAGCATGCCCGGGAGAAAATGCAGCTGGCACATTCTGTCGCTCCCAGGCCATCATGGAAAAGACATATATGTGTGTATAAATGTGGTTCACTATATTTAATTCACTGCAAAACTTTATGTTTAATAATAAAATATAAATAAATTAACCTAATATATTTTGCCACCTCATTATATTAGTATAATCATGTGAACATTTCACGCATACCATTAGAAACACGAAAGGAGCCGGTTCATCAGATTTGCTAAACATCCTTAAGTATTTCAAACAGTTTTATAATATTATAAATCTACGTGAATATATAATAGGGTCACGTACCCGACCTTTCTTCCGCAACCGCATCTTCAGATAATCCGATGACCATATAAACATACAGGATGTTATTGAATTGGCAATGTGAAGTGTGTTGTAATAAGAGGCTTCTCCGCGAGCGGTGGCGCCCTCACTCGTAAAAAAAAACATAACTCACAAAATACAGACAGAATAGACAAAGTATCACAGAAAACTTTTCTCTGATTTAGACCTAAGGATTTTTAGGCCCGTAATTATAAACAGCACTTGAGACTGACAGCCCGTTTGAGCCCGTATCAGAAATGTCAAAAGTCAAAAGGACCTGTCAAATCCATACTTAATATCGCTAGCATTAGAAGTAATGAATTGAGGAGCAAATAGTACCGGGCAGTAACTATCGAAATTATTTCAAAAAACGGTTACTTTTGGCGGAAATTTCGATAGTAACTCCAGGGTACTATTTGGTACCCAATTCATTACTTCTAAAAAAAACCTTAGATCTAAATCTAAGGAAGTGACAGAGAAAAGTTTTGAATGTGTCTTTATTTTGCGAGTTATGATTTTGTAACCAGTGAGGGCTCCACCGCTCGCGGAGAGGCCTCTTAAAAGTAACATACATACATATAATCACGCCTATATCCCTAATGGGGTAGGCAGAGCGTAAACGACCTAAACAAAGGCCGTTCCGCCGCGTCTGACAAAGTCTTGAGAGCCATTCAAGAAAGATTTGTACGTAAATTGCTGTAGTGACAGGTTGTCAGCCCATCGCCTAAATTACAATATACTGAAAACCTCAGATCCCTTAGCTGGTTTTTACAGCATGCTCGGGAGGAAATGCAGCTGCCACATTCTATGTTTTTCTCTCACTCCCAGTCCAGCATGGAAGATAACATAAAAGTAACAAACAACAAAAATATAGCATACTCAAGTATACTGCGTGATGAGTACCAGCATCTCCTCATATCCACACGAGGGTGACGTAGAAGCCAAACCTTACCAGCACGGAACGGACCGCAGCATTCCTTTAATAATATTCTTCTTCTGTCGAGTATCCACTCTATCGACCCGATGAACCCTGGTGTCAGAGTTTTAAAACCGCCTGGTAGCACAACTATCTGGCCTCTGACATGGTTTGTATAACGACTATCAAAGATAGCGACCGGGACAGACGACTTAACGTGCAAAAATCTGTTTCTTTTCGGACAATCAGGTGATTCCGTGATCAGGTGATTGCCTGCAATGTCCTAACCAAACTGGGGAAAAATTCACAAAGTGATAAATTCTCAAATATCAACTTTGTGTTTCCCCCCTGGGAATCGAACCCGGGACCTCCGGATCGGGAGTCCACGGAGGCAATCATATTTATTTGACTTGTAATATAACTGCCTTCGTGGTCTAGTGGTCAGAACCATGGGCTTACGATCCGGAGGTTCTGGGTTCGATTCCCAGAGAAGGAACACAAAAGTTGATATTTGTCAATTTATCACTTTGTGAGGTCTTCCCCAGTTTGGTTAGGACATGCAGGCTGAATCATCTGATTGTCTGAAAAGAAAAAGGATTCCGTGCTTCGGAGGGCACGTTAAGCCGTCGGTCCCGGTCTCTGTCTTTGATAGTGGCCGTTACTCAAACTACGTCAGAGGCCTAATAGCTGTGCTACTAGGCTGAAAAACTGGCACCAAGGTTCATCAGGTCGTTTGACTCGAGAATCCACTCGCTAAGAGAAAAAATTGACATGTAGAGCAAAGCTTTTGTCACAATTTCAAGCCTAAATCATAAATAGGTTCCCTAATGGGGTAGACAGAACTTAAACGACCTGAACAAAGGTCGTCCCGCCACGTCTGACAAAGTTTTGAGGGTTATTTAAGATAGATTTGTAGGTATATTGCTGTAGTGACAGGTTGTCAGACCATCGCTTAAATTGCAATATAAAGAAAGTCTCGGATCCCTTAGCAAGTTTTTACAGCATGCCCGGGAGGAAATGAATTCTACGTTTTTCTCTCGCTCTCAGTCCAGCATGGAAGGATTGAAACATTTTTGACGATGGAGCAAGGTTACCTCTGCCTCATTCATCACCATCACTGTCGATTCGAATATGTATTAAAGATTTATGCATTCGGAAAAGCAGAGATAAATTTTATCCATTAGGAAAAACGGAGTGTGTCTTTCACTTCTTTGACCCAATAAATCAAGTAGGTACAACACCCAAAAGACCCGACATAATAGTTGCCAAATCCAATCCAAATGTCAGCCAAATGATATGTTAGTTGACCAATTTCGACGGGGTCAAGGGTCATAATGTCAAAGGAAAACACACAACCATAGATACATGGTTCATGATTACGTTACTCAATATGTATTAGAATTTATGGTTTCAAGATGGCTTCATGCTTAGGTTTTCAATTAACGTGCGTGTGTAATGCTGATTGGGAGACAACATAAACATTCCGCCGTCGGCAAACTTTACGGATGGCCAGATTTTCTATTGTGGAGTCGAATATGGTTTGTTCTGGATAACATATTTCTAACAAATATTGATTGAGAAAGTTGCTCCTGTGCCTCATCATCTCCCTAACCTTATCCTGTATATCATCGGGTCGGCTACCTAATCTAGGGGATTGAACGAGGGTACTGGATTTTACACAGAGCGACTGCCATCTAACCTCCGCAACCCAGAAGGGAAACCAGACCCAATCCTAGATTAGGTCAGTTTTTAAGCCGCCAATGCTTAGCACTGAACTCTGACATAGCTTAACGACTAATATCTACGGTATAAAACGATATTAACCGGGACCAACGGCTTAACGTTCCTTCCGAAGCACGGAAAAAGCGCCGAATAAACGTTCATATGAAATTCGAAAACCGAAAAACACATTGGTACGTGGTGGGATTCGAACCACGACCACCCCGCTCAGGAGGCAGCGGCCCTGTCCACTACACCATCGAGCTCGAGCAAGTCTTACTAGATTAAAAAACTGTTTTTTTTATATCGTCACCTATGAGGAAAAAATTGCTGCTTTTAGTAATCAGCTCATATACGTCCCCACCAAGGGCCTCGAGCCTTTTTTATATTACATTTATAAAATGATTGTGTCGTCGGTAATATTTGTATAGGAATGAAAAGGAGGTCATATCTTTTTAAAAGTGTAATAATTCAAAAAAATAAAAACGTACAAACCTAGTTTTTAAGTACATATATATATTTATTTTTATATTGGAAGCGGACTATGTTACGGGATGGGAAGTGTTATCGCCTTTTGTATGGAAAGGTGCAATTTAACAACCCTCTTAAAACACTTTAATAAATGTGCCTAGTAAAGACATTTTCAAAGCCTTATCTGTAAATTGTCTCAAAGATAAAGTGAACTGGTTTCAACACTTATGTAAGGCTAAGGACTGATGACCTGGTAAATTCTTATCTGGCCTTCACACGAGTGTGTTTATTACAATGTCTTTGAGGATAATTAAAGTTCAAGTAAAATAGGTTTCAACTTTGAACCTCGTACGTAGTTCTGAGGACAGCAATAAAATGATGTTTTATTTCCAACTATAACTATATCTAGGTTAAAAACAGTTTTTTTTTTACACGATCACACTCATAGCCCCCACTAGGATTCCCTGTAACGGGGTGCTATGGACATACACAGAAACAACCACAAATAACACCCAGACCCAGAAACAGACATTTAAACTCATAATTCAAATGTCTGCCCCGGCCGAGAATCGCACCCGGGACCTTCTGCGTAGCAGGCAGGTACACTGCCAACTAGGCTGCGCGGGTCGTCAATACTGGTGGTCAAAATACTGGATGTATGAGCGTTTAGTGTATACTAGTTCAACGTCAGCTGTTTATAAAGCGACACCTTAAAAGAACTAAGAAATTCCAATTATATATACATACATATAATCACGCGTTTATCCCTATGGGGTAGGCAGACCGTAAACTACTTAAAGAAAGGACGTTCCACCACGTCTGACAAAGTTTTGAAGTTTATTTAAGATAAGTTCGTAGGTATATCGCTGTAGTGATAGGTTGTCAGCCTATCGCCTAAATTGCAATATACAGAAAACCTCGGATCTCTTAGCTGATTTTTACAGCATGCCCAGGAGGAAATGAAGCTGGCGCATTCAATGTTATTCTCTCGCTCCCAGTCCAGCATGGAAGAATTCCAAAAAAGTTCTAATTACAATGGAAATGAGGGGGTCTTGACATAAGTACTGTACTTACTACTTACCTACGACGCTTAAAGTAAGCATGCTGGTTAGTGAGGGCAGTGTAAGATGTAACAGGGAATACTACTGCCCTTTATTGGGTAGCTGTGTTACGAAATAAGCTAAAACTGCAGTAGGAAGACCTAGAAATAGAACCATTTAAACGAACACACATTGTCATGAGCTATACTTATCAGATTGCAAGTGGCAATTTCATGCACGCTCACTGTGCTATCTGGACAAAGCGATAACAGAATAATATACGTGACACAGACATCAGCTGATGGTACATCTCACGATTAGCAGTTTACACACCATTTACTTGGTAATATGCATAAAATATGGGTCACGATGAGTCACGGAGGTGGAGGGGATATTTTCTGTTAGTTGAAGAGATAGATGCTGGCCTGGAAGCGAGAGAAAAATATAGAATGTGCCAGCTGCATATCCTCCCGAGCATGCTGTAAAAACCAGCTAAGGGATCCGAGTGTTTCAGTATACTTCAATTTAGGCGATGGGCTGACAACCTGTCACTACAGCAATATACCTACAATTCTATCTTAAATAACCCTCATAACTGTCGTACGTGGCGGAACGACCTGTTGTTTAGGTCGTTTACGACCTTTTTTTAGGCAGAGCGTGCCTACCCCATTAGGGATAAAGGCGTGATTATATGTATGTATGTATTTGGATGAAATTCAGTAGACAGACATAATATGTATCCTACAAGAAATATCATTCCACTACTTAGTATTGTTTAAAGTGTCAATACACAAGGAAAACTGATAATATTTCAACACACACCAACAAGTAACTTTAAAAAAATATTATTCAAGCCTTCAAAAGTACTTTTTAAGAGTAATCCAAGACTTCTCTTAAGAAAAATGAAGGTGACTCTTAGGCAATAGTGGAGGCTTTTGTCCACTCGCTTCAACTTTGAAGAGGTCGTCAAAATATCAATCTTTATCTCGTCTTTTCATGTCAATTGCAGAACCTTGAAATGTGTTTCTCAATAAGCAACTGTTCAGAATATTACCTAGTAATATTATCAAGGAGCATTCCACTTCTTCTAGGCGAGTGGGTTTTCGAGTGCAACAAGAACCAATGAAAAATGGTGTAAGAGTTTTCAAACCGCCCAGTACCACAGCTATTAGGTTTCTGACATGGTTTGAGTAACGACCCTCTGAAGTACGGCATCTTTTTTCTTCCAGTCAATCAAGTGATTCGGCTTGCATTGTCCTTACCAAACTGGGGAAAACCTCACAAAGTGATAAATTGACAAATATCCACTTTGTTCCTCCTGGAAATCAAACCAAGGCCAACCGGATTATCCGGGGCATTCAACAAATACAGCAGGAAATTTGTAGCACATAAGAGGACAGGATCTATGATAGCACTAACTTACGCTATTAAGATACCTACCGTAGCTGTAAGATAGAATACATACATACATATAATATAATATTTAAGGGCAACTATTAAATACTTATTCGACTTTTGTGCTTTGTTCACATTATAGCTGTTTAACAACACGTATGTATTTAATAGGTATTTATAAAACGATAAATACCTTTTAAGGCCTTAGTTTTAGCTCGCGACCACCAGAACACGAGTCGAAACGTCGGACATATCAGGTATATATCGTTTTATAAAAGCCTATAACATACATTCTTGCATGCTGGACTGGGAGCGAGAAAAACACATAGAATGTGCCAGCTGCATTTCCTCCCGGGCATACTGTAAAAATCAGCTAAGGGATCTAAGGGTTTCTGTATATTGCAATTTAGGCGATAGGCTGACAACCTGTCACTACAGCACTATACCTACAAATCTATCTTAAACAACCCTCAAAACTTTGTCAGATGTAGCGGAGCGACCTTTGTTCGGGTATTTTACGCTCTGCCTACCCCATTAGGGAGAAAGACGTGATTATATGTATGTATGTATTTGATAGGCATTTATTAACTTCAACTTCAACTTTTAGTTGTTTGGCGTTTCCGTGATGATTCCGCCAGTGTCAAGTTTGTAGGGCCTTTTAAGGAGGTAGGCCTATTACAATGTTTTTAAGGATAGGTATCTGTGAGAGAACAAGGGTAAGAAAGATGAGGTAAAAAGGAAAAAACAAAAGGTAAAGAAACGGAAAGGATTGACTGCTTAAACCATAAATACCTT
Organism: Scrobipalpa costella; assembly: GCA_949820665.1. Taxonomy (NCBI): domain Eukaryota; kingdom Metazoa; phylum Arthropoda; class Insecta; order Lepidoptera; family Gelechiidae; genus Scrobipalpa; species Scrobipalpa costella. Next base: position 7,162,920 of record OX463304.1, on the reverse strand, counting down.
TTATGCCCGACGTTTCAGCTACCGCCAAAACTTGACACAAAACGTCGGACACATCAGGTATATTTCGTTTTATAAAAGCCTATATAACATACAAACGTGCTGTTAAACCCGTGTTAAACTCTTATAATACTTATTCTGTGTCAAGGGTAAGAAGCTATTCGGTAATTCAGAAAGCTGAAAGTGTATCCGTGTCCACATAAATGATTCAGCTTTTCCGTTCTCGCAGTATCTACTTATACAACGAGTAACAAAAACGGTATATGCACCCGAAAGGATATGAACCAGCCCATGAAACTGAACAACTTTCCCAAAGAAACATAAGACGAAAAACGAAAAATAAAGTTTGACTCCCCATACATAATCTTTTTTTTCTTATTTTGACCTATGTTCCTTTAGGACAGTTGTTCAGTTTCATAGGCTGGTTCATACCCTTTCTGTTACACGTTGTATAGACGATGCTATCTATATCAGCCTATATCTACCCACTGCTGAGTATAGGCCTCTTCTTTTATACGCCATCTACACCGATCCTGTGCTTCCCGCATCCACTGTCTTCCCTCAATCGCTACTATATCATCAGTCCATCTGGCTGGTGCTCTGCCTACTGGTCGTTTTGATGATAACGGCAGCCACTCCGTTACCGCCTTGGTCCACCGTCCGTCATTCCGACGAGCCAAGTGTCCCGCCCACCCCCACTTCAGTTTCGTGATTCGTTTACCGACATCGACGACTCTGGTTCGGCGTCTTATCTCCTCGTTACGAATACAATCCTGAAGTCTGATGCCTAACATAGAGCGCTCCATGGCTCTTTGTGCAACCTTGATTTTGTGCACGCTTTCCTTCGTGAGCGTCTATGTTTCGGCACCATATGTCAGCGTGGGCAAGACACATTGGACAAAAACTCTGGTCCTAATGTTTTGCGGGATTTTAGACTTAAAGACGTCTTTAAGTTTTCCAAATGCGGCCCAACCCAGCTGAATACGCCTTTCAACCTCTTTGACCTGTGCTTTTTGACCAAAGGATAAATAATGTCCAAGATATACGTAGTTATCTACTGCCTCTATAGGGCTTTTACCAACGATTATGTTTGGTACAGTTGAGTGACTCAACATAATTTTTGTTTTGGACATGTTTATCCTAAGGCCAACTTTTAGTGATGCTGCGTGCAGCTCTTCTAGCATGTTTGTGAGATTGGCGACGTCTTCAGCTACGAGTATCAGGTCATCTGCGAATCTTAGATGCGTTAGCATAGCGCCATTGATACTGACTCCCCTCTCCTCCCAGTCAACAGTCTTCAATACGTCTTCCAAAACATTTGTGAAGATCTTTGGGGAAATGGCGTACGCCCCGGCCTAAAAGAACAGGACTGGTTAGTTCATGCATTTGCACCTGCATTGTAGCTGAGCTGTACAGCTCCTGGAGGACCCTCACGTATCTGCTGTCAACCCCGCAACGATGGAGAGAATGAAACACTGCCCAATGCTCGACACTGTCGAATGCTTTTTCATAATCGACAAAAGCGAAACATAAGGGCCGGCCGTACTCCCTGCATCTCTCCATCAATTGCTTGATCGTGTGTATGTGGTCGACAGTCGAGTATCGACTCCTGAAGCCCGCTTGCTCCGCTGGCTGGTACTCGTCTAATGTCCGGGTCAGTCGGTTGCACAGGACCTTCGCAAATAGTTTATATACCTGAGAAAGAAGGCTGATAGGTCGGTAGTTTTGTATTTAGCACTTATCTCCCTTTTTATGAAGGATTTTTACTATCGCTTTCTTCCAGGCGCATGGGGTAGTGCTATTTTCAATAACTTTGTTGAAAAGTTCCACCAAGATTTTCAGCATGAGTTGTCCTCCTGCCTGCAGCATTTCTATTGTAATACCATCTTCACCAGAAGCTTTTTCTTTTTTCATTCTCCCCAATGCGAACTTTATCTCCTGCGCTAGAATGGGAGGCAGTCGATCATCGCTCAGTTTTTTCTGTTGGGGGTGCTCTAAGCTCTGCAATATCTGGTGTATTAGGTTCTGCAGCCTTTGATGTATACAAGTCCTGGTAGAACTCCTCAACAACATTGAGAATTTTATTACGGTCGGTGACTATGTGTCCAGTACTGTCTTTAAGTTTATTTATTTCCTGTTTATTCTTGTTTATCTTCCGTCTAAAAACTTTCGCTCCTCGGTGTTGCTCTATTGTTTTTTCTATTATCTTTGTATTGTATGCTCTAATGTCCGTCCTCATTGCTTGTTTGATGGTTTTATTTAGCTGACGTAATGTATCGTGGTCTGTCTGTGATATTAATGTAATTAATCTACGTTGTTCTAACAATGATAGTGTTCTGACTGAAAGCTTATTCTCCCTCTGCTTTTTACCGCCTTTATGCTTCTTCGTAGTATTAGCTACTATTTTGCAGATACCATCGTGCAGTGCGTCCACGCTAAGATTCTGTTCTTGCAGTCCATCAAATTGGTTCTTTAACTCTAGTTGAAACTCCTTTTGTAGGTATTTATAATCTGTCTTATCATAGCTATTCTTTTGAGAACTTATGAGCTTCCTTCTCTCTGCACGTGGTTTGAGAATTAACGTGGCTCTCACTAATCGATGGTCGCTACTGGTCTTGAAATAATTTAAAACGGACACATCTGTGATCAAGTGTTTTTCGGCTGTAATTATGTAATCTATTTCATTTTTAGTGTGTCCGTCAGGGCTGAGCCAAGTCCATTTTCTAGGTGGTCTTTTTTGAAAGAAGGTATTCATTGCGAAGAGTTTGTGTTTTTCGAGAAAGTTAACCAATGTTTGTCCCCGAGCGTTCCTGTTTCCTAATCCATACTTTCCAATGGATAGCTCATTAATTAGAGGAGGACCAATTTTAGCATTAAAATCCCCAATGATCATGGTGTATTTGCATGGGTTTTCGTTTTGTGGTTTCTCTATTTCTTCGTAGAAGGCTTCAACCTCGTCGTCTGGGTGGTCGGATGTTGGAGCATAGACTTGAATGACTTTTAAACTGTACCTGCTGTTAATTCTAAAAATAGCATAGCATACTCGAGTCGACACACTTGCTATATTTTGCATTGCAGCGGTTAGTTTTTTATTAACCAAAAAGCCTACTCCTCCATAAGATGTATTATCACTACCTCTATAGTAGAATAGATCTCCGGACGGAAGTTTGATGAGGTCTTCTCCCTTTCGTCTGACTTCTGACATCCCCAGAATATCCAAATTAATTTTATTCGTCTCTTCTAACAATTCAAGAAATCGTTCGTCTGTTCTCAAGGTCTGTGCATTAAAGGTAGCCAAGGTCATTGTGTGGCAGCCGGATCTCTGCCGGCGATTCTTAGCACCCTCTGCCCCACCGTAACCTTGACCGCTGCCGGAGCCAGGAATAGTGGGGCTGCCGGGGACTGAGGGCCGAGTTCTATTGTCGTTGTTCATTTTAAAAGAAGGGTTTTAGCCATAAAACGCCACGCTGGCCAGACGTCTTGGCGAGTTTCCCTGTCACGTTAGCCTACTGCCCACCGGTGTCGTTCCTAAGAGTGAAGCCGGTGGTCATTAGTTACCAGGGGGGACCACTTGGAGATGTGACTCGGGATTAAATTTACTGGTCGCACTCCAGCTTGAAGCATTTATATCTCGACAATGTCTTGATATCCCTACTCCCCACTAAAATATGGCCAATAACTTCCTTACCCCCCTAGACGACAGACCCCATAGACGATGCTACAGAATAAAATTGTGGTATTGCAAACCGTTAAATAGATAAAAAAAATCGGCAAACGATCAAACAGGTTCAGTGAACCTAATCGTAAAAACTAGATCCAACAAATATCGGAATTACGTTTTCTAAACGCGAAAAGGGTTCAATTACTTATACGACCAACAATATCGTCTATACCCAATAGATATGGGCCGTATTTGTAATCAGCATGGAATAGCTTCCATGCTGGACTGGGAGCGAGAGAAAAACATAGAATGTGCCAGCTGCATTTCCTCCCGGGCATGCTGTAAAAACCAACTAAGGGATCCGAGGGTTTCTGTATATTGCAATTTAGGCGACAGGCTGACAACCTGTCACTACAACAATATACCTACCAATCTATCTTAAACAACCCTCAAAACTTTGTCAGACGTGGCGGAACTACCTTTGTGTAGGTCGTGTACGCTCTGCCTACCCCATTAGGGATAAAGGCGTGATTATATGTATGTATGTATGTATTGTAATCAGCTCTCATGACAGCGAGTTTGAGTTCGTATCAGAAATGTCATTTCAGTACAAACTGGCCTGTCAAATCCATTAATATTGCTCTCAAGTTTGATATCGCTTCATAAATACAAGCCAAAGATTCGTATAGTTCGTAGTTAACGTATTCTGACTATGCGTATTCGACACAACACGTGAAATTAGTATTACCAGTATCATCATCGTATGGAGGTTTAATAAATGCAACTCTTATAACAGTATTTGTTAAGTAGTACATACATACATACATACATATAATCACGCCTATATCCCTAATAGGGTAGGCAGACCGTAAACGACCTAAACATAGGTCGTTCCGCCACGTCTGACAAATTTTGAGGGTTAATGAAGATACATTTGTAGGTATATTGCTGTAGTGACAAGTTGTCAGCCCATCGCCTAAATTACAATATACTGAAACCCTCGCATCCCTTAGCTGGTTTTTACAGCATGCACGGGAAGATTGCAGCTGGCCCATTCTATGATGTTTTCTCGCTCCCAGGCCAGTATGGAAGAATTGTTAATTGGAATGAATTGTTAAGTAGTATTACAATACTATACAAAATTATTTATTGCTCAAAGAAACACATACAACAGAAATGAAAAGGAACAAACGTGACAGTACAATATAGGCGGCCTTATTGCTAAAGCAGCAATTTCTACCAGGCAACCTTTGGATATAGAAGTTGTACAAGCAGAAAGCGGGATAGTGCATATTACTTCATATAATACTTAGACAATATTTACACACTATTAAATAAATATTTCAATAAATTTCTTCCATGCTGGCCTGGGAGAGAAAGAAAAACATAGAATGTGCCAGCTGCATATCATCCCGGGCATGCTGTAAAAACCAGCTAAGGGATCTGAGGGTTTCAGTATATTGTAATTTAGGCGACGGGCTGACAACCTGTCACTATAGCAATATACCTACAAATCTAACTTAAATAACCCTCAAAACTTTGTCAAACGTGGCGGCGCGACCTTTGCTTAGGTCGTTTACGCTCTGCCTACCCCGCTAGGGATAAAGGCGTGATTATATGTATGTATGTATGTATGTATGTATTTCAATAAAATATACTGATGATAAGTATTACTTACTTCTACCAAAACAAAAAACTGCAAAAATTATGTGTTATTATTTTAACATAATATTATAGTGCGATTTCATTTAGCTTTATTTTATTTATTTAACAGTTTATTGTACACAATAAAATACAAAGAACATATACATATAAAACAAAATCACAACAGGCACAGCTTATTTCTAAAAAGAAATCTCTTCCAGCAGACCTAGGCTAGTGAAATAGCATTCTGAGAGGCAGATACGACGTGCACAATAAAAAATATTGAAAACAATAAATTATAATTTACTTATCACTAAAAAAATAAAAACAAACACAATTACTTGAAAAATATGCTAAATAATCCTACTAATAAATATTAATAATACGAGGGGTGGCTGATAAGTAATCTACCTAACTATGAAAGAAAAGACTGATGGCTAGTTTATTTTTTATTTTTCTATATAGTCTCCTGCAAGTGAAATACACTTATGACATTTGCAAATAAGTGACATCATGCCGTTATAATAGTAATTTTTATTTTGCTCGTCAAAATGGTCAGTCACAGCCTCTTTCATTTCTTCGTCCGTCGAAAATATGCGACACCTCGATTTTTTCTTTAAATCTTTGAATAAGAAATAGTCACAGGGAGCCAGATCTGGACTATAAGGTCGATGGTTAATTTCTGTGAAGCCGTTTTTGCTCAGGGCTGACCTCGCCGTTAAGGCTGTGTGTACAGGAGCATTGTCTTGTAAAATCAGAACACCTTTGCTGAGTTTGCCTCTCCGCTTTTCTTTGATTTGTTCACGAAGCTGGTCAAGCAAGTTTGCATAATATTCAGCATTCATTGTTGTATTTTTAGGCAAATAATCATCAAAATCCCTTCGACATCCCAAAATACGGTGGTCATTAGTTTTCCAGCCGACGGCCGAACCTTGAACTTCCTTGGCGGCTTTTCTCCTTTAAATTTCCATTGCATTGACTCTTGTTTGCTTTCCGGATCCCACTGGCGAATCCAAGTTTCATCACAGGTCACAATTCGAGAGATAGTCTCTTCTTCTTTACCTTTGACCAGGTCTAGAAATGCCTGACAACATTCTACTCGCCTTTGTTTGTCAAAGAGGGTCAACATTCTAGGGACCCAAAGCGCGCTCACCTTGGACATGCCCAAATGTTCGTGAATAATTTCATGAACTCATTCCTTGCTAATGCCCACATCTCTGGCTATCTCCCACTGCTTGATTCGCCGATCTGCAAGAATCAGGTTCTTCACCTTTTCAACATTATCTGCGGTAACAGCAGAAATTGGCCTTCCACTACGTGTGTCGTTTTCCAGGCTCTCACGGCCATGTTTAAATTGCTTCGACCAAAACTTTATGACGAATTCAGAAGGACTTGAATCACCAAACACCTTTAACATGCGCTCTCTGATCTGCGTAGGCGTATTTCCTTCTTTACTTAGGAATTTAATCACTGCTAGATGCTCAAATTTCATAATTTTACAATTTTCTTTCGACATGGTGAAATCAAAGCCGCGCCAAAAAAACAAAAGCAAGAGAAAAAAATAAGCGTCATAATTTTGAATAAGGAATAAATATAGAATATGATTTTGCAATGGCCAGTTATTTTTCAAAACTTTCTTTAACAAAGTAGATTTTATATCAGCCGCCCCTCGTATATACTTATGAAATAAATAAACAATATACTGCTTTATGTCGAATACACGTGCAATTATCTTCGTTGGCTCACTCGGTGTAAGTTTGTGAGAAAAAAACATCATCATTCTATAATGTGGTAATTTTGTTTAGTTGTGCAAGTCATGAGCGTCTGTTAAAGCATAGAATAATAAACATTAGCTGTTGAAGTGAGCATTTTACAGAGACTCAGTTAGTTTCTAATGAAACAGTGAAAGTTTAGCAAATCAGTGAAAAGGCATTTTCTTCATTGGTTAAAAAGCAAAAAGTAAAAATATTGCTTTTTATATTTTTATTTCAGTTTTCTTCTCCTGTAAGTATAATCATTTTACTTTCATTTCTCCTCTATGATTAGATTTCGTTTAAATTCACTACGTAGAGGTATATTTGTAGGAAATCCCCAATATTCCCATATGGTACTCAGTCAATACATACATACCAGGTGTAAGTAAGAGACAGCGTCCCGCAAACTGATAGGGGTGGCTCAGTCAATAATACTAAATAATTTCCACCAGAATTATCAGGAAGCAAAAAAAAATATGTTTTTCCATACAAATTGTCCAAAACATTTTGTATGGAAAAGCCTACTCTTTTCACTTCCTGAAAATTCTGGTGGAAGTTTTTTAGTATCATTGGCTGAGCCAGCCCTATCAGTTTGCGGGACGTCGTCCTTACACCTGGTATGCAATTAGAAAAAAGATAATTCCAGAGATTACCGCTGCAGACTAACAATCTTGTTCTAAACCCCGCTCATGCTCATGACATCCACCAATTTCACCTGCTCCTTATAGCACATCGCGAAGTATGTCAATCGACGAGCGTGAACCAATTGCTTTGTGTACATCAGCGTACATCCAATTTAGAGATAAGTTTCTGAACAATTCAGCCATTTCTACACAAAACCAGTTGTTCTCACCAGAACGTTACGCATTGATTTGTGTGTTTTTGTAACATCCTTTATTTCTTCATACGTTGCAGTTGCAAGTATGATTGCTTTGATATTATTTTTTATTATTGCGCTTGATTCTAGTTTATTTATAGACTTTGCGCAGTGCACGCTCTCTAATTTTGCATCGTTAGGTCTTTACTCATACGCCAGCCGTAAAATCAGCTGTTCATTTTATCTCTTTCATATTTCGTAAGTGAGAAAGTGACAGGGATAATTTGTGTTAGTTCGAATTAGCACTATTACAAAAAGTTGGTCATTCTTTATGTTCCTTAAGGAGATATTTAGTAGCAATTCCATGGTACGATGGATATTAATCAATCTTAGGCTAGTATTAATAAACAACACTTGAGACTGACAGCTAGTTTGAGTTCGTATCAGAAATGTCATTACAGTACAATATAGCCTGTCAAGTATATACTTAATATTCCTTTCAATCTTGAGATTACTTTATAAATACGAGCCTTAGTATGTACAAAAAAATACAAAAAAATAAATACAAAAATACAAATAATTTATTCATCAAAATGTGTCACATGAAGCAGTTACAATAGTTCCCACACTAGGCACAGCCTGTATCGTGGGCAACTATACAGTAGCAAACATAAGTAGTTATGACAGACCAGAGTTAGAATAACAGATTATTACAAAAAAGGAAAAACAGTTACTATAATAGAATAAAATTAAAATAAGATAGTTAGCATTAAAAATAGCATTATTAAGTATAACAGTAATCATTGGGTATTCAAATAAGTTCGAATTAAATATATAAGAAAAAAAATATATATATATATATATATGTGTAAGTTTGAGTACATGTGTGTGTTTGTGTCTGTATGTGTTGTTGAGAATTTTTATTAATTAGATCAGCTGTTCTAGCAAAGCTTCAGTCTTTGTATAAGAGAGTGTCTTTAGATGCTTGGTCACAATTATTTTGGCCTGTCTCACTGAACAGTGCTTGATTTCACAGCACTTGACAATTTTGTTGTAGATGAACCCAGACATATAATTCAAGTGGTGCTGAGCAAACCTGCTTTGAACAAAAAGTGGCTCCACTTTGAAAATTCTCTTTTTTAACATGTCTGAGTATTTGTGAGAATTAAGAATTTCACGATGTGTCTTAAGAACTACCTTTAACAAGTATAGTTGACGAACACGCAGGACCTCCGCATCCCGGAAGAGGGAATCAGTTGGGTATCGAAAGGGTCTCCTGAGCATGACCTTTAAAACGGCTCGTTGAGCACGCTCCAAAGTTATTAGATGAGAAACTCCAGCTCCACCCCATGCAGAGATGCAGTAGCAGATAACAGACTCCACTAAGGCCTTGTAAACTATTTTTAATACAAGCATATCTGCAGAATCACGCAAGGACTTCATTACGTGGATTAGTTTTCTGGTTCGCAAAGCTGTGACGCCAATATGAGCCTCAAACAAGAGGTGCTGGTCGATGGTCACACCAAGGTATTTTATTGTTTCCACTCTTTCGATAGCCGGACAGTGACATGAATCCGTGGTGCAAGAAGAGTGAATTTGGATCTGCAGGAATCGTGGAGGTTTTGAAGCTAATGTTTTGTGAAAACAAATATATTTAGTCTTAGCAGCGTTTAATGATAGGAGATTATTATTAAGCCAGGATTTTATAAGACTCATGCCTCGTTCCGCACTCTCAAACGCTGCTAACCAAGACTCTTCCTCAAAAAGTAAAACAGTGTCATCAGCATAACAAATAACTTTGACCCTCTGTGAAAGAATATTGTGAATATCATTAACGTAGATAATAAACAGTGTAGGGCCAAGGACGCTCCCTTGTGGAACACCATAGTGAATAGGCAACTCGTCACTGATATGTTCACCAACCCTTAGACACAGACGTCTATTTGTGAGGTAGCTTCCAAACCAATCCAGTGGGAGGCCTCGTATTCCAAGATGCTCCAGTTTTTTTAAGAGGATTGGGACCGAAACGGTATCAAATGCTTTGGCCAGATCAAGGAAGACCCCCACAACTCTTAACTTTTTATCGAGATTACTAGAGACTGAATTGACCAGCTCGTTCACAGCTTCTTCTGTAGATCTTCCTTGTCTGAAGCCATATTGATTAGTGGAGAGAAGGCCGTTTGATTCCAAATGTCCTATCAAACGCTTATTTACGATTTTCTCTAGAACTTTTGAGAATACTGAAAGCAGAGATATAGGTCTGTAGTTTTCTGGTTTCTTTTTATCTCCACTTTTGTGAATTGGAGTTATAAGTGCTAATTTCCAGTTATATGGGAAAATACCTGACGAAATGCTCTGGTTAATGACATACGTGAGCGGAGGGGCAATAATATCCCTTAAAGACTTGACAACAGAGACACTTATACCGTCAATGCCAGCTGCAGTATTAGCCTTTAAATTATCTATACTACGAGAAACTTCATAAACATCAGTTGGATTCATAAAAAACGACTTTGGGAAAGGATCACCTAGCTTAAGATCGTTTAGGAGACTCTCTTGGGATTTATTCATTTATATAATAGCAAATAGCTTATTATCAGTCCATAAGATACAGAAAATGTTAACTAAGGTAACCACACTAGGCTAGGCCTAGGTTATCTTTACAGTATACTTAGGACAATCTATTTTACAAGTATGTATTAGGTACTAGAAGAGGAAAAAGAGAAAAACTTGCAAGCTCAGCAGAAACTGACATACGTTCTATAAAAAAATGTAATATGTACACGTACGTAATATTATTATGTCCCTTTATATTCTGCATTCAGTATACCAGAAACATTAACATGAAAACCAACAAAAATGTCAAAATAATTAGTAACATATCTCAAATTCGATTAGAGCGTTGGGGACGCTGGACATTCAACAAACATTGCGAAATAGTTGAAGACGAAACTGTAGGCCCATTTTTGATAGTCATTGGCAATGTCGAGATGCCGCATTGGACTCTAGGTACTTCTGTTACTCCAATGCTGGACTAAGAAATGGCGTAGGCAGAGCGTATACGACCTAAACAATGGTCATTCCTCCACGTCTGACAAAGTTTTGAGGGTTATTGAAGATAGATTCGTCGGTATATTGCTATAGTGACAGGTTACCTACAAATCTATCTAAATTTACCTTCAAACTTTGTCCGACGTGGCGTAACGACCTTTGTTTAGGTCGTTTAGGCTCTGCCTACCCCATTAGGGATAAAAGCGTTTGAAAATATGTTTTAAAACCTATTATAGAGAAAGATAATTTACTCTTTCAAACCAGTGGCTGTCAAAAATCAACCTCCAGTGTGTGGGGGCAGTCACTAAACAAAACGTGATAACTCAGTAAGCAAACGAGCGACATTCCCCGAATTACGAACCGCAAGGTTCTAGGAGAAAGGAGAGACACGTCTGACATCACATAACAACTTGTTTTTTGTTGTCGGCTACTAAATGGCTTGCTGGGCAGGCAGAGCGTCAATGGCTTAACAATACGTGAAAACCCACTAAGCAAGAGTCAAATAACTTAAAAACTTGTTTTTGCTGTCGGCTTCTAAATGCCTTGCGGGGCAGGCATAGCGTAAATGGCTCAATAACACGTGATAACTAACTAAGCAAACGAGTGAGACATTCCCTGTGTTATGAACGGCAAGGTTCTAGGAGAAAGGAAAGTCACATAACATAATAACTAGTTATTTGCTGTCAGCTATTAAATGCCTTGCGGGGCAGGCAGAGCGTCAATGGCTTAATAATACGTGAAAACCCACTAAGCAAGAGTCATATAACTTAAGAACTTGTTTTTTTGTTGTCGGGCTACTAAATGCCTTGCAGGGCAGGCAGAGCGTCAATGGCGCGATAACACGTGATAACTAACTAAGCAAACGAGTGGGACATTACCTGTGTTATGAACCGCAAGGTTCTAGGAGAGAGGACAGTCACTTCACGTAACAAATTGTTTTTACACAGAGCGACTGCCATCTGACCTCCGCAACCCAATGGGAAACCAGACCCAATAAAAAGGCTTGCTCAATGTTAATGAATAAATATAAATACATACATACTATCACGCCCGTATCCCAAATGGGGTAGGTAGAGCGTAAACGACCCAGACAAAGGTCGTTTCGCCACTTCTGGCAAGTTTTGAGGGTAGTTTAAGATAGATCTGTATTGTAATATTGCTGTAGTGACAGGTTGTCAGCCCATCGCCTAAATTACAATATACTGAAATCCTCGAATCCCTTAGCTGGTTTTTACAGCATGCCGGATATGCAGCTGGAACATTCTATGTTTTTATATCGCTCCCAGTCCAGCATGGAAGAAGAATAAATAGAAAAAAATACTAGATCCTGCCATTTTGTATTAGGAAGTCATAAATTCATTTTTTATGGCCTTGATTTATCGTATGTTTTGACCCTGTCCTATCTACCCTATACGGGGGTCAACTTTAGGAGCACAATGGTCACACTATACACCAAGCATGATCTCAAAAGTGCTTCCCTACAATTAAATAAGTTAGAAGAGCTGTATAGGTCTGACTAAGTTCTGTACAACTTCACTTTGTTTTTATTGAATGTGGGCGGAGTGTGTCGAAGAGACAACAACTTCAATTAAAAAAAAAAAAACACGATCCCACTCACAGCCCCCACTAGGATTCCCTGTAACGGGGTGCCATGGACATACACAGAAACAACCACAAAGAACACCCAGACCCAGAAACAGACATTTAAACTCATCATTCAAATGTCTGCCCTGGCCGAGAATCGAACCCGGGACCCTCTGCGTAGCAGGCAGGTACACTGCCAACTAGGCTGCGCGGGACGTCAAAAATTAAGAACTGATTGTAATATTGGAACAATTAACATAATTTTATCCAGTCCTGTTTCCGATAAAGCTAGTATATTATATGAAATATGAATTATATAAAACACTAGCGAGGCTTCGGATGAAAATTATCAGTGTTTCTCTACTATATTATGCATTTTTTATACATATACAATTTCCTCTTGAATCACTCTATCCATTAAAAGAAACCGCATCAAAATTCGTTGCGTTGTTTTAAAGATTTAAGCATACATACGGATATAGGGACAGAAAAAGCGACTTTGTTTTATACTATGTAGTGATGATAGGTCTGACTAAGTTCTGTACTACCTTACTTTGATATAATTATCTACCACCTACTTGTAAAATGATTAGTCTTATGTCATCATAAACAAAATGGTGTCTCCTTATTTGGCTGGTAATATTTGAGTGAAAGAAAGAAGGAGTATTAATCACTTTTTAAGACAACGTCCGTCCAACGTAACGTAACAGACATACAAGACTTTAAGGCCCGTATTTATAATCAGCACTTGAGACTGACAGCGAGTTTGAGTTCGTATCTGAAATGTCATTTCAGTACAAACTAGCCTGTCAAATCCATACTTAATATAGAATAGAATAGAAAAACGTTCATTCATGAAACAATACAAATCTCAACATACAGTAAGTAGACTTATGTTACATACATGAAAACATAATATTGCTCTCAAGTTTGATATCGCTTCATAAATACGAGCCTAAGACTATAAATATTATTAATAGTTATTAGACAAAATTATGTAAGTTACTAATAATAACAAGTTGTCACAGCATTTTTTTCTTTTTATTTGAAAGTCAATTAATATTTAAAGCTATGAAAATTAAATATGCAAAAATAATGGTTTCATAATTTCAACGTAAGAGTTTTTGACTTTGAAGGCAAATATATTACAAACATTATAGCTTTAAAGCAGCTGCTATACGATTTTAAATTGATAAATATAAAAATTTAAGGCATTAAATAAGGAATGCTTATACATTAGTATAATAATAATAGATTGGCTTTGACATACTTTTGTCGCTGACTTTAATGGTGTCAGAGGCTAACAAAATGTGGTATTAGACGGTTTAAAAACTCTAACAACAGGGTTCATCAAATCGTACGTTGATTCAAAAATACACTTGATAAGAATATCGTTTTAAAACAGAACAAAGTCCCTCTCCTAAAGATTTATTTATTTATAGTATGGCATTATTTGCTGCGAGGTCCAAAGGACAGTGCAGCAGCCGGTGTTGTTGCACCTTTAGCACCACCCGGGGTCACGTGTAGGGTTTTTAAGGTAGTTCCTCCAGTTAACTGCCTCCGTGGTCTAGTGGCTAGTGCCATGGGCTTCCGATCCGGAGGTCCTGGGTTCGATTCCCAGGGGGTAAAACACAAAGTTGATATTTGAGAATTTATCACTTTGTGAATTTTTCCCCAGTTTGGTTAGGACATTGCAGGCTGAATCACCTGATTGTCCGAAAAGAAAAAGATTCCGTGCTTCGGAGGGCACGTTAAGCCGTCGGTCCCGGTCGCTGTCTTTGATAGTGGTCGTTACACAAAACCATGTCAGAGGCCTAATAGTTGTGCTACTAGGCGGTTTAAAAACTCTGACACCAGGGTTCATCGGGTCCATAGACTCGATACCCACTCGACAGAAGAAGAAGAAGGTAGTTCCTACGGACGTGGAGCAACATCGATCTGTAACGAATACTATTAGAAACAGTGACCGGGACCGGCCGTTTAACGTGCTCTCCGAATCACGGAATCCGTTTTTTTTTTTGTAGCCTATAAATCGTCCCACTGCTGGGCAAAGGCCTCCCCTTTATCTCTCCAGACGTCTCTGTTTGCCGCCTCCGTCAGCCATTGTGCGCAGAAAGCATCGAGGTCGTCTCGCCATCTTCCACGGGGCCTCCCCCGGGATCCACTCGGTGACAGCTTCCGTCCATTTTTCAGGATCCATGCGAACGGCATGTCCGGCAAAATCCCACTTTAGTCTCGCGGTTTTTCGGCCTACGTCTGTAATGCCCGTTTTTTCGCGAACTGTATTCTTTATGCGGTCTGTTCTTTTAACCTAGTATAAATGATAAATTGACAGATATCAATTTTGTGTTCCCCCCCTAGGAATCGAACCCAGAAGTTCCGGATCGTAAGCCCATGGCTCCGACCACTAGACTACGAAGGCAACTCCTAAAGATGAGGACTGTCCTTGAAATTATAAATTCTATCAGGCCTCCTACTTATGTTTTCACATTATAAATTAAAATATGCATTTATGTATTTATAACGGAGTGGTGAAGATATGCAGGAATGTTATAATGTTTCATAATAACTTTGTTCGCAAGCACGGACTGTGAAATAGGACTTAATATTATATTTTGAATAATTTTAACATATATATATATATATAGCAGAGGGCAGGCACTCCATACAAGCCACCGATTTTCGTACTACATAACATACATAGGCCCGTAATTATAATCCGCACTTAAGATTGACAGCCAGTTTGATTACATATCAGAAATGTTACTTCAGTACAATATGGCTTGTCAAATCCATACTTAATATTGCTCTCAATCTTGAGATAGCTTTACAAATACGAGCCATATAATCACGCCTTTATCCCCAATGTCAAGAAAGGTAGGCAGAGCGTAATCGACCGACAAAGGTCGTTCCGCCACATCTGACAAATTTTTTAGGGTTATTTAAGATAGATTTGTAGGTATATTGCTGTAGTGACAGGTTGTCAGCCCATCGCCTAAATAACAGTATATAAAAACCCTCAGATCCCTTTGCTGGTTTATACAGCATGCGCGGGAGGTAAAGCAGCTGGCACATTCTATGTTTTTCTCTTGCTCCCAGGCCAGCATCGAAGAATTTTCGTACTACATACATACATATATTCACGCCTTTATCCCTGATGGGGTAGGCAGAGCGTCAATGACCCAAACAAAGATCGTTGCGCCACTTCAGACAAGTATTGAGGATCATTTCAGATAGATGTATGTATTGCTGTAGTAACAGGTTGTCAGCCCATCGCCTAAATTGCAATACACTGAAACCCTCGAATTCCTTAGCTGGTTTTTACAGCATGCCCGGGAGGAGACGCAGCTGTCGCTCCCAGTCCAGGATGTATTTTTAGGATTTTCGTACTACCTGCGCAAAAACGTGTTCATACAGGTTTGAAGTGGGTTTGTGTGCATGCTGCCGTCTAGTCGAAACGGCTCGATGAGGTAATACTTCAGATCGAGGGTGGGTCTCTTCTTTAGCGTTAGCTAATATTATATTTTCTTTGCTTATAGTGAGGATGCTAAGAGATATTTAACTGTAAATTATAAATTACGGCTCCCTAATCAATATGAAAACAATCTGACAAAGTGATTAACAATTTTGTATATTCCCTCTGGCAATCGAACATGGCCTCTGAATATCAAAGCTCAGACCACTAAATCACAGAGGCAATGATCTTCATCTCATTCAACAAGAAACTAAGTTAATATATGATGATTATCTTCTATGCTGGACTGGGAGGGATAGAAAAACATGGAATTCCAGCTGGAATATTCTATGTTTTTCTCTCCCAGTTCAGAAGACCTAGAGACACGAAATCCACTTGATGAAAAAACAACTAATAGAGCTGTGCATACTCAAGTCAGTTTTGCAACTCTGATCGTTTCTTATTGCAAATAATTGATAGCTTCAGAAAGTCTGTCCATTGCTGGTTGTCTCCCTAATGATATGACTATTCTAAATTGCAATGTATGGGAGAGACGGCCAAGAAAAGCCCGATGGTGTAGTGGATAGGGCTCCTGCCTCCTGAGCGGGAGATCGTGGTTCGAATCCCACCACGTACCAATGTGTTTTTCGGTTTTCGAATTTCATATGTTCGTTTATTCGGCGCTTTTTCCGTGCTTCGGAAGGCTCGCTAAGCCGTTGGTCCCGGTTAATATCGTTTAATACCGTAGATATTAGTCGTTAAGCCATATCAGAGGCCAGTACTAAGCATTGGCGGCTTGAAAACTCTGACCTAATGTATCATTGGGTCTGGTTTCCCTTCTGAGTTGCGGAGGTCAGATGGCAGTCGCTCTGTGTAAAAACCAGTACGCTCGTTCCATCCCCTAGGTTAGGTAGCCGACCCTGTGTGATACGGGATAAAGGCTAGGGAGATGATAGGGGAGACGGCAAAATTCAAAATAAACTTTTGATGATGCCAGAGTGTACCTTTATGAGAGTACTTTAAACTGCACCACCCATCAAAACCGTACCCTACCCCCCTTAAAAGGGTCCCGTTTGAAACTATGCAAGCTAGGACGAAATGTTCAAAGAATGAAGTATTGACTCATAAATTATCTACACGTAGAGAAAATAAGTTGCGCATACGTAAGTCAGTTTTGCAACTTTTATCGGAGCTCATTGCTTCTAATTGATAGCTTCAGAATGGCTGACTGTCCATTGCTGGTTAGGGTCCCAGTGGCTGAATCACCTGATGTCTGTCAAGAGAAAGGATTCCGTGGTTTGGAAGGCACGGGCCCGTTCGCTGTCTTCTAGGTATAATAGGTATACGATTCAAAGGCCATGTTAAAGTTTGCTAAGCTATTAGGAGGTTAAAAATCTGACACCAAGTTTTATCGGGTCGTTCATCGACTCGGCATCAAAGAAGTTTTGCAACTCTGATTGTTTCTTATTGCAAATATTTGATAGCTTCAGAATGGCTGTCTGTCCATTTACTAGTTGCTTCCTGGCTGAGTCACCTTGAGAAAGGATTCCGTTTTTCGGAAGGCACGTAAATAGCATAGCATTAAAGAGCTGGAAAGGTACAGTAGATAATCGATCTATCTCACCGTATATTTTATCGGGTCGTTCTTTGAGTCGACAACCCACATGACAGAAGTATTGCAACCCTAATCGGAGCTTATTGCAAATAATTAATAGCTTCACAGAATGGCTGTCCGTCAATTGCTTGTTGGCTTCCTAGTGCTAATTAGCAAGTGCTATAAGCTGTTATTATAGTGAGAAAAGCTTAATGACCACATGTTGAATATTAGCATTTTATTAGCTTTTACACGACACTGTGGTTGTATTAATCGGCGTTTGTTTTGTAATGTGAAATTAATTTGATCGTATAAATAATTGTTATTGATATTTGGTATTTTGAGTTAGTACCTATTTAAATATTAACACACATCACGCCTATGTATATCCATTACAGGGCATGTAGAAAGTCAACAGCCTAAAAAAGCTGCATAATTTTATAAGTACTGTACATAATTAATGAAGCTATTAAAAATTGCAAAAGCATCCATGTGCAATATTGTTATGTTTGAGATGTTTTAAATATTTCATTTGACTTTTGGCCCCGGAGATGAGATCTAGGTAAAAGTTATTATATTTTTTTAGGTCAGATGTTATGCGAGTTTATAATGTTCACTTATTTACGTTTTATTACTAAATTAGCTGCAAGATGTTGCGATTACACACTAAATTATTGCTTTATCTTAATTAATGGCATAAAAAATATTTAATTTATAGATAACGCGAGAATTGTGAAAGACTTTAAAAAATATATCTACGAATTCTGAAACTGCGCTCAGTGGACCCAAAAAGTACAGAGTCATGGTCTCTTTCAGTTGACCTACGGTAGCTATAAAGAAACCTTGACTACACAAAACAAAACAAAAAATCATTAATATTTTCACAAAATAGAATTTTAAAGTCAATATTTTAAGTGCTGCAACACATGCGTCACTTACTGCGCGCAAAGTTGCGCTCAACACGCGGTCAATGATTTTTGCATTGCCTACGACACTCATGCGTCACCTTACGCTATACGCGCGCGTACTGGCAGAGGGATGCGCCGACGTAGAGTTCATTAAGTAGAGCTCAACACGCTGTCAATGCGTAGCGCATTGACAGCGTGTTGAGCTCAACCTTGCGCGCAGTAAAGACGCATGTGTGTTGCTGCCCTAACTCAGGTTCTATTTTTCCTCTATTTTTGGTACAACGACCCGAACCTACAATAATTACTCCTCGAAAGATAGCGTCAAGTCTTTTATGTTCTAGTTTCTAACCAGTAGTTAATTGAGATAATATCTGTAATGCTACCGTAATCAATTTTATTGCTGTAATGATGTAAGCCAAAATAAAAAAACAAAACAGCGCTATTATGTTACCAATGCGAATATCTGGCAGGTCTCGGTTAGCTATCTCAAATTAAATTAGCGAATGGATCTTGATAGAATTTGACATCAGTTATATTGGATCATACAGTTTTTTTTGGCTTTAAAGTTACACAGTTTAAAAAAATGTTTAGTGTGAGTCCGGAAGTTACACGTAAAAATACGTTTGTTAGAGCAGAAAATACATTTTATCATCAATCAACGAACCAATTTTAATTATATTGGTCATAGATATAGGATAATAGAACCGACACTTACTCGTACATGATAGTTTGTTAGTTTTAACGTCGAGGTGAAAACCTCCGTAAAACTAACAGTTAGTGTCGCTTTTATTACCCTCTCATGTAGAACTGAGAGCGATAAAAAATAGAATCTACCTGCGGTTTCTCTTCCCGGTAATCATCTAAAAGCCAGTAAAAAGTATTTTCTAGAATGTTTACACATTTTTACCAAAAAGGGATTTAACGATCTGTATAAAACCAGCTAAGGGATCCGAGGGTTTCAGTATATTGTAATTTAGGCGATGGGCTGACAACCTGTCACTACAGCAATATACCTACAAACCAATCTTAAATAACCCTCAAAATGTTGTCAGACATGGCGGAACGACCTTTGTTTAGGTCGTTTACGCTCTGCCTACCCCATTAGGGATAAAAGTGTGATATATGTATGTATGTATGAGATAACGGCCGTTGACAGTCTAACTGCTCCGCCAGACGTACAGGCGTGATTTAAAAATCTGAAATTGCTTGATCATTAGCCATTTAGATCGTGATATAATGAGTTATGTCTCCTTATAGTTATGTATTGGCTTTTGTCTGTTTAGAAAGTCAGCTTTACTGCAGATCTTACAAGTTGCATCGTAATGGTTAAAGGTGGAGTTCCATTTACCCTTCTACTTAAATATTTCATTTCCTCATATTAATTTTCCTCATATATATATTCACTCATTGTATATTTAAATTATATATATATATATATATATATTAATTTATGTTGAGTTTGCCTCGAATCAAAAAGAAGAAGAAGTACATGGAGTCACTAAAACCCATCATATATATATTTAAATAATATACATACATACATATATTCACGCCTGTATCCCTAATGGGGTAGGCAGAGCGTAAACGACCGTAAATAATATATATATATATATATATATATATATATATATGATGGGTTTTAGTGACTCCATGTACTTCTTCTTCTTTTTGATTCGAGGCAAACTCAACATAAATTAATATATATATATATATATATATATGATGGGTTTTAGTGACTCCATGTACTTCTTCTTTTTGATTCGAGGCAAACTCAACATAAATTAATATATATATATATATATATATGATGGGTTTTAGTGACTCCATGTACTTCTTCTTCTTTTTGATTCGAGGCAAACTCAACATAAATTAATATATATATATATATGATGGGTTTTAGTGACTCCATGTACTTCTTCTTTTTGATTCGAGGCAAACTCAACATAAATTAATATATATATATATATATATATATGATGGGTTTTAGTGACTCCATGTACTTCTTCTTCTTTTTGATTCGAGGCAAACTCAACATAAATTAATATATATATGATGGGTTTTAGTGACTCCATGTACTTCTTCTTCTTTTTGATTCGAGGCAAACTCAACATAAATTAATATATATATATATATATATATATGATGGGTTTTAGTGACTCCATGTACTTCTTCTTTTTGATTCGAGGCAAACTCAACATAAATTAATATATATATATATATATGATGGGTTTTAGTGACTCCATGTACTTCTTCTTCTTTTAGATTCGAGGCAAACTCAACATAAATTAATATATATATGATGGGTTTTAGTGACTCCATGTACTTCTTCTTCTTTTTGATTCGAGGCAAACTCAATATAAATTCTTGAGGACCAGAATAGGACACTGTCTGGAGCGAGACAGGATTGATGATGATTGTAAACTCACTGAAAATCTTTCCTATTCCATACATCGAACATCTCAAAACTGAAATTCATTTTCACTGACTCTAATGAAGGATACAATTAAGATCAGCTACATAATTTAATCATAGAGCGAAGCGCATTCTATAACTTTCCTAAGACAATCCACAGTTTCACTTGATTAGGTATGACGTCATATCATACGTGCAAATCGCAATTTTACGGCTATTGGCCGAATGAGCCATCGATGCGGCGCCATCGGTACAAACTCTAATATTTGCTTAGGCAACATTTCTATTTAAATATTTATTATATAACTGTACGTCCACTATACAGACCTATAACTATAAACCTACCCTAAATTCTCAAGTTTATTTGACTAATTGCAAATTATTATTTAATGTTTTTTAATTTAGCATTTCTAAGAAATCTTCTCAAAATGTTATCGTTGTTCATCATCTCCCTAGCCTTATCCCGTATCTCACGGGGTCGGCTACCTAATCTAGGGGATTGAACGAGGGTACTGGTTTTTACGCCGAGCGACTGCCATCTGACCTCCGCAACCCAGAAGGGAAACCAGACCCAATCCTAGATTAGGTCAGAGTTTTCAAGCCGCCAATGCTTAGCACTGGCCTCTGATATGGCTTAAAGACTAATATCTACGGTGTTTAACGAGATTTACCGGGAC
The DNA here is from genome assembly GCA_949820665.1 of Scrobipalpa costella. Lineage (NCBI taxonomy): Eukaryota > Metazoa > Arthropoda > Insecta > Lepidoptera > Gelechiidae > Scrobipalpa > Scrobipalpa costella. The sequence continues at coordinate 7,141,367 of OX463304.1, read as the reverse complement.
CAACGGCTTAACGTTCCTTCCGAAGCACGGAAAAAGTGCCGAATAAACGTACATATGAAATTCGAAAACTGAAAATCACATGGTGGGATTCGAACCACGACCTCCCGCTTAGGAGGCAGCGGCCCTATCCACTACACCATCGGGCTCTCTCAATTTTATCGTTGTTGCAGATACCAATTCAAAGCATTTTCCGTACTGTCAAATGTAACTAGACCCTAAAAGTAGACCCAGTGAGAGGCTCCGGATCGATCACCGTCAATCGCTCAAATTATAGCAGACGGACTGACGGACCGTGCGCTACCTTTGCGAGGATTAAGCTCATCGCACACTGCTACAGTACGGCAGAAGGTTTTAAATAAACATACTAACATATAATCACGCCTTTATCCCTAATGGGAAAGGCAGAGCGTAAACGACCTAAACAAAGGCCATTCAAGAAAGTTTTGTACGTATATTGCTGTAGTGACAGGTTGTCAGCCCATCGCCTAAATTACAATATACTGAAACCCTCAGATCCCTTAGCTGGTTTTTACAGCATGCTCGGGAGGAAATGCAGCTGGCACATTCTATGTTTTTCTCTCACTCCCAGTCCAGCATGGAAGATAAGATTAAGATTCTAAATAAACGTGGAGAAAAAAGAATTAAAGTCGCCACAATGCCTTAACGCCACTTTTTACAGTTCTCCATACAATGCAGCGGCCACACGCTCGTTCATTTAAGGGTCTGCTGGAGTAGTGGAATCCCATGCAAACGTAGTTTTGCTTTTATTTATAAACAGTAAAACTAAACTTAACCAAACTGCATAAATATGACCAAATGCATCATATCTATGATTCTGATTCGGTTTGGCTTGAAAATATTAACCAAGTACACAATTAGAAAGCAAATTTAATTTTAGGCTATTTTCACACAAAATCCTTTTTTTGGTCTTATTTTGTTTATGCTTAATATTTTCATACCAAACCCATAGAAGAATAGACATGATTAATTTGGTCAAGTTTGGTTAAGTTTGGCTTTACTGTTTAGGAATAAAAGCGAGACTACGTTTGTATAGGATTTTACTAATACACTTAAGTATCTTGTATACCAGCCCACTAGTTCAACTTTTATTTTCCTGTGCGCTAAGGTTGCCGGAAGAAATAGCTGCTTAGCAATAAGGTCGCCTATTTGTAGTACTATTTGTTTCATTTTCTTTTTTTCTCTTGTGTTTTCTGTGCAATAAAGTATATTCTTATCTTATCTTATCTTACTACTCCAGCAGACCCTTAAGACCTTATCGTACTATAAAGTCTTTTTCTGACTAGAGCAAAGACACTGGATTACTACTCTGGCAGTGTGCGGTATGCTTTACTTACATACTTAGGTAGGGACAATACGAAAAGAAACAAAGAACAAGCAGATAGCTCTTCTTTGTTGAGACTACTTCCGTGCCCTTAGATTAGGGCTTTCAACTGCCTCCGTAGTTTAGTGGTCAGAGCTATGGGCTGACGATCCGGAGGTCCTGGGTTCGATTCCCAGGGGGGAACACAAAATTGATATTTGTCAATTTATCATTTAGTGAGGTTTTCCCCAGTTTGGTTAGGACATCGCAGGCTGAATCACCTGATTGAAGTTCATGTTTCTAATATATTTTATAATAGCCCGATGGTGTAGTGGATAGGGCCGCTGCCTCATGAGCGGGAGGTCGTGGTTCGAATCCCACCACGTACCAATGTGTTTTTCTTAAGCGTTTATTCGGCGCTTTTTCCGTGCTTCGGCACGTTAAGCCGTTGGTTAATATCGTTTAATACCGTAGATATTAGTCGTTAAGCCGTATCAGAGGCCAGTACAAGGCATTGGCGGCTTGAAAACTCTGACCTACTCTAGGATTGAGTCTGGTTTCCCTTCTGGGTTGCGGAGGCCAGATGGCAGTCGCTCTGTGTAAAAACCAGTACCGTCGTTCGATCCCCTAGATTAGGTAGCCGACCCCGTTAGATACGGGATGAAGCTAGGGAGATGATCAACTTCCCAAAACTTAGCTTGAATTATGAAGCCCTTGAAAATGATTTAACTAACTGGAAACATTATGGCTCGTATTTACAAAGCGACCTCCAGATTGATTATTTCAGTACAAAATCGACTGTTAAATCCATAGGTACGCTCATTAAGTACCTATGGATTTGACACTTTGTGCTGAAATAATATTTCTGATACGAACTCAAACTCGCTTTCACTCTCAAGAGCTGTCTAATCTAAAAAATACGGCCCTATAAGTCCGTAAATCGACTTCAACAATTTAGGTTTAAACCAGTATTCAAAACTCCCTAACAGCTACAAAATTAAAGGTATTTGGAAAGTGCTTAAATTATTCTACTTATACTTCTACTTATAATTTTTAAACCGCCTAGTAGCACAACTATCAGGCCTCTGACATGGTTTGAATAACGACCACTATCAAAGACAGCGACCGGGACCGAAGGTTTAACGTGCCCTCCGAAGCACGAAATCTTTTTCTTTTCGGACAATAAGGTGATTCAGCCTGCAATATCTCAACCAAACTGGGGAAAAATTCACAAAGTGATAAATTCTCAAATATCAACTTTGTGTTTCCCCCCTGGGAATCGAACTCAGGACCTCCGGATCGGGAGTCCATGGCACTAGCCACTAGACCACGGAGGCAGTTTTACTGCTAATACTCTCGTCGTAGTCTCAACCGATAGCCGTCCTCTACAGGACATAGGCCTCACCCAAGGACCTCCACGATGATCGGTCTAGCGCCTTCTGCCTTCCCGCGACCTTCACCAGATCGTCGGTCCACCTTGTGGGAGGCCTGCCTACGCTGCGTCTACCGTGCCAAGGCAGCCACTCCAGGACTTTCCTACCCCAGCGGGAGTCGGTCCTGCGAGCAATGTGTCCTGTGCTGCTAATACTCTGACCAACATCGAAAAACGTTGCTTTACTCCCACTAAAACAACCGCGTATTACTGACGCTGCTTGGAAAACGCTATTGTAAAAAAAATCGTAATTTTAAACAGTAAATTCCACTTTGGCTTCCATTATATCATCCTTATACCGGGTGTAAGGGACAGCGTCCCGCAAACTGAAAGGGGTTGCTCAGTCAACGAAACTGAACAACTTTCACCTGGTAATTCTTTCAGGAGATGTAAAAAATATATCTTCCCATACGAAATGACCACCTCGAGGAGACAATTTGAATGGAAAATCAAGATTGTTAACATACGTACATACCTATAATCACGCCTTTATCCCTAGTGGGGTAGGCAGAGCGTAAACGACTTAAACAAAGGTCGTTCCGCCACGTCTGACAAAGTTTAGAGGGTTATTTCAGATTGATTTGTGCTTATATTGCTGTAGTGACAGGTTGTCAGACTTTGTTCTTTTCTTGAAATAAATTCCTGCTGATAGTTGTTCACTTTCGTTGGCTGATCAACTCCTATCAATTTGCGGGACGCTGTCCTTTACTACCCGTATTACGTTCGCGGTAAAATACTATTATTAAACCGAATTCTCACGATCTAACACGATAGTTATGCGACATGTTACAAAATAGAGAAATTTCTGGTGCTACTAGAACTAGGTTCATTTAAAATCAATACCCACAGAATTATAATTTATCATACTTCTACTTATAGTCTTGTGTCCCGTGACTCTACCTGCGGCTAAACGAATTATCCTATGAAAAAAAGCAGCATATCCTTACTGCTTGCATTTTGACGCTACCGTGTGTAGGTATTTTAACATACATATAATCACGCCTTAATCCCTAATGGGGTAGGCAGAGGTAATTTATGATAGATTTGAGGTATATTGCTGTAGTGACAGGTTGTCAGCCCATCGCCTAAATTACAATATACTGAAACCCTCAGATTCCTTAGCTGGCACATTCTTTCGCTCCCAGGCAAGCATGGAAGAATACTTTTTACTACGGTAACTTATCCAGTGCATGCCTAGAGTGACATTTATATTCTTACCATAATATTTCATCCAAACATATACTTCCGTTTAAGTGTAACCGCTCAAAGGAAAAACATTATTCCCGTAAGAATAAAAAAATCCCCAGATCAAAAATTGCCTGTGCCCATCTCCAAAGTTATCGTCAAATTATCCTCCCAAAGTGAAGAAATAACAAACAAACAGACAGACAGAGAAACTTCAATTCATTTTTTTCAATTCAATTCATTTATTAAATACGAAACATATGGCTTACAGTTTAAAAACCAGGCGCACACAATGTTGAGTCAATGAGAAATTACAGTATAGACTTATAATATTAAAACAGTTACTTTAGCATGGATTTTATATTACTATCGTTTCTATCAATAAACTAAAATTTTGGCGCCACAGAGTCCTTGTGCAAACATGTTATTATGAGCGAAAATTATAAATTATAATGAGGCTTGAGAAATTTGTGAGTGGCGAAATTACTAAGGCTCGTATTTATAAAGCGTTCTCAAGATTGAGAGCGTGGCTCTTAGACGATAACAAAGTCACTAAGACCATATTAAAAAACAAACTTAAATTATTATTACTACTAGAGTAACTATAAACAGATAAATATTAAATATATATTTGAAAAAGTAGTAATTTACGCGTGTATGTGTGTGTGGTGTGTGCATGTGTGTGTGCGTGCGTGTGTGAGAGTGTGTGTGTGTGTGTGTGTGTGTAGAACTACCAGTATAGGCCTACTTAACTTAATAAATATTAATGATAGGTGCATGACTAGTACTTAAGAGAGCGCTCTCCTCGCCAACAAACTGTTTCAGTTTGGCGAGATATTTGTGTATGTTTATGTATGTACCTTTATGTTCAAATAAAAAAATAAAAAATATGGATTTGACAGGTCAAAATGTACTGAAATGTCATTTCTGCTACGAGCTTAAACTAGCTGTCACTCTCAAGTGTTGTTTATCAAAACGGGCCTAAATCATTTATATCTAAGGGCAGCAACACACAGACGTCACTTGCTGCGCGCAAGGTTCTGCTCAACGCGCTGTCAATGCTTATTGCATTGCCTACAACAAACAAGCGGTGACGAACTCGACGTCGACGCATCCCTCTGCCAGTACGCGGGCGTAGAGCGTAAGGTGACGCATTTGTGTTGCAGGCAATGCAAAAAGCATTGAAAGCGTTTTGAGCGCAACCTTGCCCAACACGCTGTTCACGCCTGTGTGTTGCAGCACTAAGTTGGAATTTCATAACTTGCGAGGATACAATGTCATGGGCAAAGATTACGCGTGCAAATACAATTAATTGGTAGAATTGAATCGATAAACATAAGAAGGAAACATGATTATTATTCCCGAGGGAATAGCATCTCTCTATTTCTGTTTTCATGATTATTAATTAATTATTACTAGGTTTAAAATTTCTTCCAAGGTGGCCTGGGAGCGAAAGAAAAACATAGAATGCGCCAGCTGCATTTCCTCCCGAGCATGCTGTAAAAACCACCTAAGGGATCCGAGGGTTTCAGTATATTGTAATTTAGGCGATGGGCTGACAACCTGTCACTATAGCAATACAAATACAAATCTATGGTAAAATAACCCTCAAAACTTTGTCAGACGTGGCGGAACGACCTTTGTTTAGGTTGTTTACGCTCTGCCTACCCCATTACGGATAAAGGTGTGATTATATGTATGTATGTTTTAAATTTCTGACACCTGGGTTCGTCTCTTGGATTGATCTGATAAACCACATGCTGGAAAAAAAACGAGCCGCCTCCAAAAATAAAATATTTTTTTAACCATCGACGTTTTTTGCTTAAGTTATGTTAAGTATTAATTTCAGCTAATTAAATAAGCTGTCATCAACATGCCTCAATATAAAAGGCCTTTTCATTAAAGGTCACCTTCACCTCGACCTTACAAAGTGTAAAATCAGCTTTAACCATTAGCTAGCTGGATTTTTGAAAGTCGTTTAGAGTAGAAAATACGTGATGAGGCCGAGTGACCTTTGTTTAGGTCGTTTACGCTCTGCCTACCCCATTTGGGGTATAAACGTGATTATATGTATGTATGTATTACGATCGATACGACAAGAAGAACGATTGACCGGAAATTACAAAAATTGTAGACTGTAGTCGGTCCCAGCTAAATTACAAAATAAACCGCCTCCGTGGTCTAGCGGTCAGAGCCATGGGCTCTCGACTCAGACGTCCCGGGTTTGATTCCCAGCAGGGAACAATTACTTTGTATTGTTGTTTCTAGTTTGGTTAGGACATTGCAGTCTGATCACCTGATTGTCCGAAGAGTAAGATGATCCATGCTGTCGGATGGGCATGTAAATAGTCGGTACTGCGCCTCTCTTGTCGTGTCAGTCAATCTGTCCCATCAGAACAAGAGATTGAAGGAATAGAGAGTGCACCTGTGTGTAGCGCAAATACTTGGTCACTAAAACTAGTCCTGCGCAGTTGGCCGATCTCTCGGAGATTGGCCGCCATCACCGAAAATCGGTGGGGGGACTATTAATATTACAAAATAGGTACGGAAACTACGAAAACTGATGCCATTGACGTTCTACCTTCTCTATTAAGAAATGCAGACAAAACTGTATCCATGCATTACTGTGAGTTTTGAGGACACTACGTTACCTCATAGTCACTTACATCCCACACTTGACCATTTTCTATGGCCTTTCCACTTATTCACCATATTTGTATGACCAAAGGTGATATAATTTGAATTTGGTTCTTTTTGCGCTTACGTCAGAATGCCCATCGTTGGGCATGTGCGTGCATGCATTGTTTGCTAATGCCTGGCAAATAAGATGTTAAAATGGCATTTCGGTAAAGTATTGTGTAATCTTACTTCCACGCTGGACTGGGACCGATAGAATAACAAAGAATGTTCCAGCCGCTCCTATTCGTGGTCTTCGTCATAAGTAGAAGTGGAGAGAGGGCAATGGAGAAGGTTGCGATGAAATACATGCATACATGTAATCACGCCTTTATCCTTAATGGGGTAGGCAGAGCGTCTGACTAAATTTTGAAGGTTATTTAAGATAGATATCTTAATTAGTAGATAATTTAGTAGGTAGGTATTTTTATAGGTATATTGCTGTAGTGACAGGTTGTCAGCCTATCACCTAAATTACAATATACTGAAACCCTCAGATCCCTTAGCTGGTTTTTACAGCATACCCGGGAGGAAATGCAGCTGGCACATTCTATGTTTTTCTCTCGCTCCCGAAATGCAATTTAGAAGTTAGGCGAAGGAAAGGCTGACTGTCTTATCACTAAAGTAATAACATAGTTCGTTATTTCTAAAATTACCCTCAAAATTGTGTCAGACGTGCTGAAAATGCTCTATTATTAAGAAGTAGTTGAAGCTCTGAGCTCACTCCGTAAGGTATATAGAAGCGTCCTAATGTGTGTGACAGAATTTTTTTGTTTATTTTTCTCAGTACAAAGTTAAAAGTTCGTAAACTGGCTTTGTGGAGCTCCGTTTTAAGGCACTCATACTGTCCTTTGCTGGAAAGGTTTAACTTCAGGAGCAGAGCAGAACCATAGTAAACCGGTTTTATGGCTGTCAGCTGCCTACTACCGATTAATGACGCCGGCGCTAGATCTACGAGTATGACCAAACACAAGCTCAGTGCCGCGATAAGTATATGTCAAATAGATGGATCTATTTGACATATATATACATATATACACATATATACTTACATCATCATCATCATTCACTTGCACTTATCCCATTTACTTGGGGTCGTCGCAGTACGTTTTCTTCTTCCATTCATCCCTGTCAGCCGTCAGTTCAAGACTTACACCTGTTTTAAACATATCTTCTTTCACGCAGTCCAAACTAGATATTGGATAATTTCTGTTCCTTGCTAGAAAGGTACATAACTGTAGAAGCAGCCCGCTTTTATAGCTGTCAGCTGCCTTTTACTACCGGTCCACGACACTGGCGCTAGATCTATGACCAAACACAAGATCAGTGCCGCGATAAGTATACGTCAAATGGATCCATTACTTACACACCAAACTCGATATTGGATAATTTCTGTCCCTTGCTAGAAAGGTACATTATTGTAGAAGCAGCCCGCTTTTATGACTGTCAGCTGCCGTTTACTACCGATAAACGGCACCGGTGCTAGACCTATGACCACACACGAGCCTAGTGCCGCGATCATAATCTGTCAATGGTCCGTTTATGTTATGATATTCGATTACTTATGTAATCACTTTATAGGAAAGATACTGGTAGTAGTACCATACACGAGAGTTAAAAGGGAATAGGTGGGGTATAGAATAATTGATCATCGTATATACCTACATATGTCCAATCACAAAAACAAGAAAAACAAAGAATGTGCCAGCTGCATTTCCTCCCGGGCATGCTGTAAAAACCAGCTAAGAGAATCGAAGGTTTCAGTATATTGTCATTTAGGCGATGGGCTGACAATCTGACATTACAGCAATATACCTACAAAGATGTCTTAAATAACCCTCAAAACTTTGTCAGACTTGGCGGAATGACCTTTGTTTAGGTCGTTTACGCTCTGCCTACCCTATAAGGGATAAAGGCGTGATTATATGTATGTATGTATGTCCAATCACGCCTGTAGTCCTTACGAAGTAGGCAAAGCGACAACGCATCATCATAGAATTTCAATAATTTCAAGTTTTTGACTAGAGTTTTTTAGCCCAGTGCTTAAGGCTACTTTCCGGCTTTATCTACTCCTATTTTGAAAAACTCATTCGCTCTTATTAAAATAAAATATTCCATGCGTCCCAAAGAGACAATAAATAAATTGGACTTCAATACGTGTCGGAAATATGTTGCGTACCATTCTTTTACTAGGTGTAAGGGACAGCGTCCCGCATACTAATAGGGGTTGCTCAGTCAACGACACTGAACAAGTATCAGCAGGAATATTTTTCAGAAAGTGAAAAAAAAGGCTTCCAAAAGGTAAACATATTGTATGGAAACCATATTTTTTTCACTTCCTGTAATAAAAACATGCTGATATTTGTTCAGTTCCATTGACTGAGCAACCCCTATCAGTTTGCGGGACGCTGTCCCTTACACTCCGTATCTCTATCCACCAAAGATACTTCCACTTTTATGGTCAATAACCATTAGGTTAAAATTGCATGTTACTGTTACATGCTATACTTACAGACATCAAACCGATGGTATTCTAATGTTCTCATAAATCCTCTCTGACGTGACGTATAGATGATCTCTCACCTCTGATGTCTGGGGTAGAGGGTAAACACGATAATGAGACCTATTACCTCTTACGTAAGCACCTATTTACTTACATCAGTATTCGCAATCTCACGCGAATGCGAAAGTTTGTTTGGTTTTCTTTCACATTTTGACTGCGGATGTGTCCTACTGCATTGATCTGACCGCAGCGCGTTTATTTACTTAGGGCATTCTATTCTGCCTCTGTGGTCTAGTGGTCTGAACCATGGGCTCACGATCCGGAGGTCCTGGGTTCGATTCCCAGGGGCATAAGAATTGTTATTTAAAAAATAAAGTGAGAGTTTAAAAACGCGCCAGAAGCCTTGTACATACATACATACATACATAAATCACGCTTTTATCCCTTACGGGGTAAGCAGAGCGTTTAACGCCTCGTAAAAAGCGCTTTCGCCACGTCTGACAAAAATTGAGGGCAATTTTAGATTGTAATATGTATTGCTATAGTGACAGGTTGTCAGCCCATCGCCTAAATTACAATACACTGTAACCCTCCAGTCCCTTTTCCTGACTTCAACAGCATGCCCGGGAAGAAGGGCAGCTGGAACATTCTATGTTTTTCTATCTCTCCCAGTCCAGCATGGAAGTAGAAGCCTTGTCGCCATAAAAATCAGTCTTTTTGAAACATTGACACTTTTTACCTTCCATGCTGGACTGGGAACAAGAGAAAAGCATAGAATGTGCCAGCTGCATTTCCCGGGTATGCTTTAAAAACCAGCTAATGGATCCGAGTGTAACAGTATATTGCAATTTAAGCGATGGTCTGACAACCTGTCACTAAAGTTCACTACGTTCAGCTCGTTTTCGCTCTGCCTAACCTATTAGGGAGAAGGGCGTGATTATATGTATGTATTGTCCCTTTTAACTAATCTACTTAAATACACGCTTGATCTAATTGAAATGCAAAGCCCAAAGACTGGACATATCGATTTAATTCCATGACAAAATATGATAGATACCTCCTATAGAGATTACAACATAAAATTTGAATAGATTGTACCTATATAACAATAGGAACCAGACAAGGTGTTGCGTTATAAAATATATGAAAGCAATCAATTTGTTTGCAGGCTGTTTCTGAACATCGTTTGTCATTTCCTTAGAAGGAGAAGCAATTAAATTGAGATAAGATACAAGACGAATTGGAGTGAGCGTATTTTTTTACTTGACTCTTTCCTAGGCTTGAAATAACATAGATAGAATCATAGACAGAACTCCAAAAAGCTGCTTGATGCTGACATCCATTTAAAGGATGGTTGCATATTCGGGTTCTTCTAGCAGTGCCCATAAATACTATTTAAAGATTTCCTTGAATGTATGACCCTACTCTTTTTAAAATTATCAGATTAGAATAGCGGATGTAGAGACAGATTAACAAAAGTTACCTGAAAAAAATACTTGTTTAAACACGAGCAAGTGTCCCGTTTGCCGAGAATCTCTCTCCTGGACATGAACTACCGTAGCCAATCTGGAAGTTGTTAAACAGGCTTCGGACTCATGTTGGCAGAAGGAGAACGTGATCAGGTGGGGATTTTCGGCTAGCTCCGATGTGGACTGTATTTGCGGTGCAGTGCAAACCATAGCACACTTAACATCCCCCAACACTTGCACGCCAGCGGGTTTAATGGACGGCAGTCAATCCGCAATACAAGTGGCTGAATTCTAGGCCTCTACGATGTAATTTCTCGTGTTCCATCGACACGCTAAGAAGAAGAAGAATACGAGAACATAAAGAAATGTGTTTATGACAATAATAACCACTACTAAGTTCCTAATAATTTCTAGCAACGGAATAATATTAATTTTACTGTCTCAATCATATTACTTGATGTGCTCGTATGTAAACAATTTCCTTGATCAATTTAACCAAGTTTTTTTTTTCAGTGTACTCTTCCCTGGAAGTATACTCACATCCCGTGTGTATGAGACAGCGTCCCGCAAACTGATACGGGTTGCTCAGTAAACGAAACTGAACAACTATACTTTTTTGAGGAAATGAAGACAACAAACTTGCTTTTCCATACAAATTGGCTAATCGAGGACCTGAAAGAATTTCCTGGTGAAAGTTGTTCAGGTTTGTTGACTGAGCAACCCCTATCAGTTTGCGGGACGCTGGCCCTTCACACTTATGTTTTTCTATCGTTCCGAGTACAGCATGGGTTGGGTTATAGGGATATCTAATACCTACCTATATTAAAAAAAATGCTAGGTCAGAGACAACTTTTTTAAGACCATCTTGGAAGGAAAGATAGAGGGCAAAAAAGGACAGGGAAGACAATACGAGCTTACATGGGCCAAATAAAATAAATGGCTCAGGACTTGTCGTGCCGCAATGACCAATTACTCCACAGACAAGAGCCCTGCTCTGGAATTTGAAGAAGAATACGTATAGTAAAGAATAAATTAAAAATGAACATTTTAACGTGTAATAATTACCGTAAAATTATTACTCTGTGCTGCATTCATCACACGCCTGGCAGATTTTGTAGTTCCTAATTATTTACATCTTGAATATGAATTATTATCATCATTCTGATGACCGGCATGAATAAGAAGTCCGACATATAGGCGCCTATAATGGACCACAATTTTAATAACTTCATCTGCATTGCTTTATTATCTCAAAGGTATCATTAAAAACACATACAGTGAGTAAAATAGAATAGCTTACCATGTTTTAGGGTGTGATGGAACCCATGAAACTGAACAACTTTCCCCAAGGAACATAGGTCGAAATACGAAAAAAATTACGATCCTGCCATACAACGGGTGTCAGCGGCTCGAGTCAATTTGTATGGGAGGTCCAGAATTTTTTGTTCATTTCGACCTATGTTCTTTGGGGAAAGTTGTTTAGTATCAAAGTTAGAATCACACCCTAAAAGATGGTCAACTTTTTTTTACTCTCTATATATTATCAAGCTAAATCTACATCTAGCTTGATAATGTATCTAGATACATACGAATAATATTTTCTATTTCGTTACGGGGAAGACAGTGTGTCAAGTGCTTAATAAAAGTTTACGCCATTTCTGAAATATTAAGAGGAATTTCAGTCAGGATTGTATATTACAGTAATAAAAGGTTGTTAGCCCATCTAATACACAGCAATCCACGACCTCAGGTCTTGCTTCTGGATTCAGTACACCCGGGAAAATAAGCAGCTATATACTTTTATAACTGCTAATCTAAGCATGGATTAACTGCCTCCGTAGTCTTGTGGCTAGTGCCATGGACTCCCGATCCGGAGGTCCTGGGTTCGATTCCCAGGGGGGAAACACAAAGTTGATATTTGAGAATATATCACTTTGTGAATTTTCTCCATTTTGGTTAGGACATTGCAGGCTAAATCACCTGATTGTCCGAAAAGAAAAAGATTTCGTGCTTCGGAGGCCACGTTAAGCCGTCGGTCCCGGTTACTTAAAACCATGTCAGAGGCCTGATAGTTGTGCTATTAGGCGGTTTAAAAACTCTGACACCAGGGTTCATCGGGTCGATAGTCTCGATACCCACTCGACAGAAGAAGCATGGATGTCTTGATGAAACACGTAGGAGTATATGCTCAAACACAGCTAAAAAAGAAAATGCCAATTACTGCACTTGCATGTCTGTATATTTTGGAACAAAATAAACTATAATATAATTATGAAAGTTATTTTTCTTGGATCAAATAATATAAAACTACAGACTAAGAAAAATGTCTGAAAGCTCTCAGACATTTGTATAATCCGTGGCTAACGAAGTTGGTAACATGAATTGTCATGTGTATTAATACATAGATATTATGTTTTATTACTAAGTAAGTAATAAATGAATAATGTTACCGAAATAAATAGAAAATATATATAAAAATGCCTTTGTAGAAGAAAAAATATATTAAATTTTCTCGAAGCTACATAAGGGGTGTATATGAGACGAAAAGTCGATCAGTTTCATAAGTGAAATCCATGACCTCGAAATTAAGAACCGTACAACCACACAATGTTTGTTCAATAAGATTGACCGTTAATTCACTACGTTTTCTCGAATTTCGTTGCGTAAACTGTCAATTACCGATGACATTTCGGTAGATAAATAATTGGTGATCAAATTATAATGACACTTTCTTTCGCGCTAAAACATCTTATATCGAAAGAGTTGTTAGAAACTTGGATAAAAAGTCTTCTTCTGTCGAGTGGGTATCGAGTCTATCGACCCGATGAACCCTGGTGTCAGAGTTTTTTTTAAACCGCCTAGTAGCACAACTATCAGGCCTCTGACATGGTTTGAGTAACGACCACTATCAAAGACAGTGACATAGATAGGATAAAAAGTGAAAGATTGATACATAAGTTCATTTTCTGAAAGAAAATCCTGGTGATAGTTGCTTAGTTTCGATGACTGAGCAATCCCTTTCAGTTTGCGGGAAGCTGTCCCTTACACCCCGTATACAACATACATGCATAAATATAATCACGCCTTCATCCCTAATGGATAGGCAGTGCGTAAACTACCTAAATAAAGGTCGATCGGCCACGTCTGACAAAGTTTTGAGGGTTATTTAAGATAGCTTTTGAGGTATGTTGCTGTAGGGACTGGTTGTCAGCCCATCACCTAAATTACAATATACTGAAACCCTCGGATCCCTTAGCTGGTTTTTACAGTATGCCCGGGTGGAAAGCAGCTGGCACATTCTATGTTTTTTTTTCCTTCCAGGCCAGCATGGAAGAAATCCAATCCTATTTAAAAATTTCTACTAATTTTACCAAACTCCAAGCAGCGTGAATGTCTTAATTTAGCTGTTTACTTGCCTCTTAAATGATACAGGCGTGATTTATGTACGTAAATAAAACACATCAGATTGATGATAGTAAACTTTACGATGTCATATACGCAGATCGCGTGTGATACGTCACGTTTACGTTTCTGCGTTTCGTTTCGCACGTCATTTCGTAAATCCTAGCTGGATTACATCTAATGTTCGTCCTTGGTACATTATGTAATATTAAAGACATCTATCCTTATATTGGAGCCAAGAATCCAGTGAAATTTCTGGCAAACTGTGACAAGACAACTACACGTCATTTTGCAAATCCTAGCTGGATTACATCTAATGTTCGTCCTTGGTACATTATGTAATATTAAAGACATCTATCCTTATATTGGAGCCAAGAATCCAGTGAAATTTCTGGCAAACTGTGACAAGACAACTACTACCGATAAGAATTTCGCTTTGCTGTTTTGCTTTTGCGAATTGCGTCCTTAGTTGGTATATTAAATACCCAAAAAAAAACACAACGAAACTGAACACTAGTAAATTTTGCCAGAAAAATCTTTAAAGAAACGGAACAATCGAATTCCCCATACAAAATAACCATTCGGTCAGAAACCAAAAATGTTTTTTAATTTTCTAAAAATTTTTTGTTGTGGAAGATTTGTTTTCTTATTGAGCAACCCATCCTTGCTTTTTAGAAAAAAAAAATGATTCTGGCCGAATGGTTATTTAATATGGGGAATTCATTTTCTTTTTCGTTTCTTTAAAGAATTTCCTGGCAAAATTCACTCGTATTCAATTTCGTTGCGTGGTTTAGCCATGTTATGTGGAGGGATGAAAGTCATATAGGCAAAAGGGTAATGAATTTGAATGTGGATGGATATGTTGGGAGAGGACGACCAAAGAAAAGATGGATGGACTGCGTGAAAGATGATATGTCTAAAACAGGTGTGAGTGATGAATTGACGGCTGACAGGGATGAATGGAAGAAGAAAACGTACTGCGCCGACCCCAAGTAAATGGGATAAGGGCAAGCGAATGATGATTCAGTTTCGTTTCGTGTGACCCCTATTAGTTTTCGGGAAGCCATATGTAAGGTACACCGTATGTATACCGGGTGTAAGAGACAGCGTCCCGCAAACTGATAGGGGTTGCTCAGTCAACGAAACTGAACAACTATCACCAGAAAAATCTTTCATTAGATAAAAATAAAATTAACTTCCCATACAAAATGACCATCTCGAAAGAAAGCAATTTATTTTACTTCCTGATAAATATCCTGCTGAAAGTTGTTCAGTTTTGTTGACTGAGCTACTCCTATCAGTTTGCAGGACGCTGTCCCTTACACCCGGTATGTATGTATGACTTACCGTCAGGCGGACCGGACCGTACGCTTGGTCGCCGCTGATATAAACAAATTCAAGTTATTAAGTTGTACGGAACCCTTCGTATGCAAGTCCGACTCGCAATTGCATACATACATACATATAATCACGCCTTTATCCCTAATGGGGTAGGCAGAGCGTAAACGACCCAAACAAAGGTCGTTCCGCCACGTCTGACAAAGTTTTGAGGGTTATTTAAGATAGATTTGTAAGTATATTGCTGTAGTGACAGGTTGTCAGCCCATCGCCTAAATTACAATATACTGAAACCCTCGGATCCCTTAGCCGGTTTTTACAGCATGCCCGGGAGGAAATGCAGCTGGCACATTCTATGTTTTTCTCTCGCTCCCAGGCCAGCATGGAAGAAGCAATTGACCGGTATTTATTGATATTTGTTTGTCTGTTTAGATGAGCTCGCTAGCCATGACTCGGTGTAAGGTCCATCTTGACATTTAGATTGAAAGTATACACTTGCAATTTTACTTTCAGATGCCTTTCACATTATCATCAAGGTTTCATAGGCTGTTAGTAAAGCAAAGCTGCTGTCATGATGTGCTTCTTTCATGCTGGACTGGGAGCGAGAGAAAAACATAGAATGTGCCAGCCACATTTCCTCCCGGGCATGCCGTAGAAACCAGCTAAGGGATCCGAGGGTTTCTGTATATTGCAATTTAGGCGATGGGTTAACAACCTGTCACTACAGCAATATACCTACAAATCTATCTTAAATAACGCTCAAAACTTAGACGTGGCGAACGAACTTTGTTTAAGTCGTTTTCGCTCTGCCTACCCCGTTAGGGATAAAAGCGTGATTATATGCATGCATGCATGCATGTATATGTATGTATGACAGCAAAGCTGAGAAAATTTAATTGAAAAGCTTTTATCTTATACATACATACATAAAATCACGCCTTTATCCCTTACGGAGTAGGCAGAGCGTTAAACGCCTCGTAAAAGGCGCTTTCACCGCGTCAGACAAAAATTGAGGGCAATTTTAGATTGTAAAGCTAATTGTATTGCTAATGTGTAGTGACAGGTTGTCAGCCCATCGCCTAAATTACAATACACTGTAACCCTCGAGTCCCTTTTGCTGTCTTCTACAGCATGCCCGGGAGGAAGGGCAGCTGGAACATTCTATGTTTTTCTATCTCTCTCAGTCCAGCATGGAAGAAATCTTATATTTATCTTATAACAAGTGTTAAAATGATCCAACGGCTTGCCCGATAGTAAGCAGGCACTGTAACCTACTAAAAACACGATCACACTCATAGGGCCGTGTTTGTAATCAGCTGTCATGAGTGACAGCGAGTTTGAATTCGTATCAGAAATGTCATTTCGAAAACTACGCTGTCAAATCCATACTTATAATTGCTCTCAATCTTGAGATCGCTTTATAAATTCGAGTCTTAGTTAATACTTTTATGTAATATCCCCAGTTGGGCGAGGACAAACCAGGTCGACCACAAAAGAAAAAGGATTTTCATAGGAATTGATAGAAACATCTGAGTTGAAAGTCCAAAGTGTCGCTTCTTTTTCCCTCTTTGGATTAGGCCTATCATGAAAAATCGTTTAAAATCCTTGAAAATCTGGGAACAAAAACAAGCTATGCACAGGTCAGAGTCTTTCGGCCAAATGCGTCTGTATCATAATGAACCAGTCTATTACAGAGGCGATGGTCTATTATATTGCAGAGATTAAGCAATTATCATCAGTCCTAACAAAACTGGGAACAATTTCATACAATTGATTCATCTTTGCATGTTCCCTGTGGTAACTGAACCTACGATATCAGGGTCTAGAGCTCAAAGCTTAGAGCATTGGAATCATAGCTCCTTTATGCCTATTATTTTTTCGCACTTTGCCTGCCTATTATTTAATCAAACTTTCCCTTGAAACTTTAATATTCTTTTACTTAAATCTCAGCACGTAAAAGCAATGCACAGGTCAAAGCGTTTCGCCCAAATGCATCTGTATCAGAATGAACCAGTCTATTATAGAGAGGATGGTCCATTATATTGCAGAGGTTAAGCAATTATCATCAGTACCTACCTACTCTCCCTCTTACTTCATATCATATTTGCACTTTGGCGAATCGAAAGTTGATGATCGTGAAAATTCTAAGAATAGGTGATTTAGCTAAAGTCCTGAGGCGTTTTTTGGTGTAACCCCAGTATTTTACTAAGTTTATGATGTAAACGTCTTATAATTTTAATATTTGAGTAGTTAAAGTTATTTTACTACTAAGAGCCCGATGGTGTAGCGGGAGGTCGTGGTTCGAATCCCACCACGGACCAATGTGATTTTCGGTTTACGAATTTCATATGTAAGTTTATTCGGCGCTTTTTCCGTGCTTCGGAAGGCACGTTAAGCCGTCCCGGTTAATATCGTTTAATACCGTAGATATTAGTCATTAAGCCATGTCAGAGGCCAGTGCTAAGCATTGGCGGCTTAAAAACTCTGACCTAATCTAGGATTGGGTCTGGTTTCCCTTCTGGGTTGCGGAGGTCAGATGGCAGTCGCTCTGTGTAATAACCAGTATCCTTGTTCAATCCCGTGGATTAGGTAGCTGACCCTGTGAGTTACGGGATAAGGCTAGGGAGATGATGAGTTAAAGTTATTTTACTACCTAGTCTATATGTATTCTATATTCTATATTCTATCGAGTATAAATATTGAAATCTTGAGGGCATTGCACGGTTTTTACATTTGATTTTAATTTACCAGGCATGTGATCATGTTTGTCTATACCATGTTTGATGACATTTCACCTATTTGTGTTATAAAAATACATTTCTCATTTTCTAAATCAAGAAAATAAATACAAGTATTTACCTGTATTTTGTTTGATCGTGAATAATTTATTAATTCTGAAATTGTTAAGAAAGCTTCATTATCCAAACATCCGAGGAGGAAATATCTTATTTCAAAGAGAAACAAATTAAACTAAGGAAGTTACCGCAATGCAGTCACATAGCTACACAATGTAACAACAATGAAATTAAATCATCAGGATTCCGTAGAAGACTATCAAAGATTAATTAGAGCTGACAAGACTTGAGGGTGTGATCCAACCCTTAAAACTGAAATGATTTCCCTAAATATAGGCCACTTTAATGCTAAACTGGGAGCGAGACAAAAACATAGAATGCGCCAGCTGCATTTCCTCCTGTGCATACTGTAAAAGTCAGCTAAAGGATCCGAGGGTTTCAGTATATTGTAATTTAGGCGATGGGCTGACAACCTGTCACAACAGCAATATACCTACAAATCTGATGGGACGACCTTTTCTTTTTGTCATTTACGCTATGCCTACCCCATTAGGGATAAAGGCGTGACTAAATGTATGTATGTAATATAGGCCAAAATACGACAAAGAAAGTTGGCCCTCCCATAAAACATGATGTCAGAGGGCTCCAGACATTTTGTATGGGATAGGACACTGAACAACTTTTCCTAAGGTTTCGATTTTTATTTTTTAACTCCCTGTAATCAGTCAATACAAATAAAAAAACATATGCTTTCCATACATTACCTAGGCCAAATAATATAGTCACTATAGATAAAGCATGTGTAACCTAAATGGCACAAATTATAATTTCCATCCAGGTATGTTAAATGAATTGCATACATATACATCATCATCTCCCTAGCCTTATCCCGTATCTCGCGGGGTCGGCTACCTTATCTAGGGGATTGAACGAACCCTCGTTGGTTTTTACACAGAGTGACTGCCATCTGACCTCCGCAACCCAGAAGGGAAACCAGACCCAATCCTAGATTAGGTCAGAGTTTCAAGCCGCCAATGCTTAGCACTGGCCTCTGATATGGTTTAACGACTAATATCTACGGTATTTAACGATATTAACCAGGACCAACGGCTTAACGTGCCTTCCGAAGCAAGAAATTGAAAAATGGCATACATATACGTACATACATATATTAAGCCGGGAAAATTTACCACTTGTTACCTGTTAGATGGATCCGACATTGGACCCTTGTCAACGACGACATTGACACATTCTGCCAAACTGAAGAATAGAGCCAAACTAATTTGATTTTACATACATACATAATAATCACGCCTTCATCCCTAATGTGGTAGACAGAGCGTAAACGACCTAAACAAAGGTCGATCCGCCACGACTGACAAAGTTTTGAGGGAATAACCCTCAAAACTTTGTCAGTCGTGGCGGAACGACCTTTGTTAGAAGAAGATACTCGTAGATTTGTAGGTATATTGCTGTAATGACAGGTAGTCAGCCCATCGCCTTAATTACAATATACTGAAACCCTCGGATCCCTTATCTGGTTTTTACAGCATGCCCGAGAGGAAATGCAGCTGGCACATTCTATGTTATTTTCTCGCTCCGAGTCCAGCATGGAAAATGTTATTAATTATGTTAACATATAAATATAAACTAGGAGGGATGACCGATCATTTCAAAATAATAAACTAATATTCTCAGTGACCTTTCTCCTTGCGTTTTTTAGAATTGAAGACATGGCGGAACGACCATTGTTTAAGTCGTTAACGCACTGCCTACCCCATTAGAGATAAAGGTGTGATTATACGTATGTATGCATAATAATCATAGACAGTATCGGGAAAATACGAAAAATGATAACAAAAAGGAAGTTCCGGTTCCGGGGTCAGCATTCGACAAAGTTTTGATAGGAAAAGTCGAAAAAGATGAGATACTACATACATACATACATAAATCACGCCTTTATCCCTTACGGGGTAGGCAGAGCGTTTAACGCCTCGTAAAAGGCGCTTTCGCCACGTCTGACAAAAATTGAGGGCAATTTTAGATTGTAATATGTATTGCTATAGTGACAGGTTGACAGCCCATCGCCTAAATTACAATACACTTTAACCCTCGAGTCCCTTTTGCTGTCTTCTACAGCATGCCCGGGAGGAAGGGCAGCTGGAACATTCTATGTTTTATATCTCTCCCAGTCCAGCAAGATGAGATACTGCTGACCGAAAATCAATGTTATTTATCAAGAAACTACTTTTTACCTACGTTGCAAATTTTTTGACGTAATGCGCTACGGACATTATTTATCGGTGGATTATCTAACGTTGTACACTTTTTATGATCATGACTAATTACTTTATTAATTTTAAATTCCTTTCATGCTGGACTAGAAGAGAAAGAAGAACATAGGATGTGCCAGCTGCATTTCCTCCCAGGCATGCTGTAAAAACCAGCTAAGGGATCCGAGGGTTTCAGTATATTGCAATTTAGGCGATAGGCTGACAATCTGTCACTACAGCAATATACCTACAAATCTATCATAAATAACCCTCAAAACTTTGTCAGACGAGGCGCAACGATCTTTGTTAAGGTCGATTACGCTCTGCCTACCCCATTAGAGATAAAGGCGTGATTATATGTATGTATATATTAAGTTTAGATGTAAAATATTTCTCTGGCTCTTCTGAAGCTCGCCTGTTGTGTCCTAATTTTAAGTTCAACTACATGTGTATATTTTTAATACAATAAAGAATAGGTATATCCAACGTGTAACAGAAAGGGTATTTGCATAAAGAATGTGTGAATCTACCCATGAAACTGAACTGAACAACTTTCCCTAAGGAACATAGGTCGAAAAATTAAAAAAAATATATTACCGTCCATACAAAGTGCATCAGCTGATAGCCCATTTAGTATAAATATTTATTTTTCGTATTTCGACCTATATTCCTTAGGGAACGTTGTTCAGTTTCATGGATAGATTTACACATTTCACGATGCATATACCCTTTATGTTACACATTGTATAGATATATACCTACATTTTCTTTTCTTTGCTTATTAAAAACTTTATTACGAAATACAATACAAATATTTTAGTTTACTTGTCTAAGTAATCATATTATCAGGTCCTTAGAATATGCTCTGACCTACATTGAAACAGGGATCCCAGAATTTTCCAAAATCTGGCACACCAGTCCAAGGTTGTTCCCTTATAAGGGGGTAATGCTCGAGTTCCATGTTTACATGTTTACTTCCATGCTGTACTGGGAGCGAGAGAAAAACAAAGAATGTGCCAGCTGCATTTCCTCCCGGGCAAGTTGTAAAAGTCAGCTAAGGGATCCGAGGGTCTCAGTATATTGTAATTTAGGCGATGGGCTGACAACCTGTCATTACAGCAATATACCTAAAAATCTATCTTAAGTAACCCTCAAAACTTTGTCAGACGTGGAGGAACGACCTTTGTTTAGGTCGTTTGCGCTCTGCCTACCCCATTAGGGATAAAGGCGTGACTATATGTATGTATGCTCGAGTTTGAAGTTAACCAACCGGAAATAATAAACAAACCTATAACAAAAACAAACAACATAATAATACCCATTTTTTGTGGATTTTTAGCACTCACAATGCTATTTTATATCATATAATAGTTCGCTGGTTCAAGTCCTGCCAGAAACGAATTTATTATTTACTTTATTTCATATTATAATAATACCCCCCGAAAATATACAAACACCAATGAAATTAACCCAAAACGATAAAGTAATTTTGAAACGCTACTAAAAAGCTGTCAAATATATTTTATGAATTATACAAACCAGTCTCACAGCATACAGCCTAAAACCCTTAAAAAAATACAAATATAATTAATTGCAATAATTTATCCG
Organism: Scrobipalpa costella; assembly: GCA_949820665.1. Taxonomy (NCBI): domain Eukaryota; kingdom Metazoa; phylum Arthropoda; class Insecta; order Lepidoptera; family Gelechiidae; genus Scrobipalpa; species Scrobipalpa costella. Next base: position 7,119,365 of record OX463304.1, on the reverse strand, counting down.
TAGTAATTCTGCCTGCCCTGTATGGGATCATCATCTCCCGAGCCTTATCCCGTATCTCACGGGGTCGGCTTCCTAATCTAGGGGATTGAACGAGGGTACTGGTTTTTACACAGAGCGACTGCCATCTGACCTCCGCAACCCAGTAGGGCAACCAGACCCAATCCTGAAATCAAATCAAATTATGTCAGAGTTTTCAAGCCGCCAATGCTTAGGCACTGGCCTCTGATATGGCTTAACGACTAATATTATATTCTTTATTGTTTTAAAAATTAAAAAAATAACAATAAAATATCTACGGTATTAAACGATATTAACCGGGACCAACGGCTTAACGTGCCTTCCGAAGCACGGAAAAAAGCACCGAATAAACGTACATATGAAATTCGAAAACCGAAAAACACATTGGTACGTGGCGGGATTCGAACCACGACCTCCCGCTCAAGAGGCAGCGGCCCTATCCACTACACCATTGGGCTCTCGAATCCATCCTGCCCTGTATGGGATATACACGTGATTAATAATATGTAATACATTTTAATTATTTCTTCAGGTTACACGTAGAGGTTACATTAATATTCTATCATCATTACTTTCATCACTGTATGTGATACGATAAATTATATTCTGAAATATCAGACATAGATCACTGAGATAATATACGGCATATTATGCCAAGATGTAGGTACAAGTTAAATGAAGCTTGAGATGGAATGACTGGCAAATACTCCAATTGTTATGAATTTATATTATGAAGAAGTTTCTATTATTATTACCTTATTGAATTCTTTCTTTATATTGATTACGTATCGTAATATATTGTGTTCAATACAACAATACTGATGTGAATAATATATAGTGCTTATTTGATAAAAAAATATCTATTTGACTTTTTGACAAAAATGTCTCAGTGGCTTGTGTAGCGTAATAAACATTACAACTATAACTACGAAGTGCATAATGCAAAACAACTTATAACTCTATTGTTTTGGTGTCAACAAGAAGAAATCTTACTGTCATCTGTCTTACTGAAGACGTCTAACATCGAAATATGACCAACGACGTAAGTGTCGCATAAATCATAAAGCAAAATTGATATGTTGCAGAAAGCAAAGATGCGACAACCGGAACAATGGCAAATTAAATGTCACTACGTCGATGATATTTCAATCTCAGCACTGAGAAAGTGTCTACTATGGTGACCGTTCAAGACCCACATTGTTTTCACCGGAGAAGAATCGGCCGGGTGTCATTAAAATCATAATTCTCGTACGTCTCGAAGGCCGAATCTTAGGAAGAGTCTGGGAGAGAGGCGCAACGCAGCCGGCGGTATATAAGCTCCCCTCGGTTGTTCTGTGCATCATACCACCTCGAGACCTCCACAAGACAACATGAAAGCGTTCTTGGTAGGTACCACAGTGCAGTGAAAGTGTCGTGACCCGCGAGTCTCGTCTCCGCCGTGACCGGTCAATGCGAGTGACTTCCTTATGGGACTGTGATTGTGCGATTGCTTGATTTTAATAGCGGACTCCGAGTTCCTAGTGATCTATCCCTACATTTGAATAATTGTTTGTTGTTTCTCTTGAAAACTCGGGAAATTATTAGTGAAATAAAATCAAGCAGTTGTAAAAAGTTTGGATGTGGTGACAAGTGAGTATAACTTTGATTTTCTGCCGCAGGTATTAGCGGCCGTAGCGGCCCTCGGCTCGGCCAGGCCCGAGGCGGGATACAGTTACAACGCGCCCGGAGGCGGCAGTGGCGGAGGATTTGGAGGCGGCCACGGGGGCGGCAGCGGCGGAGGCTTTGGAGGCGGCCACGGGGGCGGCTTCGGGGGCGGCAGCGGGGGCGGTTTCAGCGGTGGCCACGGAGGCGGCTTCTCCTCCGGAGGCCTGAGCTCCAGCAGCTTCGGTATCGGCGGCGGACACGGCGGCGGCGGCGGCGGCGGTGGATTCTCCTCCGGCGGTTTCTCCTCCGGCGGATTCTCGTCCGGTGGTGGATTCTCATCCGGCGGCGGCGGCGGCGGCGGTTTCGACGCCGGCTTCGGCGGTGGCGCTCCCATCGTGCAGAAGCACATCTACGTCCACGTTCCTCCCCCAGAACCTGAAGAACAGCGCCCACAAATCATCCAGGGAGGTGGTGTGCCCCAGAAGCACTACAAGATCATCTTCATCAAGGCCCCGGCTCCTCCCGCGCCCGTCGCCCCCGTCATCCCCGCTCAGGCCCAGAACGAGGAGAAGACCCTCGTCTACGTCCTGGTCAAGAAGCCCGACGAACAGCCCGACATCACCATCCCCACCGCTGCGCCTACTCAACCCTCAAAGCCCGAGGTTTACTTCATCAAATACAAGACCCAGAAGGAATCTGGTGGCGCTGGAATCGGCGGTGGTATCGGAGGTGGCAGCATCGGCGGCGGTCTCGGCGGCGGTCTCGGCGGCGGTCTTGGCGGCGGTCTTGGCGGCGGTAGCGGTATCGGAGGCGGACTCGGTGGCGGACACGGCTCCGGCATCGGCGGCGGAATCGGCGGCGGTCACGGAGGCAGCATCGGCGGCGGCAGCATCGGCGGCGGCCACGGCGGCTCCTCCGGCGGCGGCGTCAGCTCGTCCTACGGCCCCCCCGGCCAGTCCGGCCCTTACTAATCGGCGCCACCAGCGCCTCCCCTTGTGATACCTGCTCTGCCGGCGAGAAACCTAGTTATAAGTAGACAAAAAATTACGGTGCCTAAATGTATTTATGTAAATAGTAATTTTAATGTTTATTTTTAGTTGTATTATAAAAATATTTTTGCATAAAAACGATAAACCAACGAAAAATCCTCTTTGTTTTCTGTTGCCTTTAAGAGTTGGACCAATATTGTTCCTGTATTAATTAAATTCGGGGAATTTCTGGGAACCGCTCAGTTCAAACATATAACTTTACTCTCAAAAATCGTAGCGAGCTCGAATGTGTTGATTTTCGAATCTGTATGTAATTTGATTATCATACGGTCGTGAGCAGGTGTTGGTTTGGTAGAAAGTGGTATTTTCTCCGTGTGGGTGCCGGGTGCTGGCGACAACAGTTGCATAACCGAATGACCCCAGTTGCATAACAGCCATAATGCACTCAGAAAGAAGCTGCCTTCTTGCAACATCTTTATAGAAAATAAAGTAAAAGTTTCGCTAAAATATTATACGTATTGCGCAACTCGACACCTACGTCTCAACCATCATAACAATTCGATTGCGTAAATTGACATTTACGGTATATTATAGTATAACTTTTTTATATATGGACCAGAATAAGTAAACAGTTGTGTAAATAACGGTTTTGACCCCAATCATTGAGAGTTTGTGATATAATGAAATAATATAAAGGGCGTGTCAATTTGCCTTGATATAAAGCTACTATTAGTCATTTAATATTTAGTTAGTATGTAATACATGGATTGGCTAAATAAAAACAATTATAATTGACCTTCCACTCTCTATCTATATTGTCAATTCAGACATGGGCATTCATGACCGCATTTTTTAAAATAATTTCCGGACTTAATCATCAAAGTATCTTGAACTTTTTCACTGTTCCAAATTCCTTCACATATCTAGTATCACAGTTAATTCGCGTGTGATTTTTTTAAACCTCAGGATTTAAAGAATTAGTGACCTAATGAGTGGTTAAGTAACCCAGGTCAGGCTCCCACGAACAATGGCAACAATGCTTCTCATGATGCGCAACGTTGCGCAACCGTGACGCGATGGGTGTTTACGTTTAGAGTTTATGTGCCTGCGCATATTTAACGCCCCAGTAAAACTTTCGGCTTCCGTGACGCGCATGTTTGGGTGTATCAATAAATTACCGATACATAATACTCACAGATACGGGGTCTTTTTATTATTACGCATAGGTACTGAACCAAAATTGATACTGGTTAATAGATGGTAAAAATGAAAGCCAAAGATTTCACTCCTGATACTGAACAACTTTCCCGGAGGAAAATAGGTCAAAATATAAAAAAGTGCATATTTAGTTAGAACAATAAAATAAACATTTTTCTTCGGGAATCGAACCAAGTGTTTGGTTATCATTATGAACATCACTGAGCTATAATTTGACATGCACGAAGTATGTCAAATTATAACATCTACGGGGTGAAAGGGATAGCGTCCCGCAAACTGATAGGAATTGCTCAGTCAACGACACTGAACAACGTCCCGCAAACTGATAGTGGTTGCTCAGTCAACGACACTGAACAAATATCGGCAGGATTTTTTGCAGGAAGAGAAAAAAATTGCTCTTCCATACAAATTGTCTGATCGAGGTGAACATTTTGTATGCAAAGCCATTTTTTTATTACTTCCTGAAAAATATATCAGCTAATAGTTATTCAGTGTTGTTGACTGAGTAACCCCTATCGGTTTGCAGGACGCTGTCCCTTACACCTGGTATTTTATTTTACTTCCCACAAAGTTTAAATGTACAATTTTTGTATCTCTGATGGTTATTATTGGAGATATTAATCCATATTTTTATTGAAATGTTTCTAAAATAACTTGGGTTGACCTAGATTTGCATAAGGTCAACCCAAACCTTCAGATTAACCTTGACGTAAGTAAAAATGATTTTTAATTTTTAGTAATTCTGTTTTTTTGTTAGAGGTCGTTGTTTTGCATTTACAATACTTTCATATCAAAAACCGAAGTGAACTGGAATATAATATTAATAAAATATAAAACAGCTCTAAGCTGTAAAAGTACTCAGAATTCCTAATAACTATAGTTGATCCAGACTTCCAGACATACTTTTAGCTTTACAAACGAGATGCTTGGGTATTTTTCAATTTAATATTCAATACCAATGTCGTTAAAAGACCTAAACAAAGGTCATTCCGCCACGTCTGACAAAGTTTTGAGGGTTATTTACGATATATTAATCGTAGGTAAATTACTGTAATGACAGGTTGTCAGCCCATCACCTAAATTGCAGTATACTGTTACTCTCGAATCTCGGGAGGAAATGCAGCTGGCACATTCTACATTTTTCTCTTGCTCCCAGTCCAGTATGGAAAAATTGTTAATTCTGTTGTTTCTCTCTAAAACATATTTTTTATTAAAAAAATACCTTAGCTTACTAAAGCATTATATCAGTTAGTAAATAACTTTATGACATACTAGCAGCCCGTCCCGGCTTCGCACGGGTAAGAAAATGAAAAAAGTTGTTGTAGTGCCAAAACTACAATAGTTGGACATATGCTACCGCGGAGTTTATTGTAGACATTATGATGTTCTTCAATATTGTTGTACATTATTTTGTTCTATCGCTAATAGTTTCGGCAGAGCATTCGACGAAAGACATTTCAAGACTCATTTTTCTACACCTTCGGTTACATTGTTAAAATTTTACCAAGGATCCCTAATTTTTTTCAAAATGAAATGAAGCCTATGTCAAATTGGAAGAATGTAGCATTCTATTGGTGAAAGTTTTTTTTAAATCGGCCCAGTACTTTTTGAGCCTATGCATTACAAACATACAAAAATAGGTACAAATCTTTCCTCTTTATAATATTAGTGTAGATTTGCTCATAAAGGGTCTTTTATTACACCAATTTCAATATCATATTCTATCTCATTACGAGAGCCCGATGGTGCAGGGATAGCGGGAGGTCGTGGTTCGAATCCAACCACGTACCAATGTGTTTTTTGGTTTTCGAATTTCATATGTACGTTTATTCGGTGCTTTTTCCGTGCTTCGGAAGGCACGTTAAACCGTTGCGTTGGTCCCGGTTAATATCGTTTAATACCGTAGATATTAGTCGTTAAGCCATATCAGAGGCCAGTGCTAAGCATTGGCGGCTTGAAAACTCTGACCTAATCTAGGATTGGGTCTGGTTTCCCTTCTGGGTTGCGGAGGTCAGATGGCAGTCGCTCTGTGTAAAAACCAGTACCCTCGTTCAATCCCCTAGATTAGGAAGCCGACCCCGTGAGATACGGGATAAGGCTAGGGAGATGATGATTCTATCTCATTACGATTATTATTAACAGCCTGAGGTGTCCCACTGCAGGGCAAAGGCCTCCCTCCCCTTCTTCCATTTCTCCCTTTCTTGAGCCTCATTTAACCAGTTTCGGGCGTGTGCGTCTAGCTCGTCTCGCCATCTTTTTTTGGGACGGCCTCGTGCCCGTCTCGCGTTAAGAGGGATCCAATGTGTAGTTTATTTTTGCCCAAAGTGCGTCCGGCATCCTAGCGATATGTCCAGCCCAATCCCACTTAAGGATAGCTGCCTTCTGACCTACGTCTACAATTTTTGTACGGGATCTCAGCGTCGTATTCCTTACTCGGTCGATCAATCTGATCCCGAGTATGCTGCGTTCCATACTTCTTTGACAAACCTTGAGTTTGGATTTTTTGATGTCAGTCAAAGACCAAGTTTGAGCTCCGTAGGTAAGAATGGGAAGAATGCACATGTTCATGAGTTTTCGCTTTAATGTGATTGGCAGATTGCCCTTCATGAGCTCTTTCATGGAACAATAGCTTTTCCGGGCGTTTTCGACCCGTCTTTCGACTTCTTTGTCTTGTCGGGCCTGGAAAGAGACTATTTGGCCCAAGTATATGTACTCATTGACATATGCAATTCTCTGCCCATACACTTCTACCCTATGCTCAGCTCTGTTTGCGATAATCTTGGTCTTTGTCATATTTATCTTCAATCCAACCTCAAGGCTTGCCTTGCTAAGATCTTGAAGCATTTCTTGTAGGCCAGAAGCTGTTGATGAAAACAAGACAATGTCGTGGATAAAGGATAAAGAGCTTTGGTGACAATGGATCACCTTGTTTCAAGCCTCTTTGTATGAAAAAAGTGGGTCCGGGATTTTGCAATTTCACTGCTGCAGTGATATTTTTATAAATATTTTGGATTAAACTGATGTATGTGGGATGAATATTCTGGTTTTCTAGAGCTTTAAACATGGAAGTATGGGTTAAACTGTCAAATGCTTTTGAATAATCAACGAATGCCAAATACAGTGGTAGTTGATATTCGTGATGTTTTTCTATGATCTGGTTGAGGGCGTGAAGGTGATCCATTGTAGAAAGATCGGGGCGGAATCCTGCTTGTTCCGCTGGTTGGGCTAGGTCAAGTAGGCCAGATATGCGGCGCTCTACGACCTTAATAAACGCCTTGTAAAGGTGGGAGACGAGACTGATTGGTCTGTAGTTACCTATATCTGACCTATCGCCCTTTTTATGGAGAAGAATTATTTCGGAATGGCACATCCCCGTTGGAATCTGTCCAGTCTGTAAGATGGAATTAAATAAATATGTGATGTGTGGAAGTAGATTAGTTTCACCAATTTTTAAGATTTCAGTTGAGATACCATCTGGTCCAGGGCTTTTGTTGTATTTCATTTTGCGAATTGCACAATGAACTTCCTGTTCGTTTATTGGAGGGATATCGTCATCAGGACAGTTATATAAAGCATTAGGTTGAGGTGTCTGTGCAGTGGGCTGAGAATATAATTGCTTATAGAAGTCGGTGCTAATGTTAACTATTGTTCTTCTGTCTCTGTGTTTAACTCCTTCTTTATCTTTTAGAGCAGTGATCCAGGCTTTACCTTTTGAAATGCCTTTCCGAGCAATTTTTAATGACTTATTTGCTTCTAAGGCCACTTGAACCAATTTTGTGTTGTGTTGTCTTAAGTCTTTCCTAATAGTTCTTTTAACTTTTTTATCTATTGACCTGTATTGGTCACTATTTGTGTTGTTTTTATGCTCCTGTCTATTGTCAATTAACTTCAGTGTAACATTAGAAAGTTTTTTGTGTTTGTTTTTAGTCTTCTTAATTTTATTACTAGCAACCAGTATGCATTTTTCTATGTTATTGTATTGCTGTTGTACATTATCTAAATCTACTTCTTTTAAATTGTCAAAACTATTTTTAAGTTCAATGTTAAACTGGTCTGCGTTATCTATTAACGTATCTTTCTTTACATATTTTACTCTGCGCTTGAAAGTTTGCTGCCGAAGGATTCTCGTTTTAAATAGAAATGATGTTCGTAATGGCCTGTGATCTGAAGAGTATTTGATGTTGTTGATTACATTAACGTTTTGAACTATGGTTTTGTCGGAAGTGAGGACGTAGTCGATTTCATTTTTAGTATTTCCGCCGGGTGAGATCCAAGTCCAACGACGATGAGCTTTTTTATAGAAGTAGCTGTTCGCTATGCTTAGGTTTTGGCCGAATGCGAATTGGATAAGGCGTGACCCACGTTCGTTCCGGTTGCCATTACCATGTGGTCCCATTATGCGCTCATTATCCGTATTCTGCCTCGGCCCAACCTAGGAATTGAAATCGCCGATTACTATGGTCCAGGATCCACGTTGTTCATCGCAGGCTTTATCCAGCATGTCGTAAAATTCTTCGACCTCAGGATGAGATGTTGTGGGCGCATGGACTTGGACAATTGTGAGTGTTTTAGTTTCATCTATTCGGAATTTCAGGGCTGCTATCCTTTCTGAGTAGGCTATGAACTCCAGTATATTGTTACTCCACCGTTTAGATACTAAGAAGCCTACTCCGGATAAACCTCCAGCTTTTCCAGAATAGAAGAAAATATTGTTGTCGCGTTCTAGTGTATCTTCGCCATCTCGTCTCACTTCCGACAATCCCACAATATCCCAGTTGATATTTGCAAGTGCATTTTCCAATTCTAACAATCGCTCCTCAGAGCTTAATGTTCTTACGTTATAGGTGAGAATATTCAACTTATGATCGGAGTCCATTTTACGCGCTTTGGTTGTTTGACGGTGAAGAACTGCCGCCCGGGGATTCTTCGCACCCCGTATGACTCCAGGGAGCACCTGCACACCGTCGTAGCTGGGGCCACCGGAGCCAATGCCGGGCACTAGGGGCCTATTCTTCGGGTCGTAATTCATGGGTAATAAGAGGAGGGGTTTGAACAATTAACCTAGCTCGCTCGGTCAATTGTCCGCGTGTTGGCAGGTGAACAGTAGGCTTGTTGCTCAGCCTATGGGTGCCGTTCTATATGTAAAACATATTTTAGCGCCACCCTTAAGTCAACATCCTGTTCTGATATCAACTGATCTCATCGAGCCTCGACAGGAATCCTTTCCATAAGCCTCGAAGGATGTCGCGGGTTTAATTTTTCATTACGATTATATAATATAAAACGCACGAGTTTTTTTTAATAATGAAACAAGATGCTACGTCTAAAACGAACGGTACGTTTTTTAAATCTTAGCAAAGAGTTTTTATGTCAGAAAAGTAGTCAACATTTTATGAATAAAATTAACTTTGAGTGATAAAATATAACAAATAAACATTTATTTCTTTAATTTAATGAATTTCGACAATAAATTACAAACATTTATCTGTAACAAAAACACAAAATTATTAATTTACTTTATTAGTTACACTGGCTGTTTTTTGTGAATTTGCCTTTTTAAAAGCGCTGATGCGCGCGCATCGGTAATTTGTGAACAAGTCAACATTATTTCGCGCGCTTTTTCTTTTCGATGTATTGTTCTAATTGTTTTTATTTTTTACATACATACATATAATCACGCCTTTATCCCTAATGGGGTAGGCAGAGCGTCAACGACTCAAACAAAGGTCGTTCCGCCACGTCTGACAAAGTTTCGAAGGTCATTTAAGATATACTTGTACGTATATTGCCGTAGTGACAGGTTGTCAGCCCATCGCCTAAATTACAATAAACTGAAACCCTCAGAACCCATAGCTGGTTTGTACAGCATGCTCGGGAGGAAATGCAGCTGGCACATTCTATGTTTTTCTCTTACTTCCAGTCCAGCATTTTATTTTATTTCCTCACAAATATGTTATAAAACGTCGTATGACATACGTGCGCTTTGATAATTACAGCCTCTGCTTTCTTGTAGCTCTTGCCTACAGTTTGGGCTAGCAATATCGCCTCGGCTGGTTATTATCAACTTACCGCACTTGTATCATCACTACATAGTATAAAACAAAGTCGCTTTCTCTGTCCCTATATCCCTATGTATGCTTACATCTCTAAAACTACGCAATGGATTTTGATGCGGTTTCTTTTATTAGATAGAGTGATTCAAGAGGAAGGTTTATATGTATAATACATGCATAATATAGTAGAGAAACACTGATAATTTCCGTGCGAAGCCGGGGCGGGTCGCTAGTAATGTACTAATTTACTCTACGTGCAGTATACTGGCCTGAGAACATAAATAATATGGCATGTAATAGCTGTTTACTGGGACCCGAGAAGAGTATCAATGTATTACAGTTTAAGGCTCGTATTCATAAAGCGATCTCAATATTGAGATCAATATTAAGTATGGATTGACAGACTATTTTGTACTGAAATGATACGAACTCAAACTCGCTGTCACTCTCAAGTGCTGTTTATTAATACGGGCCTAAGTGATGAGCTGACGTAACAACCCATCTCAGTATAGCTATGAAATTTAAACTTTGTCAGAACTTTAACACTCTACCTTTCCTTGCAAGGGGAATCTCTTTACCGGGTGTAAGGGACAGCGTCCCGCAAACTGATATGGGTTCCTCAGTCAACGATACTGAAAAACTTCCACCAGGATTTTTTTTTCAGGTAGCAAAAAAAATATGGTTTTCCATACAAATTGACTGATCGATGTGGTAATTTTGTATGGGAAGATAAACATTTTTTTTTATCTCCTAAAAGATTTTTTTGGTGAAACTTATTCAGTTTCGTTGACTTAGCAGCCCCTATCAATATGCGGGACGCTGTCCCTTACACCCGGTATACTTACCTACTATTATGTACTATTATTTTATACCTAAATTATATTATGCAAACAGTTGCAAATAAAATAAAAAACGTTACCCGATTAGATAATAGTTATTGACAGTAATTGACGACATCCGCTACACTTACCACAAGTAGAGCCCGAAGATTAGCATCTGTTTGTGAGCTAGTGCCATGGCAGTACAGTCAGCTGCAAAAGCTCTTTTAAAAACACAGGGGAAAAAATATAAATAATAATAATAAAGCCATTTATTTCACAATTAAAATTACATACATACATATAATCACGCCTTTATCCCTAATGGGGTAGGCAGAGCGTAAACGACCCAAACAAAGGTCGTTCCGCCACGTCTGACAAAGTTTTGAGGGTTATATAAGATAGATTTTTTAGTATATTGTTGTAGTGACAGGTTGTCAGCCCATCGCCTAAATTACAATATACTGAAACCCTCGGATCCCTTAGCTGGTTTTTACAGCATGCCCGGGAGGAAATGCAGCTGGCACATTCTATGTTTTTCTCTCGCTCCCAGGCCAGCATAGAAGAACAATTAAAATTAAATCAGTATTATAAAACATTTCATTAAATAATAATAAGTTTAGTGATAAAAAATCGTACGTGCATTTCAAAATTCATTCAGTTAATTATGAATGGGAACAATATACATACATATAATCACGCTTTTATCCCTACGCTTTCTTCTATGCTGGCCTGGGAGCAAGAGAATAACACAGAATGTGCCAGCTGCATTTCCTCCCGAGAATTCTGAAAAACCAGCTAAGGGATCCGAGGGTTTCAGTATATTATAATTTAGGCGATAAGCTGACATCCTGTCACTTAAGCAACATACCTACAAATTTATCTTACATAACCCTCAAAACTTTGTCAGACGTGGCGGAACGACCTTTGTTTAGGTCGTTTGCGCTCTGCCTACCCCATTAGGGATAACGGCGTGATTATATGTATGTATGTGTTATCCCTAATCAGACCTAAACCGCCACGTTTGACAAAGTTTCAGGGTTATTTTAAGATAGATTTGCAGGTGTATTGCTGTAGTGACAGGATGTCAGCCCATCGCCTAAATTACAATATATTGAAATCCTCGGATCCCTTAGCTGGTTTTTACAGCATACCCGGGAGGAAATGCAGCTGGCTTATTCTATGTTTTTCTCTCACTCCCAAGCTAGCATGGGAAAAAATACAGTAGGATTTTTTATACGTAACGTTTTTTTTGTATGTCTGTAAGCGCACTTTTGCGTTAGAGTTTCAAACACGTTAAAAGACGCATTGTTGGCATTTTTATGATTTATCAATACAACGCTGGATAATGCCTTCTTCTTCTTCTTCTTCTGTCGAGTGGGTATCGAGTCTTAATGCCTTAAAAACCATTAGATTATTGCAAAATAAGTTCTTTAGTTGTTGTAAAATAATCCTCATCGAAAATTATTATTTTTTATAAACAGGTATTCAGTTTTAATCAGACGATATTAATTGATTGTGGTACAAGGAATGATGGCTTTATAAAAACGTTTATATATCCATTGGATATTATAGATATTGAAGAGACAATAAATTTTCATCTAGAACATCACAAAATTATAGGGCGCCTATTTAATTGGACCCTGAAAAGTAAAAAGCGTTATCTTCTTCTTCTTCTTGGCGAGTGGATTGTCGAGTCGAACGACCCGATGAACCCGAGTGTCAGAGTTTTCAAACCGCCTAGTAGCACAGCTATTAGGCATCTGATGTGGTTTGAGTAACAACCACAATCAAACACAGCGACCGACGATGAACGTGCCCTCCAAAGTACGGAATCCTTTTTCTTTTACGGACAATCAGGTAGATTCAGCTTGCAATGTTCTAACCAAACCAGGGATAACCTCACAAAGTGACAAATATCAACTGTGTATACCCCTCCTGGGAATCGAACCCAGGAACTCCGGATCGTAAGTCCAGGGCTCTGACCACTAGACCCTGGAGGCAGTTAAATTTAGCGACTCACTCGCAAAATTTGACGTCAAAGAAGCGTACCTATTTCTCAAGACGTCACTTCCCCATGCGTAATGTTACTCCCACGCATAAGAAGCGAAGTGAAAAAGTTAATTCACATTTTTGTAGGCCACTGTACCGTCTGGGAATAGGTCTGGTCTAGAAATATGAATTTCTTGTTTTGTTTAATCAAGATACAGTTGTAGATATAACGTTGATGTGAGTTTTTTTATTGCTTCATTTAGTTTTATGGGACAGGTTTTTTAGAAGCCACCGGAAGTTATGTCAGAGGCAGTGAAAGTTATGTTTTGAAGGTTAAGGTTTTCATTTTTGGTGAGCATATGGGTTTTGTTACATTGTGGTTGAAGTGTGGTTAGTTTTTGTACGTATTTTTAATGTCAAATTTAATTTTGTCTTAAGCTTTGTGAGTTCGTTTCAAATTTGTTTTTTAAGAGACACCACATATGTAAACGTTTTCTCTGTACATTTTTCTTAAGTTTTTATTTAAACTATAAGATGGTAAATTAATAGAGTAGGTACGTTATAGTTACTTACTTTTAAAAAAAACATAGATATAAAAAAAATTTGAATTTCAAAATTTATTAGAGTGAGTATTCTTCCATGATGGCTTGGGAGCGACAGAAAAACATAGAATGTGACAGATGCATTTCCTCCCGGGCATGCTGTAAAAATCAGCTTAGGGATCCGAGGGTTTCAGTATATTGTAATTTAGGCGATGGGCTGACAATCTGTCACTACAGCAAAATACTTACAAATCTATCTTAAATAACCCTCAAAACTTTGTCAGACGTGGCGGAACGACCTTTGTTTGGGTCGTTTACGCTCTGCCTACCTCATTAAGGATAAAGGCGTGATTATATGTTTGTATTAGAGTGAGTAGAGTACCTATATTTATTTTTGTTGTAACCCTGCCCCCGTCAGCTCTTACATTAATTACCTGTCTACCCTTTAAATTAAAGTCTAGCCTATCATTCAAAACCTAATTATTCACTTAGGTACTTGTCTGAAAATACAACCTTGTTGAATTATATATGTACTATTCTGGAATACAATCTAGAAAACAGAATTTGGACGTCGTTTTATCCAAACAAAAACCACATACAATGTTACTTTATACAATTAATTTCAACAAAAATGAATTAATATGACGTGATTACGAATGTGGAAATGAATATGACGAAGGTTGATACTTAAATTACATTTTTCTTTTTTTTTTAACAAGCAAATTTTTTTTCCTTCCATTTTGGACTGGGAGCGAGGGAAAACATAGAATGCGCCAGCTGCATTTCCTCCTGGCATGCTGTAAAAACTAGCTAAGGGATCCGAGGTTTTCAGTATGTTGCATTTTAGCGATGGGCTGACAACCTGTCACTACGGCAATATACATTCAAATCTATCATAAATAGCCTTCAAAACTTGGTCAGACGTGGCGAAACGACCTTTGTTTAGGTCGTTTACGCTCTGCCTACCCCATTAGGGATAAAGGCGTGATTATATGTATGTATGTCTATTTTTTTTTAAGATTTCGTGCCGTGTTAGACTCTTATAGACCTCTGGAGCCAGATCATATCAATTCACTTAACAGACTGGTAGTTCGAGTAGGTTGTCTAGAGGCCACCTAAACCTATTATTAGTAAAAAAAATCATAAACTGAAAAGTAAACATCTGAATATAGGTACCTATTATAAGAATAACTGCCTCCATGGTCTAGTGGTTTGAGCCATGGGCTCTCGACCCGGAGGTCCCGGGTTCGATTCCCGGCGGGGGACAATGAGTTTGTGATGTTGTTTCTAGTTTGGTTAGGACATTGCGGGCTGATCACCTGATTGTCCGAAAAGTAAAATGATCCATGCCGTCGGATGGGCATGTAAATAGTCGGTCCTGCGCCTGAATTCTCTCTGGTCGTGTCAGTCAGTCTGTCCCAATTAGAGATTGACGGAACAGAGAGTGCACCTGTGTGTAGCGCAAACACTTGGGATCTAAAAACAAGTCCTGCGCAGTAGGCCCATCTCCGGGAGATTGGCCGCCATCACCGAAAATCGGTGGGAGGACTATTATTTTTTTATTATAAGAATATGGATATTTGGAAATAAATTACATACTTGATTGAATACACGTGCCATAGATTTTTTTGTTTTTTTTTGTACTTACTTGTATTAGTCATAACTTCAGTTCTTTGTACCTGTTTTTTTTTCCCTGACTGTAATAAAATTGCCTTTTGTAATAATAATTTATGACAGAAAAAAATAAAAATTACTGTCTGAGACTTAACATTCTTATATGTCAAAACTATTTGACCAAAATAAATTGTATAAGCGAAAGCCTTGAAGGTTAATTTACACAATATTATTCTATTCATTATATTTTGCCTTACTTATCTACCAAACATAAATTATGATTTAATAAATATGACATGCCTCTATAATAATATCACATTAACTAAAAAATGTTAATATGACATTCATTGTATCGTCATAATCAGCCAGAATAACATTTTGTTACTCAAAATGCTAGTCGTTACTTTTTACATAACAATATTAAGACATGGCTTGGACACATACGTATAATGGGCTCGATTCTAGATTTGCCTGCTAAAACTAAAATCTATTTGTCACTTTCAGATTATAAACATTGGAAAAGGGCAGGAGATCTATTCTCTCTGGTTTTTGATTTATAGTTGGTGGTTTTATAAGTTATTCTGTAATTTGATATAAATATATATCATCACGCTTTCATCCCTAATGGGGTAGGCAGAGCGTAAACGATCTAAACACAGGTCGTTCCACCACGTCTGACAAAGTTTTGAGGATTGTTTAAGATGGAATTTTAGGTATACTGCTGTAGTGACAGGTTGTCAGCCCATCGCCTGAAACCCTCGGATCCCTAAGCTGGTTTTTATTGCATGCCCTAGAGGAAATGCAGCTGGCATATTTTATGTTTTTCTGTCGCTCCCAGACCAGCATGGAAGAATATAATTTGATATAGCGGATAAAATTACCAGAAATACTGGTGGACAAAGTGTAAAATAACAGAGTATAAATCGCCTGTCCTTTTTCAATGTTATTATTTTGAAAGTGACAGATAGATTTTAATTTTAGTTTTACCCGGTGGAATCTAGAATCGAGCCCATTAATTTACTTAAAGATTTCATTCTCTATTTTCAGCATATTAATCTAGTTGTACATCATTTTAGTTTATTTTCCATGTCAAAGCCTCCAAACAAAAAATTACAATAAAAAAAATAATGCAATAATAATAATATCGTGTAGTAGAATAATGTTAATATGACATTCATTGTTTCATCATAATCAGCTGCAACAACATTTTGTTACTCAAATGATGGTCGTTACTTTTTACGTAACCAATATTAAGGCATAGACATACAGGAAGTTAATTTAATAGCGTGCCATAGCTTGGGGGTGTTTCAGTAACGTAAAAGGAGCCAATTAAAAATATTTAAAAAATGTAACGCGAAAATTTAAAAAATAAAACAAAAGTCGGTAGGTATTTATAATGATATCATTCTCCGCTCAGCTATAACTGATACCGCGTATTTTTCTACTTTTACATCATCTCAGTTACTTTTCCATGTCAAAACCTCCAAGCAAAAATTATAATAAAATTAATAATGTAATAATATCGTATAGTAGAATAATGTTAATATGACATTCATTGTTTCATCATAATCAGCTTCAACAACATTTTGTTACTCAAATGATGGTCGTTACTTTTTACGTAACCAATATTAAGGCATAGACATACAGGAAGTTAATTTAATAGCGTGCCATAGCTTGGGGGTGTTTCAGTAACGTATAAAGAGCCAATAAAAAATATTTAAAAAATGTAACTCGAAAATTTAAAGAATAAAACAAAAGTCGGTCGGTATTTATAATGATATCATTCTGATTCCCAAAGCTGCATCAGGCCGCGCAGATATAACCGATCCCGCGTATGTTTCTACTTATTATCATTAGTTTCTTTTCCATGTCAAAATCTCCAAGCACAAAATTATGATACAATAAATAATGTAATAATAATAATATCCTGTAGTAGAATAATGTTAATATGACATTCATTGTTTCATCATAATCAGCTTCAACAGCATTTTGTTTCTCAAATGATAGTCGTTATCGTTACTGAACAGGTTTACCGCTACACGGCAGGTAGAGTCAGCAATGCCATGGTTAATAAAATATGTAAGGATTTAAAAAAATACACGTCTTAACTTAAAAGTGCGACCCTACCCTCGAAACTGAATAACTTTCCTCAAGGAACAAAAGCTGAAACATGAAAAAAAGGTCCCTCTATACATACACCCACGCCTTTATCCCTAATTGGGTAGGCAGAGCGTAAATTACCTGAACAAAGGTCGTTCCGCTACGTCTGACAAAGTTTTGAGGGTGATTAAGGATAAATTTGAATGTGTATTGCTGTAGTGACAGGTTGTCAGCCCATCTCCTAAATTGAAATATACCGATACCCTGGGATCCCTTAGCTAGTTTTTACAGCATGCCCGGGAGGAAATGCAGCTGGCACATTCTATGTTTTTCTCTGGCTTTCAGTCGAGCATGGAAGTCAGCAATGCTATGGTTAATAAATATACATACATACATAAATTCACGCCTTTACCTATGTATTCTGCCTACCCCGGCAGAGCGTTAAACGCTTAGTGAAAGCTTTTCCCCCACGTCTGACAAATATTTAGGGCAATATTAGATTGATGTGATTCGCTATAGTGACAGGTTGTTAGCCCATCGCCTAAATTACTATTCATTGCGACCCTCGAATCCGTATTGGTGACTTCTACAGCATGCCTGAGAGGAAGGGCAGCTAGAACATTCTATGTTTTTCTATCGCTCCCAGTCCAGCATGGAAGTTAATAAATATACAGGGATTTAAAAAAAAAACACCTGTCTTAACTTTAGGAGCGAGCCCGATGGTGTAGTGGATAGGGCCGGTGCCTCCTGTGGAGGTCGTGGTTCGAATTCCACCACGTACCAATGTGTTTTTCGGTTTTCGAATTTCATATGTACGTTTATTTGGCGCTTTTTCCGTGCTTCGGAAGGCCCGTTGGTCCCGGTTAATATCTTTTAATACCGTAGATATAAGTCGTTAAGCCATGTCAGAGGCCAGTGCTAAGCATTGGCGGCTTGAACTCTCTGACCTAATCTAGGATTGGGTCTGGTTACCCTTCTGGGTTGCGGAGGTCAGATGGCTGTCGCTCTGTGTAAAAACCAGTACCCTCGTTTAATCACCTAGATAAGGAAGCAGATCCCATGAGATACAGGAAAAGGCTAGGGAGATAACGACCTGTCTTAACTTAAGGGTGCGATCCTACCCACGAAACTGCCCTTTCACTTTTCTCAGGGAAAAAAAGCTGAAATATGAAATCCTTACATGTCACTATTTGCCCCTGGACTTAGAAGGGATTTTTAATGTATTATATTTCAACCTATATTCCTTAGAGAATGTTGTTTAGTTTCGTGGTGAGGACCACACTCACCCAAAGGTTTAATCATATTTTTTTTCTCTCTTATTTAAAACTCACTGTCTTGTTCATATTCCCCACGTGTGTTTGAGGTACACATGGACAGAAATAACCACAAAAGAGCACTCAGACCCTTATTGAAATTAAAATCGCTGCATAGAAGGTATGAGGTGTAAGGGACAGCGTCCCGAAAGCTAATAGGGGTTGCTCAGTCAACGACACTTAACATCTAACAACAGGATTATTTTTTCAGGAAGTGAAAACGAATGGCTCTTCCATACAAAATGTTCAACTCGATCAGACAGCCATTTTTTTATCCCTAATGGGGTAGGCAGAGCGGAAATGACCTAAACAAAGGTCGTTCCGCCACATCTGACAAAGTTTTGAGGGTAATTTAAGATAGTTTTTTTTATGCTTCCATACTGGACTGGGAGCGAAAGAAAAATATAGAATGTGCCAGCTGCATATCCTCCCGGGCATGCTGTAAAACCAGCAAAGGGATCCGATTGTTTCAGTATATTGTAATTTAGGCGATGGGCTGACAACCTATCACTACAGCAATATAATAAAAAAAATACTGCTGGTTTTTACAGCATGCCCGGGAGGAAATGCAGCTGGCACATTCTATGTTTTTCTCTCGCTTCCAGGCCAGCATGAAAGAACACGATAAACTCGAACTAATTGCAGTTTATGTATCCATAGAGGACACCACACAAAATATTGAAAGCTTTTTTGCTGACTCTACGAGATGATATCTATTATAAACGGTTACACATGAGTTATGATGTTGATTTTACAAGTAACTTGTAATATAATTATAAACATTGGTCCACCTGCTCGTAAGCTTAAGGCGAAAAAGCTCCACTCCAAACTAAATTACCAAGAAAAAATTGCAGGTTACTTAACTTATGGAATCAGAATATTTTAATGTTATTATAATGTTCATGGCTCATAATAATGGCTCAATCTTGGATGCCGCTTTTAAGAGATGGATGCCACTATAAAATGTTTTTCTGTTTTACATTTTTCGATTATTACATACATACATACATATAGTCACGCCTTTATCCCTAATGGGGTAGGCAGAGCGTAAACGACCCAAACAAAGGTCGCTTCGCCACTCCTGACAAAGTTTTGAGGGTTATTCAAGACAGATTTGAAGGTATATTGCTTAGTGACAGGTTGTCAGCCCATCGCCTAAATTATAATATACTGAAACCCTCGGATCCGTCAGCTGGTTTTTACAGCATGCCCGGGAGGAAATGCAGCTGGCACATTCGATGTTTTTCTCTCGCTCCCAGGCCAGCATGGAAGAATTCGATTATTCGTAAGTTTATTATGGTATTTCTCCTATGCCGGCCTGGGAGCGAGAGAAAAACATAGAATGTGCCAGCTGTATTTCCTGCCGGGCATGCTGCATAACCAGCTGAAGGATCCGAGGGTTTCAGTATATTGTAATTTAGGCGATGGGCCGACAACCTGTCACTACAGCAATTCACTTACAAATCTACCTAAACAAACCCTAAATACTTTGTCAGACGTGGCGGAACGACCTTTGTTTAGGTCGTTTACGCTCTGCTTACCTCATTAGAGATAAAGACGTGAGTATGCGTGATATGTTTTCCTGTTTGTCCCAGTGTAAGATGCCGTACAGCATATGCACAAAGACAACATATTGCACAAAGTGCCTATCTGTACAATAAAGTCCGTAATAAAATTTCTATATATTCCTTAACTATACGAGAAGTAAAATTTACGGTATCAAAGTTTCTGCAAACTCTTACTTATGACCAGACTGAGGAATTACTAACTCATTTAAGTTAGTTTACCAAATCAAAGTTTTTAATTACTTATAAACACATACACAACATACCCAATAACACACTAACATTCACACACCCCCACTCACTCATACATTGAGCATTTAGTTTTAAATTCTCTTTAATTAGTTTTCAAAGAATTTGTTCCTTAATTATTATTATTATTATTTTTTATTTTGTTTTTAGTACAATATAAGTTACTGATGTTCACTTCTGTGTAAATAAATTGATTGTAACAAGCTGGTCCTACAAGTGCAGGATGATTATCACCAGTTCCTATAATACAGGTTAATTCCTAGCTTAGGAACTGTCTGATGATCTGACACATCTCAAATGGCTTCTGTACAATTAATTTGACGATAAACAAAGACTTTTGTATAATTGATTATTGTACTTGAATTAATATTTTATTATTATTATTATGTATGTATGTACATTTCTTATGTCGCTATGTATGTTAGACGATTCCCCCAAAGGCGTACCGTACCTATACCGTGGTGTTAAAACCGGTCAATGTATCTTACCTACATTGATTGATTACTGAACGAACCATGTCAGAAGTCTATTAGGTAGTCTAGACTTCACGGTTTGTGAAACAGCTGGTGACAGACTTAACGACCGAGACTGACGGCTTAACATGCACCTCCGATAATGCAGGCTGCATCCGTTTTTTTTTTGTTTTGTGACAAGGATATTCATGACAAGAAAGCTTCGATTTGCTTCCGAATAACTTTGAATATACTTAACAGATTCGGTCCACATTATGTTAAGTAAAATAAGAGCAATCTAACAAAGTGACCAGCACATTTATGTGTCGCTACGGGATTTGAATCGCCTTCGTACCGAGAGCGTAAGTTTCAGCCCACTAATCCACACACTTAAACTCGTATTTATAATCAGCACTTGAGACTGACAGCTAGTTTGGGGTCGTATCAGAAATGTCATTTCAGTACATAATCACCTGTCAAATCCATACTTAATGTTGCTCTCAATCTTGAGATTGCTTTATAAATAAGAGCCTACGAACAATCTAAAAAAGGGAATAGCAAATTTATGTGTCACTATGGGATTTGAACCCATGACCTTCGGACCGATAGCGTAAGTTTCAGCCCACTAAGCCACATTCTTAGGCCCGTATTTATAATCATCACTTGAGAGTGACAGCTAGTTTGAGTTCGTAATGAAAATGAAATGAGAAATGTAATTTCAATTCAATTCAATTCATTTATTCATGCTAACATGTACAAGCTTAAAGTTATAATAATGTTATAATAGCAGATAAGTACATGCACCCTGTCAGGGCACTGCAAGATGATTCACCGTATCCATTAGCGAGGACCTGTCCTGGCCAACAGTACTAAAATCATAATGACCTGTCAAATCCATACTTAATATTGCTCTAAATCTTGAGATAGCTTCATAAATACGGCCCTTAGTTCTCTCTCTTTAGTCTATGACGATGTATTACGTTATATTATATGTTTTCGCGTTGCGACATTCATGTTTGGCGAAAGCATTCGCATGCGCTTTTACTTTCGTTAGCGTCAAGCACGATCCATACTGTTTGCTATGCTGATTCATACCTCAACATGCTTATGAAGGCTGACGTTATACTGGGTGTTTTGATTTACATGTTATGTATCTGGGAGCAAGAGAAATACATAGGACGTGCCAGCTGCATTTCCTCCCGAGCATGCTGTAAAAACCAGCTAAGGGATCCGAGGGTTTCTGTATATTGCAATTGAGGCGATGGGCTGACTACCTATTACTAAAACAATATACCTACAAATTTATCTTAAATAACCCTCTTTGTCAGACGTGGCGGAATAACCTTTGTTAAGATTGTTTACGCTCTGTCTACCCTATTAGAGATAAAGGCGTGATTATATGTATGTATGTATTAAGTATAAGCGATGAATTGGACGTGAAAGACTGGTGAAGGTTATACCACTTAACTGAGGAAAGTAGAAGGAAAAAAAGGCTTTGCCGTGATCACAATAATCTAAAAAATACTTATGAGATTACATATCTCCAAGAATCAAGTCTTTTTCCCTTAGTAAGGTGCTTAAAGGTTTGGTGTCAAAGTTCGCAATTTGTATTATGATATATATATTTAAGTCTCACTTGCGTAGGTCAGCTAGAAAAAATTTCTTAGTAGAGATAAGCTGTACCTGTTGTATCGTTATTCCTTATGTATTAACTTTGTCATGTTACTTGTGTACGATAAACAGGAAATAAATAATACTCACGCGAGCACTTGAGACTGACAGCAAGTTTTAATTTGGATCAGTAAAGTATTTTCAGTACATTTTGACATGTCAAATCCATGCTTTATACTGCTCTCAATCTTGAGATTGCTTTATAAATACGGGCCTTACTGTCGAAGAAAGGACATAGACCTAACCAGACTAGAGGCAATCTTACGCAATTATAGTATCATTATGTATCAGTTGTGGGTCCTCATGGGAATCGCCTCCGTGGTCTAACTGCCTCCGTGGTCTAGTGGTTAGAGAACACAAAGTTGATATTTATATTATCAATTTGTCACTTTGTGAGGTTTTCCCCAGTTTGATTAGGACATTGCAGGCTGAATCACGTGATTGTCCCAAAAGAAAATTTATTCCGTGCTTCGGAGGGCACGTTAAGCCGTCGGCCCCGGTCGCTGTCTTTGACAGTGGTCGTTACTTAAACCATGTCGGCCTAATAGCTGTGCAGGCGGTTTGAAAACTCTGACACCAGGGTTCATTGGGTAGTTGGAGTCGAGAATCCACTCGCTAAGAAGAAGAAATAGGAATCGCATGTTTGTTGCAACATACATACATGTAATCACGCCTTTATCCCTAACGGAGTAGGCAGAGCTTAAACGACCTTAACAAAAGTCGTTCCGCCACATCTAATTATGCTGTAGTGACAGCTTGTCAGCTTATCGCCTAAATTGCAATATACAGAAACCCACGGATCCCTTAGCTGGTTTTTACAGCATGTCCGGGAGCAAATGCATCTGGCACATTCTATGTTTTTCTCTCGCTCACAGTCCAGCATGGAAGCTTACAAAATACCTAGAAGCTGGACACCGAAAGATATAATAGTGGGATAGCCCCACAGTTCCGTACGCTCACCATAGAGTAACATTTCATTCGGCGTGTTTGAACCGCAACGTGAAGCAATCATTCAAATAGTGCTGCCATATGCCGAGATTTTAGCGGGATGACTGTGATGAACTGCCTCCGTGGTCTAGTGGCTAGTGCCATGGACTCCCGATCCGGAGGTCCTGAGTTCAATTCCCAGGGGGGAAACACAAGGTTGATATTTGAGAATTTATCACATTGTGAATATTTCCCCAGTTTGGTTAGGACATTGCAGGCTGAATCACCTGATTGTCCGAAAAGAAAAAGATTTCGTGCTTCGGAGTGCACGCAAGCCGTCGGTCCCGGTCGCTGTCTTTGATAGTGGTCGTTACTCAAACCATGTCAGACGCCTGATAGTTGTGCTACTAGGCGGTTTAAAAACTCTGACACCAGGGTTCATCGGGTCGATAGACTCGATACCCACTCGACAGAAGAAGAAGCGGGATGTCCCGAATCCCGATATCCCGTTTTGTTTCATTGAAAGAAAACAATAAATGATAAAAAAACATTTAACATACATACATATAATCACGTTTTTATCCCTAGTAGGGTAGGCATCGCGTAAACGACCTAAAAGAAGGTCGTTTCGCCACGTGTGACAAGTTTTGATGGATATTCCAGATGAATCTGTATATTGCTATAGTGACAAGATTCCAGCTTATCGCCTAAATTAAAATATACTGAAAAAACTTAAAACCATTTATGATACAAATATACTCGTAAATCAAAACGGTAGAGCCGTTGTAATTTTTTTTTTTTAATAAATAAATCAAGTCCTTTTTTTTGTAGTATACTTTAGGAAATAGTGGCTTAAACTTATTTAAGCTATAGCTTGGAAGATGCCGGGACAGTATGGAAGAACTCAACATGTGTTGTTTTAATACTTTATATTAAATAAAATGCTTTAAATTACGTTATATATACTTTATCCAGTGCCAGCTGCATTTCCTCCTGGGATGCTGTAAAAACCAGGTAAGGGGAGGGTTTCTATATATTGCAATGTAGGCGATGGGCTGACAACCTGTCACTACAGCAATTTACCTACAAAAATATCTTAAATAACCCTCAAAACTTTGTCAGACGTTGCAGAAAGATTTTTTTTATATCGTTTACGCTCTGCCTACCCCATAAAGGTGTGATTATATGTATGTATGAGTAAACAGTTCAAACCGACTGAATTTAGATAATATTCTTACGAGTATAGTCGTACGAGTATCGTACGCTACCAATTTATATTATTCTCTCGTCTGAACGTATATCTTGCTCGTCCCGAAAGAAACACATCACTACCAGACAGCGAATTCTAGGTTTAAACTCTGCCATTTGTCTGTATCTGTTAGTCTCAACACATAGTTAAATATGAACTAATAGTTTATCTGTTCGTCTTGAAACATCGTAAATGTAGAACTTTTATGCTCGTTTTTAAAAAGCGATCTCAATATTGAGAGCGATATTAAGTGTGTATTTGACATTCTACATTGTACTTAAATGACATTTCTGAAACGAACTCAAACTAGCAGCCAATTTCAAGTACTGTTTACCGATACGGGCCTTACTTATTATTGCTAAACCCTGTGTGATGAAATAATCGGGAAAACTTTGTTAAATTTCTAATTCATACCAACAGCTGTCTGGTTCTTCATGCCAAAATAAATAAATAACTAGTCATAATTATTAAATCATAATGATACAAAACTGGTGACGCACAAGATGTAACCAAAATATTTATTCAATGATTATTCATTGAATAATCTTGATGCCAAATAAACTTACGGAGAGAAAGTTTATTCAAATTATAATTATTATTTCAATGAACCCGGCTAGCTAAATATGATAAAATAATAGGTACAACTTTAAATATTTTAATTCAAAATGTTTAATTAGTTGCAGACAACGCCTGATTTGTTCTGAAAACATATAATAATACTAAAACAATATTAAATTTTGAGTAATATTTTAAACAAGTAAGTATTTAGGATGAAATTTAATGTTAGCTACAGCTTTTAATAAAATTAATTAATCTGCTAAGAAAATTACGCAGGATATTATTAAATTGATTGACTGTTAGATAGATAACGAAATAAGCGTTTTTTCTTCGAACTATGACTATGATGTAAGAAAGTCAATTTCTATTATGGGTTTTTTACATCTTCTTAATGAAATCACTCAACCAATCCTTAGTCTAGACCGATAGCATATTTTTTTTTAAATCTAGATCAATTTAGTATTTACCTGGCAGGGATAATTACATCTAAATAAAAAACATATTAAATATAAGCTTTAGGATTAAAGTTTTGTTTTAGTTAGGGTCCAATTAAAAATTATTGCAATTTGGCGATGGACTGACAACCCGTCACTACAGCAATATACCTACAAAAATCAAACACAAATCTAACTGAAATAACCCTCAAAACTTTGTCAGACGTGGCGGAACGATCTTTGTTTAGGTCGTTTACGCTCTGCTTACCCCATCAAGGATAAACGCGTGATTATATGTATGTATGTAGGGCTAATTACATCTAAATAAAAAGTATATCAAATATGAGCTTTAGGATTAAAGTTTTCTTTTAATTAGGGTCCAATTAAAACTTAAACGTCCAACACAAATGACTTATACATAGCCCAAAATAAAATGGGTATCGAACCGAAAAAAAAAGTTTCACCATCGCAAAAGCAATTTCTTTTCAATAAGTAATGAGCAGTTAAAAGTTCGGGCCTCGAGCTGGGGCTAAGTTCAAGTACAAAGGAGTGATGTAATCAGTAATTCTTTCTTTGTGTAGTCTGACAGTAATTATAATTAATGCCATTTACCAGTTGAGTAGGTTAATCAATGCTAAAAGGAGAGATAGATCCGTCTAGCGATGTGCCAGTGTTTATTTCTGTGGAACAGACAGTATAGGATTTTATAGGAAAGGCTCTATAGATATCTGAGGTCTTCTTCTTCTGTCGAGTGGGTATCGAGTCTACGGACCCGATGAACCCTGGTGTCAGAGTTTTGAAACCGCCTAGTAGTACAACTATCAGCCCTCTGACATGGTTTGAGTAACTACCACTATCAAAGACAGCGACCGGGACCGACGGCTTAACGTGCCCTCCGAAGCACGAAATCTTTTTCTTTTCGGACAATCAGGTGATTGTCTGCAATGTCCTAACCAAACTGGGGAAAAATTCACAAAGTGATAAATTCTCAAATATCAACTTTGTGTTTCCCCCCCGGGAATCGAACCCAGGACCTCCGGATCGGGAATCCATGGCACTAGCCACTAGACCACGGAGGTGTTGATAGATAACTAGAGGAAATATTTCCGGAAGCGCTCCCGGGCTCGTGGAACCTTTCTGGGGAGTGGGAATATTCCCAAAAGCACATCACTACGTATACCTTGTTTGTTGTCGGGGCGAACGATGCAGGTAACGTGTAACAATACCACAGCTCGGACAACTAACTACCATGTCATTTTGGTCACACATCGACAGACGGCATGTTGCACTTGGCATGCGCCTGTGTGCGTGTTATAAGGGTTGACATTTTTTTTATACCGGTCTTAATCATCACTTGAGTAATCTGGTTCTTGAATAAACCGACGTTTTAAAGAAGTTCACTGTAACTGAATAGTTAGAATAGATTAGCTTGCATATTTTGTATGAATTTACTTACCCTCTCTCATCACTGTGGAATCTAAAAAAGTTTCTATTGGAGTCATATATTGTGGTAGAAAGACATCCGTACACGGAACAGTACCTAACCATCTTTGAAACACAAAATTTTATTATTTCCGATACACTGGGAAACATGTGCGCGTCATGCCCGCTAAGCGTACGCTCAATGTGGCCCACAATCCGGCGCAGAGTGTGACTTATGTCGGACAGGGGAAGGGAGGTGAATGTCCATTCTGTATGTAGTACTATTATATATTCTGTGACAATACAGCAATCAGCAAGTTACCGGGACCTACTAGTCACTAGTATCTACTAGTAAATAGTTGTTTTTGGTGTCGCGCTTCGGAAAGTCACAATGTTTTTTCCTAGGTACTAGTTAGGTACAAAGCAAACCACAATATGTAAAATTTCATCCCGATCTTATCCCGTTTTAATTTCATACATTTTCCCATACAAAAAAAAATTATCTCCTTTGCGAGTGGATTAGTCCAAACGCAAAAACACGTGACCATTATTTTTTAATCATTAGCACAATAAGACAAAATAAGAAGATTAAATACAAAATAAGAAGTTGCTAACTTTAAAAAAACGGAATTAAAAGAAAATAATCTCCATTTATCCTAATTATCAAAAACGCTGATACACGTGATCATTATTTTTTAATCATTAGTCTAACAACAAAATTAAAAGATCCTCAATTTAAAAAAAAAAACATACAAAAACAAGCAGGCATTTTTGATAGTTACCAGCCGCGGAGGAGTTGGTTCCTATCAAAAACTTAAATCTATGCACCTAGCTAATCCCTGGAAAAAATGGTGCTTTTCTGACAGCGGGTTCAGATAACAAGCTGGAACAGCCCTACTATATTGCTTCACGTCCGTACCCTCCGAATCACGGAATGATTTTACTTGTGAAACAAAGTCCACTGCATCCCAAGACACAGGATTTTTTCTTAGTTTAGGAAGCAGGTCTACATATTATTATGAATTGTAAGTTTTGAGAAATGTAATGTAGTTATAATATTTTATTATGTAAGAAAAATTGTATGCTTCTCTTAAATCAATAAACATATTATTATTATTAATGTAAGAAACAATCTCGCAGTGTAGTATCCATTTTTCAACTTCGTGTGTCCGGCTTGAGAATTAAACCCGCGACCTTAGGATCAAGAGCCATAAGCTCAGATCACACGAGAGTATAGGTAACTATAGTCTGTCAACGTCGTGCTTACCACGCCCTAGGGGTACAGACGTTGGCGGGGACGCGGTAGCACGCGGCGATTGCGAACATGAACACATTGCGTCGTGCTCGCTCACCCTCCTGCTTCACCGCTGCACCCCCGTTACCGCGTCCCCCCCCCCCCCCCCGCGCACGTCTGTACCCCTAAGGCGCGGTAAGCACGACGTTGACAGACTATATACAATGGACTCGACTCTAGATACCACCGGCTAAAACTAAAATTAAAATCTATCTGTCACTTTCAACAACATCTCCCTAGCCTTATCCCGTATCTCTCGGGGTCGGCTACCTAATCTAGGGGATTGAACAAGGGTACTGGTTTTTACACAGAGCGACTGCCATCTGACCTCCGCAACCCAGAAGGGAAACCAGACCCAATCCTAGATTAGGTCAGACTTTTCAAGCCGCCAATGCTTAGCACTGGCCTCTGATATGGCTTAACAACTAATATCTACGGTATTAAACGATATTAACCGGGACCAACGGCTTAACGTGCCTTCCGAAGCACAGAAAAAGCGCCGAATAAACGTACATATGAAATTCGTAAACCGAAAAACACATTGGTACGTGGTGGGATTCGAACCACGACGCCCCCTCAGGAGGCAGTGGCCCTATCCACTACACCATCAGGCTCTATCTGTCACTTTCAAAATAAAGAATTGAAAAAGGACAGGCGATTTAAACTCTATGGTTTTACACTTTGTCCGCTAGATTTTGACGCGTTTTTGCACGTTTCCCCAGTATTTCTGTAAATTTTGTTCGCCATATCATAATATGACGGACGGATGAAAATTACAGACAATGCATAAAACCACAGACTATGTATCAAAATCCCGATAGAATAGATCTCCTGTCCTTTTTCAAAGTTTTTAGTCTGAGAGTGACAAATAGATTTTAATTTATTTTTAGCCGGCAAATCTGGGCTCGATATGTACTGCCCATTGACATTTATTTGACTTTATTGTTGTATATCGTATATAACCTGTTAGCGGTATGACCTTTCAGCTATTATACAACAGCAGGAGTCGTTAACCCTTGCCTTACTATTTTATACATACAAACTGATCTTGTCACATGAATCATCTTCTTCTGTCGAGTGGGTATCGAGTCTATCGACCCAATGAACCCTGGTGTCAGAGTTTTTAAACCGCCTAGTAGATGGTTTGAGTAACGACCACTATCAAAGACAGCGACCGGGACTGACGGCTTAACGTGCTCTCCGAAGCACGAAATCTTTTTCTTTTCAGACAATCTGGTGATTCAGCCCGCAATGTCCTAACCAAACTGGGGAAAAACTCACAAAGTGATAAATTCTCAAATATCAACTTTGTGTTTCCCCCCTGGGAATCGAACCCAGGACCTCCGGATCGGAAGTCCATGGCACTAGCCACTAGACCACGGAGGCAGTTATGGCAGGAGGCGGCACATGAATCATTAAAGCATATAGCTTTATTGCACCTTGACTTTTTACCTATTACATATATACATACACATGATCACGCCTTTTTCCCTAATGGGGTTGGCAGAGCAACGCAGAGTAGAGCAGCGTAAACGACCTAAATAAAGGTCGTTCCGCCACGTCTGACAAAGTTTTGAGGGTTATTTAAGATAGATTTGTAGGTATATTGCTGTATTGACAGGTTGCCAGCCCATCGCCTAAATTGCAATATACTGAAACCCTCGGATCCCTTAGCTGGTTTCTACAGCATGCCCGGGAGGAAATGCAGCTCGTACATTCTATGTTTTTCTCTCGCTCCCAATCCAAGTCGCTTGAAGCGATAAGGCCGCCTTTGCGCACACTGTTATTTTTAAGTTTTTCAAACTGTACGATTTATGCGCAATAAAGAGTTTATCTATCTATCCAACATGGAACCTACTTATTAGCTAAATGATATTTACCTCGTGGGATAGATCCAAATATTCCTCGATAAAATGACTTAGGTGACAGCTTAACCTTTACATGTCAGAAATGGGAATATTAGCGAATTCGGCTAAAAGCTAATTAGTCCTAATGCTTATTAGAAATAGTTTAGGCTCATAAAGAAATAGGTATACGCAGACAAGAGATCTTTTTGCCAAATTCCGTGAAAAAACATTTGGTTTCGTGTAGGAGATATAATGCTTGAGATAAAAAGAAGCCTGTTTACATCACCAGTAATGCGTGATTATATGTATGTATAATACAAACATCACGCCTTTATCCCTAATGTGGTCGGCAGAGCGTAAACGACCTAAACAAAGGTCATTCCGCCACGTCTGTGAAAGTTCTGAGGGTTATAAAGGATATTTGTAGGTATATTGCTGTAGTTTAGGTCGTTTACGTTCTGTCTACCCCATTAGGGATAAAGGCGTGATTATATGTATGTATGTATACTGCTGTAGTGATAGGTTGTCTTGTCAGCCCATCGCTTAAATTACAATTAACTGGAACCCTCGGGTCCCTTAGCTGGTTTTTACAACATGCCCGGGAGGAAATGCAGCTGGCACATTCTATGTTTTTCTCTCTCTGGGAGGCTAGCAGGATATTAATTATTGTCCGGTAAACAAAACAGTTGGTATATCCTATGTATAATCAATTACAGCATGGAAGTATATAGTTGTTTTAACCAAAATAAATCCAAAGTTCTGATCTTGTCATAAAGAATGTCTTAATAAAACCGGAACATTGCAAAACGGTATTTATTCCCGTCAATAAAGCATCGGATTTTACCGGATACCAGTTTGCGTTACATAACATCGGATTTTCAGAATTTGCGAATCGATTGAGGAAAGAAATGTGTTGTTAACCCACTTATTTTCATTTTGAAAACTGTCTTCTCGGTAAAGTACCGGTGGTTATCTCTCGGCAATAGTTAGTTATTCTGTGGAAATAGATAGTTTCTGAAAATAGAAATAATTTCTAATGTGGTGTTGATTATTAGATCAATAAACTCTTGATTTTAAACCACTTGGTTGTTGTCAAGCAATCAGTCTAGAAACAATCTCAAAACAATCGTCGTCGTCTCAGCTGATAGACGACCACTACAGGACATAGGCCTCCCCCAAGGACCTCCACGATGATCGGTCTATCGTCTTCTGCATCCAGAAGCTTCCAGCGACCTTCACCAGATCGTCGGTCCACCTTGTAGGAGGCCTACCCACGCTGCGTCTACCGTGTCAACGCAGCCACTCCAGAACTTTTCTGCCACAGCGGGAGTCGGTTCTGCGAGCATTCTCAAAGTAATAATATTAACTTTGTGTGTTCTCCGTAAGAATCGAACCCGATAAGCAAAAAGCTCTGGCCAGTTTACCGCAGTTGAATAGTAGAAATACAATACCTTGGATACCCTATAGCTTAGCATTTATTGGATAACCTTTTAATGCAGTTTATTGTATGACATCATAATACCACTGGACTAAACTTTAAGGTACTACATATATTTAATCACGCCTTTATCCTTAATGGTGTAGGCAGAGCGTAAACGACCTAAAAAGAAAAGGTCGTTCCGCCACGTCTGACAAAGTTTTGAGGGTTATTTAGGATAGATTTGTAGAACTATATTATATAGTTGTACTATACTTTAAATGTAAACACTAAGGTATATTGAAGTGTACGTGTACCCTATATCTGAATATTACTAGGAAGGCGAGTACTTGAATAAAGACATAAATCTTATGAAAGCGCAAGCGTATTTGCTAAGATCATTCTCGTCTTTTTTGTTTGCTGTGAATAGGTAGAACTTCCTCAGTCACAGTAGAAGCAAAACTTAATGAGACATTTCCATACATTATCCCCACGTATTATACTAATAGCTAGTAATATGGAAGACAAAAGCTATGGACTTTCACTGCTAAGTAAACGTTCAAATATTTGAAGTGGCGTAACCGTTTATATGCGCATGCACATCACCTATGCAGCCTTGCTTGCAGGCGAAGGTCAATGATCTTTGGTAAAAGTAATTACGTAAGGTTTTGGTTTTTGTGAGGGTTATGGGGTCGTGGAGTAAAGATTTTGATCGTGTTAAACTGTGGTGTCAGTAACAAACCAACTTGAATGATGGCTTAAATTAAAGTATTTTCAAAGAAGATTATATTTTATTATTATTTATTTATTTATTTAGTTGCAATAATATATATATATATATACGTATGACAATCGGTGTCGTTAAACCCGATAGGATTTGTCAACGACACAACATTCCGCTTCTATAGGTACCTACAGTAAATAAATATATACAGTACAGTAAATAATATAGAGATGCTTTTAGCTGTATTTTGATTCAAATATATTTATTCCAAAAGTTATAAAACTTATTAATATGTCGATACCTCGTAGGCTCATAGTGGCCCAATCCACAAAATATTTCTAGGTCTATTATTAAATATTTGTCTTTAATCTGTGTGTATTTTGTCTACGTGTATTATTATTATTAAGCTTGGACAAATATTAATCAACTATACTTACAATTACAAGATATTTGACTTATTACTCCTTCCAAAAAATCACGTATTACCGAGTTCCTACAATTAAAGCTTAGATTAGATCTAGATTATGCTTAGTAAATTTATTGCATAATATTTATTTTTGTTCACACTAAAACTACACAATGAACGAAAACCTTTCGGAAAAGACACAACAATTTTTTGAAAAACAGTTTAACAAGTTTACAGGAAATTGTTTTACTAATTTATGAGTATTATGTGTGGTCAGCATGTGGTTAACGCTGTTAGGTAAGGAGAAAGAACCTCTGACCTCATCTTACTTTACTGGTATTGACTGGTAGCCAGAAGATCCTTATTGATTTTTATGTAACCAAGGAGCCTGTTCAACACATTTCACAATGGCGGCTATCTACCTCCGTGGTCTAGTGGTCTGAGCTATAGGCTCACGTTTCGGAGGTCCTAGATTCGATTCCCCAAGGGGGTGGGCACAAATAGTTGATATTTGTTAATTAATCACTTTATAAGATTTTGTCTAGTTAGGACAATGCTGACTGAATCACCTGATCGACTGTAGAAAATTCCGTGCTTCTGAGGGCACGTTGAGCCGCCGGTCCCGGTCGCTGTCATTGATAGAGGTCGTCACACAAACCGTGTCAGAGAACTATTTGTTGTGATATTAGGCGGTTTAAAAATTCTGACACAGACATCATCGGGTCGATAACTCGACACCCACACGAAAAATTAAATGAACAACAACGGTCAAACGAGAAATTTACATAAAAGGAAATTAGAAAATAAGACATGAATTATAAGGACAACAAAAAATTAAGAGGGCACTTTACCTTCTTATGAAAATTAACATAATTTCCTTGGACTCTTAGGCTTACAGAATAATGTTACAAATAAGAACATTAATATTGGACTCCCATAGGCACAAACACTCTGACTTTTACAGCTTCAAAGATCCTCAAATATGTTTTACATAGTAAAATATGTTTGACATAATTTCTTTGTTACCATTATAAATAACCTATTATGCGCCTACGGGTAAGGCTGCCATCCGTCCTAGTTTCCCCGGATTTGTTCTAGTTTGGAGGCCGTCCGGGGGCATCCGGGCGGGGATTTCAAACAGTTTTTTTTTTTCGCTTAATTAACCAAAATACAGTGGTGTTCACTTGTGTGGGGACATCCATCTTTTATGGTAAAATATTGCGCTCGCTATGTTCGCGTAATTTACTGTTTAGATTTCCGTGTTTCCTCGCGCTCGCGGTTTTTTTTTTTTTTTTTTTCATATAATGTGATGGCAGCCCTATCTTCGCGTGACAACTTGAGATTCTTTCTTTATCATTCAAAAATATATTATTAAAAGTACCTTATTTATTTATAGTATGGCATTATTTGCTGCGAGGTCGAGGTCCGGAGGACAGTGCAGCAGCCGGTGTTGTTGCACCTTTAGCACCACCCGGAGTCACGTGTAGGGTTTTCAAGGTAGTTCCTACGGACGTGGAGCAACATACAATACAATATGCTTTATTGCACAACAGAAATAAAAAGGAACAAACGTAACAGTACAATATAGGCGGCCTTATTGCTAAAGCAGCAATTTCTACCAGGCAACCTTTGGGTATAGAAATTGTAATTGTAACATCGACTTGTAACGACCACTATTAGAAGAATCAGTGACCGGGACTGCCCTCAATCTAATAATCAGGTGAATTCAACCTGCATTGTTCTAACTAAACTGGGGAAAATCTCACAAAGTGATAAATTCACAAATACCAACTTTGTGTCCCCTGGGAATCGAACCCAGGTCCTCCGGATCGTAAGCCCATGGCTCTGACCACTAGACCACGGAGGCAGGTAAAAGTGCCTAATTGCAGTACAATTTATTTATGACTATTATTGGATCTAATTGAACCTATTATACAATGAAGTAATAAATTACGCTCAGTGTCTAACTAATACACAGCAGTGTTGACCTATTAGCTCATTATTTCCATGCTCTGATTAGGTAACTATTAAAAGGTTAGAGAGCAAGTAACTATACAGGGTG
The DNA here is from genome assembly GCA_949820665.1 of Scrobipalpa costella. Classification (NCBI taxonomy): domain Eukaryota; kingdom Metazoa; phylum Arthropoda; class Insecta; order Lepidoptera; family Gelechiidae; genus Scrobipalpa; species Scrobipalpa costella. Next base: position 7,084,787 of record OX463304.1, on the reverse strand, counting down.
TTAAGAACAGCTTTCTCTTCAAGACCCATGGAAATAAAAAAGAGTGGCTCGCGACCACTCTCTCACCGGAGTCCGGCCCCAAACAGCTTGCTGTGTTCAGTTGGTGCGTGAGAGTGCCAATGCCAAAACAGGCATCTTCTGGGTGAGCTCGCTCCATCGTCGACTTTGTCACTGTCATCCCTGGCATTGAGTCTCGAGTCAAGTATTTCAAGTAAAAAAAAATAAGCTGATTGACAGACGATGTCATCATCTGCCTAGCCTTATCCCGTATCTCACGGGGTCGGCTACCTAATCTAGGGGATTGAACGAGGGTACTGATTTTTACACAGAGCGACTGCCATCTGACCTCCGCAACCCAGAAGGGAAACCAGACCCAATCCTAGATTAGGTCAGAGTTTTCAAGCCGCCAATGCTTAGCACTGGTCTCTGACATGGCTTAACGACTAATATCTACGGTATTAAACGATATTAACCGGGACAAACGGCTTAACGTGCCTTCCGAAGCACGGAAAAAGCGCCGAATAAACGTACATATGAAATTCGAAAACCGAAAAACACATTGGTACGTGGTGGGATTCGAACCACGACCTCCCTGCTCAGGAGGCAGCGGCCTTATCCACTACACCATCGGGCTCCTCCTCATTGACAGACGATGTGACGTTCAGAAAACATTCTTCTTGTTGTTCTATTTATATATTCTGTGCCTCTACCAAACGATCACCCAATCCTCGTCACGACATTGCTGATTTTGCTCAACTTTTATTACCGGAAGGACATTCACTATGACACCACTACAATACATACATACATAAAATCACGCCTTTATCCCTTACGGGGTAGGCAGAGCGTAAAACGCCTCGTAACAGGCGCTTTCGCCACGTCTGACAAATTTTTGATGAATTTTGATTGTGATGATTTGTATTGCTGTAGTGACAGGTTGTCAGCCCATCGCCTAAATTACAATACACTGTAACCCTCGAATACCTTTTGCTGACTTCTACAGCATGCCCGGGAGGAAGGGCAGCTGGAACATTCTATGTTTTTCTATCTCTCCCAGTCCAGCATGGAAGAACATGCATGGAGGAACCGGATCAATGGGCGATTCAATGTAAAAAGTAGGACTTAAAATCTTTCTATTGTGGAATCTCGGTATTCAAATATTTATTGTATCCTAGAGAGATCCAATTTGTTCCATCTCGCAGAGAAAATATTTCCCATAGGATTCAAAGACCTAGTTACAATTCAAGTAAATAATATTTCTTTTCATCTTACTTTGTGTCACATATACCTGTAATGCTATCTAGCATTGTATACTAGAGCTAAATAAGAATCTAATGGACGTTATTCGACTAGACGGCACGGCGACGGCAACGGCGACGGCACGGCACCGATGACGGTACCGTGGAAGAGATAATCTATGAAAATCAATAAAATTATAATATAAAATTTAAATTTAAAAGTTAATATAAAATTTCATATAATCACATTAATCATTCTCCATAATTCATAGTTTTAAACTCTTTTTATAATGTTTTTTTTTTTTAAGATACTAGAATATAAGATAAGTACTTGTTAGCCATTATGCAACGAGTGCTACCTTGCCAACAAACTGCTTTCGCAGTTTGGCGAGAATGTAACATATATATTATGTAAATACCTTTTTCGTGAAATAAATAAATAAAAATAATCATGGGAATCAATGCCATGCCTGCAAATGAAATTATTTTCCACTTGCAAGCCATGGCATTGATTCCCACCGGTACCGTCGCGTCGCCGGCCTGACAAACTGCATGTCTTTTGTTTTAGTACGAAGCATGCGCCTCTGTGCGTGCGCTCAAATTGGAACTAGGTGGACGTTGTCGTGTCGTTGCCGTGCCGTCTAGTGAAAAAATAAACCCACGGCATCGTGACGGACCGTTGCCGTGCCGTCTAGTGGATAAAAGCCCATTGTATACTAAAGAACTAAATAAGAATCTATTGTCACTTGAACCGGTGCAGACGGCTCGTGGCAACAATGCGTATTTCCTCTAATTATGTGGGTATGATGTGGTTAAGATTAGTCACAATGAATCTTTCTATCTGATACTTTGTATAACATGTATATCACAAATGTAAAAGCCTTGGTAATATAACATAGAGAGATGTTAAAATACAAGCTCTAATTATTGTGTACAATGTATTTTTGATCCTTGTTAAAATACACACACACACATAAAATACTTATACGATAATAAGTAGTATTTTCTTCTTCTTCCATGCTGGACTGGGAGCAAGAGAAAAATATAATGTGCCAGCTACATTTCCTCCCGGGCATGCTGTAAAAATAAGCAAAGGGATCCTAGGGTTTCAGTATATTGCAATTTAGGCGATGGGCTGACAACCTGTCACTACAGCAATATACTTACAAATCTATCTTAAATAACCCTCATAACTTTGTCAGACGTGGCGAAACGACCTTTGTTTAGGTCGTATACGCTCTGCCTACTCCATTATTGATAAAGGCGTAATTACATGTATGTATTTTCCGCTTCAAATTTCTTTGACTAACTAAAGACACTGAGTTCATACATATTTTGCTTACTGCAATAAAATAAGGTCAAGAATCATGTGTTGGGAATACTTAAGAAGGATCGCAGTGACTTTATTTGTTGATCAAAATCTGGTGATTATTTTTACTTAAACACTTTCCTAAAGTAATGCCGTCACAAGTAACTTTTAGGAGTTAATTGTTGAAGCCAATTGGTTTAGTGATGATGGATGGGAAAAGGGTAGCTACCCGCCTGGTCGGGTGTTGTGATCAGAGGACCGAATTCCAACCGAACTAGTTTGGAACTTGTATATCTGCGGATCACTGAGAAAACTTCGATACCGCGTTTCATAACTTGTGTTTCTTGATGTGGCGCCTACTGTCGCCTACAAACTTTAAAGCAACTAAGATATTGCTACGAGTAGATTGCTCCACAATTCATACACAAAGTCTTCATTCTTCTATGTATATCTTTTTATTAACTGAACTCATGCATACACTAGATACAATGTGTACGGAACCTTAAAGTCAACATCCGTAGCGATCAAGCAACAAGATCAGCTGATCGAGAGTCGCATGTCACGTGCCTCTATAAAGGTTGCCAACGTTCCTATAAAATATTGTTTATACACTTTCGAAATCAAAAATTACTTGGTATTCGAACTGACAGAAGATGGCATTTACTGGGCGCAAGGTTGCGCTCATCGCGTAAAACTGAACACGTGAAATTTTCGTGAAATGTTCGTGGGCTGTCAAAGTTGAGCTCAACTCGGTGTCAATGCGTTTTGCATTGCCTAAAACACACATGCGTCACCTTACGCACTATCCACGCGTAGCGAGAAACTCTACATCAGCGCATCCCTCTGCCAGAACGCGGGCGTATGTGTGTTGTAGGCAATGCAAAACGCATTGACACCGTGTTGAGCTCAACCTTACGCACAGTAAGTTTCGCCTGTGTGTTGCTGCTGCACTTAGTCAGAGTTCAGAATAGCCGCACTGATTACCAGGTTCGTGGGATCAAATTTAACGTGACGCCCTACTGCCAGATGTAGAGATGAGCTTGGTTACTGGCTTGATGCGGAGAGCCAAAGACTGGACTCCGTGGCGCGTCTTGAAGAAGCCTAGTTCCATCAGAGGACTGGCAATGGCTGATGAAGATATTGTATCGACTAAACTTATTGGTTGCAAACTCTTTTGTACATAACTTGTCTATAGATTTTCACTGTGACATATCTATCATAGCTGTCATTCTGGTACAGACCTACGATTATATGCTCAGTGCAGACCTAGGCATTCTTCTGTTCTCCGGATTGTGGGTTGCGATTAAGTTATAACAATATTTACATGTTTTATCGCATTGCCCAACTGTATATTCTGTAAATATACACATTTAAATAGTACGCAGCACCTTTGATTCGCCGTCCTCATCCGCACGCCCTTTTCGCAAAATATTTTCAAGCGAATATAAGTGTTAACCCTAGTCTGTATGTCTCTATTGTCTCAATGCCAGCCCGGATTTCCCCACGACATGCGCATGCGCCGGCTGGTTCCGCTAAAATATCATTCTTGCGGTTCTTAATAAAAAACTGCACCTTAATGCATTTATTACTACCGTAGAAGAAACATCTATGCTGGTCTGGAAGTAATAGAAAATATGGCATATACTAGCTTCTTTTATTCCCGGGCTAATACTTTGAAAACCATAAGAGAAATCGGAGGCACAGATTACTTATAAGGCGCTGGGATGTACTGGGCAGTTTCAGTGTATTGCAATTTTAGGCGATGTACGGACAAAACAATAACAATCCACAAAATAGTCCAAGACCCAAATTACAAACGAGTATTCTCAGACATGTCGAAAACTTTAGGTTAGCTTTAGACGTTCTATTCTACCTACCTAGTTACCTACTGCTTAATTTGATTTACCTACATTCTGTGTCATAAATGTCATATTCAGAATGAAAAATAATATATATAAAGAAAAATACAGAATGTGCCAGCTGCATTTCCTCACGGGCATGCTGTAAAAACCAGCTAAAGGATACGAGGTTGATAACCTGTCCCTACAACAATAAACAAATCTATCTTAAATAATCCTCGAAACTTTATCAGACGTGGCGGAACGACCTTTGTTTAGGACGTTTATGATCTGCTTACTCCATTAAAGATAAAGGCGTGATTACATGTATGTATGTTTATTTACACACATCCTACTTCACTTACAGAATACTCCAAGACGTGAAGTAGGTATAAAAAATAAATAAATCTAAACAAAAAGTAATTTACTTACAAATGGATACGAATAAACTCAGTAGCTCGTATACATTATTTATTCATATGTGTTCCGTGTATTGACTGTGCCTATATACATAATATACAGTAGTTTTGTTGATTGTGTGACTTTTTGGCAGTTGTTCTTTAGTAAATATAAACTTGAACTTACCTACACGTGGCCGACAAACATACATGGTTTTAGCTAATATTTGTACTGGTCAAATGTTTTGGTTCGCTTTACTTTCTGAAGTTATTGAATCAAATTTCACCGGACGCAAGGGAGTTGAGTTGCTAGAGTCATGGAAAGATATTCCATGGTCCAGGTTCAATACTGGCCATAGAACAAAATATACATATTTTTAATTTTATACTATCCTACTAATACCTAATGAAAACTGATGGGCTTACTTCACTACATGGTATAAAACAAAGTCGCTTTCTCTGTCCCTATATCCCTATGTATGCATAAATCTTTAAAACTACGCAACGGATTTTGATGCGGTTTCTTTTCATGGATGGAGTGATTCAAGAGGAAGGTTTATATGTATAATACATGCATAATATAGTAGAGAATCACTAATAATTTCCGTGCGAAGCCGGGGCGGGTCGCTAGTGTTTGTATAAAAAACAAACAAGCCGATCAGTACAAACAAGTAAACCGATCAGTTTTCATTGTGAATAACACTTGTTTATCGTTTAGTGTTAAAATATCCTAGTAATATTATAATTGGAAAGTTTGGAGGCTTGCATGTTCGAGCTGCAACCACTGGACAGATCTGGATGAAACTTGCAAAAAATTTAGGTTACGTCCTGAAATAGGACAAAGGCTACTTTTTACTGCGGGAAAATTTTCATTTACCGCGGGTATAACTGCGGGCGGAAAGCTAGTAACTTATTAGTTTTTATTTTTACGTTAGAATGAAAGCTTAAACATTGTTATAATTTTCTCCGTTCCACATATTTTGATGTAAGTTTATGTTCAGAGAGAATATCTTCAAACATTGAGAGTAACGTAAAAGCATATTGGAATAACCACTTACGTAATAATTTATTTATAAAGAAAGTGCGTATGTCATTCCGTACCATACGTCTCGACTATCAAGTGACAAGTAATTCTTACATCATATTTGCTCTACGATAGACATCGCTGTTGGGAAACATTGAATTATATAAAATATTGGATGACTATTTTTATACAAACACAATGATTAAAGTTTCTAAATATTAGTATACATATAATCACGCCTTTATCCCTAATGGGATAGGCAGAGCGTAAACGACCTAAACAAAAGGTCGTTCCGCCACGTCTGGTTGACAGCTTCCCAGCCCATCGCCTAAATTGTAATATACTGGAACCACAGAATATATAATAGTACTACATACTGGAACCCTCGGATCCCTTAGCTGGTTTTTACGGTTTTCCCGGGAGGAAATGCAGCTGGCACATTATATGTTTTTCTCTCGTTCTTAGTAAAGCTTGGAAGAAATATTAGTATATTGGTAGAAAATAGTAGAAAATACCAACATGATGATAATGCAAGGTAACGAATACTCAAAGTGCATACAAAAGACATCAACGTGTTCAAAAATAATAAATTGTACATTTTGTGTGATACTCGTATAACACACAAACGCACACACACACACACACACACCTATACATACATAATCATGCCTTTAACCATAATGAGGTAGGCAGAGTGTAGACGACCTAAACGAAGGTCGTTCCGCCACGGCTGACAAAGTTTCGAGGGTTATTTAAGATAGATTTGTAGGTATATTGCTGTAGTGACAGGTTGTCAGCGCATCGCCTAAATTACAATATACTTTAACCCTCGGATCCCTGAGCTGGTTTTTACAGCATGCCAGGGAAGAAATGCAGCTGGCCCATTCTATGTTTTTCTCTTGCTCCCAGGCTCGCATGGAAGACATTACAGATTTATAAACAGAATCATTCTATGTGCTTCGGAAGGCACGCTAAGCCGTTGGTCCTGGATAATATCGTTTAATATCGTAGATATTAGTCATTAAGCCATGTCAGAAGCCAGGATTGGGTCTGGTTTCCCTTCTGGGTTGCGGAGGTCAGATGCCAGTCGCTCTGTGTAAAAACCAGAACCCTCGTTCGTTCACCTAGATTATGTAGCCGACCCGTGAGATACGGGGTAAGGATCTTCTCTCCGTATCTTTAGATCTCTAACTTTCGCATGTTTTATACAAAAACATAGAGCTTATTTACTTATCACTTTATTTGTTGGTGATTTTAACTTGAAATACAGATTTACCCTAACAAATTTGCTTCGCTAGTAAAGTAAATTTGACTGCTCTAAAAAAATGTATTGTCTTATATAATCTAATATCAAGAGATTTTAAATTTAATTTCGTGCAGGCAATTTATTTAATTATCTTCTTAAAAGTCTCTTGATCTATTCTAGAGTTTCTGAAATTCTGTGAAGCTCACCCGAATGTCAAATTCTATTAGATTAATCAAATATAACAATCAAGTTCTCATTCTAGACAGCTCAGGTTGCACAATTTAGTGAATTGAAGTAGCTACAGCTAGTGTTGTAGCTGTTGGTTCGATAGTCGATTGGTTATCGATGTTTTGCATTACAATGCAGAAAGATTACAGAAAGTCAACCGCATAACATATATTTCTGATAAGGTTATTGTCTGCGGTTCCGAAATTTGAACCTCTATGTTGAAAAATATTGTGCCGCTAACCTTATCCCGTATCTCACAGGGTCTAAGGGATTGAACGAGGGTACTTGTTTTTACACAGAGCAAGTGCCATCCGACCTCCGAAACCAAGAAGGGAAAACAGACCCAATCCTAGATTAGGTTTGAGTTTTCAAGCTGCCAATGCTTAGCACTGGCTTCTGACATGGCTTAATGACTAATATCTATGGTATTAAATGATATTAACAGAGACCAACGGCTTAAAGTGCCTTCCGAAGCACGGAAAAAGCGCCGAATAAACGTACATATGAAATTTGAAAACCGAAAAACACATTGGTAAGTGGTGGGATTGAAACCACGACCTCCCTGCTCAGGAGGCAGCGGCCCTATCCACTACACCATCGGGCTTTGTATTTCAGATAGGAATGTACGTAGCTATATTTTCAGCTTGTTAGTCCATCTAGTTACTTTTACAGATATTTTTAAAGTAGGTATATCCTTATGTAGGTGAGTAAGAAGCAGTTGGTTCTAGCATTAGTTCAATTCGAGAGTCCATAACATTATTGGTCCTCATCATACTCACTCTCACGCCTGTATCCTTAGAGCGTCAACGTACTATATAAAGGTTGTTCCGCCACGTTTGACAAGTTTTGAAGGTTGTTTTAGATAGAACTGTATATTGCTGTAGTTCTCAGCCCATCGCCTAACTTACAATATGCTGAAACCCTCGAATCCCTTAGCTGATTTTTACATTATGCCCGAGGGGAGATGTAGCTGGCACATTCTTTGTTTTTCTATCGCTCCCAGACCAGCATGTCCTCATCATATTCGTAATCTAATTTACATTGTCATTGACTTTCAAGATCTATCGATATGATGATCGATACCAACATTAGCCCATCACTAGTCACATCAAACAAACTCCTTTTGAATTCAGTTTACGATGTGTCTGGCGTGTGCTAAGAATTAGGGACGATCGTCGGCAGCACGAAACCATTATAAGCTGACCTCTAATTCCATTGACCCTCCCTGACAGCCAGGGTCAGATCAAGTTCATTATGTGACAAAGTACGAAACTGCGTGGGAAAAGTGTATAATCGAATAAAATTACCTAATGTATTTAGATCTCATCTGTTAAATATAGAATCACTTATGTTTATAGAAACTTAGGCTGAAATTTCGGCCTAAGCTGAAAGTCAGTTGTGATTTTAGTTTCGCAACCATTTTAAATTAAAAATATTTATAACCTGCATCGACCTAATATTAGCCTAACTCACATAAATAATGATTTGATTGATAAATAATTTTGCACTCAGAAGCAATCTTCTGCTTAGCGGGTAGATTCTCGAGTCGAACAACCCTGATGTCAGAGTTTTCAAATCGCCCAGTAGTACAAATATTACACCTCTGACATGGTTTGAGTAACGACCACTATCAAACACAGTAGCGATCGGGACCGATGGCTTAACGTGCCCTCCGAAGCACGGAATCCTTTTCCTTTTCGGACAATCAGGTGATTCAGCCTGCAATCTCCAAACCAAACTGGAGAAAATTTCGCAGTGTTAAATTGACAAAAAACAACTTTGTGTTTCCCCCTGGGGATCGCATCCAGGACCTCCGGATCGTAAGCCCATGGCTCTGACGACTAGACCACGGAGGCAGTTCAAAAACAATAATTATACTAAATTAGGAACGTATTCACAAAATGACTGGTTGGGCAACAAATACCTACTGCCCAGTGGCTATGTTTGCACAATGGGACGATTCCAAAGCACGGAATCCTTTTCCTTTTCGGACAATCAGATGATTCAGCCTGCAATGTCCAAACAAAACTGGGGAAAATTTGACAAACATTAACTTTCTGAACAGAAAGAAGCCTCCTGGGGATCGAAAGCAGGACCTCCGGATCGTAAGCCCATGGCTCTGACGACTAGACCACGAAGGCAGTTCAAAAACAATAATTATACTAAATTAGGAACGTATTCACAAAATGACTGGTTGGGCAACAAATACCTACTGCCCAGTGGCTATGTTTGCACAATAGGACGATTCTTTCTGATAATGTGTCTAAGCACAAAATAGTTACTACATCTCTTACAAATCGCTTTGGACTCTGTTGCGAAAGGCATTTGGTAGCTGATGAGACGGCAAAAGCTTGCTTAATAGAGATCTTTGAGGAGATGACTTGGTTTTTGATGGGCCTGGTAGTTTGAGAGGATATTTAATTTTGTGTCGCATAGGGTCATAATGGCATTAACGTTTTCTTCTTCTGTCGTGTGAATGTCGACTAGACCGGCAAGATGAACCCTGGTGTCAGAGTTTTGAAACCGCCTAGTTGCTCAGCTAATAAATAGCCTCTGACATGGTTTATGTAACGACCACTATCAAAGACAGCGACCGGGTCCGACGTCTTAACGCGTTTGTTTGTTTTTCTTTTCGACAATCAGGTGATTCAGTCAGAATTTCCTGATAATTTGACAATTATGTTGATAATTGTCAAATTATCACTTTGTGAGATTTTCCCCAGTTTGGTTAGGACATTCAGAGAAATCCTGGGAATCGGACCTAGAACCTCCGGATCGAGAGTCCAAAGCTCAGACCACTAGACTAAGGAGGTAGCTCAATAAGACCCCCAAACAGGTTAGGTCGATGTAGAGCAAAAGACTTGAAGCTTATGTACTAGTAATAAACGCTTCAAACCAGCCAAGGGATCCAAGGGTTTCTGTATATTGCAATTTAGGCGATACTCTGACAACCTGTCACTACAGCAATAAACCTACAAATCTATCTTTAACAACCCTCAAAACTTTGTCAAACGTGGCGGAACGTCCTTTGTTTAGGTCGTTTACGATATGCCTACCCTAATAAGGATAAAGGCGTGATTTTATGTATATATGTATGTATGTAATAAACGCTTTACACTGAAATAAATACGAGGTGAGTAAGATCCTTTCCCTCTGCTCCGATTCCCACGTTATAATAAATCTGCTAATGATTATTACTTGCTATAACATTCGGCTTTAAAATACAGTCCTCATAATAGAGTTCTCATAATAGACCTCTTCCATACTGGCCTGGAAGCGAGACAAAAACAAATGAAGAGCCAGCTGAATTTCCTCCCGGGCATGCTGTAAAAACTAGCTAAGGGATCCGAAGGTTTCTGTATATTGCAATTTAGGCGATGGGCTAACAACATGTCACTACAGAAATATCTTAAATAACACTCAAAACTTTGTCAGACGTGATAGAACGGCCTTTGTTTAGGTCGTTTATGCTCTGCATACCCCATTAGGGATAAAGGCGTGATTATATATATGTAATGATTATTACTTGCTATAACATTTAGCTTTAAAATACAGTCCTCATAATAGAGTGGTGTGAAAAGTTTCGTAAATTGTAGACTGCGTCTGCGCAGGAAGAAACTCGTTAACCCGATTGGGTAACAACGCCATCTGTCGGCTCGACCGTCTTACTATGATAGTCCAATCCATAAGATTTGCTTTCTTCGTCCAATTTCTGACTGTGGCACATATTTCACGACAAGTTGCTGAATTATGTGCGATGCAATATTTTGAAATATTTATTTTAGCTATGAATAAAGTTTTCACGCAATGTGAATAAAATGGAAATAAAAAGTTCCGAAAAACAAGTTTGCGTTGCAGCACCACAAAAAGGGCTTTCGATGGCTACAAAAATTAAACCACACACTCATAATCTGGTCTTGTTCGAAAGTGGAAACCTTCATAGATTGGACTGTAACATCAGGTCGCCTAAAATGAGCAGTAATGTGAGCATCTGAATAACTCATCTCTCCGCGGTTGTTCACTGCAAGTATTACACCTGGCTTTTACACGGACCCAAAGCAAAGGTGTGGGCTGAAAACCAGCGCTGGTTGATATTACTGACCAGCATATGCTAAGCCCATTATCTATTGTGACACTGGCTTATCTAAAATACATACATACATAACATCACGCCTTTATCCCTATCTAAAATACTGTAACTATTTTGTACTGTAAATGCTTTTTTACTTTATTTACTGTAAAAATAACTTCCAAGCTGGACTGGCAGCGAGAGAAAATCATAGAATGTGCCAGCTGCATTTCCTCCCGGGCATGCTGTAAGAACCAGCTAGGGGATCTGAGGGTTTCAGTATATTGCAATTTAGGCGATGGGGTGACAACCTGTCACTACAGCGATATACTTACAAATCCATCTTGAATAACCCTCAAAACTTTGTCAGACGTGGCGGAACAACCTTTGTTTAGGTCGTTTACGCTCTGCCTTATATGTATGTATGTATGTAAAAATAACCTTCTTAGACTGGACTATAACATCAGGTCGCCGAAAATGGGCAGTAATGTGAGTATCTGAATCACTCTCCGCGGTCGTTCACTGCAAGTATTACACCTGGCTTTTATGCTGGGCCAAGGCATAGCAATAAGCGACAAACTAAACGACTAAAATCGCTGCTTCTTATACATACATATATATACATATCGCCTAAATGGCAATATATAGAAACCCTCGGATCCCTTAGCCGGTTTTTACAGCATGCCCGGGAGGCAATGCAGCTGGCACATTCTATGTTTTTCTCTCGCTCCCAGGCCAGCATGGAAGAAATATAAGAAGAAATACATATAATCACGTCTTAATCCCTAATGGGGTAAGATTTTGATTTAAAATGATATTGTTTTTTACATATATACATTTGATCATGCCTTTATTCCTAATGTGGTAGGCAGAGCGTAAACGACCTAAACAAAGGTCGTTCCTCCACGTCTGACAGAGTTTTGAGGGTTATTTACGATAGATTTGTAGGTACATTGCTGTAGCGACAGGTTGTCAGCCCATCGCCTAAATTACAATATATAGAAACCCTCGGATCCCTTAGCTGGTTTTTACAGCATGCCCAAGAGGAATTGCAGCTGGCACATTATACGTTTTTCTCTCGCTCCCAGGCCAGCATGGAAGAAGAGTATTAGTTGTTACAGTGGGATAAACCTCCATGCTTTACACCACACACCTAGATGGACCGACGCGCTGTATGGCAGGCGGGTTAAAGAGCAAGAGAACGTAATCGATTCCGATCTAGATAGTGAGTGGCCATCTTAGCTCCATTCCTAGCTATGTACCTGTACTGGCCTGATAGCTCAGTGGAGAGCCCTGACCTGCTGAGTTGTAGATCGTAGGTTCGATTAGGGATCAAGTTTGACTGGGCCTTAGGCGCGTATTTATAAACATCACTTGTGTCTGACAGCTAGTTTGAGTTCGTATTAGAAATGTCATTTCACTATATCCATTAGCCAGGACCTGTCCTGGCCAACAATACCAAAATCTGTATCGTACATTTAAGTGTTTATTCAATAAACTCTTTTTGGAGGTGGGTTAACCTCCAGCGGGAAAAAAATACAATATGACTTGTCAAAACCTTTCTTAATATTGCTCTTAACTGCTGTAATTCATGAGATACAACCCTGAAACAGATGGATTCACTTTCCGCGGGGGTGTCGGACACGTTACGTAGTTTTTATTTTCAATAATACAAGATTTTTTTTCGTGATACGCATTATAGTTGATACTTATGCGATAAAAAATACGTAAACTTAAGCCATTTTCTCAAAACTGGAATGAATAAACGACATACGACATTTTCGTGGAATGCCCCTGGATAGCAGCGAAAACTTAATAAATAGGGCTCCGCGGGTATGGAAGCGAAAAAGCCCTTCCTGCTATCTAAGAATATAGATAACTAGCGACCCGCCCCGGCTTTGCACGGAAATCATCAGTGTTTATCTACTATCGTATCTATAGTTTTGTTATATCGGGTACTGAATAAATGTATTTTCTTTCTTTCTTTCTTTCTTCTTTCTTACTATATTATGCATGTATTATACATATAAACCTTCCTCTTTAATCACTCTATCCATTAAAAGAAACCGCATCAAAATCCGTTGCGTAGTTTTAAAGATTTATGCATACATAGGGATATAGGGACAGAGAAAGCGACTTTGTTTTATACTATGTAGTGATGAAGAAGGGTCTCTGTGTTATTTTGCCAACAAACTTACGAGCGTACAACAGATACCTTTCTACCAATATTCTCTCTATTGTTCCTTCACTACACACTTTCTAGCCCAAGCTTCCGTCCTATCTTATGTATACCTACAGCGTGTAGAGAATACTTTACCTGAGACGCTGATTATTTCTGATTACCACACGGCAAACGTCCTGAAACTAGGTGGAGCGATGATATTCGTAAAAAAGCGGACAGAAATTGGATGAGAACGGCTGAAGACCGAGCTGAATGGCGTACCATGGGAGAGGCATAGGTCCAGCAGTGGACTGATACAGGCTGATGATGATGATGATGAGACGCTGATTAATTAAAACACGTGGGTAATTGACAATAGAGATTCTTCTGTTGTGTATCGTCAATCGATCCGATAAACCCTGGTGTCAGAGTTTTAAAACGCCTAATAGCACAGCTAATAGGCCTCTGACATGGTTTGTATAACAACCACTATCAAGACAGCGACCGTGCCCTCAAAACTACGGTTTTTTTTTCTTCCAGACAAGACTGCATTGTTGTAACCAAACTGGGAAAAATCTCACAAAGTAATAAATTTACAAATATCAACTTTGTGTTCCCTCCCCTCTGGGAATCGAACCCCGGACCTCCGGATTGTAAGCCCATGGCTCTGAGCACTAGACCACGGAGGCAGTTGATAATAGAGACAATCTACAGATAATATCTTTCCCGAAGGAAATATAATAATAGTTCGATCTTTTTACCCACACTTATAACTATTTCATTTCATTTCATTTCATTTATTTCATGCAAAATTAAATTACAAAATCATTCACCTTAAATAACTAATTACAGATGGAACTTTTAAGCGCTTACAAATTGCAGGTGTGCAGTAACAGTCCAAAAAGACCTAGGCCTGTGCTAGGACTAGTTACTGTGAAAAAATATTTGCGAGTCGGTCAGCGAGAGTGAATTTGAAATAAGTTAACAATCGTGCTTTTATATTTTTTGGTGAAATCAGAGGTATTAAAATAGTTACAATAAATAATATAAAAATAATAACTAGAGCATGCAAAAGGTTTTCTAGATCAAAAGCTTCAGTGTAAGTGTACTATGCTGGACTGGGAGCGATAGAAAAACATAGAATATGCCAGCGCTGCATTTCCCCCCGAGCATGCTGTTAAAATCATCCGAGGGTTTCTTTATACTGCAATTTAGAAGATGGGCTGACAACCTATCACTACAGCAATATACCTACAAATCTATCTTAAATATCCCTTAAAACTTTGTTAGACGTGGAGGAACGACCTTTACGTGTACGCTCTCACTCACCTCATTAGAGATAAAGGCGTGATTAAGTATGTATGTAATAAATTCCATTGCTTATCTCGCTTTCAGTATTTTCTGTAGCATTAAAATCATCAGCGCTTAAATATTTTTACGAGAACGTTGATTTGAGACTACGTAAAATATTAGACACTAGCCTTTTACGCAGCAGTTTCACCTCCGGCTTATTTAATGAGTTTTCCCGTGGCTATCGGACATTTTCTCGCGGTAAAAGTAGTTATTGTTACTCAAGGTGAATGTAGCTTTTAAAGGTAAAAAATTAAAAAAGTACCATTTTAAGTTAAAAGTTTTTTACCATCCTTATCGCTCTTATGCCATGATGGATAAAAAATACTGTACAAAACCTTTCTCCAGTCCATTACGCACTAGTAACCAGTCTAGAGCTTCTTTCTAGAAGAGCAAGTGCCGGTAGATCACAGTGCTTACGTCATCTGCGCAGGCGCTGACCTGCGGCCGCGACACATGACCCTAGAGATGTGGCGTCACGATCGTTGCATCGATATGTGAAGCAACTAGAAATTTGTCACATATCATAGTTTAAGGTGATTCAGATAAATGGTTGTTTTTAAGAGCTTATTTCTCCTGAACGAATCATTAGAAAAATTTTAAATAAAATACATCTATCTCATGCTTCTATACTGGCCTGGAAGTGAGAGAAAAACATAGAATGTGCCAGATGTATTTCCTCCCGGGCATGCTGTAAAAACCAGCTAAGGAATCCGAGGGTTTCAGTATATTATAACTTAGGCGATGGGCTGACCACCTATCACTACAGCAATATACCTACAAAATAATCTCTCCTAAACAGTTTTCCCGTGCACGACCGATTTTACTTCCTGATGCGACTTGACATTCACCTTCTCTTTAAATTGGGCAAAGTAACTGCGTCTCAGTCTTCCCCTTACTCTCTACATATAATCACGTCTTTATCCCTAATGGGGTAAGCTAACCTAAACAATGGCCGTTCCAGCACGTCTGACAAAGTTTTGAGGGTTATTTAAAATGGAATTGTAGGTATATTGATGTAGTGACAGGTTATCAGCCCATCGCCTGAATTGCAATATTCTGAAACCCTCGTATCCCTTAACTGGTGTTTACAGCATTCCCGGGAGGAAATGCAGCTGGCACAGTTTATGTTTTTCTGTCGCTCCCAGTTCAGCATGGAAGAAATTCATTCCTTCCTCTCTTGCCTTCTAATTTTCTCTTATATGATGTTTTTTTAATAATTCGTCATGTTGTATCACGTGGCCTATCATTCTCCCTGTTCGGTTCTCTAAACTCTCGCTGTAAAAAAAAGAAGCTTTCTACATTAGAAAATTTCTTACACATGTAAGAAATGTTAAAATGGGTTGTATAATTTTGATTTTATACTTAATCATAAATGATACTCCTCTTAACTTATGGATTCAAGTTACCTAAGTTCACAGCGTAAATCAATTTAGCTCTTACTTAAAACACTTAAGACTAATACATCATTTAAGATTTATTAGTGTAATAAAAATGTTAATTGACTCTTGTTAGGCAATAGTAACCTCCTATTTCAAATTATACAAAACATTTTGTTTCGAAATTGCATAGATAAAAGATATAATCACCTTAATGAAATTGAATTTATATTTATTTGACAACCAGAATATTTTGGACGGACTTGTTGCCACATATAGCGAAATTAATAATTCCATCTTAAGACATGGGTGTTAACGTTCGAAATTTTAATAAATTCAAAATATCCTATTAAATTATTACACACAAATTATAGATTTTTATTATTTGTGATTCTATCACGCTTTACGGATTTTGATGTCATTTGGTAGTGTCCTTGAGTTAAAACATTTACTTGGCCACAAATGCTTGATGTAACCATTTTCATAGAGATAAGTCGCTTATTTTAATTCTTTTGTACTTTTTAATGTACGTTTATTGACAACAATATTTAGGATACACATTTATTTAAATATTCAATTTTCCAAATTTTCTTTCATATACGTGTTGAAAAGCACATAGCCCGATGTACAGAGCCCGATGGTGTAGTGGACAGGGCCGCTGCCTCCCGAGCGGGAGGTCGTGGTTCGAATCCCACCACGTACCAATGTGTTTTTCGGTTTTCGAATTTCATATGTACGTTTATTCGGTGCTTTTTCCGTGCTTCGGAAGGCACGTTAAGCCGTTGGTCCCGGTTAATATCGTTTAATACCATAGATATTAGTCGTTAAGCCATGACAGAGGCCAATGCTAAGCATTGGCGGCTTGAAAAAACTCTGACCTAATCTAGGATTGGGTTTGGTTTCCCTTCTGGGTTGCGGAGGTCAGATGGCAGTCGCTCTGTGTAATAACAAGTACCCTCGTTCAATCCCCTAGATTAGGTAGCCAACCCCGTGAGATACGGGATAAGGCTAGGGAGATGATGATGATACGTGTTGAAAAGCGCTGGAGTCTTATTTCTTAAGAAAACAAATCATAAAATAGGGATAAACCGAAAATAAGTATATTTTACTTTAATTATTATTTATTGTTATATCGATGATCCGGTCTCTATTACATTCTATCACCAACAGTCAGTTGGCACTATCTCTTTCTCTATATAATGCAATATGTTAGGATCGATATACAGGGTGGAAACGTTTACATACATACATATAATCACGCCTTTATCCCTAACGGGGTAGGCAGAGCGTGAATGACCTAAACAAAGATCATGTCGCCAAGTCTGACAAAGTTTTGAGGGTTATTTAAGATAGATTTGTATATTTCTGTAGTGACAGGTTGTCAGTCCATCGCCTAAATTACAATATATTGAAACCCTCGGGTTCCCTTAGCTGGTTCTTACAGCATACCCGGGAGGAAATGCAGCTAGCACATTCTATGTTTTTCTCTCGCTCCCAGGCCAGCATGGAAGTTTACATACGTACAAAACATATAATCATGCCTTTATCCGTAATGGGGTTGGCAGAGCGTAAACTATCTACACAATGGTCGTTCCGCCACGTCTGACAAAGTTTTGAGGGTTATTTAAGATAGATTTGTAGGTATGTTGCAGTAGTGACAGGTTGTCAGCCCATCGCCTGAATTACAATATACTGAAACCCTCGGATCCCTGAACGTGGAAACGTTTCCATAATCTAAATTAGGTATAAAAAGCGTAATGAGTGACATTACTTACAAATCTTATCTTCTTATCTATCTTATCTAGCCAATAAGCGAAGCTTACGAATAGATAAGAAAAAACAGTTTTATAAAGTAATCGACTGTTCACGTAATGAAGTAAACGACTTATTAATTACTTATTAACTGACTTAATCTTTAATTTGTCGAAGCAATTTAGGTAAACGCCAAGGAAACATATTTCAGCGTCTATCTATAGCTGATTTTCTACATACATACATATATTCACGCCTGTATCCCTAATGGGGTAGGCAGAGCGTAAACGACCTAAACAAAGGTGTCCCGCCACGTCTGACAAAGTTTTGAGGGTTATTTAAGATAGAATTCTAGGTATATTGCTGTAGTGACAGATTGTCAGCCCATCGCCTAAATTACAATATAGTGAAACCTCGGATCCCTTAGCTGGATTTTACAGCATGCCCGGGAGGAAATGCAGCCGGCACATTCTATGTTTTTCTCTCGCTCCAAGGCCAGCATGGAAGAAGTGATTTTCTAACTGAATTATATTTATAATTTAAGTGAATGACAGGGCTAATTACCGAATAATGAGTAGGTACCCATAGATTTGGCAACCTGTCACTATAGCAATACAAATTACAATCTATAATTGCCCTCAATGTGTGTCAGACGTGGCGAAAGCGCCTTTTACGAGGTGTTTAACGCTCTGCCTACCCCGTAAGGGATAAAGGCGTGATTTTATGTATGTATGTATGTTAATTTAAGTGCTGGGCACGAACGATTTCACTTCCTGATGCGACTTGACAATCACCTTCTCTTTAATTTGGGCAAAGTAGTCTTCCCCTTCCTCTCTACATACATACATATAATCACGTCTTTATCCCTAATGGCGTAAGCTAACCTAAACAGTGTTCGTTCCACCACGTCTAACAAAGTTTTGAGGGTTACTTATTAACTGACTTAATCTTTCATTTATCGAAGCAATTTAGATAAACGCCAAGGAAACATATTTCAGCGTCTATCTATAGCTGATTTTCTACCTGAATTAAATTTCTAATTTGAGTGAATGGCAGGGCTTATTACCTAATAATGAGTAGGTACCCATCGTTTTTTTGTTGAATTTGTCGCCATTTTGTAAAGTGTTTAGGATACTTATTTGACTAGGTTTGCACTATCCCGCTTACCGCTGCGATTTTTTCTTTCACCCAAAGGTTGCCTGGAATAAGGCCGCCTATGTTGTAATTGTCTTTTGCTATTATCTTTTGTGTTGTATAATTTGTATTCTTACGTGCAATAAAGTATTTTAATGTTATGTTTTTCCGATGAACCCTGGTGTCAGAGATGTACGCTAAACGCCTAGCAGCTAAGGTTCATCTTCGAAAGGACCCTGGCATAATTTGTGTAACGACCACTATCAGAGACCGACGTAATTTGAGTAAATCACAGGGTTGATTTTCAAATTAATTTATAATAAAAAAATAAAATACTTCCATGCTGGCCTGGGAGCGAGAGAAAAACATACAATGTGCCAGCTGAATTTCCTCCCGGACATTCTGTAAAAACCAGCTATGCAATCCGAGGGTTTCAGTATATTTTCATTTAAGTGACAGACTGACAACCTGTCACTACAGCAATATAGCTACAAACCCTCAAAACTTTGTCAGACGTGGCAGAACCATCTATGTTTAGGTCGTTTACGCTCTGCCTACCCCATCAGGGATAAAGGCGTGATTATATGTATGTATATATTTTTTACCAGAATTGTCCCAAGTAAAACCTCTGAATCTACAATATTTGGGAGGAATAATCCCGTTCCCTTACAAGTTACCGCCGGCCGGGCGGATCGATAGAGCCCACCTTATTTTTAGATCAACCAGAAATTACGAGTTGTTTGATTCCGTTATCATAACCACCATTTCTTTTATTTTATGATGGATTGGAAGCGATGTGTGACAGAAAATGAACTGTATTTATTTTAGGGCCGTATTTGTAGTAAGCTCTATTGAGTCACTGCGAGTTTGAGTTCGTATCAGAAATGTCATTTCAGTACAAGATGGCCTGTCAAATCCATACTTAATATTGCTATTGCTCTCAAGTTTGATATCGCTTCCTAATTACGAGCCTAAGATTAAGCTGAAAAGTGTCGTGACTTTTGAAGTCTTGTTAGGAGATAATACAATGGTACCTGAAACAGAACCTAGGTCCTCCACACTACTATAAATATGAATAAATAAAATTTCTTTTACATCCATATGTTAAACATCAATTATGATGGACTGGGAGCGATGTGTGACAGAAAATGGACTGTATCTCTTTTAGATTAAGCTGAAAATGACAGGACTCAGTTTTTGAAGTTTTGTTAGGCGAAAATTAAACGGTACTTGAAACAAAACCTAGGTCCTCTAACTACAAGAACGACTTTCCAGTAAGATACACACACTACGCAATTCAGATTTTTTTAAGCGATAGCGGAAACACATTTTAATAGATCTTTGAATCTCTGTTTTACACATATCGACTTGACGTGAGTCAATCGTAACTTCCTCGTGACTTGAGCCATGGGTTCCCGATCCGGAGTTCCTGGGTTTGATTCCCAGGGGGGGGACAAAGTTGATATTTATTAATTTATCACGATATTTTCCCCAGTTTGTTTAGGGCAATGCAGGCTGAATCACCTGTTCGTCTGGAAGAAAAAAGATTCCGTGCTTCGGAAGGCACGTTAAGCCATCGGTCCCGGTTGCTGTCTTTGTTAGTGGTCGTTACACAAACTATATAAGAGGCCTGCTGTGCTATTAGGCGGTTTAAAAACTCTGACACCAGGTACCATCATCTGGTCGGTTGACTCGATACCCACACGACAGAAGAAGAAGAAGAAGAATCGTGTCTTTTATTGTCTTTTTACATACACACATAAACTCACGACTTCATCCCTAATGGGGTAGGCAGAGCGAAAACGACCTACACAAAGGTCGTTCAGCCACGTCTGACAAGTTTTGAGGACAACTGATTATGATGTAGTTTGCTATAGTGACAGGTTGTCAGCCCATTGCCAAAAATTGCAATACATATAACCCACGAATCCCTTGGCTGGCTTTTACAGCGTCCCCGGGAGGAGATGCAGCTGGCACATTCTATGTTTTTCTATCGCTCCCAGTCCACCATGGAAGAATACAATATATTTTATAAAATAAATATTAAGTAATTCCTGTCATTTTAATTCACATCGTCAAATAAATAATTAAAACGCTTCATACAGAATGGTAATTATTAAAGCTTAATTAAATTTTAGTCCTGAGTCCTGTCACTTTCACATTTCACATTTTTATCCCTAATGAGGTAGGCAGAGCGTAATCGACCTAAACAGGTCGTTCCGCAACGTCTGACAAAGTTTAGAGCGTTATTTAAGTTAGATTTGTAAGTATATTGCCGTAGTGACAGGTTGTCAGCCCATCGCCTAAATTGCCATATACAAAACCGTCAGATCCCTTAACTGGTTTTTACAGCATGCCTAGGAGAAAATGCGCCTGGCACATTCTATGTTTTTCTCTCGCTCCCAGGCCAGCATGGAAGAACTTTCATTTTAATTTTAAATTGAACATGTTTGTTTCTGTCTCGAAAGTTTCTGTTGACTTAGGTACAGACTATTTACCGCCAATTTTACGAGTGATAAAAATTGTTTGATGTATAAAATTAATCTATTTACAAGAGTTATCTTCGATGCTGGCCTGGGAGTGAGAGGAAAACATAGAATATGCCAGCTGCATTTTTTTAAAGAGCGACCAAACAATTACATAGCGGATTTAATTTTGATTTGTTATTTTATGTAATAACTAACATTCGGAATTTGGTTAGTTTCTCACTAGTTGGTTAGTTAACAACTCACTAGTTAACTCAGAAATTACGTTTCTAAGTTATTATCAATTTGATTTTCACAGTTTGTAATTTAACGTAACATGCATTTCTCCTGGTGCTTAATTGGTTTGTGTGTGTGTTTTTATTATTCTGTTTCTATTGCTGAAAACCTGTAATTGGCTTTCTGTCTTGTATTAATTTCTTATTCTTATATTAATAGCTGTTGGTTTTCCTCGAAATAAAAAAATTAAAATTTAAAAAAAATCCTTCCGGGCAAACTGTAAAAACCAGCTGAGGGATCCGAGGGTTTTAGTATTTTGCAATTTAGGCTATGGGTTGACAACCTGCTACTACAGCAATACACCTATAAATTTATCTTAAATAACCCTCAACACTTTGTCAGATGTGACTGAACGGAACGATCTTAGTTTAGGTCGTTTACGCTCTGCCTACCTAATTAGGGATAAAGGAATGATTACATTTATGTTTCTCCCATGCTGGACTGGGAGCGAGAGAAAAATATAGAATGTGCCAGCTGCATTTCCTCCCGGGCATGCTGTAAAAATTAGCTAAGGGATCCGAGTTTTTTAGTATATTGCAATGTAGGCGATGGGCTGACAACCTGTCACTGCAGCAATATACCTACAAATCTATCTTAAATAACCCTCAAAACTTTGTCAGACGTGGCGAAACGACCTTTGTTTAGGTCGTTTACGCTCTGCCTACCCTATTAGGAATAAAGGCGTGATTATATGTATGTATGTACAAGAAGTATTCTACTTAGTGTCCTTATTACATCTCACTTTATGAATCTCACTCCCAGCCCATCAATTTAATTGTTATCATAATATTCGATATTTTTTTTAAACAAGTTTAGACACCGAAAATGTTTAACATATATAGTCTATTCAAACGTAAATACAATAGAAATTTCTTCCATGCTGGACTGGGAGAGATAGAAAAACATAGAATGTTCCAGCTGCCCTTCCTCCCGGGCATGCTGTAGAAGACAGCAAAAGGGACTCGAGGGTTACAGTGTATTCTAATTTAGGCGATGGGCTGACAACCTGTCACTACACATTAGCAATACACATTACAATCCAAAATTGCCCTCAATTTTTGTCAGACGCGGCGAAAGCGCCTTTTACGAGGCGTTTAACGCTCTGCCTACCCCGTAAGGGATAAAGGCGTGATTTTATGTATGTATGTATGTAGAAATTACCCGTATTCTACTCTAAATTATATTAGACTCGTGATCCCATTCAATCTTCATTACTTATACGCTTACATTATTCTCGACATTTCTTTTATAAACAAATGGATGGATGAACTCGTCTTTCAATATTATTGTTGGAAGTTCCTTTAAAAATACAACGTCATTTGGACGCAAGAAATTTTACATTACTGCACGTGGTTATAAAAAAAGATTCACGAGGGTTTAACAAATCTTTTACCTTTTATATCGTTCAAATCAGCGCGAGCCTTCCATGCCGGCCTGGGAGCAAGAGAAAAACATAGAATGTGCCAGTTACATTTCCTCTCGAGCATGCTGTAAAAACCAGCTAAGGGATCCGAGGGTTTCGGTATATTGTGATTTAGGCGATGGGCTGACAACCTGTCACTACAGCAATATACCTACAAATCTATCTTAAATAACCCTTAAAACTTTGTCAGACGTGGCGGAATGACCTGTTTTTAGGTCGTTTGCGCTCTGCCTACCCCATTAGGGATAAAGGCGTGATTATATGTATGTATGTAAATCAGTGCGTGCTACGGTGTGGCAGTTACGTCCGTGGCCGCGTCAAAAATATGCGAAAAACGCACAAGAAAGTTAATTCCATAAAAACTACGAGTCGGATAAAAAGAAGCTATGTTGCATACATACATACATATATTCACGCCTGTATCCCTAATGGGGTAGGCAGAGCGTAAATGACCTAAACAAAGGTGTCCCGCCACGTCTGACAAAGTTCTGAGGGTTATTTAAGATTGAATTCTAGGTATATTGCTGTAGTGACAGGTTGTCAGCCCATCGCCTAAATTACAATATACTGAAACCCTCGGATCCCTTAGCTGGATTTTACAGCATGCCCGGGAGGAAGTGTAGCTGGCACATTCTATGTTTTTCTCTCGCTCCCAGGCCAGCATGGAAGTTACTACTTAGCTATGTTGCGGTCATAGATAATCATAATACGGATATTGTTCTGAAGGAACCGTGAAAGCACTCCTAACAGTTTAGCAGGAATATCAAATTTACTAAAAACAGCTTTACTGCCAGATTTTTTTTAAACATACTTTTAGCATATTTATTTTCTTCCGTGCTGGACTGGGAGAGATAGAAAAATCTAGAATGTTCCATCTGCCCTTCTTCCCGGGCATGCTGTAGAAGTCAGCAAAAGGGATTCGAGGGTTACAGTGTATTGTAATTTAGGCGATGGGCTGACAACTTGTCAGTACAGAAATACACATTATAATTTAAAACTACCCTCAACTTTTGTCAGACGTGGCGAAAGCGCCTTTTACGAGACGTTTATGCTCTGCCTACCCCGTAAGGGATAAAGGCGTGATTTTATGTATTATGTTATGTACTTATTTATGATCTAAAATATTTTTTAATGTTGCAATTGAAGGCCATGAACTATTTTCTTAGATGATTCGTTTAGGAGAAACAAGCTCTTATAAACAACCATTTGCCGTTAGGATTCACAGTAAGTTCTTGTGATACGACCCTTCGTAGCGAATAACTTAAGACGTCGTCGTGATTACTTATTTACCGTTGACTGACATCCACTCTTCCCCTCTACCAGATATTCGGCCTTTCATCATTCCAGAGAGAGAAATCTAGCGTTATACTGTACATTCTACTTGGCGGTACAATTTCTCATTTGTTTCAAATTGTTCTAGTTTATTGTCATTTCTACATGTCATGTCATAAAACAAGCAACCGAATATAATCGGTCAAATACATTGCTACACGAAAGCCCGTAAAAATCTGCACTTGAGACTGACAGCGACTTTGAGTTCATATCAGAAATGTCACCTCAGTTCATAATGGCCTGTCAAATCCATACTTAATATTGCTCTTAATATTGAGATAGCTTTATAAATACATACATGCATACATATAATCACGCCTATATCCCTAATGGGGTAGGCAGAGCGTAAACGACCTAAACAAAGGTCGTTTCGCCACGTCTGACAAAGTTTTAAGGGATTTATACGTATATTGCTGTAGTGATAGGTTGTCAGCCCATCGCCTAAATTACAATATACTAAAACCCTCAGATCCCGTAGCTGGTTTTTACAGCATGCTCGGGAGGAAATGCAGATGGCACATTCTATGTTTTTCTCTCACTCCCAGGCCAGCATGGAAGCTAGCTTTATAAATACGGGCCTAAAATAATTTGTGAAACAAATGTCAAGCAAACCACAGCACATGCTGAGTCAGCACCCTTTCTCAACGGTTACGTATTGCAATCCCTAAATTGTATAAGCCTAAGGACATAATTGCTATGGACGAAAGACCTAAAGTTTAAAACAGCTATGGACAGAAGGTCTAAATTGAAAACAACTAACAGTCATTGGATCTAACTGTTGTTAAATCTAAGTTTCTACTGCCTAAATGTAAATAACCTAATGGACAAGAGGTATAAATTTAATATATGTAATGCTCGTTATCTATAAGTACCTAAGGGTGTTATTTTTAATGAAACAAAATATTTTTATATAATTATTTATATTTTTTAATCATAATTATCAAAGTGTCCAACGTGCAACATAATTAGAAAAAATGAAATTGTTAACAATAAAGAATTGATTTTTCTATGCATGCATAATCATTATGCAAGATAGAAAAAACCAGACTGTTAAGAATTTCAATTTATAAATAAAACCTTATTTCCTTAAAATCAGATTGTTTGTTAATCATAACATCAGATAAAATTGTTTCTACACAAAATGTATATAAAGGCAAACTACAAAATGTATAGGTAAGTAAACCTATTAGTTAAAAATATAGATAATGTCAAAATAACAGAACAAGTTAATTACAGATTTGCAGCAATTGATTTTAATAATTCCACATGAGTATACTCTGTTATGTTTTCCAAAATTTTGTCAATTTTAGCCAATTTTTGTTCGTTTTTCGATTTTCTTTTTTTTTGCAATGGGTCGCCGTTTCTTATTTTATCAATTTCAATTTTATTTACATTAGTTTCTTTAATTAGTTCTTTAACTAATCTATAAAATCCTACATGTCGTTTTGCACAGATTTCATTGATGTGATGATGAAATGCCTCTGCTCGATTCTGGGTGCGCGGAATGTTTGGGTCATAACACTGGCTCCAAAAGTTTGGGCTATACATAGGTGGCTGGTTATTTTTTCCATTTACATAATTAATACCAAACCATTCCGCTATTTGACGGGCGTCATCGGAAAGTGTATGTACTAAATCATCAAAATACATATGTGTGTTCGCAGGATTAATGTAGTACAATGCTACTAGGCATTTAATCTCTGTGTTGAAGGACTGATCTGTATTATATTTTTTGGTTAAACCTTCCTTTTGTAATTTTCTATATATTATCTGACGGAGGTGAAAAAAACATCCTTTTGCATTGACACACTCAAAATATTGTCGAAGGCTTATAATGGCGGCTTTCTCGAAATCCAGAATGACGTATTTAGGGTTGACTAAAATATTATTTTCAGAACAAAACTCCATTATCAGTTCGAACATCATGTCATAAGATGTTTTGTCTTTATGAGTAAACAAAACATACAATAAAGGGAATGTTATATCGCAATTTAGCACAGGGCCATGGATGGTGTATAATTGATGGAATATACCGGGCACCACTTTAAAAGTCCCGTCCATAATCCAAAATAAAGCCTGGCCTAATAAAACCATCATTGACTTCGTACTAAATAGAATCACTCTTTTAGTTGAACCAAATATTTTATCTTTGATTACGAAGTCGTCACCTTCATTAGTTTTAAGAGCTACGAAACATGTTACACTCTTCTCTAACGTTACTGTTTGTAATCTGTGATTGTACTGTTTTTAACTATTGTATGATGTGAATACTCTCACCTTCTACTCTGTATCCTAATATTATTTCTGTATTCTTCATTCTGTGCTATTTATTTTGTAACTGAGAATAAAGATTTTTTATGTCTTCTGTGTCTATGTTAAGCAAAAATGTACTAGAACGTCTAGCAATAACAATGCTAAAAGCGCCTGTTGAAAGCGTGTGGTGCGAATAGAGCTTTTCAGTTACTACAGATTCACTGAATCCTATACTATTATGAATCTAATAACGACCCGCATAGCCAAGTTGGCAGTGCATCTGCCTGCTACGCAGAGGATCCCGGGTTCCATTCCCGGCCGGGTAGACGTTTGAATGAAGAATTTAAATGTCTGTTTCTGGGTGTTCTTTGTGGTTGTTTTTGTGTGTGTCCACGGCACTGGCATACAGGGAATCCTAGTGGGGGCTGTGAGTGTGATCGTGTTTCTTTTTTAATAAGAAAGAAACATGCAAAATTTAGACGGACCAATTTTCAGTCTATAAGACGTATTTTAGTATATTTATTAATTGTTAGAGACATACAATAAACGACACAACCTTTTTTACTAACAAAGTAAATCTATTCGGGTTGTTCGCGCTCTGCCTACCCCATTAGGGATACAGGCGTGATAGTATGTTTGTATGTATGTAAATCTATTCACAAATAAGGGTATTATTTTCATTTGGAATAACCATGATACTTCTTAACCAAGATCATGAATTCATCACTATGTGAGATTTTCCCCAGTTTGGTTAGGACAATGCAGGCTGGATCCACCTGATTGTCTGGAAGGAAACGGATTCCGTGCTTCGAAAGGCACGTTATTCGTCAGTCCCGGATACTGTTCCCAATAGTGGTCGTTACAGGTCGATGTTGCTCCACGTCCGTAGGAACTACCTTAAAAACCCTACACGTGACCCCGGGTGGTGCTAAAGGTGCAACAAAATCAGCTGCTGCACTGAAAGAAAGAAAGAAAGAAAATACATTTATTCAGTACCCGATATAACAAAACATAAAAAAAATACAATAAAATACAAAACATGGACACTGAAAAGGGTACCCAACTCAGCGTATGCTGCAGTTTAAAGCTGCAGCGCTGGTTTTCAGCTGGGCCCATAGCATTTTTTTTACCCAACATACACGAGTGCTCTTAAATAACAAAACTCTTACATATAACTAATAACTACACAAACTTAACTCTAAAAGGTAACAATACTATTAAAATATGACCTACTTAAATCTAGTACTTACTCTTGCTAACCTAACGTTACTAATATACTATGACTAAAACAATAAAACCATGTAACTATATCTATACTTATATTATCCATAAAAAAATATTTAAAAATAAAACAAAAGCAAAAAACATTACCAAGCAGCACGTAGAGGGTGGCTTGCTAGATTACTAAATTAAATAAACTTCCATACTGGACTGGGAGAGAAAGAAAAACATAGAATGTTCCAGTTCCTCCCGGGCATGCTGTAAAAGTCAGCAAAAGGGAAAAAAGGGATTCGAGGGTTACAGTGTATTGTAATTTAGGCGATGGGCTGACAATCTGTCACTACAGCAATACACATTACAATCTAAAATTGCCCTCAATTTATGTCAGACCTGGCGAAAGCGCCTTTTAGGAGGCGTTTTACGTTCTGCCTACCCCGTAAGGGATAAAGGCGTGATTATATGTATGTATGTACACATAATCACGCCTTTATAATATATGTATGTATTGCTGTAGTGACAGATTGTCAGCCCATCGCCAAACATATAATCATTTTATGTATGTATGTATGTGTACATACATACATAAAATGATTATATGTTTGGCGAGATTTTATGTATGTATGTATGTACATACATACATAAAATCTCGCCAAACATAATATAATCATACATACATATGTACACAATCTCGTACATACATATGTACATACATACATACATACATACATACATATAATCACGCCTTTATCCCTAATGGGGTAGGCAGAGCGTACACGACCTAAACAAAGGTCGTTCCGCCACGTCTGACAAAGTTTTGAGGATTGTTTAAGATATATTTGTAGATATATTGCAGTAGTGACAGGTTGTCAGCCTGTCGCCTAAATTGCAATATACAGAAACCCTCGGATCCCTTAGCTGGTTTTTACAGCATGCCCGGGAGGAAATGCAGCTGGCACATTCTATGTTTTTCTCTCGCTCCCAATCCAGCATGGAAGTAATGCAATGTAGCATGTATGTATGTATGTAAATTAAATGCACTGTCCTCTGGACCTCGCAGCAAATAATACATACGTACATACATAAAATCACGCCTTTATCACTTACGGGGTAGGCAGAGCGTCAAACTCCTCGTAAAAGGCGCTTTCGCCACGTCTGACAAAAATTGAGGGCAATTTTAGATTGTAATGTGTATTGCTATAGTGACAGGTTGTCAGCCCATCGCCTAAATTACAATACACTGTAACCCTCGAGTCCCTTTTGCTGACTTCTACAGCATGCCCGGGAGGAAGGGCAGCTGGAACATTCTATGTTTTTCTATCTCTCCCAGTCCAGCATGGAAGAAAAATAATGCCACACGATAAATAAATAATAACCATGATGTTTCTTGTCCTCAGAAACGAAGATGTTCAGATCCGTGGCCAGATGGAGCAGAGTCCACTTTATGTTCACAAAGAGTATGAGGTAAGAAAAGATCATCATCATCTCCTTAGCCTTATCCCGTATCTCACGGGGTCGGCTTCCTAATCTAGGGGATTGAACGAGGGTACTGATTTTTACACAGAGCGACTGCCATCTGACCTCCGCAACCCAGAAGGGAAACCAGACCCAATCCTAGATTAGGTCAGAGTTTTCAAGCCGCCAATGCTTAGCACTGGCCTCTGATATGGCTTAACGACTAATATCTACGGTATTAAACGATATTAACCGGGACCAACGGCTTAACGTGCCTTCCGAAGCACGTAAAAAGCGCCGAATAAACGTACATATGAAATTCGAAAACCGAAAAACACATTGGTACGTGGTGGGATTCGAACCACGACCTCCCCGCTCAGGAGGCAGCGGCCCTATCCACTACACCATCGGGCTCTCTTACCTTATGATGTAAGAAAAGATAAATGTTATTATTCTGAAAGTGACAGATAAATTTTAATTTTAGTTTTAGCCGGTGGTATCTAGAATAGAGCCCGTGCTTCGGAAGGCACGTTAAGCCGTTGGTCCCGGTTAATATCGTTTAATACCGTAGATATTAGTCGTTAAGCCATGTCAGAGGCCAGTGCTAAGCATTGGCGGCTTAAGAACTCTGACCTAATCTAGGATTGGGTCTGGTTTCCCTTCTGGCTTGCGGAGGTCAGATGGCAGTCGCTATGTGTAAAAACAAGTACCCTCGTTCAATCCCCTAGATTAGGTAGCCGACCCCGTGAGATACGGGATAAGGCTAGGAAGATGAAGATGATGATCTAGAATAGAGCCCATTTTGATACTATAACAAAATAGACGCAATTTTTTTATCCAGCCAGTCTCGTACTCCACGTCTTTCAAGCAAAATCTTGAATAAATAAATAACCAAACATATTATATAATCACGCCTTTATCCCTATCGGGGTAGGCAGAGCGTAAACGACCCAAATAAAGATCGTTTCGCCACGTCTGACAAAGTTTTGAGGGTTATTTAAGATAGATTTGTAGATATATTGCTGTAGTGATAGGTTGTCAGCCTATCGCCTAAATTGCAATATACTTAAACCCTCGGATCCCTTAGATGGTTTTTACAGCATGCCCGGGAGGAAATGCAGCTGGCACATTCTATGTTTTTGTAAGAATCGGAATTCGAATTTGCCAATTATCTCTATTCGGGCTGTATATCCTTTCTATTTAAGTTTTTAATTTTACTACAATTTATTGGAATTTTAAGTAGCAATTCCGTTTGATGAAATTAATAGAATTCCACGGGGAATGGTAATTAATTAGCCTTGTCACTTTCAGCTACATTCTTGAAACAAGGAATTCAAATGAACATTTTATCAAACTGACAGCACTAATTTCTATTTTAATTATGTAATGTTGTTGGGCCCGAAAGAGCCCGATGGTGTAGTGGATAGGGCCGCTGCCTCCTGAGCGGGAGGTCGTGGTTCGAATCCCACCACGTACCAATGTGTTTTTCGGTTTTCGAATTTCACATGTACGTTTTATTCGGCGCTTTTTCCGTGCCTCGGAAGCACGTTAAGCCGTTGGTCCCGGCTCATATCGTTTAATACCGTAGAAGTTAGTCGTTAAGCCATATCAGAGGCTAGTGCTAAGCATTGGCGGCTTGAAAACTCTGACCTAATCTAGGATTGGGTCTAGTTTCCCTCCTGGATTGCGGAGGTCAGATGGCAGTCACTCTGTGTAAAAACAATAACCCTCGTTCAATCCCTTAGATTAGCAAGCCAAACCCGTGAGATACGGGATAAAGCTAGGGAGATGATAATGTTGTTGGGCCAATGCCATGCCGTCAATGCCGACGTGTCATATTTATTTTATGTTCTTTACTTTCGGTTTCTTATAGACTGATGAAGAAGACGGAGACGAGTGGGAGGTGAAGAGGTCCAGGGTGCATCTGGGCAGCCTGATTGGAAGCGGGGCGTTCGGTAGAGTTTACGTCGCTTCTCTCGACATGCCTGGCGGGGAAACACAGATTGTGGCAGCTAAGATGTTGACTGGTACGTGCTGCAGAAGATAAGATCTTATAAAACCATTTTCCGTGCATCCAGTTGTTTTTTTTTTCAGTGTGAAGTTGCTCGGGAAAAGGTACCTTATGGAAGGTTTTAAAGGGGTACTTTTTGAAGGGTTTTTAAAGTAACTGATATGCATAACTCAAAACCCTCTATAAAGTTCCTTTTCATGTGGAATGTCTCAATTGTAGTTTAATCTATACCAGAGGTGCATACATACATACATATAATCACGCCTTTATATTGTAATTTAGACGATGGGCTGACAACCTGTCACTACAGCAATATACATAAACATCTATCTTACATCACCCTCAAAACTTTGTCAGACGTGGCGGAACGACCTTTGTTTAAGCCGTTTACCCCATTAAGGATAAAGGCGTGATTATATGCATGTGTTTAATGGCTATTTTTTTTGTCATACGCGCAAAAATACCCGTGTTAAACAGTTATAATGTGTACTAAGCGGGAGTTTTAAACAAACATCAGCTACCTTCCTTCTAATATTGAGCATTTATATCCTTCTATCAGATACCGCCACAGCGGAGGAGCAGCAAGACTTCCTCCGTGAGATCGAGATGCAAAAGCATGTTGGGTCCCACAAGCACGTCATTAGATTAATAGGATGCTGCACTAGAAGAGCTCCTCTCATAGCACTGATAGAGCATGCACCCAGGTAGGAATTATATTTTTATTTTTCGTCTTCTATGCTGACTTGGACTATTAGGAGCTATATCATCTCCCTAGCCTTATCCCGTATCTTACGGGGACGGCTACCTAATCTAGGGGATTGAACGAGGGTACTGGTTTTTACACAGAGCGACTGCCATCTGACCTCCGCAACCCAGAAGGGAAACCAGACCCAATCCTAGATTAGGTCAGAGTTTTCAAGCCGCCAATGCTTAGCACTGGCCTCTGATATGGCTTAACGACTAATATCTACGGTATTAAACGATATTAACCGGGACCAACGGCTTAACGTGCCTTCCGAAGCACGGAAAAAGCGCCGAATAAACGTACATATGAAATTCGAAAACCGAAAAACACATTGGTACGTGGTGGGATTCGAACCACGACCTCCCGCTCAGGAGGCAGCGGCCCTATCCACTACACCATCGGGCTCTCTACTATTAGGAGCTATATGTCAGCATAGAATTCATATCCTTTTAGGGATTTGGTGTTTATCAACCGCTCTGACAAGGGATACTGGCGTGATAAATCTTGTTTATTTAACTACCGTGTCATTAACGCAATATGTTCTTTCATTGGAAGGGGTGATCTGCTGACGCTGCTGCGGTCAGCAAGAGGCAGGAGAAGAAATGACGATGGATCCACAGTGACGAGGAGAGTCGGCAGTGACGTCACCAGGATTGGCAGTGATGCGACTGGGCGACCCTCTGAAGCTGATTGTGAGAAAGCTTAATTTTAATTTAATTTAATTTGCTCTTCAAATGTTTAAATGTATTCTTCTGTAGGGACAGCTTCCTTTCCAAGCTGATAGGGGTTGATCAGTCAACAAAACTTAACAACTTTCAAGAGGAAGCTCTTGCAGGAAATTTAAAAAAAAAAAAACAACTTCCCCATACAAATCGTCTGATCGTGGTAATTTTGTATGGGCAAGGCTATTTCTTTTTTCAATTCCTGAGAAAATTTCCTTTTAAAAGCAGTTCAGTTTCATCGCGGGATGCTGTCCTTACACCCGTTATATTCATTTCGATCTTGAATATAAGACAAAATAGCCTCTATCTTCCATGCTGGCCTGGGAGCGAGAGAAAAACATAGAATGTGCCAGCTGTATTTCCTCCCGGGCATGCTGTAAAAACCAGCTAAGGGATCCAAGGGTTTTAGTATATTATAATTTAGGCGATGGGCTGACAACCTGTCACTACAGCAATATACCTACAAATCTATCTTAAATAACCCTCAAAACTTTGTCAGACGTGGCGGAACAACCTTTGTTTAGGTTGTTTACGCTCTGCCTACCCCATTAGGGATAAAGGCGTGATTATATGTATGTATGTATGTATGTAATAGCCTCTAAAAAGAGCGTTCCAGTACTCTTGCTTCAACTTTTTTGCCAGGCGCTTTACAAACCTTGTTTCTTTTACAGCGGAGTACACAAACTTAAGCGACTCGGATCCACCTTTACCTGATGAGAAGCAGTGTTCAGGAGACTCGAAGACCAGGGACCATTATGTAGCTGAGCCAGCTCTACATTTAGATAGCAATATAATGAGAGACTACGCCTTGCAAATTGCCTTAGGCATGAGGCATTTGGAAGAGCGGGGAATTACTCATAGGTAAGTGATTGATTATGTTTTTTTATAGTATGGGTTTTATTTTCTGCGAACTGCCTCCGTGGTCCAGTGGTCAGAGCTATGGGCTCACGATCCGTAGGTCCTGTGTTTATTTCCTAGGAGGGGGTTCATATTTTCATATTTGTAAATTTATCACTTTGTGAGATTTTTTTGAAAATGCAGGCTAAATCACCTGATTATCTGAAAGAAAAACATCCGTGCTTCGGAGGGCACTTTAATAGTGGTCGTTACACAAAACAATGTCAGAGGCCTATTAGTTGTGCTATTAGGCGGTTTAAAAACTCTGACACCAGGGTTCATCGAGTCGATCCACTGCGAGGTCCAGAAGAAAGTGCAAAAGCTGGCTGCGTTGATCTGAGCACCACCAGGGGTCACATTTTAAGTTAATTGATACGGATGTGTAACAATCACGACTTAACCATAACTAATACAAGTCTACGTATATATCTGTCATGTTCTGTCCTGAGAGAACTGAAAAGGACGCCAATAATTCTAGTCAAGTTGTGCGCTCTACGAATCGATAGCAATATTAACCAATTACGACCCTATTATTAACGACTGAACGTGCCCTCCGAAGTAGGGAATTCTTATACAGGGTGTAAGGGACAGCGTCCCGCAAACTGATAGGGGTTGCTCAGTCAACGACACTGAACAACTATCAGGAGGATTTTCTTTTTCAAGAAGTGAAAAAAAGTTTTTTTATACAAATTGTCTGATAGACGTGAAATTTTTGTATGGAACATCTTTTTTTATTCTTAGTTGTTCAGTGTCGTTGGTTGAGCAACCCCTATAAGTTGCGGGACGCTGTATCCCTTACACCCGGTATACATACATACATACATATAATCACGCCTTTATCCCTAATGGGGTAGGCAGAGCGTAAACGACCTAAACAAAGGTCGTCTCGCCACGTCTGACAAAGTTTTGAGGGTTATTTAAGATAGAATTCTAGGTATATTGCTGTAGTGACAGGTTGTCAGCCCATCGCCTAAATTACAATATACTGAAACCCTCGGATCCCTTAGCTGGATTTTACAGCATGCCCGGGAGGAAATGCAGCTGGCACATTCTATGTTTTTCTCTCGCTCCCAGACCAGCATGGAAGTTTATACCCGGTATACTCATGAAATAAAGCAGCGAATCTAATTCCTACTAACAATAAGTTAGTGAAAAGTCAAAGTCAAATCATTTATTTCCAAATAGATTCCTAAGAACACTTTTAGAAAGTCACAAGCGAGTCTATTACAAAGAAAATTAAATTATATCTGTGTCACATAATAAAATAAAACTATATCACAATGAAGAAGAAGCATGAGAAACTCGCACTTTGCGCCCCTTCCTTCGTTTTATCTTATTCTTACTTTTGTCCTTCTTTTTGTTCAAGATAGGGTTTGTGACCGCAATGTGTGCCAATTTCTTAGGCTTCACTGGAATATCAGAGCTCCATACATCTTTGTCATTAGTATAGTCATCAAATTTATAATAGGCTTTCCAACATTATGTGTTTTTAATAGTATTAAAGTTCAAGGCATAGGGAGCACATTGGAAAGAATTCCTTTTCGCTATTCGCCGTGCACCGCAATAGAAACAAAAAATAGACGCCGAGTGGTTACCACTTAGGCCCGTATTTATAACCGACACTTGAGATAGACAGCTAGTTTGAGTTCGTATCAGAAATGTAATTTCAGTACAATATGGCCTGTCAAATCCATACTTGAGATCGGTCTCAAACTTGAGATCGCTTTATAATTACGATCCTTAGTGTTGTAATCGCTTCCAGTACCTGTTATACATTTTTTACAATTTTATCTGGCATGAACGATTTTTGAAAAAAAAAAAATTATTTATACAAGATTATTTATTTTATTTTACAGTTTGTGTGTGTACAAATTTACCTACCCATCATCTCCCTAGCCTTATCCCACTAGCTTAACCTACCCAATTTGTTTATTAATATTGTTAGTCTTTTACGAGGCGTTAAACGCTCTGCCTACCCCGTAAGGGATAAAGGCGTGATTTATGTATGTTAGTCGTAAGATATGGGATTTTCCTGAAATAAACATTTATTATTATAAGTTCTCGTATATCTGCGTATTCCATGTTTTGTTTGATGATTAATTAATTACCTTCGCATATTAGCACAAGGTTATTTAATCGTCTTAAATCCGAAGGCGGTTTAGATGGGGGTCGAAAATGCCACCTAATTATTTCTTTACATTACATTTAATTCTTCCATGCGAAAGAAATACATAGAATGTGCCAGCTGCATTTCCTCCCGGGCATGCTGTAAAAAGTAGCTTAGGGATTCGTGGGTTTCAGTATATTGCAATTTAAGCGATGGGCTGACAACCTGTCACTACAGCCATATACCTACAAATCTATCATAAATAACCCTTAAAACTTTGTCCGACGTGGCGGAACGATCTTTGTTCAGGTCGTTTACGCTCTGCCTTGCCTACCCCATTGGGGATAAAGGCGTGATATTATGTGTATGTGCAATTTAGGCAATGGGCTGACAACCTCTCACTTCAGCAATATACCTACAAATCTATCTAAAATAACCCTCAAAACTATGTCAGATGTGGCGGAACGACCTTTGTTTAGGTCGTTTATACTCTGCCTACCCCATAAAGGCGTGATTATATGTATGTATGTACATTAAAATTCATGGCTTTTAGTATTCAATATACTTATTTGTACGATACGTTTTACGATACATATTCACCATATTTCCACCAAAATTAGGTCATCAAGAGGAAAAGGGAAATAAATACGCTCCAAAAATTTCAATAAGCCAGAATTCGAATTGCCAGTAAAAAATGTTATTTTTTAGGATTTTAGCATATGTGAGCAAAATGTGAATATATTGGGAACATTTTATTATTCTCCTATTTGCTCGGAAAAAGGTTCATAATTAAAAAAAATCTAAACCTACATTCACTCTTTTCGGTCCTCATATTCGCAGACGCCAGCAATTTCTCCAAACCGACAACTATGTAATTAACGACCGCTTCACGAAGTCTTTAAGGACACACTAATATGGTTTAGGTGTTTTTTTAGTTCACATTATTGATTACTAGCGACCCGCCCCGGCTTCGCACGGAAATTATCAGTGTTTCTCTACTATATTATGCATGTATTATACATATAAACCTTCCTCTTGAATCAATCACTCTATCCATTAAAAAAAACCGCATCAAAATCCGTTGCGTAGTTTTAAAGATTTATGCATACATAGCGATATAGGGACAGAGAAAGCGACTTTGTTTTATACTATGTAGTGATTTTAAGGCTGAATGTGCATACAACTTTTTAAATTTACAAAATGGAATGAATGAATGAATGTGCGCCTGCCAAAGGCGTCATGCAAATCTTAAATGTCAAAATATTATGGAGGATTCGCTAGTTTGATGTTTGTTTTAAGTGTATATATTGATAAGATAAGATAAGATAAGATACAATTTATTGATAACATTCAGTTACACGTCTTCTTATTAACAATATAGTTAATAAAACATAATTATTTTAAACATCAAAATACAACTTAATATCAATATTAAAGATAAATGATAGCGTAATAATCAATATAAAATACATTATTTTATTTGTAAGGTGTCGGCGGTAGCGACAGAAAATTATTAAAATCATAGAATATTTCTATCAATAGCCACTTTTTCAGTCTTCTTTTAAAAGTTGGGACAGAAGGTGCATCTCGAACGTTTGCCGGTAGCCTGTTATAAACTTTAGGGCCTAGGTGGTAGATAGACCGTTCCGACTTTGCTAGTCTGACCGGGGGGGGGGGGCAACCAGTTGTTCACAGTCTTTATTGCTACGTAGGCTGTGCGATGTATTTACGCCTTGACGCGCGAACAAGTGTAAGTGTGTGTGTGTGTATTGTTATTGTTTCCTCTTATATTACTATAGTCTTACTTGTAATACAACTACTAAAGCTATATACGTGGGACACTCAGAAAGTTTTGCGACACTAAAAAAAATTGTTCTACAGGTACATATATTTTTATTAAATCTTTTCAAAGTACTCCCCACCAGCCTCTATACAAAGATTCATGCGTCTGAACCAGTTTTCAAAACACTTTTTCCAGTCCGCCGTAGACACCTCGTTTACAGCCTGCTCGAACGCAGCCAGCGCATCTTCCGAAAATTGTATCCCCTTGAGCTGATTTTTTATTTTTGGAAATAAAAAGAAGTCACACGGTGCTAGATCAGGGCTGTAAGGAGGGTGACCCAGGAGTTTGACTGGTGTGCTGTCCAGGAAGTCCCTCGTTTTGAGCGCGGTGTGTGCAGGCGCATTGTCGTGGTGGAGCAGTAGTCCGCGGAGCCCTGTGTTTGGTCGCTTGTTGCTCACAACAGAAAAAACTTCTGGTAAACATTTGGTAGTATACCATTCGGCGTTAATGCTTCTTTGATCTGGTAAGGGAATTGAGGCCAAGTTGCCAGTCAAATTAAAAAATCTGGCGATCAAAATCTTCCCCCTGTTTCGAGATCGCTTCACTTTGGTAGGCGTTGGTTCATTTTGAAACACCCAAACTGTCGACTGGCGCTTGGTTTCTGGATCGTATTGATAAATCCAGGACTCATCACCTGTTACGATGTCGTAAACACGCCGAGACGAGCCTGCTTCAAATTTGTTCAGCATATCACGGCACCATTCCACCCGGGCCTGCTTCTGAGCGTCGGTGAGGTAGTGCGGCACCCAGCGCGATACTATCCTCCTCACGCGAAGATGCCCATGTAGAATCTCGTGAACGCTTCCCGATCTAATCTTTAATATGTGCTGAATCTCCTGATATGTAATTCGCCTATTATCTTGGATTAAATTTTTCACTGCTAGCACGTTTTCTTCCGTAATAGCCGTCAAAGGGCGACCGCTTCTTCCTTCATCCCCCAAGGTTGGTCGACCGCGCCTAAATTCGTTATACCAACGATACACGGTTGCCTTGGAGGGGCTTTCATCCATAAATGCCATTTGAAGTCTATCGAACGATTCATCCGGTTTCAGGCGACACTTGAAATCGTAAAAAATCATAGCTCTAAAATGTTCCCGGCGCAGATCCATTTTTCAGTAAGACACGATACTTTGAATTGGCTCGCAAAAAATGTGGAGGGAAATTTTGAAAATGGAACACACATATTTTTACTTACAAGTAATCATATTTTCAAAAGAGATTCTAACCGGCCAGTCTGCCATATATAAAAACTATTTATCGCAATACTTTCTGAGTGGCCTGGTATTGTCGATCGAGACGCCAATGCTCCAAATAAGTAGGAGTTTTATAGTTGTCCTATTCAGTTTACGCTTATTTAAAAAAAATACTGGTTTATTCAGGTCATTCATGGAGAAAAACATAACTAAATTAATAATTTCTTCCATGCTGGACTGGGACCGAGATAAAGATATAGAATGTGCCAGCTTCATTTCGTCCCTGCCACGCTGTAAAAACCAGCTAAGGGATCACTACAGCAATATACATACATACATACATATTAACACGCCTATATCCCTAATGGGGTAGGCAGAGCGTAAACGACCCAAACAAAGGTCGTTCCGCCACGTCTGTTTAAGTTTTGAGGACTATTTAAGATCAATTTGCAGGTATATTGCTGTAGTGACATGTTGTCAGCCCATCGCCTAAATTACAATATACTGAAACCCTCGGATCCCTTAGCTGGTTATTACAGCATGCCCGGGAGGAAATGCAGCTGACACGTTCTAAGTTTTTTTCTCACTCCCAGTCCAGCATGGAAGAAATACTGCAATATTCTTATAAATCTATCTTAAATAACCCTCAAAACTTTGTTAGACGTGGCGGAACGACCTTTGTTTCGGTTGTTTACGATCTGCCTATCAGGGATAAAGGCGTGATTATATGTATATATGTATGTTTAGTTGTTGTCCTTTTAAGATTTTTTTCTGAAAATTACTGGGTTTATTCAGGTCATTCATGGAGAAAAAACATACCTAAATAAACAATAGAACTTGTTGCGTTTACACAAAACATTACAAGAACCTGAATTGTCTGATAGAGGGCTACCCGGTCAATCTCCACCCTCCCAAGGGCGGCATGCGGCAGTCCCGGGCCTCGTTTCCCGGTAAACGGGGGTATATTCCCCGAATTTCGCCTGACAACAGCCCGCTACCTTAGATTATATTTATCGCTGGAGGCTGGGGCCTTGGCCGCAAAAGGCGGAGGGTACAGAAGTTAAGCTTCATACAGTGCGGTTCGGGGTACGATCACGTAAACATCGAACAAAAACAAACGAATCTCAACCCAAGTTGTCATTATACATAATTATAATCATTCATTTATCCCTAATGGGGTAGGCAGAGCGTAAACAACCTAAACAAAGGTCGTTCCGCCACGTCTGATAAAGTTTTGAGGGTTATTTAAGATAGAATAAAATTACAATTTTTGAACATCAGCTTGTATTCGTTCTTATGCAGGGATAAAAATAAACAAGTATGTTTTCCATGCTAGCTGACCCTGGCTACTATTTTACATAGTGGTATTAATTTATTCGTAAAGGTAGTTTATCATAAACGCATTTGGTAACGCCTGACAGAAAGTGAAAAGCAAATTTCATGAGCCCTACTTAGAAGCCATAAAAGTCTTATCAAAGGCGCTCACTACTTTGAGTCTGGGCGTGTTTGTTCTAACTACCATATGGATTACTGTAAAAAAAAAAGTTTTTTTCTATTAAATAGCCATTCGTACACGTCACATTAAGGTACAAACACACTTTTAAATGTAAGTTTGAGCCATAATTTGTACCGAATCGTTGGAGCGTGGTTTTCTCTCCAGCCATCGAACCTTGATTCCTGAAGAGTTGCTTAGCAACTGTTGTCATGGTAACTAAGAAATTCCAAACAGACAGGTGACCGCCCAAATTAGGGTTCCGTATCGACTAGCTATAAGTATTTCTAATTCTGTTTAAGAATATAGGTAAACAAACTTTCACGTCTTTTTATTTAATAACACGTTTCAAAAATAATTTATAGCTGTTGGCAAATTAGTCTTCTTCTTTGCGAGTGGATTCTCAAGAAGAAGAAAGAAGGAAGATCAAAGAAGAGAGGCAAATTAGTTATATTATATTACTAAAACAACTATTTCATTATGTTGTCATATCTAATAGCTAAAACTTATTTTAGAAACAAGATCTTCGATTATTGACATGAAACTGTGTTTACCTTTAGGTATTCAAAAACTGAGTTGGAAATACTTACCTAAAGGGACTTTTATAATTTCTTTAATAAAATGTTGCAATATGTCTGATTAACACCAATCAAGGTTCTTTCAACTTCAACAACAGGTTTTACTTCCATGCTGGCCCGGAAGTGAGAGAAAAACATAGAATGTGCCAGCTGCTTTACCTCCCGGGCATGCTGTAAAAACCAGCTAAGGGATCCGAGGGTTTCAGTATACTGTAATTTAGGCGATGGGCTGACAACCTGTCACTACAACAATATACCTAGAAATCTATCTTAAATAACCCTGAAAACTTTGTCAAAAGCGGCGGAACGACCTTTAGGTCGTTTACGCTCTGCCTACCCCATTAGGGATAAAGGCGTGATTATATGTATGTATGAAAGGTTCTTTCAATAAACAAATATTACAAGTTATAGAAATATTAGGGAAAACCGTCTTTTAAAAATTAAACTAGGTCCGCACCTATAGACCTACATAAAAAACAATCTTAAATAGGTTACAATCATATTCTATCAAAGGCAGAAAGGAAAATTCGTTCGTGGAAAATTTCTTTCTCTAAGAATTGATAACACAGACAGAAACCATATTTAATATACATGTAGGTAACTCACTTACCTATAACTCGTACATCATCATCTCCCTAGCCTTATCCTGTCTCTCACGGGGTCGGCTTCCTAATCTAGGGGATTGAACGAGGGTACTGGTTTTTACACAAAGCGACTGCCATCTGACCTCCGCAACCCAGAAGGGAAACCAGACCCAATCCTAGATTAGGTCAGAGTTTTCAAACCGCCAATGCTTAGCACTGGCCTCTGATATGGCTTAACGACTAATATCTACGGTATTAAACGATATTAACCGGGACCAACGGCTTAACGTGCCTTCCGAAGCACGGAAAAAGCACCGAATAAACGTACATATGAAATTCGAAAACTGAAAAACACATTGGCACGTGGTGGGGTTCGAACCACGACCTCCCGCTCAGGAGGCAGCGGCCCTATCCACTACACCATCGGGCTCTTTTTACCTATAACTCGTACATCATGTAATTTATTTATTTATTGGAAAATAAATTTTACAGCATTACAGCTTAGTGCATAGGGCACTGTAAAAACTAAGGTAACAAAATTATAGTATATACAAAAAGTAAAATAAATTTAAATATTAAATAATATTAATTACGTTCGGATAAACACAAACACTCTTTATACATTTTTGCGAAATGATCCGCATAAA
Source organism: Scrobipalpa costella (assembly GCA_949820665.1). NCBI lineage: Eukaryota > Metazoa > Arthropoda > Insecta > Lepidoptera > Gelechiidae > Scrobipalpa > Scrobipalpa costella. Next base: position 7,042,399 of record OX463304.1, on the reverse strand, counting down.
AGTCTGTCATATACCTGGCATCCTAGTATGATAGAAAAACCTAGCATACTCAATATATTCATATCTAATTTACAACAAGTTTGACCAAACATCAAAGATAAGAGTTTAAAAACTTTACGTTATATAATTCCAGGGACCTAGCAGCAAGAAACATCCTAGTGGACGGCGCCGGGGTGCTCAAAGTGGCAGACTTCGGCCTCTCCCGGTCAGGAATCTACGTCCACACGAGATCCAGGCCCGTCCCTCTTCGGTGGCTGGCTCCAGAAGCCATTATTCACAGCCAATACAGTAATGCTACTGACGTATGGGCGTTTGCTGTGCTGCTGTGGGAGATCGCTACATTAGGTCAGTTAACCTCTACTAATGTAGAATAGAACAGTTGGTGACTTGATACAAAAGACTTCTTAGTTAGACAATAGCATTTAACATCACTGATGTTGCCGGGGTGCTCAAAGTGGCAGAATTCGGCCTCTCCTGGTCAGGAATCTACGTTCACACAAGATCCAGGCCCGTCCCTCTACGGTGGCTAGCTCCGGAAGCCATTATTCACAACCAATACAGTAATGCTACTGACGTCTGGGCGTTTGCTGTGCTGCTGTGGGAGATCGCTTCATTAGGTCAGTTAACCTTTACTAATGTAGAATAGAACAGTTAATGACTTGCTACAAAAGACTTCTTAGTTAGAGAATAGCAATTAACATCACTGATGGTGCGGGGGTGCTCAAAGTGGCAGACTTCGGCTTCTCCCGGTCAGGAATTACCATCATACATTCTCAATACAGTAATGCTACTGACGTATGGGCGTTTGCTGTGCTGCTGTGGGAGATCGCTACATTGGATCAGTATAGAATAGAACATTTACCAGTAACGAGTAGATCAGTCCGTTTTCGGTGACTTGCTACAGAAGTCTTCTTAGAAAATAACATTACTGACGATGCTAGGGTGCTCAAAGGGGGGCAGACTGCTAAAGGGATATTTATCTTACCGAAAACGCTTCGCTCGCGTAGTATATTCATACAATTTTCGTAAAATGTGTTCACTTTGCTGGCGTATCGTACTAATTCTTCGAAATTCCGTGCATAGTCACTATATTAATCTAGCTTTCGTGGTGCGCCGCGCTCGCAACACTAGCATAACGTAGGTATCGATTGTGTATGATTAATTGTTGACGACAAAATAAGCTAATAACCTTAGATTAATCAAGGTGGCGCTGGCGCGCCCAGCGCCACCTTAATTAATCTAAGCTAATAACATTCAGATGACTGAAAAGGGGATCCAAATACTCCAGTGCCCCAGACTTACGTAGTAACTATTATCTAATCTGTGCCCAGACACAGTTAATCCGACACTAACACCGAGACCTGTTTTTTTTGTTAATGTTATTAACCTGAAAATAGGTTCTTAATTTTATCATTTCTGTCATTCCAGGCGGCTTCCCCTACGCAGAACTAAGCAACCAAGACGTGCCAACATTCCTCGCGCACGGCGGTCGTCTCCCGAAGCCTGCCCGCGCCTCCCCCCGGCTCTACCAGCTCATGACCGAGTGCTGGTCTCCGGACCCTCGCGACCGCCCCACCTTCGCGCAGCTGGTGGATAGACTGACCATCCAGATGCAGCTATACGTGGATTTAGATGCTGTGTTCTCGGAGGAATTCCCGGATTTTGCGTTGCCCGATCGGTGACGGAAAAGACTAACTGTTATTGTTAAGCAAATTCGAGTCATAATAGGTGAGGTTTTCCGTTGTAAAGGATGGAATGAAATGTTTCAATGTTTCTCTTTCAATTACATAAGTATGTACCGCTGTATGTTGTGCACCTTACCTACCTAAAATTAGTATGGATTTTGTATTGTTAGATAAGTAGGTACTACTTGACCAATAAGGCTTGTCATTTGTATGTGTTTCACTTTACAATTGTTACTACAGTACGACTACGCTTTAAATGAACGTGGTGAAAAAGAACTAAAGCGGTCATCTTGAGATCTTCTTTTTCGCGAGTGGATTCTCGAGTCGAACGATCCGATGAACCTTGGTGTCGGAATTTTCTAACCGCCTATTAGGCCTCTAGGCCTCTGACGTGGTTTGAGTAATGACCACTATCAAAGACAGCGACCAGGACCGACGGCCTAACATGCCCTCCGACGCACGGAATCCTCTTTCTTTTCGGACAATCAGGATTCAGCCCGCAATGTCCTAACCAAACTGGGGAAAACCTCACAAAGTCATAAATTGACAAATATCAACTCTGTGTTCCCCCTGGGAATCGAACCCAGGACCTCCGGATCGTAAGCCCATGGCTCTGACCACTAGACCACGGAGGCAACTATCTTGAGATTTGACATAGATTTGGCAGTTATCTTTATACTTCAGCGCTCTTACCCACATTCATTGAGAACCGCGTCGTACTGTATATTGTTACTAAGTCTCCCTCGGCTGTACCAGCTCATGACCGAGTGCTGGTCTCCGTACCCTCACGACCGCCCCGCCTTCGCACAGCTGGTGTCAAAATGCAGTTGTATATGGATTTAGATGCTGTGTTCTCGGAGGAATTCCTAGATTTTGCGTCGCCTGATCGGTAACCGAAAGGATAGATTGTTTAGATTCGTTATAGGTCAGGTTTTCCATTGTAAAGGATATAATGAAATATTTCTCTTTGAATCATTCGTACCTAACCTACGAGTATTTAAATTAGGTATCTGTATTATAATTTATTACTGTATATGCACGTGTTATTATTGTTAGACAAATCATAACTTGCCTCAGTCTTATATTTATTTTATTATATTTAGATAGGTACAACAACAGACGACAAATTAATACATTCAATAAAAACACTATTACATCAATTCTGCATAAATTTGGCATCCAGTTAAAGTTATACACATACATACATACATACATAAATCACGCCTTTATCCCTTTCGGGGTAGGCAGAGCGTTTAACGCCTCGTAAAAGGTGCTTTCGCCACGTCTGACAAAAATTGAGGGCAATTTTAGATTGTAATATGTATTGCTATAGTGACAGGTTGTCAGCCCATCGCCTTAATTACAATACACTGTAACCCTCGAGTCCCTTTTGCTGACTTCAACAGCATGCCCGGGAGGAAGGGCAGCTGGAACATTCTATGTTTTTCTATCTCTCCCAGTCCAGCATGGAAGAAGAGCATGAAGTTATACACAACATTCATAAAAAAAAAAGAAATTAATAATGATTGACTGAGTCAGTAAAACATGCAGGAAAGTAATTACATACATACATAAAATCACGCCTTTATCCCTTACGGGGTAGGCAGAGCGTAAAACGCCTCCTAAAAGGCGCTTTCGCCACGTCTGACAAATATTGAGGGCAATTTTAGATTGTAATGTGTATTGCTATAGTGACAGGTTGTCAGCCCATCGCCTAAATTACAATACACTGTAACCCTCGAGTCCCTTTTGCTGACTTCTACAGCATGCCCGGGAGGAAGGGCAGTTGGAAAATTCTATGTTTTTCTATCTCTCCCAGTCCAGCATGGAAGAAATTAGGTTAGTATTATCTGTGGTTCAGTTGGTTTTGTTGATGTAGGCACATCAAGGCAGGAAGCGCCTTCGATGTAGACATTAGTGGCAGTACATACATACATATAATCACGCCTTTATCCCTAATGGGGTAGGCAGAGCGTAAACGACCCAAACTAATGTCGTTTCGCCACGTCTGACAAAGTTTTGAGGGTTATTTAAGATAGATTTGTAAGTATATTGCTGTAGTGACAGGTTGTCAGCCCATCGCCTAAATTACAATATACTGAAACCCTCGGATCCCTTTTGCTGACTTCAACAGCATGCCCGGGAGGAAGGGCAGCTGGAACATTCTATGTATTTCTATCTCTCCCAGTCCAGCATGGAAGAAATATTTAAATTAGGTATCTGTATCATAATTTATTACTATATATGTACGTGTTATTATTGTTTGATGAATTGAATCATAACTTGCCTCAGTCTTATATTATCTGTGGTTCAGTTGTTTGTTGAAGTAGACATTTGTGGCAGTAAGTAATATTAAATTATCATCATCGTCAATAATCGGCTCGATTTTAGATTTTCCGGCTGAAACTAATATTAAAATCTATTTGCCACTTTCAGACTTAAAACATTGGAAAACGACAGGAGATCTATTCTCTCCGGTTTTTGATTTATACTCAGTGGTTTTAAGCGTTATCTGTCATTTTTATCCGCCGTTATATGATATGGCGGATTTAATTGACATATCTACTTAGGAAATACGCAAAATTTCGTCAAGTGTCAAACCATAGAGTATAAATCGCCTGTCCTTTTTCAATTATATAATTTTGAAAGTGACAGATAAATTTAAATTTTAGTTTTAGCAGGCCTGGTTCACTCGCGAGTTTAGGTAGGTTCGGCTGAACTGCCGCTTGGAGCGGCTAATGTCAGTGGGCTGCCGCGCGGCTCGCAGTTCGCACGCTAGTCGAACGTGTTGCGTCAATTTCTTTTTCGTGATTTTGCTGCTAAAATCAACAAGCAATATGGCATCTAATAATAAAACCAAAGCTAAAAGTTATAGTAATCCGTATAAAAGGTATTGTTGTGACTATAATGCGTGACTTCATGAGTCGTGGATTTTGTCAATAATAATTATAGTTTCACAAATTACTTAAGGAAATTTATACTGGTTATACAGTATAACCAGGTAGATACAACCAGTATATATTGGTCCGCCAAGTAGATAACTCGACCTGCTGCCCACTGTACCTACTTATTCGTATTCATAATAAGGCTAGGTTATGGATTCGTTGTGTATTTATTATGCTAAATAATTTAATGATTCGTAGTTTTCTTAGTTACACATAATAATGTCTTAGTTTAAAATCAAAATCGCATTTATGAATAAGATTCAAAAAGTTCGCAAGTGACAACCTTTGCGATCGCCGGCGGCAACGTCCTTGAACTGCGGCGCGCAAACAACGTTCACAGTTCGCGCGCTGACATAAGGTACAATTTAGCTTGCAGGCAAGCGGCGCTGGGAAGTGTAGGTATCTAATCATACCTAAACTTGCTGTTTCTTAGGGAGTGAGCCTTCTGTACGCTAGTACTATTATATATTCTGTGGTTTTAGCCGGGGGAATCTAGAATCGAGCCAAATGGCCTTAAAAAAAACAAATTTTAAAGTGCTCATAGGAGTAAATTACTTATCTAACTATATGTTTGGATAATATTTTTTATGATTATGACTATTAACCTCGTTGCAAAGAATTTTCACTCCCATAAAATCTTCAGAGTCAAGTCAAAATTATCACCGATAAATTTATCGCATATAATTTCTACCACTTCTATTCGAACCAATTAAATCCAGCGAAATTTAACGACTGATGCCATCTTGGACTGGGAGAGAGAGAAAAACGTAGAATGTACCAGCTGCATTTCCTCCCGGGCATGCTGTAAGAGCCAGCTAAGGAATCAAGGGTTTCAGTATATTTTATTTTAGGCGAAGGGCTGACAACCTGTCACTACAGCAATATACCTACAAATTGAACTTAAATAACCCTCAAATCTTTGTCAGACGTGGCGGAACGACCTTTATTTAGGTCGTTTACGTTCTGCCTACCCCATTAGGGATAAAGGCGTGATTATATGTATGTATGTATGAAATTTATCGAGATAGAAATAGAACTCGTATAGCTTTTTAACTTAAGGAGAGTAAATGTAAGAATGTGGGTCCAAATACTTCTTATTACTTTGCTTTGTGTTTTTACATCCATGGACTGATCGAAATAGTATATACTAGCGACCCGCCCCGGCTTTGCACGGAAATTATAAGTGTTTCTCTTCTATATTATGCATGTATTATACATATAAACCTTCCTCTTGAATCACTCTATCCATTAAAAGAAACCGCATCAAAATCCGTTTCACAAATCACTAACAAACACCAAATAAAGATTATGTACAAGAGGGCCTGGAAAACTCTTCTCGAAAAACTATTAAAAGGACTAGACCTAATAGGAGACTAGATCTAATAATAATAATAGGTTTTTATTCCAGATACAATGTCCATATTACAAGAAATAAATTAATAAAATTAGGGTCACTTAATTTTAAACTTTCGCGGTTGTTTTCACTATAACTATAAGACATTTTACGGGTTTCTTACCGCGATTTAAATTATTTGACGCCCTGATCACGGGTAAACTACTACGGGTTTACCCGTGATCAGGGCGTTTGGAACAGCGCCGAAATATCGGGAACTCATCAAATAATTTAAATCGCGGTAAGAAACCCGTAAAATGTCTTATAGTTATAGTAAAATTAGGGTCAGTCATTCACATTACATTAAATAAAATAAACATGTTAAAATAAATTAAACAAAAATAGATTAGGTACATTATAATATAATTTATTCGTTCAAATTCCTATGTGTAAAACAAAATCAATCCTATAAGAGTTGAAGGAGTTAAATATTTCATTATATCCTGTATCTGGATGATCTCATAGAGCCACGTGTCTCACGGGGTTGGCTACCTAATCTAGGGGATTAAACGAGGGTACTGGTATTTACGCAGAGCGACTGCCATCTGACCTCCGCAACCCAGAAGGGAAACCAGACCCAATCCTAGATTAGGACAGAGTTTTGAAGCCGCCAATGCTTAGAAATTACCTTAATCCGTGTACAAATTTACAGCCGAGAGAAAATCATTTACCAGTTTGACACCAGAAGCCGCATTTTTGAACCGCTCGAATCGAATTCGCACAAATAGTAGATTTTATGCCGAGTGCATAAAGCAAGTCATTATTATCCGAGATCGTTATGCAGATGAAGAAGTCGAGGATAAAAATGATTTGTGCACGAGTTATAAACTCTGCTTTTCACTTCGATTGCGAGAAAATAAAACAGTAACATAAAATACTAACATTTATTTAATTAAAATTCAAAGTAAAATTAGTACAATTTTGAATGCTGAATGATATGGTTTTTCCCGGCAAATTAACGGTATTCTTTTGAATTTGAGATGACATGACAGAAGATGGTATATTAAAAGATGAACAATCATCTTTTAATATACCATCTTCTGTCATGTCAAAAAAAGAACCATCTCCAGAACAATCTGGAGATGGTTCTTTTTTAGTATAGATACATTTAAAAAGCTACTTTTTTGCGCTTGTGCATAAAGTTCAACTTTATGTCGTCTAGATTCTGCATAAAGTAGTACTTTTTCGAGCATGAGAAGTGAAAAGTAATTAGTACAAAGTGTAACATTGGCATGTCGAACTGTATGAAAAAATCGCATGCGAAATTACTTTAAAGAGTTACCTCTTTCGTATGCGCATTAGCTTTCGATTGGTTCAAAAATATGGCCCGCAGTTTATCACTGTTGTTAAAGTTGCACAGTAAACGTTTGTGAAATATAACTTGCTTGTTGTATTATTTTCCACCCTCACATACTCGACTGAGAGCGATGAAAACATAGAATGTTCCAAACATCTATTTATTTATTTTTATTTATTTATTAAACAGTTTATTGTACACAATAAAATACAAAGAACATATACATATAAAACAAAAACACAACAGGCACAGCTTATTTCTAAAAAGAAATCTCTTCCAGCAGACCTAGGCTAGTGAAATAGCATTCTGAGAGGCAGATACGACGTGCACAATTAAAAATATTTAAAACAATAAATTATAATTAACTTATCACTAAAAAAATAAAAACAAACACAATTACTTGAAAAATATGCTAAATAATCCTACTAATAAATATTAATAATATATACTTATATCTACTTCTTTTCCCAGTCAAACTGTAAAAATATATAACAGTACCTATAGTAGTATAATAGTACCTACTACCGGTATTTGACGAGCTGACAACCTGTCACTACAGTAACACTCGAGGAAAGGTTATTCCTTTTCCTTGTTCTACTTACCGAGGTGGGTTCTCGAGTTGTACGACCCGATCCATGATAAACCCTGTTGTCAGAGTATTTAAACCGCAGTTACTGAAACAACGACTAATAAAAAAATATCAGCCAGGATCGACTGCATTACGTGCCATCACGGATTCTTTTTTACTTACAGAGAATCGGATGATTCAGCCTGCTAGGACAATCCCAAGCAAATTGGGGAAGTCTCAAAAAGTGATAAATAGACAAACAATACCTATCGATACCATCTTATCTACAAGTCTATGAAAGGTTCTTTCCGTAAAAGACAATAAATAGAAAAGAATCGGTTTCGTCCTTTTGTTAATCCCGCCCAAATTCCGATACAATACCTGGTCCATTTTACTTTTTTTTTTATGGAATTTTGGCCCTTGTTGCACTTGATTGCGCTTGGGCAAAAACTGGCGCCGGTACTATTAATTATTGTGCACAAAATGAACCTTATTGTATTACGATAAAGTCCTCAAGAATGTGCACCACAGACAACGTGCGCCTGCTTAGTGATAGTGATGGGCGCTTACAAGGTGGTTATCGATAGATTATGATGTAATGTAAAAGTAAGTAAGTAAAAGAAAACGTGGAAATAACAGTGTCAACAAAAGGCCTACACAAAGTAATAAGCATTTCTTGCCTGATCGATGTTTTATAAACGAATTAATTACTCGTCTAGAAATGAGCGTAGGAAACAATGTCTTAATAGAAAACCTAAAGACGCATAGGATTGCTTGGTATAAGGAATACCTGCCTATTTATACCTTCTACCTTTTTTATTTGTTTTGTTGCAAATCTTCAAAATATTCAGGTACAATCCAAGCAAAGTATACTCAATATTAGCTAACTGTGTAAAGCTGCCGACGACACAGAGATTTCTCCAATGGTAGATTCGAAATATTAAAATAAACAGAGAAAATGTAATATAATACTAAATATAATACTGAATCTGCACCATTTTATTATTAGTTGATATCTTTTGTCGATATCGATAACCACAGACTGCAACGCTGGTTCCCATCTCTCCTTTATCACTTTGTCTCGTTCTTGCATTCTAGCTAGCTCCCTTACTCGCGCGGCGCCACTTTTTTTCAGTCTCGCTTTGACTACCGTGAGAGGAGAATGTGTCGTATTTTACAATTTTACCGTAAACTCGTGGTTTGTGCTTGAAAACTATTTAAAACTTAAAATTACTTATTTAAAGTGCTTTTATGAACTGTTTTAGTGGATTATCGATCTAGTGTTATAACTATTGAAAGGTTTTCTCGGAGCTGTGTTATTGTTTGGTATTTATAGCTTCACGAAGCTGATATTTTGGTGATGACTGATGCGATTCGGGATCTAGGATTTCTTGAAGAAAGGTTGGCGTTTTGTGAACCATGGCGGCTTTAAACCTTGGCTTGTGTTTGGTGCTGGTGTTGTACCATGTTTCTGCTGTATTTGGTGATGAAGTATCTTCGGAATCAGCGGATCTTGGAATGACAGGTAAGCGATGATTATGCCTTCCTTCAGCAGCTATTGTTCGGTAAATATACGGTTAAGAGAGATACCTTCATGGGTACTATAGGCCCGTAACTATAATCCGCAGTTGAGATTGACAGCCAGTTTGAGTTCGTATCAGAAATTACATTTTAGCAGGCCTGGTTCACTCGCGAGTTTAGGTAGGTTCGGCCGAACTGCCGCTAAGAGCGGCTAATGTCAGTGGGCTGCCGCGCGGCTCAAATTTCGCACGCTAGTCGCGTTGCGTCAATTTCTTTTTCGTGATTTTGCTGCTAAAATCAACAAGCAATATGGCATTTAATAATATAATTATTAGAACTATAATGCGTGACTTCATGAGTCGTGGGTTTTGTCAATAATAATTATAGTTTCACAAATTACTTAAGGAAATTTATACTGGTTATACAGTATAACCAGGTAGATACAACCAGTATATATTGGTCCGCCAAGTAGATAACTCGACCTGCTGCCCACTGTACCTACTTATTCGTATTCATAATAAGGCTAGGTTATGGATTCGTTGTGTATTTATTATGCTAAATAATTTAATGATTCGTAGTTTTCTTAGTTACACATAATAATGTCTTAGTTTAAAATCAAAATCGCATTTATGAATAAGATTCAAAAAGTTCGCAAGTGACAACCTTTGCGATCGCCGGCGGCAACGTCCTTGAACTGCGGCGCGCAAACAACGTTCACAGTTCGCGCGCTGACATAAGGTACAATTTAGCTTGCAGGCAAGCGGCGCTGGGAAGTGTAGGTATCTTATCATACCTAAACTTGCTGTTTCTTAGGGAGTGAGCCTTCTGTATGCTATTATATATTCTGTGATTTTAGAACAAAATGGCTTGTCAAATCCATACCTAATATTGCTCTCAATCATGAGATAGCTTTACAAATACGAGCCTTAAATTCAAATATTCTTGTATAGATAGAAAATAACCTATGAGAAATGTAATTGAGTGGGGTAACAGGTAGGTAGTTTCTTAGTGGCTAGTGGTAAGGTACCTACCTAACCAAACCACTTGGGATCAAGGTGTCCGCTTGTTTACCTTCTAAAAGTTACTCTCTTCACTACCTACCTCCTCATGACATGCCAGGGCAACTGGTAGGTAGGTAGGTAGGTACCTATTTAAATACCTGATTGATTTGGCCCTGCATACTCTGCATAGTTCATTTCCTACCATAATTGACATACATACATCACACCTATATCCCTAATAGGGTAGGCAGAGCGCCAACAACCCAAACAGAAGTCCTTTCGCCACGTCTGACAAGTTTTGAGGATTGTGTAAGTAAGATAGATCTGTATATTGCTTTAGTGACAGGTTTTCAGCCTATCGCCTAAATTACAATATACTGAATCCCCCAATCCCTTAGCTGGTTTTTACAGCATGTCCGGGAGGAGATGCAGCTGACACATTCTATGTTTTTCTGTCGCTCCTAGTCCAGCATGGAAGTCCATACCATGATTAAGCCCTTTATAGCCAGAATAGTATGATTACTTCTATGTACCGTTTAAAATTTTGCTCTTTTAGCGAAGACACAGTAAAAATACTAGAAACAGTATAACTTTGTTCTTTCTATAGCATTAGAACCAAACTACACTATAAAGTATCAAGACTTTTCACCACAGACGCATAATCTTAGACCCATCACGGAAAACTCATAAAAGCTCAAAAGCAAGCTATCTGCGTCGCAAAATGAAAGCTAGGTAGTTTCAAAATGTATTACAGAGGTCATAGTAGAAGTAAACAACAATATAACTTCTTCATACAAGCAACTGAACTCGTACATATACATACCAGCAGCATACACTATCAGCCTCGTGAGCTGGGTGTTGTGCACCAATCAATGCAGGTAGCATATAATGGTTCTGTATAAAGCCTCTGTATGTTTCTTCCATGCTGGACTGGGAGCGAGAGAAAAACATAGAATGTGCCAGCTGCTTTTCTTCCCGAGAATGCTGTAAAAAACAGCTAAGGGATCCGAGGGTTTCAGTATATTGCAATTTAGGCGATGGACTGACAACCTGTCACTACAGCAATATACGTACAAATCTATCTTAACTAACCCTCAAAACTTTTTCAGACGTGGCGAAACGACCTTTGTTTAGGTCGTTTACGCTCTGCCTACCCCATTAGAGATAAAGGCGAGAATATATGTATGAAGCCGATTTTCTATGAAGCTTGAATGATGACTTGTATTGTACCTACTGTTCTTATACTTTATGCTGTGGATAGGTTTTACTTTTTTTATTGTTTAGTTTTACATGGCTATACCTACAACAAGTCAATTAGCGAAACAGACTCGTATTTAATTGGGCGGGCGAACCTCAAAATTATCCATGACTAAAATAATGATAAAAGTCTTAACAAGATCATAGTTTATCTTGGTTCGGTGGCTAGAGTTTTTATGTGGCTTAATCTTATTTTGATTGTTGAACAAAAACAACCGGATCTTTGTTTATTTTTATTTGAAATTGCCGACTTTATAGCAATAGCTATTTTATTTTCATAGTACGGTTAAAATTAACTAATAGACCTCCTGGTTCATCAAAGACAGCGATCGAGAGCGATGTGTGCGATGGTTCAAACTGTGCTCTCCGAAACACGGAAAGAGACTGTCCTAAACTGCTCAATCTCACGAAATCTCTATTGCATGGGAATCAAACCCACGTCCTCCCAATCGACATCCCAGCCTACCCTTATGCCACTCTAAACTTAAAGAAGAAAATACCTGGTGGCGCTTGCCGGATTCATTCCAAGATCTTCTGCCTACCCCGCAAGGTATAAAAGCGTGATTATACTGCCCTATGTCAGATCAACATTGAATCCCCCGTGGGAATCAAATCCACAACCTCCGAATCGAAAGCCAGACCAGGTAGACTATTATTCCACAGATCATGTTATAGGAAAGACTACGCATTGTATCATCATTCTCGCATTACTGGCGTGCCTCTATGCACTTCACAAAGCGGTTTGTTATCGATACTGTCGATATTATCCGTTGCTATGTCGATAGCCAGCCCGGTGGCGCCTGTCGGTCTTATTACAAGGTCTTCTACCTACCCCGCAAGAGATCAAGGCGTGACTATACTGTCTAATGTCAGATTAACATTGCATCCTCCGTGGTAATCGAATTCACAATCTTCGAATCAATATCCCAACCTAACCAACCAACCACAGAGCATGTTATAGGAAAGACTACGCATTGTATTATGTCTCGCATTACTGTCGTGCCTCTATGCACTTCACAAAGCGGTTTGTTATCGATACTGTCGATATTATCCGTTGCTATGTCGATAGCCAGCCCGGTGGCGCCTGGCGGCCTTTTGCCAAGGTTGCCAGTTATATAGACTAAACTAATATTTAGATTTTCCCGATTTCTCATACAATACCTAGAACATATATGTTCTTTATTGTATTACAAATTTACACATACAGCTGAACTTAAAAGTAGGACACAACAGGCGAGCTTATCTGTATAAGAGATCTCTTCCAGCCAACCTAGTGGGGATGAAAGAAGGGAAAAACACGGGAACAGATACAATAAGTAAAATTAGAAAATCTGATAAATTATAGTAATACTAATACATATATAGCAATAATAGAAAAAACTAAAACATTACAAAATAATATACAAGATATATACGTATATTATGATAGATATAAAATGACTACAATACATATTATTAACATCAAAGAGAGGTCATAAAATGGTCACATACATAACATATAAACAGTCAAGTCTGTATTCCTAACGATGTAGGCAGAAAGCCTCAACTACCTCCGAACATTGGTGGCTTTTACCACGTCTGGGACAGTTCTGTTCTCCCAATATCGTACTGTGTATGTAAAAGCTTGAATTGAACCTTTTTGAAAACTCTGACACTTAGGTTCATCGGGTCGTTCGACTCGAGAATCCACTCGCTAAGAATAAGAATAGTACACATAAATGCCGATTCAATTCAGCCGTGTCAAGGTACACATCGCCAAATCAATATTATCATACTCAAATAACTAGTTATTCGCCAAAAGGTACTTCTTTAATGTAAGTTATCTATCTCTGCTTCTTCCATGCTGGCCTGGAACGAGGGAAAAGCATAGAATGTGCTGCATTTGCTCCCGGACATGCTATAAAAACCAACTAATGAAACCGAGGGTTTCAGTATATTGCAATATAGGCGATGGGATGACAACATGTCACTACAGCAATATACCTACAAATCTATTCTTAATTCTTTATTGTACACACAGATATTCTTAAAATTAACTTAATCTAGATACATTATGTACCTACAAAGGCGAGCTTAACTCAAAATATTTGAGTTGTCTTCCAGCTTACCGTGTGAGAGGAAAAAAAATTGGATAATAGCAGGCAAGAGTGTACGCAAAGACTATAATAAGCTACATATAAATATCATTACATACATATATATCTTAAATAACCCTCAAAAATTTGTCAGACGTGGCGGAACGACCTTTTTTTAGGTCGTTTACGCTCTCCCTACCCCATTAGGGATAAAGGCGTGATTATGTAAGTATGTAAGTTATCTTACTTCCATGCTGGACTGGGAGAGATAGAAAAGCATAGAATGTTCCAGCTGCCCTTCCTCCCGGGCATGCTGTAGAAGTCAGCAAAAGGGACTCGAGGGTTATAGTGTATTGTAATTTAGGCGATGGGCTGACAACCTGTCACTATAGCAATACATATTACAATCTAAAATTGCCCTCAATTTTTGTCAGACGTGGCGAAAGCGCCTTTTACGAGGCGTTAAACGCTCTGCCAACCCCGTAAGGGATATAGGCGTGATTTATGTATGTATGTATGTAAGTTATCTCTCTTTGGTAGACCGGCAGCCGATGGCGGAACGGCGCCAGCTTATCAGATTCCTTGCGCATTATCTAAGGCTATCGGTGACGTCATAGGACGATCGATTCATGCAGAGACATGACTCTGAGCAAAGATAGTTTAACCGCGGAATAAATGCAGCATAATCCTGGAGAGAGTCATTTAGGTTAGCCAAAGCCGGCTGATGGTGGTTTTGCGAGTCGAAAAACCAGTACATATTATAATATGTAGTTGAATTCGCTTATACTTCTTATAAGTAGTCAGTATTATAAGTATTTGCCTATACCTCTTTTATTTAGTGTAATCTGCCTTTCTTTGGTAGACCGGCGGCGAACGGCGGAACGTCGCCAGCTTATCAGATTCCTTGCGCATTATCTAAGGCTATCGGTGACGTCATAGGAGGATCGATTTATGCAGAGACATGACTCTGAGCAAAGATAGTTAAACCACAGAACAAATGCAGCATAATCCTATTCTTCCATGCTGGCCTGGGAGCGAGAGAAAAACATAGAATGTGCCAGCTGCATTTCCTCCCGAGCATGCTGTAAAAATCAGCTAAGGGTTTCGAGGGTTTCAGTAAATTGTAAAAAATTCAGTCGATGGGGTGACAACCTGTCACTACAGCAATAAACTTACAAATCTATCTTAAATATCCCTCAAAACTTTGAGAGACGTGGCGGATTGTACATATAATGACGCCTTTATCCCAAATAGGGTAGGGGTAGGCAGAGCGTTAACGACCTAAACAAAGGTCTACGTTATCCTAGAGAGAGTCATTTAGGTTAGCCAAAGCCGGCCGATGGTAAATCCGCTAGTCGAAAAACCAGTACATATTATAATATGCAGTAGAATTCGCCTATACTTTTTATAAGTAGTCAGTATTATAAGTATTTGCCTATACCTCTTTTATTTAGTGTAATCTGCCTTTCTTTGGTAGACCGGCAGCCTTATCTAAGGCTATCGGTGACGTCATAGGACGATCGATTCATGCAAAGACATGATAGTTTTACCACAGGAGTAAACATTCCTACCTACGGGAGAATTCTTTCGGACGAACGTAAAACCGCTAGTCGAAGAATTAGTATTATTATACTGCCTCCGTGGTCTACCGGTCTGAGCCAAAGATTTTGTTGTTTCTAGTTTAGTTAGGACATTGCAGGCTGATCATCTGATTGCCCAAAAATAAGATAATCCATGCTGTCGCACGGGCTTGTAAATAGTCAGTCCTGCGCCTGATTTCTCTCTGGTCGTGTCAGTCAATCTGTCCCATCAGAGTAAGAGATTGAAGGAACAGAGAGTGCACCTGTGTGTAGCGCAAACACTTGGGCACTAAAAACTAGTCCTGCGCAGTTTGCCGATCTCTGGGAGATTTTCCGCCATCACCGAAAATCGGTGGAAGGTCTATTTATTATTATTGTTATACGGAGTGTAAGGGACAGCGTGAAGCAAACTGATAGGGGTTACTAAGTCAACGAACTTGCAACAACAACAACAACAACAACTACCAGCAGGAATGATTTCCAGTAAGTCGAAAAAAAAATGTGGTTTTCCATATAAATTGTCTTATCAAGGTAGTAATTTCGTATGGGAAATTCGATATATTTTTTCATCTCCTGAAAGAAATTCCTGGTGATAGTTGTTCAGTTTCGTTGACTGAAACCCATATCACTTACACCCGGTATTTGCAGTATTTGCCTATACCTCTTTCATGTAAAGTTATCTCTTTGGTAGACCGGCAGCCGACGGTGGAACGGCGCCAGCTTATCAGATTCCTTGCGTTTTATCCACAGGTTTTATCTAAGGCTATCTGTGACGTCATAGGGCGATCGATTCATGTCGGGTAGTTTATAATAACATACATACATACATATAATGACGCCTTTATCCCTAATGGGGTAGGCAGAGCGTAAATTACTTAAACAGAGGTTGTTCCGCCACGTCTGACAAAGATTTGAGGGTTATTTCATATAGATTTGTAGGTATATTGCTGTAGTGACACCTGTCACCTGCCCATCGCCTAAATTACAATATTCTGAAACCCTCGGATCCCTTAGCTGGTTTTTACAGCATGCCCGGGAGGAAATGCAGCTGGCACATTCAATGTTTTTCTCTTGCTCCCAGGCCAGCGTGGAAGAAATTAAATACATTACTCGTGTCTTTTGTTAATTAATCAATCACTATTAAGCCTTTTAAAAATCTAGTGTTAATCTGTACATTATCGTTACAATGTAAAAGAGGTTTCTTTCTTGAAATAATAACATACATACATATAATGACACCTTTATCCCTAATAGGGTAGGCAGAGCGTTATCGAAAACAAAAGTTGTTCCGCCACGTCTGACAAAGATTTGAGGGTTATTTAATATATATGTATATGTAGGTATATTGCTATAGTGACAGGTTGTCCGCCCATCGTTTACTGGATCCCTCGGACCCCTTTGCACATTTTTATAGCATGCCCGGGAGGAAATGCAGCTGGCACATTCTATGTTTTTCTCTCGCTCCAATAACATTATCAATAATTATAGTCAATAGATTATTACCGATACAAAATAGGATTCCGATTAAACAACACGCAATTGGAGAACACGAACTGCCTGTTCCATTAGAAATCAGAATAATTGCTACTCAGTGAAAACTTAAAAAGAAACCAATGGAACGAGAAACGTAACGCAAAAAACTGCGCTTGCACCGCATAGAACGCATTGTTTTACTAGTTACCGAATCACTGACGACACTATAAAATGATTTACCTCTTACATTCAGTGCAAAACTCTACCAGTCACATCTGTTCATACATACATACATATAATCACGCCTTTATCCCTAATGGGGTTGGCAGAGCGTAGCTTAAACAAAGGTCGTTCTCCCACGTCTGACAAAGTTTTAAGGATTTATTTAAGATATATTGCTGTAGTTACAATATACAGAAACCCTCGGATCCCTTAGCTGGGTTTTACAGCATGCGCAGGAGGAAATACACCTGGCACATTCTATGTTTTTCTCACGCGTCCAGTCCAGCATAAAAGTTCATTGTCCTGCTTTTTCTGGGAGTCCTCCATTTGGATGGTCTATTGCATCTGGGCAGGAGGATTGGCAAGCGAATTTTCGTCACACTTTGGAAGCAGTTAAAGAAATACAAATAGCTAGAAATCTATCAGCTTTTAAAATGTTCCATGTCTAAGTCATATCTTAGAGGTTCTGTGAAAACGAAGTGAATGGGCTTAATTCTAGATACAACCGGCTAAACCTAAAATAAAAATCTATCTGTCACTTTCAGACTAAAAACATTGGTAAAGGACAAGCGATCTAGTCTTTTCTGTTTTTGATTTATAGTCGGTGGTTTTATGTGCAAATGCGCGTCAAAATCTAGCGGACAAAGTGTAAAACCATAGAATATAAATCGCCTGTCCTTTTTCAATTTTATTATTTTGAAAGTGATAGATTGATTTTCATTTTAGTTTTAGCCACTGGTATCTAGAATCGAACCCATTATATGCTCAGTGGTTCTGTGGTCTTAATTAGTTTACCTGAGTGATGGCTGATCTGATTAGTTTATTTTCAACCTGTCACCACGTCTCCCTGACCTATCCTCGTTAGAGCGTAGTGACGTCATCTGGCGGCCATATTGGCGCCGTCGCCTGCGACGTGTCTGGCTAACCTAAGAAGCAAACAAAATGGGAAGTAATTTATAGTCTTTGTGTAAAACTTCTAGGCAATAGATGGCCATATCTAGTCACATGCTGGTTTTCGAACTGGTGGCGTCAATGTATTTTAGGTCAGGCGCCAGGATTACCACATTACGCTACTGTCGCGTCGCTCAATACACATACATATAATCACTCGTTTATCCCTAATGGGGTAGGCAGTGCGTAAACGACCTAAACAAAGGTCGTTCCGCCACGTCTGACAAAGGTTTAAGAGTTATTTTAAGATAGTCTTGTATCGCCTAAATTTAAATATACTGAAACCCTTGGATTCCTTAGCTGGTTCTTACAGCATGCCCGGGAGGAAATGCAGCTGGCACATTCTATATTCTATTTTCTCTCGCTCCCAGTCTCCAGCATGGTTGATTCAGCGTTCACAACAAACAAACAACTCGCTTTTTTTTCTATGGCCAATGTATGGATCTATGACCAATTTCTAGTTGTCCGATGCATCATCCATACCCCCTAGTGATTACTGGGGCGTGACGTCACAGGGCACATAGGCGCCAACCACATGTCGCTACTGTCTCGCCCACTTCCACCGCCGCAGACGAGACAAAACAACATAACGCACTGTGATAATGGACTGGATTTGCTGCCTATTTTATTTAAGTACTTACGGGTCTGCTCATGATTTAAGTTTAAGGTAACGCCAAATGGTTATTTTTAAGAGCTTATTTCTCTTAAACGAATCATTGGTAAATTAATGAAAAATGATATCTAAGAAATTAGTTTATGTATGCTAAGAAAAAGTTATAAATAAGAATGCTAAAAAAATCATGCTGTTTGAATTAATGCTGTTTTTATCAGCAAATTTGATATTCCTTCTAAAGTATTAGGAGCGCTTTCATTATTATATTATTATTATCATTATCTAAATTCGCAATATAGTTTTTTTAAATCCGACTCGTGGTTTTTTATGGAATTAGCTTGTTTGTGCGTTTTTCGCACATTTTAGACGCGGTTACGGATGTAACCGCCACGTCGTACCGCGCGCTGATTTGAACGATATTCCAAGGCATTACGGGTAAAGGTTGCATATCTTGAAATCTACCTGCTCATCTGTCTTTGGGATACACCTTAAGCTAGGGAGGACTGATATCAATGCAGGAGTCCATGATGATGCGAGTTCACCGTCTTCTTCTGTCGAGTGGGTATCGAGTCTATCGACCCGATGAACCCTGGTGTCAGTTTTTAAACCGCCTAGTAGCACAACTATCAGGCCTCTGACTTGGTTTGAGTAACGACCACTATCACAGCGACCGGGACCGACGGCTTAACGTGCCCTCCGAAGCACGAAGTCTAAAAAGTACTGATGTTCCTATACATCGACAGGCGAAACACCTTTCGGTAAACTGTAAGCATAAAAGGTTTTTACCACACAAACACTACCTACAGTAACAAGTATACCGGGTGTAAGGGACAGCGTCCCGCAAACTGATAGAGGTTGCTCAGTCAACGATACTAAACAATTTCCACCAAGAATTTTTTTCAGGAAGTGAAAATAAAAATTGGCTTTTCCATACAAAATTTCCACCTCGATCAGACAATTTATATGGAAAAGCATTTTTCTTTCACTTTTTGTAAGAATTTCCTGGTGGAAGTTGTTCAGTGTCCTCGACTGAGCAACCCCTATCAGTTTTTGGGACGCTGTCCCTTACTCCCCGTATTACTAGGCTCGGTAATCTCCTTACCACCGTAAACAAGAGCTCGTAATATTTAGCCAAGCCAGCTACTGGTGTATTTATTCGCCACGCATGCGTCATCCCCAAACAAAGAAGATGTCTCGAAAATAAATGGGGCTAAGCGCTTTCCGAGAAAGATTGTGCATCTTGAAAATCACCGCTTTTTATAAACTGTGATATAGCTGGATTGCGACGAAATCGATGTCATCTTTTCTTCTTTCAAGTGATTAATCTATTAACAAAATAAGATTAAATAAAACCTTTAAAAGTACTTAACTGCAACCCTAAATTGGTTTTAATAGTCCTCCCACCGATTTTCGGTGATGGCGGCCAATCTCCCAGCGATTGGTCAACTGCGCAGGACTAGTTTTTAGGGCCCGGGTGTTTACGCCACACACAGGTATTTTTTTTACTTTGGGCATTAACGGCCTCGGGATAGGATTATAGTAATGCTATTCTAACCTGAATTAATTGATACTTATATTTCTCCAAAAAAATATATCTAAATGTCGTGGAAAATCGAGATATGCCTGTTCTGTGGGCACACTAATACACGATACTTTGGCATTTCTTAATTTGACACAAACAAATGGTTCACAAAATAATGAACCTACCATACGCAACCATGACAAGTCGATGGCACCATTAAGCGTATTTACCAAGCAGGGGTTCCCATTGGAAGTCTGGCGCCAAAATGTTCCGGCGCCGTCTGACTTCGCCCTTGACTCGATGGGGAAAATATTTGTTCCCCTTGTCTAGGGTATGGTGTGTTATGGTGAGGTATCACACACTTCGCTATTTGTAATAACCTGGTATTCCCGATGATAAAAAACATTGGAGTCTTCAAAAAGAACGGTCGTTTTCGCAGGGTTGGGAATTCGCAGGTGCTTCTGGTATTGTAAGCGGACACTAAAACAACACGCTATTATTTAAAAATAGATCCGTAAAAGTTGGCTTTATTCTAGATACCATCAGCTTAAACTAAAATAAAATCTATCTGTCACTTTCAAAATAATAAAATTGAAAAAGGACAGGCGATTTAAACTCTATGGTTTTACATTTTGTGCGCTAGATTTTGACGCGCTTTTGCACGTTTCTCCAGTATTTCTGTCAATTTTATCCGCCATATCATGTGAGGGCGGATAAATTATAAATCAAAAACCGGAGTAGATCTCCTGTCCTCTTCCAATGTTTTTAGTCTGAAAGTGACAAATAGATTTTAATTTTAGTTTTAGCCGGCAAATCTAGAATCGAGTCCAATGTGGCAATAAAAACGTAGACTGCAAAATTTCTTACTTGTCGCATTGCGCTCTTCGTAATAATCGATCTTTCTTACATCTGGCAATCTTCCACCCACATCCCTCCAATATAACTATAAAACAATGCACATTTTATTGGTATTGCTATTTTTTTCAAAACCTCATAAAATGCATACTTATTTTCTTGGTAAACTTGTGAAGATGCTATAGATTTTTTTTGGACTGCACAAAAACGCATGCACGGTAGCGTAGCCGTAGACGGTAGTACGTAAATCGACACGCGTTGAAACGTGAAACATGATGGCCGCTAGTGCGTAACCGTAACTTATATTGTAGGCCAGCGGTTCTCAATCTGCTGGTCTGGGAGTCATTTACTTCCATGCTGGACTGGGAGTGAGAAAATATCATAGAATGTGCCAGCTGCATTTCCTCATTCCATGTAAAAACCAGCTAAGGGATCCAAGGGTTTCAGTATATTGCAATTTAGGCGATGGGCTGACAACCTGTCACTACAGCAATACACGCACAAATCCATCTTTAATAACCCTCAAATGTGTCAGAGGTGTGGGAACCACGTTTGTTTAGGTCGTTTACGCTCTGTCTACCCCATTAGAGGTAAAGGCGTGAATATATGTATGTATTAAAAGTGCGTTCATTCACTTAACTGGGGGATCTGCTTGTACGTCCAGCAGTAGGTTATTGTCTAAGTCAAGTTTACATTCCAGAAGTCTTAATCGGTTTCAGGTTGCCTATCAGCAGTGAAGTTGTGGATCAAAACAATATAGTCTAAAGAAAGACATACATACATATAATCACACCTTTATCCCTAATGGGATGCAGGCAGAGCGTAAACAACCTAAACAAAGGTCGTTTCGCCTCGTCTGACAAATTTGAGGGTTGTTTAAGATGTATTTGTACGTATATTGCTGTAGTGAGAGGTTGTCAGCCCATCGCCTAAATTATAATATACGAAAACCCTCTGATCCCTTAGCTGGTTTTTACAGCATGCTCGGGAGGAAATGCAGCTGGCACATGTTTTTCTCTCACTCCCAGTCCAGCAGTCTAAAGACAATCGCATTAAAGTGGGGTCTTCATTCGACTATAGTTGAGAACCGCTACAACCACAGACGACAGTTGCAGCTGACTTCCGGCGGCGGAAACAGGCGGCGCCGGCGCCATCGCACGCCGCTGCGGTTTTTTTATCGCGGCTTTTTTTATTGTTGTCATTACTGACTGTCCTTTTATATTTTTAATTTCGTATTTATCAGGGTGACATTCCTAGCATGTGGATTCTAAGGCATTTTTAAAAGTGGGGGTTTTGTGTGTGATCCTCATGCCTATGTAGGTACTTTATTTTGAAGTTGCTTTCTATACTGCAGTTTTTTTGTATTAATTTAAATCTGTTTATTTCATTAAATTATATAGCAATATTATGTAACGTAACATGAGATTTTGAGTGGAAATAACATGCTACAGATAAAGTCCGTTCCAAAATGACCCTCTTTTGGGCTCGATACTAGATACCACCAACTAAAACTAAAATTAAAATCTATCTGTCACTTTCAGAATAATAAAATTAAAAAATGACAGGCGATTTATACTCAATGGTTTTACACTTTGTCCGCTAGATGTTGACGCACTTTTGCTCGTCTCCCCCGTATTTTTGTCAATAAAAAAAAAAATTACAGATCATGCATAAATTCACCGAA
Source organism: Scrobipalpa costella (assembly GCA_949820665.1). Lineage (NCBI taxonomy): Eukaryota > Metazoa > Arthropoda > Insecta > Lepidoptera > Gelechiidae > Scrobipalpa > Scrobipalpa costella. The sequence goes on along the minus strand of OX463304.1, from coordinate 7,019,757 downwards.
TATAAATCAAAAACCGGAGAGAATAGATGTCCTGTCCCTTTTCAATGTTTTTAGTCTGAAAGTGTCAAATAGATTTTAATTTTAGTTTTAACCGGCAAATCTAGAATCGAGCCCATTGTCTGACTGCTTCTCCCATTTGCAACATAAGGTCGATTTAACTATGTACATACACGATCACTTACTTACAAGTCAGTCTAAGTCTAAGCCTGCACGGCCTAGAACCACCTTCTTGCGCGCGCGCAGCATACGAACAGCCTGCTTAGCGAGTGCAACGCGACGCAGCGTCCATTTTAATTTTAATCCGCCATTATTGATGGGTACATAGCAGGTTTATTTGACTCTTCAGACAGCGAAATAATAAAGGATGATTAGGGCCGTATTTATAATCAGGTCTCATGAGTGACAGCGAGTTTGAGTTCGTATCAGAAACGTAATTTCAGTACAAACTGGCCTGTCAAATCCATTATTTAATATTGCTCTCAAGTTTGATATCGCTTCATAAATACCAGCCTAAAGAGCAACTCGCTAGAATTGCAGTTATAACATAACGGTGACCAAATAACTGTACGTAGTTTAATAAAATAATTATAGCAATTTGGTCGCAAATAAAACGTCCACTAACCAGTTTGGGATGGATTATAAAAAAAAAGAGTCCAATAAAATGCTGGCACATCTTCAACCGTAACAAAAAAGGCGTAAAACAAACCTGAAACGCAATTAAGCCGTTTTTCTCTCATTACATTGGCGGGGCATTAATTTTTTAATCGCGTGTTGGCCGCGTGACGGTGCGCGGGCGCCGATCTGGCGCCGGGCGCAGCCAGCTCCGGTTTCTACGCACATCAAGTGTCTCTTGCGGTTTTGCTACCGACTGTACATTTTTATACTTCCATGCCGGAATGAACACACACTGTAGTGACAAGTATTCAAGCCTAAAAGATACTTACATTTACCACGCCTTTATCCCTAATGGGGACCTAAACAAGGGTCTTTCGCCACGTTTGACAAAGCTTTAAGGGTTATTTAAGATAGATTTGAAGGTATATTGACATGTTGTCAGCCCATCGCTTAAATTACAATATACTGAAACCCTCGGATCCCTTAGCTGGTTTTTATAGCAAGCCCAGGAGGAAATGCGGCTGGCACATTCTATGTCTTTCTTTCGCTCCCAGTCCAGCATGGAAGAAATTAAAAGATACCAAAACTTTTTGTGCCCTCTGGTATCATGCAATGTTGTTTTAGTTTCAGAGCTGTTAAATAGCGAATCTTTACAATTATATTTTAGACTACTTCATAACAATTTTGACCGGTCTTCTTCTTCTCAACGAATGGGTTTTCGAGTCGAACAACGACCGAATGAACCCTGCGGTCAGAGTTTTCAAACCGCCTAATACCACAGCTATTAGGTCTCTGACATGGTTTGGATAACGACCACTATAATTCTGTCCGGTAGTGGCGTCCCTTCTCGACTGTAAAATTAGTAGCTTGTCTTCAAAAAGTCGCTACAAACCAGCGGGAATAGGTGCCTTGACCTCTACCTTAATAATAAACCCACTTATTGAAGCTGTCCAGGGCTTTTCTAAATTCCTGATAATTGCCTCTGTTTTGTAGAGACACAACTCATACATACATATAATCACGCCTTTATTCCTAATGGGGTAGGCAGAGCGTAAACGACCTAAACAAAGGTCGTCCCGCCACGTCTGACAAGGTTATGAGGATTATTTAAGATAAATTTGTAGGTATATTGCTGTAGTGACAGGTTATCAGCCCATCGCCAAAATATAATATACTGAAACCCTCAGATGCCTTAGCTGGTTTTTACAACATGCCCGGGAGGAAATGTAGCTGGCACATTCTATGTGTTTCTCTCGCCAGCATGAAAGAACATGACACGACTCGATGGCCAGATTCTAAGGCCTCTCTGTAGAATGCAAGTGATCGCGAGAGAAAGTTGGCTAATACTACCGTCACGGCAAGTGCCAAAGCATGTACAGTCTACACTTTGCAACTCTTTACTACGATTTTAAACTTTACTGCTACGTGATAAAGGTTAATGACTGTACAATCGAGACGCGCTGTAGATCTCAAGTTTTATATCTTTCATTCGGTTAAAAAACATGTGGTTAAGAATGTTCTTATTTGGAACATCAGCCTGTTGAAAAATTATGTTTCAATGTTGTTGTGACAAAGTTAATAACACATTCATTTAAAAAAATAAAGCCGATGTTCAAATATAGCTTTTATCACAATTTCTTGGCCACCCAGTGAGAATTATGAGTATTGTGGCTATAAAATCACTCGACTGCAGAAGTTCTAAATGATTCACTTACTGATACGAATTAGATTTATTAGGTCGTGGTCGGTTCGTTGTATCCAGTATATTTTAAGTAACCTGAAAAACAAATGACATCCAAGCTTTTTTTTTTTATATCTTATAAATTGTCCCACTGCTGGGCAAAAGCCTCCCCTTCATCTCTCCAAACTTAATAAAAAAAAAAACAATATTATTTTTTGACAATAGAGCGAACGTTGCAATGGCGGCTTGAAAACTCTGACCTAATCTAGGATTGGGTCTGGTTTCCCTTCTGGGTTGCGGAGGTCTGATGGCAGTCGCTTAATGTAAAAACCAGTAGCCTCGTTCAATTCCCTAGATTAGGTAGCGAGCCCGTGAGGTTCGGGATGAGGGCGAGCGTTGGATTAGCCGTTACATAGAAAACCATTTCGTAAAACAGTAGCCAATGTGTATTGCGGCATGTTCAACAATTTGGGTGCGACAAACAACATTAATTAAAGAAACACCCACAGACCCATATAACTACAAATAAGATTACTTGTATCAACTTGTTTCTACCATGTATGGAGTTTAATTAGTTTTTTTAATTATTTAAATTAACTTCATAGAGTTAATCGATCATGCATGGGCGCCGGGAGCATTTACATAGATGTCTTACCATATTTAGCGAAACAGCATACTTGGCTTAGCGATGGAATGTCCAGTTTAAGAAAAGCTCTGAAGAGCAACTTTTACAAGCAGAAGGAGGTCTTTAAAAATTGGTGCTATGTTCTGTCAATTTAAAAAGGACCTTTCACGATGAGGATCAGCTAGGGAACGATAGGTCGGCCTAGATTGGTTGCATTACACAAGAATTAGTTTGGAAGCTTGTACTGTCAGTTCATTTACCTATAAGTAATGCAGATTGTGCTTCCAGACGTAGAAGTCACCCTTGAGTCACCCTAGAAATTAAACTGCCGCTGTCATATGAGATATGTGACAGCTCATATAAGTAGCATACATAAAATGCCATTTTATATGAACTATTATATTTTACAGATATCATAATCTTCTTATGCTAATCAAAGTAGAAAAGAGCATGGCAACTGCAGTATCATCATCAGTATCTTCCATGCTGGCCTGGGAGCGAGAGAAAAACATAGAATGTGCCAGCTGCAATTCAAAACCAGCTAAGGGATCCGAGGGTTTCAGTATTTTGTAATTTAGGCGATGGGCTGACAACCTGTCACTAAGCAAAATACTTACAAATCTATCGTAAATAACCCTCAAGCTTTGTAAGACGAGGCGGAACGACCTTTGATTAGGTCGTTTACGCTCTGCCTGCCCCATTAGGGATAAAGGCGTGACTATATGTATGTATGTAACTGCAGTATATAATCTGCTAATCAGTACAAAGAAGTAGGTCTTTTTTTATAGTTTATAAGTGCGAAGTGTAAGAGTGTTCTTCCATGCTGGCTTGAGGGACGAGAGAATAACATAGAACGTGCCAGCTGCATTTCCCCCGGGCATGCTGTAAAGGGATCCGAGGGTTTAATTGTATTGTAATTTAGGCGATGGGCTGAAAACCTGTCACCACAACAATATACCTACAAATCTATCTTAAATAACCCTCAAAACTTTGACAGACGTGGCGGAACGACCTTTGTTTAGGTAGTTTACGCTCTGCCTACCCCATTAAGGATGAATGCGTGATTATGTGTATGTACGATCTATTTACTCTTAGATTCTCAGACATGAATATTTATTTATTAATGTAAGTCTAGCTATAGATCCTATTTATTAGTCAAGTATGCGATCTCATAAGAAGCAAAAGCTAACATCATATCCATTACGCTATGTTAACAACTATGACATGACACTTGGACAAATAGAACATGGATGTCAGACAAAGTTATGTAAATGTTTGAACACTACATTTTTGGACAAGACCTTACCTTATCTAATGCAACAGAAAGTCTTCCGATTTTTATCCTAAACTTTTGGAGGTAATTAGTGATTATTGTTCTCGTAAATGTAAAGCTAATTTATTTTATTTAGGATTTCGATGTATTGTAATTTAGACTGACAACCTATTACTCTAGGCATCAGCCGCGCTTATGAGTAGTCTGTGCTATCGCTATAACACAAATTACAATTCGTTCTTTCTAAAATGACCCCGATGAATTAATCAAAAGGGGGAGGAATAAGCCGTATTGTGAAGTCGTTGACACTTTGCCTACACCTGAAAGGGACACAGTCGTGACTATATGTACGTAAGTAAGGTTGATCTTCTTCTTCTTCTGTCGAGTGGGTATCGAGTCTATGGACCCGATGAACCCTGGTGTCAGAGTTTTTAAACCGCCTAGTAGCACAACTATAAGGCCTCTGACATGGTTTTGTGTAACGACCACTATCAAAGACAGCGACCGGGACCGACGGCTTAACGTGCCCTCCGAAGCACGAAATCTTTTTTCTTTTTAGACAATCAGGTGATTCAGCCCGCAATGTCCTACCCAAACTGGGGAAAAATTCACAAAGTGATAAATTCTCAAATATCAACTTTGTGTTTTACCCCCTGGGAATCGAACCCAGGACCTCCGGATCGGGAGTCCATGGCACTAGCCACTAGACCTCGGAGGCAGTTAAGTAAGGTTGATCAAATCTTGCTTCATGTAGATATACTATGACTTGCTCAAACCGCCTTTGCGTAGACTGGTACTTTCTCCTTCCAACGCTCTCCCGTTCGTACATTGGTCATATCTTACAAAGAGCAATTACATTTAACTTATTAAACGCGCAATGACTCTATTCTTGCATGCGTCATTACATCGCTGCATTGGATAAAGTTTATTTATAGACCGGTGATTCTGATAATATGTTGAGATATAATTTGATATGTAAATGGGGAAAAGCTAGTTCCAGCTTTTTTATCAGGCACCACTGGAAGCACGGCACAACCAGTAAAAGGTTAATGTATTGTCTGAGTGTCTAAGACAATTATTTTGAAGAACGAGCTCAAGTAGGGCATATGAAAATAATGGGTTGGGCAGAAACAATCGCAATCGACTCAGCTCGTGTTGGTATCGCTCAAATTTGAGGCCGAATAAGGGCATTGCGTCCTTTGGTCTGTTAAAAACACATACATACATATAGTCACGCCTTTATCGATAATGGGGTAGGCAGAGCGTAAACGACCAAAACAAAGGTCGTCCTGCCACGTCTGACAAAGTTTAGAGGGTTATTTAAGTTAGATTTGTAGGTATATTGCTGTAGTGACAGGTTGTCAGCCCATCGCCTAAATTACAATATACTGAAACCCTCGGATCCCTTAGCTGACTTTTACAGCATGCCCAGGAGGAAATGCAGCTAGCGCATTCTATGTTTTTGTCTTGAACCCAGTCCAGCATGGAAGTTAAAAACACTCTTCATACATAACCAGCAATGAAATGCCAGTGTTGAAAACACGGTAATTAAAATAGGGCATATGAAACTTCAACTTGTCGCCTGTCAGTAGGTTATCTTGACTTGACATGTTGAATTTAAAGCCTCTGAATAAAGAGCGAACAACCGCTAGAGTATTTATAAGAAAACATACATGCATACATATAATCACGCCTTTATCCCTAATGGGTTAGGCAGAGCGTAAAAGACTTAAACAAAGGTCCCGCCATATTTGACAAAGTTTTGTGGGTTATTTAAGATCGATTTGTAGGTATATTGCTGTAGTGACAGGTTGTCAGCCCATCGCCTGAACTACAATATACTGAAACCCTCGGATCCCTTAGCTGATTTTTACAGCTTCCCGGAAGGAAATGCAGCGGGCACATTGTACGTTTTTCTCTCGCTCCCAGGTGAACATGGAAGAAATCCATATTTAACATTAATAATATATGTAATATCTGTAGGATAATATTAATGAGACTGGCTTGAAAGTTCCCACAAGAAACCAAAGTATTTCATCATAAGCATCATTCATATCATAACAGTCATATCCCTTAGTAGTCCAAGGGCCAATAGGCCCTTCGGTCCCTCATAAATATTTTAATTTGTTACCGATGACTCAGCTGTTCTAGAATGTTCCCCGTGCATTGTTTCTGGACGACATGGGTTAATTATAAAATATTCAAGGCTTGTGCATTCCAAGCTTAAAAAAATTAGGTATTAAAGTTTAGGCCGATGTTCGGGTTCACTCAATCTTTTTAATTTGCAAAGATCTTGGATCTACATACATACAATCACGTCCCTTTAACTAATGGGGTAGGCAGAGCGTAAACGACCTAAACAAAGGTCGTTCCGCCAAGTTTGACAAAATTTGGAGGGTTATTTAAGATAGATTTGTAGGTATATTGCTGTAGTGACAGGTGGTCAGCCCATCGCCTAAATTGCAATAGACAGAAGCCCTCGAATCCCGTAGCTGGTTTCACAGCATGCCCGGGAAGATATGCAGCTGGCACATTCTATGTTTTTCTCTCGCTCCCAGTCCAGCATGGAAGATATTAGGTTCACGCAATCTTTGTAATTTGCAAAGATCTTGGACCCAAATATCTTGGATCTGGTTAATGTTAGTTAGTGCCTATAATTAGTAGGACTGTAATGAATGACGTAGGCTAAGTATACAATTTCTGTTCATCATTTTGTTTGTAGGTACAGTTAAAAACAAAATACTTAATAAGCTATTCTAACGGACGAAAGTTACGTAGCATGTTTATTTCTAATATGAGTTACAGTTGAACAAAAAAAAGTACGTATTTATATTTTTATTGATTCTACTTTTTGTGCTTCTAACTAAAGTTTTATGCTCGCTATTGATTATGACTATACGCTATTATACATTATGCTATAACCGTTAAATAATTATTATCTAGGGAGCTCAGCGATAATAATAAAATTTAATATGGCAGCTGGTACTATTGCGTGCATGTCATTATTAAATGTAGAATGGTAGCAAATGAATTATTATGCACTTTGTTGTTATTGATATTGCTATTATTTATACACGGCATTCTAGTATATCATATTATAAGCCGCTATGCTGGGCTAGAAAGTTCGAAATAGATTTCCAATAGGTATGTTATCTTATCTACTCAGGATATGGAAGACAGAAAATACAAGTAAGGTAATTCATGGTTTTGAACGTAAGAAATCTCTCGTCTTTACTATATAGATACATACTTACATAACATAAAAATCATGCCTTATTCCCTTACGGGGGCCTTAGGCAGAGCGTAAAACGCCTCATAAATAGCGCTTTCGCCACGTCTGACAAAAATTGAGGGCATTTTAGATTGTAATGATTTGTATTGCTGTAGTGACAGATTGTCAGACAATCGGCTAAATTACAATACACTGTAAGCCTCGGATCTGTTTTGCTGACTTCTACATCATGCCCGGGAGTAAGGGCAGCTGAAACATTCTACATTTTTCTATCTCTCCCAGTCCAGCATGGAAGAAATTTAAATTCTTTCCTATATATTTAAGAATAATATATTACCACTATATCAAGCTAATCCAATATAAACACGTATAAAACACATAACACCTCGACGACCATTCAAATTAAAAACGGTGTTGAACAGTTGCCAAGCGCACGACGGATTTCTTCTCGAAACGGTCCAAATGTGTGCGCATGAGTCGACAGTCGCCACGCCACTCGCCAAGTTCATCTGGACATCGGGGTGAATAAAGGTGTACCCAAGACATGATGCATATAGCATATCCAGTAACAATAATTTCTTCCATGCTGGACTGGGAGCGAGAGAAAAACAGAATGTGTCAGCTGCGTTTCCCGGGAGGGCATGCTGTAAAAACCAGCTAAGGGATCCGAGGGTTTCAGTATATTACAATTTGGGCGATGGGCTGACAACCTATCACTACAGCAATATCCCTACAAATTTATCTTAAATAACCCTCAAAACCTTGTCAGATGTGTCGGAACGACCTTTGTGTATGTCCTTAACGCTCTGCCTACCCCATTAGGAATAAGATAAAGGCGTGATTATATGTATGTATATATGTAGTAACAATAAAGAGTCAAATTGTCAATGAGCTTAGATACTTTCTTAAGCTAGTGTTAAATTTAGGAAGCCAAAGAGGAGGTGTAATCTAGACACGGCTGGCGTTAACTTCATACTCAACCAACAAGTGTATGATCATGAGCTTAAAAAATGGTTCTGTATTTATTTTCCTATGCCAAATAATTTGAAAGAAGTTGAAATGCGCAGACAACATGCAAAAGTGTAAATTTTTGATCAAATATCTTATTTTTATTCTCCTACGAACAGTAAGAGGATGGCGATCTGCCTAATGCATATGTTGAATGTACAAGACTTTACATGATATTCAAGCAATTTCAGAAGTCTTTTGTGGTCAACAATGTTCGGGGGATGTGAATCACGGAGCAAATTTGCCAGAAATTCCCTGAGTCATTGCTGTATCAACACTTGATGTCACCTGATAATAAAAGGCTTGTAACTGCTTTCACGTTGTATGGAATAGCCATGCCCAGAATGTTGATGCGGAGACTACAGATTTTATGAATCTAAACAAATTTAGACTATCTAGAAGTTCTATGAGAGAAAAGGATAGTAATAATATTTTATTTACCTGTATATTTTATTCATGGATAGTTTCGACTGTTGCGATAGAGCCGCAATTTTGCTCCAACTCCGTAAAAATCAACGTAAAAATTTATGTATGTCGGACTACCCTTGGCGAAAACGTGAGCTCCATATACAGCAAATCGTTCAACCTTCCTTTGTTTTAAAGTTGACTGTATTATAGGTACCTACAGTACCTAGCAACTACCAACCACCCACCCATCCACAATTAACCATAAAAACGTTATCAGTTTCACGCTCCTGTTCACTCAATGTTAATATGCGCTTGTTTTGTTTTATCAATTGCGAACGCCGGATGCGCGCGCGCATGTTCCTTGACGCCACTTTCGTGTGCGTAAGTGAAAAGATATGTTATCGATTCTTGTTCGCTGGTAAAAGGTGTATTTATAGAAAAGTTTGCAATTTCTTTGTGAGATCATTCTCTATCTTTAGGGAGATCCTTTGTATTTAAAATTTTGTTATACACTGAATATAAGTTATGATATGTTCGTGGTTGTTAACTACAATTAGATTATTATTTTGAACGGGATTATTACCGCAATTATATTTATTGTAACGTGATATTTTGAAGCGGTTGCATACTCCATGGTCACGATTAGACTCGCTTATTTCTATCTAATATAAACCTTTTATCCCATAAGTTTGACGTCAGTTTAAACCTAAAGCTGTCGTTGATATTTTAAACTAGAAATACGACTGCACTCTGGCGATCCAAACATAACAACAATGACACTAAAACACGGATTTTATTATAGGAAATGTCAATTTTTGTGACATTTAAGACACCATTTTTAGTTTTATTGCGTTTGTGAATTCGTGTGTCTATTTCATGTATTATTAATGAAAGAAGTTTTATTGTTCTAAATGTTGATACCATAAATAACGAATAAAGGTTGGTTGACATTTCTACGTTACTTAATGCAAGAATTTTTACTATACAGGCTGTTCAGAAAGTCATAGATGTAATTTATCTGAGAGCAAAGACTCTACTCATCTTTACAAAACTCCATATTTTTGTTGAAATTTTAGCCCATAGTTATACAATTTGGTGCAATCAATTAATAACTTAGTATGCACAGCTTCCAATTTAATTTTCGCTTTTCATTAAATTTGTCCAGATTAAAGTCAATTTGTGTAGGTTTTTCTACATTAAGTATTTTGTCCATATTTTCCTGGAAATCCTGTATTAGTGATGAAATAAAAACTGCCTCCGTGGTCTAGTAGTTAGAGCCATGGGCTTATGATCCGGAGGTCCTGAGTTCGATTCCCAGGGAGGAAATACAAAGTTCATATTTTGTCAATTTATCACTTTGTGAGGTTTTTCCCAGTTTGGTTAGGACATTGCAGGCTGAATCACCTGATTGTCCGAAAATAAAAAGATTCCGTGCTTCATAGGCCACGTTAAGCCGTCGTTCCCGGTCGCTGTCTTTGATAGTGGTCGTTACTCTAACCATGTCAGAGGCCTATTAGCTGTGCTTCTAGGCGGTTTGAAAACTCTGACACCAGGGTTCATCGCGTCATTCGACTCAAGTTCCACTCGCTAAGAAGAAGACTGACGAAATAAATTTCACTACATATTTAGTGTGGGAAATTCAACACAACGCTAATGCTCATCACCAAAATTTATACAAACAATTTTATAGCCTTAGATTGAAATGTAAATGAATCCGTCAGTTTTATTGCCAGATTTATTGGCACTCGAGAATCTGCCACAACGACGCAATAAACAAACCATCATCACCTCTTCGAATATCCATACAGCAACAGGTAAAAACACGAAAGCCGAGAGATTAGCAGAATACCAGTAAATTGTAAACGATAAAAACGACCACCCTAAAATGGAGGCTAATGGTTTTAAAAGATAAGGCGAACATAAGAATTCAATTAAGGGAGGTGCGTTATCAGAGTTGCGAGGGCAAAAAGGACGGCGGCGCAGACGCAGGCGGCGGACAGTGTCGCCTTGTCACGTCCCTTATCGACACGAGACCATTTGCCGGCGATTCCGGGAATAGAGGATGCCCTAATTGACTTCGCCCACACTCCATCTAAGTGCTATTACCGTCCTTTGTTCAGACAAGTCGCGACAGGTACGTCTACCTGTTTCGTGAAATTGGGAGATTTGGCAAACAAGCGTCCTTTTTTTTCTTTTTGTCCACTTTACCTGCCCCGAGCGCCATTGTTTGAATATTCCCGTCGAGTGCTCACGATTTCTCGAAGCTAATTACGGGTATGCTATTAGTACGTCCAAGTGGATGATTAATGCTGCTTGGAGGGTCTCGGATGGGTATTATAGGTTTAGCGTTTGCCATCATCTGCCTTTCCCTACCATTAAAATCTTTAGTCTACTCTACAGTTTGACTTGACTAGGCCCGTTTACTTTAGAAAGCTAGAATTTCCGCAGTATACATAAACTTGGTGTTTTACTCGATGCTAGCCTAATTGGTCTAAGTGGTTAATACGAACAATTATGTAAATTCAATTTATTTGAATACGTAAGCGAGGGCCTTGTTATTGCAGATTGCTAAAACATAGACGCAAACAAGCTTACAATGATTAGCCTGTAAGTAGAAATTGCAGCTAGTATATGCCAGTATTTCAAAATATTTGTTGCTTAACATATTCCCATACATTACCTCAGGCTAATAATACGTCAAAAGCTAATTTGCATACATTAACCATGCCACTCTCAACAACTTAAGTGACAATTCGTCATGCTTACACTGAGCAAATAGCTTCAACCAAAAAAAGTCATAATTAAAACCCGGCAGTTCATTTAGACTTCGAACAGCACTGAACCTGCTTATAACTCATAACCATAAACAAATGCCCATTCCTGTTTTTGCTTTACAGACAAAAGCTTCGGAATGTTTAACGGGAACGTTTGCCTTTGTTCCGTTGTTATTATTGTCTGAATATGAGTCACTGGCGTCTGTGTCACTGCCGTCACTGTCCCTACCTGTCAATAGGGACGCTACTCCGTCATGTCACTTGACTTCTCCGGACCCTCCACAAGCACTCATTATAACTTAATGGAGTCTTGAGTGCATCGTTCCTATCTACAATTATTTCCAACCAGCGCTCGTAATTCTAAATATATCGGCTGGAGCTAAATAGATCGTTGGGTGCATGTGCTGTACTATCTTTTGAATTAAGTAAAGCTTTTTAGTCTTTATGGATGGCATGTGATTCATTCGTTTCACTTGAGTTGATAACAAATAGTTTCGATTTCTCTTCTCTTTCAATATTATCTTCGTCCATTTATTTTTATTCTTAATACATCTTTTTGGTTAAAATTATCCAAAGACTCCCAGCATCAATTTTACGACTATTTCTCTAAAACTTTTAAAGTTTGTTTGCTTTCCGTCTCGTAATTTCTCTAATGAAGTTTCTTAGATATTTATTTACAGCAATAAAATGTGTGTCTTTCTATAACCGTTCCATACAAAAAAACATATCAACACAATGGTCCGTTCCGACGTCCAAATGGATCAAACAAAAAGCATACCGTTTCAATGTTGAAAACATTAGTTAGAAATATGTAGGTATCTATATCTTTCAAGTGTCTGCTTCTTATCCGGCGTGCTTTATTACTGTCCTATGCTTTTATGGTATGAAATCACTTCAAAAGGGCCCAAGGTTTCCGTTACCTAATGTTATCTTCCGGGAGGCGGTAAAGTGAACCAGACAGTATAAATCTCGGGGGTTGGCGCCAGGGCCGAGACAAGGGGCCACAATGGTCTTTAGATTCTTTAAGCCGCAACTATCTGAAGAATTTGTGACTGTTTTGTTTAAACAAATATTATTTTTTTTACATTAATTTCAAAGTTGTTGAGTGCAAGCAATGTATTGGTGTTTCTTTTGGCTCCTTTATTTATTATTTATTGCATAGAAAATTAATAACGCAAAATACAATCCTCAAAAATATTAATAAGCGTCGGATAAGATTGGTGCGAAAGACTCGCCCTATGCAAATCGGCGGCATCATCAGTAAAATAATCAAAGAGTGGTGTGTGATAAAGTTTAAGTGTACCTAACGTTTTTATAATTTCCATCTTTAGTAAATTCTTTCGTATCCGATGTTTGATTAAAATCAATATACATTTTTAATGTTCAGGGCGATACGTAGCACTAAGAAACCCCTTAATGGAATTCATTAGGATATCAGCGGTCGGTCCTAAAACCGGCTCTGTATCAGTATGGTTAAACTTGAAAGCATCAATAAGGGCCGCCTTAAGTTGAGGTTCGTGTATAAGATAAGGTGTAGTTTTTGTGTGACTGTTTCAGAGATAGCTGGGCTTATAATAAACACTGCGGGATCCTCAAGGGTTGCTTGGTTTGAGATTAGCTTGGGCTCTTTCAACATTTTAGGACTTTTATTTGCTTTGCCTCTGATTACACATTTTTTTAATGCAGTAGCGTTATCAAATTGTTGTTTGATTGAAAGTGTGTCTGTTTTCATTTCTGATTCTACATATTTGTCTTTATTAACACGTAGTTAATTACATTCGACGTATGCTATCTCGCTTTACAAGTTATAACGTTAGGCTTCAAAATTATATAAACCTTTATGCTCCAAATAATCGTCCGTTTCCTACCCAAGTACGTTCAGCCGGCTGGCTAGCATCTGTTATCGAAGTTCAATTTATGTTTTTCGTCTTTCAAACGCACCTGCTTCCAATTTAAATATAAATTTCGAACCGCACATTTCCACACCATGTTTCGCTGCAGCTTTTAAGTTCCCAGGAGCTTCAAGGGCTTCAGTTTTGTTTGTTTAGTTAATAGATGTAGGCACACTTTTTAAGTGATCATTGTCGGTCTGTTTGTTTACTGGTCGAGTAGTTTGCTCACCGGATTCTGGTACTCCAGTCGTGGTTCTCTCACGCTAATGCAGTACTATATCTTGCTTAGTAATGTTAGTAATATCTTCCGTGTTGTCGTCTTGTGCCGCTTTAAATCGGGTTTACTTTCTAGCTCGGCATCTGTCCCAACAGAGATATTTATCACCTCGCCCGGTGCATGTAACGTGTCAAAACGAACGGGACTGTTGCGTTCGCGGATATATTTTTTACACTCCTACTTCTCTTTCGCTCCTACCTCCATTGAGAAGGACAAAACCGTTTCATCGACGAATTAGAGTATGATAGCAACTTTATAGCTCCGCTTTAGAGTGGACTTTTGTTTGTTTTTGTGGGAAACGTTCTAAAGTATCGTAATGACTCGCTACGGTCGCATGAGCGCATTCAGAATCCGTGTTTTAAACGGAACGTCGTATTTCGTCCGCACCTGTTTGAACTTTAGACTTTATATCAGCGGTATATGACTCAAAATTGTCTGTTGTAACGGGTTAGTCAGCTAGTTGCGCGTGCACACTTCATCCTTGCCAGCCGCTGGCGCCGGCGCCGCTCTTATAGCGCTATTTTTTCCCGCGGCGCTCTATGTTTCCTCATAATTTATTCATTAATGCGGTAATTTATTCGCGTTTTATATATACAGCGTTGGTAATTTTCTAGTGTTGCCAGTATTGTCGTTTTTTATTGTTTTCGCATTGCGCGGTGCGTGGGCGCCGCGACGGTGCGAGTCTATTATTTAATTAGTCTATCGCGTGTCTGTGGCTTTAGTGTGGGAAGTTATGTGTGTGAATTTCCCTTGATTGTAGACTGTAGCGCATCAGACGTTCACCTGCCTACCTCATTAGTCAAGTCATGATGCCCTCAATGCGTTTGAGTTTAATCACAGCTTTAAATTTACTTGATCAGGCTCGTGATCTGACTCATCTATTTGATAAGATTAGGTTTCATCGTCTTTCTTGAATCATCGTTTTCTATTACTAGATGATGATCCAAAGGATCAAAAACTATCATCATTCAAAACTATAAAAAAATCATGGATAGAATCGCCCTCTTTGGCTTTAAACAGAATGAAATTAAACCGTGTAACCATAAACGTTTCTAACGTACAATCGGCATAACGTACTACCTACTTGTACGTACATACATCTACATTGGCACTTGGCAACCAGCTGGTATAAACCACGGCAACCACATTTAGAATACTAGACTACTGACAACCTCGACCCGCCCATGTTCTGCCAGACTAACTTTGACCTAATTGGGAGCTGTAGGTTTAGGCTTTATTTGATATCAAGGTGGCGCAAAAGAAATCACCCTATTGGAAGATGCTCTCATTTTTGCAAATGGCCGCCAATGTCAAATCTGTTTTGACATTTGTGGACTAGACAGATGCAGAATACAAGTGAACAAGCCATGGAGCGATACACTCCCCAAGAACGCGGAAAAATCGTGTCTATTTTTTTGAGTAACAATTCGTCTGTGGTGTTGGCGCAGCGCGAATTCCGTCGCCGATTCCCCGGCCGTCCGACACCGACTGCGCAAACACTGCGACGTTTAGCCACCAACCTTGAAGAGTATGGGACCACACGAGACGTTGCTAAGAGTGGCCGGCCCCGGAGCGCCCGTTCTGCCGAGAATATCGCCGCTGTAGCCGAGGACGTTGAAGTGAGCCCCGAAACATCGACCAGACGACGTGCCACGCAATTGGGCCTCAGCCGGCGGTCCTTGCAGCGAATTTTGGTGCGAGACTTGAAGATGTTTCCTTACAAAGTCCAGACCGAGCATCAGCTGCTGCCTGCCGACCGCCAAACGCGCGTAACCTACGCCCAAGCCATCCTCAATCTCGAGGAAGAATTGGACAATTTTTCGACCAAAATCATCATGAGCGATGAGGCTCATTTCCACCTCAGCGGTTACGTGAATCGGCAAAATTATCGCTTCTGGGGCACCGAGAATCCACGAGTGATGCACGAGGAGCCGTTACACCCGCTCAAAGTGACTGCGTGGTGCGCTGTTCACGCTGGAGGAGTCATCGGGCCATTTTTTTTCGAGAACGCCGCGGGTCAAACGACAACAGTGGACGGTGCGCGCTATAGGGCCATGTTGACCGAATTTTTTCTGCCGCAATTGGACGAATTGGGACTGGAGGACATGTGGTTCCAACAGGACGGGGCAACGGCGCACACTGCACGAGCCACAACCGACATTCTGAAGGCGGCATTTCCGGGTCGCCTAATCTCTCGTTTTGGCGATTTGCACTGGCCGGCCAGATCGCCCGATTTAACGGTCCCGGACTTCTTTTTATGGGGTTTTTTGAAGTCTCGTGTTTACGTCAACAAGCCTGAGACCTTGGAAGCCCTCAAAGACAACATTCGACACGAGTGCGAGAATCTGTCGCCCGAAGTTCTCGCCGAAGTGATGAAAAATGCCATAAAACGAGCCCGTATGGCAATCAATTGTAACGGCGCCCATTTGGCCGATATCATCTTCTCGACTTGACCAGTAAAATTCTAAAGGTGCAAATAAATATAATCAAAAAACAGATTCGAAGTTTTTCATTTAGAAAAAAAATGAGAGCCAAACAACATCGGATGACTTCTTTTGCGCCACCTTGTATCTTAGTTGTCTGTATTTTAGCTAAGCATAATTTTGTGGGATTCTAGGGCGAATTTTCAATAGTTATCGATACTCATGGCACGTAAGGGGCGGTGGGTGAAGAGATGACCTTTTCTTTTTCTTCTTCTTCTTTCGGTTTTCGGTTTTCCTGGCCTAGTGCAGGGGCCCGGTTTGCTTTTCATCGAGTCTACTTAGCCCGGTCTTTGGTACCCTCTGTTGTAGTAAAATTGTTCTTTACCAGTCCACTTTCATGATATTTTAACATAAAAAGCAAAGTCCATAAATTCGGTTACTACCTTAGCTGTCAATGTGTACAAGTATTAATAGAAGCCGCGTGGGATATAGGATAGTCTTCAAATAGAACGCCATAGAAAAGGGCGCGGCGAGGGGTAACTTCAAAACGAAATTGACGACCAGTCCCACAAGATCTTTCAATACTCATATTTTGGTTAAGAATGTAGAGTAAAGAGGGATCTTCACATTTTGGATGGTAATTGACGTCCAGTTTAACAAGAGCCCTCAAAACTAAAAATGTAAAGTTTTGGATGTGATATGCGTAAGCGGCGCGGCGACAGATGTCGAAGTAAACTGAAAAAGTTCGGTACGGTCAACAAACATGTTTAGTTTGGGTTTCAGCTTGGTTTTTGGGGATTAAAATGTTTTGATAAGTAAGATTAGTTTCTGGGGCGGTGGTGGGAGCGATAAAAAAAATCAAGCAGCTGTTCTTAGCTTAATAAAAGGCGGTATAGGGATCCAGGTCAAAAATACTTAACATACATTCGTGTAATACAGCCATGCCTTAAGACATACATACATACATATAGTCACGCCTTTATACCTAATGGGGTAGGCAGAGCGTAAACGACCTAAACAAAGGTCATTTCGCCACGTCTGACAAAGTTTTGAGGGTTATTTAAGGTAAATTTTATTATATATTAGTTTATTATATATTATGTATTAGTTTATTTTGCAATAAAGTATTTTTATGTTATGTAAATTTGTAGGTATATTGCTGTAGTGGCTAGTGCCATGGACTCCCGATCTGGAGGTCCTTGGTTCGATTCCCAGGGGGTAAAAACACAAAGTTGATATTTGAGAATTTATCACTTTGTGAATTTTTCCCCAGTTTGGTTAGGACATTGCAGGCTGAATCACCTGATTGTCCGAAAAGAAAAAAAAGTTTTCGTGCTTCGGAGGGCACGTTAAGCCGTCGGTCCCGGTCGCTGTCTTTGATAGTGGTCGTTACTCAAACCATGTCAGAGGCCTGATATATGTGCTAATAGGCGGTTTAAAAACTCTGACACCAGGGTTCATCGATTATCGGGTCGATAGACTCGATACCCACTCGAAAAAAGAAAAAACAAGAAGCTCGCACATTCTCCATTAAAAATTTTCTCGCTCCCAACCTTAGACTACTGCAGCAGCCATCACTTCCAGGAATCGAACCTGCTACCATTACAGATGTGTTTACAGAACAGTAGCTCGGTTTGTTTATGTCTGTATATTATGGAGGCTGGAACAATAAACATAAACACTTGCGCGCATGCAGTGTAAACACAGCTTTACTTTACCCATATACGTAGTAAAGAAGATCTACTTTATGTACTAATATTACATAGGTGGGTATAAAAAAATTTGAGCCCGATGGTGTAGTGGATAGGGCCACTGCCTCCTGAGCAGGGAGGTCGTGGTTCGAATCCCACCACGTGCTAACGTGTTTTTCGGTTTTCGAATTTCATATGTATGTTTATTCGGCGCTTTTTCCGTGCTTCGGAAGGCACGCAAACCCATTGGTCCTGGTTAATTAGTCGTTAAGCCATGTCAAAGGTCAGTGCTAAGCATTGGCGGTTTGAAAACTTACCTAATCTATGATTGGGTCTAGTTACCCTTCTGGGTGGCGGAGGTCAGATCGGAGTCGCTCTGTGTAAAAACCAGTACCCTCGTTCAATCCCCTAGATTGGGTAACCGACCCCGTGAGATACGAGATAAGGATAGGGAGATGATCGGTATAAAAAAATATTTGAAGAAAAAAGATGATTTTGGTGGATTACTTTATTAGATAAAATACTTAAAAGCCGCCTCGGTAGCTCAGTTATCTCCAGTTAGTATTCGATTGTTTTGTTAGGACACTATTGGTCATATTTTATAACTCTGAGAATTTCGTGAAAGTTGCTCAGTTTCGTTGACTGAGCCACCTCTGTCAATTTGCGCTCTATATCTTGAGCGTGATTCATGTGGACAATAAAAAATATGATGCAACTTTCTTTTCTACAATATTAATGTGTCGCAATAAATAATCTCCGATCGTTGTCTTCGATGTGTTCTGCTACCGCGCATTTTACTAATCCATTATTTTCTTTGTTCGCAGGTATGTGTTATTGTGATACATATTAGTATGCTGCATAGAAAGAGACTACAAAAATAATAAGTAGGTATTGTTTTAATATTGTAAGTATATCTAGCATTTCTATCTAATGTATATTTGATCGGTGCAGGAAAGGAAAGGCACATCTTCAACGCTTCTCTTTATTAAGCTTCTTATAACTTATTTTAGCTTCCATACTGGACTGGGAGCGACAGAAGAACGTAGAATGTGCCAGCTGCATCTCCTCCCGGGCATGCTGTGAAAACCAGCTAAGGGATTCGAGGGTATATTGTAATTTAGGCGATGGGCTGACAACCTGTCACTACAGCAATATCCAGTTCTATCTTAAACAACCCTCAAAACTTGTCAGACGTGGCGGAACGACCTTTGTTTATGTTGTTCACGTTCTGCCTAACATATTAGGGATACGTATGGCGTGATAGTATGTATGTATGTATAACTTATTTGCAAAAACATCAGCGCCACCACATCCGTCTACTCCGCCCGAACATTATAAAATTGATCTTTGATTCGGTCTCTTTTGGCAAGTAGATATATGAACAATATCGTTTGATACCGTAGATATTAGTCGTTAAGCTATGTCAGAGGCCAGTGCTAAGCATTGGCGGCTTGAAAACTCTAACGTAATCTAGGATTGTGTCTAGTTTCCCTTCTGGGTTGCGGAGTTCAGATGGCAGTCGCTCCGAGTAAAAACCAGTACCCTCTTTCAATCACCTAGATAAGGTAGCCGACCCCGTGAGATACGGTATAAGGCTAGGGAGATGATGATGATATATGAAGCAGATTTTCTTATTTCTCTGTTACCTTTTTTATTTTAATAATATTCCTTTGACATAGATTCAAAAATAAGTTGGTTTAAAGATTTAAGTTAAATGGATTTAGACAATAGTGACGAAAGTAAACATAAGATGGAAATATGTTTTTATTTACTATTTAAGTAAACCAACATTTTTAGTGGCATGACTTCTTCTTCGTGTCAATGATCCAAATATTATAATATGTAAATAGGTTAAATCGTCCCTTGCCAGAATTTGGCGACGGCTATTGCATTATCAGTCGCCAGGATTAGCTCCTCCCTGCTGCATGAGACGGGCAGCTGAGGGCAAGAGAGCAAATGTGGCATTGATTGTGATGGGGCTACACAGTCGCAGCTACGTTGCGTGCTGTCGATGAAGCCCCATTTTGCCATATTTTCCTTGCAGCGGCCAACCTGCGAACGTAGTCGGTTCAGGGATTTCCATGTCGGCCACTGAAGGTTATGCCCTTCTGGCAGAGACTCTGATGGCGATATGAAGTGGCATGACGAAACGGTAGACGTTTCAGATCAATAAGGAATTGGAGGAGTGTCAACTGTGACAAGTCGGCATAACTTATTTCAACAAGCACAAAAATACTAAGTACATAAATTACTTAAATGTTGCGTGTACTTGTCACACATATTGTCCAAACTCTTCGCGGTCCAAGTATGGACAAAGATAAAATTCGTTTATTAGCATAACAATTAACGTTTGCCGTTTTCCGAAGCCACTGGATATGACGCCATTGTTCAATTTGGCGCCACCGGCAGGGTTGCCAGAGTGCACAATGTTTAATTAAAGTTTTTTAAATAGAAAATTTAATACGTTACATCGAGGCAGGGTTCCCAGGAGGCTGACAGCATATTTGTAATCACTGCAATACTATTAAATATGTATGTAGTTTATTGCATAAGCAGATCCTAATAACAACTATTAATCAACTTACAGTTATTATACATCCTTATTGCTAATTCACAATCTCTTCAAAATGGAAGACACTATGAACCGTCTTAACGCCATGATTATACATGACCTGCCCTAACATCTGCATGTAAAAGAATCTTAAGACAACAAGTGATAGATATTGCTGTCAAGAGTTGTCTGATATTTTCTGTTGGCAACCCTACTTAATACCGGTTTGCATTTATTAATTAAATTAAGTTGCCAACCCTACCCAACAGCGGTAGCCGCCGGCGCCTGCCCGGTCGCTAGTGTCGCGCTGTATCCGCGATGCCAGACATAATAATCGATCGATTTTGATGCCGTCAACTTAGCTAAGTAAATACGTTTGTATTTCTATTTAAATTAAGTTGGCTACCCTACCCAACAGCGGTTGCCGCCGGCGCCTGCCCGGTCGCTAGTGTCGCGCTGTAACCGCGATGCCAGACATTATAATCGATCAATTTTGATGCTGACAAGCTAAGTAAATACGTTTGCTTTTCTATTTAAATTAAGTTGGCAACCCTACCCAATACCGGTAGCCGCCGGCGCCTGCCCGGTCGCTAGTGTCGCGCTGTATCCGCGATGCCAGACATAATAATCGATCGATTTTGACGGTAAACTGTAAACATGCCGATGTTTTGGCGACTACACTACGGCGCGTCATCCTCAATGGGTTTTGACTTGATGCATACAACAAACCACGCTTTTGTTCCTTACAGGGCAGTCAGAAGGTTAGCAACCTTAAAAAAGCAGAATTCGTCTCATATCTGTAACCAATTTAATATCATATTAATTTGTGCATTTTGTGTGCCTTTTCGTTTTTCGACCTATTTTGAAAAACCTTCGGAAAAAATATTCAGTTTCATGGGCAGATTCACATCCTTTCGGGTGCATATTTTTTGAATAAACCTTTTTTATATATGAATGTAAATTCTTAAAAGTCCTTTTCGAAGCGTCAAATACTATGCTATGTTAGGTACAATACTTACGTATTGATGTAGGGACGGGTCGTGACGTGAGGTCATCACCTAAATTGCAATACTTAAGCCCGTATTTATAAAGCGATCTCAATATTGAGAGAAGTATTAAGTATGGATTTGACAGTTCATAATGTACTGAAATGACATTTCTAATACCAACTCAAACTCGCTGTTAGTCTCAAGTGCTGATTAAAAATACGGGCCTTACAGCGACACTCTCGGGTTGGCATACACAATTTTATAAGCAAACCTTTTACAACGTTATCATTTAAATATCAAAGTTCCTCGTAAAGGAACAAGTTAGCCTTGCATCTAAATGATTTCTCTGCAAATTGAAACGGCCGCCACCCACCATCTTGTTTCTAGTTTCTAGACTAGATCGAAACGAAGGAGCGAAACGTGCGGAATCGTCACCCTCATTACTCCACTGTGTTGCCAGATTTGAAAGATATGTTTTTCTGACTATGAAATATTTATTTTACAATCACGCCTTACTTACGGGGAAAACAGTGTATGAACGTGCGTGGCGAACACGTACTGGACAGATTTTGAAGGCGTTTTCTTGTTTGTCGTGTCGTCTTATTGACACACACTTCACTTTCTTCACTAATTGCATTATATCTACACCGAGATCTTCAGGTCTCTGGTAGCTTTTACATTATAGCAGGTATGCTTTAGAAGGTACGTTCATGTTATTTACCGCTGCTAGCTTGGCAGGAAAGTATTATGGTTAATTGTAAAATGCTAGTTAATTCTGAATTTCAATCTTCTTCTTATTCGCGAGACGATAATAATTATCAAAAATCAATCACTTCGTCAAATAGCTGGCAACACTTCAGTTAGTACCTAAGCATCGACACCGGCGCCAGTTTTCTGACTAAAATCAAGTAATTAACAGCCTGAATGATTGCTGCTTAGGACAATCCATTTGGTAAAAATCTGGCGCTTTGTCAAACAGCTGGCAACATAGCAGTGAGTAAGCATCGACGCCGGCGCCAGTTTTCCGACTAGAATCAAGCAATAAACTGCGTGAATGATTGCTGCTTAGGATAAGCCGTTTATAGATATTAAGTTGCTGGTTATGCAATGCAACTGTATTACTCTTTAATATTGTCTTGTACTTACGTACCTGTTCGCTTATAATAATTACTAATTTGTAGCTAGAAGATTAGTCTCTCTGGTAATCAGTGACTAGTATTCAGCAGTGGTCGTCTTCTCGCAGTTATATTTAATGGGGATTAAAAGGCAACCTTTTACCGCAGGATGTAGGTACCATCTTTAAGAAGTAGGGTTCTGCGAGTTGAAGATGGTAGTTCGGGCTAGTTGGAAAATAGAATCTTGCGTAATGTACTCGTAGTGACCATATCTAGTAGTGAACTATACAGGCTAAGCGGGCAATAATACATGAAGGAAGATACCCCTCTTTATCTAGTGCAGTTGGTGGAGAGACAGGCGTGAAACGCTATCATAAACTCCTTGTGTAAGTGCAGTCGGTAAATAGACAGACGTGATGCCCTATCAAGGGGCGAGGTGACGCGAGGTTGAGTTGGCGCCAAGTAACGGGGGCATGCCGGGCGCGACTCCTGTCGCGACCAGCAACCGGGGCATCCGTATTCAATGTTACAAACGTCAACGAGCTAAACTAATGAAAATACTCTTTGTACCGAAGTGTAGTCGGTGGAAAGACAGGCTTGATGCTCTATCTAGGGGCGAGGTGACGCAAGGTTGAGTTGGCGCCGAGAAACGGGGGCATGCCGGGCGCCACTCCTGTCTCGACTAGCGACCGTGACGTCCTTATTCAATGCTGCAAACGTCAACGAGCTGAACTAATGAAAATACTCTCTGTATCTAAGTGTAGTCGGTGGAAAGACAGGCGTGATGTCCTATCAAGGGGCGAGCTGACGCGAGGTTTAGTTGGCGCCAAGTAACGGGGGCATGCCGGGTGCCACTCCTGTCGCGACTAGCGACCGTGACGTCCTTATTCAATGTTACAAACGTCAACGAGCTGAACTATTGAAAATACTCTCTGTATCTAAGTGTATTCGGTGGAAAGACAGGCGTGATGCCCTATCAAGGGGCGAGGTGAAGCGAGGTTGAGGTGGCGCCAAGTAACGGGGGCATGCCGGGCGCCACTTCTGTCGCGACTAGCGACCGGGGCGTCCTTATTCAATGTTACAAACGTCAACGAGCTGAACTAATTAATTCTCTCTGTATCTAAGTGTAGTCCGTGAAAAAACAGGCGTGATGCCCTATCAAGGGGCAAGGTGAAGCGAGGTTGAGTTGGTGCCAAGAAACAGGGGCATGCCGGGCGCCACTCCTGTCGCGACTAGCGACCGGGGCGTCCTTATTTAATGTTACAAACGTCAACTAGCTGAACTAATGAAAATACTGTCTGTATCAAAGTGTAGTCGGTGGAAAGACAGGCGTGATGTCCTATCAAGGGGCGAGGTGACGCGAGGTTTAGTTGGCGCCGAGAAACGGGGGCATGCTAGGCGCGACTCCTGTCTGCATTTTAACACTAGTGTTGAAAACTGCAGACGAGCAGCAGAAGAGTTCTTGAATGGAGACCATGTTAAGGCAACAAAGTGGGGGACGCGTTCGGACGCCGTCCCACCAAATAATGGAATTACGATTCATTGGCGAAGGATCTAGTTACGCAGAGTCAAAAACCAGGTTCAGTGAGTCTATGACCAGGATTAGACTGACACTTGCTGATGATTTTTCCAACGTTTTTTTTTCTTATTTCGGTCGCTTTACAGTTTCTTCCTTCTAACTTTACTTTTACTATCTTTTTATACTGTGTAACAGGCCGCGTGTGTAATTGCCCGCGACACGGCGCCGCATTTCCTGGCCACTTGCCGACATTATCAGTTTCGAAATCCAACCATTATGAATGCAGGAAGCTACCACTAATCTACGATGTATTTGTAGGTATTTTGTAGGTGTAATAAGCTGGACTGGGAGCGATAAATTCCTTTCAGGTGTAAGTATAGTCGTATAGTCCTATGGGTTGCTCAGTCAACGACACTGAACAACTTCCAGCAGGAAAAGAAAAAAAATGTCTTCCATACAAAATGTTCACCGCGATCAGAACCATGATCAGAATTTGTATGGATAAACAATTTTTTTTTACTTCCCGAAAAATATTATTTCTGATAGTTGTTCAGTGTCGTTGACTGAGCAACCCTTATCAGTTTACCCTGTCCCTTACACCTGGTAGAATGTATCAGCTGTTTGCATACTTTGCCGGGCGAATTTTAAAGTCGAAAGTTCGTCCGGCAACAGAAGAGGGTAGATAGTTTTGGTTGTAAAACCCTCTATCCATTCCATATTAGATTCATATCCAATTCGTATCAGGAAAAAAACCATATGAAACGTATATGGATGCGTGCAAAAGCTGTCTGTCATACAATAACTAGGAAGGCCACTTCGGATACGAATTGAATACGAATCTAATATGAATGAGTGCACAAATGCCCTTACAATCTGGTCACACAATATTCCCTTTAGAATTTGTCAGACGAGACGAAAAAAGCAAGGTTGCTGACACTTTATCTACCCCGCAAGGACTATGAGCGTACGTTAATGTAAAATGAAACAAATTTCTCCATACCTCGTAAAGATATCGACCATAACAGCGAAGATGATTATTATTTACTTTGTATCAAATGGAAAAGCGATTTAAATCAGTTGAAATTATTGCAAGTATAAAATCGGATGTGCTAACGCTAAACGTTAGTGGCAAATAGCCAAGGAACGCACTCATAACTATAAACGCGTACTACAATGTTGAAGTTTCATGGATGATCTGATCATCATAATCGTACATTCATAAACATAAAACTCCTCTTACCACCGATTGAGAATAAACCTTCACATTCTCAGTCCTTAAGGGCAGAAACACACAGATCTCACTTACTGCGCTCAGCTTCCATGCTGGACTGGGAGCAACAGAAAAACATAGAATGTGCCAGCTGCATTTCCTCCCGAGCATGCTGTAAAAACCAGCTAAGGCATTCGAGGGTTTCAGTATGTTGCAATTTAGGCGATCGGCTAAATAAATAAATCAGCTATTGTATATGGGGAAGTCCAACATGGAAGAAAATAGGTATTCAAAATCTCTCTTTGTCGTTCTATCTACCCCGTAATGAAAGTGTGTGTACTATTTATGTGTGCACTTGGCTGACCTCGTTGCATTTAGTTTTTGGCGCCACCGTGCCAGCCGCCAGCCGATCGCTATCGCCGATGCGATGACACGCCAAAACGGGTACTTCCACCAAGCGCCTAAACCGTTTAAAAAAATAATACATACATATAATCATGCCTTGATCCCTAATAGGGTAGACAGAGCGTAAACAACGTAAACAAAGTTCGTTCCGCCACGTCTGATAAAGTTTTAGGATTATTTAAAATACACTTGTAGGTATATTGCTGTAGTGACAGGTTGTCAGCCCTACGCCTAAATTGCAGTATAATGAAACCCTTGGATCCCTTACCTGGTTTTACAGCATGCCCGGCAGGAAATGCAGCTGGCACATTCTATGTTTATCTCTCGCTCCCAGGCCAGCTTGGCAGCAAAAAAAAAATGAAGGATCTAAAATATCAAACCCTTTTAGCCCCAAAGATATCTTAAGAAGCCAACTTTTCAAGTATTCCTACCAGTATAGCCCTACTTGTGCAGTTTCTGTCTGAAACATTTGAAGTAGGTATTTTAAACAACATTGAGCGCATTAACCAGACATTTATACCAGGGATGTTGCTGATGCAGATTTTTTCACATTCGCGAATGCGAATACGGATTTAAAAAAAAATCTATTCATTTTGTTTTATTGCTGCTTTAAAAAAAACTATCTAAAAAAATTACTTAAATAAATAAATACTTTGTCAGACGTCATGGAACGACCTTTGTTTAGGTCGTTTACGCTCTGCCTACCCCATTAGGGATAAAGGCGTGATTATATGTATATTATATTCTAAAAAAACGTTTTCACGAGTATGTTAAGAATAAAATGTGGGCATTTGGTTTAAGAAATTTATTTTTGTAGTATTTCACCATCGTGAAACTCCGTGTTATTGCTATGATTCTCTGGTGATTCTGGGCTCTCATCTTCACGAAACTACACATTCGCATCCGCTTTGATTTCATGCGTATGTCCAAATTCGCAACGTCCCTGATTTATACAATGCATTTTTAGAGCGCGGAGGAATAAACCACCAAAAAGATCGTTATCAGCTTCGATTTGTTTAGCTTTGAATTTATGTATGCTGGCTACTCGTAGGAAATACTTTGAAGGAACAAGTAAGATTGTTTTTATTCTGTGGAATTGGTTTTCAAAGTGATATACCAAAAATACATTTTTGTTTGTTCACAGGTATGTTAAGAAATAGTTCTGCGAATTTTTATCCATCAATCGACAATAAGGGTATGTTCTAACTTACTCGATACATAAAATTGTAACCTAAGAAGGCTTTCTTTGTTTCACCTCGTTGTAATTTTAACCAATTGTAATTTATAAGTTTTTTTTTTTCTTTTTGCAACCTATGATAGCTTTCGACAATACAACATATATTTAGGCTAGATTCTAGATACCACCGGCTAAAACTACACCGGCTGTCACTTTCAAAATAAAAAAATTTAAAAAGGACAAGCGATTTAAACTATGGTTTACACTTTGTCCGCTAGATTTTGACGCGCTTTGGCACATTTGTCAATTTAATCCGCCTTATCATATGACATACATACATACATATAATCACGCCTTTATCCCTAATGGGGTAGGCAAAGCGTAAACGACCTAAACAAAGATCGTTCCGTCACTTCTGACAATGTTTTGAGGGTTATTTAAGAAAGATTTGTAGGTATACTGTAGTGACTGTAGTGACAGGTTGTCAGCCTATCGCCTAAATTGCAATATACAGAAACCCTCGGATCCCTTATCTGGTTTTTACAGCATACCCGGGAGGAAATGCAACTGGTACATTCTATATTTTTCTCGCTCCCAGTCCGGCATGGAAGAAATATGACGGCGGATAAAAATTACAGATAACACATAAACCCACCGACTATAAACCAAAAACCGGAGAAACTAGATCTCGTGTCCTTTTCCAAAGCTTTTAGTCTGAAAGTGACAAGTAGATTTAAATTTGAGTTTTAGCCGGCAAATCTAGAACCGAGCCCATTGACCACCCAGGGCACTAAGCAATTTTTTACATTTTATTACAACAGAATTAAACTTTACTGTGAAAGTCGTGTTATTTTGACCGATAAAATTCTTCGCATTACGACAGACATTCTCACACATCGCGTGGAAAATTAAAGGTCTCCTCGTAAAGGTTGCAAAACACTTACTTACCTTACCTGTAGGTATGTTGTATGTGTGTATGTGTGTGATGGACCTGCTTGCGAATACAAATCATTTAGGTTGTGGTCACGTGCTAGCGTGAGCGGATTGTTACATAAATCCTTTAGTTAGCCGTTGATGTTCTGCATGTCCGGGCTATCCTTAGGCTTGACTAAACCGGGAGTAAAAAAAGATACCTGGCCATATTCTAGCCATGAACCTGAACAGCATTTCCCATTAAAAATTAAAAACAAAAACTTCTGTAGGTCAGCTGTAAGTTCTTTTTTTTTAAATAATCAGTGCCTGTTGTGTCTTTGTTTTCTATGTCCTGCTTTTTATGATGTTTTTGTGTACAATAAATTGTTAAATAAATAAATAAGGAATCTATGAAAAAAAAATTTGGCCCTCCCATACAAATTGACTCGAGCCGTTGACACTGACACCATTTGTAAGGAAGGGAGGGCCATATTTATTTTTGTATTTAGACCTATATGTTATTGTTCAGTTTAATAAATATATATGTATATGGCCAGCTATTTTATCTACTCCCTGTATGTACCTAATGTACGTCCTACAACGGTGACAGCTTCTGTTTACTATGCGGGCAGCATTGACCTTACATATCAGAAAGAGCATCGATCAGTGTGAAAATGACATACCTACATTTCATAGCTCCCGCATCCAATTTCTACCAGCGTTTCTCCTCTTGTTATTAGTCCGTCTGGATAAAGTTCTACTGCACATTTACTGTGTATATTCATAAAATCATGCGTTACGGGATAGACAGAATATGAACAACCCAAAAACAAGAGTAGTGAAACTACGACTACGGAATTTACATTCTACAGGTTTTTAACCTATCAAAACATCGGCTTCTGTTGCTTTTAAATGCCCGGATGACAAGCAAAAGATAGCAGCTATCTTTCATATAGATGAAATTCTAACATAAAACTATAAACAAGTGTTATTCATAATGGAAACTGATCGGCTTACTTGTTTGCGTTGAAAGGAAGGTTAGTCCACGACGTTTCGATCCTATACGAGGATCTTCATCAGGAGAGAAGAAAGTCACACTCCACCGCCCGCCAAGTCGACTCGACTTCGACAGTCGAAGGTTGCACTTTCTTCTCTCCTGATGAAGATCCTCGATAGGATCGAAACCTTGATCAATACAAACAAGTAAAACGATCAGTTTTCATCGTAGATGAAATTCATCATGTATCAGCTATATTAATCAAGGATGCTGCCTCACAATGGTGAAAATAGCAGCATATTTCCAAGACCAGATCATCTTGAGTATACAAACCTCGAGTACAGTTATTTCTAACTGAATACATCGCCAGAGATGATTGTAATGCAAACTGACTCATCGTTCAGATATTCATTCATTTTATGCGCATTATTTATTTTATAGTTTTCCATTGTTAACAAGTGTATTGTACTTGGCTAAAGCGAATAAGTAATGTCTTCAAGAATATTTTTTCTAATTTTATAAGATAAGTAGGAAGTTCAAAAATTACACGCAGAACTCAATAACACATTTGCTTGAAGTTTACCGCGCAAGTCATAAACATACATATCACGTTTTTATCGCTAATGGGGTAGGCAGAGCGTAACCGACCTAAACAAAGGTCGTCCCGCCGCGTCTGACAAAGTTTTGAGGGTTATTTAAGATAGATTTGTAGGTATAAAGCTATAGTGACAGGTTGTCAACCTATCGCCTAAATTTCAATATACAGAAACCCTCGGATCCCTTAGCAGGTTTTTACAGTATGCCCGGGAGAAAATGCAGGTGGCACATTCTATATTTATTTCTCGCTCCCAGGCCAGCATGAAAGAAAGTCATTAAATCCCTATAAATCAACAATTTATACAAAATTACATTTGTTCTTGCCCTTTTAAACATGTATCTTCACCTTGACCTTACCTCAAACATGTAATTTTATCAACCTCTCTGATCTCATGAAAATTGTACGTATCTTTAAATGCGTTATTGCAAGTTGTAGTACCCATATCTGTGTGCTAAATATCATCCAAATTTATCCAGCACAGCGTGAAGGAGCTCGACATACATACTTTCATGTTTCATGAGGCCTTATGAGTATCTTGCCAACTGCCAATGATACCAACTTTCACAGTCGTTGTCTTGGCTCTAAAATTCGAATGACCACTTGAAGCGACCAGTTTATTACAGCCATCTATCCACATGTGTTCATTAGAACAGACGGACAGACGGACGGTCCAATTACGCCTTGAATTGTTTTTATAGCCCTTTCTTTATACTGCGCTGTGGAGCGCTCTTAATTGATTTGTGCTTTAGTTGATTCAGTTTTGTGTGTTTTGTATGGAGCGAATTTTTGTAGAGACCACATAGCATGAGGTATGGTTAAAACATAATACTAATCTCTTAACAGCTATACCAGGTGTAAGGGACAGCGTCCCGCAAACTAATAGGGGTTGCTCAGTCAGAACATTCACCAGGAAATTCTCTCAGGACAGTTTGTATGGAAAAGCAAATTTTATTTTTTAATTTTCCTGAAAGTATTTCCTTATGATAGTTGTTCAGTGTCGCTGACTGAGCAACCTCTATCAGTTTGTGGGACGCTGTCCCTTAAATTAGGTTGACGCTTGCTTGGTTACAACTGAAGTCAGAATTAAGAAATTTTATTTTTTTTAAATCACAAGAAATTACTACTTTTTATGTAGTACGCACATACATATTATCACGCTCTTATCTCTTATGGGTTAGGCAGAGCGTAAACGAGGGTTATTTAAGATAGATTTGTAGATTTGCTGTAGTGGCAGGTTGTTAGCCCGTTGCCTTAATTGCAATATACAGAAACCGTCGGATCCCTTGGCTGGTTTTTATAGCATGCCCGGGAGGAAATGCAGCTGGCACATTCTATGGTTTTCTTTCGCTCCTAGTCCAGCATGGAAGAATTTATATAGTTCATTAGCCAGATAGCTATAGTTAAATCATAAAGACGTAAGATGATCTATTCTATCAACATTATCACTTCCGTTTGAACGGGTTCCAAATTGTGAGACATTATCAATCAAAAACTAGATCTAAATGATAGAGTTTTACCATCCAAATGATAATTTATGATAGTAAAGCTAAATGGGTATTAAATGAAATGTTTTTTTTTTAACGTCACGTATTTCCAACAACAAAACAGAAATGTCTTCGAATTTTGGCTTTGCAATACGATCTTTACCTAGATCCAACTTCATGTATAAAAATACTTTGAACTGGGGGGGAAAAAAACATAGAATGTGCCAGCTGTATTTCCCCGGGCTTACCGTAAAAACCAGCTAAGGGATCCGAGTGTTTTAGTATATTGCAATTTAGGCGATGGGCTGACAACCTGCCACTACAGCAATATACCTACAAATCTATCTTAACCTTTTCAGCGCCAAAGTCTGATATATCAGACATTTAAGTTTCGGGCCCTCGCCGCCAAAGTCTATTATATCAGACAAATAAATCTTACTAATCTAACTCTATTTTTTCTTATTGTTATAGTACCTGACGACATATTCATAACATTTTCAGACAGTTTATACTTTGGTTTATCAAAAATAACAAATTCACAATGTATAATGTATAATGTTATTTTAATTAGAAATAATTAAAAACAAAACCGTGTTTATTAGCTAAATCCGACTCTTTTTTTACTTCAACCCTCAGCGCCAATGTCTGATATATCAGACATTAATCAGACATTAGTGATGTTACATTACAATGTTACTACCAAAACCAGAAATCTGGAACTATAAGTGTTAACTATAAAGAAACATCTAAGAAAGTAAAAATTATACGGGTATTTATTTTGGGCATAAAACTTTTTAGTGTGACGTAATTTTACCACAGAAAATGCATTTATTTTCGAATGATGTTTTGCATCGCATCTAGTAAATAGCATGGTATACCACAACACTATAGAGACACGATCATGCATCAGTCTCGTACGCCAACGTCTGATATATCAGACTCGGAAGTGACGTCAGAGGCGATAGATGTTTCTAGAACTATCTATTTAGTGCTGTACAATGCTGGTAGGAGTAATCGATAAATTATGGAAGTACCTTGCAAAATCATGTTATTTAGTGGGTAACCATCTTTGCGTTGCTGTGTTAATATAATCAAAATAACAAAATCAGTTAAAAACACTAACTTAATTCAGTTCCCTGCCTACTACCTACCCCCTATGAACGGTGTTGTGATTATATATAACCTATGTCCGTCTCCAGGTTACTATCTATCATCATACCAAATTGTATCAAAATCCGTTCAGCCGATTAGGCCTGAAAGAGCAACAAACAGACAGACAGACAGAAAGACAGAGTTACTTTCGCTATTATAATATTAGTATGGAAGTATGGATTATTAAATCTATAATTAAATCAATAAGTTAAAAGTAACTCTTTCGTAAGGTATCGAAGTTTATAACCGGAAGTTGACACATCACTAACACTCGCCGAAAACTCATATTAAGCGTACGCCACTGTCTGATATATCAGACACGTAGTGATGCAATTAATATCATCATTACTTGTGCGATTTTTCACTGTATTAATACGCCACTGACATTTCAATACATTTTAGAATGTTTCGAGAAGTAAAACATAATAAAGTAAATCCCATGAACTTGAAAATAACTATAGATATATTTTTAAAATGATTTATTTATTACAAATTAATAAAATCGATACTTAATATCGCCAACACTAGTAAATCAACCACGTTTATTGTCGTGGCGTGTGGTGAACGTTTTTGACGAAAACTCTTGGCGTGGAAAGGGTTAAATAACCTTCAAAACTTTGTCAGTCGTGGCGGAACGATCTTAGTTAAGGTCGTTTACGCTCTGCCTACCCCATTAGGAATGAAGGCGTGATTATGTGACTTATAACAAATATAATTTCTTTGTTTTTTTGTTTTTTTTTATGCATCTATCTTGAACCTATAGCGCAGTAATAAAATAAATTGAAGCTATTCATCACAGCCCACGCAAAAATATGAATTTCAGATTACAAATTCAATCATGGGAACATGTGTTTTTGTCACATTTTTATTTTTATTAATATTTTAAGGCGGCTATTGTAGTAAAAGCCACTGAATTTTAACGATATTTATTATTTATAGAATGATATCATGTGAATTTGTAAAATACTTATACGTATTGTACATATTCGTAATTTGTTTTCTGTGCGATTTTGTAGTAGGTGTGCTTTCTGAAAACGCAAAACAATTTGATACTTCTTCTTCTTATCGTGTCGATGGAACACACGACATAAAACTTACAATGTGTGGCCCAGGACATTGCCACTTGTATTGCAGATCGACTGGCAATCATTAGATCCGCTTGCGTGCAGGTATTATTTGGGGCATGCAGAGCACAATTTTTAGTTTAGATACTATGTTATGCTTAGGAATATAGAAAATGATTGAAACTAACGGCAATTTATGAAGACCTACCAAATAAAATCTTTTCAGAATCTGCTGAATCAGCTGTTTTCCATATCAGGTCATTTTGAATTTATTTAATCATGAAAGTATGAGTCATACTCATATGACTAATTTTATCCTATAAATTTGTAATTTACAGTAATGTAAATTTCGGAGTACATAAATAAGCTATCTGATGTCAATTTCACCCACGCTTACATGGCTTTTGATTGAGTTTTTCATTCGTTTTATAATCTAGTCTAGTTCAGGTCGATATTTTATGGAAATTCTATTTTACTATTGTCTTAGATTTATGTTACGATGTTTTTATTCAAGATTCGTTTTGAACGGTATTCTAACAGCTGCCTATTGTTTTTTTTAGTCAGACAAAAATGCCTCAAAAGATTTCAATTTTTTCTTTGTAAATATTGTACCATTATCTATCATTAACTTCCATGCTGGCCTGGGAGCGAGAGAAAAACTTAGAATGTGCCAGCTGCTTTTCCTCCCGGGTATGTTGTAAAAGTCAGCTAAGGGATCCGAGGTTTTCAGTATATTGCAATGTAGGCGATGGGCTGACAACCTGTCACTACAGCAATATACGTACAAATCCATCTTGAATAACCCTCAAACCTTGTCAGACGTGGCGGAACGACCGTTGTGTAGGTCGTTTATGCTCTGCCTACCCCATTAGGGATAAAGGCGTGATTATATGTATGTATGTATGTATCTATCATTACTATTTCTATAAAAGACGCCCCGGTCTACAATCCACATTAAAATAATAACAAGCGTATGTCTTAAAATTAAATTATCATTTCTGGACTCGCATCCGTCGATTAAGTTCCAATTTGGGACTTTTGGGGTCGAAAATTGGACTTAAACACGAATCTATGGTTCAGGTAGGAAAGGGTCGAAATTGGCTCAAAATTATAGACCTTGTTTTGAGTTTTGTGGTCATGTTTTGGGACCTCAGGCTGATATGTTAGCTTTAGGTTGCGTGATTTTCTGTCGAATTGTGGTCGAAGATTAAAATCGGTTTTGAGAAGCCATGATTATATTATAAGTTATGGTTTACAATCAAAACAGAAGAAAGATCTGTAAAGATATTAACAGCTGTTGGTATAGAATGATGACCTATAAACGATTTTAAAGAATCTAAAGCATAACTCTTTGCATTTATGTATGCGTAGTATAAGAAAACATAGTCGCAAGATAATAAAATAATGTGTGTCTAATAAAATATGTATGGTTAGGTTGTTAACATTCCACCTTTTCTTCCATTCATAATGAATAATGAACTAACTATACTATAATAATTATTTAAGATCATACATACATACATACATACATAAATCACGCCTTTATCCCTTACGGGGTAGGCAGAGCGTTTAACGCCTCGTAAAAGGCGCTTTCGCCACGTCTGACAAAAATTGAGGGCAATTTTAGATTGTAATATGTATTGCTATAGTGACAGGTTGTCAGCCCGTCGCCTAAATTACAATACACTGTAACCCTCGAGTCCATTTTGCTGACTTCAACAGCATGCCCGGGAGGAAGGGCAGCTGGAACATTCTATGTTTTTCTATCTCTCCCAGTCCAGCATGGAAGTATTAAGTATTTAAGATCATGGTGCTTATAATATGTGGATAATATAGTGCTTAGGTAATTATTACTACGTGCAATGCTTTCCATATTCCATGCTGGCCTGGGAGCGAGAGAAAAACATAGAATGTGCCAGCTGCATTTCCTCCCGGGCATGCTGTGAAAAAAAACTAAGGGATCCGAGGGTTTCAGTATATTATAATGTAGGCAATTGACTGACAACCCGTCACTACAGCAATGCAGCCTACAAATCTATCTTAAATAACCCTCAAAACTTCTGTCAGACGTGCCGAAACGACCTTTGCTTAGGTCGTTTGCGCTCTGCCTACCCCATTAGGGATAAAAGCGTTATTATAATGTATGTATGCAATGCACCTTTAGAGAACAGTTGCCAATTGTTAGATCGCCATCATTCGCAGTGTGGTATCTTAAATTACCGGATTATTCGTGACAACTGGCTAGTGACTACCTTTCTCTACTTCTTGCAACTGGCAGATACAAGAATTTCAAACGAGCGGCATTTAACGTCAATTCCATGAGCGACCACTCCATGAGGGGATTCGTAAATAGACGTTGTTGCTCTGCCTACCTCGTAAGGGACACAGGTGTGACTATACATCATTCGCAGTAGTGGTATCTTAAATTACCGGATTATTCGTGACAAGTGGCAGATACATGAATGACAAACGAGCGCGGCATTTAACGTCAATTAGCGACTACTCCACGGGGGATTCTGGACGTAAATAGACGTCTCTAGCAGAGAATTTTAATAATTTTATTATTATTATTTGTTGGTATACTTTTCAGTATCACGGGCCCACAGGGACCCTGTCCTTTGAGGCATACGTGGGGCCGAAGCCAACAGCGCAGAGGCCTTTTTTTACCAAATAATGTATTGTGATGTGTACATCATTATTATTATTATTCAGTGTATATAAATCTCAAAAGAGCAAAGATTCGAAAAGATAGGTATTTTAATCAAATTAAACTGACCTACCAACCACTAACCGCGCCTGAGAAGATAGGCGAATAGTATAATTACTTAATGAGTTAAGTATTCTATTATATTATACTATGTTACTGCCCGCGAGTGGTTTTATATCTCACCGCAAGATGGGGCTATTAAAAGTATTATGCTAGTTAATGGCAGGTAATGAAGTTAATTAGCTCTCGGCTTGGCTGAAATTTGTATGTCGCTGTTTTTTTTAATCAAGCCAGTAGTTATTAGTAATGGATATGTCTATTAATCGAAGCCTTTAATAGGTGTTATTATATAAATTCAAGTATATAACAACCACAAAGTCCACCGTAAAACATATGACTCCGTGTCAGTTTGCAAAAAAAAACTGAAGCAAAACTTTATTAAGTAGGAAGTGGTTTAACATCCATGTTTTACGTGTAAACTGCAAACAATAGATCTAAATACCAGTAAATCTAGTGTAATTACCAAGTATCTACAAACAAAGAAGTACAACAGAACGCTAAAACTTAGAAGAACCGACAAAAAACTGTAATCACGCAACGAATCCACTCCGGCGCAGCACGCAATCAAATACTAGCCCTTACAATTAGAGGACTAAGCGAAATCGTGCTAAGATCCTCCTTACCAATCAAGAACGTCGTATCTCACTTCAACTAGTAACACAGAATTACTCCTTATTCTGTACAGTCAGCCAAAAAGATATTGTACCTATGTTTTTTTCTCAGGGCTCAAAAGTAAAGTAACTCTATCTGTTAGTAGCTCCTTTGCGCATAAACGGCAGAACGAATTTTGACCAAATTTGGCAAGGTGCTAGAGAGCCTGGGGCAGATCTTGGCAAAATGATAGAAAACCTGGATACGAGAATAGGACACATTTTACCGCGACATATATAATTTTTCTATGCTGGACTGGGAACGAAAGAAAAACATAGAATGTGCCAGCTGCATTTTCCCCGGGCATGCTGTAAAAACCAGCTAAAGGATCCGAGGGTTTCAGTATATTGCAATTTAGGCGGTGGGCTGACAACCTGTCACTACAGCAATTTACCAACAAATCAAATTCAAATTTTATTAAAGAAAAAAATGACGGTTCTTATATCTATCGCAGAGTTTGCAAAAATTGGCTTACAGCCAGTACCATGCAGACAAAGTGGTGTGAGTCACACCGCCAGTTACAACGAACGAAATCTATCTTAAATAACCCTCAAAACTTTGTCAGACGGCCTTGTTTAGGTCGTTTACGCTCTGCCTACCCCATTAGGGATAAAGGTGTGATTATATTTAAGTATGTATATCATTATCCTACGGGATTAAATATCTCTTTAGTCTCGCATATCCTTGGTTGACCGTACAACACTAAAACCATCTAAAAATGAAAAACGCGGTAACTCAACTTACGCCGTTTTTAATTGAATTCCTTGTACACGAATAAGGACGTAACTGCTGGTAGTTAATGTAGTTTTATCCGTTCTATTGTCGGCGCTGTCCGATGGGCGGCTACCCTATAATCAGTCTGAGAGTCTTTGGGAGCGGCCACGGTGATTATAGGAGGGATTTTACGGTCGTTCGTTAGTCCATCAAATCATAGGCCTGGAGGAGCCGAAAGGGTCGTGAAACAATTTTGTGTCATTTCATCGAATTTTGAGGAAGTGGGTTGGAGGTAATTGTCTGTGAACTAGTCTGATGCATCTGATGAGAATGAACGTTTTCAGTCTTCTTTTATCGAGTTAGTTGTTGTGTAGGCGACGAAAGACCCGATGAACCCTAATAGGCCTCTAAAATGATTTGTATAACATCCATTGCTAAAGAATGACAGGCGCGGACTGCTTAATATTGTGCACGAAATCTTCTCTTAACAATCAAGTGATTTAGCCTGCGTTGTATTAAATTGGAGAAAATCTCACAAAGTAAAAATTCTGCACAGTGTTCCTACCGTACGAATTGAACCCACGACAAGATCGAGACCCTAGTTTAGACCAAAGAGGTAGTTAAAATTTTCGCAGTAGGTTTGATAGTAAATGTCACATAATTATAACGTTTTTGTCCTTTACAAGATGCTTTACCATAAAAACAGTTTCATAAAAGCGCAAGTTATTTTCGCATTATACCCATGCCTTGTCATTAAAGGTCGTAAAGAGATAATGGTTAGCAAAATGGCACCCATTCTAGTAGCAAATAAAAAGCTGTATCCAAACCTGTTCGATGTGATAAAAACTTACAAGATGGTGTAAGTTATAAAATAAACAAAAGAACACAACACATACATGATATAATTACCTATACCTGTACCTTACGGAGCAGGCATAGCGTTCACATGCATTCTCGCTGTATCTGACAAATTGGTAATTTCAGGAAATAAAGAGCTTTTGTTGTAGTGTAGACAGGTTGTCAGCCCCATCACCTAAATTACAATAATGACCAATATGCCGAAACTGCTCTATAAGCTGGCTTTTAAAATCCTCTAAAAAAGAAACAGCTGGTCCACTCTGTCTCAATTTATTTTATCGTTCCCAGTCTAGCATATAAGCATAAGCAAAACCAAGTAATGCCACATTAAACTCGTTCATCAAATACCAAAAACGTAACCCTCCTTTTCTCAATCGGGTAATAAATAAATAGCCTTAAATCGCTGGAGGGCTCACGAAGGGCCCGTGTAGCCTGTCGGCAAATAATCAGGCCGATAATTAGTGGGTTCGCTCGAAACATGGCCGGTCCAAGATGGCGGATGGAAATTGGTATGCGTTATTGAGAAGTTATGCGCTTGGAGCTTTTGTTAATAGTAGGTGGTTTTACTTTTAACTTTAAACTAAATTTTAAACCAAATTGAAGCGATTCAATGAACAATGTTAGTTATTATTCCTAAACGCGACGAACTTACCGACCCTACGTCAGTAAGTTCGTCGCGTTTAGGAATAATTTCTTATCTTTCTTTATTTTTTCATACCAAATTTCTGCATAGAAATTCTTCATTCTTTAATATTGCAATTATAACCTGAGAAAATGGTAGAGGAAGCCAAAAACGTGCTCACTAAGATCCAGCATTTCCTAAAACCCCGTCTTTCAAAGACCCGGTATATGTAAACATGGTTCTCTTTGGCCCTACCGCCCGTCCGTTCGTGATTGCAGCAGATTGCACCCAATTTGCAGCCAGCAAACAACAGCTTTGCGGTCTTTTGCGGCGTTTGCGCACATCGCCGATAATCTTCGGCCAGTCGACGGGCTTGTCAAACAAGCCGTCATGTACGCTCTGTGGATAATGGGTTAAAAAGTAAGAAAAATGAGATTGAGAAATGTAATAATAAGTTTCACATACAGTCAGTAGTCCGGGAAACACCTGCAACTTAAGTAAGTTTCTCAATGGTAGTTGCTTAGATGACCTTCTCTACGATTCCATCTATCGTCTTGATAAATTTTCTCTAAATCTTGTGTGAAGAGGTAACAAAAAACATACAGACTCACAGAACTTTTGCTTTTACAGAGTGGATAAAGAATAACTTACTGGGAGAAATATGTTTTATAATACAACAATGCCTAAGAAAACATACTATTTGCCTTAGGTATTCCTGTGACGATATTATTTATTGCAGCGGCTCCTTTGGGACTTGATAGCTCACTTAACATTCTTCAGCAACAACGAAATGTAATTTTCTCCAATTAAACAATTTGTTGGTTATTGTTGTTTTGCTTTGCAGTCGTGACTTCGAAAATCATCGTTCTTGCCATCCCGCTATTTATATTTGATTTGTGGTTTTGTTTATAAGCATGGTCTTAATTCTAATCACGCCGTTTTCCCTTAAAGGGTAGGCAAACTGTCAACGGCTTACTAAAAATAGCTTTCTCCACGTCTGACGATAGTTGAGGGTAATTTCAGATAGGAGTTTAGGTTGCTGTAGTGACTGGTTGCCAGCCCATCACCTAAATTATAGTAAAATTATGCTCATAGTATAAATTATAATATCAAGATGTATTTTTTTGTGTAAATGAGATGATAAAAAAACAGTAAATCCCACTACTATCGCAAATATAAAACTATCGATCCGTATGGATGAATTTTTATAACTTAGTTAATTATGTTAATTAAATTATTTAGACCCAGTTAATTTCACCGGTATAGCTAATAAACATACGTAAAAAGTGATAATTGAAGAAGATATATAATACCTAAAAATCTAAAATTCAAAACAACCTTTCATGTAGATATTTAAAAGCTACAAAATTTTAAGCATTTGGGGAATACTAATTAGCAATTTTGATCATATTTATGTGATTATTATAATTCTAAGTCTGACCTCGACAAGGCCGTTCGATGGCAACTAATATAATATATTATTTTGAAAGTTATTGCGAAAACCTGTCTCCAGTAGGGTCGTCACGCGTTCGGATAAATTAGGATTAAGGTGGCTTTTTGAATAGTTACTTGTTCGGTTAACTGTGGGACTATGGGTCATTTTACTAGGACTAAGGGCCGTATTTATAATCAGCTCTCAGGAGTGACAGAGAGTTTGAGTTCGATTCAGAAATGTCATTTCAGTATAAACTGGCCTGTCAAATCCATATTGCTCTCAATCTTGAGATCGGTTTACAAATACAACCCTAAGAGTCCAATGGGATACAATTTCTAGAACCAAGAAAATTAGTGAGACCGGGCTTTTTACTTATCGACAAAATACGCTGTAGTCGATCGCAGAATTCAGTCAGGTTTGGTAGATCAAGTAGCTTGGGAGATCCTTCAATACATTAATGCTTTAGCCCCTAAACAAAAAAAAAAGAAGAAATTACACATTAAATAAAAATCAACTTCTTAAGAACTAAAATACCTAAAAGTCCATACTTAAACAAGTTACTTTTAACTTTAAGAGTTGACAACCCTAGGCTTAGAGACTAGACTGTAGGATTTATAATTTAGGTAGAAGATACGGTATTTAACTGGTTCTCACTATCAAAAGGCTTTCCCATTTCGCTTGCTTGTTCTTAAATTACGATTAATGATGTTTTTATCGAAACACATTTTTAGAATTAATTATTTAATAGTAATAATTTTAATCGAAACGGTTGCTAACTCGCATTAAAATATTTTTGTATTTCTATTTCTTATCTGCTACAAACATTTTTTTTGACATATTTATAATTATGTACATATGTTCGTTGTTAAAGGTTATTTTTTATCAGCAGCATATGTAGTTTGTTTCAAAATAATATAATTAACGTATAATATATTTTTTATCTATTATCCCTTTAAAATACTTACAGAACTCTACATACATACATATAATCACGCCCTTATCCCTAAGGCAGAGCGTAAACGACCTAAACAAAAGGTCGTTCCGCCACGTCTGACAAAGTTTTGAGGGTTATTTAAGATAGATTTGTAGGTATAATGCTGTTGTGACAGGTTGTCAGCCCATTGTATAAATTGCAATATACAGAAACCCTCGGATCCATTAGCTGGTTTTTACAGCATGCTATGTTTTTCTGTCATTCCCAGTCCAGCAGGAAATATACACAACTCTATACACCATTAAACAATGTATTGTCTGAAATGTATAACAGCCCACTAGTTCAACTTTTATTTTCCTGTGCCCTAAGGTTGCCTGGAAGAAATTGCTGCTTGGTAATAAGGCCGCCTATTTGTACTACTGTTTGTTTAATTTTTTTCTCTTGTGTCTTTTCTATGCAATAAAGTATATTCTTATCTTATTAAATAAGATAATAATTCTTATCTTAATAACTTCCATGCTGGTCTGGGAGCGAGAGAAAAACATAGAATGTGCCAGCTGCATTTCCTCCCGGGCATGCTGTAAAATCCAGCTAAGGGATCCGAGGGTTTCAGTATATTGTAATTTAGGCGATGGGCTGACAACCTGTCACTTCAGCAATATACCTAGAATTCTATCTTAAATAACCCTCAAAACTTTGTCAGACGTGGCGGGACGACCTTTGTTTAGGTCGTTTACGCTCTGCCTACCCCATTAGGGATAAAGGCGTGATTATATGTATTATATGTATGTATTAAATAAGGAGAAAATAATGTGAATACAACTTAAACGAATACATCAAAATCCTATGAAAAGTAGGTACATGTAATGCGATGTTCAACCAGCTCTTTAACAACTGGTTAAACCAGGATCGTAACTCGTAAGTAGTAGGTCAAACACTAAACATACCCTTTAAACCGGTGCTTTTCGAGAAACAAACATCTCTCCTTCATTTACTACCAATATTTGAATATTTGCTGGAGTAAGTGAGGAGCGGCAGCGATATATTTTTTTTTTCGGTGATGGTTAATAAATGCGAGCATTCTTCCATGCTGGCCTGGGAGCGAGATAAAACCATAGAATGTGCCAGCTGCATTTCCTCGCGTGCATGCTGTAAAAACCAGCTAAGGGTGGGTTTCAGTATATTGTAATTTAGGCGATGGGCTAATAACCTGTCACTACAGCAATATACCTACAAATCTATCTTAAATAACCCTCAAAATATTGTCGGATGTGGCAGAACGACCTTTGTTTAAGTCGTTTATGCTCTGCCTACCCCATTAGGGATAAAGGCGTGATAATTTGTGTGTATGTCCAAAGATTTTGTAGATTCACTACGTAGTATAAAACAAAGTCGCTTTCTCTGTCCCTATATCCCTATGTATGCATAAATCTTTAAAACTACGCACGGATTTTGATGCGGTTTCTTTTAATGGATAGAGTGATTCAAGAAGAAGGTGTATAATACATGCATAAAGTCGCATTTTTGGAAACGCCATACGATGATGATGATGCATAATATAGTAGACAAACACTGATAATTTCCGTGCGAAGCCGGGACGGGTCGCTAGTATTTTATAAAAGACCAAAAGATTTTTGGTATAGGAAGGTACGATGATCCTGAAAAATCAACTGCCTTTGTTTGTTTAGGAAAGTTTATATTTTTATTCTTTCATGTGCTTTGTCTTTTTGCTATTTTGCGAATCTGTTATCTTGCGAATAAACGCTGAAGAATAACGGGCCATTCCGCTGCTGAGTCCACGATCATTCTATCGAGTAGGTACTACGACTGAGAAAGTTCCATGCTAAAATCAAAGCAGACAAAGAAAAGTTCAAGTTTCTTCCATGCTGGTGTGGGAGCGAGAGAAAAACATAGAATATGCCAGCTGCATTTCCTCCCGGGCATGCTGTAAAACCAGCTAAGGGATCTGAGGGTTTCAGTAAATTGTAATTTAGGCGATGGGCTGACAACCTGTCACTACAGCAATATACGTACAAATCTTTCTTGAATGGCCCTCAAAACTTTGTCAGACGTGCCGGAACGACGTTTGTTTAAGTCGTTTACGCTCTGCCTACTCCATTAGGGATAAACGCGTGATGATATGTATATAAGAAAAGTTCACGCTATAACCCGCTTAAGTTTCTATCTTGTTCCTTGACGCGGCAAGTCTTGAGTAGATGATGTGTGGTCCGGTAGGATTCTACCGTGCATCTCATACCATTAAACGATAGTTATATATGTGTAGATAGATATTAGTTTCATCGACCTTACGCAGCCGACAGCTTTCACTATAATAAGTTT
Organism: Scrobipalpa costella; assembly: GCA_949820665.1. Lineage (NCBI taxonomy): Eukaryota > Metazoa > Arthropoda > Insecta > Lepidoptera > Gelechiidae > Scrobipalpa > Scrobipalpa costella. Next base: position 6,976,364 of record OX463304.1, on the reverse strand, counting down.
GAAACAACAAATAGTTAATTCTCTGAAATGTCTAAAATGCAAGCAATGCAATGTCAAATAGTGCAAGCAAGGGCGGACCCAGATTTTTTTCTGGGGGGGGGGGCACAAGTATGATTGGGAGGGAGGGGGTACAAGTATGTATTTATTGTGATGGAACCTCTAAAGTACTAAAATCGCCGTTCTGGGGGGGCACACGTGCGTGCAAGTTTTGAGCTGAGTTTATTTTATTTTATTTAGAGGTAAAATAAATTAGTAGATATAAACTTTCTAATTTTCCGAACATCAATTACACCTGCAGCATATAGAGTTTCTCCATAGGAAAAAAAATATTCTGTCGCTAAAACGATACCCATATATTTTTTGTTCTGAATTAAGTTTTCTAATGGTTAAAAGCAATTATGAAATCGGTCCAGCACCACAAAAAAAGAACCGCTGAAAAGAATTTGTAGCCTAGATTTTTTGCGCCATTACTTGGCAAAAGCAATAAAGCATCAAGCTTGATTCGATCAAAGAGCTAATTATTTTCTCGTCTATAATTTGAGTAGGTATTAGCATACTTACGAAGCATGCTTCGGTTAGTGCGATGCGGCTTTGAGCTTTGCCGCTCGTGATAGGGCTGCCTGTTTGTGTAATTATCTACTTTACATTGACTTGTTTTTTTTTTGTAATGATCTTGTAACTTAGCTCCTTCTATGGGGATATTACAGTAAACATCTTGAAGCTATCAGTTAGATGGTATCATAATATTGCATCATCACCAGATACATATTTAAGTATTCTTCTTCTATCGTGTCGATGACAAGACAACACCTTGTTTTAGTCCGCAACCCAATTTAAGTATGCAAAAGTTTGAGATAACAGTTGAGGACCATATTCTTCTATCGTACGATGACCCGATGAACCCATGCTTTGAATGCAGTTTAACTGCCTCCGTGGTCTTGTGGCTAGTGCCATGGACTCCCGATCCGGAGGTCCTGGGTTCGATTCCCAGGGGGGAAACACAAAGTTGATATTTGAGAATTTATCACTTTGTGAATTTTTCCCCAGTTTGTTTAGGACATTGCAGGCTGAATCACCTGATTGTCCGAAAAGAAAAAAATAAATCGTGCTTCGGAGGGCACGTTAAGCCGTCGGTCCCGGTCGCTGTCTTTGACAGTGGTCGTTACTCAAACCATGTCAGAGGCCTGATAGTTGTGCTACTAGGCGGTTTAAAAACTCTGACACCAGGGTTCATCGGGTCGATAGACTCGATACCCACTCGAAAGAAGAAGAATGCAGTTTAAATTTGACTCAAACATAAATTAAAACCTTACAAATACGTGGGACACTCAGAAAGATTTGCGACACTAAAAAAAATTGTTCTACAGGTACATATATTTTTATTAAATCTTTTCAAAGTACTCTCCACCAGCCTTTATACAAAGATTCATGCGTCTGAACCAGTTTTCAAAACACTTTTTCCAGTCCGCCGTAGACACCGCGTTTACAGCCTGCTCTAACGCAGCCAGCGCATCTTCCGGCGACGAAAATTGTATCCCCTTGAGCTGATTTTATATTTTTGGAAATAAAAAGAAGTCACACGGTGCTAGATCAGGGCTGTAAGGAGGGTGACCCAGGAGTTTGACTGGTGTGCTGTCCAGGAAGTCCCTCGTTTTGAGCGCGGTATGTGCAGGCGCATTGTCGTGGTGGAGCAGTAGTCCGCGGAGCCCTGTGTTTGGTCGCTTGTTGCTCACAACAGAAAAAACTTCTGGTAAACATTTGGTAGTATACCATTCGGCGTTAATGCTTCTTTGATCTCGTAAGAGAATTGAGGCCAAGTGGCCAGTCAAATTAAAAAAGCTGGCGATCAAAATCTTCCCCCCGCTTCGAGATCGCTTCACTTTGGTAGGCGTTGGTTCATTTTGAAACACCCAAACTGTCGACTGGCGCTTGGTTTCTGGATCGTATTGATAAATCCAGGACTCATCACCTGTTACGATGTCGTAAACACGCCGAGACGAGCCTACTTCAAATTTGTTCAGCATATCATGGCACCATTCCACCCGGGCCTGCTTCTGAGCGTCGGTGAGGTAGTGCGGCACCCAGCGCGATACTATCCTCCTCACGCGAAGATGCCCTTGTAGAATCTCGTGAACGCTTCCCGATCCAATCTTTAATATGTGCTGAATCTCCTGATATGTAATTCGAATATTATCTTGGATTAAATTTTTCAATGCTAGCACGTTTTCTTCCGTAATAGCCGTCAAAGGGCGACCGCTTCTTTCTTCATCCCCCAAGGTTGGTCGACCGCGCCTAAATTCGTTATACCAACGATACACGGTTGCCTTGGAGAGGCTTTCATCCATAAATGCCATTTGAAGTCTATCGAACGATTCATCCGGTTTCAGGCGACACTTGAAATCGTAAAAAATCATAGCTCTAAAATGTTCCCGGCGCAGATCCATTTTTCAGTAAGACACGATACTTTGAATTGGCTCGCAAAAAATGTGGAGGGAAATTTTGAAAATGGAACACACATATTTTTACTTACAAGTAATCATATTTTCAAATAAGATTCTAACCGGCCAGTCTGCCATATATAAAAACTATTTATCGCAATACTTTCTGAGTGGCCTGGTATGGTCGCTCCACAGCCGTTTTATTTTCTTCAGGCTTATCACCTTCAACCCTATAATATATGAAACTGGCCAGTGCTTGAAATCATGTGCGTATACGCAGAGTAGTTAAAACCGTATCTAATGGCTTTAGGTTTACACAGTGGGTTCTATCAGGGTACTATGTTGTTATTATTTTCTTAATATTATGGTAGGTGATCGTAAAACTTGTCAGACGTGGCGGCCTTTGTTTAGGTTGCTTTCGCGCTGCCTAACCCATTAGTGATAAAGGCGTGATTGTATGTATGTAGCTCTGTATTTCAGTAGATTCATAAAACTTGATGATGATTGTTTGTGGTACTCTTTGAAATTCTATGGCTTATGAACCTCCGACGCCATCATCGTCCTAACCAACCAATGAACAACCTTACAAAGTGATTACCGACTTTATTATTTACCCGTTTGATTACACTGGTCAGTGCCGGTACTCCGGTAGTGACGGTGAAATTCCTCGCGAGATTCTTGGCCGCATTCTTGCTTCTCTCTCCGCTCACTAGCCATAGAATAGATCATTGCACTGCAGAGACATGAAAACATCTCTAGGCAAAGAAAAACTTAGCAAAGATTACAAAGAAAGACATGGTGTTGTAAATATTAGATATTATAGCATTCTATTCTTCCATGCTGGACTGGGCGCGAAAGAAAAACATAAAATGCGCCAGCTGCATTTCTTCCCGGGCATGCTGTAAAAACCAGCTAAGGGATCTGAGGGTTTCTGTATATTGCAATTTAGGCGATAGGCTGACAACCTGTCACTATAGCAAAATACCTACAAAATCTATTTAATAACCCTCAAAACTCTGTCAGACGTGGCGGAACAACCTTTGTTCAGGTAGTTTACGCTCTGCCTACCCCTTTAGGGATAAAGGCGTGATTATATGTATGTATGTATATATTATAGCGTTCTATGGTCAGATTGAACGTACCGTACTGCATAGAAAATACTGTTGCAAAAAACAGGGCTAGTAAAATTTTGAGAAAATGAGGTGTTGCTATCGACTCAATAGAAGAAGAAAAGCTTCCCTTTTTCTAAAAACACCTCCATAGTTTAAAAATTCTAACTGTCTATGCATTACTATGGAATATAAGTATGAGAAACTATTCATAGATTGCTCTAAATATTTTTTCACGATTGAATTAAATCGAACGCAATGGATAAGCGTGGAATGCGGCCGTCATGTTGAAACGATGTTGATTTCATTTTTTGTGTTACCATTTTAAAATATCTCTTACTGGATTCCGGCATGAAGCAGCTTGCTGTGTTTCTTTCTGTTTGTGGAAAGGGTGAACCCAGAGCAAGGCAAATCTTACATGCTTATAATCTCGCCTTAATCTCTTATGAGGTAGGCAGATCGTAAATTCTTGCTAAAACTCGTTTTCGCCACATCTGACAGCGCCTAAATTACAACAAACTGTAATCCGCGAATCCCTTTTCTGAATTCTACTGCATGCCCGGGAGGAGAAGCAGCTGGCACATTCTATGTTTTCTATCGCTCCCTGTCCAGCAGGGAAGAAATGAACAAAAAATTGTAGACGAAAAAAGTATCGAGTGAGCCAAACTTTCTCCAAGACAAAAGGTGCTAACATTTCACACTCTTACACAGCTGTTCTAAAACACTCAGCAAACAGCCACCAAGCCAGGTGACATGTATGTTCGCATCTCGCAACACCTGCGACACCGTCCAATATTTACACAACAAATTGAAACGGTAAATCACGGATAAAAAACGTCCAACGAACATACAAAGGGTTGAATGTTTATTGAAAGTCGGCACGCGCACTTAACACAACTACTGGATGACAGAGAGCTGTTATGATTTAAACGACATCTACACAGAGACCGTTAAATGAACATCATTGTGCTTATGACATTTACGTCGCCCACACAATCGGGCAAGGGTATCTTGATCGAGCGAGGCTTAGCGGTGAGTAAGCGGGATAAAAAAACAGCGGTCAGGTAGGCAGCCTCCGAGCCATTGCCGCATTGTGGGCTAACGATGCGATGAATAGCCGATTCATTCGAATAGGTGGCGCAGGCGCTCCTATATTGAATTCATATCTCACTTCCTTCTTCTTATCGAGTGGATATTTCGAACTGACAAACGAATCGATGAACCCTAGTATTAGTTTTTAACCTCCTATTAACAGCGAATAGACCTTTGACTTGGCTTATTTATATAGAAACCACTATCAAATACGACAGCGGGGTGCCCTCTGCCGCAAGCGTTTTTTTTTTACATACAATAACATAACATAAAAAAAATCTTTATTGCACGTAAGAATACAAATCATACAACACAACAGATAACAACAAAAGACAAGTACAGCATAGTCTATATATATTATTGCTAAGGTAGCAATTTCTTCCAAGCAACCTTTGAGTGAAAAAAAAATGCGTAGCGGTAAGCGGGATAGTGCAAACCTAGTCAAATATGTATCCATAATTTATGTATATATAATCAGGTGATTCAGCCTGCAAACTGAGGAAAATCTCACAAAGTGATAAATTGACAAACATCGTGTTTGTATTCCCTCCGTGGGAATCGAAATCACGACCTCCGCATCGGAAGCCCGTGGTTCAGACCACTTGACCACGGAGGCAGTTTCACTTCCTCTATTTCGCACTTTTAGGAGTTCGTCGAACGCGCATTATTCTAATGTTATTCGTACAGCGTAAAAGCTCGATAACGCCAGCTAACGTGGACGGAATACGATAGATAACTATACTTAGATCCCGCATTCTTTAGCGCATTCCAAATTAGGCTTTACGGTGTTACAATAGAGGCTAGAGATAGCCAAGGGGACTATAGTTGTTTTATCTCACGACTGCCGTTTAGCCATACTTGTCTGTGTAAATGTTCCTACACGCAGATTATCTTAGTGTGCGTGAGCTCGCCGTAGTAAATCTGTTGTCACGCACACATGTGCGCGTGTCTGTACGCTCAACCACAAGTATGGCTGAGCGGTAGTCGTGAGGTTAGTAAGTATTAGTAAGACAGACCGCCTCATTTGCATGACGCCGATGCGAAAGCAGCGAAGCTATTCCTAAAGTTAATCAAATGTTGCGTCATTGGTTTCAGAACAGGGAACAGAGCTGAGGCTAAGACGCTCAAGTGGTTATACTGGTCATAAACACAGCGAGAGCTTAACGTACGAACTATGCTCAGAGGAAATGATCTTAGTACCATTTACTCGTTAGGTTGCAATCTTGGTTGCAAACTGAATGTTTCTCATTATAGGCCTTTTGGACCTTCCTTGTTTAGAATTTTAAAGTTATTTCTCTTCAAACTCTACAATTACTTGTAATAGGCCAAATGTATCTGAGAACCTTGCTTCAACCAAAATTCCGAATTACTATATTACATACATATAATCACGCCTTTTTCCCAATGGGGAAGGCAGTTTTGAGGGTTATTTAAGATAGATTTGTAGGTATATTGCTGTAGTGACAGGTTGTCAGCCCATCGCCTAAATTTCAATATACTGAAACCCTCGAATCCCTTAGCTGGTTTTTACAGCATGCCCGAGAGGAATTACAGCTGGCATATTCTATGTTTTTCTCTCGCTCTCAGGCCAGCGTGGAATTCCGAATTTTCTTGCTAAATTATCAAATAAATTTCATACCTAGATTAGATCAGAATTCTAGTTCTGGTCCACTCCACTGTCATACAATCTTGCAGCCCGCAGCACCGTTACGTTGATGAATAGTTTGCTCACCAGCCCCGGCCGGTTGGAGCGATTTGCTCGAAAATCCCGATTATCTCTGCGATTTGTCAGAGCGGTAAGTGCGAGTTAGCTGAGCGGTACATCGAGGAAGCGCTTACAAGTAACTGTGCCGCATACGCTGACGATTCTTCGAGGTGCTGGGAACATTTCACATTAAAGTACCTGCGTCTAACTATTTACTAGTCTACAGCTGGACATGACCATTTGATCGTGAAGATTATTTTATTTGACATAAGCTGCCTCACCATATTTGGCGATCATAGTGCAAGATATAATGTAGGTAATTTTTCTTTTTTAAATGCAGGGTTGTCTGGTAGAGATCGCTTAAAGCGATAAGGCCGCCTTTGCGCACACTGTTATTTTTAAGTTTTTCAAACTGTACGATTTATGCGCAATAAAGAGTTTATCTATCTATCTATATATTCACAGGGAACAATGCTTTCCTAATCAAGCAGCACAGCATCCCGCAGACAGTTATGGAGGGATGCATTTTATAATGAGCGACTGCAAACATCCAATATCGGGTTCCCTATGTGGCTGCGAAAGTTGTTGTATAAATGCAACACATCGATAAAACAAGATCGGAGAATTCCAAATATTTTGTTCCCAAACAAGATATCTTTCGGACCTCACAGTTAGCCGGCGATTTGTGGCAGTCCTCCTCAATCGCCGCGGCTTAATGCTCGATCGCGGGCCGCGATACCGGCAGAAACGCTAGTCGACCCACAGCCGGCTTGCATTCCGATGGAAATTGCCCGCGGCCGGCTCCGACCCGCCATCGCGGCAGGCCAGGGCTCCTCAAACTTATAGCCCCCTGTTGGAGTCCCAAACAACGCTGAACCCCTAGCGCCAAAATAAAAAAACCTGGCACAGTGTCAGTAACCTTATTTTTTAAATGGACGTGGGCTTGCTTTTTGTCCTAAATTTTATAAATTTCAAGAGTAGTTTTAGTAAATCTTTAGTCCTGATTCAGCATCAAATCGGTTTCTTTTCACGAACTTACTATCAAATGGCGAGCCCTGGATCTCAGTTTGAGTACCTCTGGTCTTTGCCGCCGCCGCCGCAGCGCATAATTACGCACCGCCGAGGACATCCATTACCGCAGATAATTCAGCCACCGCAATTAGAGGATGAGTCTTAGTCGTGATTTCATCGGCGATAAACTGCACAACCAATATAAATTAGCTATGCCCACAGTTATTAAAGACTCCAGCGGCGCTTTAGACGATCGCCTTTCGCCATATTTAGAACGGCTGATAGTGTGATGGTGGCTGATCTGGGCCACAAATCAAATGGTCGAAACTGACAACCGGTAAATAGTTTCATATAGCGGCCATCGGAATGCCAACAAGGCCGCAACTCAGCCTTGGTTTCCGCGTCATCCAATCAGCATAAAGCCTGTAGTTGGTTGCGAGTGGGAACCGGCTGCGGCGCGCGCCACAAACATTAATAACGTGATAAAGTACTAGAGAAAATAGTCGGACAGCGTGTGAACGGTGAGGGAAAGCTGTCGCAACATTTGTTAGTGACTTATTAACATGCGAGTCTCGCGACGGCGACGGTGGTTCGAACCTCGAGTGTTCGATAGAGACCAGCGGTCATAGAAACGACAGCCCCATGCCACCTACCTACATGTAATGTACACATACTAGATGTAAGGGACAGCGCCCCGTAAACTGACAGGAATTGCTCAGTCAACAACACTGAACAACTATCAGAATGTTGTTTCAGGAAGGTAAAAAAAAAGGTATCCATACAACTTGTCTGATCGAGGTGAACATTTTGTATGGAAAAGCCATTTTTTATTTCCACTTCCTGAAGAAAAAAAAACCTGCTGATAGTTGTTCAGTGTCGTTGACTGAACAACCGCTATCAGTTTGTGGGATGCTGTCCCTTACACCTGGTATAGTCACGCCTGTAACCTGTAGCGGCATGGGGTTTTGTCCATGTCTCACTTTTTTTTGTTTAGTTACTATATGTTGCCAACCTTGCCTGAAATGCAATACACTGAAACCCTCGTCTTCCTCTACAGATTTCTACTGTCTGACTAAAGAAGCACACTTTGTTCGTGTCTTATTAACATGCGAGTCTCACAGTGGTTCGACGGTATTCGATTGAGCTCAGCGAGCGGCCTTTACGGCACCATTACTATAATAAGCCCACTAAAGTTGTTTGTTATTCTCCAATTATCGAGCTCCGTCCATCAATAAAAACCAACTACACGGAACACAGATAAATCTTGCGTCTATTCCTGTGCAGTAAACATTATCAAAGGCTCGATCTAAATTGAAAGTACCGTCTGAAATGAGCTTCAGAACTTGATAGTCGCAGGAGTTCGTATTGCTGGAATTGAGGGGACGTGTAGCGGTTTATCAGCTTTAAAGATCAGCTTCCCGCACTCGCGGTAACATTTCAATCGGGATTTGCGAAACCGGCTCCCGATCGCAGCGCCAAGTCAGCCGCTCACTTTAAATATTTACTCAGGATTTTTAACTGTTTTGGATCTCCATTTGGAAACTGTATACGGCTACTGCATAACGAAATGACTGTCGATTAGAAACGCAGAAAACGTGAATGCTAGATAAAATCTTGGAGCATCGGCTGTGACTCTATGAGCTCTTAAAATCCTCATGTAGAAGAGGAAGCCGAAATTTTATCACCCCATTGAGTTGAGCATGTCTCGCGTATAAGGTGTGAGTGAAAAAATACGATAAAATTGAACAACGCGAACGATTTCTTTTTCAGGAAATTGAAAACATATTATACTTCTCCATACAATTTGTATGATCGAAGTAGTCTTTTTGTGTCGTAAAGTCATTTCTTGAAAAACTATCCTCGCAAAAGTTGTTCAGTTTCGTTCATGACCAACGCCTTACAAATTACGGGAAGCTATCCCTTACACCCTAATAGTTGTTCGGGATCGAGAGTCCCAACAAACGATCCCCGACATCCGTGAAAGAACGCCGGCAAATGTGCCGTGAAGCTGCGCAGGCGCCGCCCCGCCATTCAAAACGTAATCTGTGGAAGCAACGCAAGCAAGACTAATGAAACCAAATAAAACATCCCAGAAAGGATAAGGGGCACTCTCTTTTATCACATTTTTTTTTTTACTTACTTGCATAGTCGCGCCTGTGTTATTTAGAGATAGGCAGAACATCAAATAAGTCATAAATAAGGGGGCGTTTTAGCAACGTTGGACAAATTTCTCTGAGGTATTTCAGTTAGTAGAGTGCAAAATTGCAACACGCTGAAACCCTCGTTTCTCTCTAATAACTTCTACAATTTGTCAGAAAAGAAGAGTAACTGGAAATTCTATGTTCCTTTATCGCTTCGACTACTAATACGACCAAATAAAACGTCCCAGAAAGGATAAGGAGCACTCTCTTTTATCTTATAGTGTATTTCCCATACTTATACCCAACTTAGAGTCATTAGTTCGTCCATCTCTTTTTAACCTCGCTTTGTCTCAGTCTCTCCCGTCTCCGAGGGACCATTTATCAATTCCAAATAACATGCCGGGACCTTTTTCGTTTGTTTGTTTATTTTTTATTTACCTTTAGTCTTCGGTGTTTCGTTTGTTCTTTTTACGAAATTAATTGTAAAGCCCGACTAATGGTGGTCTGTCTATAACCAGAGATGCATTGATAACGCTAATTGTATAACTAAAAGTAAATATACTATCGACGTCTTAGAAGATTTCTAGTGAAAAAAGAAATAGAAGAAGCAATGCAAATTGGAATTGAACCTAAAAAATAAAAGTTAAATTTAAAACTATTGATAAATAAGATGAAACTAAAGAAGTCAAAGTTAAAGATGAATCTATTGATTAATAAGAACAGTCAGATGTCAAAATTAAAGTTGAAACAATCGATGAATAAGAGCATTCTCATGATATTGAAACAGGCAGCGTAAAGTTTACGCTGTATTAACGCCTGCAATAGAATCAGCTTCATAATAAACGCACGCGGTGCTGCAATTAATGGAAGCAATTTCGCGTGCAAAGGCTATTAAAGTTCGCTATTAAAAGTTTCCAATTTCCCCTGCGCTGACGCACAGTAGAGGTGAAAGAACAGTATAAAATCTTGTCTTGAAACAATCTTACGCACATCGAAATACGATTATAGTAAGTAATAATGCGAAGAATACTGCCCAAAACGTTCATCTGCTTCTTTTGCTCTTCTGTGGCAAGAGGTATCAACTCAGGCGGTGTTTTTTGTTCCTCTTTAATTATTTATTTATTGCAGCCCTCCTGCCTGCGGTTCACTGCGAGGACTTTATTCCAAACATTACGTGAGGAATTCTAGAATTTCTTGTCTGAATTCGACGTTCGATCATTAGCTTTTTACTTCAAGTCGACAATTCGATGTGACTCGATAAGCATTCTAATTGCCCTTTAAAATTTGATTACCACAGTCTTTGGTGGTTCAAGTTTTTATCAAGATTATTTATCGTTGTCCCAGGCGAGTGTATCAGTTGAGTCACTAATCATACCAAAATTAGAATCTAAAAAATCGTGGGTCGCCCGAAGAGTATTTTGGAGATGTTTGGCCTCAAGGGGGGTCCATCCTGCCTCTTTTGAGTCAGTTATGTCGAAGTATAAAGCAAATAAACCGGCGTCCCTCTGAAATTAATTTCGTTTTGTTTCATCGTCTCAAGTCAGGCCATTTACATTGAATGCGGTCGGAGGCTGGCCGCTGGTAGGATATTTATGTAGGGGCCCTTCGCGTATGACGCGCGCATTATTCATACACATACACGACCCAGCTGTATGTTATTTTTACCGGTTCGATGCTTGTCGAAGTTTCGGTTTTTACGGCACGAACAATTTTTAAATGGTTCATTAATTACAGTTCTTATGGCTTTTACACGACACGTTTGTTTTAAAGAACATTCCCCGCATACGTTGCAATTCCTTTATGAATATTTACAAGTATACCTTTATTTTATACAAAACTAGCGACCTGCCCCGACTTCGCACGGAAATTATCAGTGTTTCTCTACTGTATTATGCATGTATTATACATATAAACCTTCCTCTTGAATCACTCTATCCATTAAAAGAAACCGCATCAAAATCCGTTGCGTAGTTTTAAAGATTTATGCATACATATGAATATAGGGTCAGAGAAAGCGACTTTGTTTTATACTATGTAGTGATATTTGCTTATCATCAGACAAACCATGTACCTCCTTTTCTGTCATGAAAATAAATACCATGATTCTTTTATGAATGAAATATTATCGCCAATTCGTCGAGATGCAATTCGTATTTATTCACGCCACGATGCACGTGGGTGTCGATAGCTTTACCTTTATATTGCTGAAAATGTTTACACGTTTCGCTCACAGGTCGAGAGCCATCAAATTTTACGACACTTTCAGGCGCCACAATGTCGACAACTATGATCGTATCTACTGCATTCTGTTTTACATTTGCTATTGCCATTTCCTGCACTAACATAACGGGTTTATAGCCTATAAATACCATTTATTCACCACGTTTGTTCCTTAGCTTTACTGTTTAACTATCTATATAATTAACATTTTACAACGCATGGGATTTTATTGGTTGAAATTTGATGGTCGGTAACATTTAGTTTCGAATTAACAATGATAATAATCTGTATTTATGATACGTTTATAAAAATCGAATCACAATCTGCAAAGTGTGTGTTAAATTTTTCGTCATTAAAATTAACATTCCTAAAATCGAGACAAAATTCCTCAAATATTAGTCCACTTTTCCACCCTTGATCTTCTTTTATTGTTTCTATTTTTCATTTCCCTTTAGTCATATGTCTAGGAAAATTCTAACCTCAATTTTCTCTTGTTCCAGATCTGAAATCGAAGAGTAGTGCAGAAGGAGTCCGCTGTTACTGCAACACAGCGCAATGTGTGAGCACAGGGTACATGTGCAGAGCACCAAGGAGAAGTGGATGCTATAGTGAACTGCCCAGGAGGCCCTACCATGCCAGGCATGGCTGTCTACATCATTTAGCTGACACGTAAGTTTTTCTTCCCATTTTGATATCATTATCAATGCATTTAATTCCATGATGGACTGAGAATGAGAGACAAACATAGAATGTGTCAGCTGCATTTCCTCCCGGGCATGTTGTAAAAACCAGCAAAGGGATCCGAGGGTTTCAGTGTAATGTAATTTGGGCGATGGGCTGACAATCTGTTACTACAGCAATATACCTACAAATCTATAAATAACCCTCAAAACTTTGTCAGACGTGGCGGAACGACCTTTGTTTAGGTCGTTTACGCTCTGCTTACCCCATTAGGGATAATGGCGTGATTATATGTATGTATCAATGCATTTAGGTTTCTTAGATACGAGATTAGAATCTCATCACCCCTCATCTCCCCGCGAGTATTGTGCAAAGCATTTTCAAAAGATGTAATAATTATGATAGACGATCTTTTTAGTAATCGTCATCATAAAGTTCTCAAAACTTCGAGTGAAGATATATCTAATTGTGTAACTGACATAAACGGTCCTAATTTAAACGCAAAACAGTCGCTTACAGCAAACTACGCTTAAAAATGTCCAGATACGGATCTCATTACTGACTTTAAAACAAACTGCATTGGAATACAATCCGACATGGCCGTTGGTTTAAAGATCTTATCACGGTTCATTATATTAACAGTCACACTAATTAGTATGCTCCACGTACCTTCGAAAAGGGTCCAAATAATGGAGCAGACGACCAACGGTCACCAAGATTTAGACATCCGTGAAATACCGTACAGTAGCAACTACAAAAAATGATGTGACACCAAATGGAATTGGGTCTCCAAAATTTTGTCGATATCTATCGTACAAATTCAAATTTACACAAATTTGATAGCTGATTTTCTTAATCTTCGTCAATCTCTTCAACCAGTTTCGTATTTAAGTTTGATCTGTTATCTTACGTTGCTACCACAGGTGGTATCCTGTATAGCTAGCACAGCTAGTTAACTTTCATCGAGGAATTAATTATCTATTCTTTTGTTGGTTGCCGGTACGCGCATAGTGCATTTTCATCCATCAATTCTGCTTATCATGGCGCATGGTCCGCCTCACTAATATCTACACGCTCCGGCATCCCAGTGTCTTCAATCAATTTGTCTTCAGCGATTTCGAAATTATTCCGCCGCTCTTTCATCATAGATGTCAGCATAAAGATACGATTGTGACTCGAATTTGATTGAGCATTTGGTGTTTTCTGTTTGTATGTTCTGTTTATTACAATTTCTGTGTAATCTTTTATTTCTGCTGAGTTCATATTAATTATTCCGGCGAAGCGAAGGCATGCCGCAGTCGGTCGGTTTTTATGCTCTGAAATTACCGGCCGGTTGATTATCTTATTCGGATCGGCCCGTCCCGTGTTCTCCAAACAGGTTCTGGTGGAAACAGAGCAGAGGTGCTGCCACTTTTTGTAGTAAATTAATTATATCTGAAATACAAACATTCTTATGATTATTTTATGGTAACAACATAAAGTAATTCTTATTTTTTTTATCCATCTGGTCTCCATTCACATTAAGCATTATAAACACTTTGTGGCCACTTTTAGCACATTTGTAATGCAAAGGTTTGATACTTTTTATAAATTATGTTATAAAATTAAAATCATCATGTTGTGGTAAACCGTAAAACATTTATGAAAATGTTTGTATTTGAGGTACCTATAATTAATTAATTACTATATAATGTTACTTACAAATATATATATATTTTTCATGGTAGCTGTGACAGATGCAATTCCTATTGGATTTAAGATACATTTTCTTTGGCATCTGTCGCAGCTATTATCCTAGATTTTACAGAGTATAATAGTGGCGCCACCATTGCTCTGTTCGCCTCTTCTCGGTCCGCCCATGCCTTGCGTGCCCGCTTTTATTTGCTTTAAATAATTTTTGCTCGTTTTTGGCAATCTCCCGCCGTCCATTATCTTTGTTAACGATCAGCGCGACTTCGTTAAGATTTCGATCGAGTTCAAATTGATTTTCTATACCGTCTGTTTTATGTAGGTAATTAATTCTGTTGGAGTTATTTATTGCTTCCATGGTTGACTGGGAGAGATAGACACATAGAATGTTCCAGCTGCGTCTCCTCCCGGGTATGCTGTAAAAATCTGCTGCGGGATTCGAGGGTTTCAGTAGGTATATTGTAATTTATGCGATGGGAACCCACAACACTTGTCAGACGTGGCGGAACGACCATTGTTAGGGTCGTTGACGCTCTGCCTACCACATTAGGTATAAAGGCGTGATATTGAAATAGGAATCTACTGCTGGATTTCGAGCTTTATACCCCGCTAAAAAGGATAGTATTTATGTATCGCTTAGATTTAAAGATGGCGGATGAGTATCTCGGGGTCGCTGTACAGCTGCGCCGGCGCCGCTATCTCGGATCCCGACCTCCGGCTCACCCCAGCGCCTACCGTCACCCTTATCGACGCAAACGAGGACAAAGACCCGATATAAACAACTCCAGAATTAATTACCTACATACAATCACGCCTTTATCACTAACGGGGTAGGCAGAGCGTGAAAAACGCAAACGAAGGTCGCACCGCCACTTCTGACATGTTTTGAAGTTTATTTCAGATTGATCTGTATGATTCCTATCTAATTGTTCTGTGTATGTTTCTGTGTACAATAAACTGTTAAATAAATAAATATAGTGCTAATAGTGACAATGGAGATGGGCCTCCTTAGCATTGGTTTGCAACTCATCTAGGAGAAGGAAAATTCCAAAATCAAACCCGGGAATTCAACCCGTAAGGCCAATCTGAAGCTATTGGAAAGTATCACCCTCTAAAGGTTCAGTTGGTATCATTGGCTTCAAGACAGGATGTCAATTAGAGTGGTGTCGGATGCATGCCTAGTGCAGCAACGGCGGCGCTCACAGGCCTAGTACTGGCTTACTGTCTACCTGCCAACCCGCATCGGACAGGCGTGGTGGGTTAATTGTCCAAACCTCTCCAAAACCAACATGGACTCTCCCAACAACGACAGGCCCCAAGTGCCCGGCGTCTCCGGCGGTGGCTCCGTCGATGACGGTAGGCAGAGTGACCCCGGAGCATGGGGTGCGAAGAATCTCCGGGTGGCGAACCCTCCCCGTCAAACGACTTCAGCTAAATCTAAAACGGACACCGAGCTTCACATCTTGACATACAATGTTAGAACTTTAAGCACTGAAGAACGCTTGTTGGAACTGGAAAATGCCTTAAAAACAATAAAGTGGGATATCGTGGGCCTTGCTGAAGTTCGCAGAGAAGGCGAAGACACCTTGGAGCGAGAAGACAATATCTTTTATTACTATGGAATATCTGGCGGACTCTACGGAGTGGGTTTCCTTGTACATAAACGATGGAAAGCCAACATACAAGAGTTTGTATCCTACTCCGAGAGAATAGCCCTACTTAAATTCCGTATATCAGAAAAGGAGACAGTTACCATCGCTCAGGTGTATGCGCCTACAACTGACCACTCTGATGATGAAGTCGAAGAGTTCTACGATACATTGAACAGGGCCCTAGATAAACACCGTGGTACATGGAATCTGGTCTTAGGCGACTTCAATGCAAAGGTCGGCTTAAGGCAAGATTTGGATGACATTCGCGTGATCGGACCTCATGGCTTAGGCAACAGGAACGACCGCGGATCCAGACTTCTTCAGTTTGCCTTTGGACAGCAACTTAGCCTGGGAAACAGTTACTATTACAAAAAAACTCACAGAAGGTGGACGTGGGTTTCACCAAATGGAAAAACTAAAAATGAAATTGATTTCGTTCTTTCATCCAACCTATCTATCATTAAAAACGTTGAAGTGCTCAACAAAATTAAATTTAGTTCAGACCATAGACCAGTTCGCAGCAAGTTGTTCTTCAATCGCAAAATTCACAGAGAAAAAACTTTTAAAAATAAATTAAAACGCATTAGTAAAGACAATCTTATTGCAAACAAAGATCAATTTATTGTTGAATTACGAAATTCATTTGACCTTTTTAAAACCGACCAAGATCTCGAAAAAGAGGCCGATGTTCAGGTCCAATATGAAAACATCGAGAAATGTATAAGAACAGCAAGTGCGAAGATTAAACAAACGAAGAAGAAAAATCGTAAGTTATCTCACAAGACATTTAAATTATTAGAAGATAGGGAAAAGTTTAGGGACAATGTAACTAGTATAGAATTTAGAGGAATAGATAAAACAGTGAAACGTAGCATCAGGAATGATATCCGGAAATATAATAAGAAATTGATAGAAACAGCTTTGGAACGCAATCGATGCCTAAGAACAGCCAGACAGGGAATAACAAAAGGACGATCATGGATAACCTGCCTGAAAGACGGTGAAGGTATAAAACAGGGAAACAGAGACAAAATAAGTAACATTAGCACTGACTTTTACAAAAAAATGTATTCAGACGTTCCCGGTGAAGCGAATTGTGCCCGACCTGTAGAATATCAGTACAATGACACCATCCTATTGATATCCGACTTAGAAGTCCATCGAGCTCTACACAAAATGAAATATAGTAAAAGTCCAGGCGAAGATGGTATCACTTCGGAATCTTTAAAAATAGGCGAGCCAGCGCTTCTACCGTACTTGACGAATTTATTTAATTCAATTTTAAAATCAGGAAAATTGCCATCTAACTTTTGCCATTCGAACGTCATATTACTGCACAAAAAAAGGAGACAAAAGCGATATTAATAATTATCGCCCCATTAGCTTGATTTCGCACGTCTATAAAACTTTTATTAAAGTTATAGAAAACCGCATTGCAGGAAAACTGGACCTTCACCAACCGCCCGAACAGGCAGGCTTCAGACCCGGCCTTTCCACTACAGACCACCTACAATCTCTCAACCAGCTAATAGAAAAACATGTTGAATTCAACCTCCCCTTATATCTAGCCTTTGTCGATTACTCCAAGGCGTTTGACAGCTTAAAACATGAGTTCCTGTTTGATGCCTTACACAGCCAAGAAATAGACCCAGTTTACACAAATCTTCTGAAACTAATATATAAAAATAGTACAGCTGCTATAAAACTAGAGTCAACAGGCCCATCATTTAACATAGAAAGAGGCGTCAAACAGGGAGACCCGCTGTCCCCTAAATTATTCACATGCGCTTTGGAGGAAATCTTCAGGAAAATAGGGCACACCTGGAATGAAAAGGGTGTAGACGTTGGCGGAAGGAAGCTTACCAACCTTCGTTTCGCCGATGATATCGTCTTATTCTCGTCGTCAGCAATTGAACTAGAATTAATGCTCCAAGACCTCAGCACAACAAGCCGCGAAGCTGGACTAATGATGAACATGTCAAAAACCAAGCTTATGACGAACAGCTCGAAGAGGGTAGTGACGTTAGATGGTGGAAGAATGGAATATGTCCACGAGTATATTTATCTCGGCCAAATAGTCTCTTTCCAGGCACGACAAGACAAAGAAGTTGCTCGACGCACCGAAAATGCCTGGAAGAGTTATTGGTCGATGAAAGAACACATGAAAGTTGACTTGCCTTTGTCTTTAAAACGTAAACTCGTGGACGTATGCATTCTCCCAGTATTTACCTACGGAGCTCAGACTTGGTCTTTGACGGAAGCTCAGAGGTCCAGACTCGCGGTTTGCCAGAGAGCCATGGAGCGCAGTATGTTGGGTCTAAAACGAATCGACAGGGTCCGGAACACTGTACTGCGCTCTAAAACCCAAATTGCTGATGTGACCCACGCATCTGCTAAGCTGAAGTATGATTGGGCCGGCCACGTCTGCCGCATGCCGGATGAATTGTGGGCAAAAATCACTACACAGTGGAAGCCACCGACTGACAGAAGGCGACGCGGCAGACCGAGACGACGATGGCGAGACGAGCTAGACGCCTTCAGCAAGTCATGGCCGGAAGAGGCGCAAAATAGGGAGGCATGGAGGGAGAGGAGAGAGGCCTTTGCCCAGCAGTGGGACACATAACGGCTACATAAGAAGATAAGAATAGTGACAGGTTGTCAACCCATCGCATAAATTGCAATACATTGAAACCCTCGAATTCCTTAGCAGCATGCCCGGAAGGAGAAGCAGCTGGCACATTCTATGTTTATATATCGCTTTCAGTCTTTCGTGAAAGAAATTTTAAATCTAAACGTTACTAACTACTATTACATATTCTGTGACGTTACATAAATTACTATTATTTGTAGTGTGCTATAAAGCTCGAATTCCAGCAATACATTCTCTATCTATACCGGGTGTAAGGGACAGCGTCACGCTAACTGACAGGGGTTGCTCAGTCAACGAAACTGAACAACTGTTACGAATACTTTCAGGACATAAAAAAAACTTATTTAATTACTTCCCCATACAAAATGATCACCTTGATCAGACTACAGACAAATTAGTATGGGTAAACCAATTATTTATATTATTTCCTGAAAGATTTTATTTGTGAAAATTGTTTAGTTTCATTTGCTAAGCAATATAAGAGCCCGATGGTGTAGAGGATAGGGCCGCTGCCTCCTGAGCGGGAGGTCGTGGTTCGAATCCCACCACGTACCAATGTGTTTTTCGGTTTTCGAATTTCATATGTACGTTTATTCGGCGCTTTTTCCGTGCTTCGGAAGGCACGTTAAGCCATTGGTCCCGGTTAATATCGTTTAATACCGTAGATATTAGTCGTTAAGCCATATCAGAGGCCAGTTCTAAGCATTGGCGGCTTGAAAACTCTGACCTAATCTAGGATTGGGTCTGGTTTCCCTTCTGGGTTGCGGAGGTCAGATGGCAGTCGCTCTGTGTAAAAACCAGTACCCTCGTTCAATCCCCTAGATTAGGTAGCCGACCCTGTGAGATACGGGATAAGGCTAGGGAGATGATGATTTGCTAAGCAATATCTATTTGCAGGAAGCTGTCCCTTACACCTCATATATTCCTGTTTGCTGGATATTTTCTCAGCGCGCGATAGTGTGACATCTTTCTTTAGATATGCTGCAACCCCTTTGGCATTTCGTTCAGATAGTACCGAGCATTTTATCAATTTATTCTCTTGACTCGCTTTATCTAACGCATTGGCTATAACTCTTATTTGATATATGACGTCAATTACCTCTGTTATAAAATATAGGAATCGTTCAACCCGATGAACCCTGGTGTCAGAGTTTTTAAACCACCTAATAGCATAGGTACCTCTAGGTACCTCTGTCTTGGTTTCTGTAACAACCAAGATCAAAGACACGGTATCTTTTTTCGTCACGGATTCAGGTGATTCAGCCTGCATTGTCCTTCAAACTTGGGAACATTTTACAAGGCAATAATTTGGCAATTATCAATTTCGTGTCCCCGAGAATCGAACCCAGGATCACCGGGTTGGGAGTCCATGACTCAGACCACTAGACCACAGAGGCAGTTTCTCAGAATTAGTTGTAAAGTATCCGTTAACTTATTATATGGCATCTCGTTGTAACGAAAGATCAAGCGATGAAATAGAGAGATCTCCCGTGGTTAATTTTACGATCATAATTTGGTAACTTTACTAACATAAGTTAGTAACCACTTGTTTTGTAATTTAGTAACTTTTAACTTACCACTCTGTAGACCTTTACGTCTTGATTATGATCTCAAAAAGTGTGTTTTACCTCCCCTTGCTTCCCAGCTAAGACAATCGAGGGTTTCGGTATATTGTAATTTAGGCGATGGGCTGACAACCTGTCATTGCATTATACCTACCAATATATCTTAAATAACCCTCAAAACTTTGTCAGACGTGGCGGAACGATCTTTGTTTACGCTCTGCCTACCCCTTTAGGGATAAAGGCGTGATTATATGTATGTATCTTGCTTTCTGCACAATGGTTTTAATTGGGTTTTTTAAGACGCCATAATAGATATTTTTTCTTATCGTAAGTCTGGCGATTCTCTTAATAATGACTTTTAAAAAAACAGTGAAGCACTATTTATTTTGCACACAATGCGTTTGGTGAAGATACTAATTATAAAGATGGGAATGAACAGACAAATTTACAGTTTTAATTGGGTGCTTGGTATACCGGGTGTAAGGGACAGCGTCCGGCAAACTGATGGAGGTGGCTCAGCCAACGACACTGAACAACTTCTACCGGGAAATTCTTTCAAGAAGTGTTTTTTTTCTTTTCCATACAAAATGTTCACCTTAATCAAACAATTTGTATGGAAGAACCTGTTTTTTCTCTTCCTGAAAGAATTTCTTGGTGGAAGTTGTTCAGTGTCGTTGACTAAGCAACCCCTATCAGTTTGCGGGACGCTGTCCCTTACACCTGTGTAGACTTGTTTTCCTATAGTAATCTGAAATTTTTAGTTTCCTTAAAACCATTTTGGTTTACTTATTATTATTTTTTATCAAATTTATGACATCAGAATGAAAAGAACACGAAATCCTTTTCATTTTTACTTATTTGGTACATTTTCTCAAAATTAACCGCCATGTTTTCCTTGTTACAGTTTTACCAACACAAAAATAACTTAGTCAATGTATTTAGCATTTTCCTTCAAACGATTAAACTAAAAATACCACAAAATTAATATTCATAAAATGCGAGACCGTAAAAACAATTCCACAAAAGACTTCGAACAACATACCACAAATGTCTCCTTTAACGATCGCTCGAAAACAAAAGAAAAACTGTCCGCCATTCGAATTTTTAGTTTCTCGATAAAATTCCTCGAAACTTAGACGGCGCTAAAGTTTTTTAAAGTCTGTCGAATTTTTTCCCATGAGAAAATGCCTCGTTTGGACGTATATTAGATTCCTATGGTAATAAAGCATGTTTCTATGCGGAAACTCATGTTAGATAGTGTATGACAAATGACAAGCGAGTAGGGTAGATTAGGGATATTTGAATCAGGTGATAATTGATAAACTCGTTTTGCTCGAAAATCTTTATGAATATGCGTGTGACGATGACGAGACACTAATTGTATTATTTAATAGAATTTGTACAGAGTTAAAAGCTGCTGCGTATTTTCATATTTTATTACCCACCTATACTTACCCTATGAAGGAAGACCAAAATACTTTCAGTTATTTATTTTTTGATTCGTAAAAATTGTGTACCTATACTAATGAAGTTGGTCATTTTATTTTAGAATAACTATTCGTCTAAAACTACATACATACACACATATAATCACGCCTTTATCCCTAATGGGGTAGGCAGAGGGTAAATGACCCAAACAAAGGTCGTTCCGCCACGTCTGACAAAGTTTTGAGGGTTAATTATATAGATTTGTAGGTATATTGCTGTAGTGACAGGTTGTCAGCCTAAATTACAATATACTGAAATCGGATCCCTTAGCTGGTCTAAAGACCTGCTGATGCTGTAAACAGCATGCTCGGGAAGAAATGCAGCTGGAACATTCTATGTTTTTTCTTGCTCCCAGGCCAGCATGGAAGAAGAAAAATATTTAAAAAACTAACAGTTCAAGTAAGAAAACTAAATATTTAAAATCTAATAGTTGAAGTAAGAACTTTTTCAACTGTCCCTAGTCTACTCTACCCATTCTCATATTCGTTAAGCTGCAGTTATCTTTGTAAAGTAAGTAGGCAGTGTATTTTACATGCATCGTATTTTCCTTTATGTGCTCTGTCTGAGTTATGGTTATGGTTAAATTCCACCTTGGACTTAGACAAATAAATGGAAACTATAGGTACATTTCGTTAGACAAGAGCAACGTACTAATTATAGAAGTCCCTGATTGATTATACTCGTTTTTTTTTCGAGTAGGTTTTTGAATCAATGGACCCGATGAACCCTTGTGTTAGAATGTTCAAACCGCCTAATAGCACAGCTAATAGGCCTCTGACATGGTTTATGTAACGACTATTATCAAAGACAGCTACCGGGACAGACGCGACGGCTTACCGTGCCCTCCGAAGCATCGTTACGACTTACGACAAAATCTATTGCCGCGGTTCCGCAAGGTGGAAAGCTAGTGCTTAAATACTTAAATATTCAAATAGTGGACAACGATAGCATGTTAATGCAAATTTCGTTTTGTCCGTGAGAACACAGAGCGGTTTTCAGAAATAGGGTTATCAACTACTGTCAAATAAAATCGTTAATCGAGTAGGATGAAGAATTATTGCTCTTGACTCTTTGAGTTTATACTTATAGTCACCGAAGACATAGAGTGGCCTTTGATTAGACATTGTATTACTTACAATTTAGTCAAAGTTACAAGTAGCTTATATAATATTTCCGCCGCTCTTTCGTCGTCGGATGCGTATCATCGATTTACTATTCGACAACCCTACTGAAAAAGCCAGTTATTTGTATTCTGTGGTCATCACAATAATCTGGGAGCATTGTCCTTAGATGTACGAGAACAATATAGGTAGTGAGAGACTCTAGTCACCTTACACTGGTTCTACTAGATGTTATCATATAGCCAAAACACGTTTTGATAACCTCCATATCTGTTTTTTGGACACAATTCAGCAACAAATCTTATAAAAAATAAAGAACATTGAGTATTTATTTACGAAATCACTTATGATTCGATTACGGTTTGAAGTCAAGTTTTTGCCGACTTGGTTGCAAAGGCGCTTGTTCTTGCAGCAAAAAGTGAACTGGACTGGTGATCAATTTTTGGAAGTCAGTCACTGAACGACAAAAAGTAACAATGAGACTGAACTAAATTCTTCTGAACTGAATCATTTTCTTTAATTATTTTGATTGAAACTTGATAAAGAAACTTAAAGAGTTATGAAAACTGCAACAATACGGGGTGTAAGAGACAGCGTCCCACAAACTGATAGGGGTTGCTCAGTCAACGATACTGAACAACTTCCACCAAGAAATTATTTCAGGAAGTGAAAATAAAAATTGGCTTTTCCATACAAAATGTCCACCTCGATCAGACAATTTGTATGGAACAGCCAATTTTCTTTTTAACTTCCTAAAAGAATTTCTTGGTGGAAGTTGTTCAGTGTTGTTGACTGAGCAACCCCTATCAGTTTGCGGGATGCTGTCCCTTACACCCGGTATATGGAAGAGTTTTCGTGACAAGAGACAAGTGTATTAAATTAAATCATTATATCCTGGAGGCTTTCAAGAATTGGTCTCTGGTCTTGTTCTGGTAAAAAACTTGATGGATCATTAAAACCTTTTAACAATTTTCCATGCCACTGAAACTTAGTCAAAACATTCTTTAAAGACCATTATTTAGCTGCTTGTATTTGCAAAATTATTCTAACCTATTTATTTTCTCGAATTCCAGGGAAGAGGCAGCGTTGTCCAGGTGTCAAAACACGCCAGTGTCTGGTCCTCCACCGACCAAGGAGTATTCCCTGCTGCTTTGCTGCTTCAGGGATCTGTGTAATCATGAAGACAGCCCGCTGGCCAGAGCAAGGCTGAACCTGACGAATAGTGAACAAGGTAACACAATATTTACTTTAAAAAAAAATCTATCACACTGATAGCCCTCCACTAGGATTCCCTGTATCGGAGTTCCATGGACACACACAGTAACAACATTACATAATATAAAAATACTTTATTGCACGTAAGAATACAAATCATACAACACAACAGATAACAACAAAAAACAAGTACAACACCAAAGATCACGCAGAAAAAGAATAAGTATGGTGGAAAGGGCTACTTCATCTCTGCCAGAGCACAGTGCCGTATCTTGTTGTTGGATATGATTACTTTCGTGACGGAATAACAACGCATCCTAGAATGTACCAGCTGCTTCTCTTATCACTCTAAAATCCACACTCTAAAATCCTGAAACCGTCACTTTTCGTGCAGTGCACTTTAGGCAAAAACTGACGATTCCGAGCCTTGTGAATCTTTCTGTATGTCTCTATTATTTTGTCAGGCGATGGCGTGCAGCATTATTAAGCCTTTGACTCTCTCTCTACCTCGTAAAGGGTACAGAAGTGATTTTACTCTATTCTTAATAGCCCTATTGATTCCACAATAATGCCAACCATGCGGTTTAGCGAATTTACTTTATCTGCTCTGTAATAATCGGCCATTTCTTAGCATATATGGCATGCATACTAGTTTGTCCATAATAAAGATACATCCGGGTGGACTAATAATGCTGTCTTACTGGACAGGTTGTGACCTATTTCAGAACTTTACCTATAATGTATGCCAAGTTTCATCTCGATCCGTCCAGTCGTTGCGACGCGAAAGAAAACAAACACACTTTTTTATTTATAAAATTGTACGATCTGCCCATTTAATATTGTGGTTTAGCGAATTTACTTTATCTGCTCTGTAATAAAGGGCCATTTCTGCGCATATATGGCATGCACACTAGTTTGTCCATAATAAAGATACATCGGGGTGGTCAGCTAATAATGCTGTCTTGCTGGACAGGTTGTGGGTTGAAGCATGTTGTGGTCTATTTGTGGACGATATTTTTCTTGTCGCTAACTTGTAATGTGGCACTTGCACCTGTTACTTGATTTACATGTTACCCTGGTAGTTACATAGTTGTGTTAGCGCGTCTTATAGTGCGTAAGGTCTAGATTGGGTCTGTTTTGCGTGTGTTGACATTTGTCAATACGATTACTTACATCTTTTAACATAAGGTACATACATATTACAATCTTAAATTGCCCTCAATTTTGTCAGACGTGGCGAAAGCGCCTTTTACGAGGCGTTAAAAGCTCTGCCTACCCCGTAAGGGATAAAGGCGTGATTTATGTATGTATGTATGTATGTTTAACATAAGGACAGCAAACAATGTAAATTGTTCTGAATTTTGATAAAGATGAAACTATTTTAAAATATATAAATCAAAGTTTAGGTATGCTTTGATGGGTGGTAGAGCAGTTGTTTTATCTTTTTAATAGGAAAATTATAATTAAAGTAAAGAAGTACCTAGTAACTTGGCCAGAATCAAGCGAACCCAGTCTGTAACGGTAGTCAATTTGTACACACACATTCATATAATCACGCATTTATCCCTAATGGGGTAGGCAGAGCGTAAACAACCTAATCAAAGATTGTTCCGCCACGTCTGACGAAGTTTCGAGGGCTATTTAAGATAGATTTGTAAATATATTGCTGTAATGACAGGTAGTACACTGAAACTCTCGAATCCCTTAGCTGGTTTTTACAGCATACCCGGGAGGAGTAGTTTTTCTATCACTTCCAGTCCAGCATGGGAGGAAAGTAAAGGTAGCTGCTAATTTTTATTTTATTTTTTATTCAAATAAAGTTACTATCATCATTGATATTAAGTCCGTGGTATTAGTTTGACATCTTTTCATTTAAGTTAAGGGTTTAAGTCAATGTTGTAGGTTAGGTAACGCTACCATTTAAAGGAGCTAATAAAGACATACATACATACATATAATCACGCCTTTATCCCTAATGGGGTAGGCAGAGCGTAAACGACCTAAACAAAGGTCGTCCCGCCACGTCTGACAAAGTTTTGAGGGTTATTTAAGATAGAATTCTAGGTATATTGCTGTAGTGACAGGTTGTCAGCCCATCGCCTAAATTACAATATACTGAAACCCTCGGATCCCTTAGCTGGATTTTACAGCATGCCCGGGAGGAAATGCAGCTGGAACATTCTATGTTTTTCTCTCGCTCCCAGACCAGCATGATAATAATAAAGACAGCTTAGCAACAACTACATAAGTAAGCATGTAAGCTATAGATACTCAATACTTTGAAACCTATAGCATATAATTCGAGCATGTTGGACATTTAAGTGTACGCATGTCGCATACACTACTATTACCGAAGCATGTACTTATGGACAATGTTGCTTAATTGCAGGTGGGACTTGCTATGCTGTTACCCTGTACATGGCTTGTTAGCACTAGGGGGCATAGGAGAGAAATAGGGCAGTAAAACATCTAGAATGTGTCCTTGAAATAATTACCTGTGACCGTTTAGTAGGCATCTGTCAAAATATCCTTGCTCATTTTCCATAAAACATAAATTTAAAACAATCATACATACATATAATCACGCCTTTATCCCTAATGGTGTAGGTAGAGCGTCAACGTCCTAAACAAAGGTCGTTCCGTCACGTCTGACAAAGTTTTGATGGTTTTGTAGGTATATTTCTGTAGTGCCAGGTTGTCAGCCCATCGCCTAAATTGCAGTATAATGAAACCTTCGGATCCTTTAGCTGGTTTTTACTGCATGCCCAGGAAGAAATGCAGCTGGCACATTCTATGGTTTCTGTCGTTCCCAGTCCAGGATGGAAGCAATCAGCCAAATAAGCAGCTGGATATTTCTATGGCAGTTTAGTAACCTTGACTGATGATGAGTTTCAGTGACGCCTTTTAAGGCGTGCTATAGTTACCGACAAACTTCTTTAGCATTAAACGACATAGTTAAATAATGCTTGCGCATCTAAAATTCACTATTAGTCTTTTTTGCTCATTGCTCTAGATTTTGCCGGGAACTGAACCGGCTTCACAATTTCGGTTTGCACCATTCACCAGTATATTGTTTGTTTGAAGATCCTATACTGCTTTAGTTGCTTAAACTGTGGCAAACAGAGCAACTAGACAATGTTACCACCGAACAGGTTGTGCTGGAAAAAGTAGGGTTTTTGTTTAGACTTGTCTAAACTATGTGGAGCGAATTCTTAGGATTGTTTTTGCTGGAAGCGAGTATCCTGTCAACGTTTCGCAGAAACTGCACTTATCGTAATTATATATATTTTGTCTTTAGTTTCTTGTGTATACTGACACAAGTTAGAGTTACAAATTAAACTTGGTCAATATACATCATAATACATAAAGTCGCTCCCGTATCCGTTTTGAGGTAGGCAGAGCGTTAAAGTCATCGCAAAAAGGTGCTTTCGCGAATAGACATAGGACTCTGTAAAATTAAGAATGGTAGCTGCGGGCGGAATCATCACATCACGCAAACGCAATACCACTTAAAGTTGGAGATGAAGTAAAACAAATAAAAATTACCTACAATCCATACAAATTGCATCTGTCACCGCTACTATGTTACGTTTTATAGGGTACTAGCCTTTTACGCCGCAGTTTACTTAATGAGTTTTCCCGTGGGAATCAGATATTTTCCCGCGGTAAAAAGAAGCCTATGTTATTCAGGGTGAACGTATCTTGCTAATAATAAAATATATTTTTTTATAGGTCCAATAGTTTTTGAGTTTATTTGTTACAAACATACATACACACACACACAAAAATACAAATATTTTCTTTTTACACTCGTAATATTAGTATAGGTAGAGCCACTAGATTAGAGCGAATTTTGGTAGTCACGAACCTCAGCCTTAAGGAAACAAGAAGACATCCAACTATATCTTAATCATCACTTAGCAACAACACCCATAATTCACTGAATGCACCGTCCCCGATGACATTGCATCCACATATCAATTGCCGGGGAATGCAATTGTGTCACTCTATACTCGTTCCATTATGGTTGCATTATCCATTCGATCTATGCGCATGCGCACGCGGCTACCGGTCATGCGTTCCTCTTCCTGGTAATATCTACTGTGTAGGCTACACAGTAGATATAGCTCTGGGTTTCTCAAACTGAAAAACTTAACACATATTTGACACTCACGAAAAGAAAATGTTGACTTACTTTTAACCTGAAAAAAAATATACAGGATGCCTTACTCGTCTGTTTTTCTTACGGGACAGGCAGAGCGTCGTTGACTTACTAAAAATCACTTCTGCCACGCCTGAAAATTGCTGAGAGTGGTATCAGGTGGAAAGGTGTACGAGTATTGCTATTACTACATTGACAGGTTATCAGTCTATAACATAAATTAAGTACTATACAACAAAACCGTTAGAATTCCTCTAACTATTACAATAAAGTTGAAGAAATGCGGCGGTATATTCTATGTTTTTTATCGCTCCCAGTCTAGCATGGAAGAAACACTTTGAGACACACTGTAATATTGCTTTCTTCGAAACTCAAGATGGGATGGAAAGCAGTCTTTAGTATGATTTGTGTCAGTATGTTGGTTGTTATGCTACCTTTTCCGAGAAGGAAAGCTTTTTAATTACAAGTTATAAGCAATATTTTAAGAAGAAACTGAACAGAAACTATAGATTGTTATTTTGAACGGTGGTTCAAAACGTATCTTTTTATTTCGCTAACTTCGCGGCCTACTTTTGGCAAGCAAGTGTCCGTAATGCGGGATTATTAACGCGATTACATATACCTCGATATATCAGATTTCCCGTTCAAAATAACAAATCTTAAAACTCCTAAGTTTAATATGCTATGTTTAATAAGTCTTTTTTTCAAAAAGTACAAGAAATAATATCCCTATCTCTTTATTTTCAGATAACAGTGCCGTAGCCACGGAGCGTGGGGCGAACTACAACGGCGAGGTGTGGCTGAAAGCAGCCACGATAGCTGTGCCAGTGTGCGGGGCGCTGATTCTCTTCGTACTAGTGTGTGTGGCCGTCCGGCTGCTCAAAGCAGACGCCTTGCTGCAGGCCGATAGGAAACTAAGGCAAGTGTATATTACTACTATAATACTCTATGGTTTAATATGGGGCGAGGTGTGGCTGAAAGCAGCCACGATAGCTGTGCCAGTGTGCGGGGCGCTGATTCTCTTCGTACTAGTGTGCGTGGCCGTCCGGCTGCTCAAAGCAGACGCCTTGCTGCAGGCCGATAGGAAACTAAGGCAAGTGTCTATTACTACTGTAATACTCTATGGTTTAATATGGGGCGAGGTGTGGCTGAAAGCAGCCACGATAGCTGTGCCAGTGTGCGGGGCGCTGATTCTCTTCGTACTAGTGTGCGTGGCCGTCCGGCTGCTCAAAGCAGACGCCTTGCTGCAGGCCGATAGGAAACTAAGGCAAGTGTCTATTACTACTATAATACTCTATGGTTTAATATGGGGCGAGGTGTGGCTGAAAGCAGCCATGGTAGCTGTGCCAGTGTGCGGGGCGCTGATTCTCTTCGTACTAGTGTGCGTGGCCGTCCGGCTGCTCAAAGCAGACGCCTTGCTGCAGGCCGATAGGAAACTAAGGCAAGTGTCTATTACTACTATGATACTCTATGGTTTAATATGGGGCGAGGTGTGGCTGAAAGCAGCCACGGTAGCTGTGCCAGTGTGCGGGGCGCTGATTCTCTTCGTACTAGTGTGCGTGGCCGTCCGGCTGCTCAAAGCAGACGCCTTGCTGCAGGCCGATAGGAAACTAAGGCAAGTGCCTATTACTACTATAAAAAAAAGGTTCCGTTTGTTATACTCGCGTAACGTATGAACTTGGGATTAAGTTTTCGTGAAGTGTCGCCCTCGCTTTGCTCGCATCGTAACGTATTGAATTTGAGTCTGAAGAAACCCGATGTAAACAATGATTTTAATTTCATAGTATTATTTAGTCCGGAAAAAAAATGCTATCATCGTGATGACTGATTGATAGTCCTACTCAATTCTCTAGTATTTATAAAGCGACCTCAAGTTTGAGAGCAATATTAAGTATGGATTTGACAGGCCAAAATTTCTGATAAGCTCAAACTAGCTGTCAGTCTCAAGTGTTTATTAATACGGGCCTTAGTTATGCAAATACTTTGCATAAGCAAATACTTTTCAAAACCCCAAAAATACCTTCCAAAACTTGATGTGACAAAATGGCGCTTTTATGGTTATCTTTCATTCTGCCTACCCAATATTTCTGTGTATAATATCACTATTCTTAGTCTAGATTTTAACAGTCTCGATTCTCTTTACAGAGGCGGCTACATGTCTCCCCTGGCGCAGCACTCGGCCGAATGCCAGGACGTGAAGAAGGTGTGGGTGGGCGGCAACTCGGGCTTGCTTGTCGCCCCCGGGGGGTGCTTGGTGGCGGTTGAGAGGGCGCAACTTGTTGATGTCCCGCTAAACAAGCAGTTCTGTGATATACAGCGGTAGGACCGCAACGGTAAACATTTTGGGAGTTGACGCATTTTACGGTAGCATCTGAAAGAAAGCCTGTTATTTGCAAAATTATCTTGATAAGTGAAAAAGCCGCAAGTGACAAAATGCGTCAATTTCCGAAAAACCATTATGACGGACGTAAGTGTAAAAATCTCTAGTGGGCGCTGCCGTGGATTGACGGCGAGAGTATGAACTGTATCTCAGTGAAATTATGTTGAAAGTGACTTGTATAGTGATTTTAGTGACAGACTGAAATGGATAGAAAAATGAGTTTGTTGTGAACTGTGACGCAAATGTATTGGATCTTTTTACAGTGTTTTAGAATTTGCCAAAAGTATATTATTATTAACTAACATGCACTATGAAATGAATAATCTAAAATTAACAAATTATACAAGACTGGCCAGAAGTATCAGTTCATAATAAATATTTTATCGAACTGACCGGCAAAGTTTGAAATCAATGCGATGAGATGAATTTGGTGTGTTCTGTAAATTTGACTGAGGACCACTTTTCAGTCCAAATAATTATATTTTTACCACAACTTTGTGCCTTATAAGTAGATGTAATATAATCTCGGTTTTTCAGTAAGTGTAAATTGTGTAGATAGACTTTTCACTGAATTTCTGTATTTATAAGATCCTTATTTCCAAACTTAATGTTCTACTTATAAAATGATCCGAAACACTTTTTAGTTGAACCAATTATGGAACCCATTAGGGCTGAATTATTCTAGATGACACTTACTTAAGGTTAATTTAAGTTGTTCTTTAGATATAAAGGAACGGAAGGAACTATATGATCAGATTCATTAAGTGTCATTTAGAACTGAACCCTCTGTTTTGACAAAATGCCGTAAGTTACAAAAGATACAAAAAAAAAGAAATGAGTATTTAGAATCTACTAATATTTCGATCAAGAGTGGTCCATATTTTTACAAGAATGATCTCAAAAATGAGAGCCGTCTCCCGGTTAGGCCCGCGGCATACCAAATGTACCAACATTGTATATTGTAATATTATTCTATAGGCTTCGTGTTCCTTTAATATAATCTATGTGAATGTTTTTGGACAACCAGTTATATTTTATGTAATCTTTCCTCTCTCTAGAATTTTATGTTTAAAAATGACTTTTAAATTTACCCTTCAAGGGGTTTTTTTGGTTGGTTTTATTATATTGAAAATTCATGGTATGAACAAAAATAATGTTAATAATTAAATGTTCCAAATTTAGTAAAATCCAGTAGTCCTATTTATTGCGGTTTTCTGTAACGTTTTGTAAAAAGATTACTGTTTTATGTTTCCATTTATGATTCGTTACTTGACGTCTATGTGACCTATGAATTATTTCTCATATTTTTTTCTATGATTTCGAGTTCTTAAACATCTCCTTCTATTCTATACCCATTATCTAAACATGACATGCCTACTTACAACCTTTTTTACATTGTAAATATTAGCATGATAAGTACTTTAAGTTGTTACCTGTTGTAAAATGGAAGCCATGTAAGTTTCTGAAAGCCAAATCCATTAAAAGTAACTCCTAGTCCGTTTATCTGATTTTTGTTTTAAGTCGATTTACTTCGTTTTTCATTTATAACTTTTAATGGATTTTGCTTATGGTCGAATAGAATATGTACAATGTTTTTATATATTTCTAATTTTATTGTATAGTACGTTAGTTTAGTCAATGAATTGGATATTTTTTATATGAAATACAGAAGTGTGACTTAATAAATATGTAAGAAATTACAGTGACAATATTAAAATAATGAATTTATTATAATGTCGACCATTACCCAGAAAATAGATAGAAACTAAGCTTTTAAAGGTGCTTTACCTATCTGCGAATTTAGAGTTTTTATAATTAAGGTGCAAGCGATTGAAATACTCCATAATGTTATGAATATACCTATGATCATATGTAAATATAAAGTATGTGTAAAAATTATGAATAAAAGAATAATTTTATTATTGGAAAATTGTGTTTTTTTTATGCTATTCTAAATTTACCTTACCTGCTTAAAAAATTTATATCAAGTCTACGCAAGGTAGGTAGGCTTGCTTGGCCGTGATCTAAAAAAATATTATTTATTGATAATTAATATCACCTAAAGTACAAATATTTATTTCGCATTTAATTGCTTGATGTAAAACTGGCCAAGAGTGTGTCAGGGATGCTATAAAATCTTGAGATAAAATATTAATTCAAATATTGGTAGCAAAAATTGCTCTAATTATTAAATAAATCCTTTGTAACAGTATCCCACTTGATTAAAGTAGATAAAAATACACATCATTATGCTCTATTAGTTATTTTTGAAAATTACATTTAGGCGATGAGCAACCTGTTACTATAGCAATATACAGATCTATCTGGAATAACCATCAAAACATGTCAGACGAAATGATCTTAGTTTAAGTCTTTTACGCTCTGCCTACCCCATTAAGTGATTATATGTACGTAAATATCAATATACATACATACATACATAATCACGCCTTTATCCCTAATGGGGTAGGCAGAGCGTTAACGACCTAAACAAAGGTCATTCCGCCACGACTGACAAAGTTTTGAGGGTTATTTAAGATAGATTGTAGATATATTGCTGTAGTGACAGGTTGTCAGCCCATCGCCTAAATTACAATATACTTAAACCCTCGGATCCCATAGCTGGTTTTTACAGCATGCCCGGGAGGAAAAGCAGCTGGCACATTCTATGTTTTTCTCTCGCTCCCAGGCCAACATGGAAGTAAATATCAATATGTGCAAACAAAAAGTACTTTTTGGGGTGAAGAGCAGATATCAGATGACTACAGAACCCTAACAAATTGTCATCAGAAGTACCTGATCATATGCCGTGCTTCAGAAGATGGTTATCTGATGCATAGTATTTAATAATATCCGCTATTAAAATGGATATCATCCAAAAGTGTAACTTAAAAACTTATGCTAGTAAATTATTAATATTTTGAATTTATGATACACGTGTTTACATCATTAAATAATCAGTTCAGATCTAAGTAAGAGATAATTTTTAGAGAGTGTGTTTTGGCAGTATAAATAGCATTTAAGTATTTGAAAACAACTAGTTTAGTTATACCAGTCACAGTGTATTGAAGATTAAAATTAAAGTTTATATTTAAGGTAGGTGCATTGTCCATTATTATCAAACAATCAGTAGTTCCACATAAAGTTGATTTGATTGCATTAAACTCCAACCAAAGTAAAGGTTCTGGCCTACAAAAAAAACAAGTCTATGAAGTGTGATATCTTTGCCCAGGGTGGGGAACGTTACATACACCCCCTAAAAATGTTAACTATTAATCACAATTAAAACTGTATAGAAAACTGAGTAGCACTTCATAGAAACATTTACTTAATCTTCTTTAATTATTTTTTTTCATAAAATCTTAAACTACCTTAATTTCTAAAAAAATAAAACTACAAATAAAAAAGACCCTCCAACGGATCCCTATGAGGTAAAGTGTCCAATAGGCTGGCAGCATTCCCCCTTTGAATAGCAATGCTCAATCTTTGAGCGAGGTAGCTGCGAGACCTGGGGTCGCCTGAAGTCTCACGAAGACGCGCTGAGTTAAAGACTATTAATTGAACATAATTTCGCATTTCTTCCATGCTGGCCTGGGAGCGAGAGAAAAACATAGAATGTGCCAGCTGCATTTCCTCCCGGGCATGCTGTAAAAACCAGCTAAGGGATCCGAGGGTTTCAGTATATTGTAATTTAGGCGATGGGCTGACAACCTGTCAAATCTATCTTAAATAACCCTCAAAACTTTGTCAGACGTGGCGGAACGACCTTTGTTTGGGTCGTTTACGCTCTGCCTACCCCATTAGGGATAAAGGCGTGATTATATGTATGTATGTAATTGAACATAAACTGGATCTAGTTGTAACCCTGGCCGTTAGGCCAGGCTCCTCCTTGCAGAGGCTGCTACCGCATGAGGGGAATCGTTTAGTTAAAATTATCCCCAGACAGGCACTCCTGGTTCTGGCAACAGCATCACAGGTCAGAACCATTAGTCCGTTACACGCGCCCCCTAAATTCAAACGGAAAGAGCTGGTATTACAGACTATTGATGTACCTATAACATTTTTCTCAAGAGAAAAGTTGTCAGAGGTCACAAAATAACGGGCCGCCCCAGGTTTACGTTCTAGGTTTTTTGCTTTTTATCAGGGTATTAGTAACTAACGTATTAAGAGAGCCCGATGGTGTAGTGGATAGGACCGCTGCCTCCTGAGCGGGAGGTCGTGGTTTGAATTCCACCACGTACCAACGTGTTTTTCAGTTTTTGAATTTCATATGTACGTTTATTCAGCGCTATTTCCGTGCTTCGGAAGGCACGTTAAGCCGTTGGTCCCGGTCAATATCGTTTAATACCGTAGATATTAGTTGTTAAGCCATATCAGAGGCCAGTGCTAAGCATTGGCGGCTTGAAGACTCTTGACCCTTCTGGGTTGCGGAGGTCAGATGGCAGTCGCTCTGTGTAAAAACTAGTACCCTCGTTCAATTAGGTAGCCGACCCCGTAAGATACGGGATAAGCCTAGGGAGACGAGTAACTAACGTACTTAGTGGAAAGAATAAAAATCTACCCAATTATCTATACCTATGGCATAGGTAAGGTTATATGCCAATGAAATAAAATAATGCACCATTGAACAAAAATATTTGAGGTTTTCGTTAAGCAGACGACCTTCACTGAATACTCGCGTGATCAGGCGACCATTAATTAGTCGAACTTTATATGCTTGTCACGTCGATCTAGATCTAGACTAGACACTAGATTCTAGATCTGTTTAAAGGCAAGGCTATAAATAAGCACCTGTTGATACTATTTATACACTGAAATAAAGTCAATTATTCAAAGCCGAGCATATAATCATATCAATAATAATTACTAACAAATGTATCATTTAGGAACGAGGTACCTGCTCGCTAAGACATAATAATTATAAAAAATCAACAAGTACAAGTTCAAGTAGGTACTATTTAAAAGTATATAAAGCCAGACTAACAGCCATTCATAGTATTTTTCCATAAATTCTCAGAATCAGAATCAATCTTTATTTGTTATAAATGATGTGTATAAAAACAAATTACATCAGAAGATTTTTTATATAGTATATTTAAGCCCGTATTTATAAAGCGATCTCAATATTGAGAGCAGTATTAAGTATGGATTTGACAGTTCATAATGTACTGAAATGACATTTCTCATACGAACTCAAACTCGCTGTTAGTCTCAAGTGTTGATTAAAAATACGGGCCTTAGGGTCGTATTAATAATCAGCGCTCATGAGTGACAGCGAGTTTAAAGTTCGTATCAGAAATGTCATTTCAGTACAAACTGGCCTGTCAAATCCATACTTAAAACTGCTCTCAAGTTTGAGATCGCTTCATAATTACGAGCCTTAGAATTAGAAAAAAAAAAATATTTTCAACTGATTTTCAGAATACATAAAATGACGAAAGGTAAAAGCAACGGTACGAGTAAGCCTCGAGGAGGTGGCAAAGTGCTGAATTTCGATCATTTAGTATTTTCTGTGGGAAATTCTGTAACTGTAAGTACCTTTATTGATTATGAGTTCAGAGTTCCAGATCTTCCTGTAAATATTGAACTTAATATGCAAAGCGTTTAATGTCTTCGTTTATAAGAATTACATCTACGTACATTATTTCAGGCTTCAAGTTATTTTGTAACGAGATTTGGGTTCCAGCCTCTTGCTGTACGTAATCCAAGCGAATCCCGACCCATTTTGTCACATGCCGTCAAGCTCAACAAAGTAAGTAGCATAATTATCATCATAAAGACATTTTAAAAAGGATTGTCTATCAAATTATTTCATTACCCCAAAAGTCTATAAAATTAATTTCAGCATCTCCGCAGGATACATTTATAAAAGGTATTGAATTTGATAAATTAATGTAAATGTGTCTCAAAAACAAAACTTTTTACTTACTACATTTACTCTTATGAATGAAAAGTTTGTTAACTATGTGAATTTTCAAAGATAATAATAGTCTTCGAATCACCAACTTCTACCACTGGAGAAATCATCAAAGATCTGACTGCGCATGGAGACTTCGTGAAGGACGTCGCTTTCGAAGTCCATGATCTGGATGGGTTGGTGAAACTGGCTAAAGATGGCGGCGCGGAGGTGGTGAAAGGAGTCACTGAGGAGAAAGATGATGATGGAGTTGTGAGATATGCTGTTTTGAGAACGGTGAGTTTTATGTACATACATATAGTCACGCCTTTATCCCTAATGGGGTAGGCAGAGCGCAAACGACCTAACAAAGGTCGTTCCGCCACCTCTGACACAGTTCTAAGGGTTATTCAAGATAGTCTTGTATGTATATTGCTGTAGTGACAGGTTGTCAGCCCATCGCCTTAATTACATACATACATACATATAATCACGCCTTTATCCATAATGGGGTAGGCAGAGCGTTAACGACCTAAGCAAAGGCCGTTCCGCCACGTCTGACAAGTTTTGAGGATTATTACAAATGATCATGACGTATATTGCTTTATTGACAGGTTGTCAGCCCATCGCCTAAAATTGCAGTATATTATAACCCTCGAATCCATTAGCTGGTTTTTACAGCATGCTCTGGTGATGGAGCTGGCACATTCTATGTTTTTCCATCACTCCCAGTCCAGCATGGAAGAAATTACAATATACTAAAACCCTTAATTACAATATACTAAAACCCTGGGATTCTCGAAGGCTCTAGCTGATTTTTACAGCATGCCCGGGAGGAAATGCAGCTGGCACATTCTATGTTTTTCTCTCGATCCCAGCCAGCATGGAAGACCTTTAGAGTTTTATGTCTCCGTGCTTTTTTAACGACGGCTAAGACGTGGCCTCCATAGCACGGACTACCGTCAAACTTTCCGCAGGTCTGCTCTAGCACCTGAAATTTTCTTAGAACCAAATTAACGTGTTTTCTAACGAGGAATGGAGTTGATTTCATCAATATTTTTCTTACAGTATGGTGATAACACCCACACCCTCATAGACCGAAGCAAGTTTAAGGGAATATTTTTACACGGATACAGACCTGTCGAGGATGACGCCCTTAACAAAGTATTGTGAGTACTACTACTATTTTCTGAGATCTAATGCAAATGGAACTGAGTTTTTCTATTCAATTTGCTCATTGGATCAGTTTTAATATCAATATTACTACTTACAACAAGAGTTATTCGAATAAGATCCGAGGGTTTGAGTATATTGTAATTTAGATGGGCTGACAACCTGTCACAACAGCAAAATACGTACAAATTTATCTTAAATAACCCTCAAAACTTTGTCAGACGTGGCGCAACGACCTTTGTCTAGGTTGTTTACGCTCTGCCTACCCCATTAGGGATACATGCGTGATTATATGTATGTATGTTATTACTTCCATGCTGGACTGGTAGCGAGAGAAAAACATAGAATGTACCAGCTGCATTTCCTCCCGGGCATGGTGTAGAAACCAGCTAAGGGATCCGAGGGTTTTAGTATATTGCATTTTAGGCGATAGGCTGACAACCTATCACTACAGCAATATACCTACAAATCTATCTTAAACAACCCTCAAAACTTTGTCAGACGTGGCGGAGCGACCTTTGTTTAGGTCGTGTACGCTCTGCCTACCCCATTAGGGATGATGGCGTGATTATATGTATGTATGTATATGTATGTTATTAGTAAAGTTTTTACATTATTCTACAGCGAACAAAATTTTAACGCCTGTTAAAGATATAGACGCAAAATTGTACGTTGTATAACTATACAACCCTGTTGCAGGCCAGCTACGGATCTTGCGTTCATTGACCACGTGGAAGGGAATATGGCTGATGGAACCCTGGAGAGTGCAGTTTCTTGGTACGAGAAGAACCTTAACATGCACAGGTATGTAAATATTCTGTATTAGTATCTGATCTGGTTTACAGATTTATAAACTACTTACATAAGTAATCCTGTAATTTTCTTTCGATTCACTTTTTTTCATTTTAAAATCTAAGACCCAACCCAACTTACCTGCTCCCCACAACTGCCCCCTCAATTAAATGTTTAAAGTAATTAGGTAGATTTATTGCCACTTTGACGTGTATAACGTGTACAAGATTGTTCATATTATAACATCCTATCATATTGTATATCCTATAACTTATACAAGATTGTACATCTTATAACATCCTATAATCTTGTATATCCTATAAATTGTACAAGATTGTGCATCTTATAACATCCTATCATCTTGTACATCCTATAACTTAAAACTCGAAATAATTAGCAAGTTTATTTATTGAAATATATTTTTCTAGGTTCTGGTGTGTAGATTATGATCATGACTTGGTTCCTTACTCGTCGATTAATTCTGCTTCAGTTATTAACCAGAATGAAACTGTGCTTGTGAGTATATTTTTCTTATTTCATTTATTTAATACTTATTAAATCCTACTAACTATTAAGTAGCTCTAAAAACATAGAAATTTACTATCTGTTTCTCTTCCCGAGTAGCCAACCTTACTGTAAAAGTCAAAAGAGGAATCCGAAGATTTCGGTGCATAATAATTAATTTATATTTTTTAAATTATATTTGTAATAATTTATGCACAAAAAATA
Organism: Scrobipalpa costella; assembly: GCA_949820665.1. NCBI lineage: Eukaryota > Metazoa > Arthropoda > Insecta > Lepidoptera > Gelechiidae > Scrobipalpa > Scrobipalpa costella. The sequence continues at coordinate 6,937,455 of OX463304.1, read as the reverse complement.
CATATATCCCTACTTGTAGTAGGGCTATCCCAGTAGGGATACTGGGAACGGCGGGGATCCTACCTGATGCCCCTAATCATTCGTTAAACATTGTGGAGACGCTCTGCTTACCCCAAAAGAGCATAAGCGTGATCGTTCTGTTATATTTTCAGCTATCAATGAATGAGGCAGCTAAAGGTCTACGTCCGACTAATAAGGCTACTGAGTTTGTGAAAGCCTTGGGTACTTCTGGAGTCGAACACGTCGCCTTGTACACAGATAATATTGTTACAACTGTAAGTATATAGTTGGAGTAACTTAATAGACTTAAAATTAAAAGGTATTGAATTCACTACTTACAGGTATTTAAATTTGCCCGACGATTATTAAATCCACTCGAAGATCCTTAAATTCGCCTGAAATTCCCTTATTTCTCCCGATAAACCTTTAATTAAAATCATCAATAAGAACTTTGACTCCAATTCTCTTGTCTTGAGTGAGAGCAATTCTCTTGTCTTAACCAAAAATTTTAATTGTAAAAAGAAACAATAATCCGACAGAGTAACGTCAGCTCTGAGCTTCTTAGAACGTATTTTTCTTAATAACATTATCTTCTGCAACCAGATGCAAAACCTCAAAACTCGCGGCGCAAACATCCTGACCTGGCCGTCCACCTACTACGACCTAATCCGAGAGAAACTGCAAGATGCTTCAGTGAAGGTCGCTGAAAGCATCGATGACCTGCAAGCCAACAATATTCTGATAGACTTCGACGAACGAGGATACATGCTTCAGGCGTTTACCAAACATGTGCAGGCGAGACCTACGTTGTTCATTGAGATTTTGCAGAGAAGGAACCACAGGGTAAGTTATATCATTGGCCACGACATCTTGATCAGATCTTCTTCTGTCGAGTGGGTATCGAGTCTATCGACCCGATGAACCCTGGTGTCAGAGTTTTTAAACCGCCTAGTAGTACAACTCAGGCCTCTGACATTGTTTGAGTTACGACCACTATCAAAGACAGCGACCGGGACCGAAGGCTTAACGTGCCCTCCGAAGCACGAAATCTTTTCCTTTTTCGGACAATCAGGTGATTCAGACTGCAATGTCCTAACCAAACTGGGGAAAAATTCACAAAGTGATAAATTCTCAAATATCACCTTTGTGTTTCCCCCCTGGGAATCGAACCCAGGACCTCCGGATCGGGAGTCCATGGCACTAGCCACTAGACCACGGAGGCAGTTGATCAGATGATTGTTGCAGAGTCAATTCATTGGGAAGAGGTTTGTGCGCCGTCGGATGTGAGAGAGTTATATAAGGTGTAATAAACAGCTAATGGAGGTTGGTTGCTCAGATTCAGATAATGAAACTTAACAACTTTCCACAAAAGTAATTCTGTCGAAAAAAAATAAACGACGCCTATACTTTCTGTACCTATTATGACGAAAATTCGGAAATTGGGCAGCAGCTGAGCATCTTACGGCGCATTTGTCAATCTACCAAAGATGCATATCTTCAGTCCCCTGCTGTTGGGCAGATTGGCTTTATTATTGGCGATGATGACTTTTAAAACCAGTGCCTGGTCAAAGAGTGCTGAAAGAAAAGGCGTTTTTCTTTACTAAACTTAGCGTAACTGATTTTAGGGTTTCGGAGCCATGAACTACAAATGGGTCTTCGAAGCTATAGAACGTCTGGATGGAGTGAAAATTTCTGAAAAGGAGTCTGATGGAGAAGAAGACAAGAAAAAAGAGGAAGCTGTTCAATAAAGATGTAAAATGTACACTAGCTACTATTTCGTCTTTACAATATTTTGTACTTTTTGTAAAGAAACTGTATTTTAATAAACTTATGAACTTGATACCTCTTCCTATTGTTTCACTCCCACTCCCACTGTTATACCCAGTTTTTTTAAAATGAAAAACAAGAACTGCATTTATTAATTATATTTGATGTTTTGTCGCTTATGTTCTTGACGGGGTGTCATTCCTATTATTTTACTCCCTATCCTCAAAAACAAGAACAGACCCTTTGATGTTTTGTCGATCTGGTAATGAGGTAAGGTACTCATTCTTCATGTTGTTTAGTTTACAAATACAGATATACATATACATTCGTAATTTATTATTCATCATTCGATTGCCCTTATCCCATTCGTAATTTGTTATTCTTCCTCAGATTTGTTATTGACAACATGTTTACTAGTTATTTCATAAATTGCGTGTCATATAAATGCTAGGCTTCCATGGTGGACTGGGGTGATAAATAAAACGGCTATCTAACTGCCTTCCGGTAAATACAGGGTTTTAGCGAATGTCATAACATAATACAGACAGAGGGCTTAATTTTAAATTCAACGGGTTAAACCTAAATTTAAAATCTGTATGTCACTTTTTTGTCTGTGTATGTATCCTTTTATACTGGGGAAATTTCCAAATGCGCGTCAAAATCTAGCAGACAAATTATAAAACCATAGAGTAAATAAATAAATCGCCTGTCCTTTTTCAATTTTATTTTATTTTAATTTTAGTTTTAGCCGGTGGTATCTAGAATCGAGCCCGTCTTTCTAAATATCCTCTGAAACCGTTGACATTCTGCGCACCCCGTAAGGGATACTCGTACAATGGTGTGTATACGTGTTTGTGATCGCAAATACAGGGTGACAACAAGATCAGTAGATCATCATTGTTACTAACTGCTTTTTAAACTAGAAAACCAATAAAACCTCTCCAATGCCAGAAGATCGTGGAAAATTCTATCGACTATTGCGCCATGTTTTTAAATAGCAGACTAATAATTTTATTTAATATGCAAAGTGTAGTGGTGTGACTCGTACCGGACTCGAACCTCGACTGACGTGGGGAGGAGACGCTAAACGAACTTCATGTTTTAATTTATACAAACAGAGTAGAGTAGATTCTCAATTCTCAAATGACTCTACTAGGCGGATTAAAAACTCTGACATCACAGGGTTCATCGGGTAGAACATCGTGTTGAAAACCCACTCAATGAGAAGCAGAATTATTTTTGGAAATGCGTAGGATTGTTAGCTTAGTTTCTTTGAGTTACGATGGTTAAATATCATATAATTTATATCACGAAAAATTGTCATAAAGATAGGACAAATATTTAAAATACTCAAATTCTACCCAAGAAGACTCTGAAAATGGCCTATTCTGATAAAATATCCAAAAAAAAATGGGTATTTTTGTTTTTTTTTTCAAGCTTCATCTGATAAGACTGCTACTAAAAAAAAATTACTGATACGCGCTTGGTTACGTGCCCCATATTATATATTGATAGGGTCTCTTCTAGGTCTCCTAGATTCCATTGGAAGCTTTAAGATCAAGCTCAGGATCGCCCATGATCGACTATGACGTGTTAGCCGACGCCTCCCCGCTTCTGTGCCCGCTAAGCGATCAGAACCAGATTCCGGCATTTGCATATTGTTTATCTGGTTTGGAGGCTTGCCTCTACATCACACCACAAGCTTAGGGTGTGAGCAGGCTGGTGAATTGGCGATTAAGATTATCCATACCATACCTACTGGTTTCGACGACAAATGTCTAACAACAACAAAGTAGTCTTCTTCTGTCGGGTGGGTATCGAGTCTATCGACCCGATGAACCCTGGTGTCAGAGTTTTTAAACCGCCTAGTAGCACAACTATCAGGCGTCTGACATGGATTTTTAAGTAACGACCACTATCAAAGACTGCAACCGGGACCGACGGCTTAACGTGCCCTCCGAAATACGAAATCTTTTTCTTTTCGGACAATCAGATGATTCAGCCTGCAATGTCCTAACCAAACTGGGGAAAAATCCACAAAGTGATAAATTCTCATATATCAACTTTGTGTTTCCCCCCTGGGAATCCAACCCAGGACCTCCAGATCGGGAGTCCATGGCTCTAGCCACTAGACCACGGAGGCAGTCCAACAAAGTAGTAAGAGCCTGCGACAAGTAATATTATATTCTGTGATATTTAGGGTAGTGTTGGCTTTTTTTTATAGGCTCGTATTTGTAAAGCTATCTCAAGATTGACAGCAATTTTAAGTATAGATTTGACAAGCCATTTTGTACTGCTTCCTTCCATGCTGGCCTGGGAGCGAGAGAAATATAAAGTGTGCCAGCTGCATTTTCTCTCGGTCATGCTGTAAAAACCAGCTAAGGGATCCGAGGGTTTCAGTATATTGTAATTTAGGGCTGACAACCTGTCACTACAGCAATATACCTAATATCTTAAATAACCCTCAAAACTTTGTCATACGTGGCGGAACGACCTTTGTTTAGGTCGTTTACGCTCTGCCTACCCCGTTAGGGATAAAGACGTGATTATATGTATGCATGTATTTTGTATTGAAATTACATTTCTGATACGAACTCAAACTGGCTCTCAATCTCAAGTGCAGATTTAAAATACGGGCCATAGTCTGCACCCCATGCTAAGACGAATCAAGCTTTCTTAGTGTTGAAGACTGCTACCTAGGAGTCTACCTAGTTTGAAGGGGTAACCCTTCACTGTCCTACCGGACATCTGTCTGTCATCAGTGTAAGACACGTGTTAAGGTAATCGCAATCAATGAGTAGGAGTAATGGTTGTTTTCTATGACAAGCCTTATGTTTGTAGGTGCTCTACCCAAATAGTTTTTCAGTCTCATCTACATACTATTGTCACGCCTTTATGCCAAATGGGGTAGACAGAGCGTAAATGACCTAAGCAAAGGTCGTTCCGCCACGTCTGACAAAGTTTTGAGAGTTGTATAAGATAGATTTGCAGGTATATTGCTGTAGTGACAGGTTGTCAGCCCATCGCCTAAATTGCCATATACTGAAACCCTCGGATCTCTTAGCTGATTTTTACAGCATGCTCGGGAGGATATGCAGTTGGCACATTCTACGTTTTTCTCTCGCTTCCAGTCAGCATATCTACGTATATTAATTTACAAAAGATTTAATCTCGGTATTTTATCGTAAAACTTTGTATAGCAATCTGTCTACAGTGTGACCACAACTTTATTCCGATCTTGGTGTCCACTTGTTTTCTTCAATCGCAAATATATTCCAGAAACTAGTATCTCTTATAAAAGTGGTCGCCTCAATCTCGCTCAAGTTAATTACGAATAAGACGGTTAACAATACACACCCTATTTTGGTGCACTCGGTAAAGTTATTAGTTATTAATCAGTGTTGTTTGAAGTAGTGATACCGGGAAAATGGTGAGTATTTCAGGAATTTTATTTAAAAAATTGTGGAGCTAATTAATTGACTTTCCTAAAATATTAACCTATACGGGGCGTAAAGGACAGCGTCCCGCAAACTTATAAGGGTTGCTAAGTCAACGAAACTGAACAACTATCAACAGATTTTTTTACAGGAAATAAAAAAGTATATTTGATTTTCCATACAAATTGTCTGATCGAGGTGATCATTATTTATGGGAAAGTCAAAAACAATTTTCATCTCCTAAAATAATTTCCTGGTGAAAGTTGTTCAGTTTCGTTGACTGAGTAACCCCTATTAGTTTGCGGGACGCTGTCCCTTACACCCGGTATATGAAAATTACAGTTTATACATTTAAAATATACAACATGATAAATTTGTATGTACGTAAGTAGGTCAAAACGCGAAACCCTTTATTAGAATTTTTCCGTTTTTTGAGTTTTCATTTAAGTAATAGGACTTTGAGCAGTAAGCAATTGAATTTTCTGTTGATTTTAGTTGAGTGATGAACTGAATTTTCCTAGCTTTCATGTTATCACTCAAGAAAATTGATGCCCTGTTAGAAAAGTTATGCTTAGAGTTTAGATTATGACTTTACGACTTAGGACTTATTTTCCAGACTTCCTACACAGACAAGGGTCCAAAGCCGGAAGCTGGTCGTTTCCTGGCTTTCGACCACCTCACGTTCTGGGTGTCCAACGCGAAGCAAGCTGCCTCCTACTATGTGACCAGATTCGGGTTCCAGCCCCTTGCTTTCAAGGGACTGGAGACTGGGTCTAGGAAGATCGCGTCTCATGCTGTTAGGCTGAATAAAGTAAGTGGATGCACATATAAATTCACATTTTAATAGTGTAAGAGTGTTCTTCCATGCTGGCCTAGGAGCGAAAGAAAAACATAGAAGTTACCAGGTACATTTCCTCCCGGGCATGCTGTAAAAACCAGCTAAGTGATCCAAGGGTTTCAGTATATTGTAATTAAGGCGATGGGCTGACAACCTGTTACTACAGCAATATACCTACAAATCTTATCTTAAATAATCCTCAAAACTTTGTCAGACGTGGCGGAACGACCTTCGTTTAGATCGTTTACGCTCTACCTACCCTATTTGGGATAAAGACGTGATTATATGTTTGTAAGAGTGTCCTTATTCTAAAATCCATTTTTTTTCGAAACTGTTGACGCTCTACCTATGCTGTATGGGATCACGTAATCCTAAAACATTGACAGGATTTTTCAACAGGAACAGAAGTTATGCAACTGGTTTATCAAGACAAAAAAACTAACATTTGGTTGATAGTTTGCGATAGACACGACAAAACTTTCAGTTGATTGCCATAAGTCCATAATAAATAAATGGTTTTCTTCCTTTTCAGATCGTCTTCGTATTCCAAGCACAATACGAGCCGGAAGAATCAGAGTTCAACAAAGAAGTTTCCACCCACGGAGACTTCGTGAAAGACGTGGCCTTCCAGGTGGAAAACTTGGACTACATCCTGGAATATGCGAAGAAACAAGGCGCTGTTGTGGTCAGGGATCTTTGGGAGGAGAAAGACGAGTTCGGAGTGGTCAGGATGGCTACTGTAAAGACGGTGAGTTTACCATAGTCCATAGGCACCAGGTTCTCCGGAATCTCTCTTCTTCTTTTTGCGTTCTTGGAGCCTCTACATTATTGGAGTTTGTCCGTCATTATAGCTCCGCATATTTCCTTCTGTCTCTCGCCTGATAAAAAACATCTTCGATCCTGATAATACCTGTCTACTTTTTGTGAAGTTTTTCCCAGAATAAGGGCGTTTTTGCACGGCTCCATATTCGGTTCGTATTCGATTCGTATCCGTGAAATTTCCATATAAAACGGATATGGATGGGTGCGTAATACATTTACTAGGAAGGCCATAACGGTTCAGAAAATATTCGGGTTCGGATCAGTGCAAAAGCACCCTAAATATGCATAAATCCAAACGTTAGACGCATTAGAAACGGTACATTGTTTTCGAAAGCGAGTGCTGCTGTAATGCCAGAATCAGCATCAGAACTTCATTTGTTGTCATGGGTAAATAAGAAATAACAGAAAGCTAATTTAAGCATACATGCCTCGCCGTCTGCGTAAGTAAGTGGTTTCAGGTTTGCAATGAATCGCTTAATCCTATTTCATTATTATTATTTATTGCAGTACGGAGACAACACCCACACTTTGGTAGACAGATCAAAATACAAGGGCCCGTTTCTACCTGGTTACAAACTGTTAGACCAAGACCCCATCAACAAGTTCCTGCCGAAGGTTGAGATTGACTTCATAGACCATGTGGTGGGAAACCAGCCTGATGCAGGCATGGAGCCGGCTGCGTCGTGGTACGAGAGATGCTTGCAGTTCCATAGGTAAAGGACTGAAACTATACGAGTTCAAAATATGGGGTATAAATACCTATGGGGCGGTTTCCCGTAAACTGATAGGGGCTGGTCAGTCAGCGAAAATGAACTAAGATATATTTCCTAAGCTTTATTCTTAAAAATGAAATAAAAAAATATTGACACCTCTACACCAGTTTATCTGATCGAAGTGGTTGGGTCATTTTGTATGGCGAAGTCATTCTTTTTCATTTCCTGGAAAAAATCTTTGAGTTTATTCATAAGTTTGTGGCAAGATGTATTTCCATGTTGGAGTAGGTAGACTATACTACGAACAACGTAATTTCTAAATAATGTTGAAATTTGTCATATTTTCGAAACACCATTAATAAAATATGCTAACTAAATCAAAGAAAATGGTACCGATTCCTTGAGGTTCTGTTCTCATATGATAGAAAATGCCAGGTGATGGTTTTTGTCAAGATTAAGTGATTTTATTTTATTTTTTATTTTTAATCTGGTCTCGCGTAAGATCAGCGCTGTGGTGGTAAGCACCTCTGCAGCATAAAGCTGAGCGAGTCCCTTTTGTCGCCTTAATATTTATTATGTTTTAATAAAAAACTAATGTCTTTAGATATAAGTTTTATGTTAAGTTATGTTTGTACACATTAATTAACCATTTTCTTTTCTATTCTATTTTGTGACCATACAAATTGCCCCCACTTTAAATTTCAATTTCCCCAGATTCTGGTCAGTGGACGACAAGCAGGTCTGCACGGAGTATTCAGCTCTTCGCTCCATTGTCATGGCCAACTACGAGGAGACCGTGAAGATGCCCATCAACGAACCAGCTCCGGGCAAGAAGAAGAGCCAGATCCAGGAGTATGTTGAGTACCATGGCGGCGCTGGGGTTCAGCATATTGCGATTAATTCTGATGATGTTATTGCAGCGGTGAGTTCTATATCTACCTATATCTCCTCTCTTGGTCAGCCTAATCTAGGTTTGGGTCTGGTTTCCCTTCTGGGTTGCGAAGGTCAGATGGCAGTCGCTCTGTGTAAAAACCAGTACCCTCGTTCAATCTCCTAGATTAAGTAACCGCCCCGTCAGATACGGGATAAGGCTAGGGAGATGATGATCTCGACTCTTAGTCAGTATGGTACCAGGTTCGAATAGTGTCTGTTTCTCGAGGAAATTGTGAAATTGCCCATCAACGAACCTGCTCCAGGCAAGAAGAAGAGCCAGATCCAGGAGTATGTTGCGTACCATGGCGGCGCTGGAGTTCAGCATATTGCTATTAATACTGATGATATTATTGCAGCGGTAAGTTGTTTATGACTCGTGTCCTGTGTGGTGCCAGGTCAGAATAGCACCACCCCATGTTACCACCATACTGTCATACTAGGGGATCACCACCAGTCTTAAGTCAATAACTGACCCAAACAAATGGCATGAGCGCTCTTTGTAAAAAAAACTACTGCCAGTAAGAGCAGCTTTAGGTAGGGATTCTAACCACTTCCAGCATATTTAGTTTGTTTCTCTAGTACTCAACGATCTGTTTATCAAATCTATGATTTTCGATACAGTAGGCTAGGTCACTATTATATATGTCGGGTAGGAAATGCAGCTGACACATTCTATGTTTTTCTCTCGCTCCCAGGCCAGCAAAGAAACCTGTCCTTGCTACATTTATTATATAAAACATCTTACTATAATTTTCAATTGTATGACCTGAAAGCTCAGTAGGGCCTGGGAGCAAGAGAAAAACATAGAATGTATCAGCTGCATTTCCTACCGGGCATGCTGTTAAAACACTTAAACCATCTAAGGGATCCGAGGGTTGCAGTATATTGCAATTTAGGCTGACAACCTGTTACTACAGCTACATATTTACCAAATCTATCTTAAATAACCCTCAAAACTTTGTCAGACGTGGCGGAATGACGTTTGTTTAGGTCGTTTATGCTCTGCCTACCCCATTAGGGATAAAGGCGTGATTATATGTATGTATGTATGGTAGGACAAGTTTCACCATCATTTTCTGTTTAAAACAGGTCACCAATCTGCGCGAACGAGGCGTAGAATTCCTCTCCATCCCTTCGAAATACTACAACATCATCCGCGACCGTCTCAAGCACAGCAAAGTCAAGGTGGCTGAGAGCATCGACGTCTTGGAGCGCTTGAACATCCTCATAGATTACGATGACGATGGATACCTGCTGCAGATCTTCACGAAGAACACGCAAGACAGGCCTACGCTGTTCATTGAGGTTATTCAGAGGAGGAATCATAATGTAAGTAGAATAGATAGGCTTTTATATTTTCTTTCATGCTGGCCTGGGAGCGAGAGAAAAACATGTGCCAGCGGCTTTCCTCTCGGGCATGTTGTAAAAAACCAGCTAAGAGATCCGAGGGTTTCAGTATATTGTAGTTTAGGCGATGGGCTGAAAACCTGTCACTACAGCAATAAACCTACAAAGCTATCTTAAATAACCCTCAAAACTTTGTCAGACGTGGCGGATCGACCTTTGTTTCAAGTCGTGTACGCTCTGCCTACCCCATTAGGGATAAAGGCCTGATGTATAATTTAGATTTTTTTTAATTAATGGAACTCAGGGGGATTCACACAGCACCCAGATGGCCTCGACCCACACCTTGCAAATGTGGGGTTGCCCTAAAATCCATGGCCCACTTGATTGATATCGTGTTCTATGTGCCCGCCCAACCACTTACACACGGGACCATCTAGTGAAAATTAAAATGCGTTGTGGTTTGCAGACGACTACACTAGAATGGTACAATACATGGTATTATAAGATACATACATACATACATATAGTCACGCCTTTATCCCTAATGGGGTAGGCAGAGCGTAAACGACCTAAACAAAGGTCGTTTCGCCACGTCTGACAAAGCTTTGAGGGTTATTTAAGATAGATTTGAAGGTATCTTGCTTAGTGGCAGGTTGTCAGCCCATCGCCTAAATTACAATATACTGAAACCCTCGGATCCCTTAGCTGGTTTTTACAGCATGCCCAGGAGGAAATGCAGCTGGCACATTCTATGTTTTTCTCTCGCTCCCAGGCCAGCATGGAAGAAACCCCTTATATTATAAGATACCCCTTATCTTTTTATACCATGGACTAGGGCTCTAAGACTATCCTGGAAAAAAGAAATAGGCCATATCTCGTGTCTTGGCATCGACTCTATTGAAGAAACTGGAACTTATGGATATTTTCTTGACATGCTTATTTGTTTTTCTTGTATAGCAGGGCTGGGCAGGGTCGCTCAAAAAGGATTGGATTATTTCATGACATTATTTCCATGAAGTTTCGTATATTAATTATTGCAGTAAAACGAAAATTTACAAAATGTGCCAGCTGCATTTCCTCCCGGGCATGCTGTAAAAACCAGCTAAGGGATCTGAGGGTTTCAGTATATTGTAATTTAGGCGATGGGCTGACAACCTGTCACTACAGCAATATACTTACAAATCTATCTTAAATAACCCTCAAAACTTTGTCAGACGTGGCGGAACGACCTTTGTTTGGGTCGTTACGCTCTGCCTACCCCATTAGGGATAAAGGCGTGATTATGTGTGTGTGTGTGTGTCATAAAAATCCATATATAGATCCTGAAATAATCTCATTTGTTTCGAACGGGCCTGCCCAAAAGTCTCCTTTGCTGAATATGAAATTATTTGAAAGCTTCTCATAATAAGTATTTCATGATGTTACTGACGTGGCGGACCGACCTTTTGTTTAGGTTGTTAACGCTCTGCCTACCCCATTATCGATAAAGGTGTGATTATATGTATGCATGATGTTACTATTTGGTAATGTTTAGATATAATTATTATTTCCAGGGTTTCGGCGCTGGCAACTTCAAGACACTCTTCGAGTCTCTAGAATTGGAACAAGAAAAACGAGGCAACTTATAAATAGTACCAAATACTTCTTTATACAGGTTATATTGTAATATTTAACCCGTTTTATGTTAGCTTATGTAAATTTATTCAAGGTCAAATGTTGGAAAGAATTTATTAGATAAATAATTAAGTAAATCTAGATGTGTGAATGAAACAGATGATATTGTAGTCATCAAAAATTGTTAGGTGCTTTTTGTGTTAGTTCTAAAACTATATAAATAGCGCTCTTGTTACAAATAAAACTTTGGTTTACGTTGCATTGTATAGTCTTACCCTTAAAATGATTCTCGTTCTCTCAACTGCCAGTGGGTTAGTTGTAAGAGATCTCTTCATAGAGTATGTTCGCCCTTGCATACCTTTCTGTAAACTTCGTTTCTTGTCTTTTAATGCAATAAAAAATATATCATTAAATTAGTATTTAACAATTGAATTGCTATTTCTTTTATTAATTTCCAAACCATAGCCATTTTCGTCATAGTTTTTTTGACAACATATTTTAAATTAAAGTTCCTAAGAATAACTAGTTAAATTTGTATTTTACAACGGTTTTTTTTTAATTAGTGAATTAGGCGGTGCTACGAGTATATTTAATTTAAAATAGGTTTGGTTATAAAAAAGACGTAATTTAAAGAGAATTTATTTTTATTAAGTTGCCGATGATAAACATTTCTTACATAAATGTTGTCGTGTCTTTCACATCGATTAGATCATCAATAGATTTATTTACAAACATAATTATGTCAGAACAAAATGCAACTATATACTATGGACTTCGCGTACTATAAATATGCATAAAACTTTAACTATTGATTAAATTTACGGTGGGAATAAGATATTTTCCCGCGGTAAAAACTAGTTATGTTCATATTCAATAGTACGCGGAGTTCGCAAATATAAGACGTATACAGCACCAAAATTTATAAAATGTGGTAAGTACACGAAATTATAAGTATACCTACTCAAACAATGTGTTCTATTATGTCAATACAGCACAATATACATAACATAATTTGAATCATAATATAAATTCGACTATTTGACGTTACAACATAGCACAAAACCCAAAAATTCCTACTCAAATTACTATCACAAAACCAAACTGAATGGCAATTTAATTTTGGCAAATTAAAAAGCACTAACTACATCGAAAATAAACATTAATTAATATAGGAGCAGTGGAGTGGTGATATCAAGAGATCAACAGAAATTAAGTGAAAAGAAAAAGGGTCCAGAAAAAAAATTTGTTTTCACCATAACCATAGAAAAAGGCTTAAAGTACGTTTATTTAGCGTTGAGTTATGGATACCGACTTGTTTTGCACCCCATAAACAGCTTTTCCTTACAAGATTATACAAGGTGTACCACAAATTATATGTTTGTAACAAGGTTATTGTCTGCGGTTCCGAAATCTGAACCACCTCTAAGTTGCAAAGAAAATGCTGTTTACGGGCCGCATAATAAGTTGGTTTCGATAACGCAACGTTATAAAAACGAACTATAGAAGATATGATTAATAAAAAAATATGAAAATTATACTGGATGTAAGAAAATTATCTCACATAACTTTAGTGTAGGTTACCCATTAAACTGAACAGCTTTTCCTAAAGATCATAGTCCTCTGTTTAGGAGGTAATGTTTTCTTTTGATATTTCGACCTATGTTCCTTTCGGAAAGTTGTTCAGTTTCATGGGGAGGTACATATCCTATAGTTAGTTTAAGATATTTTTTTAAAGTATTTCGAAATAAAAACATCGCGTCTGTATACGTCATACAAATTACCACAGACACCGAAAAATAAAATACATACTTTTGTTTACTCTCGTATAGAGTTTATATTTCGCTATAGCTAGTGACATTTAGACATTCAATACGGTTAAAATCGTGTTAAATTATAATGATTCGTCAAACTTTGGTATTAACAGGAATTTAGTACACCATCAGTACCTATAGTACCTACAGTCGTGCGCAGAATATGTAAGTATAAGCCTTGAACACGACCGGTATGTATGCTGCACAAGAGTAAGTAAGCGCATAGAGGGAAAGCTACATAGAATCGCGTCGAGCGCACTACTACAGAAATGTGACGATTGTGTGCGTGTCGCGTCGTATACTGTGAATGTGTAACGGACGGATGGTATAACCGAGGTATGTAAGGTGCGTAGGGTCACTCGAAACGAATTAAGTTTTATCTGAAATTATAAATGGTTCAGGTTTATGACGAAAAATTTGTAAAATCATGGAATGATGCATGAAAAAAAGTAGATTATTTTGAGCCACCCTTTATATTTTTGTCCTTAGCTTAGCTCTGTGCAAATGACGTCAACCTGCTGAATGTATGTAGCAGTGAGCTGTTCCAACGCGGTTGTATGTAGCTTTGTCTCTGTACGATTACTTACTCTTGTGATTATAATATCGCATATTTACAAATTTTGAATAGTTTTCGTTCTGTGAAGACGTGTCAAGAAAATTCGGTATCAAAAAATAAAAATGGTGTCTTCAGAATCATTTTATATTTAGTTTTATAGACGATAACAGAACATCTTAATCATAAACTACAAAAATTGACAAGTGTATGTAAAAACCGTGAGTCGTACTTAACATGAAAGTAAAATACGACTGTAAGGGACAGACTTCACAAACTGATAGGAGCTGCTCAGTCAACAACACTGAACAACTTTCAGAAAGTATTTTTATTTTACATTACTTGTCTGCGGTGGACATTTTGTATGGGAAAAACATACTTCCTAAAAGAATTTTCTGGTGAAAGTTGTTCAGTGTTGTTGACTGATCAACCCCTATCGGTTTCTGGTACGCTGTCCCTTACACCCGGTACGAACCGAAAGCTTATCGACACGTGTTCCGAGAACGAACTATCAGACCCGAACTAAGCAATCACAAACAACCATCAACTCAACTAGCGCCCTCTACGTGTGTTCGTCCAGTAACCGACCCGACTCTCCCTCTGGAAATAAATAAACAAACGTATAAATACATAGATAAAAACAATATACAAAAATAATAGATAATCGGGGCATACTTCCATGCTGGCTTGGAAGCGTGAGAAAAACATAAAATGTGCCAGCTGCTTTCCCTCCCGGGCATGCTGTAAAAACCAGTTAAGGGATCCGAAGGTTTCAGTATACTGTAATTTAGGATATGGGCTGACAACCTGTCACTACAACGATATACCTAGGGATCTATCTTAAATAACCCTCAGAACATTGTGAGACGTGGCGGAACGACCATTGGGTCGTTTACGCTCTGCCTACTCCATTAGGGATAAAGGCGTGATTATATGTATGTATATAATCACGCCTTTACTCACGTTCTATTTTGTTCTTTGGCATTGTCTTTTCTTTTCAATTCTCTCTCGTTTGCCTTGATTTCACGCGGTAAAGTTCACAGCTGTTTATCTTTAAGTATGCCGCCGCCATTTTGGAAATGGTCTGCCATATTGGGTTTTTAGTTTCTTAGGATCATAAAATAATGTAAAACACCGGACAAAGCGGATTGCCTAACAGCCTGGTTAACGACACGGGAGGCTCGAAAATACATACATACATAAATCACGCCTTTATCCCTTACGGGGTAGGCAGAGCGTTTAACGCCTCTTAAAAGGCGCTTTCGCCACGTCTGACAAAAATTGAGGGCAATTTTAGATTGTAATATGTATTGCTTTAGTGACAGGTTGTCAGCCCATCGCCTAAATTACAATACACTGTAACCCTCGAGTCCCTTTTGCTGACTTCAACAGCATGCCCGGTAGGAAGGGCAGCTGGAACATTCTATGTTTTTCTATCTCTCCCAGTCTCGAATGGCGGAATGAGGAGGCTCGAATGGCGGAAATAACCGTGACACTTCATACATTTGTCCCCACTCTTCGAAACCACACAAAAACTCGCTGCTGCGAAATTTCCGTAGCCATAGTATTTTCCAGATAGCATGAGTCACCTGACAGAAGGTAAGAAATATAAAAAACATCATAGGTGCGATAGAGACTCCTTTATAGCTGTCATCCTGACATGTCGTTTGACATGCGTCAGGATGCTTTCTTCCATGCTGGACTGGTAGCGAAAGAAAAACATAGAATGTGCCAGCTGCATTTCCTCCCGAGCATGCTGTATAAACCAGCTAAGGGATCCGAAGGTTTCAGTATGTTGCAATGTAGGCGATTGGCTGACAACCTGTCACTACAGCAATATATCTACAAATATATCTTAAATAACCTTCAAAACTTTGTCAGACGTGGCGGAACGACCTCGGTTTCGGTCGTTTACGCTCTGCCTACTCCATCAGGGATAAAGGCGTGATTATATGTATGTATGTATCTATATTAGTCGTTAAGCCATGTCAGAGGCCAGTGCTAAGCATTGGCGGCTTGAAAACTCTGTCCTTATTTAGGATTGGGTCTGGTTTCCCTTCTGGGTTGCGGAGGTCAGATGGCAGTCGCTCTGTGTAAAAACCAGTACCGTCGCTCAATCCCCTGGATTAGTTAGCCGACCCCGTGAGATACGGGATAAGGCTAGGGAGATGATGATGCTACATAAGATAGGATACTCTATGTTATATATCAGAGAAATTGGTAGATAGAATATCACTACATATACTTACTTAAATGATACTTATAAATTAGACATGCTATGTGACAAAAGGTAAAATACCTATATAAATACCTATATTTGTAAAAAGCCTATGTTTCTTTACCTTGTGGCGGGGTATCGGTGGGGTCGTGTTCCAGGTCACCCGCGTCCACTATCTCGAAGTCCCGGTCGGTGGAGGAGCGCTGACTGTTCTCAGACTCGGATTCTGAGTGTTTCTCGGCGCTCTCGGCGCTCTCGGCCGGCGGAGTGGGCGGGGGGGACTCTCTGTAAGGAAAAAATAATCATATTAAAAAGGCATACCATACTTACAACTCCTGGGATTCTTAGACATACCCCCGACTAGAATTCTTAGATATGTCTAAGAATGCCCCACTAAAAATCTTAGACAGATCCCACTAGAATTCTTAGATATGTCTAAGAATGCCCCACTAGAATTCTTAGACAGACCCCACTAGAATTCGTAGACGTACCCCCCACTAGAGTTCTTAGATATGTCTAAGAATGCCCCACTAGAATTCTTAGACAGACCCCACTAGAATTCGTAGATATGTCTAAGAATGCCCCACTAAAAATCTTAGACAGACCCCCCAGTAGAATTCTTAGACAAACCCCACTAGAATTCTTAGATATGTCTAAGAATGCCCCACTAGAATTCTTAGACAGACCCCACCATAATTCTTAGACATACCCCACTAGAATTCTTAGACATACCCCACTAGAATTCTTAGACATACCCCACTAGAATTCTTAGACATACTCCACTAGAATTCTTAGACATACCCCACTAGAATTGTTAGACACACCCCACCAGAATTCTTAGACACACCCCACTAGAATTCTTAGACACACCCTACTAGAATTCTTAGACATACCCCACTAGAATTCTTAGACATACCCCACTAGAATTGTTAGACACACCCCACCAGAATTCTTAGACACACCCCACTAGAATTCTTAGACACACCCTACTAGAATTCTTAGACATACCCCACTAGAATTCTTAGACATACCCCACTAGAATTCTTAGACATACCCTACTAGAATTCTTACACATACCCCACTAGAATTCTTATACAGACCCCACTAGAATTCTTAGACATACCCCACTAGAATTCTTAGACATACCCTACTAGAATTCTTACACATACCCCACTAGAATTCTTATACAGACCCCACTAGAATTCTTAGACAGACCCCACTAGAATTCTTAGACATACCCCACTAGAATTCTGAGACATACCCCACTAGAATTCTTAGACAGACCCCACTAGAATTCTTAGACAGACCCCACTAGAATTCCTAGACAGACCCCACTAGAATTCTTACATGTGACGGGTCTTCTTGTTTGATCCATAACCAATGTTGGGCATCAAGTATTGAGCCTTGAAATGCCTGCGGACACGGTTGTCAATACCTCTCGGCTTCTCTTAAGTTTGTCATAGCGGTCAGACTTATGTCTGATGAACCTCTTGGTCCTCTTTTTGACGATACATACATACATAAAATCACGCCTTTATACCTTGCGGGGTAGGCAGAGCGTTAAGCGCCTAGTAAGAGGCACTTTCGCCACGTCTGACAAAAATTTTGGGCAATTTTAGATTGAACTGTGTATTGCTATAGTGACAGGTTGTCAGCCCATCGCCTAAATTACAATACACTGTAAGCCTCGAGTCCCTTTTGCTGACTGCCCGGGAGGAAGGGCAGCTGGAACATGCTATGTTTTTCTATCTCTCCCAGTCCAGCATGGAAGAAATGGCATGTTTTACTATACTAAAAACTTACTTATTACTTGATTTCATTCGCCTTTAGTCTTGTCATTCATTACAACTGGTTCCTTGTCGGGTAGAGGTTTCTGTTCCTCATAGTCGGAATGTTTGTCTCTCTTGCTCTTTTTAGATAACTAGATACATACTTACTGATTCCGATAACTCAGCGACCCAAATTGGATTTTGACCTTTAAACGAGACAACGCCATTTCAAAATTACTAGTTTGCAAGAGATTGAGTTCCGCCGCTCCAACAGTACCTAGTTCAGCCAATAAGACACATATCTTAGATATATTTATAGGCTCAGGTAAGTTCTTTTCGTAGTATGTTTTACCATAGAAAAAACTCACTTGATTTCCTCCGCCTCTTGGCTTTTCATAACAACAGGTTCCTTTTCTAGCGGTTCCTTGTCGAGTAGCGGTTTCTCTTCCTCATCGTCGGAATGTTTGTCTTTCTTGCGCTTCTTCTTGTTTTTGGACTTGTCGCTGTCAGAGCCGGGGCCGCGGTATTCGTACTGTAAAAAAAATATGCTCTCAGTTACACATACCTCTTACGTTGTAGGCAAAACACCAACGACATATGAAAATGAATATATTATATCGTCATTGCTGACAATGAACGGGGCATTTCAGTGAAGCCCATAAGATACAAATCCAGAGATTGGGCAGCTGTGGCCTCATCAAATGTAAAATTGGCTTTGCAGTCACCAATTGGACTGCCAATGGTGGTAAGTATGATAATTGTCCCCTGATCACTCAGGTCAATGTAAAATAGCAATGAACTATTGTAGGAAAAGTCTCAATTCAAAATGATATGAGAAGCTGCTGGTAAATTCTACTTATATTTACCTTATATAGCGGCCAGAATGAAGCGAAGAAGCCCACATCCTCAGTAAGGTTAGGTAGCAGCCAGAGATGGTGATGAGATAGGGTCAAAGCCCACACGAGGCAGAACACGATCACTCGCGGCACTGATCAACAAAGCTGCTGGTAAATTCTACTTATATTTACCTTGTATAGCGGCCAGAATGAAGCGAAGAAGCCCACATCCTCAGTAAGGTTAGGTAGCAGCCAGAGATGGTGATGAGATAGGGTCAAAGCCCACACGAGGCAGAACACGATCACTCGCGGCACTGATCAACAAAGCTGCTGGTAAATTCTACTTATATTTACCTTGTATAGCGGCCAGAATGAAGCGAAGAAGCCCACGTCCTCAGTAAGGTTAGGTAACAGCCAGAGATGGTGATGAGATAGGGTCAAAGCCCACACGAGGCAGAACACGATCACTCGCAGCACTGATCAACGAAGCTGCTGGTAAATTCTACTTATATTTACCTTGTATAGCGGCCAGAATGAAGCGAAGAAGCCCACGTCCTCAGTAAGGTTAGGTAGCAGCCAGAGATGGTGATGAGATAGGGTCAAAGCCCACACGAGGCAGAACACGATCACTCGCAGCACTGATCAACGAAGCTGCTGGTAAATTCTACTTATATTTACCTTGTATAGCGGCCAGAATGAAGCGAAGAAGCCCACATCCTCAGTAAGGTTAGGTAGCAGCCAGAGATGGCGATGAGATAGGGTCAAAGCCCACACGAGGCAGAACACGATCACTCGCGGCACTGATCAACAAAAACTGCTGGTAAATTCTACTTATATTTACCTTGTATAGCGGCCAGAATGAAGCGAAGAAGCCGAAGTCCTCAGTAAGGTTAGGTAGCAGCCAGAGATGGCGATGAGATAGGGTCAAAGCCCACACGAGGCAGAACACGATCACTCGCGGCACTGATCAACAAAGCTGCTGGTAAATTCTACTTATATTTACCTTATATAGCGGCCAGAATGAAGCGAAGAAGCCCACGTCCTCAGTAAGGTTAGGTAGCAGCCAGAGATGGTGATGAGATAGGGTCAAAGCCCACACGAGGCAGAACACGATCACTCGCAGCACTGATCAACGAAGCTGCTGGTAAATTCTACTTATATTTACCTTGTATAGCGGCCAGAATGAAGCGAAGAAGCCGAAGTCCTCAGTAAGGTTAGGTAGCAGCCAGAGATGGCGATGAGATAGGGTCAAAGCCCACACGAGGCAGAACACGATCACTCGCGGCACTGATCAACAAACCTGCTGGTAAATTCTACTTATATTTACCTTGTATAGCGGCCAGAATGAAGCGAAGAAGCCCACGTCCTCAGTAAGGTTAGGTAGCAGCCAGAGATGGTGATGAGATAGGGTCAAAGCCCACACGAGGCAGAACACGATCACTCGCGGCACTGATCAACAAAGCTGCTGGTAAATTCTACTTATATTTACCTTTATAGCGGCCAGAATGAAGCGAACAAGCCCACGTCCTCAGTAAGGTTAGGTAGCAGCCAGAGATGGTGATGAGATAGGGTCAAAGCCCACACGAGGCAGAACACGATCACTCGCAGCACTGATCAACGAAGCTGCTGGTAAATTCTACTTATATTTACCTTGTATAGCGGCCAGAATGAAGCGAAGAAGCCCACGTCCTCAGTAAGGTTAGGTAGCAGCCAGAGATGGTGATGAGATAGGGTCAAAGCCCACACGAGGCAGAACACGATCACTCGCGGCACTGATCAACAAAGCTGCTGGTAAATTCTACTTATATTTACCTTGTATAGCGGCCAGAATGAAGCGAAGAAGCCCACATCCTCAGTAAGGTTAGGTAGCAGCCAGAGATGGTGATGAGATAGGGTCAAAGCCCACACGAGGCAGAACACGATCACTCGCGGCACTGATCAACAAAGCTGCTGGTAAATTCTACTTATATTTACCTTGTATAGCGGCCAGAATGAAGCGAAGAAGCCCACGTCCTCAGTAAGGTTAGGTAGCAGCCAGAGATGGTGATGAGATAGGGTCAAAGCCCACACGAGGCAGAACACGATCACTCGCAGCACTGATCAACGAAGCTGCTGGTAAATTCTACTTATATTTACCTTGTATAGCGGCCAGAATGAAGCGAAGAAGCCCACGTCCTCAGTAAGGTTAGGTAGCAGCCAGAGATGGTGATGAGATAGGGTCAAAGCCCACACGAGGCAGAACACGATCACTCGCAGCACTGATCAACGAAGCTGCTGGTAAATTCTACTTATATTTACCTTGTATAGCGGCCAGAATGAAGCGAAGAAGCCCACGTCCTCAGTAAGGTTAGGTAGCAGCCAGAGATGGTGATGAGATAGGGTCAAAGCCCACACGAGGCAGAACACGATCACTCGCAGCACTGATCAACGAAGCTGCTGGTAAATTCTACTTATATTTACCTTGTATAGCGGCCAGAATGAAGCGAAGAAGCCCACGTCCTCAGTAAGGTTAGGTAGCAGCCAGAGATGGTGATGAGATAGGGTCAAAGCCCACACGAGGCAGAACACGATCACTCGCAGCACAGTCAAAGCGATTATTAGAACCAGGAACGCAGCAGCTGCGATACTCAGATAGTATACGCCTCGTCTGCAACAATAACAATGTTAAATATTAACTAGCAGGCATAATTGTCTCCTCTGGGTTTATCAAAGGTTGACTGGAAGAGATCCCTTAACGGGATAAGTTCGCCTTTGTGCCACTATTGTCTTATTCTTCTTGTATTTTAGTTTGTAGATTTTAAGGTACAATAAAGACCTTACATACATACATACTTCATACATATACAGATTTCTTGCAATAAAAAAAAATAAAAAATACTAGCGCTAAAGAATATTCCTACAACCCAATAACTAGTGTCCGACCGAAAGTTCGGTTTCGGCCAAAAATTTAGTTTCGGCGGCAGTTTCGGTTTCGGCCAAAATTTACCGAGACTAATGCCGAAACCGAAACTGGTTTCTTTTCGTTTCTCGCGGCAACGCTTTGGCCACAGTAATACTATGTATCCAGTATTCTAACTCAACAGCCGCGCGGTAAGTAAACATGCGAGAGAGCTGCCCACCTACAGAATTTTAATAACATCTACCTACTTTGTTTTTTTTTTTATTATATTAAATAAAAGATTACAACAAAATTAATATACTGTTTCCATTTCATGTCCTAATTAATGCAGAATAATGGGTAAAATGCACCAAATTTCAGTATTTTAAGGAATTTTATACTTGACCACGTGAGTTTCGGTTTCGGTTTCGGTTTCGGCCGAAACTGAAGCCACGGCCGAATATTCGGTTTCGGTTTCGGCCGGAAAACCAGTTTCGGTCGGACTCTACCAATAACCAAGGTCACGGAAGTATAGAACCTAAGATAATACATTGTTAATTTCATATTCGAAATGAACGGAATCATTGCCATTGCCTGAATATGGTTTAAAATAGAAAAAAAAAATATTGATCTATTTGCTCTGTGGCCTCAAAAGTCAAGATTTAATTATCATTTTGTCAATAAATTGCCTACCTATATGGTGTCAGAAGTGGGATCACAACCCACAGAAACACCATCAGAAGGCCAGTGCACATCCTGTGCATTTTATAGTGGCCATTATTCCAAAAACTACCAGTGTCCCACACACCACGGTACCAAGTCATATATTCACACGTAAGCATCTCGTGTCATTCTTAATATGGTGTCAGAAGTGGGATTAGAAGTAACATAATAGGATCACGTTAATACTAACCTAATAAAGTGTCTAATGTTGTCGTCTAATGGAAATCTAGTTCTCCCTCCTTAATCCTTTTCTTATCGTGTCGATGGAACACAGAACATAAATCTTACAATGTAGTGGTCCAGAACTTTGCCTCTTGTATTGCGGACCGATTGGCAATCATTAAGCATCATTGGCATCCTTAATAAGGTATCAGAAGTGGGATTAGAACTCTATATGCTAGAGATCTGATCCCACTTCTGGCACCTGAATGTTGCCAGTTGTTGGTAGTTAACCTGACAGTAGCAGACCACAGTGGGGAACATACACACTCCAATGGATCCAAATACCACCAGTTTCCCACACACCCAGTAGTACCACGGCATCGGGTCGTTAATCCAGACAAAAGCATCGTTCGTACCAACGAATATCTATTTGCCTTCTTAATATGATGTCAGAAGTGGGATTAGACGTAACATAATAGGATCATGTTAATACTAACCTAATAAAGTGTCTAATGTTGTGTCAAGGAAAATCTAGTTCCCTCCTTAATAAGGTATCAGAAGTGGGATCAGATCTCTAGCGTATAGAGTTCTAATCCTACTTCTCATCACACCTCCCATCATGTTGGTACTAACCTGACAGTAGCAGGCCACAGTGGGAACATGCACACTCCAATAGTACCGAATACCACCAGTGTCCCACACACCCAGTAGTACCACGGCATCGGGTCGTAAATCCAGACGTAAGCATCGTTTGTGTCTAGGAATATTTGCTCCATGTGCATTTCTAGACGGATCTTGCGTTTCTTCTTTTCGACGCCATCTTTGGCGTCTTTACCTTCTTTGCCGTCTTTACCGTCCTTTGCGTCCTGGAAAGTGGAGAAAAGGCTTGTAAAAATTGCTTGAGTTTTTTCAGTGTGCGTCTTAAACCTCAACAAATACTTTTTTTAAAAGATACACATACACATATACATACATTTAGTCACGCCTTTATCCCTAATGGGGTAGGCAGAGCGTAAACGACCAAAACAAAGGTCTTTCCGCCACGTCTGACAAAGTTTTGAGGGTTATTTCAGATAGATTTTAAGGTATATTGCTGTAGTGACAGGTTGTCAGCCCATCGCCTAAATTGCAATATACTGAAACCCTCGGATCCCTTCGCTGATTTTTACAGCATGCCCGGGAGGAAATGCAGCTGGCATATTCTATGCTTTTCTCTCGCTCCAGCATGAAAAGGTATATTATGTTCATTATATTGCGTAGTAATTTCTAAAATGATCCTAAACACCTATGCTTGCATGTAATGTGACGACGCGATAGGTCAATGACACAGAGTCTATAGAAAATAGATGTGATAATTTTAAGTATGTAATATTTTTCTCCTTACCTTGTTCTCAGCTAGACTCTTTTCACCATCTTTCTCATCGCCGCTTTTGCCTTTGTCTTCTATGGATTTCTTCTTCTTTCCTTTCAATTCTTGCTCACTTACAGGAACCTGTAAAAAATATTGAGTTAAGTATTTTGTTTAATTTCTTTGTTTCTCCTATTAAAACATCTCTTCTCGGGCACACCGTAACAATTACAAACCGAGAATTTCAGTATATTGAATTGCAATTAAGGCTATAATTCGGAAATACACTTTCAAACTTATCAAACGAAGGGAAATTGGCTTATAAATGAATAAGGCCATTGACACTCTGCTTACTCCGAAAGGATGCCATGCCAAGCGTGATGCCATCATGCATGTTTTTTGCAATATAGCAAGAAAATACGATCACACTCATAGCCTGTATGTAGGATACCCTGTATCAGAGTGACACAGCAACCACAAAGAGCACCCAGACCCAGAAACAGATATTTCAATTCACCACCCAAATATCTGGGCGGCTACCAATCGAATCCGGGAGCCTCTGTGTAGAAGGCAGATACACTGATAACTGGCATTTTGTTTTTATTATAATAATATATAATTTGGGTTTGCTCTACAAGGTCAGGGATGACTGTGACTTCCATGCTGGTCTGGGAGCGAGAGAAAAACATAGAATGTGCCAGCTGCATTTCCTCCCGGGCATGCTGTAGAAACCAGCTAAGGGATCCGAGTGTTTCAGTATATTGCAATTTAGGCGATCACTACTGAAATATACCTACAAATATATCATAAATAAGCCTCAAAACTTGTCAAACGTGACGGAACGACGATTATTTAGGTCGTTTCCGCTCTGTCTACCCCATTAGGGATAAAGGCGTGATTATATGTCTGTGACAGAGTCGACGATGGAGCGAGCTCACCCAGAAGATGCCTGTTATAGCACTGGTACTTTCACGTACCAACGGAATACAGCAAGCTGTTTGGCACCTATTCTGCTGGAAAGAACGTACCTTCTTGGCTCTGTGGAATAGTTTGTGCAGAAGCATTTGGTGCAGGAAGTCTTGGACCTCCAGGCGCGTTTTGAAGATGCGGTTCTTGCCTGTCGCCCATTTTGACGTCAGCAACGCATCTATCGCTTTTGTGCCTGAAAGAGGAAGATACTATTATAAGAATGTCGTGTTTCTTTGACTTAATCAAGTCAGGTCTCAGGTTATAGCTGGTCAGTATGTTAGGGACTCAGTATCTCTTTACAATTTTTAGGGATTTAGAACAAAGTTTTAATGAAAAGGTAGAGTAAACCTTTCCATGCTGGGCTGGGAGCGAAAATAACACAATGTGCCAGCTGCTTTTCCTTTGATGCAAGCTGTAAAAAACAGCAGAGGGATTCGAAGACTTCAGCATATCGCAATAACCTATCTAAAATTAATATAATATAATTCTAAAATGTGACGGAACGACCTTTGTTTAGGACGTTGACGCTCAGCCTACACCATTAGGGATAAAGGATATGTAATAATATGAGTTCCCTGGTAATTTACTACAACGTGGCTCTAGTGTATAGTATAAAACAAACACTCTTGAAGTCATTGCAATTGCAATCACACTTATTCCTCTTGAGATTCGCAACAGTTTCATTTATAGAGTAAACATTTACTATTGGAAACAGTTAGAGCATGGCTAATAGAGTTTATGTGTGTGTATGTGAATGCATGATTCTCGTATTGATAAAGTCGAAAGAGCAATTGACCAGCTAAGGTGTGAAATATATAACTGTTTTACGACAGCGATGTCTTAAAAACTTACATTTATTTATGCTAGTTCGACTACAAAAAAATAAATGTAAGTAAGTAAATCGCCAATTCCTTACTATGAATTGATTATTAGGTTGCTTGGAAGTTAATTCCACTTAGCAATAAGGCCGCCTATATGTGCACTATTATTCCTTGTTTGCTGGTTCTGTGTGTGATTTATTTAGTGTGCAATAGAGTATATTCCATTATATTATCAAGATCACACACTTGGTAAGTATTATATTGAGGTCAAAAGGTGTATAAGATTGTGTTTCGCTGTATCGATACAATGATGTCAACTCGATAAGCACTTGTAAACTAATTTAAAATATGAGCACAATAATATAGTTTTCTTAAATTATATGAATAAACATACATACATACATATAATCACGCCTTTATTCCTAGTGGGGTAGGCAGAGGGTAAACGACCTAAAAAAAATCAAAGATCTACATGCTACAAATATTAAGTGTAACCATATTATGACACAAAGCTTTACAAGTGACAAAATAAAAAACAAGGAAATGAGCTCTACCAAATTTAAAAACAGGTTATGTATTCTAAGTGACAACAAAAAACACAATATAACTCCAATAATAAAAGACAACAATATGTTCAAAAACTTCAATACTTGTCATTTTATCACCCAAAACGCTACTGTAGAAATTTTACTGAAAGATATAGAGTCAAACTTAAAGAACTACACTAGAAATGACTATTGTATCATTATGGTTGGTGAATGGAATTTTAAAACTACACAGAACTACTACGATCTAGTCCAGCACATGTGCAATAAACTACAGGCAGTAAGTGCAAAAACAAATATTATTATTGCGGCTCCAGTATATCGTGTAGGAAGACCAATATACAATGGCAGAGTACAGGCATTTAATAGATTCTTGAGACTTTATATGGCGAAAAAGGCCTACGGTTCCTTCTTTGATTCGAACAGCAAATTGACCTCCGACATGTTTAATAAGATTTCAGGAAAAATTAATAACAAAGGAATGAAAACGAATTTGTTTATAATGAACGAAATCACTAACTGTCAAACAAATTGGACACATTCCACTCAGGAAATGTATAACCCAGAAAATATGTTACCTATGAATATGAACCCTTCAAGTGAACCGAATAAAAAGCAGTTTTTTCTTTCATAATCGCCTAAACATTTTACATCAAAATATAGCGGGTCTGTTGAACAAGAGCGATGAACTTGCTATTTGTTTAGAAGACTTGCGAGAGGAGGACAGAGAGATTGATATTGTATGTAGGTATCACAGAACATAACATGACCTACGAGACAGAAAAATATTTAACTATTCCTGACTATAAAATAGCTACAAGTTACTGCAGAGAGAAGACTCGAGGAGGCTCTTGTATTTTAGTAAAACAAGGGCTACGTATTAGAATCATAAAGGAAATAAGTAAAATGTCCATTAAGAAATATACGGAATGTTGTGCGATTGAACTCTTGTACTATGACATGATCATTGTATGTATATATCGAACACCATACTATAGTCTTGACATTCTGGACAAGTTCCACAAAACTCTACATCAAATATTACACAATGTTTGTCAATTAAAAAACAAAAAGGTCATCCTATGCGGTGATTTTAATATTAATGCCCTAGCAGATATTTAAAGATCTCGTAATTTTGAACACCATCTCAAAAGTTACAATCTACAATTAGCTATACGAGAACCAACTAGATTGATAAGTGGGACTTTCTGGATAATTTTGCTCATAATATTCGCAGAGCTGAAGCTGAAGTCCTGGACACTGGTTTCTCAGATCATACAGCACAATTTATGAAAATTCCTGTAAAGAAATCTTTTTTGCTCCAATACTGGTACATTAAGCGTCGAGATTTTAGTAAAGAAAATCTCGAACTTTTTAAAAACTGTATAGCAATATTAAGTTTTTCAGAAATTTACAGTGTCCTGGACAGACGGACGAAGCATACAATATATTTATAGACATGTTTCAGAGTTTCTATAATATCTGTTTTCCATACAAAAGAATAAAAATCACGCAAAAGAAAAGACCTAAATGGATAACTCGAGGGGTACGTGTGTGTAGCAGAAGGAAAAGAGAATATCTATGGCGCTATAGGTCTAGTAAAACTATTGATGACAAAATAATGTTCAAAACATACTCTACAAGACTTAAGAAGATCATAAAAGTGACGCAGCGTTCACAAAACGATCAGTACATTACAAATTCGAAATGTAAATCTAAAGCTACCTGGAATATCATCAACCAAACGAAATTTACATGTCCAAAAGACCCGATCACGTGTATAAAAACTGAGAAAGGTCACATTTTTGAGCCCAGTCAAATCGCAAATGCCTTTAATAACTTTTTCGTTGATCAGGTCGAGGAGTGTAACCAATATAAGCGAAACCAACAATTAAATCAAAATCTTAACTCTATTTTTATGTGTCCAACAACCCCACAAGAGATATTGAATATTATTAAAGGCTTAAAAAATACAGCTAGTGTAGGTATAGACGAAATTTCAACTAAAGCCATCAAATATGTGGCGGAATGCATAAGTGCGCCTATTAGTCATATAGCAAACCTATGTATTTCCAACGGAGTTTTCCCAAAAGCTTTTAAAACATCTGTTATTATACCTCTACACAAAAAGGGAGATACAGAAGACTTAAAGAATTATCGCCCTGTGGCATTAATATCAATATTTTCAAAATTATTTGAAAAGGTTATTTATGATAGAGTTTATAAATTTGTAGAGAAGTATAATATTCTGACAGAAAGACAAAAAGGTTTTAGGAAAAACAAGTCGATTAACCAAGCTACATTTGAATTGGTAAAACCTGTAATAAGCCAACTAGATAAGCCAAATCACATATGCGCTCTCTACATGGATATGACGAAAGCATTCGACCATGTAGAGCATAAATTATTAATAGCAAAACTTAATGCATATGGAATACGTGGAAAGGCTTTAGAACTGATGAAATCCTACCTTTGTGATAGAGATCAATATACAGATCTGACGCAAATATGTCTATCGACAAAATCTGAAAAAACATTTAGATCTCTACGTAGAGAATTGAGATATGGCGTCCCACAAGGTAGCGTTTTAGGACCCCTTCTATTTCTACTCTACATAAACGCTATTCCCGAGAGCACTAAATATCCGATGGTCCTCTTTGCAGATGATAGCACGATTATTATTAAACATGACAATTTACTTAATTATGAAACAGAAATTGACGGGGCTCTGAAGGGTGTTATAGAGTGGCTTAATGCTAATAATTTAAAAATAAATATACAAAAAACCAAAATGATGAATTTTTCCCAGAAATTACATGTACCAAAACTAAATGTAAGTTATAAAAATGAATTACTAGAAGTTGTCAAATGTATAAAATTTTTAGGTTTAATTATTGATAATGACATGTCATGGGAATCACAATCACTAAATGTATGTAATAAATTATTTTCTCTTTCATATGCCTTGTATAAACTTAAAAAAGTGACTAACAAAAACGCAGTATTGACCGCTTATCATGGTTTTGTATCATCATGTTTGCGCTATGGTATAATTTTCTGGGGAAATTCAAATTATAGAGAACTTATATTTAGAGCACAGAAAAGATGTATTAGAGCAATAACTGGTATAAAGAGTGATGACAGTTGTAAGCCATATTTTAAATCTCTCAGAATTTTGACGTTTCCGTGCTTATACATTTTTGAGGTAGCTCTATACGTAAAAACTAACACAAACGATTTTAAAATTGAAGCTCCTATAAGTAGAACCCTTCGTCCAAGAGGTATTATTGTACAGAATCAATGGTGTAAAACAGCTCTCATGATGAAAAGCCTACTTAAGATGGGACCAAATATATTTAATAAATTGCCACAACATTTTAGGGAACTAGATACTAAAACTTTCAAGTCGACTTTATTTAATTTTCTCGTCAAGAAATGCTATTATAATTTAGATGAATTTGTGCAAGATAAAAATATGACATAATAACTTAGTAAATTCAATTTTATAATTTGACAATGATGATGTATTTTAGTTTAATGTAATCTAATTTGACATGTATGTAATTGGTATAATTTGTAATTTATTGAATTGTTGTAATCTATGTAATGGCGAATTTTATTTTGACATTTTATGTATTATGTATATCTACTTAACTTAATATTAATATTGTGTTTCGTATGCCGCAAGGTTCATTGCAGAGCTTCTTTGTACTATGTGTGATCTTTTTTCTACCTGTGATGACGAACAATAAATGATTTATGATTTATGTAAGGCCGTTCCGCCACGTCTGACAAAGTTTTGAGGGTTATTT
The DNA here is from genome assembly GCA_949820665.1 of Scrobipalpa costella. NCBI lineage: Eukaryota > Metazoa > Arthropoda > Insecta > Lepidoptera > Gelechiidae > Scrobipalpa > Scrobipalpa costella. The sequence continues at coordinate 6,907,539 of OX463304.1, read as the reverse complement.
AAGATAACTTGTAGGTATGTACCTACAAGTTATCTTAAATAACCCTGCTGTAGTGACAGGTTGTCAGTCCATCGCCTAAATTACAATATACTGAAACCCTCGGATCTCTTAGCTGGTTTTTACAGCATGCCCGAGAGGAAAAGCAGCTGGCAAATTCTATGTTTTTCTCTCGCTTCCAGGCCAGCATGGAAGTACATGCATAAAATAGATAAAAAATAAACACATTATTTTAATTCAAGTCAATGAGACGAAAGAGACCGACAATTTTGTCGAGCGATATGAACACACGATACCAGCTTAGAGCAACGGCACGTATATGCAGAAGTGGTCGTAGGTTCTAATCCCATTGGTGTGAAAGTTTTAGTTTCTATAGTAATTCCAACTCAGTTTTAGAATATAGTTAAAAAAAGTTTCATGTCTTTTAATCGCAGATCTTGTTTCTAAAATAAGTTTTAGCTATTAGTTATGACAACATAATGAAATAGTAGTTTTTGGAAATTAACTAATTTACCAACACGTATCATTTATTTTTGAAATGTGTCATTGAATAAAAAAAAGACATATAACTTTGTTTACCTTTATTCTAAAACTGAGTTGGAAATCACTACATATAGTATAAAACAAAGTCGCTTTCTCTGTCCCTATATCCCTATGTATGCATAAATCTTTAAAACTACGCTACGGAGTTTGATGCGGTTTCTTTTAATGGATAGAGTGATTCAAGAGGAAGGTTTATATGTATAAAACATGCATAATATAGTAGAGAAACATTGATAATTTCCGTGCGAAGCCGGGGCGCGCTAGTAAGATATATTTTAATGACTTACCAGTGAAATACTCCACATGGTGGTTTAGGAACTTGGTCTTCTTGGTGGGAACATTCGCTTTCAGCCACTTAGCCACGGAATACTCCTCGCTGGTCGGCTTCTCCGACTCTTCAGTTTCCTCAAACTCCTGGAAAATAAGAAGAAACTGGGTAAGAGATAGGGTAGAATAGGTGAGAACATACTGAGAAAGATTAGAAAGGAAGACACCAGTAAAACGCTTAGTTAAAGCAGTCAGAAACACGAGTTAGTTTTTATTTCTATTATAATAGCAGAATTTTTAGCACTCACAATGCTATTTTATTCCATATAATATAAAAGAGGGAAAATAATAAATTCGCCTCGGACAGGACTCAAACATGCGTGTCTGGAATGCCGGTCCATCACTCTACCAACTGAGCTACCGAGACGGTAGCTGAAGTGACAAAGAGGCGCAAGTTCGAATCCTGCCGGAGGCGAATTAACTATTTTCTTTCTTTCATATTATAAGCATAAACATTATCTATTTTCCAGTATAAAAGTAGAATCATAAAGATACTGTGTTAATGTTTGTAGTGATGTAATTTCTGTTTAATAGTGTACCTAAGTTAATCTAATCTGTCTAGTAAATCTAGACTAGACTGGGATTTCCCCCACCCGTACATTTCAACATTGCTAATTTGCAGTATGTGTGACAGTGACAGGTTTAAATGCAACATGGGCGCAATAATAAGGAAAGTCATCAAAACTCATCCTTTCCCTAGCCTTATCCTGTATCTCACTGGTCGGCTACCTAATCTAGGGGATTGAACGAGGGTACTGGTTTTTACACAGAGCGACCGCCCTCTGACCTCCGCAACCCAGAAGGGAAACCAGACCCAATCCTAAATTTGGCTTTTGCCAGGTTAGTGGCCAACTGGAAAACCAAGCTGTCAGAGTTTTCAAGCCGCCAGGGCTAAGCACTGGCCTCTGACATCAAAGTCTATCCTGTTAAATTTCAGAGGTGCATAGAAAGTACAGATAGTGTGTGCAGTACACAAACAAACAACTATCCCCAAAAATTATAGCCTGATAAAACTTATAACTTCCAGTTAAATATAAGTAAGTTAAACACTAGAAAAGAGTAAGGGCGTTTTGCACTGCTCCGTATTCAGTTCGTATCCGTGAAAAAATATATGCAAGCTGTCATACATTTTCGCGCCAATCCATATAATTTTTCACGGATCGAACCGATTTTGTAATACGGAGTAATACAAAAACGCTGTAACAGTTGTGCAAATACAAGAAAATATGATTGTTCAATATTACTTATATCTAAGGGAAATTCTATTTTATTTAGTTTTGAAACGGGAAATTATAAATTATACACCTACTTACGTAGGTCGTATAAGTATAGTTCGCGAAGGCGCAAAAGTACAGTTAACTAACCGCATTTCGCCGCTAAGGCAATGATATTATATCAACCTGCTAGAATCTTTTGATAGAGCTGAACAGAATCATACTTTAATAAGTATGTATTTGAAATACATTCATACATAATATTAGGGTAAATAAAAGATTAATTGTACTTATCGTTTAGAAAATAATACTCTGAGACAACAAGACAAGAAAGACAACTTTTACGGAAAAATAAAGTCCTTTAGATAGACAGATATCTCAATTATTTACTACCTACCAGGATAGGATATTTTACATAAATAATACGTGTTATGGAAATGAAATATTTTAGGTTTATTAGAGTGATATCAACTTAACAATTTTAGCCTACTACTAATTTACGAACCGCTTTCTCCGTAGAATGTTCTAGGTTCTGAAAGTTATTTAATTAATGACATATATGTTTTATTACAATTTCATAAAAATAAAGAGTTTATAATAAACCTTAATATTGTTACCAAAGTTTATATTTTAAGTTATAATTCAAGAAAGAAACAAAGATTCTAAAGTAGTTACCTAAACATAGAATCTTAACTTGCAAATTAAAATGAGCAACAAAAATCGTCACTTACAAAATTCTTCTCTTTCTTTTCCTTCATTTTCCTATAATTTCTTTAGCACACACTCGATATTTTTTATAAGCACAAACACTGAACGTATAACCGCACCATCTCAATACACCGTTAACACTGAGTAAGCGTCGGAGTCGGTGAAAGTAGGTCCACATTCCATGTGGAATCACCACCGCCATACTAGTGATGCGAAAGCTCACGATCGATGGAGTTTACGATTGAGTTATGAAAACGTATTCAAATTTCGAATTAGTTTTGAATATGGTAGCATAAGGTTTTAATAGAGTAATGTGATATACTAAGACACTCAACAATCTATAAAATAGGTTCAACAACTGTTTCTCTTTCTTTATAAATATTATAAAAAGAAGAGAGTTCTGTTCGTCTCTATCTCTCATATACTAACTGAGAGCGAGAGAAAAATATAGAATATGCCAGCTACATTTCGTCCCGGGCATGCTGTAAAAACCAGCTAAGGGACCCTCAAAACTAGGTCAGACGTGGCGGAACGACCTTTGTTCAGGTCGTTTACGCTCTGCCTACCCCATTAGGGATAAAGGCGTGATTATATGTATGTATCTCTCATAAATATCTTATTCACACGGGAAAACTTACATAGCTAGTTTGAAACGCTAGTGAGTGAATATTGAACATTGTGTTGTGTTAGAGCAGTTGATAATTATTTTCATTTGAATAGTCATTTCGTTCAAATCATTGACTCTGAATAAACGATGTATTCGAATGATGTTTCGAATGAACCATTCACTTTCACCCATCTCTACCTACACCATGCAACCGAATCACGGTCTATCCAATACGTATTCATTTCAGCTTCTTTTAACAAGTGTTCAAGAAAACACGTAATGTATTTGTGCGGTGTTATTGGTTCAGAAGTTGTCGCGGTTTGAAAGTAGCCATTTAATTTAAAACGCGTGTCTAAAGTTTATTGTAAGAAGATAATATGAGACGAGTTTAAATGTGATTGGTTCGTCGCTTTATTTATGAGTTCGATTGGTTGTATTAGGAGAAATTGAGCCACGTCTTTTGTTTAAAGTAATGAAATGATGAAAGAAAGTCTTCAGTTATGTTATGATAAGTGAGTAAGTGCAGACAAAAGATCCGACCCTGACTCATCTAGATAATGTAGAGAATTATATATATTACTTGAAAGCTTAGGTACGAGTCATGTTAGTATTTTAGACTTGTGTGGATTTCTGTGACCTGGTACATTTTCCAGCTAAGATTCTAAGATATCATATATTTTTTTCTGTGATTATTACATACATAAAATCACGCCTTATCCCTTACGGGGTAGGCAGAGCGTAAAACGCCCCGTAAGCGCTTGTTTCGCCACGTCTGACAAAAATTGAGGGCAAATTTTGGATTGTAATGATTTGTATTGCTGTAGTGACAGGTTGTCAGCCCATCGCCTAAATTACAATACACTGTAACCCTCGAATCCCCTTTGCTGACTTCTACAGCATGCCCGGGAGGAAGGACAGCTGGAACGTTCCATGTTTTTCTATCTCTCCCAGTCCAGCATGGAAGAAATGGTCTGTGATTATTATTTAGTACCATTAGTTTAATGGCTATAGAAGACGTAATTTTCTTGTGTGTTTCCCGTGATGAATCCACGAACTTCGAATGGAGAGCTCAAGGCTCAAACACTGAACGAATTTATAAAGAGCAGATTACGACAAACGTTCGTTCATTCAAATATTTTTTCGTACTATCGCCGCCATCGCGCCGACCGCGAATCTATTTCGACGTAGGAATAAACGTACAACGTCATTCAGCCATGATCATGAGATCGTCTCAGTCTCGTTGTAAACATTGACACGTGCGCTGCCGATTAACACTACAATGCTACGTTACTACGTCACCCAACATGGGTGTAAGGGAAATAAAGAGTAAGCAAAGCAAGCTTGCTTACTATTTATTTACTTAATTTGATTTAAAATTTAAACATATCTACAGTGCTGAAACAATGTTAAAAATATTTCTCAATCTTACTGAGAAAAAACACTAGTTCTTTGCGAAATTTGGCGGTATTTAAAACGAATATAGAACCCGCTCAGTTTGGTTGCCCCGATATTTATTATGTAGGTTCTAGGTTATATGTATATGTAAAAGTCTACACCGTGAACAGTCTTGTCCCCGTATATATTGTTATCTCATATTCAGTTTTACAGGTTGGCTGGAAGAGATCTCTTTAACCAGCGCTTTGCTCCTGAGCAAATTTTGACGCTGAGCTATTGCCTATTTGCACTACTACAGCACACATTGTCTTAAGTTTAAATGTACATGTTATCTGTTATTTATTTTTGTTTATACATAAATCACGCCTTTATCCCTTACGGGGTAGGCAGAGCGTTTAACGCCTCGTAAAAAAAGCGCTTTCACCACGTCTGACAAAAATTGAGGGCAATTTTAGATTGTAATATGTATTTTTGTTTATTGTGTTTTAATTTCAGAACTTTTTGTTTGTGTAAAATTTGTGTATCTGTAGTACCAAATAAACGTTTTATCTATCTATCGATCTTTATAGAGATAAGCTCACCTTTGTGAACTAAATTTAAATTTGTTAATTTTTTGTACGCAATAAAGAATATGTATATTTTAAAAACAGACAGAACCAACATTTTTCATGGTGAGGAGAGCAAGCCGTAAAACTTTTCTTCTCGATGTCTGAATGCGATTACTACTTTCGAACCAGGCAAGTTTGCTTTGCTTATTTATACTCTAAGGAAATAACAGTTTATTTGTTCGGTCTACGCAGCACCACGGACAAATGCTTGGACTTATTTTAATAACTTTTTATGAACGTTGAAACGTAATAATCAATCTATAAAACTATAAACATACAACTTCATTCCATATCCCTTTTTAGACAAAGCGTCAACGGGCTAATTAATGTTAATTTTACCACGTATGGCAACATTAGACGGATATTTCAGACAATTTGTATCGACCAGTTATCAGTGTATCATTATCATCGTCTAATTTATGATACAGGCTTTTACCGTACTCCAGAAGAACAGAAGCTGACAGCACATTCTATGTTTTGTTTTATTGCTCCCAGTCCGTAGCCAGAACAGTCTTTAGGAACGTGTAAGTATTCATTCTTGGATGATAAAAACGTTTTGGCTGGCGGTAGTGAACGTTTGCCCGTCATGCATTTACGTCGGAAGTAGAAGTTAAATTTAGAATCAGTTTTAACGGTAGCTGTCGAGTTTGGTCACAATGAAAGAAAGGGAAAGGGTACGCTGTCTGTTTTAAATATAAACAAGAACTAGTTTTCCGCCACGTTTCCCGTGGTTTCCTGCGGTAATGACGTATATTTCCTTAGTAAAAAGAATTAATATAGATATAATTCTTCCATGCTGGCCTGGGAGCAAGAGAAAAACATAGAATGTGCCAGCTGCATTTCCTCCCGGGCATGCTGTAAAAACCAGCGAAGGGATCCAAGGGTTTCTGTATATTCCAATTTAGGCGATGGGCTGACAACCTGTCACTACAGCAATATACGCACAAATCTATCTTAAATAACCCTCGAAACTTTGTCTGAGGTGGCGAAACGACCATTGTTTAGGTTGTTTATGCTCTGCCTACCCCATTAGGGATGACGGCGTGATTATATGTATGTATGTAAAAAGAAGGCTTTATATTATTCCAAGTTAATTTGCTAATCTACAGTACATCCTTTACAAATATGTCTGTATCGAAATATTAAACGGATATAAAAGGAATTATTTAAAAACGAAACATAGAGATAAGATAACTTTCTTGTGTTAAAAGTAGGATAAATTCTTTAAAATGTTATTTAAAAACAAACCTAGTGCAGCAGAGGCCTCTTTACATACATACATACATAAAATCACGCCTTTATCCCTTACGGGGTAGGCAGAGCGTTAAACACCTCGTAAAAGGCGCTTTCGCCGCGTCTGACAAAAATTGAGGGCAATTTTAGATTGTAATGTGTATTGCTAATGTGTAGTGATAGGTTGTCAGCCCATCGCCTAAATTACAATACACTGTAACCCTCGAGTCCCTTTTGCTGTCTTCTACAGCATGCCCGGGAGGAAGGGCAGCTGGAACATTCTATGTTTTTCTATCTCTCCCAGTCCAGCATGGAAGAAAATGAAGAAATGAAAATGAAATGGCCTCTTTACATCTATACAATTTGCCTCGTTAGAGCCCCATAAACAACCTGTTAGTAAGTTTTTCAAAAGACTGGCCCCCAATGTAAATATAGGGTATAAGGGACAGCGTCCCGCAAACTGATAGGGGTTGCTCAGTCAACGAAACTGTTCACTAGAAATTTTCTTCAGGAAACGAAAAAAAAAATTGCTTTTCCATACAAATTGTCTGATTGAGGTGGTAATTTTGTATGGGAAAGTATTTTTTCTTCACTTCCTGAAAGAATTTCCTGATGAAAGTTGTTCAGTTTCGTTGCCTGAACAAACCCTATCAGTTTGCGGGACGCTGTCCCTTACACCCGGTATTGTCTTTTTTCTATGCAACTACACACTGTCATAACAAAACCAAACCAAATAAAATAAAGAGTGAATCACACTTCAATATAAATCATCAGACACACTTGGCACACATACAAAGATGTTGGAAATTTCGTTTCCTAAAATAGTGCAAAAGCAGGGTCATTGACATTGGTGCAGGAGGTTTTTTTTCTTTTTAGATTGGATCTATATTGTTCTTCTTAGAAAAACAATAAGAAGGTTACAGAAACTAATCATAATAACACAAAACTACAGTGCTTTCAAAAGACAAAACTTTTTAGTGCAAAAAAGATAATAATGCATTAACCCACGTTTTATTCTGAATATTAAATAATCACACACACACACAAATCACAGCTTTATCCCTAATGGGGTAGGTAAAGCGTAAAGGACCTAAACAAAGGTTGTTTCGTCACGTCTGACAAAGTTTTGAGGGTCATTTAAGATAAGATTTGTATGTATATTGCTGTAGTGACATTTAGTCAAGTCAGCCCATCGCCTAAGTTACAATATACTGAAACCCTCAGACCCCTTACAGCTGGTATTTACAGCATGTCTGCTGCCAGGCCAGCATGGAAGATAATATGCAGTAAAATTAAACAAATAAGGAATGTTGACATAAGTTTGGATGTTTGCACAGATGTTTCTACTATTAATTGAAATAATGGAAACATTTATTTAATTATTCTGTTTTAAAATTACTTGAAGTGAAACATTTTTGAAATTCTCCATTTGAGCAGCATTTAATAATTAGTATAATTTATGTATTTATAATAAAATTTTATTTTCATGGAAAATATTTTATTTAGATTAAATGCAATTAGTTATATTACTAAAACTACTGTATCATTACGTTGTCATATCTGCTAGCTAAAACTTATTCTAGAAATCTTGATCTTCAATTAAAAGACATGACACTTTGTTTACCTTTATTCTAAAACTGACTTGGAAATACTATAGGCTGGAGTTGATTGGGAAAGAACCTAAAAGTCCAAGGTAATGTTATTCCTACATACAGACAAACAAACCAAAGCTTAGTTTTGTTATTAAACAACAAACAAGTGTTATAATAAAGCACATGGCTACTCACTCATGGGGTTTTGGATTGGCATAAGTAGCCCCCATCAGTAAAAAAAATCATAATTCACGAATTGTAATAACAGGAAGAAAAGTCGTGAATAACGGCCATTAATGGCAATTATTCTTTGTGTTACTACAACGAACTAAGAATCGCTAATTAATAAGGTTCTAAGTTATCTTTATAACTATTACTTTAATCTGTTGGACTGGATTATCGATTCACTGTGTTTTTAGTGAGATATATATTTTTTTTATGGATAGGGGCGCCATTTAGCCAAGTCACATTACAAAGGCTCCCATATAGGGTCAAAATGTCGAGGTCAAAACCTCCATTAAATGTACATTTAATGGAGGTTTAACAAGTGAATAACCAATGTGCTTTATCAAAGCTTAGTTTTTGGGCTCCAGTGAAGAACCAAAAATTTAAACCTGATATTGTTCAACAAAGTTATTTCAAAACTGACCCTCACTGATATATTCTTACCCCAATATACCTTGGAAAGAGGAAAATCAAAAGCCTAATTTAGATTTATTCTTACCTGTTTTCGCTGCAAACAAAAAGTAAAATTTAAATTAAAAACATATGACGGAAACAATATTTGTATAATTTAAAATTTACATTCATGTGGGGGTGGAAAACTGGGAATTGGTTCACTTTATAAACCTAAACTTTTGGAATTACTATGGTCAAAGAGTCTCACAGAAAAACCTAAATAAAAAATACAGCAAGGCTTACCGCAGACATTTTACGAATCAAAGCATCCATACTGTTCACAAATGTTCACAATCCAACCGTGAGATTATCGGTAACCACTTTAGCAGCACAGTACACAAAAAGGCTACGATCTAACACCGTATGGCGATAGAGCAATACGCAAAACAATATGCGCTGTAAAATTATGACTACAATAAAAGACTTCCCTTGGCGCACTATCCTAAGACGCAAATATCAAGAGCTGATGAACTTCCCGACAACAGCCGGTAATACAAGCACACGAGTAAGTAAGGAAAAACCACACCGCAAAACGGTAACGTAGACAAAAACAATGGCAGGAAAATCTATACATACACCACGCGCGACACATGTTTTATTAATTGACCCACTTACCTCCTTGCGTTTCTTAGTTTTCCTCTTGTCTGCCATTATGAATGAATTTAAACAATGTAGCGTTTCACGAATAAATATTAATAATTTCAGAAAATAAATTCACTTTTTCATTTGATTACTTTTTGACAGCTGGTCAGTGTGACCATCTGAATCATTTAAATCCTACTCATCGCTCGAAAATACTACTCTCGGATGTTGAAAAACTACCAAATACTCAAAATCAGATGTACCATTTATTTATGACGTGATAACGATTTTAGGGTAAATTGGTTGTCTACTGTCATGTTTCCAATAACTTATCGGATTTTATTAAAATTTAGAGTAAAAATATATATTTTATAACCAGAAAAGAAATAAAGTGAGTAATTATAATTAAATGTGAATATTCTAAACTTGTGGGCGAAATACTGAACTTCCACCTTCACATTTACTGCTATAATAATCGTTTTCTTACCCACTTAATTTCTATTTGTAAACTATATATTTTTTCTCTAAAATTCAATAAAAATCCGAAAAATTATTTGAAAAATGAAAGACGGGCAACTACAATGCAAAATGACCAAAACTGCTGTGGCTTGAAAACTCTGACCTAATCTATATTGGGTCTGGTTTCCGTTCCGATTGCAGTCGATCTGTGTAAAAACAAGTACCCTCGTTCAATCCCCTAGATTAGGTTAGCGACCTCGTGAGATACGGGATAAGGCTTGGGAGATGAATTTTCGTTGAAATAGAAATTAAGGTCCGACAGTAAGTTATGTATTATTTTTATGCAGATTTTAGTTTTTCAGACAGTCGTTTCTCAATTTTAATAACAAATGTGGTCAACAAGTTAGTTATTCAAACAATACATTTCATATTTAGAAAAAAGGTAATTTTTGAATTAATTTTATCTTAAATAACCATCAAAACTGTCAGATGTGACGGAACGACCTTAATGGTCTTATTCGTTTACGCCCTACCTACTCCATTAGGGATAAAGACGTGATTATATGTATGTAGTTACAATTACATTCTTGTTGTTGTTGGCAACACTATAAACTGTAAGTAACTTTTCAGTTATTTCTAAATGTTGACAATAACAAGTGAATTATATGTAATGTAATGTAGAGCATGTTAAAATTTTGGTAAAAATATGTGTGTTGTATAGTGAAGATATCCTGGATTCGAGTTCTTCATTAAACTAAGTATTTAGAATAAGTAAAAGTTATTATATTCTATAGGTACATAACATAAATTCAAAATCAGTCTTCAACTCTTTAACATATAATAACTCAGATATCTTTCTGCTGATGAGGCCTTGCCTGTGATTCAGAGGAAGTCTGTGATGCTAGCAGACAAATGTTTATATAATGTTGATACTACTGCTAGTGATGATGTCTGTCATGCTATCAGACCAATGTTTATATTAATAATGCTGTTGCTACTGCTGGGGAGGCATAATGGCTGAACCAGAGTAGTATGATATGCGCCAATAGCAGAAGTTGATCTAATGTTGCCGATCAAGCACAATGGCTGGATTGGAGTAGACTTATCTGCGCTGAAGCAGATGAGAATATGATTAAATGTACTCCTGTGGATGAGATGTGGCCCACGGTTCTCAGGAGGTCTGTGGAAGTCAGACATGAGTATGTAATCTAACTTCTACTGCTGGGGTGGCTGAGGCTTAACCAGAGTAGATGGGTCTACGCTAATAGTGGACTTAAGTATAATAATATTCTCTTGCTGGTCAGCATATGGCATGACCAGAAGAGGACTGTATGGTGACAGACATGGAGTATCAATAGTAAATAATAGAGATAACGCTGGTGCAGCATAAAGGTTAATCCAGGATATCTTTATGTGAATTCCTTTGTGGAAAGATTGTAAGATTTAACTGAATATAATGTATAAGAGTTTGCTATCTTAAAATATAATACAAAGAATTTAAGACTGAGATTCTAATAATCATTGTTTTGTCTCGATTTAATCAGTACTTGGAAAGTGATTCCAAGTACTGATTAAATCAATACATGCGATTTCATCGGTATATTAAACTTCAAACAAACGAATATAATAAAGTACTCACATATAAGTATAGAGAATAAAAAAAATTAACTACTATAAAGTAGGATTCTGCTACGACGGGTCACACAGTTGCAATATTTTTATTTTTTGAGACGGTGTAGACAAAGGGACATAGCGCATACAGCCTTGACAAGATCGATTCGATGTATATTGTGTAGTCGATTAGCAGGCGACGGATTGAGTGACTTACTTACTACGCAATCTACATCGAACTCTTATTTTATAAACTGTGCTTTCTTCAAATTAGGCTGTATAGAATGTGTTGCATGCCTCAAAATGTACATTAAAAAAGTTGGCAAGCAGCTGATTGACGTAACGCGTCATTTGCTGCGGTCAAGGTAGATTCGATCGATAAACTTGCATCAGATTATTTTATCGTTAGTTGCTTTTAGTTGGGTGTGGAGCGAGTCGTATCGCAAGTTAACGTTGCGTGCCAGTTTTATTATCAGTCACAAGTCCAACGCGTGCCGTCTCATTAGCATTTGTCAGTTAAAGTGCCGGCGGTCACCTTACGAAAGTGTGTACATTGTTGAAATAATTAGAAATCATCTCGTTGATAAGTGAAAGAAGGAACTACTTGTGTCTACGGAGTAGCAACTGCAACTATGAATGGGCATCAAGTTCCTGAAGGTAAGAAGACTAAACCTACCTACTGATATTTACTGAATAAATAGTATGATTGCGTCTTTACATTTGCGTGGGTTTCTTTCATAATCAGCACTCATTCGTCACGTGTATTGAATAGAATAATTGTGGGTTTACCATAATTTCCACTCACCTAAAACGCGGTTATTTTTTTGGGTTCTCATAATCAATTAAAAACATATTTTGAGCACTATTTACACAGGTTACATTATGTATGAATTTTCGCCATCGCTACTTGAGTATGAAAGCCATTTAACCATTTATTTACCACAAGTAAGTCTAATTGGAGCAACCCATATTAATATATGATAATATTTTACATATAAAACTTAGAAAAAGTAAATAAATAGAAGAAAATTATCATTATCACACATGTTGTAATGGTATAAATTTAGTTTTCCTTTATGTCCTATTGTCTAAGAATTTTCACGTGAAAAATAGATTTTTCTTTTCCATTTAGGTATAGAATTAAAAAAAATATGGCTATTAATTTTCAAAAATCTGCAAAAAATCATTATTAATAAAGTCATTAAAAAAAATTGCATTGCATTGCTTTTTTTGGTTGAGAAATGTATTATGTCCAGAAACTTGTTGGTTGCATTGCATTTAAAAACAGTTATCTGTAATTCAAACATTGGATAACAAATTCAATTAATTAATTCAGAACTAGGTACTGGTTGATTAGATAAGAAACTTTTAACGTTATATTAATAAATTATTTACCTATAATTTAATTAAACCATGAAACATTGTTTCAATAGAATAATATATAATTTTATCTGTGCCAAATAGGTGGAGCTAAAGAACAATAAAATCAATTTGGTTACAGATTTTTTGTTTAGATATGCATTTAGTTACGTAAAAACATTTATGGATATTTATTTAAATAAAATTCTTTGTTTTATTTATTTGAAGCCTATCTGGTGCATGTGTTTATTGTTTAGTAAATTAATAATATGTGTTGTGTGTGATGTGCGTTATTCATAAGTTACAGCCAAAATAAAACCCTAAGTTTTAAATAAAAACATTCCAAGGTAATAATAATTTTACTAACTTTCTAAGTATATTTAAGAAAATATTATTCAATAGTAATGAGTATCAGTAAAGGCTAAGATATTCTAACGACAGAATCATTAAACAAAAATAGGCTACATTTTTATAATTATTGTATGTGTAGCAGTGGTACACTTCCATGCTGGCCTGGGAGCGAGAGAAAAACATAGAATATGCCAGCTGTATTTTCTCCCGGGCATGCTGTAAAAACCAGCTATGGGATCCGAGGGTTTCAGTATATTTTAATTTAGGTGATGGGCTGACAACCTGTCACTACAGCAATATACCTACAATTCTATCTTAAATAACCCTCAAATCTTTGTCAGACGTGGCCGAACGACCTTTGTTTAGGTCGCTTACGTTCTGCCTACCCTATTAGGGACAAAGGCGTGATTATATGTATGTATGTAGCAGTGGCGAGGGGTGCAATTTTATCGAGGGCAATCCAAAGCAAAAACAAAACATTTAACTTCTTTATAGTTTCGACGTAATTCCGGATTTGGTGGAGGTGGAATTCTTGAAAGGGAAGCTGACGGGAATCAACATGTATGGACCCTTCGCCACTGATGTGTAGGTAGCATTTCTTCCAGACCATTAGGCAGGATTAGATTTTTTTTTTTTTTAATATATATAGGCGAGCAATTGTCCGCCATCTCACCTGGTGGAAAGTGACGATGCGGACTATGTTGAAGCATACTGACCTATGTAGTGCCTATTCACTCTCGCCTATCACTATTGCTGTTATATATGAGACCCCACTCATATATTTGTAACAGAAAGGGTATATGCACCCGAAAGGATATGAACCAGCTCATAAAACTTTCCCAAAGGATCATAGGTCGAAATACGAAAAAAAAAGTTTTTCCATACTACACGCATTGTCAGCCAAATATTCTTTTTCTTATATTGTTAAGTTTCTTTAAGAAAGTTGTTTAGTTTCATGGGCTGGTTCATATCCTTTCGGGTACATATACCCTTTCTATTAGATGTTGTATAGTTGAATACAATACCTACTTACACAGAACACATAATCACGTGTTTCGTCATGTTATCTAGGCGGCACACATTCATTAGTCGTCCACTGAGTCGCGCCCTTTGACATCGATAGTTTAGCATTCAGCTGTAATACTGCGTTATTAAAATATATTTTTTTACCCTGTAGTTCCGTTCTTCCATGCTGGACTGGGAGAGACAGAAAAGCATAGAATGTCTAACTGCCCTTTCTCCTGGGCATGCAGAAGTCAGCAAAAGGGATTCGAGGGTTACACTGTATTGTCATTTAGGCAATGGGCTGACAACCTGTCACTACAGCAATATACATTACAATCTAAAATTGCCCTCAATTTTTGTGAGACGTGGCGAAAGCGAAGTATGGCGGAGCGAAATCTTTAACGAGGCGGTTTACGCTCTGCCTACCCCGTAAGGTATAAAGGCGTGATTTTATGTATGTATGTAGTTCCACGCGCGGCTAATTATTTTTTCTAAAAATTCGTTATTTTTCTGTGGTAAAATGGTGGTCGAAATCTTCCTCAGTATATTTACTTATTGCCAATATTTTGAAATGCGTACGCACAATCATTTAGGTGTAACCGTACGAAGGTGGAAAAATTATTTCCGTGAACTCCAGATATTTTCCCCAGGTAAAAAGTTCCTTATGGGCGTTTCCAGGATTCCATCTATTTTCCTGCCGGATCTTATCAAAATCGGTCGTGCCATTTAGGCGGGGGAGGGTACCAAACAAACAAAAAGACAGACAGTCGAATTTATAACTGTGGATCGCCAAGTCTGTACATTTGCTATGGGAAATCTTTGCAAGAAAATCATGGAATATTTTGAAAAATGCAGGAAGGTCGAAAACTAAAATCAGACGTTTCCTTCCAAACCTTGGCCGCATTTTTAACTCATCATCTCCCTAGCCTTATCCCGTATCTCACGGGGTCGGCTACCTAATCTAGGTGATTGAACGCGGAAACTTGTTTTTACACAGAGCGACTGCCATCTGACCTCCGCAACCCAGAAGGGAAACCAGACCCAATCCTAGATTAGGTCAGTTTTGAAGCCGCCAATGCTTAGCACTGGCCTCTGACATGGCTTAACGACTAATATCTACGGTATTAAACGATATTAACCGGGACCAACGGCTTAACGTGCCTTCCAAAGGACCGAAAAACACATTGGTACGTGGTGGGATTCGATCCACGACCTCCCGCTCAGGAGGCAGCGGTCCTATCCACTACACCATCGCGCTCTTCTTTTATTTTTAACTGAAGAATGAATTTAAAAAATCGGTCAAATAGTTTTCAAGTTCAACTGTAACATTAAACATTCATACAAAGATTTGCCGCATAATATAGTAGACAAAACGTCACCGAATTGCATTCGCTTAGATCGTGTTCTATTTAAAAGTTAAATTAGGTAGAAGAAGGCTAAAAGTATTCTATATAGGTCAACGAAAATCTAGACGTGATTAAGACTAAAAGCATAAATAATTATCAAATTCAATAGTGACTGTGTGTGACTAAAATTTTATATGCGTTTGTTGCCTTTTCTCATGGAAGTGTTATCTATACCTTACCTATACGCCTATCTAAGAATATCGGATATTCTGTGTTATCGGCTCAAATGCATTAAAACAATTTCCACTATAATAGATGTTTACTTTTTGCCTATACTTAACTTCCGTGTAGTATTTATCTAAAATCACAGAAAAAAAAACTTGCTAGTCACGCAAGAATAGAGTCATCATGCAAAGATCAAACTCCAAGTTAGTTTTATGACAAAGATAACCTTGAACTCTAGATTTAGACTTTGCACGGTATAATTATCATACTTATCGTGACTTTTTTGAGATGTTGGAGTGAGAATTATTCACTAACCATTTATTTCGTTTCATTACAGAGCTCCCAATGGGTGTGAAAGTAGAAGAAGTGGAGATACCAGTGCCATGGGGGCACGTCGCTGGAAGATGGTGGGGCCCTCGAGACAAACAGCCGATCATAGCTATCCACGGCTGGCAAGACAATGCTGGAACTTGGGACAACCTCATTCCCCTTCTCCCAGTCAATACTGCCGTCCTTGCCATAGACTTACCAGGCCATGGCTTGTCCTCACATTACCCCAAAGGCTTGCAGTATTACATCTTCTGGGACTCCATCACGTTAGTCAGAAGAATCGTGAAACACTTCAAATGGGACAAGATCACTCTTATGGGACATTCTCTCGGTGGAGCAGTTAGCTTCATGTACGCAGCATCTTATCCTGATCAGGTAGAGGCCATTATTCAAGTGGACATTGCTAGCCCAGCTGTGAGGGAACCAGGCGATATGGTTAAGCAGACAGGCTGGGCTATTGACAAAGTCTTGGACTACGAAAACCTGCCTGAATCTAAGATACCTTGTTACGAATACGATGAAATGATTGACATCGTGGTTGACGCGTACAAAGGATCGATTTCAAGAGACAACTGTAAGATTCTGATGAAGAGAGGTATGATGCCCGCACCTGTTCATGTGAAAAAGGCGGGTTATTATTTCAGAAGGGATCCGCGACTCAAAGTGGCTGGTCTCGCGATGATGTCGAAGGAAACCGCGTTGGAATATGCTTCCAAAGTTAAATGTAAGGTTCTCAACCTAAGAGCCATACCTGGTATGAAATGGGAGAGGTTAGATTACTACTTAGATGTTATAGAGAAGTTGAAAAGAACGGCCGACGTTAGGTTCGTGGAGGTTCAGGGCACGCATCACGTACAATTAGAAAATCCGGAAAATGTAGCAGAAATTATTGAGGAGTTCCTAGAAGAATATTAGGGTATTTATTTTTAGTATTACTGAAATGTGATAAACGGTAATGAATGTGATAGTTTACGTTCGTGCTATTATTATAGGTACCTAACGGGAGTTGCACGTATGCTATTGATTTGAGTTTAACTATACGGGGACAGCGTCCCGCAAACTTATAGAGGTTGCTCAGTCAACGGAACTGAACAACTATCAGCAGGATGATTTCCATACAAATTGACAGATCGAGGTGGACATTATGTCATACAAATTGTCAGATCGAGATGGACATTTTGTATGGGAAAAGCAAAACTGTTTTTTACTTCCTGAAAGAAATTTCTGGTGAAGGTTGCTCAGTGTCGTTGACTGAGCAACCCCTATTAGTTTGCGGGACGCTGTCCCTTACGGTACGGTACTGGAAGCGAAAATGGGCGAAAATATGTAGTGGTTAACATAGTTTCTTAGTTGGCATCTGTTCCAGATCACTTTATATTTTGGTGAGGCGTGATTTTGCACTCTTTTACATATTATAGTATACCCCTGGTAGGAATGAAGGCTCGTATTTATGAAGCGATATTAAACTTGACAGCAATATTCAGTATGAGTTTGACAGGCCAGTTTGTACTGAAATTACATTCAGTCTCAAACTCACAGCGAGTTTCAGTTCGTATCACAAATGTCCGTAATGCACTCATGAGAGCTGATTATAAATACGGCCCTTAAAATACCTGTCATAGAGGTATTAAGTATGGATTTGATAGGCCAGTTTGTACTGAAATGACATTTCTGATACGAACTGAAACTCGGTGTCACTCATGAGAGCTGATTATAAATACGGCCCTTAAAATACCTGTCATAGAGGTACCATAGAGAAGGGCTTATGGAAATGCATAAGTCCCTCTCTGATTCTGTCTCTGTTTTTCTCTATGACAAGTATTTTTAATTGCTGGCTGGGGTATATAATGTACAATTGTAAGTGTTGTAGTCCAATAGTAGATTTTGGCAGAACTATATTGTCAGGTTCAGGTCTTCCATGCTGGACTGGGAGCAAGAGAAAAACATATAATGTGGCCGGGTTCCTCCCGGGCGTGCTGTAAAAACCAGCTAAAAGATCCAAAGGTTTCAGTATATTGCAATTTCGGCGATGGGCTGACAACCTGTCATTACAGCAATATACCCACAAATCTATCTTAAATAACCCTCAAAACTTTGTCACACGTGGCGGGACGACCTTTGTTTAGGTCGCTTTGCCTACCCTATTAGGGATAAAGACGTGATTACATGTATGTTTGTACTTGCGTAAAGTTACTTACTAATTTCTGCCATTGGACGAAGACATTGGATAAAGTTATTGAGAAGGTCACACATATGTTCAGATAAGTTAGTAATATTGATATTGAGCCGCTACTAACGTATATTATTGTTAATTTATATAATTTACCTACTCTCTAAGAGAAGCAGTTGTGAGTCCATGGAATAGAGTGCTTTTAAAAAAAGCAGAACAACTTTGAAAAAAATATTAATTTGACTTTTGTTTTATTTATTGATTGATGTATATTTTTGAATTTACCTAATAGACATAAAATATTTACGTTTCATATACAGGGTGTTAATTTAATTGCGTGCTTTAGCTTAGGAGGTGTTTCAGTAACGTAAAAGGAGCCTATACAAATATATAAAATAAAACCAAGTAAAAAAAAAAGCAATAGTTGGTAGGCATTTATAATGATTCCCAGAACTGCGTCTGGCCGCACCGCTATAACCGATTCCACGTGACGCGCGATAAGGCGAGATTTTCATTTCACAAGTCGCAATCGACCAGTGATAGCGACTATTGAGCTGACTTTTTTTATTACTATTATTACTAGCCTGTTGTGTCCCACTGCTGGGCAAAGGCCTCCCCTTCTGGAAATCGTCGACGAGGTCGTCCCTGTAAGAGATGGAGTGACGATCTTAATGCTTATCGCGAGGTTTGTGGGAGATTGCACAGGACCGTGAGCCGACTTGAGACTTTTTTTATTTTAATTTATCTTTTGGACAATGATATTATATATAGGTACTCGTACGTTACCAACGCGCGAAACTCGTGCCGTCAAATGGTCCTAATTGTGAACATTTTAGGCAGTCGAGCTGCACTGATTACAAATAGTTATCTGTTTCACTCTTACGCTTTGCCTATTTTGTGTCGCACTCAGCGTTTGTTTAGATATGCAATGTTATGTATATGTGTCGCGGAACAATTAAAATGTGCGTGCAGTATGAACGTAACGTATCTTTCTTAAAATATCATTGCTTTTTGATGAGCTCCTTTTACGTTACTGAAACACCATTTAAGCTATAGCACGCGATTAAATTAAAACCCTATTGTTTACTATGTTTAATAAAAAGCAGACGGATATAAAAGTATTATACACTAGTATAGTAAAAATGATCCATGATAAAAGTTATCAAAGATATCCTTGAAGATAATTGTATCATTCAGACTTAGATTATGACTTCAGTGATTGCGTAATTTTGGCAAAAAATATAATCTTTTGCCGTGTTTATCACTTCCTATTTGTTAAAACATGTTTTATTTCTGATCATGATAAGATAGTTTTCCGAATTGATGTATGAAACATAGATTACGCATGATTTTATTGTAATTTAAAATACAATATTTCAGTTGTTTTCATTAGTTTTGTTTAAAATGTGTTGCGTTAGTTGGGAACACCGTTTCCTCTGTATGATAGGCATAGCTCTTTCCGAATAATTTCTATGACAACAAGGGTTTCCAAAACGATTTGCCATAAATCTAATCTTCCTAAAATAAAATAATAACTGTCTTTTGCGCACAATTTATTTATTAAATATTGTATAAAATAGGCCCTTCTTATATGCCCATGCAATTTCAATATTGTTCGAAATCCATTTCTGCTTTTGTTGAAGTTTGTATCACAGATTTTAGACGTAATGCACTGTATGACGCAATTTGAAAACGCACGGGTGTCGATGAAGCCAGTGTAACATAAATAACAATTCTTTTTATAAAATTAAAATTATGCAACATTAAATAAATAATCTATAGATTTTATTTATTCGTTTCTCTTTTCGCAGACTCGTAGACAGAATCCTATGAGGCCGTTCTCTAGATCTTCTAAATTACCCACCTGAAACCAGAAACAATCATGTTTATCCAAATAATAACAAAACAAAGTACATATCGACTCGGACCTCTTTTCCGTACTCTTTTCTCTCATTTCCGCACTCGGATCTCTCTTTTTCGCACTGTGAATGCCAGAGATGCAAATGTTGCACAACTGTTTTGTCGCCATAGCAACCTACCTCAAACGAATTATCATGGTGCGATTCACAGCGCAGGCCGAGTTTGTTTCCAATGGCGTTTTGAGCTACCAGTTTGTCGTGAACGTGTCGCCATATCGTGCTTGCTCCCATCAGCATGTTCATATATTAGTATGGATCTATATATTTTCCATGCTGGCCTGGGAGCGAGAGAAAAACATAAAATGTGCCAGCTGCATTTCCTGTAAAAACCAGCTAAGGAATCCGAGCGTTTCAGTATATTGCAATTTGGGCGATGGGCTGACAACCTGTCACTACAGCAATATACGTACCTACAAATCTATCTTCAATAATAGCTGCGCGTGTGCGTCTCTCCACCCAGCCCAAACGAGATAGGTGTTTTTATTCAAAAACACATATAACTTTGTTTACCTTTATTCTAAAACTGAATTGGAAATACTACAGGCGCGGTTTGAAAACTGACACCAGGATTATTCGGATCGCTGTTCGACTGGAGAATGCACTCGCTAAGAAGTTCTTACATTTAGTGCATACCTACTTTTATTTTCTTCCATGCTGGCCTGGGAGCGAGAGAAAAACATAGAATGTGCCAGCTGCATTTCCTTCCGGGCACAAACCAGCTAAGGGATCCGAGGGTTTCATGATATTGTAATTTAGGCGATAGGCTGACAACCAGTGACAGGTTGTCAGCCTATCGCCTAAAAAACAGCAATATAAATACAAATCTATCTCAAATAACCCTCAAAACTTGTCAGATGTTGCGGAACGACCTTTGCTTAGGTCGTTTACGCTTTGCCTACCGTGATTAGCGTGATTATATGTATGTATGTATGTACCTACCTCAAACGAATTATCATGGTGCGATTCACAGCGCAGGCCGAGTTTGTTTCCAATGGCGTTTTGAGCTACCAGTTTGTCGTGAACGTGTCGCCATATTGAGCTCGCTCCCATGAGCATTTTCATGTTTCCGAACATGTAAAAACCTGGAATTTAATAAAATTATTATTAGACTTGGAAAACTTCAAAGTTTTCTAGGGTTGTCAACAGCGTCAAGGCGACAAAGGAATTCCGAACTATTATTTACTACAATAGTTTTTGGTTTTCTTATATTTTACAAAAAAAAATACTTTACCGTTTCATTTTATGGCCTTGATAAGTAAATTAAAGGACGTAACCTTATTAAAATTCCATGTATTTTATGAATTAGTATGAATTTTGATAAGTATTAATTATTTTAGTCTTTCCCTAAATATAATTAACTTATCAACTCTAGGAAATTATGTAGAAGTCCGGTATTTACATACCTACATACATATCAATCACGCCGTTATCCCTTATGGGGTAAGCAGAGCGTAAACGACTTAAACAAAGGTCGTTCCGCCATGTCAGAAAAAGTTTTGAGGGTTATTAAAGATAGATTTGTAGGTATATTGCTGTAGTGACAGGTTGTCAGCCTGTCGCCTAAATTACAATATACTGAAACCCTCGGATCCCTTAGCTGGTTTGTACAGCATGCTCGGGAGGAACAGCAGCTGGCACATTCTGTATTTTTCCTTCGCTCCCAGTCCAACATGGAAAAAATATTAATTCGTATAAATTATTCTTCCATGCTGGCCTGGGAGCGAGAGAAAAACATAGAATGTGCCAGCTGCATTTCCTCCCGGGCATGCTGTAAAAACCAGCTAAGGGATCCGAGGGTTTCAGTATATTGTAATTTAGGCGATGGGCTGACAACCTGTCACTACAGCAATATACTTACAAATCTATCTTAAATAACCCTCAAAACTTTGTCAGACGTGGCGGAACGACCTTTGTTTGGGTCGTTTACGCTCTGCCTACCCCATTAGGGATAAAGGCGTGATTATATGTATGTATGTATGTATAAATTATTATTCGTAAGTTTATTGCATGTGCGTCATCCCGTGACGCAAGTAACGTAAGCACAGAATATATGGGGTGTTAAGGACAAGAGTCCTGCAAACTGATAGGGGTTGCTCAGTAACTGAAACTGAACAACAATCAGTAGGACTTTTTTCAGGAAGAGAAAAGAAAGTTATGATTTTTCACACAAATTGTCTAATCGCGGTGGTAAATTTGTATGGGAAGGTAATATTTACTTACAGTTGCGTTGACTGTGCAACACATTCCAGTTTGCGGGACGCTGTCCCTTGCACCCGGTATAATAGTACTACATGACTAGAGGGTAAAACCGTACAAATGAGCTACTTTCTATTAATATTCATCAATTTACTTGATTACTGTGTTTCTTCCATGCTGGACTGGAATCGAAACAAAAACATAGAATGTGCCACCAGCATTTCCTCCCCGGCATGCTGTAAAAACCAGCTAAGGGATTCGAGGGTTTCAGTATATTGCAATTTAGGCGATAGGCTGACAACCTGTCACTACAGTTATATACCTACAAATCTTAAATAACCCTCAAACTTTGTCAAACGCGGCAGAACGACCTTTGTTTAGGTCGTTTACGCTCTGCCTACCCCATTAGGGATAGAGGCGTGATTATATGTATGTACTGTGTTTGTTTGATGTGTGTGTTTATGGATAGGCGCAATACAGTAATTAACAGTACCTACGGGTCATGGCGAAAGTTAATTGACGATGGAATGGTACATGTGTATCTTCCATGCTGGACTGGGAGCGAGAGAAAAACATAGCATGTGCAGCATTTCCTCCCGGGCATGCTGTAAAAACCAGCTAAGGGATCCGAGCGAGGGTTTCTGTATATTGCAACTTAGGCGATGGGATGACAACCTGTCACTACAGCAATATACCTACAAATCTATCTTAAATAACCCTCAAAATTTTTAAGAAGTGGTGGAACTACTTTTGTTTAGGTCGTTTACGCTCTGCCTACCCCATTAGGGATAAAGGCGTGATATGAATGTATGTATGGTGCTAATGCCCGTCGATGCAAATACAATAGCGGTGTAGCGTAAGTAAGTACATACCGATTCCGAAGAAAGTGTATAAAAACGTTGAAGGAGGTCAATGTACTCATTACTAAGACAACTTACTAGACGAGGAAATAATGGGGCGTGGGTCAAATAATCAGCTCGCTCGTTGATTCCATTACTAAATAGTAAAACTCAATATATTAAAAGTAGAATCGACGACATAAAATGACTATGGACAGGTAGATAATTCCCTAGCCTTATACCGTAATGTTGTTCAACCACCTAGATTAGGCAGCCGTAATCTAGGTGATTGAACGAGGGTACTGGTTTTTACACAGAGCGACTGCCATCTGACCTCCGCAAGCCAGAAGGGAAACCAGACCCAATCTTAGATCAGGTAAGAGATTTCAAGCCCCCAATGCTTAGCACTGGCCTCAGACATGACAGGTGTTAAACGATATTAACCGGGACCAACGGCTTAACGTGCTTATGACACTCAAACCGTGACAGAAGCGGGGCTACCATCACGTTCAGAAGAAAAATCTTAAAACATCCCGACATATAGGTGTAATAAAGTTTTTTAAATAGGCATTCGAAAATTGAACTGATACCTACGCAACGACAGATAAATCAATAGGTTACGTGAGCAAAGCGAGCGCTACATTGCACAAAAGATGAACGAATCAATATTGTACATGTACACGAGCGTAGCGAGAGCGCATTCAACAAATCAATACTTTACGAGAGCGAAGCAAGCGCGACATCTCCACGAAAAGGCAAATAATACTCTAATGACGCGTGTCTTCCATGCTGGCCTGGGAGCGAGAGAAAAACATAGAATGTGCCAGCTGCATTTCATCCCGGGTATGCTGTAAAAATCAGCTAAGGGATCCGAGGGTTTCAGTATATTGTAATTTAGGCGATGGGCTGACAACCTGTCACTACAGCAATATACTTACAAGTCTATCATGAATAACCCTCAGAACTGTGTCAGACGTGGCGGAACGACCTTTGTTAGGTCGTTTGCGCTCTGCCTACCCCATTAGGGATAAAGGCGTGACTATATGTATGCATTTAATTACGCGAGCGAAGCGAGCGAGACATCACGAAAGTTGAATCAATCAATACGTTATGCGAGTGGAACGAGCGCGACATTTCTTCGAAAGTCAATCTATTCTCTACGGCTTTGGTCGATAATATTTTTTACGGCAGACGAAGTTACGTTTTAACTTTACTGACCGGGACAAAATGCCAAACCGGGCGGGACGCCGGGACCAGTGCCTGACACCGGGACAATCCCAGTCAAACCGGGACGTATGGTAAGCTTAACAATAGGATAGGTATGAGGATGAATAATAGATAATGATTAATTTGCTAAGTGGAAAAGAGGGAGATAGATAAGTAGTCCTTGCTATGTTCCCGGCAAATATCATCAGCAAAGAATGATAATAAATGTGCAAACTTTATCCCACTCCTTTCTTATAGGTACCACAATAAGATTTTTGTTGGAATCTGTACTACAGATAAGATGCGTGTGAAATACCTTGTTTAGCTCTAGACAGATCAACGCAGATCCTATTGGCGCACTGAGGAAGCCGATCTTTCCCTCTCTGTTGCTCCTCACCAATGACAGTATCACTATCCTGTTCGCTTCTCCTTGGTAGTTTTTTTTACGTTACGGATTGTTTCTATTGCTCCTATTAAGACCTATTCTAGTATATAAACAATACATATAGGTATGTTATTTCTATTACCGCCAAAATTTGTCAAGACGTGCCGTCCCACCCATTATGGATACAGGCGTGACTGTTTGTATCTACGTATGTATAAATGTGGTCAGATGTGGCGAAAACGCCCTAGTTGATGCTCTGTCTATCCCGTGAGGGAAACAGGTGTGACTATTATGAATGTAGAATGAACTATGAGTAAGTATCCTGTATTTTCTTAGAAATACCTTGTTTAGCTCTAGACAGAGCAACGCAGACCCTATTGGCAGCACTGAGGAAGCCGATCTTTCCCTCTCTGTTGCTCCTCACCAGTGATAGTATCACTATCCTGTTCTCTTCTCCTTGGTAGTTGTCTACCACTGTGATTTTTACGTCACGGAGTGTGGAGTGTTTCTTGCTTAGCTGAAAATAAAACATATTTTTTTTTTATATTTGTTCAAAAGCCGCAAGAGCTTTATGAAGTGTGTCAGTCCAATTTCTGAAGAGGTCCCGCAACAAGCTAGATGCCGGTTATGGAAGGATAAAGCTTATCTGCCTTTGCCCTTTGTGCCGCTGTCGGAAAATCTCCCGCCTGGACACAATCTGGCGAGGCCGACTTGGAAATCTTTAAATAGGCTCCGAACTCAAGTCGGCCGGAGCAAAGATAACCGCTTCGGGTGGGGATTTACACGTGACCCCGATCTTCGGTGCAAATGCGGAGTTGACCCACAAACCATGGCCCATCTAATATCGTGCTCTATGTGCCCTACCACCTGTACGAGAGAGCAATTGATGCAAGCCACAGCAGATGCGGTGAGAGTTGCCGACTACTGGGCTAGAGACATTTGAGATGGGGTTTGACTTGCCGTCGACTCGATGGAAGAAGAAGAATATTTGTTTAAAACCCCGATGGTGTAGTGGATAGGACCGCTGGTCGTGGTTCGAAACCCACCACGTGCCAATGTGTTTTTACGGTTTTCGAATTTCATATGTACGTTTATTCGGTGCTATTTCTGTTTTTCGACAGGCACGTTTAGCCGTTGGTCCCGGTTAATACCGTAGATATTAGTCGTTAAACCCTGTCAGAGGCCAGTGCTAAGCATTGGCAGCTTGAAAACTCTGGCCTAGTCTAGGATTGGGGTCTGGTTTCCCTTCTGGGTTCCGGAGGTCAGATGGCAGTCACTCTGTGTAAAAAGCAGTACCCTCGTTTTAATCACCTAGATTAGGTAGCCGACCCCGTGAGATACGGGATAAGGCTAAGGAGAAGATGATGGGAGATTAGTACAGTTGGACACGGAACGATAAAAAAAAGACCGTGTGTGCCGAGCACACGTGTCAGAAGTGAAACTTTGGCAAAATCGTCCCAGCCTTATCATGACGCTACGCCGTGACGGTATTGCCGTGACGCGTCCTTGAAATTGCATTCTCTTAATAAACATCGAATGTTTCAGCCGCATCTCTTCACTGGCACACTGTAGAAGCCAAAACACAATATTTGGTGTATTTAAGTTTAGTACTGCCCTCAGAAGAAAAAAAAACCATAACTGCATCCTACCATGTTGCGCGTAAAATGCAAAAGACTTTCGACTATCATATCCTTTGGTTAAATAAACTTAAAGGTACAGGGTTTTTTTTAAAAGGAAGCATTTTATTTCTTTTATTTTTTGATTTACATAGATTTTGCATATTTTGAATAGTTTTTAAGATTTCGCTAAAATCTGTAGTTATGGTTTTTTTTTCTTCTGAGGGCAGAGTAGTTTTCGAGTTATGAAAGTGACAAAAGTGGCTCCAAATGGTTCTTGTAAATATACACACGGTTCTGCCGGCCAGTTCTCTTCGTTTGGCTTGAGCTTGGCTTGGTCTAGATATGCTGGATTACTAAAATGTTGTCTCCTAAGCCCGTAACAGTACGACCCAAATGCCTAGCTTCTATAACCATTTACGGTCTTATGTTTTCCCAGTCTTTCCACTATACCTGGCGGACGGCGAACTGAAACATTTGCTTGTATCTTTTAATTAGTTGTTTATTTCTCTACACTTGTTATTTCTGTCTCCTTATTAGAGGTAGCAGATGGACAAAAGTAACAGACAAAAAAGTTATCTTAATATTTATTTATAGGAAATATAGGTAAATGTTTCAGTACGCCGTTTTATAGTAGAAACAAATTAGTTTATACTCGTATATTTTGTTCGTTTGTATACAATAATATAGAAATGCCAAAAGATGTATGGTTTAAAATAATCCTCACAAATTATATTATATTATCATAACTTGTCAGACAAGGTGAAACACCCATTTTGAGGACGTTGACGCTCTGCCTACCCTGTAAGAAATACAGGCATGACTTCAGGTGTGTATATTGTATGTACCTCTCTAATCAAGGAAGCTTGCCCGTTGTAAGTCGCTAGGATGGTAATTTCTTCAGGAGCATATTTCATCTGTCGTAGATATTTGGCTAAGGCGACGCACCAACGAGCTTCGAGAGTGTTCTTGTGGCTCCAACTGTCTTCCAATCCCTGAAATAAAAAATATATGTGGTCAGACAAATACCTGCCATTGTTGTTACTTGGTCTGAGCTTTGGAATAGTGATCTCCGGGTCGTGGGTTTGTCTATGTTAATAATGCTAGCCGTTAGACAAACTATTTTAAATGATTTGTAATTAAAATATTTTTTCAAAGGCTTGGATACTTGTCGCTGATTCTGATAGTAATCGATTTACAAACCATGACCATGACAGACAGAGGCTTTACAAATAGTTTAAAATCCCTGATACCAGGGTTCGGGTCTACACACACAGTAAAGAGAAAGATAAGTAAGTACAAACTTCAGAACACGGACAATAAATGTACGATACCTTGCTTCAGAGGGCACGTTTAGCCTGTCCTGATCCCTGTCTTTGTTATTAATGCTAGTCGTTATACAAACAATTTCAGAGGCCTTATAATCAAATCAAAGGTTTGGACACCAAGGTTCATCGACCAGGCTCTATTCACATTTAATAAAAGGATACTAACCTCAGAATCTTCAAAAACATCATGGCTGAAGAAGTACAGATTGTCCCTCATGCCTCTAACATTCGGGTATTCCTTCACACTGGGATGGCTATCTAATTTGTCATATATCACCGGTGTCAATAGCTCCACAAAACTCGGTCTCATTCGACGCTGTATAGTCAAAGTGCGAGCGTGGATACCGTTTCGTATCATACGTTCGAATAATGAGATCTCGAAGTTGTAGTTCTTAGCTAGTTTGTAATGGGCTGCTGTAGGGCGTAGTTGCTTGTGGTCACCTGGAAGGAAGTTGGTAAGATATAAAATAATGCTATAACATATCTCAACCACTGATATAAATCATCATCTCCCTAGCCTTATCCCGTATCTCCTGGGGGTCTAATACCTAATCTAGGTGATTGAACAAGGGTACTGGTTTCAGAAGGGAAACCAGACCCAACCCTTAATTAGGTCAGAGTTTTCAAGCCGCCAATGCTTAACACTGGCCTCTGACTTGGCTTAGCGACTAATATCTACGGTATCAATCACTGATATAAATACATATAATCACGCCTTTATGCCTAATAGGATAGGCAGAGCGTAAACGACTTAAGCAAAGGTCGTTCTGTCACGTCTGACAACTTTTAAGGGGTTATTTTAGATAGAACTGTATGTTACACATCACTGATATATAAGGCAAGTATTTCTTTTTTTAAATTAGTTCCAACCGGAGTCTAGTGGTCAGAACCGATGGGCTCACAAGCCGACGGTCCTGGGTTCAATTCCCAGGGGGGAACACAAAGTTTTCATTTGCCAATTCATCACTTTGTAAGATTTTCCGCAGTTTGGTTATGACAATGCAGGCTCATTTACATGACCGGAAGAAAAAAAATTCTGTGCTTCGGATCGGAGGGCACGTTAAGCCATGTCGGTCCCAGTCACTATCTTTAATAATGGTGGTTACACTAAACCATGTCAGAGGCCTAATAACTGTGCTACTAGGCGGTTTAAAAACTCTGATACCAGGGTTCATCGGGTTGATCGACTCGATACTCGATACACGACAGATGTTCAACAGTCAGTAGTAACTTGTAGTAATTGGCCGTGACCGTTAATGTAAGCTTTTATAATAAATAAAGATATAATTAGATTCCTGCTGATTTTATCAGGTAATATACATCTTTATACCGTTAAAACCGGCAGAGTTTGCAGAGTCCTCTATGAAAATAATTTCTCCGACTGCGCTTGCTAAATTGCCTTCCGAAATTACTCTCCTATTGGTAGGAAGAAAAGTCCACCAGTACTTGTGGACTTTCTTTAAGTGATGTGTGTGTGTCTAAGTATATCGGTATGAAGAACTTACTTTACTTTTCTTCCATGCTGGTCTGGGAGAGAGAGAAAAGCATAGAATGTGCCAGCTACATTTCCTCCCGGGCATGCTGTAAAAACCAGCTAAGGGATCCGAGGGTTTCAGTATATTGCAATTTAGGCGATGGGCTGACAACCTGTCACTACAGCAATATACGTACAAATCTATCTTAAATAACCCTCGAAACTTTGTCAGATGACGTGGCGGAACGACCTATGTTTAGGTCGTTTACGCTCTGCCTACCCTATTAGGGATAAAGGCGTGATTATATGTATGTACAACTTACCTATTAGAATGAGATGCTGGCACTTATTTGTCAAGGATGCCACGATGTGAGCTTCTAAAACTTCCGCCGCTTCTTCTACAATCACTGTAAAATAGAATGATAAATTCTATGAGATTTTACAAAGACAAACTTTATAGAGTTTCATTATTAGTCTATATTAAAATAGTAAGTTCAAATCCCACTCGTGTGAAATGTTTGTACTCTATAGACGGGGTGTAAGGGACAGCGTCCCGCAAACTGATAGGGGTTGTTCAGTCTACGACACTGTTCAGTCTACGACACTGTTCAGTCTACGATACTGAACAACTTCCACCAGAAAATCTTTCAAGAAGGGAAAAAAATATTTGTCTTTTCCATAGAAATTATCTGATCGAGGTGGACATTTTGCATGGAAAAGTCAATTTCAATTTTCACTCCCTGAAAGAATTTCTCGGCGGAACTTGTTCAGTATCGTTGACTGAGCAACCCCACGCTGTATGTCTGTTCCACCCGGTATGTCTGTTCTAGAAAATTCTCTCAAAATATGTACCAATAG
This sequence comes from Scrobipalpa costella, assembly GCA_949820665.1. NCBI lineage: Eukaryota > Metazoa > Arthropoda > Insecta > Lepidoptera > Gelechiidae > Scrobipalpa > Scrobipalpa costella. The sequence continues at coordinate 6,877,378 of OX463304.1, read as the reverse complement.
GAGAAAGTAGCCTCTTCATGAGATCATGCCTGCGGGCTGCTGTTGTTGTAGTGACTCCCACTGCTTTTTAGGGTCATTTAAGATAGATTTGTAGGTATATTGCTGTAGTGTCAGGTTGCCAGCCTATCGCCTAAATTACAAAACACTGGAACCCTCAAATCCGTTAGCTGGTTTTTACAGCATGCCCGGGAGGAAATGCCAGGAAATTCTTTCAAGAAGGGAAAACATAATTTGGCTTTTCCATAGAAATTGTCTGATCGAGGGCATTTTGTATGGAAAAACCAATTTAAATTTTCACTCCCTGAAAGAATTTCTCGGCGGAAGTTGTTCAGTATCGTTGACTGAGCAACCCCACGCTGTCCCTTACACGCGGTATGTCTGTTCTAGAAAATTCTCTTTAAAAATATACCAATAGGAGAAAGTAGTCTCTTCATGAGATCATGCCTGCGAGCTGCTGTTGTTGTAGTGACTCCTACAGCTCTCGCAGTCCTCATCACTTCTCCATCAATCAGGGTTCCAACTTCCTCCAATTCTTTATTGCATATGTTGTGCTGATCCTGGTAGAACAATCGAAGTTTAGTTTATATGGCCTCAATCACTACAAGTTGCTTTGTCTGTTCCATATCCCTATGTATGCATAAATCTTTAAAACTACGCAACGGATTTTGATGCGGTTTCTTTTAATGGATAGAATGATTCAAGAGGAAGGTTTATATGTATAATACATGCATAATATAGTAGAGAAACACTGATAATTTCCGTGCGAAGCCGGGGCGGGTCGCTAGTTTAAAAATAAAATCAAGTAAAAATAAGTCTATACCTTGTCATTTTCTGGCATCATGAGAGAACAGCATGACTTCCATGCTGGTCTGGGAGCGAGAGAAAAACATAGAGTGTGCCAGCTGCACTTCCTCCCGGGCATGCTGTAAAAACCAGCTAAGGGATTCGAGGGTTCCAGTGTTTTGTAATTTAGGCGATAGGCTGGCAACATGTCACTACAGCAGTATACCTACAAATCTATCTTAAATGACCCTTAAAACTTCGTCAGACGTGGCGGAACGACCTTTGTTTAGGTCGCTTACTCTCAGCCTAACCCATTAGGGATAAAGGCGTGATTATATGTATGTATGAGAGAACAGAAAAGGACGGCAGTATGGACAAACTTATTTTGAAAATGACGCCACTAGGTATGCAGTTTTTTTTTATACCTAGGTTCCATATCGAAAGTAAATTGTGTCTGCTAAGTATCACGGTTCTTACCAGTAGCTCGTTCATTTTAATCATAAACTGGGTTTTTATCGCATTCACAGATGTAAAGTAGACTTTCCATCGTTCATCAGGTTTCAATTTATTGAGATCTTCAATTTCTATTGACTGGGGTTTTGCGTCATCATCCCGACTTTCGCTTTTTTCTATGGCGAACTTTTTCTGAAAACATATTTTTATCAACATTATTAGAGGGAAAGTTGGAGAAGTTTACAAGAAAGGCAATTTTATAGAAAATTGTCGAGATACATTAATAATAACAGGTAAAATATCATTCATCTTCCCTAGCCTTATCCCGTATCTTACGGGGGCCAACCCCTACCTAATCTAGTTGATTGAACGAGGGTACTGGTTTTTACACAAACAGAAGGGAAACCAGACCCAATCCTAGATTAGGTCAGAGTTTTCAAGCCGCCAATGCTTAGTATTGGCCTCTGAAAATATATACGGTATTAAACGATATTAACCGGGACCAACGGCTTAACGTGCCTTCCTAGCAGGTAAAAATATATGATGTAAAATATACCTTGAATAAATACAGCCGTTTTCTAACTTTATTAATCTGCGACTCAAACTTGTCAGTCATCTTTTGCCCTTCGTAATGATCATCTGTTATATCCTTCACATAGCGTATACTATTCAACATTGAATTCATTTCGCTAACAGCCCACTGCTCAGAGAAACATGTGTCAATTTGATCACCAGGGTCGTCATCTAATGCTTTCTCCCAATCGTCTACTTCTTCGTTTTCATCATTTTCATCTAAGTCATCTTCTAAATGACTGAACAGCCAATTTAAAATAGGATCTTCTTTATCGCTTCTAAGCTCTGTTTTGCTTTTAATATAAGGCTTTAAATTCTTGTAGCAAATAATCTCTTTCTCACATTTCTCTATTTCAGTTTGTAGTTCAGTCATCTCTTTGGAAATCTTCTGTAATTCGAATCGTTTCGCCCCAAATAACGAAGAGTATTTGGTTTTCATTCTCATTCTCATACTGTTCAAGTTGTATGGTTCTAAGACTTCGCTTTTGCTTTGGCTTCCAATTCTTACAATGTTATTTGTTATTGGTAAAATGCCTTCTAGGAATTGATCTAGGGCGTGATTCGTATAGCAAATGATAAGCATTGGAGTACCTTCGAGAGACAAGTTTTTGAGTAGTGTGGAAGCAATTTTGACTCCTATGAAAGTCTTTCCAGTGCCTGGAGGTCCTTGAATGACGGCGAATTCTCTCGTTAGGGCGAATGAGTATGCTTCCATTTGGGACTTGTCGAGACCGAATTCTGATTCGTCAGGCCAGTTCTTCGTATCAAGAACAGGGAAAGAGATCTCTCCTTTCTCATCTTGTAAAGTGTATAATGTTTCTGTATTTAAGTAAGCCGGTGGATGAGTTTCCTTCTGAAAACATTCAAAGCACTGTTTAAAAAAAATATGTAAAAACAAAGTTTAGAGTTTTAAAGACGGAGTGGACATTTCCTGTCAAGATACCTATGTGGCTTGTGGGTTATAGTAAGTAGCTATCTACAGCTCCTATTCATACATACATATAAACACGCCTTTATCCCTAACGGGGTAGGCAGAGCGTAAACGACCTAATCAAAGGTCGTTCGGCCACGTCTGACAAAGTATTGAGGGTTATTTACAATGGATTTCCATGGATGTATATTGTTGTAGTGAAAGAATGTCAGCCCATCGCCTAAATTGCAATATACTGAGGCCCTCGTATCCCTTAGCTGGTTTTTACAGCATGCCCTGGCAGCGGAAATGCAGCTGGCACATTCTATGTTTTTTTTCTTGCTCCTAGTCCAGCATGGAAGCCTATTCATAAAAGGTTTTAAAGAATGTAACAGAAATGTAAAAGATCTTAAAAAGTTAAGAACATTCTCTGTTAACTTGTAACACTTATTATTATTATTATTATTATTTTAAACAGGCAGGCTGTTGTTATCAACTGATGAGGCCTGTATCCAGTTGACCACTTTATGATTTCGAAGTTTGTTTAAATTTGTCAAATCTGTTCTTGAACTGGTTAACATTAACCGCAGAAACCACTTCTTCTGGCAGCTGGTTCCACTGTCTCACAACTCTGTTTGATAAAAAATGCCTGTGCGGGTTATTATGAGAAAAAGTTGTGGTCAATTTAAGGGCGTGTCCTCTGAGTCGGTTATTCTCACTTGGTAACACTATACAGATTTTTTTTTAATATTACCTGGACTTCCACAATATATCTCTTCATAGGCAGGTCATCTAATTTAGAGTTCTGCAGCACTTTGAGCACTCTATGATAGGGCTCGAAGAATACTTCACTTTCCACCATAACAAAAGTCTCAGAAAATATTTTCTTTGACACTGGGTTTTGGAAATATACTGCTATCTGTAAAATAGAAGATTTGCTTTTATAATTACTGTTATTTTTTTTAATAAATGATAAAATAAATCACTTTTAGACGGAACAAGAGGAAATAATGGTTATTTTAATAATGTTCACTTTATTTTATAAGGTAGATTGGAATATAACTTTGTCATATAATTAATGTGCAAATGTAGTAATACAATTCCTGGATTCATAATTTAGTCCACTTTTATTGCACATAGTAAAGATATAAAATTGGTGCTATTTAAACTCCCCAAAAAATATGGACATTCTCTGCTAACTAGTAAAAACAAGAGTCACTTACATATCCTTCACTAAGCAACGCATAACTAGAATCCAACACCGTTCCACACAAGATGGTCTCAAAGTTGTCACTGGTGAAGAGCAGAAGAGAGCCAAACATGAGTTGCTTGTTGTATGCATATTTCTTGCTGTCTATGATGCCGGTTGTAGTGCGCTCTGTCCATGCTATATCTACCAGGTGGCCCACTTTGTTATTTGTAATGTAATTGCGAATCACCCGAACTTTTGGGTGTACCCTGAAATAAGAAAAAACAGTATTTTTAATACATGTGTTTTTCAACATAAGACAACTGCATTATCCAGAAAAGAAGATACATGGTTAGAATACACAGTAAGACAGCAGGAAAATAATGGAATCTTATAGGAAAATAATTAAGTAGGGGTTGAAACTGTGGTGGGAAAGCCACTAAATACTAAGAATCCAATTACCTGATATTTTCATGTTTTCTCTTTGAAGGGTTTTCCAAATATTTGCCTGAAATTAAATTTTAGTTTTATTTCTGAGAAACCTAGAATTAAAGATAAACATAAATAAAACTGGTTACCCACATATGCCTTCTCTTAAAGGGCCAAAGCAGTCTTCTTGTAACAACTTGAATTGTAAATCTAAGTATTGTTCAATGTTAGGATATGCGCCATTGATAATGTTAGGCTCGAGTTTAACAGAATTTTTCTGAAGTAAATCTTCTTTGGATGGAAATATTGAGAGGTTTTTAAAGTGTTTTTTGCCTACAATAGCAGATGTTAACTGCAGTGGAGCATTGTTTATCCCTAGACCCTGTAAAAAGAAGGAAAACAAATAAAATTATAATCACTTGTAGCATAAAATAAATAACTTATTTCAACAAAAGTATCTACTGACCTGCTTAATAATTTCCATAATTTTTGACTTCAAATCAAAAATTCTTTCAAATAAACTTTCACTAAATGTTTCCGTATGCTCTTCTTTTACACCCAGAGCACTAGTCTCAGTTATTTCCAGTAAATCATAGATATCATTCAAAAAATCATTACTATTTACTCCAAATTCAAAAATTCCTTCACATAGGGTCACTACATCAATATAAAAACTTTGAGCATCATCCCACAAATGAGCATTTATTCGTTTCTCTACTACTCTCACACTCGGTAGTCCTATAAGATATCCTTTTAGAAGTTCCAAAAAGTTCGATTTTTCAAATCTTGTTCTGAGCATGGTAACTATTTTTGACTTTTCTCCTCTTTCTAAGGACTTGTAAATATTGGCTAGTATTCTCACTATCAAAACAATAAAATCATCTTTCAATTCAGATTCAAAAAGGTTCCAAAAGCCTGGTCGATGAGCGATTTCTAAGGTTAGGATTGGTGGTTTTAGGGTTGAAAGATCTAGCAGTCTTTTGAAACCTATGGGCTTTTTCTCCGTGAACTGAGGTTTAGAAGGTACCGCAGATTGTTCCTGTTCTTCATCGGCGAAGGCAGAGGCATTGGAGCTGGTGTTTGCTCTGGAGTCTTCAATAAGCGTTCCATCGAACCAATCTATACGCAGAGAAGGTTTGTTAGCTTCACTCATTGTACCGAACTTTTACCACAACTATACTTGAATTTGTCTCACGTATAGTTTTAGTTTATTTCACAAATTAGGAAAATCATGGGAAAATCAGAAACAGAAAAGTTGTTTATTTTGATTGACATTAATTTGACGTCATTTTGACGTGTCGTCAGTCAGCTGAGTTTATTTTTTATATTATTATCCTTTTCAGTCAGAGACTAAAAGTAAAATCCTATACAGCCAAGTGTTTTATTTTTGTGAAGAAACAAGCCTAAGCCTACAAAGGACTTGTCTGTTGTGTCGTGATATTTTTTTGGCTGAGCGAAAGAATACGAGCATTCTGCGATTATGAAAGAGAAGAGACGATATAATTTATTTACTGATGACTAGGCTGTATGGAGCTTCGTTTTACCTCTCTCGAAAGGGACAATTAACAAGAAAGAAAAATGTCACTGAAAAGTCAACCCTGTCTAATCTGTGAAGTCAACAAATGTCACGTACTTGTGCGGCCCACTTTTCTCCTTTCCTAAATTCTCATTTTTACAATAAAATTGAGAATTTGTGATGTGTTTGTGTTCGTCACTATAATTATTGTTTATACTTTAAACATATATTAAATAATATTGAGTGGAAAACGAAATAATGCCCCACTAATTCATCATGTTTTCGTGTGGGTGTTGGTTGCCACTGCACATTCATCTCAACCTATTATTTGTTTGGGTAAACAATTAGTTGTCGTTTTCTCTGGTTATACAGGTTAGTATTTACTTATATTTGTTTGGTTTTATTACTGTACGACGCGGCTATTGGCTATTGTTATACAGATTATTGTTGGAGCACATAACATGGATACATAGCAGTACATAGTTGTTGTTTAGTAAGTAAGTGGCAATCTCAGTACCCAAAGCTTGGCTTGGCTTAGCTGGGAGTAAGTTATATTTTGCATAAACGTCATTTGTCATTTTTATAACTTTAAAAAGCAATTTGTTGAAATATTAAGAAAATCATAGGGGGTCAATTTAGTGCAAAAGTTTCCGGTTTCGACTTTGCGTTTTTATCAAATTTGTTTTTGTACTACCCTCAATTTTTGTGTCATGGGTGAAAATGGTGAAAGTGGTGATGAGGAGCCTCCTCCAGCTATTGATGTTAGTCAAATGACTGCTGATGATGTGAGAAAGGTCATTTTCGGTTCACCGGTTTCCCAGGGACCCAGCAACCAGGATGGCAATTTTGAGGTTATGATGGTGGAGGGCGGAAGGTCAAGAGATAACTCATTAAAGAGAACAAGATTTCAAAGGGATAGTGAGACGGATGAAGAGGGCTTCATTGTGTATACAAAGCGTAAGAGGAGCAGAGCACTGAGACGTACCTCATCCCGTGAAGAAAATGGAATGCATACCCAACCTGTTAGCGAAAAAATTTCAGAGCTGTATGAAGTGTCTGTTAGTGCCCAAGAGCATTTACCTAAGCAATTAGCACTTGCAAAAATGTTGAAAGATGAAGAGATACAGGAAGTACAGAAAATAATTTATAAAAATCCTTACAAGATTTTGTTCCGGTTCAAGTCTGATAAAGGGGTAAATACTTTTTTACACAATGAGAATATTAAGAAAAAAGGCTGGACTTGCAGGAAAACTAGCGATGTAGTATATTCTTATGGTGTAATCAGGGATGTAGATATAGGCTTGGAAGAAGATGAAATCAAGAATGTATTAGAGAGTGAGGTGACAATTTTATCTGTTAAGAGATTGCAGAAAAAGGACAAAGATAGTAGTAAGTGGGGCAAGAGTGAATCTATTCGCATTGCATTCCAAGGTGCCATTCTACCGCCATATGTTGCGGCATATGCTTGCCGTCTGAGGGTGGAACCATTTATTTTCCCCGTCACCCAGTGTTCAAAGTGCTGGAAGTATGGACATGTAAGGAATTTTTGTACATCCAAGTTACAATTATGTCCTAAATGTGGAAAAGAACATGAGAACTGCAACACAGATGTTTTTAAATGTGTGAACTGTAAGGGGGCACATATGTCTCTTATTAAAAGTGCTTGTCCAGCCTTTCTACGGGAGAAGGAGATACGTATGCATATGGCTCAATACAGCTGTACATATAAGGTAGCCCTGAGTCAGATTAACGAACGCAAAAAGAAGGAAGCATTACGCAGAGATTTAAATAATAGAGAGCAGTATCTGAATGTAGAGAAAGAAAACCAGTCCAGCCATAATGATAACAGCTCTATGCCTTCTGGTAAGCAGGTGCAAACATATTCAAATGTGATTAGAGGAGTGAAGACTATAGATCAAAGTCAAGAAGCCATGGATGTCCAGGAGATCATACAGGTGCAGGATGAAACTAGCACTTCTACCAAAAACAACAACAAGGAAAGAGTTATCAATGTTCGGAAAAAGGCAGGTAAAAAGCAACAAGAAAAAACCCAACGAGATGAGCATTTGAGCACAGATGGTAGTGAGAGCAGCGAGCCTGAAGAAGTTAATTCTAATAATAAAAGAAGAAGTAGAGATAAAACTTTGATGGCAAAGTTTTTAGAGCGACTTAATGAAATACTTTTTTCTAAAAATAATATTGAAAAGAAGATAGAGATGGCATTCAATTTAATTATTTCAGTACTGAAAAGATGGATAGCTAATCATGTTAATCCAGATTCCATTTTCCAATTTATTTCAAAACTCTATAATGGATCATCATAGAAATGTTGATAATCGTGGAGCTGTATTGAACATCATCCAGTGGAATGCTAATAGTTTGTCCCCAAAGTTGCGAAATTTGGAACTAATTTTATGTCAAGAAAAAATTCATTTGGCTCTAATCAGTGAAACTTGGCTTTCAGAAGATACGTCTCTTAGGGTGACCAACTATAACATTTTTAGAGTTGATCGTGATAATTCGTATGGTGGTGTTTGCGCATTGGTACACAAATCAGTGAAAGTTAGTCAGAAGATCCAAAGAAGCCCAAATCCAGATATACAGATTTTGGTACTAAATGTTTTTAATGTTCCCGGTCTCAAACATATAGTTGATGTATACTGCCCAGGTCCACCTTCTGGCAGAACTACTCAAAGTGATTGGAATACTATTTTTGAACTATTTGGGTCTGAAACAATCATTGTTGGAGATATGAATGCTCACCACGTCCTTTGGTCAGTGAAAACAGATAGAAGAGGAGAACAAGTTTACCAAGCCATGTTTGAAAATGATTTCGTATGTCTTAATGGCAGCCACACTCGGATTAAGTTAGTGAACGGTGTTCTTCAGAAGACGTCCCCGGATATTTCGTTTGCATCTGCGGATGTTGCTGTTAAATTTGCATGGAACATTATTAATGAGACTCTAGGTAGCGATCATCTCTTCATTAAAATTAAATTTGGTTTTGAAAGATCTGGCTATTTTGTAAAGAAGAGGAACTATAAAGAAGCTGATTGGGTCAAATATAGGGAAAATTTAGAAGTAGAGTTCAGCTCTTTCGATTTTGTAAACAATGTACAGTTGTGTTATAATGCTATTATTAAAATTGTTCAATCTGCAGCAGATATTGCAATTCCTTGGGTCAAAATTAGTCAGAACCCACATAGAAAATTTAGACCTAAACCATATTGGAACTCTACATTGTCGAAGGCAGTGGCTGAGAGGAGGCTTGCTTTAGCACAGGTCAGACGCAATCCTATTCCTGACAATTATATAATATTTCAAGATAAAGTTGCTCAAGCGGACTTAATATCTAAGAAGGCCCGATTCGATGGTTGGTCTGAGTTTTGCTCTAGCATTGATCACGAAACTTCCTCTCCCGATATGTGGCGTAGGATGAGATGGATGAAGGGTGGGGGCAGCAAATATGCAGCTGTTGATCCAATCAAAGCCAAAGATTTATTGTACTCTCTTACGCCACATAGTGTAGAGGGGTCTCGGCCGGTTCTTTCGCCGCAAGAGTCTATAATTTCTGATAGTGAAATAACTTTATCTGAGCTAAATAACTGTTTAAAACGTAAGGATACATCTCCAGGTGCAGATAACATATCTTACTCTATGCTATTTAATTTACCAATTAATGCTAAGAAGTTGCTTGTTCAATTATTTAATTTAATATTGAATACTGGGGAAGTTCCCAGTCAATGGAGAGATGTGTTAGTGGTGCCTATACCTAAGCATGGACGAGACCCCAATTTACCTTCCGCTTTGAGACCAATATCTCTAATGTCTTGTCCGTGCAAACTTTTTCATCTCATTTTGACGAAGAGATTGGAATGGTTCATGGAGCATAAGAATTTATTTCCTTCCTCCATGATTGGGTTTAGGCGCGCTAGATCTTGTCTTGATAATCTGTCAGCCTTAGTTACCAATGTACAAACTGGGTTTGCTAACGGAAAAACCACTATAGCTTGTTTTGTTGATATTACAAATGCTTATAACAATGTCAATATTGCTCCTCTCATTTCTGCTCTAGATAATGTTGGTATTGGTCGGAGAATATGCATGTATTTGTGGAATTTCCTTTCTGATAGAAATTGTAGTATGTTAGTTGGCAATGAATATATTAACAGACACTCATCTAGAGGCTTAGCTCAAGGTGACCCTATGTCTCCTTTACTTTTTAACATTGTTACGAGAAACATTAGTAATAATATTCCAGATGTAAATGTGTCACAGTATGCTGATGATTTTGTTTTGTATAAAACTGTTAATTATATTGACATAAGGTCTGCTGAAAATAATATTAATGAGGCAGTTAATGTATTAACTAATTTATTGGATGAAATTGGTTTATGTTTGTCTGAAGCTAAAAGCAATGTTTGTATCTTTAACAAATCAAGGAAAAATTTCAATATCTCTATTATTGTAAATAATAATAGTTTGAAAATATTGAAAAAAGTTAAGTATTTAGGGGTATGGTTTGACCCTTTGCTTAAATGGAGCGCTCATATTAATGAGATTAATGAAAAATGTTACAAACTTCTCAACGTTTTGAAAGTGTTAGCGGGACGCTCTTGGGGTGTTCATCCTAAACATCTCCGCAGACTTTATATTTCTCTTGTGAGAAGTCGCATTGATTATGCTAGTTTTCTATACTCAAATGCAGCAAAGACACATTTAAATAAGTTAAATTTAATACAAAACAAAGCGTTGAGAATTTGTGGTAGCTTTATTCGTAGCACTCCAATTCACGTTATGGAGAGTGAAATGAGTCTCCCGCCGTTGAACATTTGACGTTTTTGGCTAGGATGTAGATACTGGCTGAGAGTTGCTTCATTCTCCAATCACAATTTAAGATTAATCAATAGTTTGTCTCTGAATGCTGGTTTCTGGAGAAACAAAAATGTACCTATATTAATCGATATACACAATTTTTTAAAAGATAGGAAACTTCATAGAAGTCCTCACCTGGAGATGTTTTCTTTGAATGTATGGCTTTGATATATTGATATATCTGAATTAGTTAATCTGCGCATAGAGGGTTTGTCATCTGCTAAACACAATTATGATAGTTCTAATTTACGATTGCTTTCTGTGCAGCAGTTACAAAACTTATATTCCGGCTATCACAAACTTTATACTGATGGTTCCAAAAGCGCTCAGGGTGTTGGTGCTGCTCTTTTTGACCCTTTGAACGATATCTCTGTTAAAATTAAGCTTAGAGGAGATTTCTCGATCATGAGAGCAGAGTTGTATGCCATATTCGAAGCTCTGCAATATATTCAAATCAAGAAATTTGACAGGGTTGTTATTTTAACGGATTCGAGGAGTGCTCTCCAACATCTTGTGCGTTGTGTTTCTGGGGCGCGTTGTACGCCGATTGCTTATCAGATACTTGATCTAATTATAAAATTACAGTCATTTGTTACACTTAGATTTCAATGGGTGCCCTCACATGTTGGTTTGAGAGGTAACGAAATAGCAGATCAACTGGCAAATGAAGCAGTTTGTGATGGTAGGGATGTACAATGTGAACCTTATTATACTGAAGTGTTTAGTAGTGTCAAAGGTTATTGTAAAGAAAGGTAGAAGGAAGTTTTTACGAGGTTTCAGTCACTAAAGGTATTTGGTACAGGACCCTTTTGGATGAACCACATTTTTTACCGTGGTTTGACTCTGCGAGCCTTACAAGAAAAGAACTTGTTTCCGCACTGAGGCTGCGTTCTGGGCACATTCCAGGAAACAAATTTTATCACATGATGGGTGTGAAACAGTCTCCTCTTTGTTTGACATGTAACAAGATTGATGATCTTAATCATATAATGCTGGAGTGTTCCCGGAATGCAGATCTGAGGGCTAGATTTATGGGTTCAGAAAATGGTAATAATGGTCAGCTAAATTGTTGGTTGGCAGACCCGCTATCCAGCAGAGCGGTTGCGTTGTACCGTTTTCTGACTATATCTGGTTAAATACATGTTTTTTAATTATATGAAAGATACCATGAGGCTGGCATAGTCACCAGATGACTGAAGCCTCGTTAAAAATTTTGAGAAAAAAAAAAAAAATGATCTCCTTAACGATCGCCAATACGGCTTCCGCCGAGGGCGATCGACGGGGGACCTCCTCGTGCATGCCACTCACTTATGGAGCGAGGCTATCGAGAGACATGGTGAAGCACTTGCCGTGTCTCTGGAAATCTCCAAGGCCTTTGACAGGGTCTGGCACGCTAGCCTTACTGGCAAGCTTCCCGCCTACGGGTTACCTGCTGGCCTTTGCAACTGGATTTCGGACTTCTTGAGTGAACGATCCATACAAGTGGTCTTAGAAGGCTGCTCCTCCGGACAACAGGCTATTGATGCCGGAGTTCCTCAAGGTTCTGTCCTGTCTGCAACCTTATTCCTGCTGCATATCAACGACATGTTGACACCCGATACCTTTGGGTACGCTGATGACAGCACGGTTGTTGACAGATATCTGTCCAGTGCAAGGGCCAACAGTGAAACAATCCAGTCTTGTCGGGAGTCCATAGTGGATCGTCTGAACTCATCGCTAAGGGTGATATCCGAGTGGGGCAATGCCAATCTCGTCAAGTTCAACGCATCCAAAACCCAGGCGTGTCTATTCTCGACAAAACGGAGTCCTTTTAACCTGGCTCCAACTTTCCGGGATGTATCCGTACCGATTTCTGACCATCTTCAGCTTCTTGGTATGAGCCTTACGTCCGACTTGAACTTTGGACGTTACATTGAGTCTCTGGCCACAACAGCTGCCAAAAAACTTGGTATCCTCTCGAAGGTGAGGCGATACTTCACACCGGGACAGCTATTGCAGTTGTACACAGCTCAAGTCCGATCGTGTATGGAGTACTGCTGCCACCTTTGGGACGGTTCAGCTAAATACCAGCTGGCTGCCTTAGACTCAATCGAGAAACGTGCTAAGAAGCTCATTGGAGACTCAGCACTGGTTGAGGCAAAACTACAGAACCTTGAGCACCGTCGCAGAGTGGCGTGCATGTCGGTATTTTACAGGATACATTTCGGGGAGTGCGCGTTAGCACTTCATGACCTTATACCCCCCTCCCCTTTCCATCTCCGGAGCACGAGGCGTGGACAGGGGTTCCACCCTTATGTCGTGGATATACCACAAATTCGCACGAAGCGGTTCGCTTCCACATTCTTAATGCGAACGGCTAAGGAGTGGAACTCCCTGCCGGCGGATCTGTTTCCGGAACAATATAACCTGGGCCTTTTCAAGGCGAGAGTGAATAGGCACTACATAGGTGAGTATGCTTCAACATAGTCCGCATCGTCACTTTCCACCAGGTGAGATGGCGGACAAATGCTCGCCTATATATATATAAAAAAAAAAAAAAACCCTCATTTAATCCCCTAGATTATGAGGAATATGGCTAGGGATGGAGATGATGATATTTATTTGTTCTTACCAGGTATAACCTCTGACTGGGCGCAAAGATGTTGACCGGACAAGACGGTGTAGAGAATAGACATGGACCGCCGGGAGTCAATTCTCGGTCACTTAGTGTTGCACACTCAGCTGCTGATCTTGAGGTAAGATATTTGATTCAAGATGCCACTTTTAATAACACAAGTAGTTCCTAGCCATCCCCCATTCCTCACATCCTTCCTAGCCATCCCTCCCGTTGTGTCTGCCAATCCTCCCATCCCTCTAATCCTTCCCTCCATCCCTTTGGCCCCTCCCACTGTTGCTACCGTTATCCACACGTCCCTTTGGTCCTGCCTCTGTCCCTCGCTACACCCCACAGTCACTTTGCTCACGTCCTTTCCGCCACCCCCTTTTGTCCCATTAGTCCCTCCTGTCCTACCTCCTGACATACTCCCGCCGTTCCGTCGCTTCCCGCCATACCCCCCGTCGTTTTTGTCCCTCCCGCCGTCGCGACGCTCCCGTCCTTCATTGCAATAGAGACGTTTTATAGACATTTTGCGAAAGGTACAATAAGTATGTTTGATTGCTGCTATTTCAAGTGTTCATTTACAAATATGTTGCCTCCAGGTACTCCGCGAAATAGAGCATGTTTATTTCTCGGAACCATCCGAGTTTGATGCTGGCCGCCATGTTCTGCTGCACGCGCCCACTCCGCCCACACCAGAGGCCATTGAGCAAACATTCACCAAGCTGAAGCGGCAACAACAGGTTTGTTCTCACACTTACAAGGGATTTTGCTACTTTGAATGCGATTGATCACGTCGTGTCGTTCAAGATTCGCTGGAAGCTGCGATTGCAAAAATCGCATAGTACCAAGCAAACAACAAACTTTTGAACCCACTTTCACTGTACCACCCTTGACCTTGACCACACTTATTTTGGCTAGCAGGAGTGACTTCTATTTTATTTGGAAACTGATGAAACGGAAATATAATTGTAATTTCCTCTAACAGGTCGTATCCGGCAAAGCTCTCCACCTCATATCCCAACAGCGAGACAACTGCGACCGCGAGTTTGCGGAAATACAGCAGATCCGCGAGCAACTTTCGCAAACCCTCGATACCTGTCGAAAAGCCAGAGAGCATCTACGCAACGCTTCCAACCACCTCACCATATCTACCTTCGTGATTTTAGCCAACTTTAGGAAGCGACAGATCATCAGGCAAGTCTTGAAATCTTTAGAATTGTTGAGGAGTTTAAGAAGCGTCGAAAAAGACGTCGCCGAGTTGCTGAATAAGAAAGAGTATTACGAGGCCATTGAGGTGATACAGAAAAGTCGTAAAGCAGCTGCGAATCATAAAGAATACACTTGTATTTCTGATTTAGCTAACAGGTTACAAGATACTTTGTACATGACAGAAGAAAAACTCGATTCTGTCTTAGCCAGTATGTGTTACAACTTTGATGAAAACACTTTTAGAAAGTTAAGGAAAGCCTACGCGTTATTAGGCAAAACTCAAACTGCTATGGAGCAACTTCATATGCATTACTCTTCTGCTGTGAATGAAGCTTCGACAAACGCTGTAAAAGTCTTTGTCAATGTAACAATAGAAATGAAATTTCAAGATATGTGTCAAGCAGTACCGACAACCAAAGCTCCCGTGTGTCTATTGAATTTATGTGAAAATCTGTTTTTGATTATGAAGAGTTATTATTTATTGGTAAACTGGCACACAAAACATGATGAGGAAGAAATATTACCAAGTTCAAATAATGTGCTTGATATAGAGCAGAATGTAAGCAGAGAATATATTAGACAGAAATTGAAAGCCGGCTTACAAAGAATATGGCATGATGTCCAAGGCAAAGTGTCTACGTTTTTGAGGAGTTCTGGCTTGGAGGAGTACCCATTTGAAAAGTTCATACAAATGTTAGGAATATTGAGAAAACTGACTCAAGTTGCTGAAGTTTTCTGCGGTGATAAGAGTGATATTTTACAAGATTTTATTAAAACACAGAGTGTGTCTTATATAAAGAATTATCATCGAGGTAGAATGGAAGAACTGAAACTATTTTTAGAAAACGAAGGTTGGGAACAGTGTCCTGTTAAGTCAACGTTTAATCTGCTAAATCTACAGGAGTTTAAACAGTTTAGAAAGTATTTAAATCCCCTAAAATCAGACACGTCTGTTGTTAAAAGTATGTCTGATGATGCTTCATCAATATCGCAAGACGATAGTGTTTATATCAATAAATATTTCAATGCAAAGACGAAAAGTTCTCCATTTGATATGTTCCGAAACGAAAATGTCACAAACGATGATATATTTGGTCTAGAGACAGAGCTAGAACCTAGTGACGATTCAGACGATGACGACCCAGATGAATTAAAAAGAGAATTTGTCGATGAAAACACTGATAAAGTGAATGAAATTCCGTCGAAAATTAAAGATAGTGTCATAGTCACAAACACAACTTTGTCAGTATTAAGAAACTGCGGCCAGTATTTACAAATATGCAGATATCTGCCACAAATATCTTTAGAAGTCGTTATGCTCATGAACCAACTTTTCGACTACTACTTCTATAGTGTACATTTATTTTTTACTGCTGATCTCGAAGTTGCTTCAACAACTTTGTACACTTCAAAGTTGAATGCAGTTCTAAAGCGTATTTCTAACAATATCGATACGAGTTCAAATGTAAATGAAGACGACATAAAGACGTTTATATGTCCTGAACTTCCGACCCACTTGGACTTGAAATCTGAGGATACTTTGCATGGATTAGCAGAGCGCATAGTCGCTGTAGAAAGCGTTATTTTCTTGGCGAAACAATACGAACTTCTTCAACCATATTTAGAATCTATAGTTGCGCCACATCAAAAGATGATTTTGGAACATTTTAAGGACAACACATTAGCCGTAGTCACCGAATTGAGGATGCCAGTGTATATGTGTTCGGCTTGTAAGGCTATAGACGCAAGATCAGCTCTAATCGCCATGTCGCAAGTACGGTGGGACGTCAAAAACGTAGCTGTTGAGCACAGTCCTTACGTAGACATGATGACTCGGAAGATTCAAGTGTTCGCGCTTCGATTAGAAAATATATCGAGCAAAGTGTCTTTAAACGTTGAAGTGTTGAACTCAATATGGTCTATGTTGTCGAAATTCATCGTCCACTTATTAGTAGAAGGTTTTTCTAACGCTACAAAATGTTCGAATGGAGGTAGAGGTCTTATGCAGTTGGATTACAGACAATTATTCGTGAAAATTGAGAAAATCTCTGGTCTAAAACCGGTTCCTTACCAAGACTATGTCGATAGGTATGTCAAAGCGTATTATCTACCAAGAACAGGTCTGGAAGAGTTTATTCTAGAGAGGACAGAGTATTCAAATAAACATTTACTAGCATTAGTGTCTAGTGCCTGTGAAAATAAAAAAGATAGACAAGCTTTGCAAGGCATGCTCGAAAGTAGAGATGCAAACACATAAAAAAATGTCTATAGTATTTCCAACTCAGTTTTAGAATAAAGGTAAACCAATTTTAGAAACAAGATCTTCGCGTAAAAGATATGAAATTTCTGAGTTAGCGTTAGTTTTAAACTGAGTTAGCATTATTATCGTCCATAAAATATGAATTGGCATTGGTATTTTTTAGCTAGAATTATAATATTACTGTAAGATATAATTTTACAAATCGTTTATGTTTTCACAAAAGCGTTAGGTTAGGTATATTGGCCTGAATCTGAATGTATTATTTTTGTTGGTGATATAAGGAATATCTCAAATATTTATAATCCCAACGGACAAAAACGTTAAGAAGTCTTATGAGGGTGTTATAAATTAACACGAAATTACATTGTATTCTATAAACATGAATTCTATACATAAATTATTATATTCTATTCCATAAAAGGGTTATTTAAAGGTACCGAAATTTAATCGAAATATTGTAAAATACAAACTGAATAGAAACCATATGACCGTTTATTTATAAAGCATTATGTTTTAAAAGTGCAGGGCACTGCTACAAAAATAAGTACTTATTTGTAAATAATATACATTTATTAAATTTTCCGATTTAGTTATCTATTTGTTATGTAATAAATATTTTTTGGGACCATTATATAACCCGAAGTACCTATTCAATGTATAAAGACATTAAAATAAGAATATACCTATATTATATTATCATTGAACTACTTTTACTTTTCTTTCTTCCCATAGTTTCATACACTGAATACATGAACTGATGAACTTGTCCCAAGGCAACGCCATAAGCCGAGGTTCGAGCCCTAGTGGGCGCCCTTAGGCAGTTGCTAATTCATTTAAGGGTGTAGATTGCGTGTAGCAACTCCCCGCCTTAGCCCGGTGACGCATTATATACACTTTGTAGTATTTTGCAAACAGGTCCATTAAATAATAAAAATAAAAATCAAAAAAATATGAACTTGCAAAGAACCCCCCACATAATGTTTTGGTCACACATTATTTTTACCTATTAATAAGTCCGTCACCTATAAGCTACATTATTTCAAGAAAATAAAAGTACATACATACATATAATCACGCCTTTGTTCCCTACTGGGGTAGGCAGAGCGTAAACGACCTAAACAAAGGTCGTTCCGCCACGTCTGACAAAGTTTTGAGGGTTATTTGAGATAGATTTGTAGGTATATTGCTGTAGTGACAGGTTGACAGCCCATCGCCTAAATTACAATATCATGAAACCCTCGGATCCCTTAACTGGTTTGTACAGCATGCCCGGGAGGAAATGCAGTTGGCACATTCTATTATTTATTATTATTTAACAGTTTATTGTACACAATAAAATACAAAGAACATATACATATAAAACAAAAACACAACAGGCACAGCTTATTTCTAAAAAGAAATCTCTTCCAGCAGACCTAGGCTAGTGAAATAGCATTCTGAGAGGCAGATACGACGTGTATGTTCTATGTTTTTCTCTCACTCCCAGGCCAGCATGGAAGAAAAGAAAAGTAGGTATGCACTAAATGCAAGAACTTCTTAGCGAGTGCATTCTCCAGTCGAACAGCGATCCGAATAATCCTGGTGTCAGTTTTCAAACCGCCTGAAGTATTTCCAATTCAGTTTTAGAATAAAGGTAAACAAAGTTATATGTGTTTTTATTCAAAAACACATAAAAAATAAATGATACGATTTGGCAAATTAGTTAGGTTAATAAAACTACTATTTCATTATGTTGTTATATACCAGGCCACTCAGAAAGTATTGCGATAAATAGTTTTTATATATGGCAGACTGGCCAGTTAGAATCTTTTTTGAAAATATGATTACTTGTTAGTAAAAATATGTGTGTTCCATTTTCAAAATTTCCCTCCACATTTTTTGCGAGCCAATTCAAAGAATCGTGTCTTACTCAAAAATGGATCTGCGCCGGGAACATTTTAGAGCTATGATTTTTTACGATTTCAAGTGTCGCCTGAAACCGGATGAATCGTTCGATAGACTTCAAATGGCATTTATGGATGAAAGCCCCTCCAAGGCAACCGTGTATCGTTGGTATAACGAATTTAGGCGCGGTCGACCAACCTTGGGGGATGAAGAAAGAAGCGGTCGCCCTTTGACGGCTATTACGGAAGAAAACGTGCTAGCAGTGAAAAATTTAATCCAAGATAATAGGCGAATTACATATCAGGAGATTCGGCACATATTAAAGATTGGATCGGGAAGCGTTCACGAGATTCTACACGGGCATCCTCGCGTGAGGAGGATAGTATCGCGCTGGGTGCCGCACTACCTCACCGACGCTCAGAAGCAGGCCCGGGTGGAATGGCGT
Organism: Scrobipalpa costella; assembly: GCA_949820665.1. Lineage (NCBI taxonomy): Eukaryota > Metazoa > Arthropoda > Insecta > Lepidoptera > Gelechiidae > Scrobipalpa > Scrobipalpa costella. The sequence continues at coordinate 6,858,253 of OX463304.1, read as the reverse complement.
GCACGCCCGCGTGATATGCTGAACAAATTTGAAGCAGGCTCGTCTCGGCGTGTTTACGACATCGTAACAGGTGATGAGTCCTTGATTTATCAATACGATCCAGAAACCAAGCGCCAGTCGACAGTTTGGGTGTTTCAAAATGAACCAACGCCTACCAAAGTGAAGCGATCTCGAAGCGGGGGGAAGATTTTGATCGCCAGCTTTTTTAATTTGACTGGCCACTTGGCCTCAATTCCCTTACGAGATCAAAGAAGCATTAACGCCGAATGGTATACTACCAAATGTTTACCAGAAGTTTTTTCTGTTGTGAGCAACAAGCGACCAAACACACAGGGCTCCGCGGACAACTGCTCCACCACGACAATGCGCCTGCACACACCGCGCTCAAAACGAGGGACTTCCTGGACAGCACACCAGTCAAACTCCTGGGTCACCCTCCTTAGAGCCCTGATCTAGCACCGTGTGACTTCTTTTTATTTCCAAAAATAAAAAATCAGCTCGAGGGGATAAAATTTTCGTCGCCGGAAGATGCGCTGGCTGCGTTCGAGCAGGCTGTAAACGAGGTGTCTACGGCGGACTGGAAAAAGTGTTTTGAAAACTGGTTCAGACGCATGAATCTTTGTATAGAGGCTGGTGGAGAGTACTTTGAAAAGATTTAATAAAAATATATGTACCTGTAGAACAATTTTTTTCAGTGTCGCAAATCTTTCTGAGTGTCCCACGTATAATAGCTAAAACTTATTTTAGAAACAAGATATTCGACTAAAAGACATGAAACTTTGTTTACCTTTTTTCTAAAACTGAGTTAGAAATACTATAGTAGCGCAGCTATAAGGCCTCTGACATGGTTAGAGTAACGACCACTATCAAAGACAGTGACCGGGACCGACAGCTTAACGTGTCCTCGGAAGCCCGGCCTCCTTTTACTTTTCGGACAATCAGGTGATTCAGCCTGCAATGTCCTAACCAAACTGGGGAAAACCTCACAAAGTGATAATTGTCAAAAAACAACTTTGTGTTCTCCCCTGGGTATCGAACCCAGGCCCTCCGAAACGTAAGCCCATGGCTCTGACCACTAGACCACGGGGGCAGTGTAAGAACTTACTAACGATCAATATTGAAAAATCTAATTTAAAATTCAAGATGACAAATGTAAAACAGTTATAGAGTAGTGACCTTTCTAGTAATTTGATAACAAATAATGAGCGCTATTTTTGTGTTTACCTTCGCGTAGGAGTCGTTTCTGTTTTAAAATTCTATTTCAACGGCGCCTAAAAATACTTAAGTTAGTCATTCAAATTATTATTTTACAACACATACATACTGTCACGCCTTTATCCCTAATGGGGTAGGCAAACAAATGTCATTCCGCCACGTCTGACAAGTTTTGAAGTATATTGATGTAGTAACAGGTTGTCAGACCATCACCTAAATTACAATATACTGAAACCCCCGAATCCCTTAGCTGGTTTTCAGAGGATGCCAAGGAGGATTTTATGTTTTTTATCGTAGTGAAACAAGGAACCACCCATTTAACAAATGTCATACATAATTAGTCACGCTTTTATCAATTACTACGGGGTAGGCGAGTGTCAACACTCTAGTTTTTCGCTACGTCTGACAATCTGAAAGATATCGCTTTAGTGCCCACAGCATTACACCGGAAACCGCGATTCACTGCACCTTCTGGTTTCTAAAGTAAGCACGGGAAATGGCTGGGTATTATTATTCCTGAAAGAAAATATTCTCTTTCGATAACAGTCAAGAGAAAGAAATCGATCGGCGGATCGAGAACGCCTGTAAAGCGTCTGATCTTTAAAGCTATATATAAAGGGAGATCTCCCTCTCTCAGTAAAACGAAAACTCATCGACATGTGTCATCCTAACCTACGGTGCACAAACTTGGTCCAAACTCAAGGTTTGCTAAAGAGCTATGGAGCGCAGCGTCCTTGGTGTCAAACGAACGGATAGAGTGCGCAACACTACCCTCGGAGCAAAGACAGGCATAGTTGACTGTCTGTTAAGACTGCCAAAAATTAAAATGGGAATGGGCCGGACATGTTTGTCGGATGCACCCCCCGGAACGTTGGGCAAAAATCATCACCGAACAGTGGATATCTCAAAATGGCTTTCGCCGGAGGGGTAGGCCCCAAAACGATGGCGTGACGATTCTGACGCCTATATAAAAGAGTGGGCGATAGTGGCACTAGACCGTAAACAATGGAAGACCGGGGGGGAGGCCTTTGCCCAGCAGTGGGATCAAATTGGCTAGTAATAATAGAAACGAAAGAAAATTTATCAGTTTGTTGTTTTTAGTTTGCGGGAAATTACCCCTTAGACCCGGTATAAGTCGCAGATGAAAAGTAGGTTATGAATAAAATATAAAGTGACGTGCTCGACTGACAACATAACACCTTCAAAACTCATTGAATTTTCCCAAACTTTCGCGTTTCTTGTTGTCCAAAGTTTAACAAAGAGATTTTCAAGTTGAAGCCCTCTGACTTCCCTCTGCCCTATTTCATTGTTTTTTGAAGGTTCTCTTTGATTTGCAAGTTAGGTAAGAATTTAAAATAGATGGAAGAATGGATTTCTAATAAGTAGGTAGCTTTCGTAGAATTCAAAGTAAGCTCTACATGGCTAGTTCATGCAATATTAATTCTGTTTATGCGACGTATTTATCAATGGGTAGTTAGTATACCTAATATGTCGTATAATTTTATATAATAGAATAGAAGTCAAACAGGATGATCTGCGTTCTAATGCTGGACTGGGAGCGAGAGAAAAACAGAATGTGCCAGCTGCATTTCCTCCCGGGTTTGCTGTAAAAACCAGCTAAGCGATCCGAGGTTTTCAGTATATTGCAATTTAGGCAATGGGCTGACAACTTATCACTATCCAAATCTATCTTAACCCTCAAAACTTCGTCAGACGTGGCGGAAGGAACTTTGTTTAGATTTATTGCGCTCTGCCTACACCTTTGGGTGATAAAGGCGTGATTATATGTAGTATGAGCCACATAGCATGGTTCCTGTGACTGGAAATATGACTATACACTCCTTAATTCACCTGCCATATGCCATGTCGAGTATAGAAAATATCTTCTGAATATACAAGGTGGCGCAAAAGAAGTCATCCGATGTTGTTTGGCTCTCATTTTTTTTCTAAATGAAAAACTTCGAATCTGTTTTTTGATTATATTTATTTGCACCTTTAGAATTTTACTGGTCAAGTCGAGAAGATGATATCGGCCAAATGGGCGCCGTTACAATTGATTGCCATACGGGCTCGTTTTATGGCATTTTTCATCACTTCGGCGAGAACTTCGGGCGACAGATTCTCGCACTCGTGTCGAATGTTGTCTTTGAGGGCTTCCAAGGTCTCAGGCTTGTTGACGTAAACACGAGACTTCAAAAAACCCCATAAAAAGAAGTCCGGGACCGTTAAATCGGGCGATCTGGCCGGCCAGTGCAAATCGCCAAAACGAGAGATTAGGCGACCCGGAAATGCCGCCTTCAGAATGTCGGTTGTGGCTCGTGCAGTGTGCGCCGTTGCCCCGTCCTGTTGGAACCACATGTCCTCCAGTCCCAATTCGTCCAATTGCGGCAGAAAAAATTCGGTCAACATGGCCCTATAGCGCGCACCGTCCACTGTTGTCGTTTGACCCGCGGCGTTCTCGAAAAAAAATGGCCCGATGACTCCTCCAGCGTGAACAGCGCACCACGCAGTCACTTTGAGCGGGTGTAACGGCTCCTCGTGCATCACTCGTGGATTCTCGGTGCCCCAGAAGCGATAATTTTGCCGATTCACGTAACCGCTGAGGTGGAAATGAGCCTCATCGCTCATGATGATTTTGGTCGAAAAATTGTCCAATTCTTCCTCGAGATTGAGGATGGCTTGGGCGTAGGTTACGCGCGTTTGGCGGTCGGCAGGCAGCAGCTGATGCACGGTCTGGACTTTGTAAGGAAACATCTTCAAGTCTCGCACCAAAATTCGCTGCAAGGACCGCCGGCTGAGGCCCAATTGCGTGGCACGTCGTCTGGTCGATGTTTCGGGGCTCACTTCAACGTCCTCGGCTACAGCGGCGATATTCTCGGCAGAACGGGCGCTCCGGGGCCGGCCACTCTTAGCAACGTCTCGTGTGGTCCCATACTCTTCAAGGTTGGTGGCTAAACGTCGCAGTGTTTGCGCAGTCGGTGTCGGACGGCCGGGGAATCGGCGACGGAATTCGCGCTGCGCCAACACCACAGACGAATTGTTACTCAAAAAAATAGACACGATTTTTCCGCGTTCTTGGGGAGTGTATCGCTCCATGGCTTGTTCACTTGTATTCTGCATCTGTCTAGTCCACAAATGTCAAAACAGATTTGACATTGGCGGCCATTTGCAAAAATGAGAGCATCTTCCAATAGGGTGATTTCTTTTGCGCCACCTTGTAGTAGTAGGTCCAGCTATGCGTATCCGTTTTATAACATTGCGTTATCAATACTTACTAATTTTGCGGCCTCTAAACGGCTTTTTCATACAACTTTAAAGGAAGTCAACCGCAAAGCAATATGTTTGTAATATTGTAAAAATTTAACCTCTGCTAGTAAGCAAAGAAAAAGCAGTTTACGGGCCGCAAAACGCGTTGGGATCGAAATCGAACTGTAGGCTGATGTGCCTGGTATAGAGAACCATACATACATATAGTCACGCATTTATCCCTAATGGGGTAGGCAGAGCGTACACAACCTAAATAAAGGTCGTTCCGCCACGTCTGATGAAGTTTTGAGGGTTATTTAAGATTGATTTGTAGGTGTGTTGCTTTAGTGACAGTTTGTCAGGTATAGACAATCATTTCCAAATAATAAGCGATAGAATATCATGCTATTGTCAAATATCGTTCGAATAATGACCCTCACCCAATTTCTGAAGGCTCTTCTTATATTGGGTCGCAGTAAGCTTTGAGTGGCAGTTTTGTGCTGCGTCCTCGCTGTATCAAATAACCAAGCGTGATTGTGACGCTGTCAGTGTTGCCGCTAAAACTAATAAGCTAACATACATACATATAGTCACACCTTTATCTCTAATGGGGTAGGCAGAGCGTAAACGACCTAAATAAAGGTCGTTCCGCCACGTCTGACAAAGTTTTGAGGGTTATTTAAGATGGATTTGTAGGTATATTACATTGCTAACAAACCAATGTAAAGACTAAAAATATAGGAAAATTATTTAAATCCACCGCTTTACATTGGATAAGATCAGTGTCGAAGAAAGAAGGAACTCTTTCTTCATTTCACTAAGTTCTCTACTCTACCAAACTGCATCTGTGGTCTAGCTGTCTGAGTCATGGGCTATCGTCCCGGAGGTCCCGGGTTCGATTCCCGGCGGGGGACAAGGACAATGACTTTGTGTTGTTGTTTCTAGTTTGGTTAAGATATTGCAGGCTGATCACCTAATTGTCTGAAAAGTAAGATGATCCGTGCTGTCGGATGGGCATGTAAATAGTCGGTCCTGCGTCTAATTACTCTCTGGTCGTGTCAGTCAATCTGTCCCATCAGTATAAGAGATTGAAGGAATAGAGTGTGCACCTGTGTGTAGCGCGAACACTTGGGCACTAAAACTAGTCCTGCGTAGTTGGCCGGTCTCCGGAAGATTCACCACCAAAATACGGTGGGGCTTTTTTTTTACTCTACCAATCACTTTTTTATAAAAATTCAAAAAAATATTACTACTAAACTATTTATGTCAAGAATATTTCCATTTGAAGATATTAGTTTCATACAGAGTGTAAGGTACACCGTCCCGCAAACTGGTAGGGGTTGTTAAGTCAACGAAACTAAACAACTTTCACCAGGATTTTTTTGCAGGAAGTGAAAATAAAAATTTGGTTTTCCATTCAAATTGTCTGATCGAGGTGGTCATTTTGTATGCGTCGGTAATTTTATTTTCATATCCTGAATGAATTTCTCGGTAAAAGTTGTTCAGTCTCGTTGACTGAGCAACCCCTATTAGTCTGCGAGACCCTTAAACCCGATATGGGGCACAAAAATGGCCCAAATGTGGCAAATTCAATCAAATGGCAACTCTGAATGCTGACGAACTAAAATGTCTCCCTATATCTCCTTGTAACGGTAGGCTAGCGTGGGAATCGTAACAGCTTGCAGTCCCTTTCCGGCTCAATCGTTAAAGTTACATCTTCATATCTACAGAAATAACTGCCTCCGTGGTCTAGCGGTCAGAACCATGGGCTCTCGATCCGGAGGTCGAGGGTTCGATTCCCAGGGGGAACACAAAGTTGATATTTGTCAATTTATCACTTTGTGGGATTTTCCCCAGTTTCGTTAACACCATGCAGGCTGAATGGCCTGATTGTTTGAAAAAAAGATTACGTGCTTTGGGGGGCCAGTTAAGCCGTCGGTTCCGGTCGCTGTCTTTGATAGTGGTCGTTACAAAAACCACGTCAGAGGCCTATAGCTCTGCTACTAGGCGGTTGCAAAACTCTAACACCAGGGTTCATCCGGTCGATCGACTCGATACCCACACGACAGAAGAAGAAGAAGAATACGCCTATGCGTTATATAAAACGTATGTATAAAACGGCTACGGTATAGACTACGACTTAACCTAGCCGTACGTAGCTGTTTTCCTGAAGTAGAATGTTATTATTTAACAATTTATTGTACACAAAAAAACATCATAAACACAGGACATAAAAAACAAAGACACAACAGGAACTGCTTATTTCTAAAAATAAATTTCTTACAGCAGACCTACAGAAGTGATAATTTTAAAGATACGCGGATAAAACGCCATAGTCGTTTAAACGTTTCATAGTCTCAGCTATGATGATGATGATGATAATGATCCTCCCGACCGATTTCGGCCATGGCGACTACTTCGACTCTTACTCGGTGCGGCGCTCGTGCGCCCTAAAGTGGCTCACGTAGCCGATTTTCGCCTTGAACTTCCGTGCACACTTAGGGCACGTGAGTACACCTTGCTCATAATGATATGGAATAGCAGCAGGCTGGCGGGACTTCAGCTCATCGCGTTTCGTATCGAGGTCAACTTTACGTTGTTCCTCAAAATCGCTGACTCGCTTCTGTACCAGTCTTACCTATAATAGTATGACAGAGATACATACACACAAATACACACACACACACACAAACACACACATAATCACGCCTTTATCCCTAATGGGGTAGGCAGAGTTTAAACAACCTAAACAAAGGTCGTTCCGCCACGTTTGACAAAGTTTTGAGGGTTGTTTAAGATAGATTTGTAGTTATATTGCTGTAGTGACAAGTTGTCAGCCTATCGCCTACATTGCAATATACAGAAACCCTTGGATCCCTTAGCTGGTTTTTACAGCATGCCCGGGAGGAAATGCAGTTGGCACATTCTATGTTTTTCTCTCGCTCCCAGTCCAGCATGGAAGAACAGAGATACATGAACACACACAATCGTTTTTCACTTTGATGTGAAGGTAATCTTTCCGACCGCGATTTTCCTGTCATTATGAATCGTTCACCAGTTTTTCTGGCGCACGCCTGACGCTTAAGCACCCCGTTGGAGATTTTTTGCAGCCTGGCAGTCGCACAAGCAGATGCAAGCGACTTCAAATTAATCAAACGAACTGTCAACAAAGAAAAGCAGTGAAAAACCTGTGGCTGTTAATTACTCATGTCATGATGTGTCTCTTGCAGTCAGTCAAGAGCTGCGACAGTGGCGCCATCAGTTTTAAATTTATTGTGCCTGAAATACAAACATTTTCATGAGTATTTTACGATTGGCGAAAATCGCAACTATTTTATAATCCATGCATACATAAATAAAATCACGCCTTTATCCCTTACGGGGTAAACAGAGCGTAAAACGCCTCGTAACAGGCGCTTTCACCACGTCTGACAAAAATTGAGGGCAAATTTTAGATTTTAATGATTTGTATTCTTGTAGTGACAGGTTCTCAGCCCATCGCCTAAATTACAATACACTGTAACCCTCGAATCCCTTTTGCCTACTTCTACAGCATGCCCGGGAGGAAGGGCAGCTGGAACATTCTATGTTTTTCTATCTCTCCCAGTCCAGCATGGAAGAAAAATCCATTATATAATAATTCACACTTAGCATAAAAGCTATGTATTGGCCACTTTTAGCACATTTGCAATACATAGCTTTTATGCTTAGTGTGAATGATTATACATATGTATAATGGACGGAGTTTATTACTATTGAAGACGCTACCTATTCTCTGCAAACACGTTAAGTAAAATATAATAAAATTATTTATTAGCTTCAATTAAAACTAACACGTCGGTAGGATCGACGAACGTTGAACCCTCTAGTCAATTTGAATCGTCTAAAAATGTTTCTGATTCTGCTATTGCTTGTAATTGTAATTCAGCCTAGATTAGAACAATGTAACAAAGTGATACTTCTATTTCCATGCTGGACTGGGAGGGATATAAAAACATAGACCGTACCAGCTGCATCTCCTCCCGGGCATGCTGTAAAATCAGCTTAGGGATTCGAGGGATACAGTATTCAATACTACCTAAACCTAATACTGAGTATTGTAATTTAGGTGTTTATCGGACAACCTGTCACTATAGCAATATACAAATCTATATGGAACCCTCAAAACTTGCCAGACGTGGCGGAACGACCTTGTATAGGTCGTTTATGCTCTGCCTACCCCATTAGGGACAATGGCGTCATTATATATATGTATGTAACAGAGTGATAATAATCAGCCCTCCCCCCGTGGGAATCGAACCCGTGACCTCTGGATTAAGAGCTCAAGGTTTCCTACACGTTAGATAGACGATTTTGCTCCGGGTTTCTGATAACAGCTAATTCCTAAGGGCTATCGGAAATTGGGTGAGGGTCGTTAATTATCATTAAGGCTATCCTGAGGGTATTTAGGATAGATAAAGTTCTGCTATGTCAGCAGGGCCAGGGTCATACAAGCTCAAATAGAGTTAATCTTGTTCCATGCTGGCCTGGAAGCGAGAGAAATTTTTAAATTTGCCAGCTGCATTTCCTCCCGGGTATGCTGTAAAAACGCTGCTGATCCGAGGGTTTCAGTATATTGTAATTTAGGCGACCTAAAAATCTATCTTAAATACCCCTCAAAACTTTGTCAGACGTGGCGGAACAACCTTTGTTTAGGTTGTTCACGTTCTGCCTACCCCATTAGGGATAAAGGTGTGATGATATGTATGTAGGTGGGACACTCAGAAAGATTTGCGACACTAAAAAAATTGGTCTACAGGTACATATATTTTTATTAAATCTTTTCAAAGTACTCTCCACCAGCCTCTATACAAAGATTCATGCGTCTGAATCAGTTTTCAAAACACTTTTTCCAGTCCGCCGTAGACACCTCGTTTACAGCCTGCTCGAACGCAGCCAGCGCATCTTCCGGCGACGAAAATTGTATCCCCTTGAGCTGATTTTTTATTTTTGGAAATAAAAAGAAGTCACACGGTGCTAGATCAGGGCTGTAAGGAGGGTGACCCAGGAGTTTGACTGGTGTGCTGTCCAGGAAGTCCCTCGTTTTGAGCGCGGTGTGTGCAGGCGCATTGTCGTGGTGGAGCAGTAGTCCGCGGAGCCCTGTGTTTGGTCGCTTGTTGCTCACAACAGAAAAAACTTCTGGTAAACATTTGGTAGTATACCATTCGGCGTTAATGCTTCTTTGATCTCGTAAGGGAATTGAGGCTAAGTGGCCAGTCAAATTAAAAAAGCTGGCGATCAAAATCTTCCCCCCGCTTCGAGATCGCTTCACTTTGGTAGGCGTTGGTTCATTTTGAAACACCCAAACTGTCGACTGGCGCTTGGTTTCTGGATCGTATTGATAAATCCAGGACTCATCACCTGTTACGATGTCGTAAACACGCCGAGACGAGCCTGCTTGAAATTTGTTCAGCATATCACGGCACCATTCCACCCGGGCCTGCTTCTGAGCGTCGGTGAGGTAGTGCGGCACCCAGCGCGATACTATCCTCCTCACGCGAAGATGCCCATGTAGAATCTCATGAACGCTTCCCGATCCAATCTTTAATATGTGTTGAATCTCCTGATATGTAATTCGCCTATTACCTTGGATTAAATTTTTCACTGCTAGCACGTTTTCTTCCGTAATAGCCGTCAAAGGGCGACCGCTTCTTTCTTCATCCCCCAAGGTTGGTCGACCGCGCCTAAATTCGTTATACCAACGATACACGGTTGCCTTGGAGGGGCTTTCATCCATAAATGCCATTTGAAGTCTATCGAACGATTCATCCGGTTTCAGGCGACACTTGAAATCGTAAAAAATCATAGCTCTAAAATGTTCCCGGCGCAGATCCATTTTTCAGTAAGACACGATACTTTGAATTGGCTCGCAAAAAATGTGGAGGGAAATTTTGAAAATGGAACACACATATTTTTACTTACAAGTAATCATATTTTCAAAAAAGATTCTAACCGGCCAGTCTGCCATATATAAAAACTAATTATCGCAATAGAGTGGCCTGGTATGTATGTAATCTTGTTACGCGAGAATAAGGAGAGACGACACATAAACCCTGTAAGGTGATTCATTTCCTGAAAAAAAAGAACATGTGAAAGTTGTATAGTTTCGTTGAATGGACATGCTCTATCAGTTCGCGGGACACTGTCCCTTACACCCCGTATATAGAGCATACAAACATTTCACACGAGTGGGATTTGAATTTACTATTTTAATATAGACTATTAATGAAACTCTATAAAGTTTGTCTTTGTAAAATCTCATAGAATTTATTTTTCTATTTTACTGTGATTGTAGAAGAAGCGGCGGAGGTTTTAGAAGCTCACATCGTAGCATCTCTGACAAATAAGTGCCAGCATCTCATTCTAATAGGTAAGTTGTGCATACATACATATAATCACGCCTTTATCCCTAAAGGGGTAGGCAGAGCGTAAACTACCTAAGCATAGGTCGTTCCGTCACGTCTGACAAAGTTTCGAACCAGCGTTCCTTAAACTCTCTATTTTTGGCAACCACAGCTATATTAATTAAGACGTAAACTAAATTTTGACTTCGATCTGAACTTCATTCACAATCTCACTTGAGTGACTGGGAACAATTATCTTTTTAATCCATGCACACTCAAAATAGAAATCCATTCGGGTCTTTCTTTCTCTACGGTCTTATAAACAAAATTATGATAAGTAAGGTTATCCCAGTGTTTTCCGCATTTTATACAGATAACTGGGTTTTCCTATTAAATCCTATGCTCTTTTCGCAAGTAATTCAAGATGAATCAAAAGATACGAAGAAACTCGTAAATTTTCTTGAATGTAAAAAGTTATTCGATTCCTTAGGCCCGTTTTGATGAACAGCACTTGAGACCGACAGAAAGTTTGAGTTCGTATCAGAAATGTCATTTCAGTACAATATGGCTTTTCAAATCCATACTTAATATTTCTCTCAATCATAAGATCGGTTTATAAATACGAGGCTTAGCGTCCTTAGCGATTTACAGATCTTTTGATTGCTTGTACGTGATTTGTAGTCTTTTCGACTGGGTGATAATGGGCGACTAGAGTTTCCGAAATCTCTGACAAAATAACTCTTGTAATGAAATAAACAGCCATCGTTTGATGTTATACCAGGTGTAAGGGACAGCGTCCCGCAAACTGATAGGGGTTGCTCAGTCACAGCATAACTGGCGGAACTGAAGTTTAGGTTTTTTGCTTTAAGTAGTAAGTTTTCCCGTGGATATAAAATGTTTCCCCCCCAAATTCAGGTTTACAAGGTACACAGTTATACCGCGCTCAATCCTTTCTGGCAGACGGCGTACTGAAACATATAACGCCTGTATCCCTAATGGGGTAGGCCGAGCGTAAACGACCTAAACAAAGGTCAGTCCGCCACGTCTGACACAGTTTTGAGGGTTATTTAAGATAGATTAGTAGGTATATTGCTGTAGTGACAGGTTATCAGCCCATCGCCTAAATTGCAATATACTGAAACCCTCGGATCCCTAACATACCAATAACAGTATATTTCCTATAAAAACAAAGGTAAGATTTTTGTTTGTTGCTTTTGTCCATCTGCTACCTCTAATAAGCACTTCGTAATAGACGTAAAGTTCGAGATCTTACATTCCTATTTAAGACCCTGAATAATGTGTTTGACTCATCGGAGATTCTCGCTCGCATTGGTTTGTCTATCCCTTACCATTATCCACGTTCAGCTATTAGTGCTATACTTAAAAGACCATCTTTCCGAACCAACTTAGGTAGAAATTCGCCAATTTCACGAATTTGCACCACATACAATGAACTTAGTGCCAAGTTGGATATCTTTAACGATAGTTTGGAATGTTTTAAGAGGAAGGTCAGCAAAATTGTAACATGACATTTAATTATATTGGATATCTTTAACGATAGTTTGGAATGTTTTAAGAGGAAGGTCAGCAAAATTGTAACATAACATTTAATTATATTGTAGATTTTTCATAAAATTTTAAATTGATTTTATAATTTGTTTTCTCTTTTGAAAAAGACTTGATGTATTTTTTATTTTATTTTATTTTTATTTTGTCATCTTATAACTTAAATTCTTTAATTTACTGTATTACATTTTAAGAATGCTGTGTTCACCTGTTATTGGTACTCATATCAGGCTGTGTCCTATTGTTTGTATTTTCTTATATGTCTTTTGTAATATGTGTACTGTTGGTGTTCCATTAAAAAATAAATAAATAATAAGCAGACAGAAATAATAAATACATTAACAACTAATTAAAAGATATAAGCAAATGTTTCTGTACGCGGAAGATCAGCGCTGTGGCGGTGTTTTACACCATCTGAGCGCGACCCATTTGTCGCCTTAGAACATATTTTTAACCATAAAAATGTTTAGTGTTTGTAAATTAATAGCAAATATATATTTTCTATTTTTTTTTCTTATGCTGTCTGCCAGAATGGTTGGAAGCGCGGTATAGAAATCAAAACGTGGCGCAAGTGGTTTTCAGTATACTCGGGCCCGTATTTTTAATCAGCTCTCGAGTCTGACATCTAGTTTGAGTTCGCATCAGAAATATCATTTCAATACTAAACGACCTGTCAAATCCAAACTTAATATTGCTCTTGAGATCGCTTTATAAATACCTATACCATACCTTATAGAGCCTAGGTTATGTTTTTTTTATTAGGATGATACGCAACCTAATTCATATTGGATGCCTCCGTGGTCTAATGATCAGAGCTATGGGCTCACGATCCGTAGGTTATGGGTTCGATTCCAAAAGGTGGAACACAAAGTTGATGTTTGTCAATTTATTACTTTGTATTTTCCACACAACGGGCTGATCACCTGCTAATCTGAAAAGTGAGATGATCCATGCTGTCGGATGGGCATGTAAATAGTCGGTCCTGCGCCTGATTTATCTCTGGTCGAGTCAGTCAATTAGTCCCATCAGAATAAGAGATTAAAGGAATAGAGAGTGCAGTTGGGTGTAGTGTAAACACTTGGGCACAATAAACTAGTCTCGCGCAGTTGGCGAATGTCTGGGAAATTGGCGGCTATCACCAAAAATCGGTTGGGAGGACTGTAAATAAGGTGGTATAAATAATTGGAATCGACTTTCTCTTCAGAATCTTCTCTTAGCTGTCGCTTAAAATGACACCACCAGCGAAGACTTGACGCGGAAATCCGGGAAGGCTTTTTACGAACCGACGATAAATCTTATTGCATTCGCTCTAGAGAGACCTTCAGTTTAGGAATCATATTCCATTTAACGTTTATAACAAGAGCTTGTAAAAATGCTTATCCATTTATATTTAACGAGTCATACCTTACGGGTTTGGTAGAGCGTCAATAGTCTAAACCAGTCAATAGGGCGTTCGTTTTTGAAAATTCTGATAATATTTAGAATTATTCGGATAGGATTGTTCTCCAGTGATGAGTAGAGTCAAAGTCAATTGATGCGGTATGTCCAGAAATGACCATGTAGAGCGTTATTTAGTAAGCCGTTGATGTTCTGCCTTACTCGTAAGGATTACCATAAACTTGTGGATACTGCGTTGAAAGTAAAAGATAAGATAAGATAAAAATACTTTATTGCACGTAAGAAAACAAACCATACAACACAACAGATAATAACAAAAAACATGTACAACATAGGCGGCCTCATTGCTAAGGTAGCAATTTCTTTCATGCAACCTTTGGGCGAAAGAAAACTGCGTAAAGAGCTGACAGAACGTTCGCATTCAGATAAGCCACAGGACTATTACTCTTAGTCAAACAAAAAATATCTAAGACTATTACTCAAAAAATATATAAGAGTAATTATAATAGTTATAAAATAGCTTCAACGGTCTCCGATCCGGTACCAACTGAAAACCAGCGCCACGGCTCCGGCTATGGCATTATGCTGAGTTGGAACCGTTTCGGTATAGTTGTAAGGTCTTTATTTACTTTAGTTCTTGTCACCTTTTTACTGCAATACATACATACATACATAAATCACGCCTTTATCCCTTACGGGGTAGGCAGAGCGTTTAACGCCTCGTAAAAGGCGCTTTCGCCACGTCTGACTAAAATTCAGGGCAATTTTAGATTGTAATATGTATTGCTTCAGTGACAGGTTGTCAGCCCATCGCCTAAATTACAATACACTGTAACCCTCGAGTCCCTTTTGCTGTCTTGAACAGCATGCCCGGGAGGAAGGGCAGCTGGAATATTCTATGTTTTTTTATCTCTCCCAGTCCAGCATGGACTGCAATTATGCCGAATAAATGATTTTTCTTTCTTTCTTTCTTCCAACAAGTCTAAAGTCCCAGTCGTAGAGAGTTTCGGGTGGTTTAGAGACTTTAGACTGATCCTGTGGGGTTTACTGACAGTTTAATTATCAAGATCTTATAAAAGTTTTTCAGGTTTTTAAAAGTTTTATTTTATCGCGGCTTCCTTTCTTTCTTTATTTGCCGACAAGTTTTGCTTTTCTCTCCATAAATATAGATATATGGAGAGAAAAGCAAAACTCGTATTTACAATCTTACAGTAGTAGGCAGACTATTATATCTATATATATTCTTTATTGCATTAAAATACAAGAAATGAAGTTTACAGAAAGGTATGCAAGGGCGAACTTATGTCTATGAAGAGATCTCTTTCAGCTAACCCACTGGCAGTTGAGAGAATGAGAAACATTTTAAGGGCAAGAAAAATACAATGCAAATACCATTCACCCACATTTAAATGAGATTTCCCGTCGGAATCAAGTATTTTCCTGCGGTAGCTTATATCCATTCCAGGAGTAATTCTACATACATACATACATATAATCACGCCTTTATCCCTAAAGGGGTAGGCAGAGCGTAAACGACCTAAACAAAGGTCGTTCCGCCACGTCTGACAAAGTTTTCAGGGTTATTTATGATAGATTTGCAGGTATATTGCCGTAGTGGCAGGTTGTCAGCCTATCGCCTAAATTGCAATATACAGAAACCACCGGATCCCTTAGCTGGTTTTTACAGCATGCCCGGAAGGTAATGCAGCTTGTAAATTCTATGTTTTTCTCTTGCTCCTAGTCCAGCGAGGAGTAAATCTAAGTAGAATCATTTCGATAATTGACACGAGGAAGAAGAAGAAGGAGTAAATCAAAGTATACGTATGCCAAGTTCATCTTGATCAGTCTAGTGGTTGAAGTGTTATTGAATAACATACATTCAAACACCCAAACTTACTTATAGTAGCATAGCATTAGTAGAACCTACTAATATCATTAGTAGAATAGAATGCTGGACTGGGAGCGAGAGAAAAACATAGAATGTGCCCGCTGCATTTCCTCCCGAGTATGCTGTAAAAACCAGCTAAGGGATATAAGGGTTTCACTATATTGTAATTCAGGCGATGGGCTGACAACCTGTCACTACAGCAATATCTACAAAACTATCTTAAATAACCCTCAAAACTCTTTGTCAGACGAGGCGGAACAACCTTTGTTTATGTCGTTTACGCTCTGCCTACCCCATTAGGGATAAAGGCGTGATTATATGTAGTGTAGAATAGGATAGGTTTTTTTTATTATTACACTAGCCTACACTGTCCCACTGCTGGGCAAAGGTCTCCAATATTATCCCACTTATCCTATCCTTGGATTAGTGTGATAATATTATTTTCTGTATTAATTAGTTTTATATTTTTATTTACTTTGTATTTCGAGGAAAACCAACAGCTATTAATATAAGAATACTTAAAATTAATACAAGACAGAAAGCCAATTACAGGTTTTCACCAATAGAATTGTGACCTTGGACACCATAACACAATGTAACAAGTCTTAGTCAACATTCGCTCCCGCTGTCACCGTGGCCATGGCCTAAAACCCACGTAGACCCGCTAGAAGGTAAATTTAGAATCAATATTCATTTTTTAGTCATAAAACGATTGTCGTTGGCTGGGGCTGTATCGATTTCCTTGTGTAAAACATGCTTCACGTCTAGCTGGCAGGTTAACTTTATTTACCTTATAAGATATCTGAGAGTTCATATAAAATGACATTTATTGCATACAATTTGTATGAATGACAATCAACAACATCATGACTGCCTCCGTGGTCTAGTGGTGTGGAGGTCCTGGGTTCGATTCCCAGGAGGGAACCTAAAGTTGATATTTGTCAATTTATCACTTTGTGAGGTTATCTCTAGTTTGGTTAGGACAATGCAGGCTGAATCACCTGATTGTCTGGAAAGAAAAATATTTCGTGATTTTGAGGGCACGTTAAGCCGTCGTTCCCGGTCGCTGTTTTGATAGTGGTCGTTACAGAAACTATGTCAGAGGCCTATTAGCTGTCTAATAGAGGCGGTTTAAAAACTCTGACACCAGAGTTCATCGGCCTAATTGACTCGATACCCACTCTACAGAAGAAGAAGAACAATATCAGCCTCAACAGTCCACTGCTGGACATGGGCCTCACCAAAATTGGGGGTACATGCCGTACTCACCACGCTTGGCAGGCGGGTTGGTGAGCGCAGTAGAAGTTTTCCATTCACAGGGAACGCTGCTGCCCATTCCCTGGATTTAACCCTTAGTGGCCTTTAAGACACCCACGGGAAGTTATGGGGTGATGCTATTCTAACCCGGCACCACACGGGGAATGAATGACAATACAATACAATAATTCTTTATTGCACCAAAATTATTACAGATACATAAAACAAAGAATAGAACAGTAAGTAGTAAGTACAAAAAGTAAGTACCTTATTTACTGTTCATGTACCTAATTTGTATTCATATTGTGCACGTCTTATCCGCTTTACGTTTTATGCTATCTCACTTCTTAGGTCTGCTGTAAGACATTTCATTTTAGAAATAAGATCTTGATTCCTATGTAATTGTTCTGTGTATGTTTCTGTGTACAATAAACTGTTAAATAAAATACAAAACAAGCGGCCTTATTGCTAGGGTAGCAATTTCTTCCAGTTAAATAACAAAGTACGTATGAAATATCTACGTAATAATATAAATATTTGCATACATACATATTATCACGCCTTTATCCCTTATGAGGTAGGCAGAGCATAAACGACCTAAACAAAGGTCGTTCTGCCACGTCTGACAAAGTTTCGTGGGTCATTTAAGATAAATTTGTAGGTATATTGCTGTAGTGACAGGTTGCCAGCCTATCCCCTAAATTGCAACATACAGAAACCCTCGTATCCCTTAGCTGGTGTTTACCGCATGCTTGGGAGGAAATGCAGCTGGCACATTCTATGTTTTTCTCTCACTCTCAGTCCAGCATGAAAGTAGACATTTGACCTGAATATAATCTACCTAAACTAAATGAAACTTATAGCAAAGCCAAGATCATATTATTTGATATTTCGTTGTCATTCAAGTTATAGGATTTATTTGAATAAGTATATTTTATGCTGAGCTGATATATTTAAGGGTCGAGAGGTGAGTGATGTAATCTATTTTGACTCTACTTTAATTTTATTTAGTGTAGGTAAAACATCCCTCAAGGTCACTCAAAGGGCAATGGAAAGGGCTATGCTCGGAGTTTCCCTCCGCGATCGAATCCGAAACGAGGAGATCCGGAAGAGAACCAAGGTCACCGACATAGCTCGAAGAGTTGCTCAACTTAAGTGGCAGTGGGCGGGGCACATTGCTAGCAGGACCGACTCCCGCTGGGGTAGGAAAGTCCTGGAGTGGCTGCCTTGGCACGGTAGACGCAGCGTAGGCAGGCCTCCCACAAGGTGGACCGACGATCTGGTGAAGGTCGCGGGAAGCTGCTGGATGCAGAAGGCGCTAGACCGATCATCGTGGAGGTCCTTGGGGGAGGCCTATGTCCTGCAGTGGACGTCTATCAGCTGAGACGACGACGACGACGAGGTAAAACAAGCTACCTTAGTTTCATGAAGTTCCAATGCAGAGATCTATTGGGTGGTGCTAAAATTCTAATGTTCATCGGCTACATCGTAGAATACATACATACATAAAATCACGCTTTTATCCCTTACCGGGTAGGCAGAGCGTAAAACACATCCTAAAAAGCGCTTTCGCCACGTCTGACATGAATTGAGGGCAATTTTAGATTATAATGTGTATTGCTGTAGTGACAGGTTGTCAGCCCATCGCCTAAATATAAAATACACTGTAACCCTCGAATTCCTTTTGCTGTCTTTTACAGCATGCCCGGGAGGAACAACAACATTCTATGTTTTTCTTTCTCTCCCAGTCCAGTATGGAAGAAATCGTAGAATACACTGTAAATTTTGCAGTTTGGCCACATTCTAGAGAATTTCAAATTGTTTTGATACAGTAAAATTGTTGTTACGGTAAAGTTAAATTGTTGATACATTGCGTTTGGCAGAGTACTGGTCGAAATTAATTTTAAGCCATTACGATCGATACGATAAGAAGAAGATACTGTGTAGCATTTTGTAACAAGTTGCACAAACAAGCTGCTGGTCTGGGATCGAAAGAAAAACATAGAATGTGCCAGCTGCATTTCCTCCCGGGCATGCTGTAGAAACCAGCTAAGGGATACGAGGGTTTCAGTATACTGTAATTAAGGCGATGGGCTGACAACCGGTCACTACAGCAGTAAACCTACATATCTATCTTAAATAACCCTCACAACTTTGTCAGACGTCGTTCCGCCACGTCCTTTGTTTAGGTCGTTTACGCTCTGCCTACCTCATTAGGGATAAAGGCGTGATTATATGTATGTATGTATGTATTTTGTAACAAGACTAACTTAAAATTAGTTAATACGACAGAAATGGGTTCAATGTCATCCGTTCACCTCGTCATTAAATATTTTATTCCTCGTGGCGACATTTGTGTCGATTCCGACTATCAGTGACGTTAGATGCTTAAAATTAAAAGTACCGTAAGGCGCATATTATACATATATACATACATATTATGACGCGATGGTGTAGTGGATAGGGCCGCTGCCTCCTGAGCGGGAGGTCGTGGTTCGAATCCCACCACGTACCAATGTGTTTTTCGGTTTTCGAATTTTCTGTGCTTCGGAAGGCACGTTAAGCCGTTGGTCCCGGTTAATATCGTTTAATACCGTTGATATTAGTCGGCAAACAAATGTTATATAGTTTACGTCAGCGTTGTGCAGTTTTAAATCTGCAGATGTTGTGGTGGCAAGAATTTCCATAGAAAATCTTTCAGCCGCCGCGTCGTCTCTTCCTGTATGCCATGTGCCTAAGGTATAGCTTCTCAAACTTATAGGGTAGTCTACAAGTTCAATGACTACTCAACGAACCTGAACAACTTTCACGACAAAAATCTTTGAGAAAACTTTACATCAAAAAATCTTTTCCCACGGGAAAAATCAATAATCATATCGCAGGTGAAACCGATGCCCGAAAAGCTACTAGGCTCTCAACGACTTCTTTGATTACAATGTAAATAAGAAACAAAGCAATTCGCTAAACAAATACCTCGTTCTATTTAAGGCCCGAAGCGAAAACAGGAAAGATGATGGATTGAAACTTGGACCAAATTGAATGCTGTTTTATTGACAGAGACCTATTGATTATTAATTCGCATCGAAAATGCAAAGATTGAGACTGTGCTCTATTTCTTTAATGTATAAATGCGAACTGAAATAAAGGAAGGTAACTTATTATTAGTCTTCTTAGCGAGTCCCGAAGAATCCTGGTGTCAGAGTTTTCAAACCGTCTACACAGTAGCACTGATGTTAGGCCGCTGACATGATTTGATTAACGATCACTATCAAAGATAGCGACCATAACCGACGGCTGACGTGCCCTCCGAAGAACGAAATCTGTTTACATTTCAGACAATCAGGTGATTCAGCCGTGTGCGTCTCTCCAGCCAGCCCAAACGAGATAGGTGTTTTTATCATATATCAGGATTTAGAGCATAATTGGAGCACCCACATACTGAAGTCAGTAAATTGGAGCATCAATAGGAAAGACGCTGCGAACTAAAAACCGTGGAGAGGCGCACACGTTTCAGCCTGCAATGTTCTAACCAAACTCGGGAAAACCTCATAAAGTGATAAATGACAAATATCAACATTGTGTTCCCTGCGAATCGAACCCAGGACCTCCGAATCGTAAGCCTGACCTCTAAACCACGGAGACACTTATTATTAGTAGAATAATATTATAAGTCATAGTAAAATATTCATTTAAGTTTAACTAGTAATATGAATGTAAGTTTTGTCTACGAGTACAACAATAGTCCATAGCTCATCATCCTGATCTAATAACATATCTATTTTCCCCATGTTACGTTTACTAAACCATAACCATTGCATTCATTTTATTTTATTCAAAACTTTCATTTTGTTATTTGTATTACAGTGCAGCGTAGCGGGTATGGTTGAGTAGGAAGTGCCTACGACTATTGTACAAACGGTTATTTATTGAGTGGGGGGATTCCATGATTGATGGCGAAATCTGAATCGAATGATGGGGTCAAATTGCTCGTTCAGAATCTAGATTGAACTGTCCTGACTGCGCGATACATCAATGTCCAACTGTTGTTGATTTTTAGATTTCTCTATTTTATTTTTACTGCCTCCGTAGTCTAGCGGTCTGAGCCATGGGCTCTCGACCCGGAGGTCCCGGGTTTGATACCCGGCGGGGGACAATGATTTTGTGTTGTAGTTTCTAGTTTGGTTAGGACATTGCAGGCTGATCACCTGATTGGCCGAAAAGTAACATGATTCATGCAGTCCTGCGCCTGATTCGTGGTCGTGTAAGTCAATCTGTCCCATCAGAATAAGAGATTGAAGGAATAGAGTGAGCACCTGTGTGTAGGGAGGTCGGTAGAGGGCGCGCACAAGTAAACATTAGCTCCGAAATAGATTCAAATTAAAAATAGTAAAAGTGTGTTTTACGTATTAGAAATAGTGTAAAACTTTGAACATTTACTAAATAAATACGCGAAAGTGTTGGTGACTAATTTCTTTCTTGAGAACATTAGTAAATGGAACGTGAATATAATATGCACAATAATTCAAATTCTGGAGAAATTATGAAGTGGCGGCTTTGGTACAATGTGAAATGCGTTTAATGTGAACCTTAATTTTGTGAAATTGCAAACATTTTTGAAGAGGAACAGTGTTTAATTTTAAATTTAATATTCTAACGAACTTCTATTTATCAAACACATAATTTAGTGAAAAGACAGCTATTTTCACAACCTTCTCAAATGACTCTGTGGCGTTGTGGCTAGACGTGCTACTTTTATTTTGTGCAAATTAACTTGCGCTATATTGGAAGGCGCATGGATCAAGTCTTAGCAGAACTTTGTATAATTTATTTAATTTTCAACTTTTTGGACACTTTTTTAAATTTTTATTTTCTTCTGATATATTAAAATATATAAATAAAATGCATGATCCTGAGTTATTTATGTGGCTCTTGTGATCTATAGGCAGAAGTCACGCCATCTAGCGAGAAATAGCTGAACTGAGGAAGTAACGCCATCTAGTGAGGAGTAGCTGAACTGCTAACACACTATTGAATACTTAGCATATCTGTAAGTTCTGTTTAAATAATATAGAGTGCTCTTAGTAGTACAAAATATAAACATGCCGACCGATAAAACATATAAACCCCAACAAGATGTATGCTATAAATGTGAGACGAGAGTAGCTGCTAGAAGACAATTAAAATGTAGCTGCTGTGTGAAGACTTTTTGCCTTAAGTGCACAAATAAAGAAAAGCTTTTCCCGATGATGAAAAACAAACACACTTGGAAATGTGAATCATGTTTGAGAGAAAAAAAATCACCTACTAAGAATTCACCTCCCACTAATATAAAGAATCCACCTATAACTCATATAAAGAAATCAATAACAGGCATTATAAAGTCTACGTCTGTTCTACAATCTTCAAAAACAACAACAATCGCCATTCCTGATGAGCCTTCCTTGAGCCAACTGACTGTCGAGACAAGCCGCTTATCTGATTGTGACAAACTAAGTGACTGTGAAAAATCTTGTCATCAGATAGAAAACAGCCCTAAGAAAATACATGTACAATTGCAACATAATCCCAACACTTCTAAAACTAGCGATGGTGAGAAAGATAAACAGCCTCTGATCCAAAAGAAAAGATCAATTGATTTATGTCAGGAGATCGACTTTGTCCCAATAAGGCAGAGCAAAGAGATACTAATAAATGTGCTCACTCACAACTCTTTTGAATCCCTGTCGACAGACGAAGATGATTCCTCCATTCTACAAGGAACTCTTCAAATGACTTGCAGCTGTCCTGATTTGAGTGCTACTGAAACAACAGAGCTGAAACTTAAAATACACTCATTAAAAACTTCTTTAGAAAGTACAGAAAATGAACTTGAAAACACTATAATTGAAAATAATGAGTTAAAACGACAAGTGGATAAAATGTCTCGTGATATTAGTTATTTGAAAAATATCTGCAAATCAACAAAACACGTGAGCAAAAACTTAAATAAAACTCTTAGTTCACATATGTCTTTCGTTGAATCAACACCCCACAGGAAAAAAGATCAGGCATTTCATTCGGCAAACAACAGCCCAACAAAGTCGTTTAATGAAACTTCGGCTTTACTACGATTTTTAGAGGATCAGATATCTACATTACAAACTAAATTGAGGGCTGCTAGCGACGAAATAACATCACTCAACAATAAAATAAAAAAATTTGAAGCTCCACAAACAATTCAAAAAGAACATACTAACAACTGGCGCCATTTTATTCAATCAAACATTAATCAAACTCAAGTAAAACAAGACAGAAATATTGAAAGACAGACTAAAGCAAGCCAGAATTCAGATACTACTTTCTTTAGAAAATGCTACAAGCCTAAATTACTCTTACTTGCTGACGAAAACGGAAGAGGTATGAGAAGAATTTTGGATAGATTTGTCGGGGATGATTACTTTGTATCCGCTGTATTAAAACCATATGCTAAGATTGGTCAGATTGTTAAAGAAACTTTGCCTATGTGTAATTTTTTTACAAAGTCCGATTATATTATTGTTCTATCGGGCAGTAATGGGATGCATACTAAAAGTAATATGGCTGATTTAAACTACTATTTAGGTTTACTATCTCATACGAATGTAATACTATTAATGAATGAATTTGACTGCCAAATTAATAGAAATAGTGTAAATTTTAAATTTGTGTTTCCTACAAACTTACATTACTTCCAAGATGGCAATTTTGACAAATTAAATACTTGCAGAGCGATTGTTTCAAACATGTCACGTATAAATTATCTTTTGACATATACTTATGCGCAAAAAAAGGGACATTTATCGACTAGTGCATCTCTTGAACTTCACACTGGGAATGACTCTAACTCACAATCACAACCATCACTCATGGAAATACCTTTACAGGAAAAATTGCATTCACCTCATGAACTCTATGCTGGAAATAACTCTACCTTAGCCCCAGTCATTGAAATACCTGCAATAGATACAGTAAAAAATAATGCTCCTATCCAGTTTTTTCGCTAATTCACTTACATTACTACATCAAAATATTGCAGGCATCCTAAATAAAATTGATGAATTTCAGTGTACAGTAGAATGTATAGCGAAAAAAATTCAAGACCAAATTGATATTATTTGCCTGACCGAAACTAACATAAAACAAGGAACAGAAAGTAATCTTAAACTGAACCGGTTTAAAATTGCTGCATTTTACTCTAGGCTTAAAAAAAGGGGGGGTGTAATTATCCTGGTCAGAAATGGTATAAACTTTACAACTCTTAAAAAAATTGAGCACATTTCAGTGAACTTTGTATTCGAATGCTGCGGTATACACTTAGTTGATTATAATACAACCATTTTGTGTATTTATACGAATAAAACTCCATCCTCTCCAAACTCTACTTTTTTCCAAAAGTTGGATGAATTGCTTCATATTGTTTGTAGAAATAAGCGTAAAAAATTCGTACTATGTGGAGACCTGAACATAAACACGTTAATTGAGTCTAGCATTTCGATGGAATTCAAGAGACTGTTAGAAAGTTATAATTTGGAAACCAAAATATTTGAGCCAACAAGAATTACAGAAACAACTGGGACTTGTATAGATCACGTTATCTCAAATATAACGGGTGGCAAAGTTGAAATCCATCACATGGAATTATCTGACCACACCGCACAGACTTATCAAATTCCTACAGAGACTCCGCGTAAACCATCGGTCTCTTGGTGGTACGAATATAAACGCGATTACAGTTGCGACAATAAGATGAAATTTATGAAATATCTTTCTTGTTTATCTTTTAGCGAAGTTTACAACGATAATATATCGGCAGAAGCATCGTTTAATATATTTTATGATCTATATTTGCTGTTTTATAATTTGTGCTTTCCTATAATCAAAGTGCGAAGAAGGGCAAATAAATCTAAAACGAAATGGTTGACGAAAGGCATAAAGACTAGCTGTAAGGTAAAGCGTGGACTATATGCAGAAATCCGTTGTAGAAGGGGAAATAAGACACTCTACAAAAAATATTCACACATCTTACGTCAATGTATGACTGCATCGCAAAGAAAAATAAACACATCATTTATAAATAAGGATAAGAACAAATGTAAAGCCGTTTGGAACATAATTCAACAACACACAACTATTGAGACTCACAATACAATTTCAAAATTAAATATAGAAAATGAAGAAATACATGATCCTCAATTAATTTCTCAATCATTTAATAATTATTTTATTAAATCTGTTTCAGATAACTGTAAAACTGATCTAAATAATCTAAATACCATATCCCATATAGTGAAGCCTAATGAAAAAAGTATATTTCTATGCCCAGTCATGTATTCTGAATTAATAAAAATTATAAAAGAATTGAATAACTCCAGAGCGGTTGGCTATGATGACATATTAACAGAAATTATTAAAATGAGTATTGATTTAATTATTTACCCTCTTACACATGCAATAAATAGATGTCTTTTTGATGGGGTATTTCCGGCAGTCTTAAAAATATCGGTTGTGAAACCACTTTACAAAAAAGGTGCACATGACTCTATTGAGAATTATCGGCCTATAACCTTAGTGCCAATATTTTCAAAAATTTTAGAAAGATGCATGTACAATAGGCTTATTATTTTTTTAGAATCCCAGAATATTTTACGAGAAGAGCAACATGGATTCCGCAAAGCGAAGAGTACAGCTTTGGCAACCTATAAATTGGTCAAACTTATTATGAACGGATTGCATGATGATGTGCCAATTACGGTTTTATTTATGGATATGAGCAAAGCTTTCGAATTCGTTCCGCATGATCGATTGCTTTTAAAGCTATACCTATACGGAATAAGAGGGCCGGCTCACGATTGGTTAAAACAATATTTAAGTAATAGAGAGCAGTGCGTTGAGGTGAAAAGTTATTGTGAGAAAAGTAAAACTTTGGAAGCGTTTAGATCTCCTTTGTTATGTAACAACTATGGCGTTCCACAAGGTAGCATTCTGGGCCCATTGCTTTTCTTAACATACATAAATGATTTGCCTAACGTATTGTCAGATGAGTGTATTTTGTTTGCAGACGACACTACGATTGTTGTCAAGAGTAGTAATTCTGATTCCCATGAACTTTCTGTCAATAATGCGTTACATGAGGCTATCGATTGGATGACAATGAATAACCTTAAGGTTAATGTAAGTAAAACTAAATATGTACAATTTTCCACATATCAGAGTACCCCTCTACCGCTAAATGTAGAATTTGAAAACCACATCGTAAGCGGCATTTCAAGCATAAAGTTTTTGGGAATCACTATGGATAGTCACTGCAATTGGAAGAAACATATTGATTATCTCTATTCTAGGCTAAATAGTTTTGTGTTCCCATTAAGACGTGTAAGTCAAGTAGTGTCAAGGGCCGCTGCAATTACAGCATACCATGGATACATTGACTCTACTTTACGTTTTGGGATAATAATTTGGGGAAACTCTTGTGACATTGAAAGACTTTTTATAGCGCAAAAGAAATGTATAAGGGCTATTTTTGCACTAAACCAATTAGACTCTTGCCGTCCATTTTTTACCAAACATAAGATTTTAACTGTGACTTGTTTGTATGTTCTCGAAGTTTGTCTCTTTGTCTACAGGAATAAATATTTGTTTCCAGAAAATTATATGGTCAGCAATCGTGAGTTGCGTCCCAAATATAAATATAAATTGCATAAACCGCCTAGTAGACTTACACTAATTGAAAAAAATACCAATATTATGTGTATTGAAATTTTTAATAAGTTACCAGATAAATACAAAGAGTATAATTTCGTAAAGTTTAAGAGAGCACTTAAATCTTGGCTAGCGGAAAAATGTTTCTATAACTTACGCGAATACATGGAATTGGAATAGTTGCTCTGTTTGTGGTTTGAACATAAATATTATTATTTTCTAGTACCTATTTTACTGTTTTGATTATTTTGACTGTATTTTATGACCAATTATTATTATTATTATTTTTATTTAATTTTTCTTTATTACTATTATTTTGACATTGTACTTATGTGCGCTTCTCATAATTTTGTTTATTTTTTGACATTGATTTAATTATTAGTATATTTTCTCTCTCTCTTCCAATATCTGACATAATTAATTTTATATTTTGTTTGTGAATTGTAATGTTTAACACATGTACATGCCTGCAAAGGCAGCATTTAGTGGAACTATATTTTAGCTATTATAACTGCTTACCACTGTACCTGATTGCTTTACATGAATAAATGAATTTGAATTTGAATTTGTAGCGTAAACACACAAAAATATTTATAATTTGGCACTAAAAACTAGTCCTGCACAGTTCGTCAATCTCTTTGAGATTGGCTGCCATTACGAAAATAGGTGGAAGGACTATGATTATTTTATTTTATTTCTGATACATTAGATTTTGCTTTTAGTATAGGACATAATGCTGAGTATAGAGGGAGAGTTGAGCAAAGAGCGGAGTCTCCTGGTGGAACGTAGCAGGGTGGTTCTACTTCGGAATTTATTATCACCATTCTATCTTCCATGCTGGCCTGGGAGCGAGAGAAAAACATAGAATGTGCCAGCTGCATTTCCTCCCGGGCATGCTGTAAAAACCAGCTAAGGGATCCGAGGGTTTCAGTATATTGTAATTTAGGCGATGGGCTGACAACCTGTCACTACAGCAATATACTTACAAATCTATCTTAAATAACCCTCAAAACTTTGTCAGACGTGGCGGAACGACCTATGTTTGGGTCGTTTACGCTCTGCCTACCCCATTAGGGATAAAGGCGTGATTATATGTATGTATGTATGTATTCTATAAAAACTGTTTTATTTTTACAAATATAATTAAGTAGTATATAATCCAAAAATATATATATTATTCACATTTAAAAGCTTGTAGCTGTAAAATGATTCTAATGTAATGTTTTATCGCGGAACATACATACTTACATACATATAATCACGCCTTTATCCCTAATGGGGTAGGCAGAGCGTAAACTACCTAACCAAAGGTCGTTCCGCCACGTCTGACAAAGTTTAAGGGTTATTTAAGATAGATTTATAGGTACATTGCTGTAGTGACAGTACAAAAAAGAGCCCGATGGTGTAGTGGATAGGGCCGCTGCCTCCTGAGCGGGAGGTCGTGGTTCGAACCCCACCATGTACCAATGTACTTACTACGTTTATTCGGTGCTTTTTCCGTGCTTCGGAAGGCACGTTAAGCCGTTGGTCCCGGTTAATATCGTTTAATACCGTAGATATTAGTCGTTAAGCCATATCAGAGGCCAGTGCTGAGCATTGGCGGCTTGAAAACTTTGACCTAATCTAGGATTGGGTCTGGTTTCCCTTCTGGGTTGCGGAGGTCAGATGGCAGTCGCTCTGTGTAAAAACCAGTACCCTCGTTCAATCCCGTAGATTATGAAGCCCACCCCGTGAGATACGGGATAAGGCTAGGGAGATGAAGATGCTGTAGTGACAGGTTGCCACCCCATCGCCTAAGTTACAATATACTGACCCAATCCTAGATTAGGTCAGAGTTTTCAAACCGCCAATGCTCAGCACTGGCCTCTGACATGGCTTAACGACTAATATCTACGGTATTAAACGATATTAACCGGGACTAACGGCTTAACGTGCCTTCCGAAGCACGGAAAAGACACCGAATAAACGTACATATGTAAACTCGAATATCGAAAAACACATTGGTACGTGGTGGGATTCGAACCGCGACCTCCCGCTCAGGAGGCAGCGGCCCTATCCACTACACCATCGGGCTTCCCCTGACCGTCTACATGTCCTGCCTTTATTACTCTCGCGTTATCATGTCCATTGATATTCAATTCTGTAAGTGAATAACCATTCATTCTAGGATATGCGAGCTTCCATGCTGGACTGGGAGCGATAGAATAACGTTGAATGTGCCAGCTGCATCTCCTCCCGGGCATGCTGTAAAAACCAGTTAAGGGATTCGAGGATATATTGTAATTTATTCTATGGGCTGACAACCTGTCACTACAGCAATATACAGTTCTATTTTAACCCTCAAAATTTGTCAGTCGTGGCGGAACGACCTCTGTTTGGGTCGTTGATGCTCTGCCTACCCCATTAGGGATACAGGCACGATAGTATGTATGTATGTATATGCGAGCGTAACGTCTGTATTGCCATTTAACTTCAGGTGAGATAATATTGCAAATAAAATGACTTGATATTTTAGAAACATCTTACATACATACATATAATCACGCCATTATCCCTAATGGGTTAGGCAGAGCGTAAACGACCTATACAAAGATCGTTCTGCCACGTCTGACAAAGTGTTGATTTGTATTGCTGTAGTGACAGGTGACTACCTGTCAGCCCATCGCCTAAATTGTAACATACAGAAACCCTCGGATTCCTTAGCTGTTTTTTACAGCATTCCCGGGAGGAAATGCAGCTGGTACATTCTACGTTTTTCTCTCGCTCCCAGGCCAGCATGGAAGAATCATCTTACACTTACTAAAAAACTTATCGGTTGATTTGACTAGACGAGATTGTAAACCATATTCAGTTTTATGGCTTGAATTTTCCCACAAAAGGTCTTGCCTTATTTCCCAAACACATTCACAAATACAACTTATCACACTCAAGTCAAGACAGCAAGACATTAAACCTATAACCGTTTAATTTAAGCGCCTGACGCTGCAAGAAGCGGGGAAAATAATAATTCTGCGTATAAAGAGAAGAAACAGCACAGTTCATCTGGCAAACGTCTAATAGTCTACACTTGACTGAGTCGTAAAAGAAAATGAAAAGTACAAATTCGGTACTTTTGCTCTGACGAGTTTTGCTGGGCGGATCGTGGGGAGACCTCAAGGTCATTTGTTACAAGGAAAATACATTTTCTCCAGCATTCGCTTATATCATTTCGTTCTGAAAACTTGCTTACAAACCTTGAACTTGTCAACCTGCCCATCATCCTAATGTAGTTGGGGGTGCATCAACGGGAGCTCACTCAATTCTTTTTCACAACCTTTTCTCTAGATACGGAAGTTGTCCCGAAAGATTTGCGGTCGCAGTTATTTTAATAAGAGCTCAGACCTATCCATTTTCGAAGAGCCGTATCATTGCGTTGTAGTAATTTTAGAAATACTAGGGATAAACCTAAGGAATAGGCAGCAGCATACAATGTGAATATAAACATAATGGGCTCAATTCTAGATTTGCCGGCTAAAACTAAAATTAAAATCTATTTGTCACTTTCAGACTACAAACATTGGAAAAGGACAGGAAGTCTATTCTTTCCGGTTTTGATTTATAGTCAGTGGTTATATGCGTTATCTGTAATTTTTATCCGCCCACATTAGATGGCGGATAAAATTTAGTTAAATGCTGGGGAAACGTGTAAAAGCGCGTCAAAATCTAGCCGACAAATTGTAAAACCATAGAGTATAAATCGCCCGTTTTTTGTCAGACGTAGCGAAAGCGCCTTTTACGAGGCGTTTTACGCTCTGCCTAAACCGTAAGGGATAAAGACGTGATTTTATGTATGTATATATTTATAAATCGCCCGTCCATTTTTAATTTTATTATTTTGCAAGTGACAGACAGATTTTAATTTTAGTGTTAACCGATGGTATCTAAAACCAAGCCCAATAGGTACATCGTATGACGACCCGCGCAGCCTACTTGGCAGTGTACCTGCCTGCTACGCAGAGGGTCCCGGGTTCGATTCTCGGCCGGGGCAGATATTTGAATGATGAGTTTAAATGTCTGTTTCTGGATCTGGGTGTTATTGGTGGTTGTTTCTTTGTATGTTAATGGCACCTCGATACAGGGAATCCTAGTGGGGGCTATGAGTGTGATCGTGTTTTGTTTTTTTTTTTTTTTTAATCTAATTAAATCTCGCACTCCGCTGTCCAATCGCTCTGTCAAGTGTGCTAAGTATGGCCCTTCATGCTATGCTTCAGGGGTGAAATTACCACGGTGTCAAAATGACCAAGATGCTAAAATTACCAATGTCATAAAATTTACGAATGTACAAGTAGTAGTATAGTAGATAGGTCAAGTGAAAGTAAGTATCTATTCTCTTTTAAATAAAGCAGAATCAACTAAGCTCAACATTTCGAAGTTTTGATGCGAGCGGAAAATACTGGTTCCGACAATGGAAAGAATTGTGTGGGCCCTATTCTGTTGTACCCTTTGTTCATGTAATTAGAATCTGTCGTTCACAGCAACCGCTCTGGGGATCTATTTTTGAAAGTCCCAGGGTGATCATGAGCTTTGAAGTTTGGTTTGTACTAGACACATGACATAGGTAATAGAACACTGTTCATAGAAGTCTTTCACGATGATATTTTCAGAAATGTCTTGAGTTTTATAGGTACACATATAATCACGCCTTTATCGCTAATGGAGTAAGCAGAGCGTAAACGGCCTAAAAAAAGGTCGTTCAGCAACGTCCGACAAAGTTTTGAGGGATATTTGAGATAGATTTGTAGGTATATTGCTGTAATGACAAGTTATCAGTCCATCGCCTAAAATACAATATACTGAAACCCTCGGATCCCTTAGCTAGTTTTTACAGCATGCCCAGGAGGAAATGCAGTTGGCACATTCTATGTTTTACTCTCTATATGTCTATCTTCTTCTGTCGAGTGGGTATCCAGTCTATCGATCCGATGGACCCTGGTGTCAGAGTTTTTAAACGTCTATGTCTATTAAATGTCTATGTCCCGTCATTTTATGCCAATAATTTTAGTCAAGATTTAGTTAAGTTGTGCGCTCTACGAATCGATAGCAATGACTGTTAATAATCGTTCGCCTACACCTCCCGCTGGTTAAGCGTTGCGGTCGTGTGGGCGTTAACATTTTATTGTTTTTATTATACCTTTTGTTTACTTTTATTTTATAGTTTTTATCTTTATCGCAGTGAAGTTTCAAGGCTGATAAAATATCCTAGTTTGGAATCCATAAAATTTTAAGGCTCCCCCGGAGTGTTGGAAATCACACACAAACATTGTTTCGCTTTCATTCTTAAACAATCTATTCTTACAGATTTAATCAAACTCTGTACACTGGTAAAATTTATAAATGAGTTGTGTTTTGTATTTAGATAATTCGTGGAAAATGGTATTAAAATGTAAGGAATATATTTTCCCATTCAGTTAATAGGTATTAATTTGACTAAAGTAGGCGCCTGAATACAAGAAAGATCTGAATTTATTTGAATAATTTAAGCTCTTCTCGACGGAGCAAAAATGAGATATTATTTTAATCTAGTTATTTTCAACGAATCTAGAAAAAGGGGTTAAAGGCTTCAGTGAATAGGTGGTCTTGGGTATGCTGTCGATCCTAAGGTTGTGGGCTTGATTACCAAAAGGAGCACACAAAGATACTAATATCATCCATCACATCACTTAGTAAAATTGTTTCCATTTCCTAAAGGACAATGTAGGCTAAATCACATAAGGAATATATTTTCCCATTCAGTTAATAGGTATTAATTTGACTAAAGCAGGCGCTTGAATACAAGAAAGATCTGAATTTATTTGAATAATTTAAGCTCTTCTCGACGGAGCAAAAATCAGATATTATTTAAATCTAGTTATTTTCAACGAATCTAGGAAAAGGGGTTAAGAATGCTTCAGTGAATAGGTGGTCTTGGGTATGCTGTCGATCCTAAGGTTGTGGGTTTGATTATCAAAAGGAGCACACAAAGATACTTATATCATCCATTACATCACTGGTTTTACACAGAGCGACTGCCATGTGACCTCCGCAACTATTAAGGGAAACCAGACCCAATCCTAGATTAGATCAGAGTTTTCAAGCCGCCAATGCTTAGCACTGGCCTCTGACATGGCTTAACGACTAATATCTACGGTATAAAACGATCTTAACCGGGACCAACGGCTTACCGTGCCTTCCGAAGCATGGAAAAAACGCCGAATAAACGTACATATGAAATTCGCAAACCGAAAAACACATTGGTACGTGGTGGGATTCGAAGCACGACCTCCCACTCAGGAGGCAGCGGCCCTATTCACTACACCATCGGGCTCTACACTACACAATGAAACTTAATCCAATTCTGCTTCATATCTCATAAAATCTTTGATACATGGTTAAACGTAGCATGCGCTCTAGATTTTAGATACTCATACCATGTGACTTCTTGTTAAAGTTTTGAGTCTAGATTCAAACGTTGTTGCTCCGAGCTGCCTCGTCTATTCATCTCCGTCATGTAGGTAACACTTTAGCTGCCTCATTTTTAAATTTTCATAGTAAAAGCATGTAAAAGATAAAGCGCATCAAAGTTAAGAAATGTCATCTGCTAGTTGTCACATATTTGAGTCTAGATGGCTATAAATATAAATAAAATAAATTTGAACTAAGTTTGAAGCCCGATGGTGTAGTGAATAGGGCCGCTGCCTCCTGACCGGGAGGTCGTCAATGTGTTTTTCGGTTATCAAATTTGTAATGTACGTTTATTCGGCGCTTTTTCCGTGCTTCGGTAGGCACGATAAGCCGTTGGTCCCGGTTAATATCGTTTAACACCATAGATATTAGTCGTTAAGCCATGTCAGAGCCCAGTGCACCTTGGCGGCTTGAAAACTCTGACCTAATCTAGTGTTGGGCCTTGTTTTCCATCTGAGTTGCGGAAGTCAGATGGCAGTCGCTCTGTGTAACCAGCACCCTCGTTCAATCCCCTGGATTAGGTAGCCGACCTTGTGAGATAAGGCTAACCTTATCCCGTATCAAACACCTCTCTAGGGAGATAATGATGAACTAATGTGTTTGCTACGTAATATAAGTTAAATAATACAACAAAAGTAAAGTATCATAACATGATTTATACATTTTGTATATGGTAATGTAAACGCTGACCGTACCCACTTTAGTAGCTGGCTACCATACACAGGATTTTTGTCGGGAGGTCATGTACTATAAGGTAAATCCAATACGTATGAAACTGATCAATATTTATGGTAAAACAGACTTTCGAAAGAAATAAATAAACAGTCATACTAAGTTTAAGTTATCCGTTACCTGCTTAAAATATTAATCCGAATCCATTAATATTTGTGAAGGGACGCAGCGGAGTAATTCCATGGTGTAGAGTTTTTAGTTCTTCTCAGTAATATCCATGATTTCTTGGAGACCCTGTATTTCTTTGCAAGTTTCAATTACGACACAAAATCTCAAAGTAGGCTTTACTTCACATTCGCCACGAGACACAAACCTCATGCCGCAAAGTCAAATTTATTATTATTAAAAATGAACCGAGGAGAATGCTGCAGCCGAGGTGTTAAGCTTGTAACTGAGTTTAAAGAAGATTTTCTGGCTTTAACTAGCTAGTTCAAGCTATAAGTTCAGCTAAGATTTTCTAATTCCATTCTGAAGTTACTTTTAATCGCCTTAAAGTAGGAAATATTATTACAGTTAACTTGCTATTGCTTGGAGACGGGAGCGTATAGGTAGTTATAGCCCCATGGTACAGCAAAATCACACAGCACCCCACTCAAGTTAAAATTGTGATTATGTAAGACAGACTCTGGTTAAGTTTACAAGGGAAAAGTTTGAATATACATGTAGGATGGGGAACCGGCACGGATGCAAGGAAACACTTCTGTAGTCTTCAATTCTTCACCCGTCGCCC
The DNA here is from genome assembly GCA_949820665.1 of Scrobipalpa costella. Lineage (NCBI taxonomy): Eukaryota > Metazoa > Arthropoda > Insecta > Lepidoptera > Gelechiidae > Scrobipalpa > Scrobipalpa costella. Next base: position 6,823,641 of record OX463304.1, on the reverse strand, counting down.
TTGCTCTCATCATCCAGACTGAACTTCCATACTGATCATACTTATCTAAACACCATAGAGATCCAATCCCAGATACATACATACAAATAAACACGCCTTTATCCCTAATGGGGTAGGCAGAGCGTAAACGACCTACAAAAAGGTCGTTTCGCAACGTCTGACAAAGTTTTTTGAATATGAATATAGTAGGAATAAACTGTATAAAACGATGCAGGACTAACACTGTAAATAATACGAACCGTTTGGCAAAATAATACTGCTGTTATTTAAGATAGAGATTCGGATTGCAGAAATGGTCGTTATTGCTACGAGATAAGGTTCGTGTTGCAAGTTTCTAGTGGGTTTTGTAACGCTGTATACTATTGCGGCAACGGAGCACCTACCTCAGGTTGAGAATAGTACGTAATTTGCATAAACGGAGGATCACTGTAATCCTTATTATTTGGGCAGTATTTTTAGCAGGTGACTAGTTTTTTTTGACACCAAAATGTTTTCAACGGGCGAAGAGAAAAGCAGCTGAAACATATTTTTTTTGTTTTCAGTTAAAAAGAAACCAAGAACCCACGATCTAGGGACCGAGAACCGAAGGCCAAGACCACCGAGACAAGATGATAATTTTATAAGACAACTATTAATCTACGTTTAATCATTTCGAGATTTGCTTGATGGCATAAAATTACACAATCATACAATTTATATGACTTGTTAATCTACAAAAACGTGTTAAAAGATAATTTTCGAAATAAAAAATATCTGCATCACGCTTAAGCTTGAAAAGAAATTATCCACTAGCAATATTCCTAAATATCATATTTACAAAAGAAATAAAAGAGACATCTTCCATGGTGGCCTGGAAGCGCAGCGAGACAAAAACATAGAATGTGCCAGCTGTATTTCTTCCTGGACATGCTGTAAAAACCAGCTAAGAGATCCGATGGTTTCAGTATATTGTAATTTAGTCGATGGGCTGACAACCTGTCACTAAAGCAATATACGAAGAAATCTATCTTAAATAACTCTCAAAACTTCATCAGACGTGGCCGGACGACCTTTGTTTGAGTCGTTTACGCTCTGCCTTGAGTAGGGATAAAGGCGTTAGGGATAAAGTCGTGATTATTTTATGAATGAACTAAAAGAGACAACTGATCTTCGCCAGATTTGATTCTGAACCAAACAAAAATAGCATATAGGGCTGCAGATATTTTCAGTATTACTAAAATTATATTTTCTTTGGTATTACCTACATTTTGCTGCATTTTCTTCTACATCGCAGGTTGGAGTTTCTCTGCGAGTGCAATTGCTAGACAGCAGTGGTCCGAGTGGCTTCTCGTTACGCTTCTCTGAATATCGCTACGAGACATGCATTGCTCTTCGCTAGTTGTAGCTACTCCAGTGTGAATGCCCCGTAACAAATACACTTGCTCGTTGTAAGGTTCGTTACACCGGATGTTATTGCTCGATGTAGGGCATTCAATATTTACAGTTATGCAAGTACAATGAGGGAAATTTGGCGTTAAAAGTTACGCGACTCAACTTCCATATCTTCCAGTAATTTTCCATCATGAGAGGACAGAAAGAGACTGCAATAATTTCGGTAAAGATTCAATTTATTTATTTATTTATAAATGTATTAAATTAACAAAAAATCAAACAAGTTTTGTTCTAGCCGAATTGCCCTCAATGTATTACATTTACATGTTTTTCCTCCAGTCCAGTTTCTCTCCGAGTGCAATTGCTAGAGAGCAGTGGTCCGAGTGGCGTCTCGTTACGCTTCTCTAGATATCGCTACGAGACATGCAATTGCTCTTCGCTAGTTGTAACTACTCCAGTGTGCATGCTCCGTAACAAATATGCTTGTTCCTTGTAATGTTTGTTACACCGGATGTTATTGCTCGATGTAGAGCATTACATATTTACAGTTATGCAAGTACAATGAGGGAAATTCTACGTTGCAGGTGACACGACTTAACGTCGTAAAGAGACGATAGTAATTTCGGTAAAGATTCAATAAAGTAGTGTTCTAGCCGAATTGCCCCCAATGTATTACATTTTCCTGCATTTTTTCCAGTCCAGTTCCTTTTCGAGTGCAATTACTAGAGAGCGTCCGAGTAGCTTCTCGTTACGCTTCTCTGAATATCGCTACGAGACATGCAATTGCTCTTCGCTAGTTGTAGCTACTCCAATGTGCATGTTCCGTAACAAATATACTTGTCCCTCGTAAGGTTCGTCACACCGGATGTAACAATCTCAATGTTCGTGTGGTGTGGGGTTAGAATTCCTAGTCGCACCTACTTACCCCATATTATACATCTTCCGAAGTTTGTGAATGTAAGGGCAGCAACATACAGGCGTCACTTACAGTGCGCAAAGTTGCGTTCAACACGCTGTCAATGCTTTTTACATTGCCTACAACACACGCGTAGCGATGAACTCTACGTCGGCGCATCCCTCTGTCAATACGCGCGCGAAGAGCGTAAACGCACGTACGTGTGACGCATGTTTATTGTAGGCAATGCAAAGAGCATTGCAATGTGTTGAGCGCAACCTTGGACGCAGTAAGTGATGCTGTACTTACACGTCGGACTGTGCTAGGCAATCCATAAGCCAGTCAGTATTGAAATCAGCCTGCAAACTACCTGGTCTATCAGCCTCCCAACTGGTCAGGTAAAGAAAAGACGGTTGACAGGCGGTACTTGGTACTTTACGAAATGATAAGTAAAACCCCAAAGATAGATAGCAATATTTACAAAGCAAGAAAAAAGAAAGCGCATAACAAATATTGCGCTGTTTTATGGGATGATCTCATAAACAGTCATAATAAGTAATTAGGAGAGTCAGGTATTTTCATTTCATTGTCAGTTACCAACCTGGCGATTAGTCTTTTACAATCATTCAAAAGAAAAACACAAGACTTTTTTCCATCCGTTGCTCAAACTAAAAATAAATATCGAACGTTTGGTTTCATAATAAAATACCATATCAATACAAATCATGTTTTAAATGTATCCACGTAATGTAACAATGATTTATTAGTTGTTATTTAATTGTGATTTGTTTTCTGATCATTTCAAATCATGGGACCCTTTTTGAGACAGGTAAGTGATATAAATGCTAGGAATTATGGTGATAACAAAACGCACCGATATTATCGTTTCTTAATTTTTGCTATTTTATTTAATAACTAGCGACCCGCCCCGGTTCGCATGGAAATGTGCAGTGTATTATACACATAAACCTTCCTCTTGAATCACTTTATCCATGAAAACAAACCGCATCAAAATCCGTTGCGTAGTTTTAAAGATTTATGCATATACATAGGGATATATGGACAGAAAAAACGACTTTGTTTTACACTATGTAGTGATGTACCTAATAGTTAGTAACAAATGTGAAATAATATTAAAGAAACATATTCGTTAGACATCAGACATCACTATGTTTTTAATTAGGTAGGTACTTTTGGACATCTTAGACTAAAATAATTTATTTAATATGAACTTTATTTTTCCGCATGATCTTTTTACCAAGTTTACTGTAAAAGTCAGTAAACCAGAGGGTGTTTCTTTGTAAATACACATTTCTTACTGAAATCACGCTCAATAGTCGACAAACATAGCGAATACGTCTTTTGCTAGGCTGTTGATGAACTTTTTATCTTTTGAGGATTATAGGCGTGACTTGAGGTAGGCACGTTTGATTGTACGTGTGTATTAATTACATCTTAGCAACATGTGCGTAACACAGCGCAAACAAAGATTAGTAGAGTTAAAACGAAAAAAAACAGTATTTATTCAGGGTTAGCTATTATTACCATCATATAAATTTATAATAGCCTAATTTTTAAATTTATGACGACATACGACAAACTTAACTACAACTATAAAACCCTGCTATAAGTATAGGTACATATTAAAAACCAGCTAAGGGATCCGAGGGTTTCAGTATATTGCAATTTAGACGATGGGCTGACAACCTGTTACTACATCAATATACCTACAAATCGATCTTAAATAACCCACAAAACTTAGTCAGAAGTGGCGGAACGACCTTTGTTAAGGTTGTTTACTCTCTGCCTACCCTATTAGGGATAAAGGCGTGATTGTATGTATGTATGTAAAACTATACTGTTCTGTGTAAAGCCAATTTTACATACATACATATAATCACGCCATTGTCCCTAATGGGGTAGGCAGAGCATAAACGACCTAAACAAAGGTCGTTCCGCCACGTCTGACAAAGTTATGAGGTTTATTTAAGACAGATTTGTAGGTACATTGCTGTAGTGACAGGTTGTCAGCCCATCGCCTAAATTGCAATATACTAAAAACTTCGGATCCATTACCTGGTTTTAAACCATGCCCGGGAAATTCAGCGGGCACATTCTATATTCTCTATCTCTCGCTCCCAGTCCAGCATGGAAGTATATAAATACATACATATAATCCTCACGCCTTAGTAGGAAGAGCGTAAACGACCTAAACAAAGGTCCTTCCGCCACGTCTGACAAGTTTTTGATGGTTATTTAAGACATACAAACATATGCAACTTGTATTATAGGTATGGACAATGTCAGGAGTTTTATTGAACATGATGGGACAAGGCATGGCTCTTGGATACCCATCTTCCCTAATGCCGGCTCTGAAAGCAGCTGATGCTGAGATCAAGACAGACTTGGCTACTGCATCTTGGATTGGTAAGCGATCTATGTCCTTCATATAAAATTACAATTCCGATCAGACAAACTGCATGGGGAAGGGAATTCTTCTTATCGAATGGGTTTTGGATACGAGTTTGTGAAAGTTGTTCAGTTTCTTTGACCGAGCAACATTCTTAAGTTTTCGGGACACCCCTTACGCTTATAGCGAAAATACATAAAATCACGCCTTTATCCCTATTGGGGTACGCAGAGCGGTAAAGTTTGCTTCGCCACGTCTGACATGTTTTGAGGGTTAATACAGATGATTATAATGTATATTGTGACAGGTTGTCAGCCCATCGCCTAAAATAGCAGTACACTATAACCCTCGAATCCCTTAGCTAGTTTTTACAGCATGCTCGGGAGGAGATGCAGCTGGCACATTCTATGTTTTTCTATTACTCCCAGTCCAGCATGAAAGAAAATGCGGATATTATTTTCTCAACTATTTTGTTATTCCCAGCTTCATCAATCGGCATCGCTGGAATCCCAGGGTTCTTCCTATCCTCCTACCTGATGGAACGCTTCGGCCGCCGCATCGCTCAGATCCTGGTCATCATACCTGGTATCATCGGCTGGATTTCCATTTACTTCGCTACAGGGACCGCTGCCCTTCTCATTGGGAGAATCCTGTGTGGAGTCACTGCAGGGGCCTCCGTTGGTCTTGGAGCTGTTGCTATTGGGGAATATACCAGTCCAGCTCATAGAGGAATGTTCCTAAATCTGAAGACTGCTGTCGTCAGCCTCGGTGGAATGTTTGTGCATATCTTCGCCCACTTTTACAACTGGAGAACCATTGCTCTGCTTTCAATGGTGCCTTATTTATTAGGTCTTTTCATTGTCCTGACCTGGCCCGAAAGCCCGGCTTGGTTGGCATATAATGGAGAATTTGAGAAAAGCGAAAAAGCGTTTTACTGGTTGCGAGGAAAAGATGAACGGTCTGAGAAGGAATTAAACGACATGATTCGAGCGCAAACTGAAAAAGTCAAAAATACATTAAATATGTCCTTTAGAGAAAAAGTGAGTGACTTTCTCAGGAAATTCACACAGAAAGACTTTTTGAAACCAATTTTCATCATTTGTTTAGGAAGTCTTTTGCTAGAAGCAGCCGGTCGGCATATTTTCCCTGCATTTGCTTTAGAAATCATTGGTGAACTCACGGGTAATACTACCCAATCGTTTGCCTTAACTTTAGCTCTAGACCTTATTATTACAATTAGTGCTACATTTTCCTCGGTTCTCATTTCGATAATGAAAAGGCGTTTACTTCTATTTACCACTGGTTTTGCTGCAGTAGCTGTCATTGCAGTAGCTTGTATCTACCTCTTTTTGGTGTCAAGAGGTATTATAACTACTTATCAACCTTGGGTAGCTGTGACCATGTTCGTGATATTTTTCATTTTAGTTAACCTTGGTTGCACACCAATGCCTTTAGCCTTTTTAGGGGAGTTATTGCCTTTAGCTCATAGAGGAGTAGGCTCGGCAGTAGGTGGAACCTTTATATCTTTAGCATTAAATGTAAGTCTTCAAGTGACGCCATTTTTGTTACTACACTGTAAAGTATACGGCACCTTTGCAATATTAGGTGGTTTTATAGCAATATTGCTGTTGATTTTGTATTTCGTACTGCCAGAAACTAAAGGTAGGACTTTGCAAGAGATTGAAGATTACTTTAACCATGGTAAATTTGACGAAGATGTTGATGAAAATGATAAAGAAGCAATGGTTAAAATGATAACAAGTACTGAAGTTACAGAAATCAAGTTTCAATAAATTGATATGATAATAAAATAAGTAACGAAATTCCTACTACACTACGCCAGTATTGTACCTAATTACGAACTAGTAAATGTTTTTTAAGGAGTTAGTAAATGTTCTGCATAACTCAGGCCTGTATTTATAAATGGATCTCAAGATTGAGAGCATTATTAAGTATGGACTTGACAGATCATATTGTATTGAAAAGTAATTTCTGATACGAACTCAAACTAGCTATCAATCTCAAGTGCTGTTTACAAATACGGGCCTAAGTACCTATTAGGTAATACGTTTAGGGAGTCAGGGATTCGCATTTTCTGTAATGTGCAATTAATTTATTTAATAAAATCGAATATCACTGAAAGCTAATATAAATTTTAAATTACGTAATAAAATTAAGTATTATAATTAAATTTTCTCTACTGTTGAATAATAAATGTAATTCAATGACTAAATGAAATGTAAAAAAAGACAGATAATATTTAAATATTCTGGAGTTTGTTTTTAAGTTGATTGAGCGTTTAAAATAGAAAGGAATGAATAACAAGATAGTCTTCCATGCTGGCCTGGGAGCGAGAGAAAAATGTAGAATGTGCCAGCTGCATTTCTTCCCGGGCATGCTGTAAAAGCCAGCTAAGGGATCCGAGGATTTCAGTATATTGTTATTTAGGCGATGGGCTGACAACCTGTCACTACAGCAATATATATCTTAAATAACCATCAAAACTCAGCCGTGGCGGAACGACCCTAATTTAGGTCGTTTACGTTCTGCCTACCCCGTTTGGATAAAGGCGTGATTATATGTAAATGAAAATTAAAAATCGTTTATTGCATAAATCTTACATCTACATAGGATAAGGCTTCCCAGTAATGTATATGTATGTATGTAAGTTTAATTCGTTGTTAGAGTTTCCACGAAGCCAGCATGTAAAACGCTACACCGCTACCGGTCACCCATCATTCTCCTGTCCGTGACTGATGTTGTGCTTCCGTTATCTGGAGGAAAGCGCACACACCACTGCTCTAACGGGGGCTCCACAGATCCATGAAACAAGCGTAATGACGCGTGAGAGGTGCAGAGACCCATAATGTTTAGACTGGGCTTACCTCCTTCAACAATATAAGGCATTTCCTTACTTACATACATATAATCACGCGTTTATCCTTAATGGTGTAGGCAGAGCGTGAACGACCTAAACAAAGGTCGTTCCGCCACGTCAGACGCAGTTTTGAGGGTAATTTAAGATAGATTTGTAGGTATATTGCTGTAGTGACAGGTTGTCAGCCCATCACCGAAAATTCTATATACTGAAACCCTCAGATCCCTTAGCTGGTTTTTACAGCATGCCCGGGAGGAAATGCAGCTGGCACATTCTATGCTTTTCTTTCGCTCCCAGTCCAGCATGGAAGTACTGACTGATAGTGATGTGATGATGTAGTGTTTCCGTTATCTGGAGGAAGGAACACCACTGGTCTAACGGGCGCTCCACAGATTCATACAATACAATACAAATATTCTTTATTGCACATAAACAACACATTGTACAGGAACAAACATTACAAAACAAACAGAGTACAATTAGGCGGCCTTATTGCTAGGGTAGCATTTTCTGCCAGGCAACCTTTGGGTAAAGGAGTAATTCATCATCATCATCATCATCACAGATATTCATGAAACATATTTATTTATTTAATAATTTATTGCACACATGACATACAGAGGACACAAACATAAAAAAATCAATAGCAGAACAGGTACCGATCTCTAAAAAGAAATCTCTTCCAGCTGACCTACGGTAGTGAGAGTGCATAAGTGAGGCGGATAAGGCGTGTACAATTCAAACCCTAATATCATAAAATACAATAAATATATATAATAATATATAAACCTACATACATAAATAAATACATAGTTATAAATAAATAATGTATAATATTAATATAATAATACTTGATTATTATTAATAGCACATAACTAGTAAACTTATAAAAATATGACAATAACGAATTAATTTGGAATAGAAAGATACTCTTTTACTCGTTTTTTGAATACTGTAATAGAAGGACTATCACGCACCGTGTGCGGGAGGGAGTTCCACAGTCTTGCTGCATGTACAGTGAAGGAGTAGCTGAAGAAGTCAGAGTGGTGAGAAGGAATATTTAAAATTGTCCTGACATGGGAGCGACAAGGCTTGTCCTGTGGTCGAGAGAAATGGAAGATTTTCTTAAGATAGGAAGGAGAAGAAGGTTTGCGAAGAACATTAAGGAAATATGCTAGTACATTGGCATTTCTTCGATGCCTTATTGGAAGCCACTTGAGCTGCGAATGAAAATGTGAGTACGCAATGGTGCGGGGAGGTGCAAAGATCTAATGTACCGTTTAGACTGGGCCTTCTTTAATGGAGCATTATTAGCTATGTGTTTCGTTACGAAGGGTGTGTGTGAGTGCCACTAATACATTGTATCTATAAAAACTTGGGCATATGCTTTAGCGATTTATTTATAGAGTTAAGTTAAATGCCACTTAGGAGGATGATCTTCTTCTTCTGTCGAGTGGGTATCGAGTCTATCGACCCGATGAACCCTGGTGTCAGAGTTTTTAAACCGCCTAGTAGCACAACTATCAGGCCTCTGACATGGTTTGAATAACGACCACTATCAAAGACAGCGACCGGGACCGACGGCTTAACGTGCCCTTTCGAAGCACGAAATCTTTTTCTTTTTCGGACAATCAGGTGATTCAGCCTGCAATGTTCTAACCAAACTGGGAAAAATTCACAAAGTGATAAATTCTCAAATATCAACTTTGTGTTTCCCCCCTGGGAATCGAACCCAGGACCTCCGGATCAGGAGTCCATGGCACTAGCCACTAGACCACGAAGGCAGTTAGGAGGATGATAATCTACCTGGTATAGGTATCGTCCAAAGTAGGAAAGCAAAGGAGAGTTTTTGAATCAGCAAAGTAATACAATTGGAGGACCTGTGGAAAGCCACCGATGATTCCGTGCGCGTAGGTTCGCACTGGTCCAAAACGGTTAAAAATATTTTATTTTTATTTTAATCGACATGCAAAGAAGAAGCACTCCATGACCAATTAGGTTTTGCACTGCTTCGTATTCAGTGCGTATCCGAATCGTGTAAGTGAAATTTCCGTATAAAACGGATATGGATGGGTACATTTACTAAGAAGGCCAATTCGGATCAGAAAATATTCAGGTAAGGAAAAGTAAATGTGTACCAGTAAATGTATAAAAGCGCCGCTTTTGCACCAGTCCGAATCCGTTTCCGAATATATTATGATCCGAATTGGCCTTCCTAGTAAATGTATAATACCTTGCGCACCCATCCATATCCGTGTTATTTGGAAATTTCCGGACACTAACCAAATACGGAGCAGTGCAAAACGGACCATAGGCATGGTTGCTTGATAAGCTTGTGTTGGATTTAATCACTGTAATAGGTAATGAGTTTGCTAATGTTGTAAACATTGGTGGTGTGTAGGAGCAAGTTTAGAAAATTTGAGGAAGCAGCGTCTACAGATAACTGGTCATTGCGCAGATACAACTCGTCTGAAATTGGCGGTCGTTTGTAAGGTTATGAAGCTTGTGAAACGAGGATCAACTGGAACCATCCTTTATGGTACCGTATTTGACTTTACTTTAGTATTAATGTATAGGCTGGTTTGTTTGTATGTAAGTATGTCAATAGAGTTAGATATATAGGATGTAAGTACCTCGTCTCCCTACCCTTATCCCGTATCTCATCGGAGCCGGCTACCTAATCTAGGTGATTGATCTAGGGTACAGGTTTTTACACAGATCGACTGCCATCTGACCTCCGCAACCCAGAAGGGAAACCAGACCTAGTCCTAGATTAGGTCAGAGTTTTCAAGCCGCCAATGCTTAGCACTGGCCTCTGACATGGCTTAACGACTAATATCTACGGTGTTAAACGATATTAACCGGGACATACGGTTTAACGTGCCTTCCGAAGCACGGAAAAACAACGAATAAACGTACATATGAAATATGTAAGTACTTAAGTATGTAAAAAAGTATAGGTAAAGGAGAGGCAGAAGAGTCCCTTATAATATAAAATCTTGGTAGGTAAACAAAATTGGTAGAGCTACAATCAATTATTGTTTTTTTTTTAAATTAAAAAATATGTTTTTAGTAGGGGTTTCCAATGGAAACTTAAGTTTTCTACTGAAGGCAAAACAGGATACATCAGTACCAAATTAAAAAGTAAATTGAGCGCCACGTGCGCTGACTTGAATGAATAAGCAATAAGGCCGCCTTCACGTACACGATATTGTTTTCTAAATGTTATTTTGTTACAGACAATTAAATATATTTGTTCTGTGGGCAATTCATAAGGGAATCGAACTCACGACCTTTGTACAGCAGACAGGATCAGTCAGGCGGATTATTGCCATTTATGTGTTTAAATTGTTGTAAAAAATCCAGCCCCTGGAGAGCGATTTCGGCTTGGATTTCGGGCTATCACTCAAGGAATAAAATGAATGGGAAATAGACTTATTTTTTTCGGAATTCAAATAAAAAATATAATAAATAGCTGATGTATGTGCAAAACATACACAGGGGATATACTAGAAACATAAAAATTAAAAACAGCTGCGTTTAAACCTTTATTGTTAGCTTCCACTTTCGGTACAAAATTTCTATTTGTAAAATTACTGTAAGATATGGAATTCTGCATGCGAATTTCACCATGTTTAAATGACGTGAATAATACAAGAATAATTTTATTTTCTAGAATACATGTTGATTGTTTAAACAATGATCTCAAAACTCTGTAATAACAGAGTTTCATTATATTCGGTGTGTAAAATATATTTTTTTGCTTTGTCATTGTTACAAATCAAAATAGTAGGCAGATAATAGAAGTGCCTACGCACCACACAACTTAATTAAATAACAATGTTTGTATATTGTCTGCTAAAAATTGTCTTTCTTCCGCTATCTGTGTTTCATCCCGACTGACCTCGAGATGTCACCAGCACTCCCGCGAAGAGATTTCACATTAGGGAGAAGGGCGGAAAGGAGCAATAAGGCAAAAATAGATGGCTATAAAAACGGCCTTTCTTTTTTCTGAATAAAACAATGCAATTTCTTCCATGCTGGACTGGGAGCGAGAGAAAAACATAAAGAACAGTCAGTTGTACACCGAATCGAATATATTGTAGGCGTGCATATAGATGTAAAGCCGGTTGAAAACGTTTTCAACCAAGCGGATAAAAACGTCGAAAATGGATAAAAACCATTTTTGGCGAATGTAGCCGGCGAGAAACGGTTGTTTATAAATAGCTATATGTATATGCTTTATTCTGAAAACTTAGATGTTTTTTATGGTTTTTCGCATTAAATTTAAGTTCTAACATCAAAACAAACCAGCTTTTATGACTTAATACCTAAGTATGAGATGAACGTGTATCTATTCATTTGTTTTTGGGGGGGCTGTTCTTCCCGTCGGTTATCTAAACTATTTTTTAGTTTTATGAGTACAATTGAGTAGGTATTGTGAAGTGAATTTATTATTTAGTAGCTAAGTAGGCAAGTAGGTATGCGTATGCATCATGCGACGTTGCCAGCTTGCCTACTGTCTGTACTGAGGCGACGCCGCCGCGCGGCGGCTCCGCGTCCATCTCGCTCACTCACGCACGCGGCGTTGCCGGTAGCTGTATGCAACTATGCACGGTGATTTCTTTTTCGGATTTTATTCAATGAGATAGTACCTTTAAGAGATTTCAGTGTTCAATTTCGAAAGAAGATAAACACAGGAGTAACTATTTAGTAAAAACAGGCGTGATCTACAGTAAAAAACTAATAAAAAACTTGTCATACTTCGTTAGTCAGGTCGGGTAATTATCCGGTTTTTATCCGGCTGTTTATCGTTTTCAACCGCTGCTTTGGATAAATATCGGATAACAACCGCTGTTTTACAACTATAGGCGTGCAGGATCTCACGATTAGGTAATATTTATTATTATTAGTTTTTCATCCATGCTGGACTGGGAGCGCGATAAAATCATTGAATGTGCCAGCTTAATTTCCTTCCGGGCATGCTGTAAAAAACAGCTAAGAGATCGGAGGGTTTTTGTATATTAACCCTCAAAAATTTGTCAGATAGCAAACGACCGACCGATAGGAACGACCGTTTTTAGGCCGATTACGCTCTGCCTACTCGATTAGGGATAAAGGCGTGATTATATGTATGCATGTAACAATGCAATTTTTTCAGTTTTTACCAGAATCAAGTTATATTATGAGGGATGCTATGGGATGTTTCTTCTGGCGTTCTACGAACAACTGAAGCAAAGGTTTGCGTTTGGATGTCTCCAGCTTAGGAATGACAGAGTGGTGAGCTGCTAGTTAGCTGCTAGGAGCTTGTGCCACAGGAGGCCACCTGTCTTAGAAGCCTTTGCTCGTAGTCAGTCGTCAAGCTGTTTACTGTATTTCGTTAGTAAGGGGGAATGCCTCCTAGTGGTCCACCCCGGGCAATTGCAACACAGGCTTGCCTGTGAATAATTCCGGCTGAACGATCCCAACAAAGCGGTGGTAGGCTCCGCAAGGGGCCGCTCGGCTTCCATCACCCTCTCACCGGGGTTTTGTGCCAAACAGCATGCTGTGTTCTGTCGGTGCGTGAGATTGCCAGTACCAGGCATCTTCTGGGTTAGGTCGCTTCATCGTCGAATCTGTCACGGTCATCCCTGACCTAGTGTCTAGAGTCTAGAGCAAACCCATTTCTAATTATAAAAAATGCTATAGCGTCTTTGAGGTTTCTGGTTATCCACCTCTGGCCTAGTCACAAGAAAAAAACAGAAATTCTCATAAAAAGATTAAGTCCCGTAACAGGAGTTTCTAGTAGCAATACTAAGTGGAATTCTTTATAGCTTTTTCGGAAGGTATTTTAAGATTTAAAGTCTGGAGTTTTGTACTAAAAACTTTGAGAATGTTGGACATAAAATAGTTGACAACCAACCAGGGAAAGTTAATTTTCTTTCGCTGGTTTACGGGCGTCTAGAGAAATCATTTGAATAAAGCGCCTCTTAGTGTTTAAACTTAGGACATTTAGGTCTAACAATGAAGACTTATTTAATATTGTAGTTGGTTCTTGAGCTTTTAAAATCGAGCTACATTGAAAAGAACGATCGTCATCGTTTATTATTTCGTCTGGAGTCAAGTGAATAACCTCTATACTTTTTCACTTTATATTAACTGCCTCCGTGGTCTAGTGGCTAGTGCCATGGACTCCCGAGAGGTCATGGGTTCGATTCCCATATGGGAAAAGACAAAGTTGATATTTTAGAATTTATCACTTTGTGATTTTTTCCCCAGTTTGGGTAGGACATTACAGGCTGAATCACCTGATTGTCCGAAAAGAAAAAGATTTCGTGCTTCGGAGGGCACGTTAAGCCGGTCCCAGTCGCTGTCTTTGATAGAGGTCGTTACACAAAACCATGACAGAGGCCTGATAGTTGTGCTACTAGGCGGTTTAAAAACTCTGACACCAGGGTTCATCGGGTCCATAGAGTCGATACCCACTCGACAGAAGAATACTTTATATTAATAATTAATTCACTACGGATGCTATTTAAAAAAAAAAAAAATTAAAGTAGGTGATAGAAAGTCATCTCATAAACTATGTACTATGCCCAAAATTGTTTGTATTCGTACATACATACATATATTCACGGCAGAGCATAAACGACCTTAACAAAGGTCGTTCCGCCACATCAGACAAAGTTTTAAAGGTCATTCAAGAAAGATTTGTAGGTATATTGCTGTAGTGACAGGTTGCCAGCCCATCGCCTAGGGTGCAATATACAGAAACACTCGGATCTCTTAGCTGGGTTTTACAGCATGCCCGGGAAGAAATGCAGCTGGTACAGTCTTTGTTTTTCTCTCGCTCCCAGTCCAGCATGAAAGTTTGTATTCGTAAGTTTCTGGTTATAAGTTTTGACGAGAAAATGGTCTTTTCCATCATTTCATCTGTATGTCGCATGTCGTGGCAACGGAAATGTTAGCAAAATACACTAGTTCGGGTTGAATTTGTAGTTGGGTTTCTTTGTAAATGTTGGGAAACACAAAATGAAACTACTACCGCTTGCCTTTTCTGCCAAAAAGCTGAAATTTTGGCAAAACTCATAGTGGAAGCTCAGCTTTGGTAAAATCTTACAAAAATACACTACTTTTGTAAGCTTACTTGATTTATAATCTCCCTGGCCTTATCCCGTACCTCTCGGGGTTGGCTAATATAGGTGATTGAACGAGGGTACTGGTTTTTACACGGAGCGACTGCCATCTGACCTCCGCAACCCAGAAGGGAAACCAGACACAATTCTAGATTAGGTTTTAGTTTTCAAGCCACCAAAGCTTAGCACTGGCCTCTGACATGGCTTAACGACTAATATCTATGGTGTAAAACGATATTAACCGGGACCAACGGCTTAACGTACTTTGTACTGGTGCCGAAGTATGGAAAAAGCGCCGAATAAACGTACATATAAAATTCGAAAACCGTAGAACACATTGGTACGTGGTTGAAGTCGAACCACGACCTCCCGCTCACGAGGCAGCGGCCCTATTCACCAAACCTTCGGGCTCTAAGCATCTATTGCGAATATGAATTTGAGTTTCGTCATACGCACATCTGAGCCTCATCCCAATCATTCCCAAAGACAAAAAGTTCGTAACAAGTGGGACCATTAATATAAATTACAAAAAGGAAGAGGAAAAGACAAGTCGGTGTCGCGTCTTATCGTCCGGGAAGGAACGATAAGAAGGGCTTTGACGCATTATCGTTTCGAGATAAAGTTTTTTCTGACCGGCTCTGGCAGATTCCCTGTCGCATAGGGATGCCCTTTTTTCCCTTCTAATTGATTTAACAATTTATTGCACGCATATCGTACAGAGGACACAATCATAAAAAAAAACAATAGCACAACAGGTACAGCTTATCTCTAAAAAGAAATCTCTTCCAGCTGACCTACGGTAGTGAGAGTGCATAAGCAAGTCTAAGCTATTGTCGATGTTGCTTCTACGCAAAGGGACTTAGGTATTTGATAAAACATATTCCAGGTGTAATGGACAACATCCCGCAAACTGATAGGGGTTACTCAGTCAACGACACTGAACAACTATCAGCAGTTTCTTTTTTTCAGGAAGTGAAATAAAGAAATTGATTACCCCTACAAAATTTCCATTCATACATATAATCACGCCTGTATCTCTGATGGGGTTGGTCTGACAAAGTTTTGAGGGTTGTTTATAAATTTGTAGGTAAATTACTGCAGTGACAGGTTTGCAGCATGCTCGGGAGGAAATTCTGCTGGCACATTCTATGTTTTTTTCTCATCGCAGGAAAAGTTTTTTCCTTTCGACTGTCTTTATTAGAAATATGTATCTACTTTTATCACTCGAATGACTTCCGAAAACAGCGCACAGTACAGTACAGTGCGACAATACGGCTACGATCCGTAGTCCGTAGCCGCCGCTGAGCCGTCAGTGCTACGCCGGAGGCCCCGGAGGCTACACGCCGGTTCACTTTGAAATCCGAACGAACTACGAAAATACGAAAAACAAAAACGAACTGCAATACGAGAATACGAACCAAATTTTGACATAAAGTAAAGTATTTAGTGAGTAAATTAAAAACTATCCAAATAAAATTTATTTTCTAGTATAATTAGACATTAAGTTTTATAAAACAAAATTAACAGTTGGAAGTGAAATTTATGTTGATGTTAAATGTTAGTTTAGTGAAATTATAGTAAATTAAATGTTTAAATTAAAATGAGTGTGGAATTAATAAACATTTTAAAGTATGAAACGAAGGCTGCACCCAACTCTAAAAGTAAGTTTTATATGACATAAAGTTAACTTTTATTAGTTTTAATTAAGAAACATTTTGTTATGACATTATAAAATATCGTAAGAATGTAGTAAGAACGATTTTTGTAATTTTGCAAGAAAAACTTTTCATCCCACATTTTATTAACGAACTATGCCATTTCGTACATTTAATTTGATACTTAAAACCTTTTTACAAAAAATAAAGGTCAAGATTTAAGACGTGGTTTTTGTAGCAACCATTTTCAAAGACAGCAAGTGGGAACACCGACACAACGTGCCCTCTAAAGCCCAAAATCATCTTACTTGTCTGACAGGCAAAACTCCGAAAGCAATAAAACGAATTTCGTGTACCATGTGGGAATAGAACCCATAACCTCTGGATCGACAGGCCATTGATAAGACTACTGGTTCAGGAGATAGACAAATGCAAAGTATTAAGAAATTGTAAATTTTTACACAAGTTTAACGATGGGCTCGGTTCTAGATTTGCAGACTAAAACTAAAATCTATTTGTTAACTTTCAGAATAAAAACATTGGAATATTACAGGAGATCTATTTTCTCCGGTTTTTGATTTATAGTCGGTGGTTTTATACGTTATCTGTCATTTTTATCCGCTATCATATGATACTTCCATGCTGGATTGGGAGTGGAAGAAAAACATAGAACGTGCCAACTGCATTTCCTCCCAAGCATGCTGTAAAAACCAGCTAAGGGGTCCGAGGGTTTAAGTATATTCCAATTTAGGCGATGGGCTGACAACCTGTTACTACAAGTCTATTTTGGATAGCCCTCAAAACTTTGTCAGACGTGGCGGAACGACCTTTATTTAGGTCGTTTGCGCTTTGCCTACCCCATTGGGGATAGAGGCGTGATTATATGTATGTATGTCATATGATATGGCGTATAAAATTGACAAAAATACTGGAGAAAAGTGCAAAAGCGCGTCAAAATCTGGCGGACAAAGTGTAAAACCATAGAGTATAAATCGTCTGTCCTTTTTCAAAATATATTTATAGATAAATTTTAATTTTAGTTTTAGCCGGTGGTATCTAGAATTGAGCCCAATTTCTCAAAAAGACCACCAATAAAATAAATTCATCGTCTGATAGATGAATAAACAAAATCAACTTTTATTTGCCAATTTTATTCAGTAATTGGTAATTGTTTGAACAAACGTAAATATACCTCGTGCTTTATTTATCAACAATTGTTTATTTTCAATTGAATTTGAAGGAATTTCTTTGAAATAAAGTGAAGCGTAAGGCATATAATCGCACAAAATTGAATTTTCTATGACTTTATTACAAAACATTGACTTTTCTGAGTGACTGGTCACACAGCGCAGTGGTTAGTTAGTAAGTCTGGTTGCTTTGAAGACGAAGTTGTGGGTTAGATTAAAACCAATGATGCCAACATAAAATTTTATAGTAAATGCTGCAGGAACATTGTACCGTTTTTATGTATTGAAATATTGTACCCTGTATCTATAAGCTTTTTATGGCTTGAAATAAATAATTTATTATTATTATATTATTATCATTTCATTAAAATATGCTCTAAGTGACAATAAAAACCGTTCCTCGGTTAAGGAAGCAAAGATCTTACAATACAATACAAAAAAAAAAAAAAAGTTTTTATTTCGCTAAAAGCATACATATAAAAAGGTTTACATAACTGTGACTGTATAAATAGGTTTATAAACCTAGGATAAAAATATTTTTTTATCCTAGGTTTATAAACCCTGTCTACTAAACTAGGTTATTCACCTGTATCTCAGTAAGACAGTGTTCCTCCGAGGATCGTGCGACATTTTATTATTTATACAATCGGTTTGTTGATATAAAGTCTAAGCTAGTAGGTACAACTTAGAAGCTAAGGGTGTGTGTGTGTGTGTGTGTGACTTTACATATCTCTTGCTCTATAAGTGGTAAATTTTTCCCTTCTTCTTCTTCTTCTGTCGAGTGGGTATCGAGTCTATCGACCCGATGAACCCTGGTGTCAGAGTTTTTAAACCGCCTAGTAGCACAACTATCAGGCCTCTGACATGGTTTGAGTAACGACCACTATCAAAGACAGCGACCGGGACGACGGCTTAACGTGCCCTCCGAAGCACTAAATCTTTTTCTTTTTCGGACAATCAGGTGATTCAGCCTGCAATGTCCTAACCAAACTGGAGAAATTTCACAAAGTGATAAATTATCAAATATCAACTTTGTGTTTCCCCCCTGGGAATCGAACCCAGGACCTCCGGATCAGGAGTCCATGGCACTAGCCACTAGACCACGGAGGCAGTTACATACATTTTTTCCCTGAAAGGTGGGTTGTTATAGGCCATAAGTCCCCAAAAGAACTGTCATTTCGCTAGTTGTCAAAACTATATTTCAAAAAGTTAAAAGTTAAAGTTAAATTCTGAGAACAAAAGAAAAATAGAATAGGACTCTATTCTATTTTTCTTTTGTTCTCAGAATCGCATATTTACTCGAATCAAAATCTAAATTCAAAACGCAATTATATTGGAATTTACGAACAAAATATACATTATTTTATTACCCTTGGTTACTAATGTATATACAAGGTGGCGCAAAAGAAATCACCCTATTGGAAGATGCTCTCATTTTTGCAAATGGCCGCCAATGTCAAATCTGTTTTGACATTTGTGGACTAGACAGATGCAGAATACAAGTGAACAAGCCATGGAGCGATACACTCCCCAAGAACGCGGAAAAATCGTGTCTATTTTTTTGAGTAACAATTCGTCTGTGGTGTTGGCGCAGCGCGAATTCCGTCGCCGATTCCCCGGCCGTCCGACACCGACTGCGCAAACACTGCGACGTTTAGCCACCAACCTTGAAGAGTATGGGACCACACGAGACGTTGCTAAGAGTGGCCGGCCCCGGAGCGCCCGTTCTGCCGAGAATATCGCCGCTGTAGCCGAGGACGTTGAAGTGAGCCCCGAAACATCGACCAGACGACGTGCCACGCAATTGGGCCTCAGCCGGCGGTCCTTGCAGCGAATTTTGGTGCGAGACTTGAAGATGTTTCCTTACAAAGTCCAGACCGTGCATCAGCTGCTGCCTGCCGACCGCCAAACGCGCGTAACCTACGCCCAAGCCATCCTCAATCTCGAGGAAGAATTGGACAATTTTTCGACCAAAATCATCATGAGCGATGAGGCTCATTTCCACCTCAGCGGTTACGTGAATCGGCAAAATTATCGCTTCTGGGGCACCGAGAATCCACGAGTGATGCACGAGGAGCCGTTACACCCGCTCAAAGTGACTGCGTGGTGCGCTGTTCACGCTGGAGGAGTCATCGGGCCATTTTTTTTCGAGAACGCCGCGGGTCAAACGACAACAGTGGACGGTGCGCGCTATAGGGCCATGTTGACCGAATTTTTTCTGCCGCAATTGGACGAATTGGGACTGGAGGACATGTGGTTCCAACAGGACGGGGCAACGGCGCACACTGCACGAGCCACAACCGACATTCTGAAGGCGGCATTTCCGGGTCGCCTAATCTCTCGTTTTGGCGATTTGCACTGGCCGGCCAGATCGCCCGATTTAACGGTCCCGGACTTCTTTTTATGGGGTTTTTTGAAGTCTCGTGTTTACGTCAACAAGCCTGAGACCTTGGAAGCCCTCAAAGACAACATTCGACACGAGTGCGAGAATCTGTCGCCCGAAGTTCTCGCCGAAGTGATGAAAAATGCCATAAAACGAGCCCGTATGGCAATCAATTGTAACGGCGCCCATTTGGCCGATATCATCTTCTCGACTTGACCAGTAAAATTCTAAAGGTGCAAATAAATATAATCAAAAAACAGATTCGAAGTTTTTCATTTAGAAAAAAAATGAGAGCCAAACAACATCGGATGACTTCTTTTGCGCCACCTTGTACAAAGAAATACAAATACATACAACAGAAAAGTAAGTATAGACAAGAAATAAAACAGTACAAGATAGGCGGCCTTATTGCTAAAGCATTTTCTGCAAAGCGTTTTCTGCGTTGATCCCGCACATATGAGGACATAATTTGATATTTCCACGTGTCCTTCCGATGCATAGGGTACCATTTAACTGAGGCTCGTATTTATATACCAATCTCAAGATTGAGAGCAATATTAAGTATGGATTTGACAGGCCACATTGTACTGAAATGACGTTTCTGATACGAACTCAAAATAGCTCTCAGTCTCAAGTACTGTTTATAATTACGGGCCTGTAAATAGGAGTTTGGTTTCATTAGCACTATACTACAGCATATAAAAGTCTACTACTGAATGAAGGATTCCTACATTAAAGAAAATGACATACTTCCATGCTGAACTAGAAGCAAGAGAAAAACATAGAATGTGCCAGCTGCATCTCCTCACGGGCATGCTGTAAAAAATAGCTGTCCGAGGGTTTGGATCACGGAGCTCATTCCCTTGCTATACAACATGTAACAGAAAGGGTATATGCACCCGAAAGGATATGAACCATCTCATGAAACTGATCAATTTTTCAAACGAACATATTATAGGTCGAGATACGAAAAAAAAATACTTCCCATACTACACGCGTTATCAACTGATGCATTTTGTATGGAACGTCAATAAGATAGATAAAAGGTTTATTGAAAAAAGCATTTTACAATATTTTATTTCGTATTTCGACCCATGTTCCTTTGGTAAAGTTGTTCAGTATTATGGGCTGGTTCATATCCTTTCGGGTGCATACACCCTTTCTGTTACATCACTACATAGTATAAAACAAAGTCGCTTTCTCTGTCCCTATATCCCTATGTATGCATAAATCTTTAAAACTACGCAACGGAATTTAATGCGGTTTCTTTTAATGGATAGAGTGAATCAAGAGGAAGGTTTATGTGTATAATACATGCATAATATAGTAGAGAAACACTGATAATTTCCGTACGAAGCCGGGGCGGGTCGTTAGTGTTGCATAATTTGTTCCTTTATCGGCTTTTCAGGTTAGTACAGTACTTATCGTAACGGCAAATTTTACAGTTAATATTTACAGTTTTAATAGGCATAAACAATATCTTAAATTTCGCGTAAAATAATGTGTTGAAATTCTCAAGTTTTATGATTTTCATGAAGCATTTCACTTCTAATGGCGGTTTTAATTATTTATTAACGCGTTCTTCAACTTGCCCTTTTACAAGAAATTTATTGCCCCTAGCTAACGATATCAACAAACATTGGCCGCCATTTTTGAATTTTTTAGCTGTTATAATGCGCTTGTGGGCATTTTGTGTAGAAATGTCCACAACATTTAGAAATGTCCACAACATTAACCTTGTTGTAAAATGATGAATATTGTTATAGATATTGCTATGAGTTTGTTTAACAACCTTTACACACATATAATCACGATTATATTCCTAATGGGGTAGACCGAGCGTAAATGGCTTAAAGGAAGGTTATTCCGCCACGTCTGACAAAGTTTTGAGGGTTATTTAAGATAGATTTGTAGGTATATTGCTGTAGTGACAGGTTGCCAGCACATCGCCTAAATTGCAATATACTGACATCCTCGGATCCCTTAAAAACTTTTATTCTTATCTCATTCTGATATAATAACTAACCTGTCACTACAGCAATATACCTACAAATCTGTCTTAAATAACGTGGCTAAACTGTGGCGGAACGACTTTATCTCATTAGGGATAGAGGCTTTATTATATGTATGTATGTATTCTGATATGCATAGTAAACATTTATGGTATAGTAAACTTTTAGTTCTTTTCATGTTCAGCAATTTTTTACGCCATGAAGTAGCAGAGGTAACATAACACGTTGTAGTGGATAATACAAGCTTAACATAAGATTAAATATACTTTATAGCACGTAAGAAAAACAAATCATACTACACAACAGATAACAACAAAAGATAAGTACACATAGGCGGCCTTATTAAGGTAACAATTTCTTTTAGGCAACCTTTGGGTGCAAGAAAAATGCGTAGCGGTAAGCGGGATAGTGCAAAGCTAGTCAAATAAGTATCCTAAATACATTACATATAACATAAACAATAAATAATACATAAACTAAATACAAGATACTACTTTGATATTTATAAAATAAACTAATACATAAACCAATGGAAGATAGAATAATTCATACTACAATCAGTACTAGATGAAGGAAATGACAGCAACAGTATCTACAGCACAGGATAAAAGTGAATCAGAATCAGAATCAGAAATCTTTATTTGTAGTTACAGGTATAAGGTATGTTACAGATGTTATGTATGTTATATAAGTACTCCATAACTTGCCATCTTTGTGATAGCACACAAATACATTTTTTATTACATTTGTAATATTGATAGGGTCTATCTGCCTACGTATGTTAGGTCTATACTTAAGATAAGAAACCAAAAATAAAAAAAATACAAAACTAAATATTAACTATTATAATATGACTAATTAAGTGAACTTTATTTACATACTATAATAGTTTAATATTTACATAATTAAAGTAGACTATTATATTAATGTCTAATAAGATCAAAATAAACTATTTTAACAAATTATATTTTGTACATATATGACTTATTATTAACTATCCGAAAAATATTCGGAGATGCTGTAAAAAGCTTTTTCAACTAAAAATTTAAATAATTGGGTTTTAAACTGTACAAAATTTAATTTTCTAATGTTATTTGGAATCCTGTTATATATTTTAGGAGCCAGAGCAAATACACTTTCATGCATTAAAGTTGTACGTGTTTCTAATATGGCTAGGTTTTCTTTATATCTTAAATTTAAATTATGGGTATCTGACATTTTTGTAAATAAAGTTAAATTACTTTTTACAAATAAAGCTACTTCAAATATGTACAATGATGACAAAGTTAAAATATTCAATTTTTTGAAATACGGTTTACAACTCTTTCGTACGTTCAGATTACACATGGAGCGGATACAACGTTTTTGGGCTTTGAATATGGTTTCTTTCTCATTGCAGTTGCCCCAAAACATTATACCGTACCTTAAATTTGATGCGACAAATCCATGATATGCAGCCATTACTGTGTACCTGTTAGATATCTTACCTAATTTATACAGGGCATAAGAGAATTTATATAACTTTTTACATGTTTCTGCAGCATGATATTTCCAATTTAATTTATTATCAATATTTATACCTAAGAATTTTGTAACGTCTGTATTCTGTATATTGGTTCCATTATAGCTTATATTAATATTTTGCATTTGTTTAGACGGTTGTCGTTGATAAAAATGCATAAGTTTAGTTTTTTCCAGATTTACTTGTAGATTATTTTGATTGAGCCAGTTTATAACATCTTTTAAGGCATTATTTATTCGATTTTCATAATCATTTGGATCTTCGCATTTTATAATAACTGTGCTATCATCAGCAAATAATAGCATAGGCTGAGATATATTTTTGGGCAAATCATTAACGTACAATAGAAATAAGAGAGGGCCTAGTACACTCCCTTGGGGTACGCCAAATTTAACGTCTCTGTCACTAGATACAATTTTTATTTCCGTATTGGTAGTGGGGCAGAGCTTTGTTAAGCTTACATATTGTTTGCGATTACTAAGATAAGATTTTAAGAGATTATAAGCATTACCACGTATTCCGTAAAATTCAAGTTTTTGAAGCAAAATGTTATGATCCACAAAATCAAAAGCTTTGGTTAAATCCATGTAAATAGCACACACTGGATTTCGTTTATCTACTTCGCGAATGGTTTGATTTAAAAACTCATAAACAGCCATGTTGATTGAATGATTTTTTCGGAATCCTTTCTGTTCTGTAGTAAGTATTTTATATTTTTCCAAAAATGTGTACATCGATTGATAGATAACTTTTTCGAATATTTTAGATATAACCGGGATCAATGCAATGGGTCTGTAATTATTCATATCTCGCCTATCTCCTTTTTTAAAAAGGGGTTTTATTATTACGGGTTTCAGTTGATCTGGATATTGCCCATTACAAATACTAATATTAATTATGTAGGGGAACTCGGAACTTGGAATTTAAGGAGAACTTATTTATTTATTTATTTATTTAACAGTTTATTGTACACAGAAACATACACATTTAACTTCATTATCTTTGTAGGAAAAAGTGGAATTCGCAGGTTAGAAAATACTGAAATCCTAACCAATATTTTTAATAAAATACTTAACATACAGGTGTTACATACAGATTCGCCTGTATTATTTACAAGGTTGGCAGAGCGTAAAGGGCTTACTAAAGTACCGTTTTCACCACGTCTAACTTCTTCTTCTTCTGTCGAGTGGGTATCGAGTCTAACGTCCAACAATGACAATAATTTAAGAGAAGAGTCTTGTGATGTAAGTATGTATCAGTATATTTTATTGAAATATTTATTTAATAGTGTGTAAATATCGTCTAAGTATTATATGTTGTAATATGCACTATCCCGCTTTCTGCTTGTACAATTTCTATACCCAAAGGTTGGTTGGTAGAAATTGCTGCTTTAGCAATAAGGCCGCCTATATTGTACTGTCACGTTTGTTCCTTTTTATTTCTGTTGTATGTTTCTTTGTGCCATAAAGAATTTTGTATTGTATTGTAGTAGCAGGTTGTCAGACTATTCCAAATTACAATGCACTAGAGCATAAGCAGAGGAGCAGCTGGTTAATTCTATAATTTTTATCCTTCAAGACCAGCGTAGAAGTAATGATACGGCTAACCAGATACTAAATGAAGATAAATCTGACGAACACAGCTGCAGCAACATAAATACATATAATCACGTTTTTGTCCCTAATCGGGTAGGCAGAACGTAAAGGACCTAAACAAAAGTCGTTCCGCCACGTCTGTCAAAGTTTCGAGGGTTATTTGAGATATATTTGTAGGTATATTGCTGTCGGCTAAATTGCAATATACTACAACCCTCGGATCTCTTAACTGGTGTTTACAGCACGCACGGGATGAAATGCAGCTGGCACATTCTATGTTTTTCTGGCGCTACCAGTCCAGCATGGACGATAAAAATAAGGAGATAATAAATATAGCTGCAGCAAATTTTGACAGAAAAGTTACTAATAGAACTTTTATATCGATATTTGTGTGTTTTCCCATTCAAGGTGCTATTTAAACTTTCTAAAACTGAAAATAGCGATCGAGGCCGCAGATTGAAATACCTACCACTCACGAGAAACTTCTGTTTATTTTTTTTTGATTAATTAGTTTTTCTAACAAAAGTAAGCTAACTTTTATACCAGGTGTAAGGGACAGCGTCCCGACACTGAACAACTACCAGCAGGTTTTCTTTTTCACTTTCTGAAAAAAAAAATCTATACAAATTTTCTGATTGAGGTGAACATTTTGTATGGAAAAGCCTTATTTTTCTCTTCCTGAAAGAATTTCCCGGTGGAAGTTGTTCAAAAACATAAATCTAAAAGCTTGGGTAAATCGCACAAAATGTTGTGAGATCTAAAACGTGAGCCAGGTCTAGGGTATTATTATAGTAATTCTTAGCTCTTCAAAAAGGTTCATTTCATGTGACTTGGTCTTGGTAGAGAATAATTCGACCTGTCACCTACAACGCCACTCTACAACGGCTAAGCTAGCTAAGAATTACTATAATAAACCCTAGACTTGGCTCTTTTTTTAGACCTCACAACTTTTTGTGCGATTTACGTTTCAAGATGAACTTAGCTTTCACTTTTCCATTTATGTTTAGGTGGGATAATTAATACAATAACAGTTATTTCGTACCAATTGGTCTGACTCCCAAATGCCTTGTTATTTTAGGTCTTTTCCATTTGAATCTATAGCGGTCCATTCAAGAAATTACTATAAGTGTTATACGTATATAGTATACCGTAAGTAGCTATGTACAACTTACGAATGTACGATATTTTTAAACTGGTCTGACTTTCATTAGGCATTTGCCTTGTTATTTTAGGCACAGATTACTTCTAAGCGCGCGTGGCGTTTTAGGTGTTTACCATTTGAATCATCTCATATAGTCAAACCGTATTTGTAAACCTATACAAACACTTTTATGTAAAGTTTTATTTTATTAAGTAAATGACTATTTGTTTTTACCAAATGTGTGGTTTAGGACGGTTAGGGTCTACTTCCCGCCGGTCTACTCCTGGCAAGGCCATCAGAATTGACTTTGTAAAAATCTGACTGAATGAGGCCATATTACAGATGGTAGAATTCGTCATCCTGGATTGCCACTACCAGAGTTAGTCGCCAAGTAGTTTGGTGTTGTCCGTGCATTTTAAATACGGTTATGGACAATGGCTGCTTTATACTGCGGGAAAATAATTCACTCTCAAAGAAAAACTCATTTAACTGCTTGTGAAACTGCGGGTCATTTTCATCTTAAAAAGACCTCAGCTACGACATTTAAACATTAAATCCTCCCTTTCCCATCAGTTTTATTTCCTTTTTTTATTCGATTCTTTCATCACCCCAGTTAAAAACGCTAGAGAGACGTATAAACGTTATTGCCTAGATAAGCTGTGCGTTTCCTATGACGGATATAAAACAGACCTTTAAATTTTTATGTTTCGAAAGCTATAAACAGGAGATGGATCGTAGTTCTAGTTATAGCTATATTTGTGGGCACTTAGAGTGCTACTTGCATTATGAAATGAAAATAATTTCACTCTACGAGACTCGAATCCATAACTTCGTTGATACGTGCTGCATTTTTTCACCATAAATTGTTCCTTTGGGAGTTTCGTATATGCGTCGTTATTCTCGGTACTCTAGTGCTCTGAGCTTGAAAATTTTGCGTATGGTTTTTAGGACATTGCAGGCTGGATCATTTCACTAGTAACATGGTTAGACCGTCGGTCCCAGCCGCTGTCTATGTGGTTTTGAAAACTCTGACATTTTGTTTCATCAAGGTATTTCTCAGGAGAGGAACTAAATTGGATGAAAGGGCAAGTTGGATTATGCTATGCTATGCATGATTTATTTTAAGATACAGCCGTACCTTTCTTGTAAAGACTTAATGGGCTGGATTCTAGATTTGACGGCTGAAAACTAAAATTAAAATATATTTGTCACCGGTATTTGATTTATAGTAGTAGCTATCTGCCATTTTATCTGCCGTCGCATGATATGGTGGGTAAAATTGACAGAAATACGTCCAACGTACAAAAGCGCGTTAAAATATAGCGGAAAAAGTGTAAAACCATAGAGTATAAATCGTCTGTCCTTTCTAAATTTTATTATTTTGAAAGTGACTGATACTTACTGGCGTCTAGAATCGAGTCCATTGTCAAGTTCATAACAACAGTTCCTCACGATTTTCTCATAGCTGTCAAGTACGCAGCCCTGCATACTTACAATAATTTATTCAGCACATCGATCGAACCCGGTACGTAGAGTATAGGTCGTATAAGGGCGACCAGCTGACGACTGACATGTTTATTTCCATAAAAAAATAATGGACACGCGGTAGGTTCAATGAAGAATATCACTGTGTTTGCTGGATGTAACTTAAGTAAGTAAGGAAAAACACTTTATTGTACACAAAATACAAAATTCTTCCATGCTGGACTGGGAGCGAGAGAAAAACATAGAATGTGCCAGCTGCATTTCCTCCCGGGCATGCTGTATAAACCAGCTAAGGGATCCAAGGGTTTCAGTATATTGTAATTTAGGCGATGGGCTGACAACCTGTCACTACAGCAATATACCTACAAATATATCTTAAACAATCCTCAAACCTTTGTCAGACGTGGCGGAACGACCTTTGTTTAGGTCGTTTCCGCTCTGCCTACCCCATTAGGGATAAAGGCGTGATTATATGTATGTATGTATGTAAAAGACAAAAAGTACAAAAACATTAAATTAAAGTGCACAAAGGCGGTCTTATCGCTGGAAGCGAACTCTTCCAGACAACTTTTCGGTAGAGGAGAATGTAAAGAGAAGAGAGTAGTGTTGAAGTGTAGTATAGTAACTTAATGTATAGGACTATTTTTTTTTCTTGTTACTGATATATTAGAATACTGACGCAAAGTGAGCTCATAAAACTAGGTAAATAACTTTCCCAAGATACATCAGAATTTGAAAAACTGTAGGGGAAAGCAAAAAAAAATACTCGTTTTTGATCGTTCGTTGGAGTGGGATGATGTGGGCTCAATAAGAAGAAGAAGATAGTTCGTTGGATTTGGAGTAAATTAATAATTTTCGATTTAATATCAAAATATTTCAGTTCATTAAGCTCTGAACAGTAAGCACGTATGCACTATAAAGATAAAAGCGAATAGTTATGAGACTAATTAATTTTACCTACGTGTCAGAGTGTATACTTAAATCGTCTAAAAGGTCTCCGACATGGTTAGTTGCTTAAATTTCAATACATTGGTTAAATCTTAAAATTAGAGCAAAGGCGAGCTTATCTCTATAAGAGATCTCTTCCAGCCAACCTAGTGGGGATGGAAGATCATAGTGATAATATATTTAAAAAACTAATATTGCACATATTTATATAAAAATAAACATATTCCTAATACATATATATTTTATAACATATACTAATACATAACAATATAAAAATACGATTACAATAAAATAACATTATGGTAAGGACATAGCGTCACGAAACAACTTCTATTAAAGATCGCAGACCGTAGGAATCGAACCTACAACCTCTGGAATGAGATCCCAAAGGTTATACTCTCTAGACTACAGAAGCAGTTACACTTGAAAAGTAGGACTTAACATTTACTTCGTCACTTTTACTTGGATAATGGCTTTGTCAAGTCCCAACTTTTGTTTCTAAGCGATAAGTAATTAGAGACTTGTAGTTTGAAAACTTAAGAAGCTTTTGGATTTGGGTTGCCAGTAATAAGGATGCTATAATAATATTCGGATTAATTTTAGAACTGTGTTTAATCTATCTTAAATTACCCTCAAAACTTTGTCAGACGTGGCGGAATGACTTTTGTATGGGTCGTTTATGCTCTGCCTACCCTATTAGGGATGAACTCGTGATTATATATATGTATGTATTTGAGGTTCTTTAATTTGATCTACTGTCTTAACATATTTAATTTCTTTGTAAATATTCTCACATTAATTTGCTTTATGTACTTTTATAATACTTCAAATGTACTTTTTTATTACTTCAAATGTAATTTTTTATTACTTCAAAGTGTCCAGCTAGGCGATCCATCTTAATATGCCTGTTATTTGAAAAGAATATGACAAAAACTTGAGAGAGAGATTCTCTTTATAAGTAATTGGTACCCAATTAGTACCTAAATTAGTTTAATTACAAATTCAGGGCAAAAGTATTCTTTGTTAAAATATGAACTACGTTATTTATTTATCAGTATAAAAAAAATATTCAAATGCTTGACTCTACTAAACCATAAGTCCTTGTTCTTATAGGACACAGTAACATGATCATAAATTATATCAATTGTTGCACTTCGTTCGATAAATATCAATGGTTTATTTAAAATGTTTTTATGTATTATGATTAAAAACGGTTTCTTTTTCCATTTTTCCATGCTGGCCTGGGAGCGATAAAAAAACATAGAATGTGCCAGCTGCGTTTCCTCCCGCGCATGCTGTTAAAACCAGCTAAGGTATCCGAGGGTTTCCGTATATTGCAATTTAGGCGATGGGCTGACAAGCCGTCACTACAGCAATATACATACAAATATATCTAAATAACCCTCAAAACATTCTCAGACGTGGCGTAACGACCATTGTTTAGGTCGTTTATGCTCTGCCTACCCCATTAGGGATAAAGGCGTGATCATATGTATGTATGTTTTCCATTTTTGTATGAGTGTCCAATATTTCAACGCAGTGTCATGCGTTATGATCACGGAGCGACTGAGGAACTAGCGAGCGGTGTGGTAGTGAAATATCGGATACTCACACAAAAATGGAAAAACACGGTAAATTATAATCACTAAAATGTTTTGCACCTGCCTTGTCATTTCCACATGCCTTAAGGAAGACTGGTAGATAATGCCTTGGGCGTTAAGTCCGCCCATGTAACATTTTTGTGCATAAAGTTAAATAAATGTTGATAACCGTGAGAAAGTTACTCTCACGGTTATCAACATTTATTTAACTAGCATGCTGGTCTGGGAGCGAGAGAAAAACATAGAATGTGCCAGCTGCATTTCCTCCTGGGCATGCTGTAAAATCCAGCTAAGGGATCCGAGGGTTTCAGTATATTGTAATTTAGGCGATGGGCTGACAAACTGTCACTACAGCAATATACCTAGAATTCTATCTTAAATAACCCTCAAAACTTTGTCAGACGTGGCGGGACGACCTTTGTTTAGGTCGTTTACGCTCTGCCTACCCCATTAGGGATAAAGGCGTGATTATATGTGTATGTAACCGTGAGAGTTTGAAAAAGACTAATGGTTTATGTGTGGTGTATGATGTGGACCAAATCTCTGATGATGCTACGAATACAAGTTAGCGAAACCGGTAGGATTCAATTATATAAAGTGAAACATGTATAAGTGTTTTAATAACAACATTATAAATATGGCGGAACAACCTTTGTTTAGATCTTTTACGCTCTACCTACCCCATTAGGGATAAAGGCGCGATTATATGTATATGGATTTATGTATTATATCTTCCATACTGGACTGGGAGAGAAAGAAAAACATAGAATGTTCCAGTTGCCCTTCCTCCCGGGCATGCTGTAGAAGTCAGCAAAAGGGATTCGAGGGTTACAGTGTATTGTAATTTAGGCGATGGGCTGACAACCTGTCACTACAGCAATACACATTACAATCTAAAATTGCCCTCAATTTATGTCAAACGTGGCGAAAGCGCCTTTGAGGCGTTTTACGCTCTGCCTACTGTAACACCCTATTCCTAATTAAATAATAATATAATAAAATTAATATGGCCAAAGATAAATATGTGATCGTCTAAAAAAAATATTTTATATCTAATTAAAAGACCCATACGTTGTGTATTCAAATAGAAAATTGAAGACAAATTTAAGTTAAGTTTGAATAGGGTAATCGTAATTGAAATTATGACGTAAGTAAATAAATGATTAATAAAAAAAGTTCAGAATCAAATTCAGCTGAAAAATAACACAAAATGACAAAAAATAAAATATAAATGAGTAATATAAAACATGCGACTCACATAAAATATTTTCAGCTGAAATTCAGGAATCAGGAATCTCCATCTTCTTTCTTCTTGCGCATAACTAACCCAAATAAAATAAAACCAAACATACTTAATATTAAATCTCCCGGCTAATGTAGCGTGCTGAAAGGTACAAAGACTCAATAACCAGGGAAGGGAATTTGAATAAAGATCTTTAAGATCTTAGAATTAGGATACCTAAGCAAATGAAATGGCCCTCCCTTCCAACCTACAGACCATGCCAACGCGCGAAAACCTTGCACAGACTAACACTAAACCCTAGTCTTATCTAACTTGCAAACCTTCCATCAAACATTCCGATCATCTTAATTCATTCACAAACTTCTTTCATACTACCAATCATTCATCAAAGTCATACAAGTTACCTATTAACTGCAGTTTTGGTCACCTGTGACGGTGTACTAATGTTTAAACCTTTTAATAATCAATTTCTCTGTTCAGTTTGCAATATGGTATAATTTTCAAGGACTGCTGTACCAAAATCACATGATATGCGCTAAGAAGTCAGTTCAAATGATAGAGACTGTGTCAAGAAATTATCACCTTTATAGCTCGCTACGTCAGCTGAGAAATAGACCATTAGAGGTTTGTATGAATACCTATTCGAATGAATTCTCGAGAGGGATTATGGGCCAGCTACTCTCGGAGCCCATAAGCCTTGTCGATGTTTAGTTAATGTATGTAAAGTGTTATCCTGAATATAAAAATAATCAAATATTTCAAAATACAAGTAATTGATTTTAACCACTAATATCTTTAAAACACCGTGTTTTGTTTTAACGTGTAACACTGTATCTTAATGACATATCAAAATATTCCTATTAGGTTTTTATTGCATTTATTCATCCTCACACTCTCGCACACTGATATTTTACACATAACACACACCTACTATTTCCTATTCTAATAACACATTTCCCTACGATTATCATTGAATGATGTTTGAAAACTCGCAACGCTGCAGGTACAGAAAGCTGAAACTATCACTTTATTACGAAATCGTCTATCGGTAAGGTTAAGAAACACTTACAGTTATAATCACAACGATGGACTTCGAATTAAAACACAACGCCGAAAATAAACAACACATGATGCTCGGCATCGCCAATTTCCGCGTTAGAACATCGTCCCGGCCCGTCAGCAACTGCCAACCCCCACTGCATGCCCGCTGTTCCTCTGTTTTTTTTAATCTTCCAAGTTCTATGCTATATTAAGACAAAGTAAAATATCGTTTGTAACATTCAAAATTTAACTCTATTTCCAAGAAACAAGTATGGGTATTTATGCATTTGATACTCTTGTTTAAATGCTGGGTCATGTCAGGTAAAGATGTCTCAATTTTTGAACGAATAATCTAAATGCTATTTGTTTAAGTGTTGGGTCGATTTTATAAACTAATTATTCTATATGTAATGATAAACGATCGTTACAGACGCCCCTTTGTTTGTGAGCCATTTTGATATTTGTCAAAATAGATAAAATTGCAAATAAACAATCATAGGTCTAAACTGACTTTTTTTTTGTAACTGAACTTAATTTGTCTGTACTATTGAGACAATCCATTTTTTTTAAATTGTCCAATCTTAATATCTTATTTTATCTTATCTAGCCGTTAGTGTCCCACTGCTGGGCAAATTTCTTCCTCCGGCCTCTCTCATATCTAAAAACTAGTCACAAATAAATAACTAAAATCTTAAAAGTATCAACATCTTTTATTTTCTCATCTGTCTATTATCTCAATTATCATTCTAACTTATTTTAATTTAATTAACACTTTAAGAAGTATTAATTTACGCTCCTCATCTAATAACTATCGGTTTATTAGACTAAACTTAACCACTTGCTTATCATTATCACTGCTGAACATAAAACCCATTTGTTGATCATGCTATTCACCTTTATTATAATCTTCCCTTTCTATTAATAGTTATCAGTCAATACTCGCTTCAAACTTAAACAATAACTGTTTATGCTAAAATGCGCCCCTAAAACGTTTAATAATATTATCATCTATTATGGTTGGGCTGACAACCTATCACTACAGCAATATACGTATAAATCTATCTTAAAAACCCTTAAAACTTTGTCAGACGTGGCGAAACGACCTTTGTTTAGGTCGTTTACGCTCTGCCTACCCCATTAGGGATAAAGGCGTGATTATATGTATGTATGTATGTCTATTATTATCATTATCATCTAATGTTTAATAATTATCCTTATTAACTATTACTTCCATACTGGGCTGATAGCGAAGAGAAAAACATAGAACGTGCCACTCCCGGGCAAGCTGTATAATGCAGCTGAGTAATGCGAGGGTTTATGATTACAATATACTGAAATATTGTAAGTAAGGCGATGGGTAGACAAGCTATGACCTCAGCAATATCAACAAGTCTATCCCAAACAACACACAAAACTTTGTCAAACGTAGCGGAACGACCCTTGTCCAGGTCGTTCAAACTCTGCTCACCCCATCAGGGATAAAAGGTTTATTATATGTATGTATGTAATTATTTCTACGCCCCTACGTATTAATCTCTCAAGTTCCGATAAAATATATTTGTTTCAAAATCTATTCAATAGTTTTTGATTTCATCTTACTCTTTATTTACCATAGCACTATGGTAAAGTTACTTAATTCCATTAAAATCAAAATAATGATTTTACATAACAAAAAGGTCTAAAAGTAAATTGTTTATGTTTCTAACTAAAGAAACCACTTATAATTTGAAATATCATATTTCAATTTACGTAGTTCTTTCCCAGAACTTTATCTCAACTTAAATGGTTTGAATAAATAAAGTGTCAAAAGTGACTAACTTAATTGGGGTGAGAAACAAAACTTCTCAAAACGAAAACCCATAAACTACGATGATAAAGGCTCTTTTTTTAAAAACTACTCTTGAACCAGTCAAAGTTTCAAAATTTATTACCCTTAAACAAAAACAGGACTCAAATTTCATAGAACCAAAATCGTTATCGGAACTCAAGGCGTACCCACTTGAAGTACCAAAGCTGTTTTCTCAACTTCATCTATTTTTGCAAGAAATAGTTAACAAAAACTTATCTCTATTCAAAAGTGATAAATGTACCACGCTGACCCAAACACGTGTGCAAGCGTCATAAAACAAATGCTCTGGCTTATTCTTTGTTTGTAACCTAGCTGTATTGTTTTATTAACCTACGTACTTCAAGGGCTGACAATGCATACCTAAGTAAAGATTTTGAACCCATCCAATTTGTTTGTAAATAAGACAAATATACACATAAAATCAAGCCTGTTTTCCTGTCAGAGTAAACAGGGTATCATGGGTTATTAAAAAAAATGCATTATCAACTTTAGCTTTAAAATTTTAACTAATCCTGAAGGATAACTTATAAAAATAATGTATTGTTATAATTCAATAAAATGTTTGAATCATGTGGACAGTCATGTGGTTTGAAAACTCCAATTAATGTTAACATTTTATAAATAACTACGATCCGCCCCTAAAACTCTTAATTAATTATAAGTGTTAACCGTTAAGTGGGAATAAAGTACTTAACTCTTAAAGTAAATAAGTAATATAGACATGCTATTCTAAATCATCCTTAAATTAAAATCCGTTCAGTAGTTTTTACGAAAACAAACGTTCACAAATCTACAATTTTCTCGCACCTACGATAATAAATCCATCAGTTTTCTTTTTCTCGAAATTTAAACTTTTTGACTGCAATCAACACTAGTAAAAGTATATTGCACAAATGTCTTCGAACGTTTAACCGTATCTTTGACACATTTCTATTCCAGCCCGTTTTTAAAGTAGCGTCGCTATTGTGCAAAGCCGTCCCTTTTTTTCTGTTTGTTTCAAACTTGTCAAAGCTTGTTTACTTTGAAATAAAAAATATTTTAAAATATCGCTACAATTTAGATAACGAAATATTAAAAACGAACTATCAGTCTGACTTACTTTGTATTATAAAATACACTACTCACCTATTTAATGAACTAATGTAATGACCTACGAATAAATAAAGCCCTATCGTAATAATAACAGTAACCCAAATAATTTATACTTCGTGTACGAATGAAAATAATTAAACAATCATTCGTCCTTTAATGACGAAGCATCCTGGTCACGGCACCAATGTAACACCCTATTCCTAATTAAATAATAATATAATAAAATTAATATGGCCAAAGATAAATATGTGATCGTCTAAAAAAAATATTTTATATCTAATTAAAAGACCCATACGTTGTGTATTCAAATAGAAAATTGAAGACAAATTTAAGTTAAGTTTGAATAGGGTAATCGTAATTGAAATTATGACGTAAGTAAATAAATGATTAATAAAAAAAGTTCAGAATCAAATTCAGCTGAAAAATAACACAAAATGACAAAAAATAAAATATAAATGAGTAATATAAAACATGCGACTCACATAAAATATTTTCAGCTGAAATTCAGGAATCAGGAATCTCCATCTTCTTTCTTCTTGCGCATAACTAACCCAAATAAAATAAAACCAAACATACTTAATATTAAATCTCCCGGCTAATGTAGCGTGCTGAAAGGTACAAAGACTCAATAACCAGGGAAGGGAATTTGAATAAAGATCTTTAAGATCTTAGAATTAGGATACCTAAGCAAATGAAATGGCCCTCCCTTCCAACCTACAGACCATGCCAACGCGCGAAAACCTTGCACAGACTAACACTAAACCCTAGTCTTATCTAACTTGCAAACCTTCCATCAAACATTCCGATCATCTTAATTCATTCACAAACTTCTTTCATACTACCAATCATTCATCAAAGTCATACAAGTTACCTATTAACTGCAGTTTTGGTCACCTGTGACGGTGTACTAATGTTCAAACCTTTTAATAATCAATTTCTCTGTTCAGTTTGCAATATGGTATAATTTTCAAGGACTGCTGTACCAAAATCACATGATATGCGCTAAGAAGTCAGTTCAAATGATAGAGACTGTGTCAAGAAATTATCACCTTTATAGCTCGCTACGTCAGCTGAGAAATAGACCATTAGAGGTTTGTATGAATACCTATTCGAATGAATTCTCGAGAGGGATTATGGGCCAGCTACTCTCGGAGCCCATAAGCCTTGTCGATGTTTAGTTAATGTATGTAAAGTGTTATCCTGAATATAAAAATAATCAAATATTTCAAAATACAAGTAATTGATTTTAACCACTAATATCTTTAAAACACCGTGTTTTGTTTTAACGTGTAACACTGTATCTTAATGACATATCAAAATATTCCTATTAGGTTTTTATTGCATTTATTCATCCTCACACTCTCGCACACTGATATTTTACACATAACACACACCTACTATTTCCTATTCTAATAACACATTTCCCTACGATTATCATTGAATGATGTTTGAAAACTCGCAACGCTGCAGGTACAGAAAGCTGAAACTATCACTTTATTACGAAATCGTCTATCGGTAAGGTTAAGAAACACTTACAGTTATAATCACAACGATGGACTTCGAATTAAAACACAACGCCGAAAATAAACAACACATGATGCTCGGCATCGCCAATTTCCGCGTTAGAACATCGTCCCGGCCCGTCAGCAACTGCCAACCCCCACTGCATGCCCGCTGTTCCTCTGTTTTTTTTAATCTTCCAAGTTCTATGCTATATTAAGACAAAGTAAAATATCGTTTGTAACATTCAAAATTTAACTCTATTTCCAAGAAACAAGTATGGGTATTTATGCATTTGATACTCTTGTTTAAATGCTGGGTCATGTCAGGTAAAGATGTCTCAATTTTTGAACGAATAATCTAAATGCTATTTGTTTAAGTGTTGGGTCGATTTTATAAACTAATTATTCTATATGTAATGATAAACGATCGTTACACTACCCCATTAGGGATAAAGGCGTGATTATATTTATGTATGTATGTAAAAAAGTACGACTTCTTAACTTAACTACAGTTGCTTTGTTAACTTGGTAACTATTAATTTCCGCCCAGGTGGTGGTCAAGGAACGAGGTTGTGGTTAATTATTTAACTGAATCGTGTATTTGTAGGATAAGGTCGAACGATTCACTTTCACTACACACATTCACTTTGAAACTATCTATAAACTGTTTGCTCTAGATATACTCACTTGACATTCATGTATTAATTTGGATATATTTGAAGTTAATGTCCTCAAATAGAAACGTGGGTGGCGTATGGGTAAAAACCTAATTATATAAAAAAATAAATTACTTCCATGCTGGACTGACAGTGAGAGAAAAACATAAAATGTGCAAGCTGCATTTCCTCCCGGGCATGCTGTAAAAACCATCTAAGGGATCCGAGGGTTCCACTATATTGCAATCCCACCAAACATAAATGAAACATTAATGTAAAAGTGAAAGCCAAGTTCATGGTGGTCTTGGAATTGCACAAAAAGTTATGAGATCTAAAAAGGGAGCCAAGTCTAGGGTTTATTATAATAATATAGTAATTCTTAGCCCTTCAATAAGGTTCATTTTATGTGATTTCGCCGTTGTAGAGAATAATTCGACCTGTCACCTACAACGCCACTCTACAACGGCCAAGTTACATGAAATGAACCTTATTGAGGAGCTAAGAATTTCTATAATAAACCCTAGACTTGGCTCCCTTTTTAGATCTCACAACTTTTTGTGCAATTCCAAGACCCGAAATTGATGAATTCTGTCTTACTAATTCAACCCTAGAATATGGTTGATATAACATGTCTCTATGCCTAGTGGATCTGACACAAACATCACCTTGTTTTTTAAAATAATTAGGATGTTCCCGCACAAAAATAAAAATCTGTTGTATATACAGGCATGGCACTGGCAATACTTTTATGCTTTTAAAAAGTGGTACACAGGAATCCAAGTAATGAGCTCTGCATACTGCTCGTATATACTTCTTTTGGACTAAGAGGGTTCTTTCAGCTTTATCTGAATTTCCCCACAAAATAAGACCGTATCTTAATACGGAGGCCACAAATCCATGATAAGCCATAAGGGCTATTTCTGACGATGCAATGCGGCTCAGTCTTCTTAAAACAAATACAAATTTATTATTTTTTTGACATACACCAGAAATATGACCTTACCAATTACATAATTTGTCTAGAGGCAAACCCAAAAAAATACCATATTTACTTCATTCATAATGTCATCATTGTATTTAATTGTCAAAGGAATATCATAAAATTTGCTTGTCCGAAATTGCATAAAATTTGTTTTATTAACATTAATTCTTAAATTAGATTTTTACACCTAACTATTAGAGTGGTGTCGTCTGCAAACATAATACATCTATGCGTTATAGTTTTATAGTTTTAAAGGATAAGTTATTTTTTTTCTTTTAAGCGCACTTAAATAAAAGCTTGTTTAAAAAAGTATCTTTTACTTTTAGTTTATTTAATTTTAATTCAGTATATATTTAAAAAACTTACAAGTATCTACTTGTCAAATAAAAGTTAAAAAAAGCTTTTCATCATACAGTGACTATTATTTAATAACTATTTTAGTAATGTCCATAATATATGATCTGTTTCGGTTTAAATTACTGGTATTGTGTTGGAACGTAATGTAACTAATGAAAATGCCTTTCCGGACATCCTGTTCGCTTGATCTTTTTTTAATGGTTCTAATTCACTGACCCACGCCGCCAGCGCTCATTTAGGGCAGTAATTTACTTCAATTAAAATATACATGGCAGAAAGGAAAATAATCATGTTTGGCTCAGACCGAAAACAATGCGTAACAAATTGTGGTCAAAGTCAAAGCCAAATCATTAATTTCCATATTCCATAGATTCCTAAGAACACTTTCAGAAAGTCACAAGCGAGTCTATTTACAAAGAAAATTAAATCTATCTCACAAAATAAAATAAAAATATATCACAATGAAGAAGAAGAGAGAAACTCGCACTTTGCGCCCCCTTTTCGTTTTGTCTTATACTTACTTTTGGCCTTCCTTTTGCTCAAAATAGGGTTGGTAACTACAATGTGTGCCAAATTCTTGGGCTTCACTGAAATAGAAAGGTTGGTATTTTGATAATGGACCGGAATCATTACTAAATTCGGCAGGCAAACTCAGAAGGCAAGAGCACATAGCGAAGGCTGCAATATTTTCCGACCATAAAGCATTGTGGCACGACGTGTTCAGAGTGTCTTGAATACCTACTAATTGATCTATACTCAGATATTTAACTTATCAAACATTGACAAAAAGGTGTTTTTTTTTCCCATTTGCTCGGAAAAATCTTCATACCTACATTCACTCTTTTCGGTCCTCATATTCGCAGGTGCCAGCAATTTCTCCAAAATCAACAATGAAATTAACGACCGCTTCACGAAGTCGAAAGTATTATGGAAGAATCGCATGTATTTGATGTTTATTTTTAAGTGTATTGTTATTTTTACCTCGCAAAATGAGAGAAAAGTACTATCTCGACTGCGTATCGGCCTTCCAAATTTACTCGACCTTAAATAGTTTGTCTTTCGGCCTCGGAGTAATGTACTATTGTTAGTTGGTTAATTTAATTTATCGTCTGATCAGATGATCACAATGATAGCACTGCACGAAATATACCAACCTGACTTTCGAAGTAGATATTTTTACCTGAGTATTAAATAAGTTTGTCGTAAGTAAGAAACATAAAACCGTGAAGAAACTGTGACTATTCTTACTGTAGTGATGTAACTATACACTTAATCCGGTATACTTGAGTGGATCGCCAAGAATTACAGCATTTTGTATCGTTAAGTCCTTACTTACGAGTGTTGACTACTGGTAGGATGCACATAACATGGTTACACAAGGACAAATTTATATTGGGTGCAAAAGAGTACTTCCATGCTGGCCTGGGAGCGAGAGAAAAACATAGAATGTGCCAGCTGCTTTTTCTCCCAGGCATGCTGTAAAACTAGCTAAAGGATCCGAGGGTTTCAGTATATTGCAATTTAGGCGATGGGCTGACAACCTGTCACTACAGCAATATGCCTACAAATTTAAATATCCCTCAAAACTTTGTCATATGTGGCGGAACGACCTTTGTTTAGATCGTTTACGCTCTGCCTACCCCATTAGGGATAAAGGCGTGAATGTATGTATGTATGTGCAAAAGACAAGGCAAGAGTGAACATACTACTACATCATCGTCTGCATAATCATTTTCCATCAGGTCTATTAGTAATAAAAAGGGACC
Source organism: Scrobipalpa costella (assembly GCA_949820665.1). Lineage (NCBI taxonomy): Eukaryota > Metazoa > Arthropoda > Insecta > Lepidoptera > Gelechiidae > Scrobipalpa > Scrobipalpa costella. The sequence continues at coordinate 6,782,955 of OX463304.1, read as the reverse complement.
CCAAATATTAACCAGGTCGCAGGTGTAAAGGACAGGTTCCCGAAAACTAACAAGGTGCATTGCTTCGTCCTCAGATTATAATGGCTCAACCCATGTTTCTGAATAGGTTTTGTTTTAAGAATCGGAGTAGATAAATTCCATACAAAAGTATTTTGGCATTTATTCCTGAACAGTAAAACCAAACTTAACCAAGCTTCGTACACATGACCAAATGCATCATCTATGCTTTTAATTAGGTTTGGTTTGAAAATATTGAGCATAAACAAAATAAGACCGGAAATGCGTTTTTTGTCAAAATAACCTTCTTCTTATTAGCGTGTCGATGGAACACGAGAAATTACATCATATGCCCTGCCCAGAATTCAGCGACTTGAATTGCCTAAAATTACTTTTGCTTTCTAATTTTGTACTTGGTTAATATTTCAAATCAAACCTAATTAGAAGCATAGTTATGATGCATTTGGTCATATGTACGGAGTTTGGTTAAGTTTGATTTATACTTTTTAGGAATTAAACTTCCATGCTGGACTAGGAGAGATAGAAAAACATAGAATGTTCCAGCTGCCCTTCCTCCCGGGCATGCTGTAGAAGTCAGCAAAAGGGATTCGAGGGTTACAGTGTATTGTAATTTAGGCGATGGGCTGACAACCTGTCACTACAGCAATACACATTACAATATACAATTGCTCTCACTTTTTGTCAGACGTGGCGAAAGCGCCTTTTAGAAGGCGTTTTACGCTCTGCCTACCCCGTAAGGGATAAAGGCGTGATTTTATGTATGTATGTATGTAGAAATGAAAGCGAAACTACATTTGCATATGATTACACTACTCCGGCAGAACCTAAGACTTTTTGCTAGTAGAAGTAGGACTACGATTGAAAATGTCTTATATTTAAGCTAAGATTATAATATCTTAAATAACCCTCAAAACTGTGTCAGACGTGGCGCAACGACCTTTGTTTGGGTCGTTTACGCTCTGCCTACCCCATTAGGGATAAAGGCGTGATTATATGTATGTATGTATTATAATATAATTTCCATGCTGGACTGGGAGAGATAGAAAAACATAGAATTTTCCAGCCGCCCTTCCACCCGGGCATGCTGTAGAAGTCAGCAAAAGGGACTCGAGGGTTACAGTGTATTGTAATTTAGGCGATGGGCTAACAATCTGTGACTATCGCAATACAATTTACAATCTAAAATTGCCCTCTATTTTTGTCAGACGTGGCGGAAGTGCCTTTTACGAGGCGTTTAACGCTCTGCCCACCCCGTAAGGGATAAAGGCGTGATTTTATGTATGTATGTATGTATAATTTGACCGGACACAAAAATACGGACTCTGCGGACCCATTTCTAAATTAAGACAGATCTTAGAATCCCGGAATTACCCCAGGCCTGAGAAGTAAGTGCCAGCATTCTCTTAACAATCACATAAAACATCAGTGAAACCTTTATTAGTCCCTCGTGACTATTAACGGCACTTATGGTGCAGAAGAGTAATGAAGGGCTAAGAGGAAACTGCCTTAATGTTGGTTCACACCGTGATGCGACACGACGAAACGACGTTTGAAGAAGCCAGTAATTCTACTTATGCTCCGCAACATGGCATCGCGGGAAGCAGCATTATGGAGGCCAGGTAATGCAGCCAGAGACCTTTGTGGTGACAGATCACTACTTGGGCGGCTAATATCTTGCTATTTTGTTGAGAGAAATTATAAATGATGCTACGCCGCAATGCACCTCGCGATGCGTCGAAGCGAAGCACTTTTCTCTACTAAGTATTATAAATAGGCAGATATGAGGGGTCTAGTTTCAAAACCCGCTAAAACGCTTTTCTAGTATGTTTTGACTGATGTGATCACTGTATAGTACATTCAATCCTGTGTTAGATAAGTGGGTCATTCAGTAGCGATATCCTCTCAAACCCTAATAAAATCCTAAGAAAAGTGACGTTTCGTTGCAAAACCCACTAAAGCAGTCGATTCAACATTTATGTTTTTTGTTTTTAATATAGCCGACATTTTGCAAAATTCGTTTTATCGGAGTTTGACTCGCTGGGTATTTCACTTGCGACGTCTCATAGCATCGGCGTGATGTGCTGTGCTACGAAGATAATGAAAATAAAATGTGTAGTTAGCAATTTTGTTTCGCGCCCTTAAGATAAGATAAGATAAGAATATACTTTATTGCACAGAAAAGACACAAGAGAAAATAAAATTAAATGAAACAAATAGTAGTACAAATAGGCGGCCTTATGCAGCAATTTCTTCCAGGCGACCTTAGGGTACAGGAAAATAAAAAGTTGAACTAGTGGGCTGGTATACATTTTAGGCAATATATTGTATAGGTAAGTGAATAAGCTACTTAGGTGTATTTATATAATTAATAACAATAAATAGTCATACATATAAATTACTTATACCTACATAGAAATACATAAATACTATAATACATATATAAATATATATAATACTAATGAAAGAAAATGTTACAACCAAATTATTCCGGGAAATACGCAAGCGGTTAAGATAGAGAAAGATAGTGAGCTATAAGGTGTGGCGCCCTTAACAAGTGTGCACCGCGCCTCGTCGCGTCGCGTCGCGGTGTGAAGTGACTATAAGGAATGCTCGAAATAATGAGCTATGCGAGGATGGAGATGGATCTTTTATTGCTGGACAAGAGTGAGTTAATACATATGAATCATTTGTCAGTGGAAGAATATTAGAGATTTATAGGGGCAGATTCAAGTGTAGCTTCATTATCCTTGATGAATATTAGGCTATATTTTACTACGAAAATGTATCTCAAAGGAAAAATACACGGGTAAAATTGAAGTCCATACGCTAGTATAAGTAAATAAATAAATCCTACGGCGCATACAAGATAAGGTTTCATTTCACAAACCTTCATATTTCATTCCTTTGCTTCATTCCCACATTATAACTAAATTAGGCGCGGGTGAAACCACACCAGACCAAGGGCAGGAAGAGATGTGAAGGGCTGGTTCTCTCAAGGTCTTATAAATCATTAAAATGCTCTCGAACCTAGGTAAAAAAACGTTTATAAAAACTGTTTAGTAAGAAAGAAAGAAGAAAAGAAAAATAAGAACAGAGGAAAAGAGATGTATCGAAACGTTTTCAAATATTTCAGATACAATCAATTCATCATCATCCCTAGCCTTATCCCGTATCTCACGGAGTCGGCTACGTAATCTAGGGGATTGAACGAGGGTACTGGTTTTTACACAGAGCGACTGCCATCTGACCTCCGCAACCCAGAAGGGAGACCAGACCTTATCCTAGATTAGGTCAGAGTTTTCAAGCCGCCAATGCTTAGCACTGGCCTTTGATATGGCTTAACGACTAATATCTACGGTATTAAACGATATTAACCGGGACCAACGGCTTAACGTGCCTTCCGAAGCATGGAAAAATCACTAAATAAACGTACATATGAAATTCGAAAACCGAAAAACACTTTGGTACGTGGTGGGATTCGAACCACGACCTCCCGCTCAGGAGGCAGTGGCCCTATCCACTACACCATCGAGCTCACTGAGATACAATCAATTCTTTCTTCCCTAATAGTTGTTTTTATCTGTTGTATACATTTTGAAATTGTTCCAAGACGTATGGCAGTTAATTGCTTACTTAGAATACAAATCACACAACACAACAGATCACTACAAAACACATAGGCTTTCCTTATTGTAACAAAATTAAACTGTTTGAAACTGTTGTAAACGACGGTTACACTATAGCAGCCAGTAATTTCGGTCGTTAATAATATCGATTTGAAGTCCATTACCCGAATGAGATCTACATTCGATTCGATCGGTTATCCGATGTCAAATGCGAGTAATCGAGTACATACTCGTACGTAATAAGATTTCAAGTGTAATTGACGGAATTTTTAACCATTAAAGTAATTGGTATTTGGTACTTCCTATATAAGGGAACCACCACATACTCATTGGTACTTACTCTTAATTAAAGTAACAGGTAGAGCAAGCGTAAAGCGTGGGCCTTCGCATCTTCCTCGGTAATTATAATCACGAAAATCTATTAACTATATATACTTATAAAATCGTTCGCCTTTACTGACTGATTCATCAACGCAGAGCGTAAACTATTAAAACTAGACTCCATTTTTTTTATTGGTGATTCATTTCATAATTAAAACATCCACTAAAGGTTCCGAGGGTTTCAGTATATTGCAATTTAGGCGATGGGATGACAACCTGTCACTACAGCTATATACCTACAAATCTATCATAAACAACCCTCAAAACTTTGTCAGACGTGGCGAAACGACCTTTGTTTAGGTCGTTTACGCTCTGCCTACCCCATTAGGGATAAAGGCGTGATTATATGTATGTATAAAAAGGGGGTTTGAAGTTTGTATAAAAGTCCGTCAATTTTTTAGTTAAAATCTTGCAATTTCGTATTTTGACTAGTAATTAAATAATAATGAACACATGCTTTAGTGCTTTTGAATTTTTAATCCCATAAAGGGGTTAAGCAGGGGATGGAAGTTTGTATGGAAATTCCGTATATTTTGAAGTTAGGATCTTCTGATTTCGTGTTTAAGCTAATGATTAAAAATTAATGGACATGTATTTCAGCGTATTTGAATTTTCGACCCCTAAGGGGATTAAATAAGGGTTTGAAGTTTGTATATTAATTCCGTCAACTTTGAAGTTAGGATCTTCCAATTTCGTGTTTAGTAAACATTAAAAATTTATAGGCAAGTGTATCAGCGTTTTTGATTTTTCTTGCTTAGCCTTAGATTAAAAAAATACCAACAGTGCCAAGCGAAGAGTAGAAGTCGAGGGGCAGTAAATACACTACGGCGACGAGTACATTTACCTGGGCCAGATAGTCTCCTTCCAGAACCGGCAAGAAAAGGAAATTCATCGCCGCATAGAAAATTCCTGGAGGAGCTACTGGTCTATGAAGGGAGATCTTATGAAGGGAGACCTTCCATTATGCCTTAAGCGGCAACTCGTCGACATGTGCACTCTGCCTACTCTGTCCTACGGAGCATAGACATGGTTTTCGACCGGTTCACAGAAGTTCAAACTCGGGGCGTGTCAAAGAGCAATGGAGTGGAGCATTCTAGGTGTAAAAACGACTGATCGCGTCAGGAACACCACACTCCGCTCCAAAACTCAAATTATTGACGTGGACAAAAAAGCCGCAAGGCTTAAGTGGGACTGGGCTGGCCATGTGTGCAGAATGCATCCCGAGAGTTGGGCCAAACTAGCCACAAAATTTGTCCCACAAGAACGTCGACGCAGAGGGTGTCGCGGAGATTCCCTTTGCAATCGTCCAATGATTATCAGAAACGCTATGAAGTCATTAAGAAGTAGATACTCTAAGGACAGTAGTTACATTCTCCTTTTGTGGCTTCTACAACAATGGTTGGTTAATGTTTTATACCCAGGTAAGAAAACTCCGCCACAGAGGGAGACCGAGGATGCGATGGCGGGATGACTTGGTCGACTTTGAACCCAACTGGTCGGAAACAGTCATGGATCGTGTTGCCTGGAAAGAGAGAGGGGAGGCCTTCGTCTAGCAGTGGGATACTTTAGGCTAATATAATAAAAGCCTTAGATTAAAAAATAGACTATTCATACTGCGCTAAAAAAGTTATTCTTGCGGGAAAACCTTATTAGCTGCGGGTGAAAACGCAGGGCGGATAGCTAGTAGTTGATATATCTTTAGATGAGTAAGTACAAATATTTTAAGAGAACGTTCTACTCATAAACTTCTTGGTATTTTTTCTCGAAATATGAAAAAGAAATTGAACCTCCCATACAAAAAATTACAGGTGGTGGAGTCATTTGAATGGAAGGTCCAAATGAATTTTCATTTACTTTTTCATTTCAGTTTTATTAATTATTTCAACTTGATAAGCAAAGTCAAATTGTTATTCTGAATGCGCAAATCTTATTAACGTTGACATGTTTTTCTCTAGTAATTATTTTTCAATATTCAGAATATTAAAGCCTTATTGTTCACGCAAATATAATCAGCAAAACGAAATTTAATCTAAAACTTTTAGAATAAGTTATGTCATTTTAGATAAGTAATACTAATTTAAAATTATAAGTACCTACTAATAATAAAATAAGAATCAATGTTCCTTTGTTTTTCATTAAAACATGCTTTGAAATTAAACTTGATGTAAGTTATTTAAAAACAAAAACGTGCTGGCTGGCTAAGAAAAGACGTAGTGGACGTACTATTTCATTTGGTTTTCATGTTCATGTTTCTAAGGTATAACTTTGTGTACTTTAAATCGTTTATTTATTCAAATTTGTCAGAATGTTAGAGCCATTTTATAAAAAAAATCTACTGCCTCCGTGGTCTTAGTGGTCAAAGCCATGGGTTCACGATCCGGAGGTCCTGGGTTCGATTCTCAGAGACACACAATCAGTTGATATAATTGACAATTTATCACTTTGACTTTGTGAGATTTTCCTCAGATTGGTAAGGACAATGCTTGTCGAATCATCTGATTGTCCGGAAGAAAAAAGATTATGTGCTTTGGAAGGCTTGTTAAGCCGTCGGTCCCGGTCGATGTCTTTGATAGTCATTACACAAACCATGTCAGAGGCCTATTAGCTGTGATGTTAGGCGGTTTAAAAACTTAAACCAGGGTACATCGGATCGATGGATACGACAAAAGAAGCCATTTCATGGTCTGCTTACCCCGTGAGGAATACACGTTACATTCATTGCAAAGTTCCCAGACAAGTAAACGATGTAAGTAAACTCTTTTAATTTGAGTTCTGAAGTCCGGTCGATTGAGTTTGAAAAGAGCTAAGGAGAACAGTTCTGCTTTGTGTATTCTCTCAATTTAGTTGATTTGATACGAAGAGCAAGAACTTTACTTTAGTTTTTGTACCGGGACGAGAAGAAACGTAAACCTTCTCAATCAAGAGTTGTTTTTATTTTATTGTGTCTTGTCTTTCTTATTATACTTTTTTCGATCTTTGCTCTTGGGGAAATGTATCGTTTTGTTATGCATACCTACAAACAATCGCGTCTTTTATCCTTCTGTGGGGTAGGGACAGCGTCTACGACCTAAAAACAAATTGTTTTCTATCAATAGTATTCTCCATGCTGTAATTGCTCCATATTCGGTTCGTATCCAAATCGTGTCCGTGAAATTTCCATATAAAAGGGATATGGATGGGTGCGCAAGCTGTCATACATTTACTAGGAAAGCCAATTCGGATCAGAAAATATTCGGATACGGATTCGGATCAGTGCATGCGCCCTAAAGGGTATCGGCTACGTAGTTATGTACAAATCAGTAGACGTACATAATACTGTTATGTACTCGGTAGGTAGGTATACAAAACAAATTTAAATCATAGCATAAACAATTACACCGTACACGGTTTCTTCAAGTTCAAAATGGAGTGCTGTATTTAAGTATTTATTTATACGGAGATAGTTGGACGTCTCAAGAATAGTGTAGGCTATTTTTTATCGCGGAAATATATCTCATTCCTGAGAGGAAATCCATTAGGCTGCAGATAAATCAGGAAATAGAAATAGCTCGTGAAAATGGCTTTTAAAATGGTATTTTCTATTTAAGATGGCTACGGGAGATAGATGGTAGAGTTACCAAGTATGGTATTAATTAATATAAACACGGTAGATGTTTTGGAGATTCCATGGGTAAGGGGGTATAATGGGTAATGGGTAAATTGGCTCCTAAAATACTTAATTAACATCAAAATAAAACGCCTTAGCTAGTAATTAGTATGGGAAAGTTTTAGGACCCACGTTAATTTAATTGGAGTAAAGATATTTTTTTCAGATTTAGATGAATCAAGTAGACAAACCCTTGGAATCTTTAACACTTTAGAATCTACATACATACATACATACAATCACGCTTTTATCCCGAATGGGGTAGGCAGAGCGCAAACGACCCAAAAAAAATAAAAAGGTCTCTAGAATCTAGACTTACATAATGACCAGTAAGTATAAAAATATATCAGTCGCAGGATTATGACGAAATCGGTTTTCTGATCAAAAATCGGACTTTGTCAAAATCCTTTTCTCTTGATTATGAACAGTATTTTGTCAAACTCCGGGTTTTGTCCAAAATCCTAGTTTTTTGATCAATAAACCGATTTCATCATAATCTTGCGACATATCCAACAGTAAATCCGCAGTTTCTGTAGCTACTCCGTAGCTACTAATACAGCTGGAAACGCAGCATAAATGCATCCATTTTCCTATGCCTTACTTTTTTTTACAGGTACTGGCGGGGAGCACTGGCTGAAAAGAAAAGAGGCTCTACGAGCTCGAAGAGGACAGAAGACGAGGCCACGCCGACAAATTGGTATGAAATTATCCTAAAATTTTATATAAGTTTGGATTTTGAAAATACCGTACCTATACCTACAATCATCAGAATGATAAGGTAGTACGAAATCATCTCCCTAGCCTAACCCCGTATCTCATTGGGCTGGCTACCTAATTTAGGGGATTTATACACAGAGCGACTGCCATCTGACCTCCGCAACCCAGAACGGAAACCAGACCCAATCCTAGATTAGGTCAGAGTTTTCAAGCTGCCAATGCTTAGCACTGGCCTTCGACATGGCTTAACGACTAATATCTACGGTATTGAACGATGTTAACCGGGACCAACGGCTTAACGTTCCTTCCGAAGCACGGCACCTTACATTCTAAATATTATGTTTTTTTTAAAACGTCAAGTAAATAAATCGGGTTGTCCTCAGAATCTCCGTTTATTAACGCTCAAAATTGATAATTTTGAAATAAAAAATTAAAGAGCAAATATTAATAAATAAATTAAAGATTTATTTTCTCATAAATCCACGTTTTGTTTTTCATTCAACCAAACAGCTCACATGGAGGCTTTTATAAAAAACTCATTGACGTGTAAACTACGATACCGAATTTGAATAACACAATTTAAATTTATTCACCGCATTTTTTTACCAATTCTTTTATCCGCAAACATTCAGATGGGCTTTCGAAAATACAAAAGCCGTAAGAGCGATACCGTGTTACCAAACAATATTAAGGGTATTAGAAATGAAATCAACAAATGAATGAACGTACCGAATGGAAAAACACCTAATTTAGATCAATATTAAAGATAGCAAATTGTATTCTAAAGAAATATTCTTATTACAAACATATGATCGCACCTTTATCTCGAATGGGGTAGGCAGAGTGTAAACGACCTAAACAAAGGTCGTTCCGCCACGTCTGACACAGTTCTGAGGGTTATTTAAGATAGATTTGTACGTATATTGCTGTTAGTGACAGGTTGTCAGCCCATCGCCTAAAGTGCAATATACTGAAACCCTCGGATCCCTTAGCTGATGTTTACAGCATGCCCGGGAGGAAATGCAGTTGGAACATTGTATGTTTTTCTTTCGCTCCCAGTCCAGCATGGAAGAAAATTCTTTATTTCTAAGGAAATATTCTTATTTTTGGCAATAAATAAAATTAGACAATGTGTTTTTGTGATGTGTATACGATTCTGCCTTTATTATAGGCCTGTGGTAGCCGAAATAGAGTCGCCGATTAAATAATAAGTTGTGTGATGTGGGTGTAAAATATTCATTAATAAAAAAATATATACGTATTATGTATAAGTAGGAAGGGTGGGTTTCTACCATGCAGAACTGGGAGCGAGAGAAAAACATAGAATGCCAGCTGCATTTTCTCCCGGGCATACTGTAAAACCAGCTAAGGGATCCGAGGATTTCTGTATATTGCAATTTAGGCGATGGGCTGGCAAGCTGTCACTACAGCAATATACCTACAAATCAATCTTAAATAACATTCAAAAGTTTGTCATACGTGGCGGAACGATCTTTGTTTAGGTCGTTTACGCTCTGCTTACCCCATTAGGGATGAAGGCTTGATTATATGTATCTAGGAAGGGTGGTTACAGTATGAGGTCATCCACCCATAGACACATAGCGGTCGAGGCCCGCCTGCGCTTGGGGATACATTCTTAATGAGGGCATCAATTACGGCCTGACACGGATGTAGCGGTGGGCGGATAACGGAGCGGTGAGCTGAAGCGGTGGCCATGGTCAACTCAAGCATCCGTCTTCCCATTGAAGTCTGGTGCTAAGCAGTTAACTTTATTTCCAAGCTTTGTAAGAATGATAGAGACAACACAGTTCTGGCCTACCTATGCCAGGAAATAAATACAAACCGGCCAAGTACGAGTCGGGGTCGCTCACGAAGGGTTCTGTACTATTATCTATACGATATTATACACTATATTTTAACCATTTGTTATAATTATTATTATAATCAAGCAAAAACCCGGCAAAAAAAATCACTATTTTTATATTGTTATTATATTATTTAATCAGGCAGGCAGTTGTAGCAAGTGATAGTGCCTGTGCCCATTGTTCATGATTTGCTTGTCTTATTGAAGTTTTGTAGGTATTTGTCCAATTTGTTCTTAAAGACATTTGTATTCTGGGCTGTCACTACATCTTGAGGTAGCTTGTTGGTATTTTGTATAGGACCCGCCCATAAATATTTATTTTATTGCAATTATTTATTTTGAAAGTAATTATATAACTCAATGTTCTGTGAATATTTAAAACGTTTACTTGTTGCCACGTTTTTATTATGGGAGCCCCCCTCAACTATATATATTTTTTTTTTGTAATTTTTGTTTAAGCGGTAAATAGATCATCTGCGACAATTTCAACTCTCTAGCTGTCACGGTTCATGAGATACAACCTAGTGACAGACGGACAGTCGGACGGACAGCGAAGTCTCAATGATAGGGTCCCGTTTTTTACCCTTTGGGTACGGAACCCTAAAAATAAACGTAAATAAAAACGAAATAACACTTATAAAGTAAAAGGGAAGATTAAGGAAGGAAATTTTAAGTACTTGCACATGTTTTGGATTATGGATAAAGAGAGAAAATATTTTCAAACTTAAAGAGGTTTACAGAAGATAAGTCTTATTTAGGTAGTCTCTTGGATCAAGAAGATCATTTTTGTCTATTTTAAACTAAAAGAGGTTTACAGAAGATAAGTTTTATTGTAGATAGTATCTTGGATCTATCATTATGTAGACGGTGTCCTCACGTGTCGCCAGTGTATGCGCACGTTTTGTAACAAAATTTACTATTGTAGCACATGATAGGGCAAACCACCATAGTACCTCCGTAACGGATTAATTGCAGTCACCGTAGCCGAAATCGACTTTTGTGTGTATACGTACGTATAGTATCTTGGAAATAGTAGATATTAGTCGTTAAGCCATGTCAGAGGTCAGTGCTAAGCATTGGCAGCTTGAAAACTCTGATCTAATCTAGGATTGGGTCTGGTTTCCCTTCTGGGTTGCGGAGGTCAGATGGCAGTCGCTCTGTTTAAAAACCAGTACCCTCGTTCAATCACCTAGATTAGGTAGCCAACCCCGTGAGAAACGGGATAAGGCTAGGGAGATAAGTATCTTGGAAATAATATAGCACTGCGAGTGTAAGAAATCCTTAATTTTTAGACGCGCCTCGCGCCTCATCCCGCCCCCTGTCACGACGCCACCATGTCCGTGGCCAGGCCTTTATAAGCCTTTGCTGAGGCTATGGGCTCGCTAATAAAGGAAAATATTATGTCTATGGCTATAATAATTATTGTTGAATCATACAACGGGTGTTTCTTTGCACCCGGAAGCTTTTCTTGCTATAACGTGCGATTTTAAAATACTTATTTGATTGATTGGCTTATATCCAATAGCTACGAGTATTGTTCGATATGTTCGAAACGCAGATGTTGAGACAGACAAACGTTTTAATTACATATTTAGACCGCTGACCGCTACGCATTTTTCTTTCTCCCAAAGGTTGCCTGGAAGAAATTGCTACCTTAGCAATAAGTCCGCCTATATTGTACTTGTTTTTTGTTTTGATCTGTTCTGTTGCTTGATTTGTTTTCTTACGTGCAATAAAGTATCTTATCTTATCTTAGATTACTAACCCAATTTCGATGATTTAAATAAGTATGATAGACCTATTAATAACTACTCAAAAAATGTTGGTGAAAACGGGAATGACCCGCCATAAGTAATATTTTTGTCTACCGATGATAAAATACATGTCTCAGGCGACTTAATTAATTTACAAAATAACATCGTCCACGCCCAATTAAAAAGTAATATTATACATGGTGTTAGGGTTACTTTACTTCCATGCTGGACTGGGAGAGATAGAAAAACATAGAATGTTCCAGCTGCCCTTCCTCCCGGGCATGCTGTTGAAGTCAGCAAAAGGGTCTCGAGGGTTACAGTGTGTTGTAATTTAGGTGATGGGCTGACAACCTGTCACTATAGCAATACATATTACAATCTAAAATTGCCCTCAATTTTTGTCAGACGTGGCGAAAGCGCCTTTTACGAGGCGTTAATAGCTCTGCCTACCCCGTAAGGGATAAAGGCGTGATTTATGTATGTATGTTAGGGTTATCAAATTATCGCTATTCATCACAGCAAGAAGTAGCTTAGTATAAATTTAACAACTTCCATGTTTTTTTTTTAAATTAACGTAAGCCTTAGATTCCTGCAAAGACCCCAGGGAGAGGCTTCATTGTTTTTTTTGTAGGTAACTTTTTTAGAAGTTCTTCTTTTTTTAAAATTTAAGTGATAGGCACTTGTCGGTGGAGCAATCGCCGACTTTCTCTGTCTTCTGCCAACGAATTCACTTCTTGATACGACTTGACATCCAACTTCTCTTTGATTTGGTCAAGGCTCTTCCTCTTTTCCCTTCTATTTTCCCCTCTACGATGTTTTTTAAGAACTTGTCGTGTCGTATCACGTGGTTAGGGTAATCAATTTAGAAGTTGACTATCTTAATTTAATAAGTAACGGTAGGCTTTGGCAAGCATTTAATACCCTGTTAATAAAACGAAATATCTAGCCTCTAGGGATTAAGCCAAGGTCTATGACTAATATATTTTATTTGTTACGAATTAAAGTAACCAAAATGGACTACGTATAGTATAGTTGGCTAGAGTATTGGTCGTGCGTCTCAACAGTAGGTACCGGTGTATTGCGTGGTATGCCGCCTACCAGATGAAGTAGACCGATGTTCTAATGTGGTAAGAAAAGCCTCTTCCTTCTTCTTCTTAGCGAGTGGATTCTCGAGTTGAACGATTTGGTGAACCCTGGTGTCAGAATTTTCAAACCGCCTAGTAGCACAACTATTAGGCCTCTGACATGGTTTAAGTAACGACCACTATCAAAGACAGTGACCGGAACCGACGGCTTAGCGTGCCCTCCGAAGCACGGAATCCTTTTTCTTTTCGGATAATCAGATGATTCAGCCTGCAATGTCCTAACCAAACTGGGGAAAAACCTCACAATGTGATAAATTGACAAATATCAACTTTGTGTTCCACCCTGGGAATAGAACCCTGGACCTCCGGATTGTAAGCCCATGGCTCTGACCACTGGGCCACGTGGCTAAATGCCAACTCTGGTAAGTTTGAGAGGTTTGTTTAAATGTACACAAAGTGTGATACTTTCTATTGACAGAAAATGCGGCTGCACGTGTCCCATACATACATATAATCATGCCTTTATCCCTAACGGGGTAGACAAAGCGTAAACTACATAAATAAAGGTCGTTCCGACAAAGTTTTGAGGGTAATTTAAGATAGATTTTTAGGTACATTGCTGCAGTGACAGGTTGTCAGCCCATCGCCTAAATTACAATATACTGAAACCCTCGGATCCCTTAGTTTTTTATAACTTCCATGCCGAACTGGGAGCGAGAGAAAAACATGGAATGTGGCAGCTGCCTTTCCTCCCAAGCATGCTGTAAAAACCAGCAAAGGGCTCCGAGGGTTTCAGACATTTTCCATTGATAGAAAACGCGGCTGCACGTGCGTCCCGGTCCTGGATAATAAATATATCCTTTAATCGGCTTTTACGACACCCCTGGGAAGATTAGGGATTTCAACGAATCGCTTGGGAGGAATTATGGCTTTCCAGGATGATGACTTGAATTGAAAAGTTCATTTTTGTAATAGTCAAGTAAAATTTTAAGGAATAATATACCTGAAACTTAAAATGAATACTGAATATCAATATTCTATTTTTAATTACGTTTTACCGTTTTGTAATTAAAATAGACATATCTTAAATAGACAAAACTTCGATTCCAAAAGTTTAACCCCTGATGACGATCTAAGAGGCAAGCAGGTAATAATTTCGCCGTTCAGGGCAAGTGCCGCGGTGGCTAATGCGTTGGGATGGTATTCAAAAAGATCCAGGTTCAAATCCTATTTGCGGTTGAACTTTTTGATTTGTTGTTTCTCATATTTTGAGTTTAATCCGGTACCAAAGTGCTGGATCATATGTTACAATGTGTTATTCAATGCGGGACTGCAATTTAGGCGATGGGCTGACAACCTGTCACTGCAGCAATATAACCTACAATACCTACAAATCTATCTTAAATAACCCTCACAACTTTGTCTGGTGTGACGGAATGACCTTTTTTTAGGTCATTTACTCTCTGCCAAATCCATTAGGGATAAAGGCGTGATTATGTGTAATGTATTAACTGTTGGTGTATAGGTACACCTTTTGAACAAATAAATAAAATATGTGTATGCGTATGTTACTAGGTTATTATGACGTCAGACCGAGCTGTTAAAACTTGTTAAGTAGTTCAGTTAATAAAGTGGTCGTTCCTCCGTGGTTATTAGCTGGTCGTATAACAATGGGAAACTATTATAAAGTTTTCTTATTAAAACTGTTTGTTGTTGTAATTGACTTTCTGTTTCAATTACGTTTGATTAGATTTTATAGTTTTAATTATTTTGCTTTTTGACTGCTGTTTGTAGTTCGTATTCTACTCCCAACAAACTGAAATTCCGTCCTTGTCACCTGAATGATAGGCAGTATGCCACCCAACGTTTCAAAAGAAACTTCCAACCACCCACTAAAAGTAATAGTTCTTCCCACCGATTTCGGTGATGGCGGCCGATCTCTGGGAGATTGGCCGCCGATCAACGGTGCACTAGTTTTAGTGCCCGAGTGTTTGCGCTACACACAGGTGCACTCTCTATTCTTTCAATCTCTTATTCTGATGGGACAGAATTACTGACACGAACAGAGAGAAACTAGGCGCAGGACCGACTATTTACATGCCCATCTGACAGCACGGATCATCTTATTTTTCGGACAATCAGGTAGACCGCCTGCAAACTAGAAACAACAACGCAAAGTCATTGTCATCCGCCGGGAATCGAACCCGGGACCTCCAGATCGGGAGACCATGGCTCTGATCACTAGACCACGAAGGCAGTACCACGAAATACTCCACTGTGGAATCAGTTATCTGCCCAGGTATTTCCAGACCGTTACAACATGGCAGTCTTCAAGAAACGAGCCTTTTCCTTCTTGTGTGGCTGGCAGCGCATTTGTGACCCCCCGGTTGCTGCAAGTGTCTATGGGCGGCGTTGATTACTTACAATCAGGTGACCCGCCTGCTGATGCGGGACTAGGACTGCAAGAAAACAAAGAATGTGCCAGCTGCATTTCCTCCCGGGCATGCTGTAGAAACCAGATAGGGGATCCGAGGGTTTCTGTATATTGCAATTTAGGCGATGGGCTGACATCCTTTCACTACAGCAATATACCTACAAATACATCTTAAATAATCCTCAAAACTTTGTCAGACGTGGCGAACGACCATTTTTATTGTTTAGGTCGTTAACGCTCCGCCTACCCCATTAGGGATAAAGGCGTGATTATTTGTATGTATGTATTTATGACCCGCCTGCTCGTCTGCTTTCCTCTTTCATAAAAAATCTTACTTTTTCTTCTGTCGAGTGGGTATCGAGTCTGTCGACCCGATGAACCCTGATGTCAGAGTTTTTAAATCGCCTAGTAGCACAACTATTAGGCCTCTGACATGGTTTGAGTAACGACCACTATCAAAGACAGCGACCGGGACCGACGGCTTAACGTGCCCTCCGAAGTACGAAATCTGTTTCTTTTTCGGAAAATCAGATGATTCAGCCTGCTATGTCCTAACCAAACTATGGAAAAATTCACAAATAATATAAATTCTCAAATATCAACTTTGTGTTTCCCCCCCTGGGAATCGAACCCAGGACTTTCGGATCAGGAGTCCATGGCACTAGCCACTAGACCACGGAGGCAGTTACTTATATAACGACTAAGAAGATTTTTTTATCACAAAGCATAATATTGATTAAATAAATATAGCTTCGAAACGTTAAAGTCAAAACCTCCATTAAACACACAAGCCGTGTGTTTTATCAATCTCGAATGTTGAATGAGGCACCTGTGAACCTCGAACTAAGATACTTGGGAAAAAAAAATACCTAATTTAAAAATAAAACTGTAAGAACGGATTAGAATCACAAACACTAACTGCTTCCATTTCTGCTAACTGCGAAACTGAAACAGGAATGCAATTATTTTAGTATGCACTGCGCCTACAAAGTTTTGCATAGTAATGAATAAAACTGATTGATTCGATCACTATAAGCCGATTTGATCTATGTTTTGATCATTTCGTTACAACAACGCTCACAAAATGGATATACGGCGATCCATATTGCAAATTCTTCTATTCTGGACGGACTGGGAACGAGAGAAAAATATAGAATGTGCCAGCTGCATTTCCTCCCGGGCATGCAGAAACCAGCTAAAGGATCCGAGCGTTTCTGTATATTGCAATCCCACCAAAAACATAAATATAAAAATGAAAGTCAAGCTCATGGTGGTCTTGGAGAGATCTAAAAAGGGAGCCAAGTCAAGGGTTTATTATAGTAATTCTTAGCTCTTCAATAAGGGTCATTTCATGTAACTTGGCCGTTGTAGAGAATAATTCGACCTGTCACCTACAATGCCACTCTACAGGGGTCAAAAGTGGCTCCAAATGGTTGCTGTAAATAAATGTACACACGGTGCTGCCGGCCAGTTCTCTTCGTTTGGCTTGAGCTTGGCTTGGACACCCTACCGCGTGTCTAGATTTAGGCGAAGGGCTGACAACCGGTTACTACAGCATTATCCCTACAAATTTATCTTAAATAACCCTCAAAACTTTGTGTGTCGTGGCGGAACGACCTTTGTTTAGGTCGTTTACGCTCTGTCTACCCTATTAGAGATAAAGGCGTGATTTTATGTATGTATGCATATTGCAAAAAAAAGTTCACAATATTTTTTTAATATTTAAAGAGCACTTCTGGTAACAAAAGTTTTCCGATGTCGTGTCGAGATACTTGAATCAACAGAAAGCAAACATTTTTATTTCTTTTGTGAGTTTATTTTCTCAATGGTACTTGTAAGAATGGCCCAAACACAGTATATGTCGTAGGATGATTTTATTATTCGAATCTTCGCGAAAATCCTAGAGATTTTGCGAAAATGTGGATGATTAAACAAGGATGAAAACATTGTCAAATCTTACTGCAAATAGTCAGGATTTTGCGAAAAAACTCTTCGTTCTAGTAACATTTGATATTTTCAACCCTGATTGGTTAGATTTTTGATTGTTTAAATAAAATGCGTTTAATCAGATTAGATCTTGGTTTTGAGCGCTCTAACCAACCTATTAGAGTTCTTATTTTAGTTAAAAATATCAAATGTTACTAGCACGACGAGCTTTTTCGCAAAAAAACTGAGTTTTTCCAGTAATGTTTGATAATGGTTTTACCATTGTCTAATTATCCGTGTTTACACCAAATCCCTAGGCTCCCTCCCTTTAATCCCTCTTTTTTGCGAAGAATCGAATTATAAAATCATCCTACGACATATGTACGAACAAACATTATGACTGAGTTGAGGTATTACATTTTAAAATTTAATTACGATTAACATTTATATTTATGTCAAAAAGAACAGTCGGTTGTACATCGAATCGTAAATCGTAGGTATGGAGTAACTCACGATTATTATTTACTAGCGACCCGCCTGGCTTCGCACGGAAATCATCAGTGTTTCTCTACTATACTATATATTATGCATGTTTTATACATATAAACCTTCCATTTGAATCATTCTGTCCATTAAAATAAACCGCATCAAAATCCGTTGCGTTGTTTTAAAGATCTAAGCATACGCATAGGATATAGGGACAAAGAAAGCGACTTTGTTTTATACGATGTAGTGAGTATTAAAAGTTTGACGGTACGAGCCCAATGGTGTAGTGGATAGGACCGCTGCCTCCTGAGCGGGGAGGTCGTGGTTCGAATCCTACCACGTACCAATGTGTTTTTCGGTTTTACGAATTTCATATATTATTTGGCGCTTTTTCCGTGCTTCGGCAGGCACTTTAAGCCATTGGTCCCGGTTAATATCGTTTAATACCGTAGATATTAGTCGTTAAGCCATGTCAGAGGCCACAGCTAAGCATTCTTCAATCCCCTAGATTAGGTAGGTGAGATACGGGATAGGGCTAGGGAGATGATGATGATTATAAGATTGACGGTCTGCCTTGCCTACTCTGTCAGTAATAAAGACGATAGGTATATCTAAGTATAGCTTGACCGTATTGCGCAAAAGCATAAGACCTAAAAGTGTACTTCCACAAAACTTTGATTTCTTTTATTTGATTTACGTAACTGTAACTGCTACAAGTACAATAGCTGTTTGCAAGTCCAGCACGTTCTTAAAGGTCTAAATACACTGAAGGTGGTTAAGCGTTTAAGCGGCACATTGCGAGCGTGCAAAAACTTACGTTCTTCCTATGTTACTTGAGTAATCAATGTATGTACTACGTACAAACACATTGAAGTAAAGTAAATAACTGTTAAACGTAATAGATGTGCTTCAGCCTTGCTTGAGCGTTCCTAATGTTTAATTCATTGCAGGGTAGACTTGGGTTAGGCAGAGGCAGAGGCAGTTTCGCCACTACTGAAGGAAACCAATAAAATTATTTCAGATTGTTGGTGCATGTAATGTTTCATTATTTTTGTTTTTCTACATGTAAATTTCTTTATAGGATACCAGGTGTAAGGGACAACGTCCCGCAAACTGATAGGGGCTGCTCAGTCAACGACACTGAACAACAATCAGCAGGATTATTCTACAGGGAGTAAAAAAAACAGTCTGATCCAGGTGAACATTTTGTATGGTACAGTAAATTTTGTTTTACTTTCCGAATAAAAAAATCCATTTGATAGTTGTTCAGTGTCATTGACTGAGCAACCCCTAACAGATTGCGGGACGCTGTCCCTTACACCCCATCGTTAAAGTTTTTTTTATTATATTGTAAAACACTGAAATCCTCGGCCATTGTTTCTTCAGTAAGCCTATTTTCTCTCTGAACGGTTTTCAATTTCCGTGTACTATTCAGTCAGTGTAACTTGAAACGCTTAACTCGATACCACCTTCAATCTGTTGCGAACCTTAGACTATTATTTGCCGTTGCCGCTTCGTGCCGGCTTTCTAAATGCTCTAATAACAAATTTATTTCGTTGGAACTTCCTTTACTTAGCTATTGAACGCTGGTGTTTAGATTTTATTAAAGGAAATTGGGTTAAGAGTTATCCTTATAGCATAATACAGATCATTACTTTGATTTACCCCAACTCTGCTTATACGTTATATATGATACTACCGACCCGCCCCGGCTTCGCACGGATATCATCAGTGTTTCTATACAATATTCTGCATCTATTATACATGTAAACCTGCCTCTTGAATATATCTTTCCATTAAAAGAAACCGCATCAAAATCCGTTGCGTAGTTTTAAAGATCTAAGCATACGAGTACATATGGATATAGGGACAGAGAAAGCGACTTTGTTTTATACTATGTAGTGATGATGTTACAATACGTAGAATGTGAGCTTTGTATCGCGTTACGTATAGACGTAACTGAATTAAAACTGAATGAAAGGTAAAGTCCAATAGTAATGACATATTTTCCTGGGGCTAAAAAGAAAATATCCATCTCGTACACTTATCTACCGTCCTCTTAAATTCTATCAAATTCCGTTCAGCCAACCATGCCTAAACATGAAAAGAACACAAACATGCAGAGTTAGGGCGGATTTCGGCTTCTCCGAATTCGGTTCATATCCGAATCGTGTCCGTGAAACTTCATATAAACGGATAAGGATGGGTGCGCAGGCGCAGGAAGGCTAATTCGGATACGGATTCGGACCGGTGCAAAAGCACCGTTACTATATAAATAGTGTAGACCTGGTCTACGCTAGAGCTACGAACTGGCTACAACGTCTTGTAGCAATATCTGCCTACGAATGAAGCTACGGAATACTTTTGCACACCTGCGTCAATCTCTACTTCGAACTTAATAGGACTTTCCATCCTAAGGGCGTTTTTGCACTGCTCCGTATTCGTTTCGTATCTGTGAAAAACAACAGCAGCAAAACATTTTAATGGTTACAATCTTGCCTTTGATAATGATTTAAAACGGGAGATTTTGTGGTTTTCTATTTTTGTATGAGTCTCCGATATTTCAACGCAGTTTTATGCGTTATGATCCCGGAGTGAATGAGAAACTTGCGAGTGCTGTTTTGGCTAAAGGCAGACATATCGGTCTACCCTCTTTCGGTTGCGTTTTCCAATATCTGTATGTGTATTACGCGACTCTTCCAAACGAGCACTAACACTTGGAACACAATTGATCAAGAAAAAGACAATCTTGCCTCTTGCTCGCATTCTTAATCCCACGCGTAAGTTACTATTCAAAATGTACTCTGGGAATTTATGTGAGAATGTTTATTTATTTAGTTTCTAAAAACATACAACCAGCACTATAGTTTCTGTTGTGAATGGGTGGCGAGGGCAAAGATTGTGTCACGGGTTAGGTTCAAGACAGACGGATTGCGATTCAACTGTAATCCGACTACTAAATTACAGTTTAGATGCAGTTGGCAGTGTTGGCATAACTGTAGTGAAACTGCATGCCAATTTTTGTCAACGTGCAGTTTAATTGCAGTTAGTGTAATGCACACCGTACATCGAGTTCATGACGACTGCACCCACCTAATGTTGACATGTACTTTGCGTGCAGTGTAATTCATTACCGTCGTACCAGTTGCATTCAACAAACAATTTATCAGTCAGATTGTAGTTGAATTGAAGTTCGTCTGTTTAGTCTAGAGCCTTTGGCAGTGTGGGGTAAAAGGGGTAGCGTTCGTGGTCACAGGCAGAGCTAATTTAAATGTGGTGTGGCGGGCTTCCTTGTCAATCGGCACCGTTTACATAGCTGTTTCGCAGTTGAATTGCAGTCCGCATGTCTAGTCTACGGCGTTAGGTAGTGTGGTGTAGTTTAAAAGCCGTAGGTTAGAGGCATAACTAATTAAAATGTTGTGTTGCGGGCTTCCTTGTCAAACAACACCATTTATATAGTTGTTTTGCAGTTGAGTTACAGTTCGTCCGTCTAGTCTAGAGTCTTAGGTAGTGTGGTGTGGGGTAAAAGGCGTAGCGTACGAGGTCAGAGGCAGAGCTAATTAAAATGTTGTGTTGCGGGCTTCCTTGTCAAACAGCACCCTGATAAATGATTGTTGATAATGATTTGGTACGATGTTGCGTGAACATAGAACCTCAAAGTCAGTCAATGACACTGAACAACTTTTACCCCAAAATTATTTCAGGAAGTGAAATAAAAATGGCTGTACAAATAGTCTGATTGAGGTGGACATTTTGTATGGAAAAGGTGTTGTTGACCCCTTTCCGTTTGTGGGATGCTGTCCCTTACGGTGTATGATAATATCGACCTTATATTCTAGGCCTTATTTTTCAGCCCAATGGTGTAGTGGATAAGGCCGCTGCCTCCTAAGGCTAAGGGGAGACGATGATTCTAGGCCTTATTTTTGTAATAAGATTAGTATCAAGATGGTATGAATATTCTGAAGACGTACTCGTCTCGTAGGCTGTACTTGTTAGCCTAATACAAACACACATATAATCACGCATTAATCCCTAATGGGGTAGGCAGAGCGTAAACGACCCAAACTAAGGTTATACCGCCACGTCTGGCAAAGTTTTGAGGGTTATTTAAGATAGATTTGTAGCTATATTGCTGTAGTGACAGGTTGTCAGCTCATCGCCTAAATTACAATATACTGAAATCCTCGGAACTCTAAGCTGGTTTTTACAGCATGTCCGGGAGGAAATGCTGCTGGCGCATTCTATTATTTTCTCGCTCCCAGTTCAGCATGCAAGTAGCTAAGTTAGCTTAATAACCATAATCATATCCAATTGCCATTATTATGAAGAGAGACAGAAGCTTTTGGAAAAAGAAACAGAAGTGGATGTCATATTCATATTGTGATAAAAAAAGTATTTACCTATACATAAATCACAAACAAAACAGCTTCATATGCTATGGGATAAATTTATAACTAATTTCACAAAATAATGTTTTCCTTTTAAAGTTTTATCCATTAAAATAATAGTTTTAATTTGCATTTTTATTACTGATTTACATTTTAAAACTCTTAGCTTTAAAATTGACATAGTTTAAATACAGCTCAGGTGTTATTTGCGGTAAAGGTGAATGTTAGATTTTAAAGAAGCATTTAAATAAACTACTAACTAATAAAAGTGCAAATTTGGAACTATAAAATTAAAAATACAAGGAGTAAAAAAATTGCTAGCCATATTTTGGGTTGTAATTCTGCCCATGAAACCAACTATCCTTAAGAAACATAGATCGTAACTTTCACGTCTGTGATCGAAACACAAAAAATATAATTGCCCTCCCATACAAAAATGGTGTCAGCGGCTCGAGTCAATTTGTATGGGAGATCCAAATTCTTTTACATATTTCGACCTATGTTCCTTAGGGAAAGATGTTCAAATTCATGGGAAGAATCACATCCTAAAATAAGACCAGCATTTTTTTCCCACATTAAAATACAAACACAATCATTTTTCCCTGATTAACCCCGGTCATTCAACAAAGCAAAGAGCTCAATATTTTCTTTCATTCCGTCAACTCTGTTGTCACGCATCTGATGTCTGCTCTTCCTCGACTACTTCTTCTTCTTCGTCTTTTTCACCTTCTTCTGCCCATTGTTGCATTAGTTCCTTGGCATCAGCCCTGCAAAAATAATTTGATTATACAGTCAAAAATAATAAAATGAGACTGTTTCTTCCATGCTGGAGTGGGAGCGAGAGAAAAACATAGAATGTTTCAGCTGCTTTTCCTCCCGGGCATGCTGTAAAAATCAGCTAAGGTATCCGAGGGTTTCATTGCAATTTAGGCGATGGGCTCACAACCTGTCACTACAGTAATATACCTACAAATATATCTTAAATAACCCTCAAAACTTTGTCAGACGTGGCGGAACGACCTTTGTTTAGGTCGTTTATGCTCTGCCTACTCCATTAGGGATAAAGACGTGACTATATGTATGTATGTATTCCTATAGATTGCTTAGATTATATCGGCATACAGTTAACGTACATAGATTCTTGGGAATTCAGTCCATTAATTTAAGATCTTTTCCCTGTGGATAAGTCTGACTGAACAATTCCATGTTCTTGGCGATAAGCTACATAGCTTACAACCATTGCAGTTTGGCACATAATAAATTACTTCGTATGGTCTACGTGATTTAACGTTGCGTGGTAATTAAGTGTTTTGAGGGCTTTTGGGTAAGATAGCTCTATCATCGATTCTTTCTCAGTCACCACACCACTGGGCTATAAGATTCTAATCTTACTTATCACTTTTTATTTATAGCCTATAGGCTACCTATAGGTCTATAGGTCGTCCCAATGCTGAGCAAAGGCCCCCTTTATATCTCCTGGCGTCTCTATCTGCAGCCTCTGTCGGCCATTGTGCACAGAAAACATCCAAGTCGTCTCGCCATCTTCTACGAGGTCTTCCTCGTTGTCGGCGACCATCTTTCGGGATCCATTCGGTGACAGCGTTTGTCCATTTTTCGGAGCTCATGCAGACGACATGCTCGGCCCAATCCCAGTTCAGTTTCGCGGTTTGTCTGCCTATATCTGTAATGCCGGTTTTTGCGCGAAGAGCTGTGTTTCTTATGCGGTCGGATCTTTTCACGCATAGTATGCTGCGCTCCATTGCGCGTTGGCAAACTTTGGATTTGGACTTTTGTGCTTGTGTGAGTGACCATGTCTGTGCACCGTAGGTTAGGATAGGCAGGATATACATGTCAACGAGTTTTCTTTTTACGTATCACTAGCATAAAAAAAAGAATACGTACTTCTCATCCAGTGAAAACACAGATTTGTTAAGTCTATTGAGCCGAGGTAGCGTGGCTGATATTTCAACTCTTATTTCCTGGTCCTCCTCTCCTTCAACGACATCTGGTCCCTCCTTGCCTTGTCCACCCATGTAAAAAGTGTTCTTCATTATAAGCGTCTCCAAGGCTGACAAAATCTGAAGAAAATGATGTCTGTTGAAGATTGTTATTTTATTGTTACACTAGCTGTGCCCGCGACTTTGTAAGCCCAGTGGTGAAATGAATGAAACACGCTAGGTCCAACATATTGAAAACGCTTCTCCCGGCGTAGGAGCTAGATCTGTTAGCCCGCGCGCGGATGCGTGCTTTCCATACAAAGGTACGGCTCCTACGCGCGGAGAAGCGTTTTCAGTATGTTGGACCCAGCGTGTTTTATTCATAAACACTGCGAGCTTTTCATACAAACAGATGTAATTACTCACTAATTGAATCTATTCAATGTTAGAGTCTAATGGTTACATTACTATCAAAACGAATCGACAGGGTCCTGTAATGGACTTAACTTCTGCTATTCAAAACTTAATCATTGTTTTAAAATACAAATAACGCCATCTATCAGATTGGTAGGAGAATCACTATAAACGAGAAACTAATGCCAATCTAGTGTTGATTGAGTGGAGAACTAATATTATAGCCAGATCGAACTGAAATTACTTCAATTTGAAGTAAGAACACGCGGTGCCATCTGGAGGAGAATGGGAGAACTATCAAGAGAAGTAGGAATGAAGGCTCTCGAAAACTCGAAAATGGGAGAGAAGAGGGAAGATAAAACAGTCGGGGGCTCGAGAGGGGGGATTGGGCTGGAAGATGGAGGACGAGGGCGACGCGGGATCGAGAAGGACGCCGGGGAAGAGAAGAGCGTCGGGAACCGAGCAGGGAGAAGTTTACTCGACCTGGAGTTTTAGTTTGAGTGGAAGTTTAGTTTTACTTGAAGTTTAGTTGACTTTTACCAGTGAAAGTGTACACATCAAAGAGGAGAGGAGAGAATGCAGCCGCGAGGCAACCAAGAGACCTACTATGGTGGGATGTTGGTGCCATCAGTTGTTACTGTTGTGGACGGAGGGCGGTGACCTGACGATCAGCTGTTCTTTTACATGGTGGAGTGGAGGATGCTGACAGTGGAGTCTTGCAGAGCTGGTGGAGTGCCACCTACAAGGATTCTAAAGGAATTTACATCGTGTTTTATTTACTTTACCATTTCTACATTTATTTAATTATCTTGTCCACTTCAGACTTTGTTTATTGACAAGGTTTTTCCCTGTTCAATTAACAATCCTTTTTTATGATATTTCATACTTGCCAAAGGCCGTTCTATTCATTTATATATATATATATATAATTTCCAATATTTCTTATATGATAGGTACGGTTAATGAGATATATGTAGGATTGTAGGTCGGTTTAGCATGCAACTACATAATTTATACACAGCTAAGCGGTTAGGTAAATAGGCAGTTTAGGTTCATTGTAGGAGTAGGTTAGGTAGGGGTAGGTTTAGATGGATAGGTTAACCTAGGTAATAATAAATAAGAATTAGGATAATATCTAGGAAAGTAGGTGGGGGTAGCTATTTGGGATCCTAGTTTGTGTTTAGGTAGGTAGTTCTCTCCCTTCCCTTTACCAAAATTCCTGCCTTACCTTTCCTTTAAGAAGAGAAGCATCATCCTAATGTTTCATGAAATGCCCAGCAGTGGAATGTATAAATTATTTTAATACATTCTATGTTTTTATAACTATATCTATGTATGAATTGTTCATACCTACCTATCCTGGCAGAGGAGACAAAATACTTACCTATTCTTCTCAAATAAACTACTGAACTGATTTATATTCACTTAACTGTGGATTCAATACCTATGTATGAGTCATTCATACCTACATGCTTATTCTGGCAGTGGATGCTGAATTGATTTTATATTCACTTTATTGTGAAATATGTTCAACGGACAATGTTTTGAAACATTTATTGGATTCATGATCCTATATGTATGTATGTTCTAGACTCTAGAACACCAGCTACAAACTTGGTGGGAACGTTCACCTCTGATACCTACTATGTAGGTTTTATACAATTGATGATTCAATTCTACAGGCTGACAAAGTTTATCTTTGATAATATACCTACTGATGTGTGGGTTTTATACTTGCAACTGATTGGGACTATGGTCCAACTACCTAATGGGAGTATTCATTATACTAACCAAACCAATACAGCATGGAATGTGGGATGATGTTATCTGTATCCTACCTACAACCTCAAACTACCCTGGAACGGGTCTGGAATTAAAATTATATATTTATTCACTTTATGTGAATTTTATATGACTGATTTATGGTCGGTTGGCTTTGACAAGCCATTATACTACTGAAATACTACTTGACTTGATGTCAATTGAGCGACATGGTATCAGCCATGGTCAAACCTCCATCACATACTACATCTTAGCATTCGATATGTCTGTAACGGCGTTTAGATCACAGAAGCTTATTTTGCACTAAAGAAGTCTAACAATCAGTCACTACTTGCTCTTGCCTATCACTCCTATATCTACAACGAACCTGTGGCTTGCGGTGTGAATGATTGTTATATTATCTGGGACTAGCTTCGGCATCCCTATCTATTCTACTGACTCCTGGATGTGCATATCATAAGTGGAGATCGATGACTGGTGCAGTTTCATAGTCGGTGCTTCCAGCATAGCTGGACAACAATTTATAAAACCTTTGTTGAGGCAATGTTTCTCAATTGGACATCACAACTTACTACAAATTACATCAGACATGACTTGCTCTGTCTTGGTTGGCTGACCAATAAATCAGCCCAAATTAATTATATTTTACATATGCTGTACATCAATCTGGACTCGTTCCAAAACTCCTAAGTGCGCTGTCACTTATCTCTGGCCTGAGGCTTGGCCAAAACAAAAACCAATTGGAGGACACAGAAGTGCCTCCTCTTTCCTTTTCTGGGGCTCGCATGATGGGCTTTGCATCAAGGACAACTTCCTAGGCTATTTACTGTCTTTATTAGTGTCTGGGAATTGGTAATTGAAGTAAATCTCATTCGTTGATGGTTGGCGAGCACATAAATCCTCTACCAGCGAATGGTTGGAGCTGGAATCGGAGGTTCCGTTATCCCGCTGCGCACTGTCCCCATGTTGTCCCAAGAACCTAAAGAGAGCTAAGTTATGACATCCCACTACCACTTTAAAGGATTTGGGTTACTTTTATAAATTTTATTACACAACGTACGGTCCTAACTATAATACGAGACGATCACGATCACGAGCCATATTTGTAACTTTATTATTAGATTATTCATCATTCAAGAGCCATCATTCAATCTTATTCCAATCACTCTTCCCTTCCTCTCATCCTCTCCTGTCCACATTCCTACCTTCCTCTCACACTTCCTTTCACATATCAAATTACATTAGGGTTTATTGTTAGGGGGGGGGGGGGGGGGTTGTTACAGTCCGGAACACAATACTGCACTCTGAAACCCAATTGCTGATGTGACCGACACCGCCGCTAAGTTGAAGTGGGTTTGGGCCAGCCACCACTGATGCATGCCGGATGAATTGTGGGCAAATACTTTATAAATATTTAAAATTAATGCGCTGAAAGATATTTTTTCTGAGAGCCATTTCTTCTTTGAGAGAATAGTATACCTTTGTGCAACGTAGGGGCAGTTGGTCAAGGTTAATTATACATATAATTATGCCTACCTACGAGGGATCATAGGGTAGGCAGAGCGTAAACGACCTAAACAAAGGACGTTCCGCCATGTCTGACAAAGTTTTGATGGTTATTTAAGATAGATTTGTAGATATACTCGTAGACAGGTTGTCAGCCCATCGCCAAAATTACAATATACTGAAACCCTCGGATGCCTTAGCTAGTTTTTACAGCTTGCCCGGGAGGAAAGGCAGCTGGCACATTCTATGTTTTTCTCTCGCTCCCAGGCCATGGAAGGATTAATTATGAATATTAAAAACTATTCATAGGTATTTACCCGTAGAATCTTGACCTGCTTATGCGTACGAATTTTGCAGCTTCTCAAATTCAAATACTTTAGCTTCGGAAGGTCAGTTTCAAATCCATTCAAAAACCTTATTGGGTTATTCCTCAAATGCAAAATCCTTAAATTCTGCAATCGACATATGCCAGTCAAATCCTTTATCTTATTCCCAGCTAAATACAAGCTGTCTAAAATCGGAAAATCCAAGTCGAGTACGTTTTGTATCAAATTGTATCGAAAATCGAGGACCCTTAAATTTTCCATTCTGTTAATGAATTTTATTTCGTTTATTTTATTGTATCCGACTTCCAGGGTCCTCAATTCTGGTTGAAACACATCTTCAACTGACGTCAGTTGGTTGTTATTCATAATGATCACTTGGAGGTACTTGCATTTACGTAAATTGGCCGAGCGTAATCTATTGCCATCTGCGTGAAGTACCAATAGAAATGGGAGCTTAGTGACTTCTTGTAATTCCGCTATAAATAGTAAGTTGTAGGAAAGATCTACGAATTGTAAATGCTTGAAGCATTTGATTGCCATTATATGGGTCAGTTTCAATCCTGTGCATGTCGTTTTGAGGTATGTGTATCTGCAGATTTAAAAAGCATAATTAATTTTGAAGTTTCGAAATTGGGGCTAGATGGACGAGGTATACTCGTAGATTCTTCCTAGCCTACCGGTAGCACTGCCTCCGTGGTCAGAGCCATGGGCTTACGAAGTTTGTCAATTTATCACTTTGTGAGTTTTTCCCCAGTTTGGTTAGGACATTGCAGGCCGAATCACCGGATTGACCAAAAAGCAAAAAAGGATTCCGTGCTTCGGAGGGCACGTTAAGCTGTCGGTCCCGGTCGCTGTCTTTGATAGTGGTCGTTACTCAAACCATGTCAGAGGCCTAATAGCTGTGCTACTAGGCGGTTTAAAAACTCTTACACAGTGTACATCGGGTCGTTTGACTCGAGAATCCACTTGCTAAGAAGAAGCGGTTCATTCACCCCGGACGACAAAATTCCAGGCTTGCCTCTAAATAAGTTCGTGTTATTGAGGTTTCGGGGTAAACTTGCTCTTACATGAACTCTATCATAGTTCTCTTTGGCCTAGCTTGGAGAAATCCAATTCCCTTGTGACCTAGACTAAAGTAGAGAAAACTAATTATAGAAGAAAGCCTTTCTTAGATAATGATTGTATTCCTTGTGATCTGTACTATAAAGCAGGTAGTTACACGGTTACACTAAAAATACTTACATACATACATATATCTACGCCTTTATTCCTAATGGGGTAGGCAGAGCGTAACCGACCTGAACAAAGGTCGTTTCGCCACGTCTGAAAAAGGTTTGAGGGATATTTAAGATAGATTTGTAGGTATATTGCTGTAGTGACAGGTTGTTAGCCCATCGCTTAAATTGCAATTTACAGAAATCCTTAGATCCTTTAGCTGGTATTTCCAGCATGCCCGGGACGAAATGCAGCTGGCACATTCTTTGTTTTTCTCTCGCTCTTAGTCCAGCATGAAAGAACTAAAAATAACAATATTTTTTTAGTTTAAAATATACAAAATCTAAGTTTGTCGGGTTAGCTAAAGCTTGTGCCAACTAGAATCAAAACACATACAAAGTATTAAAGTTATGTACATAGGAAGCAAGGTAATTTGGATGTACGTAGTGTCCGGAACAAATAGCTTAATTTGCTGCGCGGCGTTAGACTAAGTACACGACCGTTGTTTGCTCTTCCGGTGAACTACAATAGTGTCTGCTCAGGCCAAGTATATCTAGACAGTGCGATATAAGTACATAAAAGGCAAAATAATGGGCTAGCTGTATATCCTCCCAGGCATGCTGTAAAAACCAGCTAAGGGATCCGAGGGTTTCAGTATATTGCAATTTAGGCGATGGGCTGACAACCTGTCACTACAGCATTATACCTATAAATCTATCTCAAATAACCCTCAAAACTTTGTCAGAAATGGCGGGACGACCTTTGTTTAGATCGTTTACGCTCTGCCTACACCATTAGGGATAAAGGCGTGATTATATGTAAGTATGCATGTAAAAGGCAAAACATCTCGTCAGCCATAAATCAAAATTAGTATACTTTCTACCATCTTTCAGAATGATAGCATTCATCACTATAGCAGTAATCTTGAGTATAGTTCATTATTATCTATCAATAACTGCCTCCGTGGTCTAGCAATCTGAACCATGGGTTCTCGACCCGGAGGACCCGGGTTCGATTTCCGGCGGGGGACAATGACTTTGTGTTGTTGTTTCTTGTTTGGTTAGGACATTGCAGGCTGATCACCTGATTGTCCGAAAAGTAAGATGATCCATGCTATCAGATGGGAATGTAAATAGTCGGTCCTGCGCCTGATTTCTCTCTAGTCGTGTCAGTCAGTCTGTCCCATCAGAATAAGAGATTGGAGGAAAAGAGAGTTTACCTGAGTATACCGGCACTAAAAACTGGTCCTGCGCAGTTGGCCGATCTCTGGGAGATTGACCGCCATTACCGAAAATCAGTGGGTGGAAAATTATTATATCGCACCTATTTGCCAGGACTGGTCGACGTACTAATTATAATACACTGACCGACGACTTAACTACGAACGCGGTTTGTGGTTACTACTAAGTGAGGAAGTATAGTTTTCTAATGGTTTGCTGGGCTGCGAATATATCCCGCACTTTGACCAAACTGTATATTGAAAATCATTTCCCATTTCCCTTGTTTCCTTACCCGTCTCCATCAGCAGTTTTTCCCAGCCAACTGAGCCGAACGCTGACTTCAGACTTGTTGAGGGCTCTATACTCAATACCTTCCTTCTCATCTGGTTCTGGTTCAGGTTTCTGTTCTTCTAACTCTTCCTCCTTGTAAACAACAAT
Organism: Scrobipalpa costella; assembly: GCA_949820665.1. Lineage (NCBI taxonomy): Eukaryota > Metazoa > Arthropoda > Insecta > Lepidoptera > Gelechiidae > Scrobipalpa > Scrobipalpa costella. Next base: position 6,751,792 of record OX463304.1, on the reverse strand, counting down.
AGGTCATTATTTCTTATAGTGATTAATGTAAGTGCAAGGTTACAGAAGTTACTTAGCTCGTATTAATAAAGCGATCTCAAGATTGAGAGCGATATTGAGGATGGATTTGACAGGTCATTTTGCACTGAAATGACATTGCTGATACGAACTTAAAATCGCTTTCACTCTCAAGTGCTGATTATGAGTACGAGCCATAGAAAGGCGGCCACCACTACGGGTAGAAAAAAGCGCTGTGAGACGGTGTCCAACAAGCTGAAAAAATTGTACAGATTACATGCCTTTAAATACAAGGGAAAGTTTATAAGAGCTTTAAGTTTTAAGGTTGATGTTAATAAGTAATGTATGTTTCTCCCATTTGCTCGGAAAATACTTCATTATATAAAAAAAAACAAAACCTACATTCACTCTTTTCGGTCCTCATATTCGCACACGCCAGCAATTTCTCTAAACGACAACAATGAAATTAACGACCGCTTCACGAAGTCTTTATGGACACACTAGTATGGTTTAGGTGTTTTTAGTTCACGTTATTGATTATTTTAATGCTGAATGCGCAATATACAACTTTTTAAATTTACAAAATGGAATGAAGGAATGTATGGAATGTGCGCCTGTCAAAGGCTCTATGCAAGGCTTAAAAGACTCGCATACAAGACAAAAAATATTTTTATAAATATACATATATATATTATAGAGGAATCGCAAGTTTGATGTTTGTTTTTAAGTGTATTGTAATTATTTCCTCGCATAAAGAAAGAAAAATACTATACTTCTCTTAGCCAAAATATCAATATTTGGTCTCTTTGATACAGTTGAGGAACTTCAAATTCACTCGACTCCGAGTAATGTACTATTATGTATGGGACGAAACTAGAAAATTGCTTGCATGATCTTAGTCAGTTCATCATTGGACGAATTCAAATTGCATATTATATTTATGCGAAGCAGTTATTCAAGTCCATAATGATAAAGCAGAGATCGTTTTTTATGCTCATAGGCTATTCACATAAGAATGAAAATAAAATTTGAACAAAAAGTCTTACCTCTACTGCATATTCTTCATTCTTTTGCAATAAGCTGAATTTTGATTTCAGCATTATTCAGTATCACGGATGCATTAAATTGTATTTAGGACTGAATTAAATACTGCTCGAAGTGACAACAAAATGAAACAAAAATAAATTATAAAAATATAAATAAAATACCTTATATTTACAAATTATAAAATAACTAGCGACCCGCCCCGGCTTCGCACGGAAATTATCAGTGTTTCTCCACCATATCATGCATGTGTCATACATACAAACCTTCCTCTTGAATCACTCTATCTATTAAAATAAACCGCATCAAAATCCGTTACGTAGTTTTAAAGATTTATGCATACATATAGGGATATAGGGACAGAGAAAGCGACTTTGTTTTATACTATGTAGTGATTAGACATTGTTTCGCGTCTAGTAGATTGATGTAGAATTAAACTTACCTCAGCTTCCAAATCATTGAATGTATCGATGAGACAAAATTTCGATTTGATCATTCTTTAAGGGACAACAATAACAAATTAAATGATTTTCTATACTGCGAAACGGTAAAACTTTTCAGTCAAAACATGTCAAACGTGCAAAACATGTCAGTGCATAAAACTCAGAATATTAAAACTCCTTGACTTAAAATATTAAAATATGTACAAGGAGTTTTTATTCTGAGACCATGAAGAAAAATGCCAAAATGCCATGCAAACCTCATGATAGCAAACCTTTCAACTATGGAGGGGTTTTGTCTTTTCTTTCCTATCTCTATGGGTTTTGGACTCAGAATTCAAACTCCTTAGTTTTATACCTACATAAAAAGATTCGTATTTTAAAATAATAATAACAATCCTTGTATTGTATTGTAATTTTACAATAAACTTATATCTATTGTTTTTGTTTTTCTTTATATAGAGGTTCATAGAGGTTGCAATATTTAAATAATCAAAATCTTGTACGAGATTTCACCTTCGGCAAGGATTTCGATCACTCTCATCTTGCTCGCATAGCATCAAGAGCATTTTAAATCTTGAAACCTGGTGTGGTTTTGGCACGACATTAATTTTAGTCCTCACCAATGGTCTTCACAAGCCAATATCTTACCGCTTTATCGCTAAACTGCTGTATTATTTTAAGTGTCAGCTCAGCTTAAAGCACACTTAGATTTTAATCCTGTCGTCCGTGTTATCTGAACAAAATGTGGGTAGTTGGTAATTAAGATTCTGAGCACTGAGTAGGTAATCGTAGGTGTAATCTTCTTCTTAGCGACTGGATTCTCAAGTCGACAGATCCGATTAACTCTGGTGTCAGAGTTTTTAGGTGTAATCAAATCACTATTCTGAGGATATTATTTTACACACCGACTGACTACTTATTGTATTTTTCCGTGGAAAGGAGATATTTCCCCGTCGTAAGCTGTATCAGACCAAAGTATCCTACGGGCGTTTGTGCACTTATTCATATTAGATTCGTATCCAATATATATCCGATTTGGCCTTCCTTGTATCTATAAAACATCTTGCGCACCCATCCATACACGTTTCACATGGATGTTTTGGATATGCCGTAACTCAGTGATTGAACGGCAACTTTTCTCACTGGAAAAACACATTCACGAAGATTTCTCTCGTAAGTATTTTATACTTACTACTTAAATTAAGTATACCAAAGACCGCTGTTTCAAAACAAGGGCAACTCCTCATATAGCCAATAACCCGAATAAAACCCTTCGAGCATAGACAGTAATGTTATTTGTTGGGGCAATTTCAATCATCGCCTCCCACGTGAATCGCTTACGAGGTGTAATTTGTTACTGCTATTATGAACCAATTACCAGGGTAGGGTTTCTGTTTGGATCATGGTAGTTGATAATATAAAATACATGATTTAAAAAACTGCAAAACATCAAGTAGGCTCAGTTTTGAGGAATAATAATGAATAAACTCTTTGCTGAAATTATGTTGTAGTAAAGATAAAACTGGCCATTGCAATAAAAAATTAAAGAAATGTTTTTAACTTCATATTTGCTTTTCTGATTCAAATGGCTTTTGTAAACCATTTTTTTGTGCTCTTGTTGCCAGCAATGTAAGTATATTTAGTATATAATGCAAGCAAACCTTTTACATCTAACCTAATTTTTGTGACATAACTCCGCAACCAGTGGCCATAGCTGTAAAATATAAAAGAAAAAAATAAATGTCACATTTGCTTTTCTTAAGCAATTGGCTTTAATTTTTGGCTTTGATGGCTTTGATTTTTTGTGCTATTGCTGCCAGCACTGTATAATGTTTGAATAAAACACTTTTTGATCTAGCTTATTTTTGTGACGTGATGATACAACCACAACTGACCATTGCTATAAAACATAAAAAAAGAAAATCAAATGTCATACTTACTTTTCTGAAGCAAATGGCTTTCGTGTTAATATTTTCGGCCTCTTGATGTCAGCGAGAACGGTAATATTTTTGCAGATACATGTGATGGTTTAATTTTTGTTCGATTGTGAATTAAAGGCGTAAAAAAATGTATAGGTATTTTCTATGATTTTCATAGCCAGAAGCCGATTTTCAAAAGGTGCATTTTTTATATCGGGTGTAAAGAAGAGCGTACCAGTAACTGATTAGGGGTTGCTCAGTCAATTAAACTTTCAGGTACGCTGTCCCCTTACAACTTAAAATAATTATAATAGTGAATTTAGTTTCTTATAATAAGTAGATCGTATATTTTTAGTGTAGCCACAGACTAGAGTTCTAACTTTTTAAATAGGCAGTTTGCGTTGTGGCGCCGCGAAAAAGAGCGCTGTGCTCGGGTGATCAGTTTCTCGTGTTTTTTTTATTTTGGACAGACGGCTCTATGCCATGGATCATCGTAAGAAACTTAATTGCATATTTTATATTGAGAAGACGTTACTCTGTTTTAAAAATACGACAATGAAGGTACTGGATACATCCATTAAAAATGGCTATAAATCCCGATGGCGAGTACTTTTCTTGAATTTCGTCCTATGTTTCTTGGTTAAAATTGTTCAGTTTTATGGGTAGGTTCAGACCCTAAAATATGGCACGTATTTTTAACTCTCGGTATAGATTATCTGCTATGTCCGTGGGCTCCTTAAATCATTGTCAACAAGCATGACGTCATAACGATGGATTTTAGCGGTGCGGCGCCGCAACGTGGTTATGTGGTTCAGCCCTAATCCTTCACATTTTTTTTACACAAAGCGTCATACACTTGATAAATATTGAGTAGTGGATCAATAATGTTCGAAACGTTTTTTCCCCAAACCTCTCGAAAATCGCCCTAAGCCAAGGAATCGAAGTCGAATCCCAGAGGATCCCTAGGCTGGATATCTTAGTTGTTTTCAGCTTATGGTGATTCTTTACCAGCCATCCTTTAATGCTTTCGGGATATAAGGGATTCGACCATACAGAAAATTGCTTTACTTTTTGTAGAGCTTCATAAATTGTAACTAGATTTGTAACTTTGAATAATACATGATGCTATATGCTGAACTACTAAATGTGATTTATAAATATAAAGGGTGTAAGGGTGTTCCGAAAACTGTAAAATCTTCAATATTCAACGAAACTGAACAACTTTCACAAGAAAAAATGTTTTTAGCTTCCCTATAAATTATCTGTCCGAAGTGGTAATTTTGTAAGGCAATATTTACCAGACACCCTTTAATGTTTCATTTAAATTAATACAAGCGTGTTTTATATTTTTTCTTCTTCTTCTTGTTCACCCTTGTCTATTTCTTCTATCACTTCTTCCTCGTCTTCCTTCTCTCCTTCCTCGAGCCACATGGTCATCAGGTCTTTGGCTTCCATCCTGCAAAGATCAAGTCGTTAAAGCAAAGAAACGAACTTATTGAAGAGAAAGGAGTGATCTAGTGGTCTGAGCCATGCTCCCGATAAGGTGGTCATGAGTTCGATTCCCACGGAGAAACATATTTATAATATTTGATATTTGTTAATTTATTACTTTGTGAGCTTCTCCAGTTTGGTTAGAGTAAATAGGTTTTGACAGCGAGTTGAACCAAGTTAAGTCACCTCATAGCACTGAGCTTCTGAAATGGTTTTTGTAACAACCACCATCACAGTTGTCTTTGATGACCAGGACACCAGGATCCGTCGAGTCGTTCAACTCGACTCGAAGAAGACCCATGGGTATGACATGGGGTGACCCTTTCACGCCATACCACGTAACTAACAATACAGGGTGTTGATTTAATTGCGTGACATAGCTTAGGGGTTGTTTCAGTAACGTAAAAGCCCATATTTTTTTTAAATAATTCAACTTAAAAAAATTAAAAATTCCATAGTCGGTATTTATTATGATTTCAAGAGCAGCATCTGGCCCCACAGCTATAACCGAGCCCGTGCAAGTCGCTATAACTGGTCGATAGCGACTCTCGCGTCCCACGGGATGGGTTCTCGCCTTATCGCGCGTCACGCGGGAGCGGTTATAGCTTAGCGGCCTGACGCAGCTTTGGGCATCATAATGATATCATTATAAATACCTATTAACTTTTGTTTTATTTTGAGTTAGGATTTATTTTGTAATTTTTATAGGCTCCTTTTCTACGTTGCTGATACACCCCCTAAGCTATGGCACACGATTAAATTAACACCCTGTTTAGAGCGGGCACGACCAACCACGTGGGACTGATTAGCTAATGCCGCGAGTAGGTATAGTTCTAATGATAGATTCTCCTGATAATACAAATATATTAAAGCTATTACTTACAAAGTATATATTATTAATTTTAAATGGAAAAAGCTTGTAAGTATCGATTCTATCTACAAGGTCTATCAACCGTGCTCGCTCGTGCGTAGGACGGCAGACTTCAAACACAATTCAATAAAATATGTTCAGAAGATATAAAAGGTCAGAAATGATGTAACAGCATGAAGTTCACAGCCATAGCCTATTTGTAAAATAAATCTATAAAAGTTGAATACTTGTAAAGATCTATTAAAACATTTTAGAAAATATGGATTTAGTTTATAACATTAAAATTATTTTCTAGAATGAAGTTCTTAATCAATCAAACAACTGCACAGGCAATTTTAAAGATCTGAAAGATACTGAAAACTCGTGTTTAGACTGTCCCATCTTATCAATATTCTAAAGTAAATACCCTATAAATATACCTTGTATTTTCTGTTAATTACAGAAGAGCCCCATATCTTGCTCTTCTACATAAACTCTATCAATAAGCTTTTTATCACTACAAGAGCGTTTCTGCACTCATCCATATAAGATTCGTATCCGAAAATAAAAATATATGAAAAGTATATAGCAATATTATAAGCAATACATATTACAATCTAAAATTGCCCTCAATTTTTGTCAGACGTGGCGAAAGCGCCTTTTAAGAGGCGTTAAACGCTCTGCCTACCCCGTAAGGGATAAAGGCGTGATTTATGTATGTATTTATGTATGAAAATTATATAGATGTGTGCACAAGCTGCCATTGATAGGGAAGGCCAAATGGATACAAGTCTAATATGGATGTGTGCACAAGCTGCCAATGATAAGGAAGGCCAAATGGATACAAGTCTAATATGAATGTGTGCACAAGCTGTCAATGATAAGGAAGGCCAAATGGATACAAGTCTAATATGAATGTGTGCACAAGCTGCCATTGATAGGGAAGGCCAAATGGATACAAGTCTAATATGGATGTGTGCACAAGCTGCCAATGATAAGGAAGGCCAAATGGATACAAGTCTAATATGAATGTGTGCACAAGCTGTCAATGATAAGGAAGGCCAAATGGATACAAGTCTAATATGAATGTGTGCACAAGCTGTCAATGATAGGGAAGGCCAAATGGATACAAGTCTAATATGGATGTGTGCACAAGCTGTCAATGATAGGGAAGGCCAAATTGGATACAAGTCTAATATGTATGTGTGCACAAGCTGTCAATGATAGGGAAGGCCAAATTGGATACAAGTCTAATATGGATGTGTGCACAAGCTGTCAATGATAGGGAAGGCCAAATGGATACAAGTCTAATATGGATGTGTGCACAAGCTGTCAATGATAGGGAAGGCCAAATTGGATACAAGTCTAATATGGATGTGTGCACAAGCTGTCAATGATAGGGAAGGCCTAATTGGATACAAGCCTAATATGGATGTATGCATAAGCTGTCAATGATAGGGAAGGCCAAATTGGATACAAGACTAATATTGATGTGTGCACAAGCTGTCAATGATCGGGAAGGCCAAATTGGATACAAGCCTAATATGGATGTGTGCACTAGCTGTCAATGATAAATACGGATGTGTGCACAAACTGTCAATGACAAGGATGGCTAAATTGGATACAAGTCTAATATGGATGTGTGCACTAGCTGTCAATGATAAGGAAGGCCAAATAGGATACAAGTCTATTATGGATGTGTGCACAAGCTGTCAATGATAAATATGGATGTGTACACAAACTGTCAATGACAAGGAAGGCTAAATTGCATACAAGTCTAATATGGAGACGTGCACAAAAGCCCTAAAGGTCTTAGACGTACATTTCTTCAGGAGTAATTGGAATTTTGTTGAATCTCTTAAGTCTTGGCAGAGTGGCCAACACTTCCACCCTTAATTCTGGATCCTCCTCTTCCTCTTCTTCTTCCACGACTTCTATTTCTTGTCCTGTTCCCCCCATGTAGGGGGTGTTCTTCAAGATAAGTGTTTCTAAGGCTTTAAGCGTCTGAAATATATATATATATATTTTATAAAATATAAAGTACTGCGTTCCTTTTAACCACGTAATTTATTAGTGATATACAACACAATACACACATTTAATATTTTTATTTTTAATTTATTATGAATTTCATCAAACAGATACGAGTAACCCTGACTCTACGGCACGCACACTAAAGCGCGGCGGAACGGCGGGGCGCGGGGCGGGGCGGCGGCTGTGCACCTACAGCGAGGGTCGTAGTGTGCATGATTTGCCTCGCCGTAGGGATGGCTGATTTGTTTCTTTTTTACAAATACAATAATAAAATTAAACATTTTTATTTATTTTGTTTAAAGCGTGTATTTTGTTGTTTATCATTAATGCATTAAATGGTTTAAATTACTGTTTTACACCCTTCATAGTAGGGTCACAAGGTTGGATTGCCGGGTGGAATAATTCAAACTCTTAATCTGAAAATCTTCTTCCATGCTGGACTGAGAGCGAAAGAAAAACATAGAATGTGCGAGCTGCATTTCCTCCCGGGTATGCTGTAAAAACCAGCTAAGGGATCCAAGAGTTTCAGTATATTGCAATTTAGGCGATGGGTTTGTCAATCTGTCGTTACAGCAATATACCTACAAATCTCGAAACTTTGTGAGACGCGGCGGAACGACCTTTGTTTAGGTAGTTTACGCTCTGCCTACCCCATTAGGGATAAAGGTGTGATATATGTGTATGTATGTATGTCTGAATCTGAAGTAAGTTGTTGTATTAGTATCTCATGGCAAAAAATATATTAGGATTTCTGGGATTTCTCATCTTGATTAATCTTGCGTTGTCATAATCACCTGAGAATAATCTTACAAAGTAATAAGGTGATTAAGTTTGATTTCCCTAGTGGCAATCGATGTTACACTACAGTCTACGTCCTGATATATTATAATCACGCCTTTATCCCTAATGGGGTAGGCAAAGCGTAAACGATCTGAACAAAGGTTGTCAGCCCATCGCCTAAATTGCAATATACTGAAACCCTCGGATCCCATAGTTGGTTTTTGCACATTCTTATGTTTTTTTTTCTCGCTCCCAGTCCAGCATGGAAAAAATCGAGAGGCTGTGATAAATGATAATTATAATGTACTTAGATGGATAGATGTCCAATAATGTCCATGTGCCATGTTGGACTGGGAGGTATAAACAAATAGGTGCCAGAATGATGCCAGCTACTTTCCTTTCCGGGCATATTTTAAAAGCCAATAAATGGAACGCTTAAGCTTAAGTAATTTTGGCGATAGGCTAACAACCTGTCGAAAGTGTCGACACTGTATTAAGTAAGCAGTTCGCGCTTTGCTTGTATGGGTCGTTGGGAATCCTAGGGATTTTGCGTAAACACGGATAATTAGACTATGGTGAAGACATTATCAATTCTTACTGGTAAAAATCAGGTTTTTTTTTGCGAAAACTCGTCGTTCCAGTAACATTTGGTATCTTTAACTGAAATAAGAACGCTGATTGGTCAGTTAGCGCGCTGTTTTCACCATTGTCTAATTATCCGCGTTTTGGCAAAATACATAGATTTTCGCGAAGGTTCGAATTATCAAATCATTTTACGACATATTATACGGGGTGTAAGGGACAGCGTCCCGCAAACTGATAGGGGTTGCTCTGTCAACGAAACTAAACAACTATCACCGGGTTTTTTCTTTCAGGAAGTGAAAAAATATATATTTGGTTTTCCATACAAATTTTCTGATCGAGGTGGTAATTTGTATGGGGAGATCAATCTTTTTTTTCATCTCCTGAAAAAATTTTCCCGGTGTAAGTTGTTCAGCTTCTTTGATTAAGCAACCCCTATCAGTTTGCGGGACGCTGTCTCTTACACCCGGTATATGCTCGGTGTATGTATTCAAATTAGCTTACCCGTAACTTTTTTATTTGTCTGTGGTTGGCAACTTTGCAGTTTCGCAAATTCAAGTATTGTAGCTTCGGCAGAGTTGTTTCGAAACCATTCAGAAACCTTATAGGGTTGTTTCTCACGTGCAAGACTCTCAAATTCTGACATCGATGTATACCCGTCAAGTACTTTATGTTGTTACCAGCCAAAAACAAGCTATCCAATTTCGGGAAATCCAAATCCAGTACATTTTTTATAAAATTGTAGCGAAAATCCAAGACTCTTATATTGGGCATTTTATCCTTAAATTTTATTTCTGAAATTTGATTATATGCCACTTCCAAAGTACTCAATTCTGGTTGGTATACATCTTCGACTGTTTCTATACTGTTGTTGTTCATTACGATGACTTGTAGGTATTTGTGTTTGTTGAGATTTGCTGACGTCAGCCCGTTCTGATCTGCTCGGACCAGTATCAAGAATGGCAGCTCTGTGATCACTTGCAAGGCCTCTAGCGTAAGATAGTTGTCGGAAAAGTTTACATACTGTAAGTGCTGGAATGTTTTTATGGCACTGATCTCGGTTAGTTTCATACCAGCACAAGTGGCTTTCAGATACGCGTACCTGTTTAATGAAAGCAAAGGAAATTAAATTACTATCTATAATAAGCGTCGGTTAACAACACTGAGTGAACTTCTTATTCTTCTTCTGTAGTGTTTGAGTCGATCGATCCGATGAACACTAGTGTCAGAGTTTTCAAACCGCCTGGTATAAGCCCTCTGACGTGGTTTGAGTAACGATCACAATCAAAGACAGCGACCGGGACCGACGGCTTAACGTGCCCTCCGAAGCACGGAATCCTTTTTCTTTTCGGACAATCAGATGATTCAGCCTGTAACGTCCTAACCAAACTGGGAAAACCTCACAAAGTGATAAATGACAAATGAACTTTGTGTTTCCCCTCTGGGAATGGAACCCAGGACCTCCGGATGGCCCATGGCTTAGACCACTAGACTACGAAGGCAGTTAGTGAACAACTTATTATGTGATACCTATTTTGGTGAAAACGGCATACTCTCTTACATACTAAAACACAACCACATAGTTACGCCTGTATTCTGCACAGAGCATGAACAACGTCATAATAGATTGGTTTAGTTACGTCAGACAAATTTTTAGGCTCATTTTCAAAATATTCGTATTATGCATTTCAAATGAAATGAGATTTCAAATAAGGATCTAAAGATCTTCATTTAATCTGTAAGTAGAATTAGTTTACCCTTCTCCATCCGCAGTTTTGCCAAGCCAACTTAGACATACTCTTACATCATCCTTAGTAAGAGCTTTAGGATCAGGTACAAAAGGCGGAACTTCTATAACTTCTAAGACTGCTTCTCCGAAATCTTCTTCCTAAAATAACATATTTTATCAAGGTTAAAATTATCTAACTTACCTTACATAGGCTTAAGTTATCTTATCTTATCTAGCCTAGGAATGAATGACCATAAAACTGAACAAGTTCCAATGTAAAATAGGTTCATCATTAAAAAAAATGGCCTTCCTATACAAAACGCCTTGAGCCACTGACACATTTTGTTTGGTCAGATTTTTTTCTTTCATATTAGCATTAATTCATATTTTGTAACACTTACAATGACCTCTTCTCCGCTTTTTGATACGCTTCTTGATTTTGACATACTTTTTGTATGTTCAACTAGCCAAAAAGAAGTAATCTGGTGCGTCTGGGTTACGATGCGAACAAATTCTGAAACACATATCGGGAGATTGTAATGTACCAAGAAACTACCAACTACATGGGGTAAACCTCTATAATGTAAATGTCTATAATGGGGTAGGAAGAGCGTTAAAACCTAAACGAAGGTCATTTCGCCACATTGAACAACTTTAATAAAGAGTTATTCTAGAAAGATCTATCATATTGCTGAAGTGACAGTGCCCATCGCCTAAAATACAATACACTGAGTCCCTCGAGTCACTTGGATGGTTTTTACAGCGTATCTAAAAGGAGAACATGCTCGCACATTCTATGCTATTGCTCGCATTCTAGCAGGGAAACCACATTTCCACCTTGACCAATTTCTAAGATAGGCGTAATGATAGCGAACATTTCCCAGGAAATATGGCTTGAAATCTAATGTTTACTAGAGGTACAAATTGCATTCAGTGAAATACGCAATGAACAAGATAATGCGGTAACAAATGGCTTGCATGTTAGCTTGCTGCTGTCCCAAAACACAAAACCAAACAAATTGTTTCGGCTAAGCTGCAGCTACAATAGAGCGGAGATAAGAGGTGCATCTGTGCATCTCGCTTTTAGCTACTGTTTTAATTTCGGAAAGTTACTTACTTTACTGTTTTGTTTTCATAGATTGAATCCCACAAGGCTATGCCTTTATTTTAAGATATATATTCCTTTTGTAGAACACAATATTTTCAGGTTTTATTTGTGACTTTCTCGCCAACAATCTGGTTGACACTTCACTGACTTTTTGTCATCATTCAACGAGATATAATTACTAAAAATTTATAATAATATTGTTTATTGTATCTTATTACTAAAATAGTTTTTATTCATATACAAATTTTAAAAAAAACTTTTATTTGCCATATAATAAATTACAAAACACAATGTTTCTTTCGAACTCCGCACTAGGTCTAGCCTGTATCGCGGCACTCCACACGACCTATACCACTTTTTTTTTTTTTTTTTATATTTGATAGGCGACTTCAACATCGTACCTACAAATTCATAAACACAATAAACTCTAAACCCAATCATAATATCATAACATAATAGAAAATAATAAATCTTCAGAAATACTTGAAAAGACGAACACTGCGACAACCTTAGTTTTATCTATTTTAGCAAACGGGGAAGAAAGTGCATGGATTCAATTCGCTGTAAGCGTGTGGATGGCAAAGAGGATCCAACTGAAAGAGGCCCACATACATAAGACAATGTGGACTGTTGTTGCTACCAAAGCAGATGCTGTAACGAAAAATACAGTAGCCAAGTAGACTGGTAGTCGCCCACTGTGACGCGTAGTAAACTAGCGTACGTATGAAGTATAGCAGAAACCCACCAAATGTTGGAGGCCTATGTCTAGCACAGCAGTGGCCTCTTGTGGCTGCAAAATTGTGTTATAATTATCACAGAAAATACCGGGTGTATGGGTGTATGAGGTCAATTTGTATGGAATACCAATTAACATTTTTTCCTTCCTTAAAAAAAATCTAGTGTAAGTTGTTCAGTTTCCTACCCTAACCCCTATCAGTTTGCGGGACCCTGGTCCTTACACCCCGTAAAGTAGGCAATTTCAAAACTTTATTCTAATTCAACGATAGACAAGTAGACTGGTAGTCGACCACAGTGACCGGTAGTAAACTGTAGTTAATTTGAAGAGAATGCGGCGAATCAATATCGACCATCGACCGACGGACGCTGTCATTACTGCACATCACAATAACCTTGGGTAATGTTACAAGCCAGAGCGGGTAAGCTGCCAGGTAGTTCCTATATGGTGCTGGGTTAGAATAGCATCAATTTTGACCATCGACCGACGGACGCTGTCATTACTGCACATGGCAGTAACCATGTGGGTGATGCTACAAGCCAGAGCGGGAGAGCTGCGAGGTAGTTCCTATGTGGTGCTGGGTTAGAATAGCATCAATTTCGACCATCGACCAACGGACGCTGTCATTACTGCACACGACAGTAGCCTTGGGGTCATGTTACAAGCCAGAGCGAGCGAGCTGCGAGGTAGTTCCTATGTGGTGCTGGGTTAGAATAGCATCAATATCTACCATCGACCGACGGATGCTGTCATTAATGCACACGACAGTTACCGTGGGGGTGATGTTGTGTGTACCGGTGTTACATCGTATGGTAATAAAATACCTCCCATTTTACTAAGAAAGAAACAGCATTTATTCGATACCAAAGTTATTACAAAATTAAATAGCCTAATAGCTATACTCGATACCGAAAATGATCCTAGCGAAAAGGTTCTTTTACATACTCACCACGCTTGTTTTGTTTTCAAAGAGGAAACGTCCAGCGGTGGGTTTTTAAGGTAAAAGCAGAAATACACATGCTTAATACCTCTTATTTCCGGGTTCATGGGGTCAATTGATAGAATGATGACAATAAATCCGTGTTTTTAATGAAGCCATCACACCCAGAAGGATTTCTACACCCTGACGAAACATATAGCAAGCTGTTTCTTCCTCCTGTTCCTTCCTCATAGTCGGTCTCTCACTGCTGAGGATCATGACTCCTTTTATTAACGGCCTGTTTCCACATGTTTCGATCTACTGCGTGATCTAGTGCAGCGCTGTCGGTTAAACTTAGCTCTTCAGATACCAGATCCGTCCATCTCTTCTAAGTGCTAAGTCGTTTCCATTTTATCTTCCTTATCACTATTATGCTGAACTGGGAGCGAAAGAAAAACATAGAATGTGCCAGCTGCATCTTCTTCCGCGCATGCTGTAAAAACCAGCTAAGGGATCCGAGGGTTTATGTAAATTGCAATTTAGGCGATGGGCTGACAACCTGTCACTACAGCAATATACCTACAAATCTATCTTAAATAAAGGCGTGATTATATGTATGTATATATCACTATTAGCGACTTTAGATTGTCACTGTAGCAAGCTGTTTCACGTACGGCTTTGTTTAGGTATAATATAACTAATACCACCATATATTATTGTAATAGCATAAAGGTCAATTAACCTTTAGCTGCGATTATCAAACATGCTAATACCCGATACCAATTATATTTAATGGTATGATACCAATGATATGATCGATATGTCCAGCCATGACCCGTATGACAAATAGAACAAAGTAGCAATTTTCTCTTCACTTATACTGAAGGCAAAGGCCGCCTTGTCACAAACAGCCTATACAGGCACGAACAACTAAACCCGCTGTATATATTAATTGGTGATACAGGGTGTTTCAGGCTGTATCATCAATTGGTGATACAGGGTGTTTCCGGCTGTATCATCAAGAGAGGTCGATGGTATAGTGGACAGGGTCACTACCTCCTGTGCCGGAGGTCGTGGATCTAATCCCACCACGTACTTATGTGTTTATCGGTCTTTGAATTTCATATGTACGTTTAAATCGCGCTTCTTCCGTGCTTCGGAAGGCACGTTAAGCCGTTGGTCCCCGTTAATATCGTTTAATACCGCAGATATTAGTCGTTCAGCCAAGCCAGAGGCCAGTGCACAGCATTGGTTGCTAGAAGACTCTGACCTAATCTTCGATTGGGTCTGGTTACCCTTCTTAGTTGCGGAGGTCAGATGGCAGTCACCCAATGCTTAGCACTGGCCTCTGACATGGCTTAACAACTAACATCTACGGTATTAAACGATATTAACCGGGACCAACAGCTTATCGTGCCATCCGAAGCACGGCACATTTTACTTCTTTACTGGACTGGGAGAGAAAGAAAAACATAGAATGGTCCAGTTGCCCTTCCTCCCGGGCATGCTGTAGAAGTCAGCAAAAGGGATTCGAGGGTTACAGTGTATTGTAATTTAGGCGATGGGCTGACAACCTGTCACTACAGTAATACACATTACAATCTAAAATTGCCCTCAATTTATGTCAGACGTGGCGAAAGCGCCTTTTAGAAGGCGTTTTACGCTCTGCCTACCCCGTAAGGGATAAAGGCGTGATTTTATGTATTATGTATGTACGAAGCACGGCAAAAGCACCAAATAAACGTACCTACATATGAAATTCGAAAGCCGAAAAACACATTGGTACGTGTAACGTAAAAACCAGTACTCTCGTTTAATCCCCTAGATTCGGTAGCTGCCCCGTGAGATACGGGATAAGGCTAGGGAGATGATAGCATAACCCTAGCTTCCATGGGGCGGTGTTAAAGTTGTCGCAGCAGCGTAACTCGGTATAACTCCTTTTGATAAATGCATGCATACATATAGTCCCGCCTTTATCTCTAATGGGGTAGGCAGAGCGTAAACGACCTAAAAGAAGGTCGTTTCGCCACGTCTGACAAACTTTTGAGGGTTATTTAAGATGGATTAGTAGGTATATTGCTATAGAGACAGGTTGTGGCCTAATTTGCAATATACTGAAACCCTCGGATCCCTTAGCTGGTTGACAAATAGCATACAAAATATCGTCGAAAGTCGAAACTGTTTCCCTCGCGGGATAGGCAGAGTGTCAACGATATAAAATTACTGCGTTTTCGCATGGTCCGACTGGTTGAGTCATTCGTGGATCATTAAAATCGTGTACTCTCTCTACTGATTTCTACAGTAGGTATGTCCAGGAAGAGAAACAGTTGGAACATTCTATGTATCTCTATCGCTTCCAGTCCATTCCAGTCTAGATTTTTATAAATACAAATATACATATGTAGTCACGCCTTTATTCCTTATGGGGTAAACAAAGCGTAAACGACCTAAACAAAGGTCGTTCCGCCACCTCTGATAAAGTTTTGAAGGTTTTTTAAGATAGATTTGTAGGAATATTGCTGTAGTGACAGGTTGTCAGCCCATCGCCTAAATTGCAATATACTAAAACTAGTAACTGTTAGCTAATTTTTACAGCATGCCCGGGAAGAAATGCAGCTGGAACATTCTATGTTTTTCTCTCGCTCCCAGTCCAGCATGGTAGAAATATATAATACAAATTAAAAAAAAATATATATACAACTAGAACTCATGTTCTAGTTGATATTTACCTCCAGACTAGAACTGTATAGTTACTTGTAAATACAGTATTCATGATATTACCCTGTATATCTAACATCGAAATCGTTTTGAATAACTGAGGTACATACTCTGAAAACCCTTTGTTTAATGTAAGGACAATACCACGTAGAATAATTGATACGTAAGTGAGGGTCGAAGCTGAATCTATGTTAGAAACAGTTGGCTGAGTAGACAGACTTGTACAATGAAGTGGTTAAATTTTGTATGTACTGAATGTAATGCCTACACAGAACTCTTTCAGTGTTCAAACTACTTACCTGCCTCCGTGTTCTAGTGGCTAGTGCCATGGACTCCTGATCCGGAGGTCCTGGGTTCGATTCCCAGGAGGGAAACACAAAGTAGATATTTGTCAATTTATCACTTTGTGAGGTTTTTCCCAGTTTGGTTAGGACATTGCAGGCTGAATCACCTGATTGTCCGAAAAAGAAAGAGATTTCTTGCTTCCGAGGGCACGTTAAGCCGTCGGTCCCGGTCGCTGTCTTTGATAGTGGTCGTTACTTAAAACCATGTCAGAGGCCTGATAGTTGTGCTACTAGGCGGTTTAAAAACTCTGTCACCAGGGTTCATCGGGTCGATAGACTCGATACCCACTCAACAGAAGAAGTGTTCAAACTTGTAAGCTTAGATAGTAGTTAATGTTAATTCTGTTAACTGCCTCCGTGGTCTAGCGGCTAGTGCCATGGACTCCTGATCCGGAGGTCCTGGGTTCGATTCCCAGGGGGGAAACACAAAGTTGATATTTGAGAATTTATCTCTTTGTGAATTTTTCCCCAGTTTGGTTAGGACATTGCAGGCTGAATCACCTGATTGTCCGAAAAATAAAGAGATTTCGTGCTTCCGAGGGCACGTTAAGCCGTCGGTCCCAGTCGCTGTCTTTGATAGTGGTCGTTACTTAAAACCATGTCAGAGGCCTGATAGTTGTGCTACTAGGCGGTTTAAAAACTCTGTCACCAGGGTTCATCGGGTCGATAGACTCGATACCCACTCGACAGAAGAAGTGTTCAAACTTGTAAGCTTAGATAGTAGTTAATGTTAATTCTGTATTTTCGTTTTTATTTGCCCTTTCTCTCCAATCTCCACCAAAAGTGTGAACATGACATTCAAATCTCGCCAGCGCAGCGCGACAATACAGCGTATCTTATTACGTACGCATACGTAATAAGATTTGTGTCAGCTTTACTTTAAATATTTTCTTGTAAATAATTTTGTAGATGAGAGAATCGTTAGAATCCAATCATTCCTTAAAATAATTAAGTACCTACTATTCAACTTTATTAGATGGTTCGAATCCCACCACGTGCCAATGTGTTTTTCGGCTTTCGAATTTCATATGTACGTTTAAATATAATTTTAAATATATGTACTATACATGTTTCTTAAATTTGAAAAACAACAGTATGTAAAACATTTTATTTAATTTAGAAAAAACAGTTTGTATTGTTATGGGGAGCCGCTTCTGCCAACAAACTATTGTATAGTTTGGCAGATTTTGTTTAAGTTGTAAAACTGTACTGCCAAAATGAATAAACGATTTATTTATTTTATTATTAGATAAGGCTAGGGAGATAATATTAAACTTTATTAGATGCTAAAATGGTGAATTTTTTGTAGAGTCTTGCACACGTCATCTGTCTTTTAGAACTTCTGAAGATAGTGTTTTATTGTTACAGATACAGTGACGTCATCAGCGGAACCATCAGTCTCCACAGATATACCTTCAACTCGTCAATCTCCAGTCCCGTCCAGAGTCTCGGCCGGTGAGAGCGGTAAAGCTTCTTTACTCACACTGCTTAGTTTAATCTTAGATTTCACCTACCCCATTCGGGATAAAGGCGTGATTATGTGTGTGTTTGTGTGTAATTTTCACCACTTCACCTTAAGAATTGTAGGATAATTATAATAAATTACACTCAACATAGGCTATGCTGAGTGTAATTTATTATGAACTAGCTTCGTACGCCCGGTTTGTATCGTACTGAAAACGCTTCTCTGCGCGTAGGAGCGGCATCTGCTAACCCGCGCGCGGAAGCGTGTTTCGCATTGTCTGATCTTTGTTTTTGTATGGAAAACACGCTTCGCTAGCAGATCCCGCTCCTTCGCGTGCAGAAGCGTTTTCAGTATGTACGACACTGCGTGTTTTCCATACAAACAGGGGTATTTACTCAATATTAGAATGGTTTGCGTGATTATTTCTAACCTAGATTGGAGACAAGGTAATTAAAAAAACTCAGTCAAATAAAAAGTCCCTTTCAGATCGGTGAAAAACGTTCATTTTCTGCCTACCACCTAAGTCAGGTGGCGTGTTTATTTATATCGTAACTTTGAGTTTAATTAATGCTCAGTCAAACACAAAAAGTTCTATCTAAATCGGTTAAAAACGACCGAAATTCAATTTCCTACCTACCTCCTTAGTCATGAGGCGTGATTATTTGTATCGTAAATTTGATTTTAAATAATGTTTACTCGAATAAAAAAAGTTCCATAAAATCGGTGGAAACAGCCAAATTTAAATTTCCTGCCTACCCCTTAAGTCAGATAGCGTGATTTTAGGTATCCTAAGTTGCAACCCGGGCAACACACAGTTGAATAAAAAAGTCCCATCGAAATCGGTTCAGCAGTTTTGGCGTGATGTGGTAACATACAGACAGACAAAATTTAAAAAAAACATGGTATAGACACGACCCTTCAAGAGATTTATTATATGTATAGATATATTCTGTCCCTGTTCATACGGGGTGTAAGGGACCCACAAACTGATATGGGGTTGCTCAGTCAATGGCATTAAACAAATTTGGTTTTGCTTTTCCATACAAAATGTCTACCTCGATCAGACAATTTGTATGGAAAAGCAAAAAGAAATCCACTTTTTGAAATAATTATCTGGTGATAATTGTTCAGTGTCGTTGACTGAGCAACCTCTATCAGTTTGTGGGATGCTGTCCCTTACACCCCGTATGCCATAATCATACACAAAGGACGCCCAGACTAATTGATAATTCCACTATCTATGCAACCGGGAATTGAATTTAGAAGCAATCTTCTCGAGTGCAGATAAACTAAGTAAGCTAGTAATAATTTTTTATTCCACAAAAACAAACAAAAACAGAGATCAAGTATTTAGAAACTAATATTGACTTGTCATTATCGCTAAAAGCGATTTTTTCTTTATTTAACTAACCCTTATCAAATTGTTTATATAAAAAGCAGAGTGTTCTTCTGATCTATAGAATAGCTAATATCCATGGCTAATATTAGGTGCTCAAATATGAAATTAGATTCAAACCGGAATGGCAGCGAATGGCAGCGGAGCTATGAGCACTTTCAGTGTTAAATAATATTAAACTTTGTCTATATACTTTTAAAGACTAGTATCGTTTAAAAAGTTTAAAAAGGTAGCGCGACTGCTCGTGTCGCCGCGCGTCCACGCGCGTCCTCTGGTTGCGGCGGTGCGCGGTGCCGCGCAGCGATGCTGGCAACCGCGCGGCGACGCGAGCCATCGCGCGACCGCTGGCGACCATTAAGCTATACAATCGGGAAGACGCCGGCGGTGCCGCCCGGCTGCCAGCGGCGACGCGAGCCTGCCGCGGCGGGCTCTTCCGGCCTCGTCGCGCCGCTGCTTGCCGCTCCTCTGCCGGCCGCTTCGCTGCCATTCTGTTTTGAATTGAGCCTTACCGATACTCAATTACGTCAATTTCATATACAAGGATAATATTAAGTATTATTAAAGTTTTTTTTTGTTTGGTTCGCCGTGCAGAATGGAGCGGCGCTACCGGAGGTCCTCCTGCAGAAGTGGTGCTGAGGCTGCACCCACCACCAGCTACGGTGCGAGGAAACTCTTCCATTTATGACACCAGTTAGTATTTATTCTTCATGATATGTTCAGACCATTAAAATAAAGAACCTACTTCATGCAAGCGATACTCGAACACACGACCACAGCGATCCGTGCCGCAGATCTTATCAACTGAGATATTCCGTGCTCAAGTCACCGTGCAAAATTTCTACGTGTGACGGCCACGCTTTCTGCTTGAGTGGTCGTGAGTTCGGGGTTTACTTGCGTTAACATTTTGGCTTTTATTATTACGTTTTGCCTGCTAGGGTCTTATTTACTATTTATCTATACTAACTTACCATTTCGCAATGTGGCCCTTGTTATAGGATATTTATTCCCTCAGAAATGTTTTGAGGTACAGCAAAAAGTATTCAGAATATTTTCAATACCAAAAAATAACATACATACATACAATCATGCCTTTATTTCTAATGGGGTAGGTAGAGCGTAAACGACCTGAACAAAGGCCGTTCCGCCACGTCTGATAAAGTCTTGAGGGCCATTCAAGAAAGATTTGTACGTATTTTGCTGTAGTGACAGGTTAAATAAATATATAATAAACTTAATAACGCCTAAATTACAATATAATGAAACCCTCAAATCCCTTAGCTGGTTTTTACAGCATGCTCGGGATGAAATGCAGCTGGCACATTCTATGTTTTTCTCTCACTCCCAGTCCAGCATGGAGGATAAAAATATTAATAGGTAGAAAATAAGATAATAACTAAGCCAGAACCATTGCAATTAAGAAATTAAATAGGAACAAGTTCAACTTCGGAACTCTACCAAATGTTTAACAATTTGTACTAGCTAGCTAGCGCAACTATTCCTAGTTGGTAACTTTAGTTTAGTATGTTGGTGAAATGGGAGAAGGAAGGAAATGGTGTTGCTCGTTTTGACCTCCATCACGAAAAATATTAAAACTTTACGTAAATTCAGCGTGGTAGCTGTAGTTACATTAAATTTCGGAAGTCTTTAGGAATTTAATAGTAGAATGGTCAAAGCGTTAGCTTTTATAACACAAAAAGTTTATTAGGGCATAATCTAAAACTAAAAGTACAGTAAAAATAAAAGGAGCCGTTAGTAACAAAAAGCAAAAAGAAATGATCCGGAATCGGCAGCTGTTCCTTTTTTAATGATACAAGAGGGTAACGAGAAGAATCTTAGGCGCGGTCTTTATAAAACCCGACCACATACATATTATGATACATATCTACGTATGATTTTATTTAATATTAAAAAGTGAACCAGCTTCTTCACGCTTCTAAAAAGTTGAATGGATTTGATTGAAATATACCTCCAAATACCTATCACCAACACATATATCTATCTGTTTCACCCAGATGCCAGCGGCGTGGTAGTGCGAGCAGAAGAGGCGCTGATCGTCGCCTTCGTCCTCCTGCTGTGGGTGGCGGCCATCGCGCTCTTCTTCAACCGCTGGGGCAAGATCAGGTGCGTCTACAAGTTGTACGTAGCTCCCCTTTTTTCTGCAGCACTATTGTAGTGAAAACATCACGATTATTATTAAAGTGTCAGTGTAGATTATAGTATGGGTACAGTGACTTATGGAACTAAGACGGCCCCAAAAATATGCTTCTTTCTTATAAGAAAGCTCTTGCTAGGTTACCCAGAGGTAAAAAAAAAATGCTATGCTTAGAGATTCCCTCTACAATCGGATCAGGAATGAGGACATTTAGACCCGTATTTATAAAGCCATCTCAATAATTGAGAGCAATATTAAGAATGGATTTGACAGGTCATATTGAAACGAAAAGTCATTTCTGATACGAACTGAAACTAGCTGTCAATCTCAAGTGCTGTTTACCAATACGGGTCTTAGAAGAGAACTAAGGTTACTGTTATTTTGCCACTTTCCTATATGGGCAGTGAGAATCGCTCGAATTGCTGACGACCGTTAGACGAAGATCTTGGGCAGCTACTTCTATCGATTCCGTGTTAATACGACTTAACTACATGCTAGTTATAAGTGACGCTGGAATGATCAATGTGCAGATCCTTTCACAAAGCATTCCTTTACCCTGGACCAGAAATTAATGTGTTTCGGATTTTTATAAATTACTCCATCGGTTTTCATTGTCAACAGGATGCTGGAGCCGTATCAGCCAAAGTTCCAGCAGCAGCATCGACAGAGTTGCGCTTTAACGGACAATGCTGTCTCCATTGCACCATTGGTAAGATCCAAGATCTAACAGCCTATAAAAAGACAGTTATTGGTAGGACAGCTAGGTAATAGTCAGTATTCTTGTTTTTTTTTTTGTTTCACAGCATCGAGCGTCCTTATCCCGAGGTTGCATGTCGTACGACTGCGGGACTACCTTTCCAGCCTATCAGCCCTGTGGGTACCTCGCGCATAGAACAAGACAAGTAAGTACTTTACTATACTTAGTTAACTCCTGTTCAGGAGCCGGCTGCTCTGGGACTCCTCTTCAATAGCTATACTATTACTTAAGTTCACTAACTTATATACAAATTAAAAACATGTTGCCCGTGCTAGAGTATAATGAGAACTGATAAACAAAATATACTGCTGCTGGACTGGGAGCGAGAGAAAAACATAAAATGTGCCAGCTGCATTTCCTCCCGGGCATGCTGTAAAAATAAGCTAAGGGATCCAAGGGTTTCAGTATATTGCAATTTAGGCGATGGGCTGACAACCTGTTACTACAGTAATATACCTGCAAATCTATCTTAAGTAACCCTCAAAACGTTGTCAGACGTGGCGGAACGACCATTTGTTTAGGTCACATTCGCTCTGTCTACCCCATTAGGGATAAAGGCGTGACTATATGTATGTATGTTTAAATAAAATAGCAATAGAACATCAAAAAATCCAAATATTTGAAAAATTAAAAATAAACTAATAAAAAGTAATAAACATGATATACAAAAAGGTGCAGTTCTGCACAACTCCTGTTAGGGATAGTAATTAGCCCTCGTATGTACGAGTGACCAACTACTTGAGTAACTCCTTAAATATGTTAAAATTACAAGATTAATGCCGATTTCAGTGGCATTTTACTGTTATTTACTTCTACTGTGTAACTGTATTTTTTTTAGGTTCCCAATCAGTTGCTCCACTACTTACATCATAGATTTATAATAGGTTTAGCCTTATATCAACCTATAAAAAGTACTATTGCATGTTGCCATGCACTATCCTCTCCGCAATATAACATTTAAAGAAAAATATTTTCATATCGAAGCAAAATACGAAAAACATTTTACTCTGGAAAAGCCAGTAAAAATAAACTAAAAGTATACAGGATGTATCTGCAGAAGTGAAAAACTCGTAAAGTTTGCAACGTACATTGCAAGAAAGTTTGTTGAAAATATGAAATAGAAAAAATACTTTTTCACTTCTCATGCTCTGAAAGTACTATTTTGTGCAGGCTGTAAGCTGCACAAAATTGAATTTTGTGCAGAAGGGCAAAAACGTATTTACTCTTAAATGCATCTATTCTAAGGCAAAGGAAATTAGACCATACAGCCAAACATAAAAAGAAGTTCAATATAGAATATGTTATTTTATAATATTTACTTTAAATTGTTTCGGACTTGGGTTTTTATTACCTAAAATGCTATAAAAATTGAAATTCAGTTACGATAGTTTATTTAATTTGTTATTAGAGAATCAATTGAATAGTAGGCTGTATAGGTCTCAGGTCTAGGTTTTACGTCGAAAGATTTAAAAAGTTAACTGTCGCGAATGAATTGTTAAGTTTTTTTTTGTAGAATTTCGTCAATTTTCCTCGCAACCGAAGTGAAAAGCAGAGTTTAAAACTTGTACACAAAACCATTTTTTCCTCTATTTAATATCAGCCCTCGCCCTGCGGGCTCGGGCAGCAGAGATTTTTATCTCGATCGAAACTCGCATGTTTTGAGCACTTATCGTAAAATCTACTATTGTCATATAATTCTATCAGCTAGGTAATTTATTAAATTTCTCTATCTCAGAATGAACGCTTTCCGTGGTCGTAATTTGACTACTCTATTATCTAATCTAAATGTACAGTACTCTATGGTTATACCGACATACATACATGCATATAATCACGCCTTTATCCCTAATGGGGTAGGTATAGCGTAGACGACCTAAACGAAGATTGTTGCGCCACGTCTGACAAAGTTTTAAGGGATATTTAATATAGATTTTTAGGTAAATTGCTGTAGTAACAGGTTGCCAGCCCATCGCCTAAATTACAATATACTGAAGCCCTCGGATCTAGTTTTAACAACATGGCTTGGAGGATATGCAGCTGGCACATTCTATGTTTTTCTCTCGCTCCCAGAACAGCATGGAAGTAGATTTATACCTACCATGTATGTTTTTCAAATAACAGCCTGTATTTCGGACGTACGAATTTAATTTTGTGCTGCAGTTGTCGCGGTTCCAACAATTGAAAATATAAAAGTTTCGGGGTCCAACTAAGTTTTCGCGGGAATTAATTAAAATATTTAAAAAATTTGCTCCATAAATTAAAACCGACATGTGCAGTATTCTACAAATGCAAATTCTGAAGTTAATAGACGTTTTTGTTGAACTTAACGATTTACGAGTATTGTACCTTTTATGTTATTATTTGACCTTCTTCCATGCTGAACTGGAAGCGAAAGAAAAGCATAGAATGTGCCAGCTGCATTTCCTCCCGCGCATGCTGTAAAAACCAGCTAAGGGATCCGAGGGTTTAAGTATATTGCAATTTAGGCGATGGGCTACAACCTGTCCCTACAACAATATACCTACAAATATATCTAAAATAACCCTCAAAACTTTGTCAGACGAGGCAGAACGACCTTTGTTTAGGTCGTTTACGTTTTGCCTACCCCATTAGGGATAGAGGTGTGATTATATGTAAGTATTATTTGACCTATATTCCTGAATTTCAAGTCGATACAATTAGTTAGCCTTCATTAGTAGGTTCTCTTAATTGCACTGCAATTAGAAAGCGGGGATTGACCACGAACATTAATGTCGCTATTAAAACTACTTTGTGGTCTTTCAACCATCATTGACAATTAAACTTACATTTGCTGTACTTTACGTTTTAACGGTCAAATATAATTGATGATTTATCATATAATTTAGATAAAAAACGGCTCGGCTACCTAATCTAGGTCATTGAACACGGGTACTGGTTTTTACACAGAGCGTCTGCCATCTCACTTTCGCAACCCAGTAGGGAAACCAGACCCAATCAGAGTTTTGAATCCGTCAATGCTTAGCACTGGCCTCTGACGTAGCTTAACGACTAATATCTACGATGTTAAACGATATTAACCGGGACCAACGGCTTAATAAGCCTTCCGAAGCACGGAAAAAGCGCCGAATAAACGTACATATGAATATTTATAAACCGAAAAACACATTGGTACGTGGTGGGATTCGAACCACGACCTCTCCCGCTCAGGAGGCAGCGGCCCTATCCACTCCACCATCGGGCTCTCTCAATAAACTGTTAAGATTACAATATTTCATAACAATATATTTATTATTTTCTGTGCGATGTAAAATATATGAGGAGGTAAAATGATATATTCTAGCTCGGTGTTAGGT
Source organism: Scrobipalpa costella (assembly GCA_949820665.1). NCBI lineage: Eukaryota > Metazoa > Arthropoda > Insecta > Lepidoptera > Gelechiidae > Scrobipalpa > Scrobipalpa costella. The sequence continues at coordinate 6,725,993 of OX463304.1, read as the reverse complement.
GCCTTGGCACGAGTAGGATTATTTTATACGTACAAATATGCCGCTGCCACGATATCAGTGGTAGCGAAAGTTGAAGCGGAAATTAATAATTATATTTTATGACTAGTAATGATGATACTTTACTGGAACTCATGCGGTATATTCAGCTGGTTATTCTGAATCATTATTCATCATTATCGTATAAAATGAAGGTTAAATCCTGGAAAAAGACATAATATGTAATTTTTTACCCCTACGGGAAAATACATATTCCAACGGGAACTCATTTAGCCGCGGCTATAAGTGAAGTTTCATATGTTATGACCAATACGATGAAAGGTTGCCTGGAAGAAATTGCTACCTTAGCAATAAGGCCGCCTATGTTGTACTTGTTTTTTGTTGTTATCTGTTGTGTTGTATGATTTGTATTCTTACGTGCAACAAAGTATTTTTTATGTTATGTTTATGTTTATACAAGTGCCATACATTTGAGGTGGCTGCGACTGCAGGTTTGTTATCTATTATGTGACGCAGTGTAACAAGGTCTAAAGTCTGATTTCGCTCTCGCTTATACTATGCGCATAGCTTTAAGATCCGCACCGATCGGCGCCATCGCTGCTTGCGTGTCGGAAACAGCTCCTTTATTTTATTGGCTCTGCCTAAAGTTACTTAAACATAGGCATTATCTGTAAAAATACAGCCTTCTTCTGCAATGGAGTAGCATTGTTTACTCCAATTGAATTTCATGTTGCAGCCCTGAAATACTTTACTGAAAGTGTCTTCTTTCTGGTCGTTCGCTCAATGCTGAGGATCGTGACTGTATTTCAATCTTCTCCACTGGGCCCGGTTCCGTGCCAGATGTACCGCTCCCTGTATCTGGCTTCCAGTCACCTCCTTGAGTTACATGAATCAGATAGATTACGTACTAATACAATCTAGATGGAGATCATGCATCAACAATCCTAAAACTGATAGTGTAAACAATTATTAAAACAAAAGAATGCGCAACACACTAGTGCACTCCATCAATCGGTTAGTCTAATGGGATGGTATGATCGATATGACTAGCAAGATGACTGATCATTTACATGGCTTTCTAATCTTAGATCAATCAAAATTTTTAACATACATACATACATATAATGACGCCTTTAGCCCTAATGGGGTAGGCAGAGCGGAAACGACCTAAACATAGGTCGTTCCGCCACGTCTCACAAAGTTTTGAGGCTTATTTAAGATAGATTTTTAGGTATATTGTTGTAGTGACAGGTTGTCAGCCCATCGCCTAAATTTCAATATAATGAAACCCTCGGATCCCTTAGCTGGTTTTTACAACATGCCCGGGAGGAAAAGCAGCTGGCACATTCTGTTTTTCTCTTGCTCCCAGGCCAGCATGAAAGCATACATTTTTAAAGTAATCTCTAAACTAGACCTGAAAGAAAACGCCCAAATTTAGACTACATACAATACATACATACGGTATGTGAAGTATGCCAACAAACTTTCGCAACATGAAAGGACGAAACATCTTGTTGCACTTTTGAATCTTCCCTCCTTGCCTGAGCCATACGGGTCAGGCAGATCATCACAAAACTAAGACATGCTCTTCTTTCACAGAACTCGGTCTTCGTGGGCAGCATGGCGCTGATTCCAGAGAGTCCACCTCGCCGGTCGCGATCAGCTGCCGACTTACCAGCGCTGGTCCCCAACTGTGACGTCCAGCAATCCACCCCCCGCTCCTCCCGCGCCGCCTCCCTCCACTCCGCCGTCGACCTGCGTGTCTGCGTACCCTCACCCAGGACCTCAAGAGCTGCAAGTCTACATTCAGCGGTGGATATGCCCCAAGGGTCAGTGCAGGTCCATGTGAGAGGATCGGGAGGTAACCTGAACCGGCCGAGAAGTCCAAGGCGACTGACCATCACAAATGTCTAGCCTATGGCTAGATTCAGTTGCCTTGATGACTTCTGAGCCAAGCTTCTGAGTACACTAGTGAAGGTGGTTGCAGATCATTCGCTTGATGTAACTATATTAACTTAATTAGAAATGTCCAAACCTGGTGGTTGACACAATTATAGTCGTTTAGTGGGACGAATATATTGGAATACAAAAGTGAAAATAAAATGTACATTTCTAAGAATACTGCCCTCAAAACTGAGCATGTGAACTCGCCAGCTGCAAAAGTCTTATGTAAGTAATACTTATAGAGGTGGTCTGCAGTTTACGCCACAAGCATAGACGCAAGATATTCGGATCGATTCTAGATTCCACCGGCTAAAACTAAAATTAAAATCTATCTGTCACTTTCAAAATATTGAAATTGAAAAAGGACAGGCGATTCATACTCTATGGTTTTCACTTTGTCCGCTAGATTTGCCGCGCTTTCGCACGTTACCCCAGTATTTGTGTCAATTTTATCCGCCATATCATATGACGGCGGATAAAGATTACAGATAACGCATAAAACCACCGACTATAAATCAAAAACCAGAGAGAATAGATCCCCTGTCCTTTTCCAATGTTTATAGCCTGAAAGTGATAAATAGATTTTAATTTTCAAAAAATTTTTGCAAATTTAGATTCTAGCCCATTATGTATATCGGTTTACCATAAATTTCGTTTGCCGCAGTGGCAAATTGTAGTGAGAGTGCTCGTGTAGAATTTTTATCTCACGACTGCCGCTTTCCCATGCTTGTGTGTGTAAATGTATGTAAGCGATCTCAAGTATATACATACATATAATCACGCCTTTATCCCTAATAGGTTAGGCAGAGCGTAAACGACCTAAACAACGATCGTTCCGCCACGGCTGACATAGTTTTGAGGGTTATTTAAGATAGATTTGTAGGTATATTGCTGTAGTGACAAGTTGTCAGCCTAACGCCTAAATTGCAATATACAAACACCCTCGGATCCCTTAGCTGGTTTTTACAGCATGCCCAGTCCAGCATGGAAGAAATCTCTAGATTGAGAGCGATATTAAGTGCGGATTTGAAACGCCATGTTGTACTGAAATGACATTTGTGATACGAACTCAAACTAGCTGTCAATCTCAAGTGTCAATTAGAAATTTGGGCCTTAGTGTACGTGAATTCGCCATAGTACGCACACATGGGCGCGTGACGGTACGTACTACCACAATTATAGCTAAGCGGCAGTTGTTAGATAAAAATACCTAACTCTTCAGTAGTTGGACTCAAACTTAGTAAGTCTATTACGTAACACGAGTATAATGAACAGCTCTGCTTTGCAAAAAGATAAATTAAACTTGCAAAGCTTCAGATTGAGTTACAGAAACTTCATTTTATGCAAAGAACAACGAGAAGATTTCAGCATCTTTTGTAACAAGATTTTTCTTTGACTACTATTTATTTGCCAAATACTATTTTTGTTTCGTTTTTAATTTGATAAACCTATAGGTCAATGTTGACACATATAATTTAATCTTTAGTAAGTAAATAATACGAAATACTAAAATGTCCATCTTTGAATGTTGTACGTATATCACATAAATTTTACTAAAAATAATTAATATAATGTCAGATTAATTATTTTTATGAAGAGTAATTGTAAGAAGCTTTAAAAAGTACCAATTACTATAACTCTTTAATTACTATAATGATATCCTGTATCTGTCCTTTAGTAGGTATTCCTAATATTATAAATTCAATGAAAATTAAACTTTTTTTTATGTATCTTTTGTCATTTGGTCTGATGGTTCCAGATTACATTTTTAGTTGGATACTATAAAAATAAGTTTTATTTTCTAGTATGATAGAAATAGGGAATATGCGTGTAAATCGAAAACATTAAGAAAACCTTTATTTGTTTGTGATATTATACGAACATAAAAATGTTATCACTGAATGATAAACAAGTGTTATTCATGCAGATAAATCGACGACTACTCACTCACTCTTTACGTAGAGTTCAAACACCTCCGTTAAACATAGAAGTGAGTATTCGATGATTTATCTGTGTAACATAAAAATCGATGAAACATAAAATAACACTATGTCATACATTGTGCATATTTTCGATTGTACAAAATTAATCAATTTCGTACTACGACGTAGCAAGTGTAGCATAAATACAACTTTTTGAAATGAAAAGTAGAAAAATGGTAAAATATTTTTCTACCCATACATAATGGACGTAAATTTTGTCTAGAACTGCAATAAATTTCATCATATTTCTACGTTCTCTAAGAACGAAGATTTTTGTTATCACCAGCGCATAGGTATTTCATTTTAGGTACACTTGATGTTTTTTTTAGTAATGATAATACAATTTCTTTCAAGGAATGCCTACTATAAGGTCCTTATATCTCTATCTTTCCAAATTTCCAGTAGTATTTAGACTAGTTCCTCTTCGTCATATCTATCTATTATATTTTAAGTAAGCCTGGTCATGAGACTTTCTGGAATATCATGCTTTTCGAGCGAAAAGGAATAGAAGTTACTGGGAGTTTTTCAACTAGACGACACGGCGACGGTATCGTGGAAGAGATAATCTTTTAAAATCAATGAAATTATATGCAACACTTTGCCAGTTACCGGCACAGCAACCGCACGGCATTGATTCCCACCGATACCGTCGCCGGCCTGTCAAACTGCATGTGTTTTGTATTCGTACAAAGCAAGTGCGAGGGTGTGTGCGCTCAGATTGGAACTAGGTAGACGTTATCGGGACGGTACCATACCGTCCTAGTGGCAAAACAGAGCCACGGCATCATGACGGCACCGTCACAGTGCCTTCTAATGGAAAAACGCCCGTTTTATCTCACGACTGCCGCTAAACCATACTTGTGGTTGTGCGTACAGACACGCACGCTTATGTATACAATTGCATTGCAGGTTTACTATGCCGATAGCTGACGCACACTAGGGTGATGTGCATGTACGTACATTTACATAAACAAGTATGGCTAAACGGCAGTCGTAAGATAAAACATCTGTACATTTCTTAAAGTTACTAGTAAATTGACATTAGCAAAGAATTTTCCCGTAGCCAGGCTATAAATTGCAGGGTGTCCAATCGATAGTGACTCATGCTTTATACGATGCATTTTTAAAACGCCAATAATTTGCCGTCATTGACCTAAAAGCATACGTTTTGTGCAGAAAAAAATTCAACATATCTACATACCTAGTTGCACTTTCGGGACGGAATACAGGGTATGACAGAAAGGCTGAATGCATTCTGAAATAAGTACGTAAATCATCATCATCATCTTCCTAGCTTTATCCCGCATCGCACGGGGCGGCTACTTAATCTAGGGGATTGAACGAGGGTACTGGTTTTTACACAGAGCGACTGCCATCTGACCTACGGAACCCAGAAGGGAAACCAGACCCAATCCTAGAATAAGTCAGAGTTTTCAAGCCGCCAATGCTTAGCATTGGCCTCTGATATGGCTTAACGACTAATATCTACGGTATAAAACTATATTAACCAGGTCCAACGGCTTAACGTGCCTTCCGAAGCACAGAAAAAGCGCCGAATAAACGTACATATGAAATTCGAAAATCGAAAAACACATTCGTACGTGGTGGGATTCGAACCACGACCTCCCGCTCAGGAGGCAGCGGCCCTATCCACTACACCATCGCGGGCTCTCTATTTTCACTTCCCATACCAAATGCGCTATCAGCTGATATATACGTACATACATATTGTATGGAAGGTAGATCTTTTTCGTTTTTAGAGCTTCATCTGTTATACCTTGTATAATGCAATTCCAAGGAAGCGTGTCAAATATTCGTAACGTAATTTACCTAAAAACCCTTTGTGGAGTAAATTGGTTCTAAACAAAATATGGTTAGACTAGGGTTAAACTCAGTAAAGTTTAAGGCTCACTGTGCCACAAAAAGTTTTATAACCACTGTCTTACATTTAGACTGTTGAAAACTTTGTTCTAGTGTATATCTTCGGGCCATATTAAAATGGGTCCAAATGAGCCTAACTCTAACTACCTACATGAAGGTTCAAAACCAACAACGTTGTAATTTGAATTTCGAGGTTGAGAACGATATTATAGCGTAGGCATTGAACATAGCTTTGTACTAAAATAACATTTCTGATATGAATTCTAAATTGCCGTCAGTTCTGAGAGTTGATTATAAATGGGCTCTTAAGTTTACTTTGACTGTGGTATTGAATTGTAAAGTTGCATATATTCAAGCTCTAAACCAAAGTACATTTAGGTGCAAAGGAGTATTTATACAAGCTTTGAATACCAATTGTTTCTGGACTGGTACAAAACGAGATTCAAAGCGAATTACGTTCTTTTACTTTAAGGCTACCTTTATCCCCGGTGCTCGCTAGCGTCTTCATCAGTCAAAAAATCGTTACTCACTAAAAACGCAATCAATAAAAAATCCGGTGGATCAGATTGAGGTAAATGCAATGAAGGTCATATAGAACCTCATAAAGTTGCAACCTATAGTTCGTTGTAGTTCCAGATAGAAAATTTGCAAAAAACGGCCACGTGCAGCACTTTTGCTATCTGTAACTGCAGTGAACACTTTATTATTAATACTTTAATAAACTTCAGTGCCTATACTTCAATCTGATCTACCGGGTTTTCGATTAATTGCATTTGCAGTGAGTAATGGTTTCTTAACTGGTGAGGGCGCTGGCGGGCAGCGGGAATCCCCTTAACCAGAAGTGAGGAAAAATACTGCCTTTTTGGACCGACGCCAACTTTTACATGTGACTCTTTTCATCTTTGTAGTCATGTTATCTCTCTCATCTGAGTGTTGTAGTTATTTTAATGGTTGGTTAGGTATCGTTGAGACACCCTGTAGTTAGTAGATTTCTACAGAATGAGATAAAATAAGTGGCGAAGAAAATATTTTATCAAATTTTAAACCGATTAACTCCTTCTTTAAAAGAAGATATAAATATAGCGTAGTTAGGATTCAGTAGTTTTTGACCAAAGTTGATCTTACTTGTCACTTATTTTATCTAATTCTGTATTTATATATTTATTATAATGCGTAAAACGTAAAACTTTAGTCGTGTGGTGCTACTCTAAGAAATAAATCAAGAATCTTTGTATCAAATAGTTCTAAAAGAATCAGTCAATTGCAACTCAATTGAATATTCTAGAATTTACACTGATATAATTTTCATTGTTTCGTTTTTTATTTATCAATTGAAAGATTACTGATTATGAATGTAATTGAAAAACATATATCTTATATTCCCATTGGTTTTCTTTATGTTATATTTGGTATGCAGGTATTCCTACAAATGTTATAATATTTCAGCCCTATCAAATACGTCCTCTGTGTATATATTTTTACATATTGGTATCTACTTTATCTAGTCAAATTATGCTGTCATAATAATTATTTAGCTAAATATTTGTGTCTATATCTATATTAAAATATTTCGTATATCAGTTGTAAGGGACAGCGTCTCGCAAACTGATAGTGGTTGCTCAGTCAAGGACACTGAACAACTATCAACAGGATTTTTTTTGAAGTCAGTCAGGAAGTGAAAAAAAAAATTGGCTTGTCCATACAAATTGTCTGATCGAGGTAAACATTTTGTATGGAAAAGCCTTTTTTCACTTCCTGAATATAAAAACCTGCTAATAATTGTTCAGTGTCGTTGACTGAGCAACCCGTATCATTTTGCGGGACGCTGTCCCCTTACACCTGGTATAATATGATCATATTATAGGAGAACACTTTGTTGATCATTTACCTCTAGGATACAATTAATTGCTGTCAAATAAAATAATTGACGTCATTTCAAATTCATCATTATTGTATTCCGTCCGTTTTGGACTGTATGGGAAGAAAATAAAATACATTATTGTAAAGATTTCTTCTGCTTTATAAATAATTTAGTTAATGGCTTCAATTTTCATTAAACTATGATGTACATCTCAACTGATCTTAATTCTGTTCCATAAAAAAATATGTAATTAATGTTATTACGAATCAGTACTTATGTGATTTTCGAAGATTATTTAATATTTTAGTACATAATAAGTTTTAACAAAAATGTGCACCGCATATCACATAACTATTATTATAATGCAGATTGACCTATCTTATCTAGATTTTTATTTAATTTGTTGAATAAAATCAACAGAACTTAAATTAGTTTTATACTCCAGTAAGTTAATTGCTTGTATTTTAAGCCAAGAAGTGTAGACATGAATGTTTAAATATTATTTAAATTAGATTAAGAGCGAGTTGATTTAACACAGCTGAGCAGTCTTTGTTTTAATTTAAATATTATTATAGAGTTTACTTATATTATTTTAATATTTTCTTAGGTAATTGTACTAATAATGACTCAAATTGTACTATAATAATTATTGTGTAAACGATGTTCTTGAACAAAGATTTTAATACAAATAAATAATTTAAACAAAAATCTTTTTTATTTCGAGAAACTATGAGTCAGGAAACCTAACAGTCTTCATCATTTAAAATATGAAGCCTAGGCACTCAATCATTTCGATATAAAATAATGTACATTGTAGGCCAGATGTAAAACTAAGATGGAGTCGACGTAAGAGCGAAATCAGTCGGAAGTAGCACAAGCTCAATATTAGCAATATTCTCCATACACCATCGTTGAACTTTCAAGAGAATCTAGGCATAAGTAAATCTCTACTTATCTTTATTTTGTCGAGTTAATTACCAATTTTTCATTCTGTTGTTCATTTCATGGGTAGAATCAGACCTTAAATTATGGCCAGCATTTTTTTTAACTCCCGGTATTCTTGATATTCGCTGCAGACGATGAAGAAATTGCTTATGTTCTTATATTCAATAAGATCAGACGATTCTCGACATTTACACAATGGATGTGTGACCTTCTCATTCTTATTTCCCTTGTGAGAAAGGAATCTCGAACACGAAATTGTAACAAAAAAAAAGCTCCGAGTCACATAAGCAAGCCTCCATCCGAAATCCATTAGGTCCTTTCAAAGGCATAAAAAAGGTTGATCATTAGTAGAACATCTTTGTCAGGAATTCTTAAATAAGGTCGTTTAAAAATAAGTACAAAACATTGCTAAGGTGTTCATGGAACCAAATAAAAAAACATTTCTCAATCAAAAGTCGTGGTTTAAATAAAAAAAAATACCTTTCACACAAACGACTGAATTAGCTTATAATTAACTCTATTTCTACGGATTTTAATTATCAATAATTAAAAATGTAATAATTACGACAGCAGCGATCAACTTTTAGTTCGTAGACTTCGTAGCATTTTGCTACGGCGTAGTAAAAGCTACGATAAGAATGATTTTTGTGTTTATGTGTTCGTTCACGTCTACGTAGATTACTTCCGCAACAAAACAAAATTAAAACTCAAAACCCGAGTAAAAATGGAATTTTAATAGATTTCTTCATTTAATAGATTAATAATTATAATAATTAAAATAAACCATAACAAAAAATATGTCCACTTCTTTGACTCGATGAGAGACATTTATTTTTTAAATTTGATATGGAATGCCCAAAACTAAGACAATTTTATAAAATAAGGATCCAATATTTGATAAATAATTTGAGGAATAAATTATTTCTCCGTCTAGTTGCTTACTCAATTTATGTGAAAGAACCCATAAACCTTGAACAAAGGAACAGACCCGGCAGTAAATGCATCTTTATTGGGTTAGATCGGCCAGATGTCTCCACGTTTTCACTTCCTGCTACTCGTATTCTTAAAGCCTGGCCACGGGTTTTATCATAGCGGCATCCGACTATCTTCTTCTAACGAGTGGGTTTTCGACTTGATGCCCCTGGTGTCAGAGCCATGACTTTGATATGATTTATGTAACGAGCACTATCAAAGGCAGAGACCAGGCCCGATACGGCTTAAAGACGTGTTCCTATCTCTAGCAAACAATCAGTTTTTGACGACAGAAACATAAAAAAAAGGAGTACGAAAAATGTATCGCTTTTTAGCTCGATTTTTCGCTGCAGTAAGTTTCCCGCAATCAGACCGTTATTCGTTTCGTCTCAGCTCTTTGCTGACTGCACACATTATAAGGGTGCAGAATTTTAAGCTATAGCCTATTTCATAGAGGGCAATATAAATAGTAATATTAAGGCTTGTAAGGCTTTAAATTTAAGAATTCGAGAATCGAACCCGGGACCTTCTGCGTAGCAGGCAGGTACTCTGCCAACTAGGCTGCGCGGGTCGTCAAAAACATAGAATGTTCCAGCTGCCCTTCCTCCCGGGCATGCTGTTGAAGTCAGCAAAAGGGACTCGAGGGTTACAGTGTATTGTAATTTAGGCGATGGGCTGACAACCTGTCACTAAAGCAATACATATTACAATCTAAAATTGCCCTCAATTTTTGTCAAACGTGGCGAACGCGCCTTTTTAGAGGCGTTAAACGCTCTGCCTACCACGTAAGGGATAAAGGCGTGATTTATGTTTGTATGTATGTATGTTTAAATTTAAGTCCAATATTTTGTTGTAGGGAAAAAAACTAGTTCACTTGTTCGGTGATTGGGCCAGTTTTTCCCTGACTAAATTCGGAAGAATTTCACAAGGTGACAATTTGATAATATCGGGTGTAAGGGACTAGCTTTCCGCAAACTATAGGGGTCAGTTTCGTTGACTGAACATCTCCCACCAGGAAATTCTTTCAAGAGATTAAAGAAAAATCTTTTCCATACAAAATTACCAGCTCACATTTTGTATGGAAAAGCAACGAAAATTTTCATTTCCTACAAGAATTTCTTGGTGATAGTTGTTCAGTTTCGTTGACTGAGCAGATATCAGTGTTCGGAAAGCTGTCCTTTACACTCCATATTAACAATTATAGACAAACCTCGTACTTATGCACCTGTATTTCCGGTAGCAGTGGTGCCCTCTATGTGTCAAGGTCAAGGAATAATAACCCATTAAACTTTATACAGCAGTTTGTTATCATCCACGACGCGCACGTGATCTCATTCCAGGAATTGAAGCTGAATTTGTCGGTAGCTTTTCTATTGAAGTTGCATGAAAAAGTTTAATAATATAGTTTAGCAATATACCTACAAATCTATCTTAAATAACCCTCAAAACTTTGTCAGACGTGGCGAAACGACCTTTGTTAAGGTCGTTTACGCTCTGCCTACCCCATTTGGGATAAAAACGTGATTATATGTATGTATGTATGTAGATTTCTGAAATCAAAACACAAAAGATTACCTCGAAATAATACCTTATTTACTCAATAAGCCACAGGGGAAATATCGAGTATGGAAGCTAGTTATGAATTAAAGTTGCTATAACAATAGCTCGCCATTATTCTTATTTGATGGACGTGCGTGAAATAATAATCACTACATAGTACAAAACAAAGTCGCTTTCTCTGTCCCTGTATCCCTATGTAAGCATAAATCTTTAAAACAACGCAATGGATTTTGATGCGGTTTCTTTTAATGGATAGAGTGATTCAAGAGGAAGGTTTATATGTATAATACATGCATAATATAGTAGAGAATCACTGATAATTTCCGTGCGAAGCTGGGGCGGGTCGCTAGTAATATAATAAATAAATAAATCATTTCATTTCAGGCAATATTTGCATAAGTAGATGTTAAATAATGTAAACAGAGGCCCATAGAATATATACCTTACAGACGAACATACATATTTATAAATACTTAAATACTACTTCGACGTATGGACGACGGCAGGAGGTCGGTAGAGTCGAAATACGAATAGAGATACCTATTTGTCAGGAATTCTATCCACGGCTGGTGCCAGTCATTCCAAATATCATAAACGAAGATATCCCATTCCAAACATCATATACATACATATAATCACGCATTTATCCCTAATGGGGTAGGCAGAGCGTAAACGACCTAAACAAAGGTCTACGACTGATAAAGTTTTGAGGATTATTTAAGATATATTTGTAGGAATATTGCTGTAGTGACAGGTTGTCAACATATCGCTTAAATTGCATAAACCTTTGGATCCTTTAGCTGGTTTTTACAGCATGCCCGGGAGGAAATGCAGCTGGCACATTCTATGTTTTTTTCTCACTCCCAGTCCAGGATGGAAATATCATATACGAATATATTAAGTTGTTGTGTGTGTATGTAAGAAGTAGCTAATAAATAAATTCAAAATTCCTACAGCAATTTTAAATAGGGAACAAATCTCAGTCCCTCAATTTTGATCAAACACAATATAGCTGAAGTGTGAACACATACGTCTAGGTAAACATCTATTTATAGGGGTCTGGGTGCAGTGGGCATCTCGAGCCGCGAGTGGAGGCCAAGGGCGCTCCACAATAGCCAAGTTCGCTGAGCATAAAAACACCGAGAGATGGTATACGAGACGAGAAGGAAAATCAATCAACGCCGTCTTCTATTGACGTCACACATTGTACTATTATGCTAATGTAGGGATAGATAAATGTATTCTACGATAAGATATTATACACACTAAACGGAAGAAAATACATACATATAATCACGCCTGTATCCCTAATGGGGTGGGCAGAGCTTAAACGACCTAAACAACGGTCGTTTTTCCACGTCCGACAAAGTTTTGAGGGTTATTTAAGATCGATTTGTAGGTATATTGCTGTAGTGACAGGTTGCCCATCGAATTAATTACAATAAACTGAAACTCTCGGATCCCTTAGCTGGTGTTTACAGCATGCACGGAAGGAAATGCAGCTGGTACATTCTATGTTTTTCTTTCGCTCCCAGTACAGCATGAAAGAAAATTAAAAGGATAAATTCTGTCGGTGCGGCTATAATAAGTTTGGACTAGGTCTAAGCTGAGCAGACCCATGGTCGGATTCTGTGGCGTTGTGTTATCTTAATTGGTCGACACTCGGACTATTATACGGTGCCTCCATTGCACTGTTCTGCCAATTAAGATAACGCATCTCTTGTACAGAATAGACCAACATCCTTTTGGGGGTTATAGAAGCAAAACACGGTCTAAAGTCTAAGGCAGATTTGCATAGTGTGAGATTTTTCTCAGGAAGCGTGACTGTCGTTCCCATTTTTAGGTCAACTCGACACACGTGAGAAGAAAACGGATAATCCTAATCCGACCTGGCAAAACACAGGGGGTTCAAATAAGTGCACAACATATCTCTTTTGATTCTAGTATCAACGAAAAACTTGTTCACATTATTTGCGCCGCTCGGCCTATAAAACTCCTACCCTGCAGACGTGATCTCATTCTTTTAAAATGGCGTATCAGAGCTGGTTTCAACCCGTTTCCAATCTAAATTAAAGAGTGTATTTACTTAACAATATCAGAACAGCTTCATCTTTCCATCAAATTGAAGATTATACTAGTATCTGCCTAGGCTCTTCAAACCAGGGACGTTGGTTCATATTCTGATGTAGATAGAGTCTTAGTAAATTTTCGCCACGTAATATGGCGATTACTTCACAGACAAGAGCCCTGCTCTTAAATTTAAAGAAGAATATGTTAGGACATTTGCCACGCCATGACCGGTTTTTAAATACCATTATTGAGGGGAAGATAGTAGAAAAGAGTGGAAGAGGTATATCGAAGGTAAGCTACATTGACCAAATTAATGTCAGGGCGTACAAGGAAGTCCAGGAGAAGGCGGAATCGAGAGAGGACTGGCGACTTCATACTGGTTTATCCATGGTTGACTGGAAGAGGTCCCTTAACGGGATAAGTCCGCCTTTGTGCCACTATTGTTTTAATATTCTTACATACATACATATAATCACGCCTTTATCCCTAATGGGGTAGGCAGAGCGTAAACGACCTAAACAAAGGTCGTTCCGCCACGTCTGACGTAGTTTTGAGGGTTATTTAAGATAGGATTCTAGGTATATTGCTGTAGTGACAGGTGGTCAGCCCATCGCCTAAATTACAATATACTGAAACCCTCGGATCCCTTAGCTGGATCTTACAGCATGCCCGGGAGGAAATGCAGCTGGCACATTCTATGTTTTTCTCTCGCTCCCAGGCCAGCATGGAAGTAAAATCTTCTTGTATTTTAGTTTTAAGATGTTTAAGGTACAATAAAGAGCTTACATACATACATACTCCACCGACAAGAGCAGCGATATTAAGTTTATGATGATAAATATGTTACTCCTTTGGGCTGTTAATAATAATAATACCCTTGTATGCCTTTCAAAAGCCCGGGAGTCTTTAGTCCCGAGATATGGTCTTCTTCTTCTTCTGTCGAGTGGGTATCGAGTCTATCGACCCGATGAACCCTGGTGTCAGAGTTTTTAAACCGCCTAGTAGCACAACTATCAGGCCTCTGACATGGTTTGAGTAACAACCACTATCAAGTTTTTAAAGAGCTTGTAAAAAAACATTTCCTACATTCTCCTACATAGCACCTGATTAACTTAAGTAATTACCTAATGTGTATTAATTATATTATCGAGTTTTTTTTTTTTCACAATCTCACTTCCCTATCTGAATGAAATATTGCATTTTCCTCTCTCTTATAGCATATTATATTAGTTTATTATATTATAATTGTACTTATGTATTAGTCTATTTTACCTATTCCTATTTATGTAACTAGTAAGCACTTTGTCTATGTATTCTATTTAAATTTATAACAATAGTAACTGCACTATCCCGCATAATATTTAAAAAAACTACTCCTTTACCCAAAGGTTGCCTGGCAGAAATTGCTACCCTAGCAATAAGGCCGCCTAATTGTACTCTGTTTGTTTTGTAATGTTTGTTTCTGTACAATGTGTTGTTTATGTGCAATAAAGAATATTTGTATTGTATTGTATTGTATCAAAGACAGCGACCGGGACCGACGACTCAACGTGCCCTCCGAAGCACGAAATCTTTTTCCGACAATCAGGTGATTCAGCCTGCAATGTCCTAACCAAACTGGGGAAAAATTCACAAAGTAATAAATTCTCAAATATCAACTTTGTGTTTCCCCCCTGGAATCGAACCCAGAACCTCCGGGTCGGGAGTCCATGGCACTAGCCACTAGACCACGGAGGCAGTTATGATATATGGTAAGACACACATAATAAGACAAACAACCTTTTTGTATAGATTACTAATCAAACCTTAAATTGATAGGTACAGGAGCAAGACAGATGTAAAGACAACCGTATTCAAAATATAGTCAAAATAGATCCAATTTATCAAAAGCAAATGTTTTGTTTTTGTTAAAAACAATTACCATAATTACTTAATCGGCTTAGGCAACATATTAAAATGATAATAGATCATTGTTGTCTATGATAAACATAATATTATCATAGAAGAATATACCTAATACACTTACGTTATGTATACGTTTAATATGATTATAGTTGTTATGATTTGAATTGTTGTCGTTGATTATTACGCAAATGGTATCTGCTGAGTGTTTTCATAATACATATATACATACACACAATCACGCCTTTATCCCTAAAGGGGTAGACAGACCGTAAACGACCTAAACAAAGGTCGTGCTGCCACGTCTGACAAAGTTTTGAGGGTTAAGATCTGGTAGATTTGTAGGTATATTGCTGTAGTGACAGGTTGCTAGCTCATCGCCTAAATTGCAATATACTGTTACCCTCGGATCCCTTAGCTTTTCATTATAACTTAATAATATTAATATTAATTACCTAATCAATTGTAAACTTTGTTATGCCGCAATATTATCAAATACTGGCTAATATTGACAGCAATTGATTGACTCTCGTCTCTTTTCAAACATATTTTTGTGAAAGTGACCGCACCTTATTCAAATTTGTTTGTGCTTAAAGATCTAGATTGCAACATTGAGTCGAATATCTACTTTAAAAAAATCGTACTTCCTGTAAGGTATATTTTCAACGAAACATATGCATGTTTCTGCCCTCCTATAGCCTGAAAAAAATATACAAAATGGCCGGTGATCATACAAGCAGTTCTCTTGAGAGTCTCGGATGTCGCTACACATTGCCGGCTTAACGACCCGGAGTATTTCACTGTATGTAAAGCTGTATGAGAGATATAACGCATGGAAATTATGCTTTTATACGGATTAAAAAAGTTTCGCGAGGTTTTGTTTGAAGGTTACATTTATGGGCCTCTGTGCAATGGTTCATACAGAAACATGTAAAAATTGGAGTGGAAAATGCTTTGAATGAAAGTTTTTTGTTAATGTATGGACGGACATACCAGTGCCTTTGAAGCTTCCGGGTTAGAATTTCACACCCGAAAGCGACGCGATTGAACTTTATTTTCCATGCAAAAAGAAAAAAATACACGTTGACAGGACTCGAAAATTTCTTTCGTCACTGGACTAATAACTAAGTTGTTTTTTTCTTAAATGTGATCAGCCAATAGCACTTAACACTGGCTGAATGCTAGTCTGCAAAAGCCAATAAAAATGAAGAAGAACAACTATATCAACTACTTACTACCTAGTCAAACAAGAGCAAAACTAAGAAGTGGAACTATCTGCCTGAGGATCTGTTTCCGGGACGTAATAAGCTGGGCATTTTCAAGGAAAGAGTGAATAGGCAAACATTATCTAGGCAAACATGCTCCATCATCGTGTATATCATCACTTTCCAACAGGTGAGATGGCTGACATATGGTTTGCCAATCATTAAAAATTAAAAAAAAAACTTTAAAAAGAAACATCTAAGGAACATAAATAGTTTTCTTATTTTTGTTATTCAAGAAAAAATAAACAGTTTTATGTTCTCATTAAGGTATAATTTGTGCAAAGCTTTAGTTACGGTATCTTTAAAATTCATGAGGCCCCATTTTATATGCATAATAGCCACCGCATCTGCGGCCAGCCAAAATAAATGCCTTTAGAAGGAGGTAGTTAAAAATATCTTATTATAATTATAAATTTGCATAGAAACTCTACCTATATTTAACACCAGCGTTTGAACAGTGGGTGAGAAGGAGCTTTTAAATGACGAAAAGCCAATAATAATAATTTGAAAACTCTGACACCAGGGTTTTTCGGGTCGCCATTCGACACGAAAATCTACTTAATCTACTAAGATTATTTTTTAAACAGATCTATAGTATATCTATACGTATAACTGGTCAATTAAGTAAATGTGTCACTACAGAAATACACCAATTTTAAATTTTCCTCAATTTTTGACAGACGTGGCGAAAGCGCCTTTTACGAGGCGTTTTACGCTCTGCCTACCCCGTATGGGATAAAGGCGTAATTTTATATATGTATGTATAAGTAAATAAATACAAATATAGTTAAATTATTTGTTCTTATACGTATATAGTTATTCTTATTGTTTATGCAAGTGTTTTTTTTAGACGATCGACCAGATGAAACCTGGTGTCAGAGTTCTTAGGCCCACATTGATAAACAGCACTTGAGACTGACAGCTAGTTAGAGAGAGAGTACGTATCTGAAATGTCATTTCAGTAAAAAACAGCCTACTTAATATTGCTTTCAATATTGAAATTGCTTTATAAATACAAGCCTTAATGTTTGGTTGAAAAAGAAATGATAAGTTATATTGTGTCAATTCTCTAAAGCCAACAGAGCTATGACCGAATCTCAGAGAATTCCTCTTTCAACAAATTCTCATACATCCATATAATCCTTTATCTCTAATGGCGTAGGCAGAGCGTAAACGACCTAAACAAAGGTCGTACCGCCACGACTGACAAAGTTTTGAGGGGTATTTAGGATAGATTTATAGGTTTATTGCTGTAGTGACAGGTTATCAGCCCATCGCCTAAATTGCAATATACTGAAACCCTCTGATCCCTTAGCTGGCTTTTACAGCATGCCCGGGAAGAAATGCAGCTAGTACACTCTATGTGTTTCTGTCGCTCCCAGTCCAGCATGGAAGAAACAAATTCTTATTCCCCGAAAATCGTCCATTATGTGTTCGCATTGACTGTTGGTGGTTTATATTTGGAAGCATTCCAATTAAAACACTTCGCGGCCAGCAGACCGGCAAAATCTAGATAACTTACTCCATTAAAAACTGAAGTAACACAACAACTTCTTATACTCAGTAGGGGTTAATTTGGTGAACTTTAATGATAAAATATCTTGGTGTCTATTAAATACGATCAATATATCAGAGTCGTTCATAATCCCTAAAATATTCAGACTTATTTATAATAACAATTTCATACTTCCATGCTGGACTGGGAGCGAGGGAAAAACATAGTATGTGCCAGCTGCATTTCCACCCGAGCATGCTGTAAAAACCAGCTAAGGGATCCGAGGGTATCAGTATATTGCATTTTAGTCGATGACCGCGAAATCTATCTTAAATAGCTCTCAAAGCTTTTCTTTAAGTCGTTTACGCTCTGCCGAACCCATTAGGGATAAAGGAGTAATTATATGTAGGTATATATGTACAATTTCATAAAAGCAGTCGCTATTTACTTACCAGTTTCTACCCGTACTTACCTAGAAGTACAGGTAACTGCTTGTTCCAATTTTCAACAACAATCTAGTCGGCAGATTATTATTGCTAAATACCCCTCAATTATGGCGCAGTAAAATGTATGACGTAGCGATTAACTAATGCGTAGCAATTTGCTACGGCATAGCAGTTTACTACGGCGTAGCTTAATGCTGTACGTTGATGTTTGCTAAAGAACCTTATAACAAACAGTAGCATAATTTTAACCAACTACTATTGATTCAAAATCAGCTAAGGGATACGAGGGTTTTAGTATACTGAAATTTAGGCGATGGGCTGACAACCTGTCACTACAGCAATATGCCCACAAATCTATCTTAAATAACCCGCATAACTTTGTCAGACGTAACGGCACGACCTTTGTGTAGGTCGTTTACGCTCTGCTTACCCCATTAGGGATAAAGGCGTGATTATATGTATGTATGTACTATTGATTTTGTACGGAACTACACAAGTAGGTCATATTTCAAACTGAATTAATTGGAAAGTTATTGCAATTTTGATTCCCAACCCGATATGAACACTGCAGCATAGTTAAAAAAACAGTTTTGTTTTACTTTTCATTTACGTTTCATTTATGCTATGTAAATATAGATTGTACTAACAATAATGACAAGTAATATAACTAAGTACTTATAACCGTGCTTCGGAGAGCATATAAGTGAAACTTTTTGACCCACTCACTGTTTGGTGGGTCCAAACAACATGGCTGGTTACATTATTTCATAGGCCAGATATGTAAGATCACTACATAGTATAAAACAAAGTCGCTTTCTCTGTCCCTATATCCCTATGTATGTATAAATCTTTAAAACTACGCAACGGATTTTGATGCGGTTTCTTTTAATGGATAGAGTGATTCAAGAGGAAGGTTTATATGTATAATACATGCATAGTATAGTAGAGACACACGGAAAATTTCCGTGCGAAACCGGGGCGGGTCGCTAATACAAAATAAAAACTCTATCACATAGTTTATGGGTTCGTTCGTCAAACTACGTACACTAACCATTATGTAAAGTTTTCTGCTTGCTACGAGTAATACTCCCTTCCTCGAAGTCAAAGCTTAGCAATATTCACAAACCACAGTCACAGATTTAGGGCAGCAACACACAGGCGTCACTTACTGCACGTAAGGTTGCGCTCAACATGCTATCAATGATTTTTGCATTGCCTACAACACGCATGCGTCACCTTACGCTCTACGCGCGAGTAGCCATGAACTCTACGTCGGCGCAGCCCTCTGCCAGGACGCATTTGTGTTGTAGGCAATGCAAAAAGCATTGACAGCGTTTTGTGCGCAACCTTGCGCGCAGTAAGTGACATTCATATATACATATAATCACGCCTTTATCCCTAATGGGGTAGGCAGAGCGTAAACGACCTGAACAAAGGCCGTTCCGCCACGTCTGACAAAGTCTTGAGGGCCATTGAAGAAAGATTTGTACGTATATTGCTGTAGTGACAGGTTGTCAGCCCATCGCTTAAATTACAATATACTGAAACCCTCAGATCCCTTAGCTGGTTTTTACAGCATGGTCGGGAGGAAATGCAGCTCGCACATTCTATGTTTTTCTCTCACTCCCAGTTCAGCATGGAAGATCACGTCAGTAAGTGACGCCTGTGTACTTCTACCCTAAAGCTCATGTGTCGTGTATTTTTTCTGTAAACGTATTATTAAATCTCGCACTGATCTCACGAATCAATATGTCAAGCGTGGCGAGTGGCAACAACCTTTCGACTATGGGGAAGATAACTGTTGCAAGATGAAGATTGTTGCAAGTATAGGTCTATGTGTTCCCGGTAAGCGCACTCGACACACAAGCTTATTTCATCAACCTAGAACTCTGACCAATTATGCTAAAAACTGTGTCATAAACAGATGCGTCATCACTTACAACTCAAGTTTTCAGGAGTTGGATATATTCCAGTATAAAAGATTCATTTATACTGCATTTTCGTACTGGATAATCTCATTTATACATACACACAAACTCATACACACACACACACTCACTTACAGACGCACACATACATGCTAACACTTGAATTTTATTTATATAATTAGTTTTGTTGTTATTGTATATCAAATTTGTAATTTTATCGGTAAATTGATTTGCTGTTATAATGTGTATAATGAAATTAATATGTAAAATCTTTATTTGGCAAACGCAATGTCTAATGAAATGATTTATTTTTATACTTAAATGCTGAAAGATTTTCAGTTGATAAATTAAATAAAAATAATTATGTATGGCTGATGAAGTATGGCCTGCAAGCGTTGCTTGTATGAAGATTCTTTACTGATGCTTACATATCCTGTGCCACCGTCTCCTAATAAATCTACTGTGTTACAAGATACGTCTTTATAATTTATGTATGGTTGATAAAGTATGGCCCGCAAGCGTTGCTTGTATGAAGATTCTTTACTGATGCTTACATACCCTGTGCCACAGTCTCCTAATAAATCCTACTGCGTTTCAAGATAAGTCTACTTTGGGAACACTCACAACGCACCGTGAATGTATAATTCCCGGTTTATTGGTAGGCAAACCCCGTTTCAGATTATACTGATAAATGACTCGTTATCTTGTATGTGAACTGCTTTTGCGCATTGCAGATTTTGATCGCATTATTAGGCCTTGGCTGAACAGAGAAATGCGTCAAAGCGAAAGCGTAATTCATGTGACGAGATTTTGCCGCTACGAACTGCCTCCGTGGTCAAGCGGCTAGTGCCATGGACTCCCGATCCGGAGGTCCTGGTTTTGATTCCCAGGGGGGAAACACAAAGTTGATATTTAAAAATTTATCACTTTGTAATTTTTTTACCGGTTTGGTTATGACATTGCAGGTTGAATCACCTAATTGTCCGAAAAGAAAAAGATTTTGTGCTTCGGAGGGCACGTTAAGCCGTCGGTCCCGGTCGCTGAATTTGACACTAGTCGTTACTCAAACTATTTTCGTATATACTATATTTAACTGCTTTTGCGAACTGCATGCACATTTTGATAGCGTTATTAGGCTGTAGATGATCAGGAAAGTGCGTTAAAGCGAAAGCGTAAACGGCGCTACCGCAAAACGTCATGATTTTAAACTGATTGAACGGAACGGCCCGTAATTATAAACAAAACTTGAGACTGGCAGCTATTTTGAGTCCGTATCGTCCGTATCGTAAAGGACCTGTCACATCCATACTTAATATTAATCTCAATTTTAAGATCAATTTATAAATACGAGCCTTAAACGATAGCAGTAAGTAAGTGCATGCATATATTTGTTTAGGCGTGTCATAGGGTTTGCCAAGCTACTAACGCTAGTATAATCTACATAAGTACATAGTTCAGGCAAAATCTTCGGGAGTTCCAGAAATCATAAAATTAAGTTGAAATTAAGAGCAAGCAAGAAGTATATATTTTTGATTATTTCCCAAGGATATCCTAGAGAGGACGAAGATTTGGAAAAAAATAGTTTTAAAATTCATTTATCTATAGTATTTCAAATTTTTATGTATAGAAGATCTTGTTTATAAAATAAGTTTTAGCTATTAGATATGACAATATAATGTAGTTTATAAATAGTAGTTTAAGTAATTAAACTAATTTGCTAACACGTATCATTTATTATTGAAATGTGTTTTTGAATAAAAAGACATGAAACTTTGTTTACCTTTATTCTAAAACTAAATTGAAAATAGTATACAATTTAATTGGTAGGCAGTGTTCACAATGAATTCTACTTGTAGTTACGTAACTACAAGTTTTAGAATAAAGGTAAACAAAGTTTCATGTCTTTTTATTCAAAAACACATTTCAATAATAAATGATACGTGTTAGCAAATTAGTTAAATTACTTAAACTACTATTTATAAACTACATTATATTGTCATATTTAATAGCTAAAACTTATTTTATAAACAAGATCTTCTATTAAAATACATAAAATTTTGAAATACTATAGATAAATGAATTTTAAAACCAATTTTTTCCAAATCTTCGTATATTGTCTACAGAAATACTGCGCAATTTTCACTTGGAATAGCTGCATTGGTATGTTTGCCAACTAGTGGTAAGCACATAACTTACAATTATCCGCCTACAGTACAATATGGTGTGGATTCCGGAAAACACATTCGATAAACTCCCGACACTTTGTTATTTATTTATTTATACCAAAAAGGGATCAGGTAAGGGATCGGAGGGTTTCAGTATATTGCAATTTAGGCGATGGGCTGACAACCTGTCACTACAGCAATATACCTACAAATCTATCTTAAATAACCTGCATAACTTTGTCAGACGTGACGGAACGACCTTTGTGTAGGTCGTTTACGCTCTGCCTACCCCATTAGGGATAAAGGCGTGATTATATGTATGTATGTATACCAAATAAAAATACTTCGAAACTAAGCATACGATCCGCTTTATGTTATGATTAGCAGGCAAAATTACTACTTCAAACCAAAAACACCTAATTACTATAAACGCATGACACCGTAGTCAAAATTAGAAATAGAAAAGAATCAAAGATGATGATTCGAAAAGATGCTTAAAATTACGCGTTTACAGACGATTTTGCGCAATTTAGGGTGGCTAACGTGAAATATCACATGACTATCTATTTCCTTTC
The DNA here is from genome assembly GCA_949820665.1 of Scrobipalpa costella. NCBI lineage: Eukaryota > Metazoa > Arthropoda > Insecta > Lepidoptera > Gelechiidae > Scrobipalpa > Scrobipalpa costella. The sequence goes on along the minus strand of OX463304.1, from coordinate 6,703,005 downwards.
TATAAAAAAGTGACACGACTAAGGCTCGTAATTATAAATCAATTTCAAGATTGAGAGCAATATAAAGTATGAATTTGACAGGCCATTTTGTACTGGAATGCCATTTCTGATACGAACTCAAACTGGCTGTCAATCTTGAGATCGCTTTATAAATACGGGCCTAAGCTTAGTTCGGATTAAGTTTATAAATGTGTTAGCTAGAATCTTCGCCAACATGTTAAAAGCTCCCGATCACGTACCTGATTTTCTATTGACCTCTTTCTTTCCTACGAGATAAAGCTATGTCGTTATTTCCTGAAATTAATGAAATGGACCTAGTGTCTAGTTTAGAAAGCAGTTACTTATTAAAGCAGTAAATTCATAAAATAAAAGGTGGGTAGGACGGAAAAGTTATAATTATAAGTTACATAAAATGTCAATAAAGAACTCGTAAAACTTGCTCAATTAAATGAAATGAAATGATGCTCTTGAAATTAAATTATCAACACCAAGTGAAAACTTTTAATTACACTGAAATCGTAAAGAGCGCTAAAGTTTTTAAGTAACGAATACGTGCCATTTTGAAGTAATATAATTCAACAAATGAGAATATAGGAATGCCGAATGATTAAAAGACACGAAAAAACTGTGAATGAGGGTTTGACGCAGGTAAAGATGAATGGAAGAAACAAACATGTAGCTACCACCGACTCCAAACTTGGGATAAAGGGTCGCAGTAGGTACCTAGACATAATTTGGCATACATATTGCATTTGGTTAGGGGTTGCTCAGTCAACGGAACTTAACAACTATCAGCAGGATATTTTAACAGGAAGTGAAAAAAGAAATGGTTTCCTATACAAATTGTCTGATCGAGGTGGTCATTTTGAAGTTCAATTTTGTTTTTCATCTCCTGTACGAATTTCATGGTGATAGTTGTTCAGTGTCGTTGACTGAACAACCCCTATTAGTTTGCGGGACGCTGTGCCTTGCGCCCGGTATACTTAATTTTCTTACACATAAACTCACGTTTGTATACCTTACGAGGCAGGCAGAAATTTAACGGATTACTACTTAAAATTGTTTTTGCCAAATGATATCTGATAACATGCGCGTTGCCTATGGTGGCAGCTCATCGCTTCCTCGTCATATATTTTTCATGCAAAAGTTTGTTATAATGAAATATCCAAACTTTCAAATTCAGTGTAGGAAGTTTCCAGCCGAAGTGTAGAATAGTAATGAAATAGGCGGCACACCGGCTCGCAACTTAGTTTGCGCATTGCAGGCGGACAGAATGATTTACAATGAGAACTACTGCAATTACCACGTTTAGATAAAATCACGCCTCTATCCCGCACGGGGCAGGCAGAGCAGCAACGGCTTTAAGGAGTTAAATGTTAAAGCCAATTGGCTTAGTGATGATGGTTGGGAAAAGGGTCGCTACCCGCCTGGTCGGGTGTTGTGTCCAGGGGACCGAAGTAAAACCGGACAAGTTTGGAACTTTTATATCTGCAGATCGCTGAGAAAACTTGATACCGCGTTTCAGAACTTGTGTTTGTTGATGTGGAGCCATCTGTTGGCTACAGGCCTATGCGCATTTCAGGAGAATAGAATGATTTACAAGTAGAACCACTGCCATTACCACGTTTAGATCAAATCAAGCCTTTATCCTCCACGGGGCAGGCAGAGCAGCAACGGCCTATGCGCAATGCAGGCGAATAGAATGATTTACAAGTAGAACCACTGCCATTACCACGTTTAGATCAAATCAAGCCTTTATCTTCACGGGGCAGGCAGAGCAGCAACGGCCTATGCGCAATGCAGGCGAACAGAATGATTTACAATGAGAACTACTGCCATTACCACGTTTAGATCAAATCACGCCCCTATCCCGCACGGGGTAGGCAGAGCAGCAACGGCCTATGCGCATTGCAGGCGAACAGAATGTTTTTCAATTAGAACCACCGCCATTACCACGTTTCGATCAAATCACGCCTCTATCCCGCACGGGGCAGGCAGAGCAGGAACGGCCTATGCGTATTGCAGGCGAACAGAATGATTTACAAGTAGAACCACTGCCATTACCACGTTTAGATCAAATCAAGCCTTTATCCTCCACGGGGCAGGCAGAGCAGCAACGGCCTATGCGCAATGCAGGCGAACAGAATGATTTACAATGAGAACTACTGCCATTACCACGTTTAGATCAAATCACGCCCCTATCCCGCACGGGGTAGGCAGAGCAGCAACGGCCTATGCGCATTGCAGGCGAACAGAATGATTTTCAATTAGAACCACCGCCATTACCACGTTTCGATCAAATCACGCCTCTATCCCGCACGGGGCAGGCAGAGCAGGAACGGCCTATGCGCATTGCAGGCGAACAGAATGATTTACAAGTAGAACCACTGCCATTACCACGTGCAATGGAACCGTTTGCTTAGATCACATCAAGCCTTAATTCTCCATGGGGCAGGCAGAACAACAACGGCCTCATTGCCATTGCCACGTACAATTGGACCACTTGTTTAGATCAAACCATGCCTCTATCCCTCACGGGGCAGGCAGAGCAGTAACAAGTTAAATAATTAATTAATTATTAAGGTTATTGAGACTCGTCGATCTCTTAGACAAACTGTTCATACAGTTTTGAGGGAATATTTATTAGTTCTTAAGATAATAATATTATTAAACCCTATGCGCATTGCAAGCTAGCTGAATGATTTACAATGAGAACCAATGCCATTAATTACTACCTACAATTGGATCGTTTGTAGATCAAATAACGCCTACATCTCCCGTTCGGTAGGCAGAACGCTATCTGGCTAATAAACGACAACTATCTGTCACATAAAATTACATAGGTTCACGTGCTTAAAAGTCCTGGTGAAATAAAACAAGTACACTTTTTTCAGTCGTAGAAATAAATACAACTTATTCACTTTTTTATCAAACAGACCGATAGAGATGATCGGTTGACCCGTTGACTGTCAATGAGTTCAATTGTAAGGCATGTATTTGTAATCGGCACTTGAGACTGACACCGAGTTTAAATCCTTATCAGAAATGTCATTTCAGTGCATTTTGAATACTGCTTTCAATCTTGAAATCGCTTTATAAATACGGGCCTAAACATCACTTCCATCATGTTCAATTTAAGGTAACCCTGCTACGACCCTGCCTAATATATGAAAAGATTAAAAGATTTATTCTTAATGATTTTACGCTTATTAATACTTATCTTATCTTAACTTATATAGCCATTATGTGTCCTTATTACGACTGATACAAAAAAACACGCATCATGATCACATTAAAGCTGGCAATTATTCCACCGACAAGAGCAAGCTCTTTAATTTATGATGATGAATCACATATAGAAATAGTATCAAACTTTGCCAAAGTAATCAAAAAAATAAGAACTGACACCGACATGCTAGAACTAACTGAAATGTAACTAGCGAATTCGAGAATCGATTCCCACACCGTTTATTTCACATTTAAAAGCAACCATTTCCTTTTCTCGCAGCCAACAAAAAAGCAAGGACAAAATAGCTTTAAGTTTTTTCTACGCTCGGCAAAAACAGGGGCCGTTTTGACACAACTCCACGAGGACAAGGGTCTGGTAATCATGATTGGTGTTCGTTTTACGGTCACTACAAATTCCAGTTAGGCTGACCTTTCCGAATATTGCGTCCAGCCTGAGAAACGAGCTAAGTAAAGTGTAGTGTGATGAGCAGTGTGATTTTTTTTGGCCTATTTATTATGACTTCTGAGTGGCCTAATTTTGTTATGTTGAAATCTTATTGAGTCTTATATGAAAAAGGGGCACTGGTAAACAGATTAAATATAGGTAGATACGGTGGCAAGCACCTACGTAATTGGTTCAGTAGAGTCGTCAGGGACAGAAAACCTTAGTGCAGCAACACACAGGCGTCACTTACTGCGCGCAAGGTTGCGCTCAACACGCTGTCAATGCTTTTTGCATTGCCTACAACACACCTGCGTCACTTTACGCACTATAGGGATGAGGGATGCGCCAACGTAGTGTTCCTCGCTACGAGCGCATTGTGCGTAAGGTGACGCATGTGTGTTGTAGGCAGTGCAAGAAGCACTGACAGCGTGTTAAGCAGAATCTTGCGCGCAGTAAGGGTCGCCTGTTTGTTGCTGCCCTTAGAGTCTGTTGAAGGAGTTCTTGATGCTCGTCTATCCCGAAACGAATGAAGGAATGAACTTATGTCCAAGGTTGAAGAACGAGCTACATAAGGTGTAGTCGTTTTAGTGTGAGCTGTAAATGTGAATTGTTTCGGCCTATTTGTTCTGAGTGACCTTACTTAATTTTGTTAGTGCGAAGGTAGGGAGGGATCTGCATTATTTATTTTAGGAAAAAGAAAGACTGGAAAAGTGTAGGTTACTGGTACGGGAAGAATAAATTACTTGCATAAAAATGCGAACATAATAAGTAATTGCTAGATGTGATAAAAATGCAGACTACGAAGTAATAGATTACGACCGAGGTATGTGTTGTATAAAAGCATATATTTTACTTTTATTCTATCATATTTTCTTTACTTTTTTGGCCCATTTTTTATTTAATATCTCAACAAGGCCGGTGTTATCCCTACTAACATGGGTAAATCTGTGAAAGCTCTGGATTATAAGACTTTTCTATTTAAGTTTATACGAAATTAAGTTATTTCGCTTTCATTCAGCTTTTGTAGAAAGGTTTATATAAGCTCAATATAAACTTGGGTTTTTTGAGTTATGCATAAAAAGGTGGTCTTATTATGAAACCGATTTCTTTCAAAATCATAGAGGCAGGCTGTTTAGAAGGGTTTAGCGGAAACTGGAATCATGCATTAAGTATGTTATGTAGAGCCATCGAACTAGATATTTAATATCTCTCAGCACCATAATAAAAATATATCGTCCTATAACTTGAGCTTTCAATAATTTCATCATCTCCCCAGCCTTATCTCGTATTTCACGAGGTCGGCTACCTAATCTAGGTGATTGAACGAGGGTACTGTTTTTTACACAGAGCTACTGCGATCTGACCTCTGCAACCCAGAATGGAAACCAGACCCAATCCTAGATTAGGTCAGCGTTTTCAAGCCACCAATGTTTAGGTCTCTGGTTTGGCTTAACGACTGATATCTACGGTATTAAACGATATTAACCAGGACCATCGGCTTAACGTTCCTTCCGAAGCATGGAAAAAATACCGATTAAATGTACATATGAAATTCAGAAACCGAAAAAACACATTGGCATTTGGTAGAATTCAAACCATGACTTCTTGCACAGGAGGTAACGGCCCTATCCACTACACCATGGGGCTCTCTTTTCAGGGATACAATAAATAAATAAAAAATACGTATATTTTAAACGAACAGCGATACGAAATCGCATTACTCGTATGATTTATGTGTAGACGAAAATCATTGCCACTTGTTGACGTTGTATTTTATCCGAATGTCGAGAAAAATAAACATGAAATATCACAGAGGTACTCATAAAATGTAAAAGTTAATTTATTACACGTGCACACACAATTTTCATTGCTGTACCTACCTATTCTGTGGTACTTACATTAAAAGTGGTAAATAATAAGATCACGTCAGCCACTAGCAATAATTTTGTTGGCAGTTAAAGTGTTGATTTATTCTTTTTTTAATTCCACGCCGAATCAGTTGATATCCACACTTAAGTTAAGTTTATTGCTAACCAAGATATAAAGGGGTCTCGCACACGTGACACGACACATCGAATGGCCTTATCTTCACTCGTGTGCTTCCAATGTGCGTTTTCTTTTGGTTCATACAAAATACTAAGCATAGTTCGCCTGATCTCGCGGGCATCTAGCGGGCACTGTACCCCACTAGAGAGGCATTGTATTTTAGAAGGACAACAAATTACATTGCTTTCCGTATGAAAAGGTGGGTTGTCTCAGGTGCAAGTAATTTCACTTGTTCCCACGCTGTTCAGTCAGATGAAACACAAAAGTGCGAACATTTCGGTTTGGCTGTAGAAAATGCAGAACTAAATCGACAATGAGAAATAAAATGGCAGACAGAATAACGGTGGCAGAAAAATTTAGGCTAGTTTTTTTATATGAAAATGCCACTAAAACAGTCAAACAATCAACAATGATGAGTATAAAATCACAAAAGTGAGGTTTAGGCCCAATCGCAGCCGCCCCGTTTTTATGATACAGTAAAATTTAACGGTCTCTCCACACTGATCTTATAATACTGATTCGATTTGAATTAATGAAATTATCAGCTTCTGGAACTGAGTGGATCGTCGGGATGATGAACGAAGGACTAGTCCGGATTGTGACTGTATAACGGACTTGTTACTTGGTTAACGTAGTCGACAACCTAATTTATTCCATGCTGGACTGGGAACGAAAACAAATCATGGAATGTGCCAGCTGCATTTCCTGCCATGCACGCTGTCAAAACCAGCTGAGGGATTCGTGGGTTTCAGTATATTGCAATTTAGGAGATGGGCTGACAACCTGTCACTACAGCAATATAACTACAAATATATCTTAAATAACCCTCAAAACTTTATCAAACGTGGCGGAATGACGTTTTGCTTAGGTCGTTTACGCTCTGCCTACCCCTTAGGAATAAAGGAGTGATTATATGTATGTTTGTAGTCGACAACGAAACCCTATAAGTAAAGACAGACACTACATAGCAGGATTTGCGAAACCGAATGAAACTCCCCGCTTGCAATATATCCCAATGAGCAGAGCCCATAACGCACTGATTGGTACAGTTAAGTTAAGCTACTCGTACACCCGAAATGGGCACCATTTTGCTCCTGGATGGGCTTTATCTTTATACCCCACCATGCACGACTAATTAAAAGGAACCCCATATGAATTGGACAATTCACATTTAGCTGAATTACACTACTATTTATAATAGCGAAAGAATAGAGCATATAAACGGGTAGTTATTGAGGATCAGTTTAGAATTGCAGGTTGGGTTCAAACTACGGATTCTGAGGTTGAAGTACATACATACATATAATCACGCCTTTATCCCTAATGGGGTAGGCAGAGTGTAAAAGACCTTAACAAAGGCCGTTCCGCCACGTCTGACAAAGTCTTGAGGGCCATTCAAGAAAGATTTGTATGTATATTGCTGTAGTGACAGGTTGTCAGCCCATCATCTAAATTACAATATACTGAAACCCACAGATCCCTTAGCTGGTTTTTACAGCATGCTCAGCTATTTTCGGAGGGTGATGCGATGAACTATGAAAAACTACGTAGCTCTTAAAGTTTCAGTTGCGGATTTAAGATAGAGATCTCCCGTGGGAATAAGAAATTTTCAGTCGCAAATATGTTTTGCCCCTGGCTGGATAATCTCCTAATAGCGACAGAATGTATCTAGCAGTAGAATTATATAAGTGAAAGTGTAGAGCATATAAACAACAAAGTCCAATTTGGCAGTTTCAGCTCAAACCGCAAAGACCTCCATTCGCTGCATTCGCTAGTTCAAATGACAAGTGGGTAAATAGATACGAATCCGGCCACTGTGCAATTTTGTTTAATATTTCTAAGTATCCTGATACATTAATACATTTTATTTTAAATTTGCAAGTAATCTACCAAATCTTTTCATGTTTCGACAAAAAAACACTGTTTTACCTTTTTTACTGTCACACCTGTGTTACCGTGATCATTAATTTGTGCCAGCACTGCATAGTTTTCACGAAAAATCAAAAGAAACTGAGGCGAAGCTGTAGAACGAACTGCTAGTTCTGTTTCTCTGTTCTTTTACAATCCTACACGAGATATATTACGTTACTTACGGTCCTGCTAATGGACTCACAAATCCATCTAGAATGTGGAAACCACTAGCCAACAGGAGATCGATTTTTGGCACTCACTAGCTCAAAGTCACCGTTTTACAAGTCGTTGTTTCGCCATTCCCTATTGCATATTAGCTCAAGGAAAGAAACAGTGACGTCTGGGGCCTATTTAAAAATACTGACAATGGCTATTTGACAGTGACAATTCGGCGTACTTTGCGTAGTTGGTTTACCAACATGATATAAGGAATCTTACTAGCTGCGCAGTGTCCGTCGAATTGTTACTGTTAAATTGTCATTGTCAGCTTTATAAAACGGGCCCCAGTAGGTAATCGTCATCGTAATATTTTCCACACACGAAATGCGGTGAAAATTAAATCAGTGACTGCATAAAATCCCTTACACAGTAATGGATTCAGCCCTCCGCCACTGAAACACGATATTTCACCGCAAGGAAGGTGCTGGCTAGATTTATGACCACAGACTTACTGTCAAACAGTACCATACTGGCTGTAAAATACACCTTAAACCGCAGAATACACAATAGAAGGTACATAATGCTAGTAAACAACAGCTAGGTCTTAACTGCCAGCTTATTTGTGTATAGAAGGTACTTAATATCTATAGGAAATCGAAAAAAGTCCTGTCCTAGCTTTTGAGTATAAACCTACCCATGAACTGAAAAAAAAATACCCAACGAACATACGATGAAATGAAAAAAGAAGAAAACGTGTAAAATAGACGATCAAAAATACTGAAGATTGGGATGGTTCGAACGTCGGAGGGAAAGGTCATCTCATAATTCTTCGACCATAATAGCCAAACTAAATTCAAATCAGAACTTTTATGGAATGTTTAATATACGACAAAGATTCCACACAATACAGCTGATCGGGGTGCGATGTAGAGGGATGTCTGCCATTACCGCCCATTAAGAATAAATGGCGGGAAAAAAATGGCGGGAAACGGGTGATCGAGACGCCATTTTGATGCAATCTTTTTTTTTCGGCCATTTTGATTTATCCAATGGAGATCGGACTGGCCCACGACTGGCCTCATTCTGGTACACACTTTCTGAAGCTAATTTGGCGTCTTGTCAAGTTTCTTTTAACAAACTTAAAATTTATTTAGCATTTTAAAATAAAGAAGCAAAGAGTCTAAATACACAAGAAGGCTGCATGTATTATATATACGAGTACCATAATACCTGCTAATAATACTAATGTCTCTCATTGCTATGCGCACAGCGAAAAAGTCGCCGTATTCTCGAAGGTCTCATAAACTTTTCTGGTCGTTTATTTTTAAAACACACGCATGAGCTGAAGCATTACTTGGCTTACTGAAACAGCATATTTCTCTCAAGTGTAAAATAAAATGTCACTTTAGAAAATTAAATTGCCTGTAACGAGGATCTCTTTTTGCTGACATTACTTTCGGTGCGCTTGCTACAAATTTAATTTAAACCCGGCCATGTAATTTAAATTTAATTTTAAACAGCAAATTGTGAAGACGTTTTACGTCTCTTTATGATTGTCCCACTTGTAATGAACATGTTTTTGTGGGACTTCCTCACGAACTAACTGGTAAATACGAGTAGAGTACGCAGATTCGATTTTCTGAAGAAGTTAATATATAATTAAGCATCGAGATCAAGAGTGAACTGCTAAACCATTGAGGTATAAATATTTGGACCAAACACCGATAATCTAAAATCTCGCTAAAATAGCGCAGAATATTCTTTTTAATATTCGGGATAGCCTCCAAATCTGGTTCACATTTCTCGCAATTTTTTAATGTTCATCGCTGTCCCAGTCCGAGATGAATGTTGCACTGAAGAGCATTCATCTGCGATATTATAGCGCCATTTACAGTGCTTTTCAAAAACAGATTATTCCTACTATTGTAAAAAAATAATGACTTTGCTAAAACATGCTTTTAATGCACGAACTGCTAGGTTAATACTTTCATTAACTTTTAATTTGCATTAGGACTTCGACCTTAGAATTTCTAGTTAGGAGAGAACAGTATTTAAATGTTTGTACAGCCAGTTAAATACATAAATTTGAACCTTAATAATTTTCATTAGGACTACGACCCGTAAAATTATTAGGTTCTCGGCGATCTCTCGTAACTACGTACGAGGCTAATAGTGGCAACTTTTATTTAGAATGGGGCATCCAGAATAGAACCCAATGAAAACGAGCTTGATTCTGTCTGTATGTAGTAGTTTAGGAAAACTAATTTGACGTACAAATTTATATGACAAATTGATTCAAATATACGTATATGTTTCGTCAACTATACTAGTACTTCCTTCGTTCTTTCATGCTGAACTGGGAGCGATAGAAAAACATAGAATGTGCCAGCTGCATTTCCTCCCGGGCGTCCGTAGAAACCAGCTAAGGGATCCGAGGGTTTCAGTATACTGTAATTAAGGCGATGGGCTGACAACTTGTCACGACAAATCTATCTTAAATAACGCTCAAATCTTTGTCAGACATCGCGTTACGACCTTTTTTAGGGTCGTTTACGCTCTGCCCACCCCATTAGGTATAAAGGCGTGATGATAGGTATGTATGTATGTACTAGTACTATACTTTCCGTACCCAAGATTTTACCTACTCTTAAGTAAGTAAGTTCATATTATGACTTTTTCTATAATCTATTTTCCGTAATTTTACCAAAATCTGTTTAGCCGTAGCAAACAAATTATGATCTTAATTTCAATACAAATGTTTTCATGCCAGGATAAGTATAGATATTACCAACCACAACAATCGCAAATATGAGTTAAGCATTTTTGTATTCTTGAAAAGAAAGAACTTTAGATTTTATTACTTAACTCAGCACGTCTTCAAGCCGTCTGTTCTCAGTTCTGACTTCATTTATTCAAACAATACAACTACCATTTCACTCAGCAGCAAAAAGAAATGAAACGAGTTGAAAACTTTAGATTTATCTTTTAGAAAAGGACTTGGCTTCAGCCTTTTAAGTACAGTCAGAGAAAACAAACTTTTTAAAGGGGTCAGGGATGTCCCCATACAACAACATTATTTTAATAAATAAATCCCATATCATGGGATGGGTAGGAATTTAAATGAAAAAAATATTAATTACACTTTTCAAATTTAAATAATATTGCTTATTTACCTCACGTCCCCATTGTCATAATTGGAATTACACTGCCATAACCGATATAAAAAAGGATGTGAAATTGCTTTTGAGTCTGATGGTTATATTTATTATACATAGAATTAAAAAAAAAAATTAATAAATTATAAAATTAAGTGACATATTTTTTGTGTTAAAATTGTTACCATAAATCACATAGATATATAGATAGATAGATAATAAATTTATTTGTTTTATAAAGACACACACATAAAATTTGTAGTAAAAAAAGGAGACAAAAGTAAACATTTAAACAAACATAAAACAAACATCAAATTAAAAAGACAAACATAGACGATAAATACAAAACAAACAAAAAGAAGTGTGTGTCGCAGTAAACCAAAAGGGCTATAGCTCAGCATAAACGTTTTGCCCTGTTGAGCAAAACTCTGATTTTCAGCTACTACCCTCAGAGAGTAACGGGCGCATGCAAAACAATAATAAATAAAATTAAATTGGCGTGTAGTGTCATACATTTGTGTAGTGTGCAAAAACTGTGCAAAATAATAATGATAATGGCTCAAACAAATCATACATTCAATTAATATTAAAACTATATAAAAGTAAATTTATAATTAATTCAAATTAAAATTTAATCGATAATAAATTAATGTCAATTGAATAATAAAATAAAATTCAATAAAAAAGGAAAAAAAAAATCAAAAAATAAAACATGTTATAAAAATTATTCCGAAATCATTACTTCACTGCTAATAATTTTAACTAATAACAATATTGACAGCAACCGCACCTAGAAGTGTATTTGGTTATGAACACCGGTACTTTGATTTTTAAGTAGGAACACTTTAAAATGTAGTTTAAGAGTGTTTTTGTTCACATCATAGTTATATGATCCATTTGGTACCTGAACCTGCACAAATTGCAAAATCCAGAGTTAATTTTAGATTATTTTCTGATAGAGTAAAATGTTGACCCTATTCTAGCTCAAAACAAATAACAAAATATGACTATCAAATACCACACAATGGGCTCGATTCTAGATACCACTAAACTTAAAATTAAAATCTATCTGTCACTTTCAAAATAATAATATTGAAAAAGGACAGGCGATTTATACTCTAATACACTTTGTGCTTTTGCACGTTTCCCCAGTATTTGTGTCAATTTTATCCACCATATCATATGATGGCAAATAAAACTGTCAGATAACTCATAAAACCACCGACTATAAATCAAAAACCACAGAGTCTCCTGTCCTTTTTCAGGGTTTTTAGTCTGAAAGTGACAAATAAATTTTAATTTTCGTTTTAGCCGGAAAATCTAGAATCGAGCCCAATAAAAGAGATACATAATCCAATAACACATTGCGTGAATTTGTGGTCCCCTTTCACGTTCTTTAGTGACAGTTCATTAAATATGGAGAATCCTATATTGAGTCGCACATAAAACAATGACAGAAAGCTAAACTAAAAAACATCGTCTTTGAAGGAGTTCTCTTTACGACTGTACTTACCTACTCTTTACAGAAACAGAGGGTCTCGCACGAAACAAAACTAATAAAAAAACGTTTTTGACAAGACACATTGCGACAATTTGTCCCGTTCATCTCCAACGCGAAATGTCTCGATAGCACTTTGGAAGGAGGTATGGTTTTAAGTGACAGCTTAGAAATGTTGAAACGGTCGGCCTTATACCACTAGCATCCTCCCCTTGAAATTTTTTGAACTATTTTTAGGATTTGGAAGCAATAAAAAACACAGAATAAAACACAGGATACCAGAGTTTAAGTATACTGTTATTTCTAAATAATCTCTTCGGATAATCAGGTGATTCAGCCTGCAATATCCTAACCAACTTGGGGAAAATCTCACAAAGTGATAAATTGACAAATATCAACTGTGTGTTCCCCCCTGGGAATCGAACCCAGGACCTCCGGATCGTAAGCCCATGGCTCTGACCACTAGACCACGGAGGTAGTTATTATTTAATATTTATCTCTATCATAACATAACTGACAAACATATACCTAACTAGACTCAAACTTAAGTGATCTGTCGTAAGTGTAAAAGGGCACAAGTCCTTTAGTTTAAGGGCCGGTAAACGCTAAGTACGGTTTAGGCCCTTTTTACAACCCTTTTAGTATGCATTCGGCCTTTTATTATCTTTGAGAAAAGTATGCTTTATTTTAGTTGCGGCCTATTCGAATTCTAGAGCAGAATTTTAAAAAATCTCACACAAAGTTTAAATAAAGTCCATTATTAGTTATTTATTTAAAAAATATATTTAATGTTAAGAGTGATATAATTTTTCGTTTGAAATGTTTATAATTTGTTATCTTAAGTACTTTAATTACCTATTTTTTTTTCAAGAGCTTTGATATAAATTTTATTTAAATGTTAAATTATATAATTTTTAATACAAATGAGATTATTTGTAAATGTGTAATATATACTAAGGTGAATGGATTAATCACCAATTTTTTTTTATTTTATACGGGGTGTAAGGGACAGCGTCCCACAAACTGATAGGGGTTGCTCAGTCAACGATACTGAACAACTTCCACCAAGAAATCCTTCCGGGAAGTGAAGTGCCCAGTATGTACACGAAATAATAAATTCGCTTAGCTATTGGTTTATTCAACTCTAACAGACCATTAAAAAAAACAGCTTGATTGATGATTCCTTTTAATAATCAAAATATGTGTGCAGAAAATAGAAACATTTCTCTAGAGGCAGTGTTGGTAGATCTTATATTTTTTTCTTCTTAACTGCCCCCATGCAATCCTTCCTAGATAACGTAAATAGATAAATGGAATCGAAAACCGCAAGTGATGTCAACCGGCGTGTGCATTCTAGTGACAATTCCAAGATTAATTCCATAGGGATAAGCTTATACCTACTTTCCGTGGGAACTACGTATAAATTAAGGGTATAAACACAAAACTTAACTTTCCCTAAATATATACATGTGCCTGAAGTAAAAAAAAAAGCGACAGCTCCATTCTTCCTCTGAAATTATGTATAAAATAAACTCCTTCTTTATTTCGATTGCCTTGAACGCTCGCAAAAAGACAATGTGATTTTTTTTATTAGGTTTTAGTACATTTTTCTGTACCATTTCACGTTTATAACGAAATATTTCATGTATGAGGGCCACGTGAGATGAAGCCTTCATGAATTTCACTCCACTCCATCATATTAAAAACACATATATGATTCACCCACACACACAAAGCCGTAAATAGTACCGCAATATAGTACACTCGAGGACAGATTGACTAGAAAAACATCTATGGACTGTACAGTGCAGTAAGAAAGGCGATAAATATATCCTGAATTATTGTTTTATAACGTTGTCGATTCTACCTGACACATCATTACCAAACGAAGTTTAGTTAGTTAACTTTGTTACTTTATTAAATTCGAAATGAAAGTTATTAGAAATTCGACATCTGTCTTAACGGGCGTCAAAGTAATATGAAATATAAAAAATATGATGAGATATTTGTCGAATATTACCTACTAAATATTAAAATTAATTATTTATTAATAAAGAATAATTATGTTATATAAGAGAATAACAAATCATAGGCGTTATCTGAGGGTTTCAGTATACTACAATTTAGGCGATAGGCTAACAACCTGTCACTTCCGTTATATACCAACAAATCTATCTTAAATAACCCTCAAAACTTTGTCAGACGTGGCAGAACGACCTTTTTTTAGGTCGTTTACGCTCTGCCTACCCCATAAGGAATTAAGGCGTGATTATATGTGTGTTACTTTTGCTTATTTCGTATAAGATATTTAATAAGTTGCAAAGTCTGCGATTGAAGTCTGTCTGTGGTACACCGTACAATAAACACTGCATAATATCTCTTCTCTTCAAATTCGGTTATTTACCGGCACTAAACCTATATTCCGTAATCAACATACGGCGGTATTTAACATTTTGACGGATGAATAGGTATGGATTTGTATTGTCTTTAGAATGATACGATATAAATTATTTTAGTTAGAGGAACTAAAACAATACAAAATAGCCTCTAAAAGTTAGCTTTTAAAAATCTTCTCATAAGGCTGCCATCTTGATTTGTAACAAGACAACCAATAGATAGACATAGAAATTCAGACTCTAGGTATACAAATAGGTATTACTAATTGTGCAGAACTGCACCTCTTTTAGATGTATTGTATTACATTTTTTAGTTTATTTAAATATTTTATTTTTTAATGCTTTTTTCTATTTTGTTTTGATTAGTTCATGTTATACTTTCATAACGATAACACGTTTTTTCATTGTAGTGATAGTGACCTCAAAGGCCATCGAAGCCCACGAAGAAGCCCAGAGCAGCAGCCGGCTCCTGAACCTGTTTGTTTGTTAGCTTGTTTACCATAGCTACGAACTTTCACCACATCCAGGGGACCAGACCTTGGACAAGGACCAGACAATACAAATATCTACGATAGAAAGTCTCCTTATACGCCACTGTTGCTTCTGCAAACGTTCAGTGGTTCTTTGGCATTCAGATTAGCTCGTCTGGGAGCAGTTTACAATCCTTTGAGAGTGCGGAGCGATTTCTCTGATAGTGTAAATTTGTTTGTAATTTCTTTATTTATGAGAGAGCTAAAGAACGAAAGTTTAAGAAAACTTGGAAAAAAAAATATATTGTTTCATTTATAAACTACTCACATAGGTACATACATATAATCACGCCTTTGTCCGTAAATTGCTGTAGTGACAGGTTGTCAGCCGATCGCCTAAATTGCAATATATAGTAAGTATAAACTATGATAACTGATAAATAACGAATCCGAATCAGTTTTCAAATTCAAAGCAAAAAATCAAAAGGTAAAAGAAAAATCAAATTCAATGTTCTGTTTATTTAACTTTCTTCATCGTTCAAACTTTGTGTAATATCACAGTAATATGACTTCTGAAATCAAAATGCGATGCTGGCAGGTGCAGACCGCATGCATGCATGTTTTGTAAACAAAATATTCCGTTCTTATGAAATCGCAGCAAGCTCTTGCTTTCAATTCTGGAAGTAAATTTTGAAACTGGCATCAAAATTGCATAAACAGCAAATAGATTTGTCGAATGAATTCTTTGCTAGTAAGTTTTTTTTGTATACAACTGGCAAACAAACTGACGCCAAACTAAAATTTGTTTTGATATATTTGTGTGGAGTTTGTGTTTGTTATGCATTAATTTAGTTAAACAACCTTTGGTCGGGAGCTCAAGGATCAGACTACAAGTCCACAGAGTTATCTATGAATATTCGATTCAGTAAATGCCAAAAATCGATCTGCAGTTCGGTCGTCAGCTGTAGCCACATAGACCCGGGCCGGGGTCAAAGTGGTCCTTTTGTTTGCTGGCGAGAGTGCTCGTGTCGCCGGTGGTGTTAACAAACAGTACGGGACATACGGATATAGGATGTAATGAACAGCAACTTTCGCAAACCGATAGGAATTCAACTCATTCCAAACACTTTAGGTCAGGGAGACGCAAAGCCGACGACGTCACGCAGAGTAGTCAAACATATCGCGTTGTAGAGAACGTGTTCACGAAGCATCCAAACAAACGCTCTGCATATCTCTGTAAACCTCAGGCATCCTATTTTTGTTACCATGCGAAACCTGCAACAATAATTTCCACTCCTGTGTGACCTATGCTACATCACCGATACAGTCCTTGAAATGTAACCCAGAATTACAACTTGATACCTAGCTAAAGGATAGATAATTCTAATATGATTTTAGTTCTTTAAATTTAACTGTAGTACTTACTACATTGTCAATTTGGTTTTTACTGTTAAGATAATGTATGTTTATGTAAATAATAAAATAAAAATATTAATAATAAGTTTCACCGACCTCAGCAACAATATGTGCCGACAAGTCAAGTGAGAACCTCGCCGCACAATATACATCCACGTCAGCGTCAGTGCATCCCGCTAATAAAGGAGACTGCATAAACACTAAACACGGCAGATTGTGACGACCGTGTTCTGGGCACAAAATAAGGTAAGGTTTTGTCAAGCCAAGTAATCTAGGTGAAACCTTTATATACCAGGTGTAAGTGACAGCGTCCCGCAAACTGATAGGGGTTGCTCAGTCAACGACACTAAACAATTGTCAGCAGGTTTTTTTTTTCAGGAAGTGAAATAAAAGGGTTTTCCATACAGATTGTTTGATCGAGGTGAACATTTTCTATAAAAAAACCTTGTCTTTTTACTTCCTGAACAATATGCTGCTGATAGTTGTTCAGTGTCGTTGACTGAGCAACCCCTATTAGTTTGCGGGACGCTGTCCCTTTCACCTGGTATCAACCACGATCTCAACATTTGGACGGAAGCTTTGTCCGACAAATAACTTTTATTTTTCAATGTAGGTACATAATAATCGGCTTTTGAATTGGCTTAATATTTGGCTAACAATGTTGGAGTAATTGAGTTTTCACATCTGAAAACCATGAGTTTCACGAATATTAATGTTGGGCAAAACTTTTCCTGAACCAAATATTTGCTTGAACCCTCAAGTCTCTAAATATTCAGCCAACTGCTTGTTTTTTTATCAAAAGAATTTATTCTAAAATTCACTCTGTCTTTCGCTACCAAATATTTGGATATAAACTCACAATTCATTTAATTCCCCAATTCTCAAATCTCAATTTTCCAGCTCAGGGTGGCCAGAAAATTGCGACAATTTAAATCGTATCTTACTAGCATAACTGTGTCGAAAGGTCAAAAATATGAATATTTGAGGAATGTTTATATCTTTCGGGAATGCCCCGCGTCTCTGTCTGCCCAGCAACCGCTACCAAAATATTTTTCAACTCAAAATCCCTAACAAAAAGCTGCTCAATGCGCGAAAGTTCATTTTTAAGTTATGTCTCATAGATCAGAAGCAAATATTGATTTGACGACTTCAAATGGCATGGACTGATGTCGGATTGACACCGGGTGTTTATAGACTAAATTGACCCTGCTGACCATGATTCTGCCCGGTGACTTTACAATTTCAATAAAAAATTGAAAAGGGATTGCTCGAACACTATTATATCTAACAAAGTAATATAAGTATTGAATGGTAGGAATGGTAGGAAATTTATAGATATAGATAGATATAGATTTATTTTTAACACTAAACTATAAACAAATACCTGTTTTTTATACACATTAGCAGTTCGCCTGACTTCGCGGTTATCTAGCGGGCCTGCTCCCCAATAGAGAAGCATTGGATTCTGGTGTGACAAACAAAAAAAACTTTTTAGAGTAGATACCTAATGCAAAAAGAAGAAGACTACATTCGGCAATGGCCTGGTCTAATCTTATCTGAGACAGGTAGAATCAGCTTAATGGCGGACCAAACTGAGTGATGGCCGCACTGTTAACGGGCTTCTGCTTCTTCTTAGCGTCGTCAACATCCAACCACTATAAAAAAACTATACAGTGACACTACACAATGAAACTCCCCGCTTGCAATATATCCCCATGAGCACTGCCCATAACGCACTGATTGGTACAGTTAAGTTAAGCTACTCGTACACCCGTAATGGGCACCATTTTGCTCCTGGATGGGCTTTATCTTTATACCGGACCATGCACGACTAATTAAAAGGAACCCCATATGAATTGGGCAATTCACATCTAGCGAAATTACACGACGAGTTATACTAGCGAAAGAATAGAGCATATAAACGGGTAGTTATTGAGGATAACTTTGAAATTGCAGATTGGGTTCAAACTACGGATTCTGGGGTTGAAGTCCTAATTAAAATAAGTAAAGTAAGATAAGTTTTGTATGTAAATATTATGTAATAAGTAATTAGTGTAAACGAAACAGACACAATTTCACACAGTACTTGTATGTTACTATTTGAATAGTTTTAAGCGTATTTTTTCTAGTAGGTGTTTTTAAATTTATTTTTAAATGAACCTTTTGTTTTACAATCCTTAATTTCTGTCGGTAAATCATTCATAAATTTAGGGACTAGGTATTTTCTAAATTTTTGGCCAAAATAATTATTAAATTTAGGCATAACAAAAGTTATATTTTGCTGTTTTCTTTGTTTCCTAACTTTATGTTTTTTAAACTTGTCGCAGCCGAACTGCTCCGCTAAAGTGAACAGCACAAACTTTTCATGGACTGGCAACATTTTACATTCTAGAAATAATTCCTCATAATCATTAGTTTTACAGCGGTTTTTAACATTTATGTGTACTAAAAATGTCATAAATCTAATTTGTAAATATTTTATTTTATTTAGATATGTTTTAAATGATTGCCCGTAACTTCCCAGCCCATAAAAAAATAATGAATCCACCAGAGCATAATAAAAAATATACATAGTAGATCTGTCTAGTATATAGCTGAGATGGCGAAATCTTTCAAGAACAGCTCTTAATTTATCACAAAGGATACCAATATGTCTTTGCCATGAAAACTGACTTTCTATAATCAGACCTAAGTACTTGTAATCCTGCATCTAGCTCTGAGCAGTGACATGTCATCACACCATTATGTAAACATCGATAGCTGTGTCCTATTATACGCGGCGCTCGGCTCACAGGCTCAAGATATGGGGATCGAATTAGCATTAGTTTTGCTGATGTTTATCATAATTCCTTTGTCATGCGCCCATTTTATACTACTAGTAAAATCGTCTTGTATTTTACTCTCAATAATTTTAAAATCCTTATCCGCTTATTAATTATATGTAAATACAATTAAATCCGCATAATTACATGCCTATTAAGACATGTATCATCAGCTTACATATAGACTTTACAGTTTTGGACGACATTACACAAACTGTTTACGTGCATTATGTAACCGACGGGACCGTACACGGAGCCGGTTGGCACTCCACAACTTACGCGCGTAGGCTCTCCGGTCACTTTGTTTACTACGGTTTGTATAGTCCTGTCCGTTAAGTACGCCCGGAGCCAATTATTAAGAAGGCCCGCTATCCCACACTCCTCCATGGCCTGGAGCAGCTGGATATGTTTAATTAAGGCTTTTTTGAAGTCTATATACACCACTACTACTTGCTTTCGCTGATCCAGAACCCCATTAATATCATCAGTGAACTGTGCCAATGCGGTTGCCGCGCTGCGGCCCCGTCGGAAGCCATGGTGCGACTATGATAAAATGCCATAGCATTCCAAGAAATTACTTATCTGACCAACAATATTTTTTCTATAATTTTGTTAATCACAGAAAGAATGGCTATAGGCCAGTAATTTGAGTAGTCCATGTGAGAACCCTGCTCATAGATAGGTCTTATTAATATAGTTTAGTTGGATAAATTCATTTTTCTACACATAGATTAATGAATAATGCTAAATATTGCGCTAAGAACGTTTTTTAATAATTTTACTTCTTTTTTCTAATTAAATTAAATAATTACCCCAGCTGATTTATCACTATTCAGATTTACAATATTTTTTCTACATCCTCAGCAGAGGCCTTTTTAAACCTTAGACATACTGGACTAGGACGCACATACTTTGATCTATCTAAAAAATTAATATTATAGTCATGTTTTATATCTATCTTTGGTAAAAGCGCTCGAAAACTGGTTACACACGTTTAACAAAGTATCACTATTCCCTAAATACTTAGTACAATTATATAAGTGAAAGTGTAGCATATAAACGACAAATTAGCGGAGATCGCCGAGAACCTAATAATTTTACGGGTTGAAGTCCTAACTAATGAAAATTACAAAGGTTCAAATTTATTTATTTAACTGGCTGTTCAAACATTTAAATTCTTTGCTCTCCGAACCAGAAATCCTAAGGTCGAAGTCCAAATGCTAATTAAAAGTTGATGAAAGTATTTACCTAGCAGTTCGTGCATTAAAACATGCTTTTTTTTCACATTTGTAGGAACAATCTGTTTTTGAAAAGTACTGTAAATGGCGCTCTTTGATGATGAATGATCTTTAGTGCAACATTCATCTCAGAGTTGGACGGCAATGAACATACGCGTACGTACACGGCGAGAAATGTGTACCAGATTTGGAGGCTATCCCGAATATTAAAAAGAATATTCTGCGCAATTTTAGCGAGATTTTAGATTATCGGTGTTTGGTCAAAATATTTATACCTCAATGGTTTAGCAGTTCTCAGTTACTCTTGATCTCGATGCTTTATTATATAATATCTTTTTCAGAAATCTAAAAACCAGTATACTCATACACTATTAACCAGTTCGTGAGGAAGTCCCACAAAAACACGTTCATTACAAGCAGGACAATCATAAAGAGACGAAAAATTTCTTCATAATTCGCTGTTTAAAATTAAATTTAAATAACATGGCCGGGTTCAAATTAAATTTGTAGGAAGCGCACCGAAAGTAATGTCAGCAAAAAGAGATCCTCGTTACAGCCAATTTAATTTTCTAAAGTGACATTTTATTTTACACTTGAGAGAAATATGCTGTTTCAGTAAGCCAAGTAATGCTTCAGCTCATGCGTGTGTTTTAAAAATAAAAGACCAGAAAAGTTTATGAGACCTTCGAGAATACGGCGACTTTTTTGCTGTGCGCATAGCAATGAGAGACATTAGTATTATTAGCAGGTATTATGGTACTCGTATATATAATACATGCAGCCTTCTTGTGTATTTAGACTCTTTGCTTCTTTATATTAAAATGCTAAATAAATTTTAAGTTTGTTAAAAGAAAATTGACAAGACGCCAAATTAGCTTCAGAAAGTGTCTACCAGAATGAGGCCAGTCGTGGGCCAGTCCGATCTCCATTGGATAAATCAAAATGGCCGAGGAATAAAGAAAGATCGCATCAAAATGGCTTCTCGATCACCCGTTCCCCCCATTTTTTCCCACCATCTATTCACAATATGGCGGTAATGGCAGACATCCCTCTACATCGCACCTCGATCAGCTGTATTGTGTGGGATCTTTTTGTACATCAAACATTGCATAAAAGTTCTGAGTTGAATTTAGTTTGGCTATTGTGGTCGAAGAATACGAGTATTATAAGATGCCCTTTTCCTCCAACCATCGAACCATCCTAATCTTCAGTAATTTTGATGGTCTATTTTACCCGCTTTCTTCTTTTTACATTTCATCGTATGTTCGTTGGGTATTTTTTTTTTTCAGTTCATGGGTAGGTTTATACTCAAAAGCTAGGACAGGACTTTTTTCGATTTCCTATAGATATTAAGTACCTTCTATACACAAATAAGCTGGCAGTTAAGACCTAGCTGTTGTTTACTAGCATTATGTACCTTCTATTGTGTATTCTGCGGTTTAAGGTGTATTTTACAGCCAGTATGGTACTGTTTGACAGTAAGTCTGTGGTCATAAATCTAGCCAGCACCTTCCTTGCGGTGAAATATCGTGGTTCAGTAGCGGAGGGCTGAATCCATTACTGTGTAAGGGATTTTTGGCAGTCACTGATTCAATTTTTTACCGCATGTCGTGTGTGGAAAATATTACGATGACGATTACCTACTGGGGCCCGTTTTATAAAGCTGAGAATGACAATTTGACAGTGAAAATTCGACGTACACTGCGTGGCTAATATGATCCCTTATATCATGTTTGTAAACCAACTACGCAATGTACGTCGAATTGTCATTCTCAAATAGTCATTGTCAAAAATATTCAGTTTCATGGTTTTTCATGGTATTTCAGTTCATAGTCAAAAGGACAGCAATTTTTACGACTCCCCATAGATATAA
Organism: Scrobipalpa costella; assembly: GCA_949820665.1. NCBI lineage: Eukaryota > Metazoa > Arthropoda > Insecta > Lepidoptera > Gelechiidae > Scrobipalpa > Scrobipalpa costella. The sequence continues at coordinate 6,680,348 of OX463304.1, read as the reverse complement.
GGTACCTTCTATACACAAATAAGCTCGCAGGTAAGAGTTAACTATTATTTGGGTAGTTTTTCTAGAAGTTAATGATTTGACGGAATTTATTATCACTATTACATAAAAACTATTTTATTTTTACAAATATAATTAAGTGACCCACATCCTATAAGCTATACATTATTCACATTTAATAACTGTCTTCGTGGTCTGCTTGCGATCCGGAGGTTCTGGGTTCGATTCCCAGGGGGGAAACACAAAGTTTATAGTTGTCAATGTATCACTTTGTGAGGTTTTTCCCAGTTTGGTTAGGACATTGCAGGCTGAATCACCTGATTGTCGGAAAAGAAAAATGTTTTCGTACTTTGGAGGGCACGTTAAGTTGTCGGTCCCGGTTGCTGTCTTTGATAGTGGTCGTTACTCAAACCATGTCAAAGGCCTGATAGTTGTGCTACTAGGCGGTTCAAAAACTCTGATACCAGGGTTCATCGGGTCCATAGACTCGATACCCACTAGACAGAAGAAGAAGAATCCGCTACGATTCCTGCAGTACATCATCATCTCCCTAGCCTTTTACCGTATTTCACTGGTCAGCTACCTAACCTAGGGCATCGAACGAGTATACTGGTTTTAACACTGAACGACTGCCATGTTACGTCTACAACCCAGAAGGGAAACCAGACCCAATCCTAGATAAGGCTTTTGCAAGGTTATTGGCTAACCCAGAGCTGTCAAAGCTTAGCAATGGCCTCTGTCATGGCTTAATGACTAATATCTACGATATTAACCAGGACCAACCACTTAACCTGCCTTCTGAAGCACGGAAACGTTCGACTTCTTATACCACTACCGGTCACCCATCCATGGTCTGGCTAATAAATGACTCGTTATAAATCTTGCATTTAACTACTTTTGCGAACTGCATGCACATTTCTCCCATGCTGGACTGGGAGCGAGAGAAAAACATAGAATGTGCCAGCTGCATTTTCTCCCGGGCATGCTGTAAAAATCAGCTAAGGGATCCAAGGGTTTCAGTATATTGCAATGTAGGCGATGGGCTGACAACCTGTCACTACAGCAATTTACCTACAAGTCTATCTTAAATAACCCTCCAAACTTTGTTAGGCGTGGCGACACGAACTTTGTTTAGGTCGTTAACGCTCTGCCTACCCCCTTAGGGATAAAGGCGTGATTATATGTATATGTGTGTATGCACATTTTGATCGCGTTATAAAGTTGCAGCTGAACAGGGAAGTGCGTCAAAGCGAAAGCGTAAACGGCGCTAGCGCAAAGCAACATGATTTTGAACGGATTGCGCCACAAGGTTCACTTAGGCCCGTAATTATAAACAACACTTAAGACTGGCAGCTAGTTTGAGTCAGGATCAGAAATGTCATTTCAGTACAAAAGGACCTGGCACATCTATACTTAATAGTATTCTCAATTTTGAGAGCTTTAAATGGTAACAGTAGTAAGTGCGTGCATATATTTGTTTAGTCGTGCCAGAGCGATTGCCAAGCTACTAACGCTAGTATAATCTACATAAGAACATGGTTCAGGCAAAATGTGCGTGAGTTCCAGATATCATACAATTAAGATGAGATTAAGAGCAAGCAAGAAGCATGGATAGTTTTAATTATTTCTCAACTCTTCTTCCTCTCTTGATATCCAAAATATATCTTGATGTTGGAGAAAATTGGATTTGAAATTCTTTTATCTATATTATTTCCAACTCAGTTTTAGAATAAAGGTAAACGAAATTTCATGTCGTTTAATCGAAGATCTTGTTTCTAAAATATGTTTTAGGTATTAGCTAGTCAACATAATGATATCATTACTATATAGTAGTTTTAGTAATTTAAATAATTTGCTGACACATATCATTTATTTTTGAAATGAGTTTTTGAATAAAAAGACATGAAACTTTGTTTACCTTTATTCTAAAACTGAATTGGAAATAGTATAGCGACTTAATTGGTAGGCAGTGTTCACAATGAATTCTACTTGTAGTTACGTATATTGTCTACAGAAATACTGCACAATTTTCACTTGGAATAGCTGCATTGGTATATTTGCCAACTAGTGGTACCTAAGCACATAACAATTATCCGCCTACAGTAGAATATGGTGTAGATTCTGGAAAACACATTCAATAAACTCCCGACACTTTGTTATTCATTTATTTATACCAAACAAAAATACTTCGAAACTAAGCATACGATCCGCTTTATGTTATGATTAGCAAGCAAAATTACTACTTCAAACCAAAATCACCGAATTACTATAAACGCATGACACCGTAGCCAAAATTAGAAATAGAGAAGAATCAAAGATGATGATTTAAAAAGATGCCTAATATTACGCATTTTCGGACGATTTTGCTCAATTTAGGGTGGCTAACGTGAAATATCACATGACTATCTATTTCCTTTCTATAAAAAAGTGACACGACTAAGGCTCGTAATTATAAATCAATTTCAAGATTGAGAGCAATATTAAGTATGGATTTGACAGGCCATTTTGTACTGGAATGACATTTCTGATACGAACTCAAACTGGCTGTCAATCTTGAGATCGCTTTATAAATACGGGCCTAAGCTTAGTTCGGATTAAGTTTATAAACGTGTTAGCTAGAATCTTCGCCAACATGTTAAAAGCTCCCGATTACGTACGTGATTTTCTATTGACCTCTTTCTTTCCTACGAGATAAAGCTATGTCGTTATTTCCTGAAATGAATGAAATGGACCTTAGTGTCTAGTTTAGAAATCGGTTACTTATTAAAGCAGTAAATTCATAAAATAAAAGGTGGGTAGGACGGAAAAGTTATAATTATAAGGTACATAAAAAGTCAATAAAGAACTCGTAAAACTTGCTCAATTAAATGAAATGATATGATGCTCTTGAAATTAAATTATCAACACCAAGTGAAAACTTTTAATTACACTGAAATCGTAAAGAGCGCTAAAGTTTTTAAGTAACGAATACGTGCCATTTTGAAGCAATATAATTCAACAAATGAGAAGATAGGAATGCCGAATGATTAAAAGACACGAAAAAACTGTGAATGAGGGTTTGACACAGGTAAAGATGAATGGAAGAAACAGACATGTAGCTACCACCGACTCCAAACTTGGGATAAAGGGTCGCAGTAGGTACCTAGACATAATTTGGCATACATATTGCATTTGGTTAGGGGTTGCTCAGTCAACGGAACTTAACAACTATCAGCAGGATATTTTATCAGGAAGTGAAAAAAGAAATGGTTTTCTATACAAATTGTCTGATCGAGGTGGTCATTTTGAAGTTCAATTTTGTTTTTCATCTCCTGTACGAATTTCATGGTGATAGTTGTTCAGTGTCGTTGACTGAACAACCCCTATTAGTTTGTGGGACGCTGTGCCTTGCGCCCGGTATACTTAATTTTCATACACATAAACTCGCGTTTGTATACCTTACGAGGCAGGCAGAAAATTAACGGATTACTACTTAAAATTGTTTTTGCCAAATGATATCTGATAACATGCGTGTTGCTATGGTGGCAACTCATCGCTTCCTCGTCATATATTTTTCATGCAAAAGTTTGTTATAGTGAAACATATATCTAAACTTTCAAATTCAGTGTAGGAAGTTTCCAGCCGAAGTGTAGAATAGTAATGAAATAGGCGGCACACCGGCTCGCAACTTAGTTTGCGCATTGCAGGCGGACAGAATGATTTACAATGAGAACTACTGCAATTACCACGTTTAGATCAAATCACGCCTCTATCCCGCACGGGGCAGGCAGAGCAGCAACGGCTTTAAGGAGTTAAATGTTAAAGCCAATTGGCTCAGTGATGATGGTTGGGAAAAGGGTAGCTACCCGCCTGGTCGGGTGTTGTGTACAGGGGACCGAAGTCCAACCGGACAAGTTTGGAACTTTTATATCTGCAGATCGCTGAGAAAACTTGATACCGCGTTTCAGAACTTGTGTTTGTTGATGTGGAGCCATCTGTCGGCTACAGGCCCTATGCGCATTGCAGGCGAATAGAATGATTTACAATGAGAACTACTGCCATTACCACGTTTAGATCAAATCATGCCTCTATCTCGCACAGGACAGGCAGAGCAGCAACGGCCTATAAGCATTGCAGGCGAATAGAATGATTTACAATTATAACCACTGCCTGTACCACGTTTAGATCAAATTACGCCTCTATCCCGCACGGGGCAGGCAGATCAGCAAAGGCCTATGCGCATTGCAGGTGAAGAGAATGATTTATAATGAGAACCACTCCTATTACCACGTTTAGATCAAATCACGCCTCTATCTCCCACGGGACAGGCAGGGCAGTGACAGCCTATGCGCATTGCAGCCACCCAACCACTGCCATTAATTACCACCTACAATTGGACCGTTTGTTAAGATCAAATCACGCCTCTATCTCCCGTTCGGTAGATAGAACGCTAACTGTCTAATAAACGACAGCTAACTGTCACATAACACTATATAGGTTCACATGTTTAAAAGTCCTGGTGAAATAAAACAAGTACTCTTTTTTCAGTCGTAAAAATAAATAGAGGCCTTTGCCCAGCAGTGGGACACTAATGGCTAGATAAGATAAGATAAGAAATAAATACAACTTATCCACTTTTTTTATCAAACAGACCGATAGAGATGATCGGTTGACTGTCAATGAGTTCAATTCTAAGACCCGTATTTTTGTGATATGCACTTGAGACTGACAGCGAGTTTGAGTTCGTATCAGAAATGTCATTTCAGTGCATTATGAACTGTCAAATGCATACTTAATACTGCTCTCAATTTTGAGATCGCTTTATAACTACGGGCCTAAACACCACTTCCATCATGTTGAATTTAAGTTAACCCTGCCTAGTATAAGGAAAGGTCAAGAGATTTATTCTTAATGATTTTACGTTTATTAATAGTGATACAAAAAACTACGCATCCTAATCACATTAAAGCTGGCAATTATTCCACCGACAAGAGCAAAGCTCTTTAATTTATGATGATGAATCACATATAGAAATAGTATCAAACTGATGAACTGAACCAACATGATAGAACTAACTGAAATGTAACTAGCGAATTCGAGTATTGATTCCCACACAGTTTATTTCACATTTAAAAACAACCATTTACTTTTCTCGCAGCCAATAAAAAGCAAGGACAAAATAGCTTCAAGTTTTTTCTACCCTCGGCAAAAACGGGGGTCGTTTTGACACAACTCCACGAGGACAAGGGTCTGGTAATCATGATTGGTGTTCGTTTTACGGTCACTACAAATTCCAGTTAGGCTGACCTTTCCGAATATTGCGTCCAGCCTGAGAAACGAGCTAAGTAAAGTGTAGTGTGATGGGCACTGTGAATTGTTTTGGCCTATTTGTACTGACTTCTGAGTGGCCTAATTTTGTTTGGTTGAAATCTTATTGAGTCTTATATGAAAAAAGGGGACTGGTAAACAGATTAAATATAGGTAGATACGGTGGCAAGCGCCTACGTAATTGGTTCAGTAGAGTCGTCAGGGATCACAGAAAACCTTAGTGCAGCAACACACAGGCGTCACTTACTACGGGTAAAGTTGTTCTCAACACGCTGTCAATGCTTTTTGCATTGCCTACAACACACCTGCGTCACTTTACGCACTATAGGAATGAGGGATGCTCCAAAGTAGTGTTCCTCACTACGCGCACATTGTGCGTAAGGTGATGCATGTGTGTTGTAGGCAGTGCAAGAAGCACACAAGACATGATGACAGAGGATCGGCTGAGGTGGCACTACGAGTACCCGCACGTTGCAGTTAGAAATCTCATTCGAGGGTTAGTCGATATTTTAAGTTTTCTCCATCTACCTTCACCAACTTTTTTTGAGGGTAGTCGGCGAAAGCCGTTTATTCTTCCACCCTCGGGTGCATAACGTGGTACTACCACCTCCCCCCCTTGCGTCTCGTCCTAAACTACACCCTCGCGGTGCGGCGGGCGGATCACCGCTCAGCCGAAAGTCAAAGATAAGGGCCTGTCAAGGGGACAATCGGCGGTGGTGAGTCGCCTTCCTCACCTAGTCGAGGGTGGGGGCGCTCCCCCCCTGCTTCCGGGCTCAGCCCGCAACCCTTGGCTCTGCTTTCTGTCGTTTTTGTGCGCAACTGGGGGTGCCAACCGCCTCTAGTTGCGCACCAAGCCTTCGTTAGCCCCGGCTAAAAACCCCTGCACCGCGGCGGGCGGTCGAAGCCTACCAGCGTACTGCCCGGGACCCACACCTCGTACTTTTCTGGGTGTGGTAATCTCTGCGGCGGGAAACTGGTGGTGACGCTCCGCCTTCCTCGGTTAGTCGGGGGTACGGCCGGATTTTCAAGGGTTTGCTTATCGTGGCGCAGCATCCTGCGCCGTTGGTAGGGGGCGCCCGGTGTAATTCCCGGGTGTCCCCCAGGTTTGTCGGCTGCGGCAGGGAAGGAGTTCTGACCCCACCGCCGCAGCAGACGTCAAGCGCCGGGCTTGGGAGGTATGGCTCCCCCTCCCGCCCCAGTGAAGCGGCTGACGTGGGTGCACCGTCCGCGCGTATTCCGCAGGAGTTTGTCGCCAGCTCCGATGGACGACAACTTTGGGCCATGGGTGCGGTGGCACAGGGTCTCATCGACCCCCCGCTCCGTCGGCCCTCGCTGACGACGACGACCCGACCCGTACAATTTGAATTTGAATACACGACACCGACTTCTACACGCCCTCCCTCCCCACTAGCAATGGGAGGGGTAGAGGCGTTCTACGACGACGCTCACCGCGCCCCCCCTCCGTCGAGGGAGGGCTCGCCCCCCCTGACTATGACGCCCTCGCTGCCGTCCACTTCCCGGCATACCGCCCCCTCCATGCCTTCCTTGGAGAGGCCGGACCGAGAGTGGCCGGCAGCATCCCCAGCCGGTCCCCAGAGGATCTAGCCCGGCGACCCCCGCACACAGCGGCGGTCGCCCGCACAGCGTTCCCCCCCACCGCCCGCTAAGATGCTGGCCGCCCAAAGCCCGTCGCCAAAGAGCGGCGGGTACCACCTGCGGGTACCACCTACGGGTACCAGCAATGCCAGCGGTGAGAGGCCTTTCACCCCCCTTCAGTGGGGGTCAGGGAGGACCACCTCCCGCCCTCCAACCCAGACAAAGCTTGTCACCCCCCTCTGCCATGGAGACGCAGCCCTCGTACGCGGCTGCAGCCTCTGGCTCCGGGGTGACAACTCCACCCTCGCGGGACGTCCATTCCCCGCCACAGACGAACGGCCAGGCCAAGCCCGCCAAGCAACCCGCTCCGCCGTCTAGGAAGGAGCGTTACCCCCCATTACTGATGGAGGTACTGCCGGACTGGGCCAAGCATCTCTTGGCCCTCCGGGAGAAGCTCGGGCACCCTCCTAACGCCCTCCCCCCCGCCCGTTCATCCCCAAGACCGGGGAGGAGTACAGGGCCATCCAGTCGTACCTGATGGCCCTGGAAAAGGAGACCGCGGTATCGTGGTTCTCCTATTCCCTCCCAGCGGAGCGCAGCCTAAAGGTCATGCCATCAGAGGGCTGCCGGTCGAAACCGACCCAGCCCTCATTGAGGCCGAGCTGCGCCAGCTGGGCTACACCCCCGAGTACGTGCGCCCCATCCAGGAGCGTGGCGAACGGGTGTATTTACTTTGCCCAACTAACGCGTGACTCCGCAACGGTGCCAGGCATATACTCAGTGACAGTGCTCCTGAATATGCCTGGCGTCAAGATAGAGGCCTGGCGGGGCAAAAAGGGACCGGCGCAATGTCACCGGTGCCAGCAGTTCCGCCACTCCTCGCACAAGTGCCACCGCAAATTGCGTGTGTGCGGTGCGGGGAAGAGCATCCGGCAAAGGACTGCCAACGTCCTAAGACGGAGCCGGCGACTTGCGCCAACTGCGGGGGGCCACATCCGGCCAACCATGTGGCCTGCCCGGCCTTCGTGCGCGAAGCGCGTAAAAAGAAGGCCGGAACCGCAGCACGCACCTCCTCCTCTAAGGCAGAGGCCAAGAAGGTCCTGGACGCGCCTACGGGCGAGTCCAATGGTCATGGCCGCGGCTAACGACCCGTCGAGCGCCCACAAAAAGAGGCGTCGGAGGAGGCGCGCAAAGAAGGGAGCCAAGGGTCCCTCTTTGCCCCCAAACCCGCCCCAGCAGCAGCCTAAAGAGCCCGCGGCATCCACCGCTCCAAAACCTCCTGCCTCCGTCCGTCACCCCGCCCCAATCCAGGGGAAGGGGAAGACGGCCGGAGCTGGCGCAGTAGCCGCCGCCAAACAGGCGGTGGTGAAGGTCGCCATTGAGGTTGTTCAGGATGTGCTAAGGGCACTAAACGAGGGGCCTGACCCCACGCCAGTGCTCTTATCCGGTATGGCTAAGATCCTTGGAGCATAACATTTATGTCTCTAAGGATAGTACACTGGAACGCTGAGGGCCTATCTAAGGTCAAGATAGGCCTTCTGCGTGCCCTCCTGAAGGAGCAGAACATCGATGTCGCGCTAATCTCAGAAACCAAACTGAGTAGCGCAGACCGACTGAAGATTCCCAACTTCTACGTGTACCGGCAGGACGAGCTCAGCGCCATCGGGCGCGTCTTTCGAGGCTTAGCCGTCCTGGTACGTAGAAGATTGGTGCACCAGCTCCTGCCACCCTTCACCACAGCTGACCTTCAGTCGGTCTACGCTCTGGGAGTAGAGGTCGCTCTCGGTGACGTCCCAACCCGCGTGTATGCAATTTACAAGCCCCCGGCGACGCAGTTGGTCCTGACGGACGTCCGGAAAATTCTGGACTTCTCGGGGCCGACGATCGCTGCCGGGGACTGGAATTGTAAACACGTTGGTTGGAACTCCGCACGGACTTGTCCGGACGGAAAACGTCTCTTCGATGACGCCGACCTCAATGAGTACGTGGTCCTGGGCCGGAGACCCCGACCCACTACCCGCACAACCGTGCCCATCTCCCAGACGTGATCGACCTCGCGGTGATTAAGGGGCTCCAGCCCGACCCCACCGTTGAGACTCTCGACGATCACACAGGCTCCGACCACCAACCGGTCCTGCTGGTCATTTCAGACCAGCCGGCCTGCTCCAGGCTGCTGCCGCCGAGGCGGAAGATAGCCTGGGAGAAATTCGGCCAGTACATGGTAGAGAACACTCCCATGAAACCAGTCTCTACACCTACGGATGTCGATGAGTTGGCTAGCGAGTTTGCGACCGCAGTCCAGCGAGCGAAGCAATACGCCGCCATGGATGCCCCCCGTTGGGGGGCCGCTCCTCCCTTACCGCGGCGTATTGCAGACATGCTCGCTGAGAAGCGACGCCTGCGCAAGCAGTTTAATTTCACTCGCTGCCCCACCATGAAAACCCGGCTGAACGCGCTCGCCGAGAAAATCTTGGCCGCTCTCGACGCTGCCGCTGCCGATTCTTGGCAGCGCGATATAGATACAGCCGGTGAAGATTGGACCGGCATCCACAGACTGTGTCGCAGGCTCTCCGGAAAAGCGGCACCAGTACGACCTCTCCTCGCTCAGGACGGGCTCCCCCGTTACAGATCGAGCTGAGATTTTCGCTGAGTGCCTGGAGAGCCAATTTAGGCCGAACCCAGGTGCCGACCACGACGAAGAAGAAGTTTCGCGAAGTCTGGCGGGCTATTTCGCTCAGCCGATACCTCCTGATGAGGACCCCATCGTCTTTTCTCCCGGCCAAGTGCTCCGGGCGTTAAGACGAACTCCCCTCCGGAAGGCACCCGGGCCTGATGCCATTACGAATGAAATGTTGCGTCATCTCCCTCCGCGTTCAATCGCATCGGTGACGCGCATTTATAATGGCATCACGCGCACGGGGCACTTCCCGGACGCGTGGAAGCTTGGTCGGGTAATTATGCTCCCCAAGGTAAGAACACCCTGAAGCCTGAGATCTATCGGCCAATCACCTTGCTACCTACGCTAAGCAAGGTGTTTGAGAAACTTCTTCTGCGTCACATGATCCCCACACCATGCCACGCCAGGAGCAGTTCGGCTTCCGAGCCGAGCACTCCACAACCCTTCAACTGTCCAAAGTACTGCACGATATGACGGCGGCCCTCAACAAGAGGGAGACTACCATAGCAGTATTCCTCGACATGGAGAAGGCGTTCGATCGCGTTTGGCACCCGGGCTTGATATACAAGCTGTCCACGTCTACGACTCCTCGCAGAGTCGTCAAGATTGTGGCCATCTTTTTAGAGAACAGGCGCTTCCAGGTGGCAGTGGAAGACGCCCTCTCTCAAGTCCGAAGGATCGCTGCCGGAGTTCCCCAGGGTAGCTGCCTTTCTCCGGTTTGCTACGCCAGGTACACCGACGATATTCCTGTCGAGGGGGGCACCAAGCTGGCCCTCTATGCCGATGATGCTGCATTTTTCAGCGTGTCCATGAACACGCGTCATGCCGCTCGAAAAATGCAGCTATCTCTTGATGTCCTCCCTGCCTGGCTGGCAAAGTGGAGATTGAGCGTAAACGTTGGGAAGACTCAGGCGATTATAGTGGGGCGTGGTCGGCTGGATCCTCCGAAATTGAAGCTTCATGGGGAGGAAATCGGGTGGCAATCTCAGGCTAAATACCTGGGGGTAACCATAGACCGAAGCCTGTCCATGAGTAAGCATGTGGCGAGCGTGATTGGGCAAACAAGGGCTGCCATTGCTTTGCTCCGTCCCGCTCTCTGCTCGAGGCTCCAGTTGCGCATGAAGGTCGGCGTCTATAAGGCGTACGTGAGGACCCGTCTTACGTACGCCGCGCCTGCATGGTACGCGTTGGTCTCTGAGACCAACCGCCGGAGACTGCGGGCCCAGCAGTCGATGTTTTTTCGATGCGCCGATGTTCGTCCGCAACGAAGTCATTCGGAGAGACCTAAAAGTCGAGACCCTGGATGAGTTCGTGTCCAGGCTCTCGACCAGGATGTTCGCGCGCGCAGATCGGTCTGATTACGAGCATCTTCGGAATCTGGCCTCGTATCACGCGCGCCCCCCCGACCAGAAACCATTCCCTCGCGAGCTGTGGTGGACGAGGGAACTGACAACCCGGAATGACCAACGCCACCGGTTTGAGGGCGTCGTCACACTGACGACTCGACCTTGCCGGTGGCCCTTGACATGACTTCCCTGACTATGACTTTCACCGGCTGAGCGACCCCGACAACTTTCGGGTCAGCTCGCCGGTCCCTCCGGACGTTTCATCAACCGCCTGGCTAGAAGTCGCTCACTGAGCCTCCCTCAACAGGGAACAGGGAACACTCGGTGGGCTGACTCGCCGGCGGTCACCGGCTTTTGACGCGCGGTCGGCGAAAGTGCCGGCCACGCCCCACCGGACTTTGATTTCGTTGGCCCATAGAGGGGCGTTCTTCGCCCACTATGGGCTTTTAACCCCACGCCGCGCCCGTTTTTACGGGCGTCGACAGCTCTTACGCCCAGGGGGCCTAGCCCCGAAGGCGTCTCCCCGCCGGCCGACGAGAAGAATTTCACACGGAGCACTGACAGCGTGTTAAGCAGAACCTTGTGCGTAGTAAGGGACGCCTGTTTGTTGCTGCCCTTAGAGTCTGTTGAAGGGGCTCTTGATGTTCGTCTATCCCGTAACGAATAAAGGAATGAACTTGTGTCCAAACTTGAAGAACGCTACATAAGGTGTAGTCGTTCTAGTGTGATCTGTGAATGTGAATTGTTTCGGCCTATTTGTTCTGTGTGACCATAATGTTGTTAGTGCGAAGGTAGGTAGGGATCTGCATTATTTATTTTAGGAAAAAGAAAGACTGGAAAAGTATAGGTTACTGGTACGGGAAGAATAAATTACTTGCATAAAAATGCGAACATAATAAGTAATTGCTAGATTTGATAAAAATGCAGACTACGAAGTAATAGATTACGAACGAGATATGTGTTGTATAAAAGCATATATTTTACTTTTATTCTATCATATTTTCTTTACTTTTTTGGCCCATTTTTTATTTCATATCTCAACAAGGCCGGTGTTATCCATACTAACATGGGTAAATCTGTGAAAGCTCTGGATTATAAGACTTCTATTTAGTTTATACGAAATTCAGTGCTTTCGCTTTCATTCAACTTTTGTAGATAGGTTTATACAAGCTCATTATAAACTTGGGTGTTTTGAGTTATGCATAAAAAGGTGGTCTTATTATGAAACCGATTTCTTTCAAAATGATAGAGGCAGGCTGTTTAGAAGGGTTTAGCGGAAACTGGAATCATGCATTAAGTATGTTATGTAGAGCCATCGAACTAGATATTTGATATCTCTCAGCACCATAATAAAAATATATCGTCCTATAACTTGAGCTTTCAATAATTTCATCATCTCCCCAGCCTTATCTCGTATTTCACGGGGTTGGCTACCTAATCTAGGTGATTGAACGAGGGTACTGATTTTTACACAGAGCTACTGCGATCTGACCTCTGCAACCCAGAATGGAAACCAGACCCAATCCTAGATTAGGTCAGCGTTTTCAAGCCACCAATGTTTAGGCCTCTGGTTTGGCTTAACGACTGATATCTACGGTATTAAACGATATTAACCAGGACCAACGGCTTAACGTGCCTTCCGAAGCATGGAAAAAATACCGATTAAACGTACATATGAAATTCAGAAACCGAAAAAACACATTGGCATTTGGTAGAATTCAAACCATGACTTCCTGCACAGGAGGTAACGGCCCTATCCACTACACCATGGGGCTCTCTTTTCAGGGATACAATAAATAAATAAAAAATACGTATATTTTAAACGAACAGCGATACGAAATCGCATTACTCGTATGATTTATGTGTAGACGAAAATCATTGCCACTTGTTGACGTTGTATTTTATCCGAATGTCGAGAAAAATAAACATGAAATATCACAGAGATACTCATAAAATGTAAAAGTTAATTTATTACACGTGCGCACACAATTTTCATTGCTGTACCTACCTATTCTGTGGTACTTACATTAAAAGTGGTAAATAATAAGATCACGTCAGCCACTAGCAATAATTTTGTTGGCAGTTAAAGTGTTGATTTATTCTTTTTTGTATTTCCACGCCGAATCAGTTGATATCCACACTAAAGTTAAGTTTATTGCTAACCGAGATATAAAGGGGTCTCGCACACGTGACACGACACATCGAATGGCCTGATCTTCACTCGTGTGCTTCCAACGTGCGTTTTCTTTCGTTTCATACAAAATGCTAAGCATAGTTCGCCTGATCACGCGGGCATCTAGCGGGCACTGTACCCTACAAGAGAGGCATTGTATTTTAGTAGGACAATAAATTACATTGCTTTCCGTATGAAAAGGTGGGTTGTCTCAGGTGCAAGTAATTTCACTTGTTCCCACGCTGTTCAGTCAGATGAAACACAAAAGTGCGAACATTTAAGTTTGGCTGTAGAAAATGCAGAACTTAATATACAATAAGAAATAAAATGGCAGACAGAATAACGGTGGCAGAAAAATTTAGGCTAGTTTTGTTATATGAAAATGCCACTAAAACAGTCAAACAATCAACAATGATGAGTATTAAATGACAAAAGTGAGGTTTAGGCCCAATCGCAGCCGCCCCGTTTTTATGATACAGTAAAATTTTACGGTCTCTCCACACTGATCTTATAATACTGATTCGATTTGAATTAATGAAATTATCAGCTTCTGGAACTGAGTGGATCGTCGGGATGATGAACGAAGGACTAGTCCGGATTGTGACTGTATAACAGACTTGTTACTTGGTTAGCGTAGTCGACAACCTAATTTATTCCATGCTGGACTGGGAACGAAAGCAAATCATGGAATGTGCCAGCTGCATTTCCTGCCAGGCACGCTGTAAAAACCAGCTGAGGGATTCGTGGGTTTCATTATATTGCAATTTAGGAGATGGGCTGACAACCTGTCACTACAGCAATATAACTACAAATATAACTTAAATAACCCTCAAAACTTTATCAAACGTGGCGGAATGACCTTTTGCTTAGGTAGTTTACGCTCTGCCTACCCCTTAGGAATAAAGGCGTGATTATATGTATGTTTGTAGTCGACAACGAAACCCTATAAGTAAAGACAGACACTACATAGCAGGATTTGCGAAACGGAATGAAACTCCCCGCTTGCAATATATCCCAATGAGCAGAGTCCATAACGCACTGATTGGTACAGTTAAGTTAAGCTACTCGTACACCCGAAATGGGCACCATTCTGCTCCTGGATGTGCTTTATTTTTATCCCGGACCATGCAGGACTAATTAAAAGGAACCCCATAGGATTTGGGCAATTCACATCTAGCGAAATTACACTACTATTTATACTAGCGAAAGAATAGAGCATATAAACGGGTAGTTATTGAGGATCAGTTTGGAATTGCAGGTTGGGTTCAAACTACGGATTCTGGGGTTGAAGTATATACTACATATAATCACGCCTTTATCCCTAATGGGGTAGGCAGAGTGTAAAAGACCTTAACAAAGGCCGTTCCGCCACGTCCGACAAAGTCTTGAGGGCCATTCAAGAAAGATTTGTATGTATATTGCTGTAGTGACAGGTTGTCAGCCCATCGCCTAAATTACAATATACTGAAACCCACAGATCCCTTAGCTGGTTTTTACAGCATGCTCAGCTATTTTCGGAGGGTGATGCGATGAACTATTAAAAACTACGTAGCTCTTACAGTTTCAGTTGCGGATTTAAGATAGAGATCTCCCGTGGGAATAAGAAATTTTCAGTCGCAAATATGTTTTGCCCCTGGCTGGATAATCTCCTAATAGCGACAGAATTTATCTAGAAGTAGAATTATATAAGTGAAAGTGTAGAGCATATAAACGACAAAGTCCAATTTGGCAGTTTCAGCTCAAACCGCAAAGACCTCCATTCGCTGCATTCGCTAGTTCAAATGACAAGTGGGTAAATAGATACGAATCCGGCCACTGTGCAATTTTGTTTAATATTTCAAAGAATCCTGATACATTAATACTTTTTTTTAAAATTTGCAAGGAATCTACCAAAACTTTTCATGTTTCGACAAAAAAACACTGTTTTACCTTTTTTACTGTCACACCTGTGTGACCGTGATCATTAATTTGTGCCAGCACTGCATAGTTTTCACGAAAAATCAAAAGAAACTGAGGCGAAGCTGTAGAACGAACTGCTAGTTCTGTTTCTCTGTTCTTTTACAATCCTACACGAGATATATTACGTTACTTACGGTCCTGCTAATGGACTCACAAATCCATCTAGAATGTGGAAACCACTAGCCAACAGGAGATCGATTTTTGGCACTCACTAGCTCAAAGTCACCGTTTTACAAGTCGTCGCTTCGCCATTCCCTATTGCATATTAGCTCAAGGAAAGAAACAGTGACGTCTGGGGCCTATTTAAAAATACTGAAGATGGCTATTTGACAGTGACAATTCGGCGTACTTTGCGTAGTTGGTTTACCAACATGATATAAGGAATCTTACTAGCTGCGCAGTGTCCGTCGAATTGTTACTGTTAAATTGTCATTGTCAGCTTTATAAAACGGGCCCCAGTAGGTACTCGTCATCGTAATATTTTCCACACACGACATGCGGTGAAAATTGAATCAGTGACTGCATAAAATCCCTTACACAGTAATGGATTCAGCCCTCCGCCACTGAACCACGATATTTCACCGCAAGGAAGGTGCTGGTTAGATTTACGACCACGGACTTACTGTCAAACAGTACAATACTGGCTGTAAAATACACCTTAAACCGCAGAATACACAATAGAAAGTACATAATGCTAGTAAATAATAGCTAGCATTTAACTGCGAGCTTATTTGTGTATAGAAGGTACCTTATATCTATAGGGAATCGAAAAATGTCCTGTCCTAGCTTTTGAGTATAAAACTACCCATGAAACTGAAAAATTTTACCCAACTAACATACCATGAAATGTAAAAAGAAGAAAACGTGTAAAATAGACGATCAAAAATACTGAAGATTGGGATGGTTCGATCGTCGGAGGAAAAGGTCATCTCATAATTCTTCGACCACAATAGCCAAACTAAATTCAACTCAGAACTTTTATGGAATGTTTAATATACGACAAAGATTCCACACAATACAGCTGATCGGGGTGCGATGTAGAGGGATGTCTGCCATTACCGCCATTGTGAATAGATGGCGGGAAAAAATGGCGGAAAACGGGTGATCGAGACGCCATTTTGATGCGATCTTTCTTTTTTTCTCGGCCATTTTGATTTATTCACTGGATATCGGACTGGCCATTACTGGCCTCATTCTAGTACACACTTTCTAAAAAAAATTGGCGTTTTGTCAATTTTCATTTGATAAACTTTAAATAACAATAAAGAAAGGAAAAACTTCTTTTTGCATTTTAACAAAAAGAAGCAAAGAGTCTTATTACATACGAAAAGAAGGCTGCATGTATTATACCAGGCCACTCAGAAAGTATTGCGATAAATAGTTTTTATATATGGCAGACTGGCCGGTTAGAATCTTTTTTGAAAATATGATTACTTGTAAGTAAAAATATGTGCGTTCCATTTTCAAAATTTCCCTCCACATTTTTTGCGAGCCAATTCAAAGTATCGTGTCTTACTGAAAAATGGATCTGCGCCGGGAACATTTTAGAGCTATGATTTTTTCCGATTTCAAGTGTCGCCTGAAACCGGATGAATGGTTCGATAGACTTCAAATGGCATTTATGGATGAAAGCCCCTCCAAGGCAACCGTGTATCGTTGGTATAACGAATTTAGGCGCGGTCGACCAACCTTGGGGGATGAAGAAAGAAGCGGTCGCCCTTTGACGGCTATTACGGAAGAAAACGTGCTAGCAGTGAAAAATTTAATCCAAGATGATAGGCGAATTACATATCAGGAGATTCAGCACATATTAAAGATTGGATCGGGAAGCGTTCACGAGATTCTACAAGGGCATCTTCGCGTGAGGAGGATAGTATCGCGCTGGGTGCCGCACTACCTCACCGACGCTCAGAAGCAGGCCCGGGTGGAATGGTGCCGTGATATGCTGAACAAATTTGAAGCAGGCTCGTCTCGGCGTGTTTAAGACATCGTAACAGGTGATGAGTCCTGGATTTATCAATACGATCCAGAAACCAAGCGCCAGTCGACAGTTTGGGTATTTCAAAATGAACCAACGCCTACCAAAGTGAAGCGATCTCGAAGCGGGGGGAAGATTTTGATCGCCATCTTTTTTAATTTGACTGGCCCGTTGGCCTCAATTCCCTTACGAGATCAAAGAAGCATTAACGCCGAATGGTATACTACCAAATGTTTACCAGAAGTTTTTTCTGTTGTGAGCAACAAGCGACCAAACACAGGGTTCCGCGGACTACTGCTCCACCACGACAATGCGCCTGCACACACCGCGCTCAAAACGAGGGACTTCCTGGACAGCACACCAGTCAAACTCCTAGGTCACCCTCCTTACAGCCCTGATCTAGCACCGTGTGACTTCTTTTTATTTCCAAAAATAAAAAATCAGCTCAAGGGGATACAATTTTCGTCGCCGGAAGATGCGCTGGCTGCGTTCGAGCAGGCTGTAAACGAGGTGTCTACGGCGGACTGGAAAAAGTGTTTTGAAAACTGGTTCAGACGCATGAATCTTTGTATAGAGGCTGGTGAAGAGTACTTTGAAAAGATGTAATAAAAATATATGTACCTGTAGAACAATTTTTTTTAGTATCGCAAATCTTTCTGAGTGTCCCACGTATATATACGAGTACCATACCTGCTAAATAATACTAATATCTCTCATTGTTATGCGCACAGCGAAAAAGTCACCGTATTCTCGAAGGTCTCATATACTTTTCTGGTCTTTTATTTTTAAAACACACGCATTAGCTGGCTCACTAAAACAGCATATTTCTCTCAAGTGTAAAACAAAATGTCACTTTAGAAGATTAAATTGCCTGTAACGAGGATCACTTTTTGCTGACATTACTTTCGGTGCGCTTGCTACAAATTTAATTTAAACCCGGCCATGTAATTTAAATTTAATTTTAAACAACAAATTGTGAAGACGCTTTACGTTTCTTTATGATTGTCCTGCTTGTAATGAATGTGTTTTTGTGGGACTTCCTCACTGGTAAATAGAGTATGCAGATTAGATTTTCTGAAGAAGATATTATATAATTAGGTATTAAGATCAAGAATGAACTGCTGAAACATTGAAGTATAAATATCTAGCTGCAGAAAAATACCTTATTCCCACGGGAGATCGCTATCTTAAAAAAAAAAAAAAAACTTTTATTTCGGACTATTTGATCCATACTTGATACAACAAAACAAAACAAAAATAGGTTTAGTGTTAAAGCCGCAGCTGAAACCGTAAGAGCTACGTAGTGTTTAATAGTTCATCGCATCACCCTCCGAAAATAAGGGTTCAGGTAGGTACTTAATGCTTTTGCTGCCAGTGTCATTTACATTCTGTTATTTTAATAAGGACTTCTATCCAGAATCCGTAGTTTGAACCCAACCTGCAATTTCAAACTGATCCTGAATAAGTACCCATTTATTTATATGCTCTCTTCTTTCACTAGTATAAATAGTAGTGTAATTTCGCTAGATGTGAATTGCCCAGTTCCTATGGGGTTCCTTTTAATTAGTCTTGCATAGACCGGGATAAAAATAAAGCCCATGCAGGAGCAAAATGGTGCATATTTCGGGTGTACGAGTAGCTTAACTTAACTGTACCAATCAGTGCGTTATGGGCTGTGCTCATTGGGATATATTGCAAGCGGGGAGTTATATTGTGTAGTGACACTGTATAGTGTCTTTATAGTGGTAGGATGTCGACGACGCTAACCAGAAGCCCGTTAACAGTACGGCCATCACTCGGTCTGATCCTCCATTAAGCTGATTCTATCTGTCTCAGATCAGATTAGACCAGTCCATTGCCGAATGTAGTCTTCTTCTTTATGTATTAGGTATCTACTTTACAAAAATTCATGCCTCCCGTATACAGACTTTACCAGCGATTGCCACTACTTATATATCGTTACTCATTAGTTCATAAAGCCTACCTACTCATGGACGTTTTGGTGTTCTATCACTACCTTGGTCCTTCGTTTGTTAACCCGACGATCTAAGCCTCTCAGTTTCAGAAGCAGATTAATTTCATGAATTCAAATCGAATCAGTATTATCAGATCAGTGTGGAGAGACCGTTAAATTTTATTGCATCATAAAAACGGGGCGGGTGTGATTGGGGATAATCCTCACTTCAGTGTTTTTACACTCATCATTGTTGAATGTTTGACAGTTTTAGTCGCATCATCAAACAATAACAAAACTAGACTAAACTTTTGTGCCACTACTATTCTGTCTGCCATTTTACTTTTTATCTATTTAGTTCTGTATTTTCTACAGCCAAGCAAGTGTTCGCACTTTTGTGTTTCATCTGACACAAAACGTGGGATCAAGTAAAATTACTTGCACCTGAGATAACCCACCTTTTCGTACGGAAAGCAATGTTGTCACACCATCCAATGCTTCTCTATTGGGGTACAGGCCCGCTAGATAACCGCGTAGTCAGGCGAACTGCTACTTGTATATAAAAAACAGTATTTGTTTATCGTTTAGTGTTAAAAATAAATCTATATAAAATTTCCTACCATTCCTACCATTCAATACTTATATTACTTTCATAGATATAATAAAATAGTACATATTACAATCTAAAATTGCCCTCAATTTTTGTCAGACGTGGCGAAAGCGCCTTTTAAGAGGCGTTAAACGCTCTGCCTACCCCGTAAGGGATAAAGGCGTGATTTATGTATGTATGATATAATAGTTTTCGAGCAATGCCTTTCCAATTTATTTTATTGAAATTGTAAAGTCACCGGGCAGAATCATGGTCAGCAGGGTCATTTTAGTAAAAACCCGGTGCCAATCCGACATCGGTCCATGCCATTAGAAGTCGTTAAATCAATATTTGCTTCTGATCTATGAGACAAAACTGAAAAATGAACTTTCGCGCATTGAGCAGATTTTTGTTAATTTTGAGTTGAAAAATATTTTGGTAGCGGTTGCTGGGTTATGATGGCCGCTATCTCAGCAAGGCGAGATACCGCATGCCCGACAGAGACGCGGGGCATTCCCGAGAGATATAAACATTCCTCAAATATTCATATTTTTGACCTTTCAACACAGTTATGCTAGTAAGATACGATTTAAATTGTCGCATTTTTCTGGCCACCGTGAGCTGGAAAAATTGAGATTTGAGAATTGGGGAACTAAATGAATTGTGAGTTTATTTCTAAATAGTTGGTCGCGGAAGCCGAAGTGGATTATAGAATAAATTCTTTTGATAAAAACAAGCAGTGGGCTGAATATTCAGAGACTTCAGGGTTCGAGCAAATATTTAGTTCAGGAAAAGTTTTTCCCAACATTAATATTCGTGAATCTCATAGTTTTCAGATGTGAAAACTCAATTATTCAAACATTGTTAGCCAAATATTAAGCCAATTCAAAAGCCGATTATTATGTACCTAAATTGAAAAATAAAAGGTATTTGTCGGACAAAGCTTCCGTCCAAATGTTGAGATCGTGGTTGATACCAGGTGGGGACAGCGTCCCGCAAACTAATATGGGTTGCTCAGTCAATGACACTGAACAAATATCAGCAGGATATTTTTCAGGAAGTGAAAAAAAAAGACTTTTCCATACAAAATGTTCACCTCGATCAAACAAGCCTGCTGACAGTTGTTCGGTGTCGTTGACTGAGCAACCCCTATCAGTTTGCGGGACGCTGTCACTTACACCTGGTGTATAACTCGCTTACTATTATTATGTACAACACCATAAAACTGTTTGTTAACATTTGTAATGACACCGTACCGCAAAATCGGACTATGTTAATTTAGTACCAAATGTTATCCACAGATGTCGCTGCCAGGTTTCTAAAACGCGGTGGCGTTGTGATTTCTCTAAAAGTATAAGTGTTTAGATTAGTAAGACCAATGTAAGACTTTTTTGAGGGTTGAAATATACCGTGAACCGATGTTAGCGACTTTCACTAAGCCTCTGTCGTGTACTTTGCATAACTGTCAGCAAAGGGCATCCTAGTATACCTCGAACTACCTACCGTAGCTTCAGCGTCTGACAAAGTCGGATAGCTGCGGCCGTATACATATGGTCCTTCGAGCCCGGATTACACCATCCGGGAGGGCGTTCCGATAGTTCGCAGTACTTTGGCGGTCGACGGTACACTAGGAGTGCTGTACCTATTGTCCACAATATCGGCATCTGGAGAAGGCCAGTGTCGCAGCGGAAATCTATCTACGGCTTGGTGGCGAATCCGGCCTATAGTTCCGTGACGGTCAAGAAGACACTGTCAGGGTGTGGACGTGGGAGCGAAATCAACATCGTGTGAGAGGGACGGCGATACACAGCAACGTCAGAAGCGGCAGTTTGGAGCAGGTGGCTGACGTCAAAACTGTGAGTGTGGACTGGACATACAAGGAAGATCAGTGAGTGATTAATTTGAACTTTTGCAATCAGAACTTTAACTTCAAAGAACTTTGAACTTTATTCCTTAGTAAATTTTAACTTGTAGTTTAAACATAGAATTTAAATAGTAATATTAACATAGCCTAATTTTAAGAAAAAGTGGTTGAGACGGGGAATCCATGCCCGATTTTGGTTTTATATAAGTAGTCCTAAAACACTTGTAAAATTTTCGGAAAAAATCTTCAACTTGTAAAAATTTCGAGATTTATCATCGACTTGTAAAATTTTTAGGATTTTTCCAGGACTTGTAATTTTTTCGAGATTTATTTTTGAACTTAAAATTATCTTGTGATCGGTCAGGACTTAAAAAATATTCTGTTCTCAACTAAGACTTTTAAAATTTTGTGATAAATTATTAACTTTTATTTGTGAATTAAATTATTCAAAATGGAACTACTAGATAATACTTTAGCTTTGCAATTAGATAATTATGAACAGTTAAAAAAGGCTAGAAAAAACTTTAAAAAGTCACCTAAGGAAAGGATAACGGAAACTTATTTAAATGTGCGACTTGAACAATTGCAAAACTTGTGGTCAGACTTTGTTAAAACTCATAAGGAGCTGATTTTTAAGTACAAAGCTGCTTTGAATGATACCGAGTATATAAAAAAGGATTACTATGACCAGGCTGAAGAATTCTATGTCGAATATCAAACTGAAATTAAGTCTATGTTGCAATATATTCACAAAAAGGCAGAGCAAAAAGGTGAAGGTACCGCTGGTGATAAAAATGGTGCTGATACATCTAAGCCTTCGCAGGTCAAATTGCCGAAAATTGTAATACCTACATTCTCTGGCAAATATACTGAATGGATCACTTTTAGGGATATGTTTGTTTCAATGATCCATAATAACAAGACACTAGATAACGTCCAAAAAATGCATTACCTTAAAGGTTATTTGACGGGAGAAGCAGAACAACTTTTGAGACAGATTCCTATTTCTGAGGCTAATTATTTGAGTTGTTGGACTCAATTGAAAGATAGATATGATAATAAAAGGTTTTTATCTCATTATATTTTGAAGCGATTGCTTAGCCAAAGAAATATCATTGCTGACTCGTCAAATGGCCTGAAGGAACTGATGGATACAACGAATGATTGTTTGAATGGTCTGTTGAATTTGGGTATTGATACTAAATCATGGGATATTATTATCATTCATATCCTCACGCTTAAACTTGACTCGGAATCACGGAAACAGTGGGAGTTTTTCATAATAAATGCGAACACAACGCAAGAACTTCCAACTTTCAAACAGTTTCAAGAATTTCTAACAAATCGCTACAAGGCGTTAGAGTTCCTTGATACCAAGTCAAGCGGGAATAAATTTCAAGTCAACACCCAGAATCAATCAAACCAAAATATACCAAAATTTAAAACGCTACATGTATCCAAATTTCATTGTCCATTATGTTCGGAAGCACACAAATTAAACGGATGCAATAAATTTGTTAAGCAAACAGTAGAAGAACGTCGTAACTTTGTTCAAGGCAACAATGTTTGCTTTAATTGTCTTGGTTCAAATCACGCGGCAAAAGTTTGTCAAAGTAGCACGAGGTGCAAATTATGTCATCGCCATCATCACACTTTGTTACATCCTAGAGGTTCAGATGCTTTGGTAGCTGCTGGGGTAAATAGCGGACAAGGCAAGGTATACACAAATGGTTCAACGGAATCACAGCCCGCGTCAAGGGCAGGAACTGGTGCTGCTGGAGATACTCCAGTAGTTGTATGTTTTTCGAAAGGGAACAAATCTGAACAGGTATTACTGGCTACGGCGCTGGTTAACGCTGATTCGAAAAACGGGACTCATGTCTTGAGGGCTTTGGTGGATCAAGGCTCACAAGCAAATTTGATCACAGAATCTGTTGTTCAGGATTTAAAATTGCATAAAGAACCTGGTAATCCTGTAATTACAGGTATTGGCGATGGTAATGGCAAGGTCGTTTCCAAAGCCACGGTGACCGTTCCAATTCGGTCAAGGTTAAATCCGAACTTTGTTGTTCCAGTGAAGGCTTATGTTCTTAAAACTATCACTACTTTTTTACCTAATAGAAGAGTAGGTTCTCTGGAATGGCCAGATCTTGAAGGGCTTACGTTGGCTGATCCACAATTCGGAAAGCCAAATAAGATAGACTTGCTCTTGGGAGCAGGAATCTATAGTCGAGTAATTCAAGAGGGACTTAAAAAGAGCCCTGATGGATTACTAGCTGCCCAAGCTACCAGCTTAGGATGGATAATTTCAGGAGACGACAATTCCTCACTTAATGGTGAAGGTATTTTTTCTTTACATTGTCAAATTCAGGAAGAAGATGACACGTTGAGAAAGTTCTGGGAGTTGGAGTCCGATGCTGGTTTTCAAAAAGCTTCAAAACTAACCGAAGATGAAGTTAGGTGTGAAGAAATATTCACAGCTACGACTACTAGAGACAAAGATGGAAGGTACGTCGTACGCTTACCGTTTAGAACGGAGGATCCAGACTGTAAACGAGGAGAAACAAGGAGTATAGCTTATAAAAGACTAAAGCAGTTAGAAGTGAGATTAAATAAAAATGAAGCCATGAAGAGACAGTTTACAGAAATACTAGAAGAATATTTAGAACTAGAACACATGGAAGACGTTAAGGAACCAGATTTAAAGCGCAATGAATCTGTGTATCTGCCTTATCATGCAGTGGTCAAAGAAGACAGGGACACAACTAAGTGCAGATTGGTTTATAATGCGGCCCAAAAAGGAAAAAATGGCGTCTCATTAAACGACGATCTCTTAGTGGGTCCAACAATCCAACCGGATTTGCGTCACTTAGTCTTGCGTTGGAGGCTGACAACTATTTGCCTGAGCGCCGACATTGTTAAAATGTATCGGCAGGTTAAAGTACACCCGGATGATGCTGATTTTCAAAGGATCCTGTGGAAGAAAGGTGATGAAATAAAGGATTTTAGAATGCTGAGGGTCACATTCGGTACGGCATCGGCTCCTTTCTTGGCGATTAGAGCTCTTCAACAAGTGGCTAATGACGATGGTAAGAATTTTCCTATGGCTGCTGAACGGGTTAAAACCGGCTTTTATGTGGACGACCTCATGACGGGTTGTGATTCTATAGAAGAAGGGTTAGAAGTTTACAGGCAGATGAATCAGTTGCTCGGCGGGGCTGGCTTTACTCTCCAAAAATGGACGAGTAATAGCGAAGACTTGCTGAAAACAATAAAAGAGAAGGAAAATTTAGGAGAAGATAAGGAAGGGAAAAACCTGAAAATGGATGAAGTAATTAAAATCTTGGGACTTACCTGGGAGAGAAGTACGGACACCTTTCGCTTCGTTGTTAAAGTTCCAGAGCTGCAACCACCTATAACTAAAAGGAAAATCTTATCAGATATTTCAAGGCTGTTTGATCCTCTGGGGTGGATTGCACCATGTATAATCGTCGCTAAGGTGATGATCCAAAAACTGTGGCTTGCTGGAATAAATTGGGATGACGTAGTGTCAAAAGAAGTTACACATGAATGGAATACTTACCGAAGTGAGTTGCCGAAGTTAATGGAAGTTCGAATTCCACGATGGATTGGGACTAAGCCTAATGATACCAGACGAGAAATGCACGGATTTTGCGATGCTTCGAAAACAGCATATGCCGCGGTCGTGTATTGTCGTTCTGTCGACGCCAATGGTCGGGTGAGTGTGCAATTGGTAGCCGCAAAATCCAAAGTAGGGCCTATCAAACAAGTTTCCATCCCAAGGCTGGAATTGTGCGGTGCTGTCTTGCTGACGAGGTTAATGCTGGATGTAGCGAAGATAGTCGGCATCGAAAGATCCAACCTTCATGCGTGGTGTGACTCTACAATTGTCCTCGCTTGGCTCAACAGTCACCCGAACAGATGGAAAGTGTTTGTGGCCAACCGCGTATCGGAAATCCTTACGTCATTAGAACCCCATCAATGGTCTCACATCTCGACGAAACTCAATCCAGCCGATTGTGCATCGAGGGGTCTAGCACCTTCTGAAATGATCAAAAATTCACTGTGGTTCGAGGGCCCAGGATTTTTGTCGGAAGTTGAAATTAAGTACGAGAAACCTCAAGATGTCTCAACAAGCGAAGAAGCTATAAAGTTGAAAACTCATAAGGCAACGGTAACCGAAGACATGTTTTTAAAATACTCCACGCTGTCAAAATTACTGAGAATTGTGGCTTACTGCAGAAAATTTTTAAAGTCAGGATCTGAAAAGAAAAAGGGACATTTAAAGACAGAAGAGTTAAAAGAAGCACTGGAAACATGTATAAGGAAGTATCAAAAAGATAGTTTCAAAGATGAAATTGAAGTTACAGAAGACGGGAAAAAGATCAAAGTATATAAGAAAAGTATTCTCAAAAGTTTGAATCCTTACCTAGACGAGAAAGATGTGTTGAGAGTCGGTGGAAGGTTGGAACACGCTCAGCTCAAAGCTGACAGACGTCATCCAATCATTGTACCCAAGAATTGTTGGTTGGCAAGACTCATCATAAAAGATGCACATCAGCACACTTGTCATGGTGGCATCCAACTGACGCTCAATTATGTGATGTCGAAGTATTACATTCCTGGAGCCAAACAAATGATAAAGGCACACATTCGCAAATGTGTTGTCTGTGTGAAAAACGCTGGAATTACGCACAACCAGCTCATGGGACAGCTGCCAAAGGTAAGAGCTACACCGTCACGTGCTTTCTTAAATAGTGGCGTTGATTTCGCGGGCCCTATCCAAATGCGAACTGCCAAAGGTCGTGGACACAAATCGTACAAGGGCTACATTTGCCTCTTTATTTGTATGTCCACTCGGGCTGTTCACATCGAAGCTGTATCTGACCTAACCACACAAGGCTTTCTACAAGCATTTAAGCGTTTCGTCGCCAGAAGAGGTCCTTGTCAGCAGATTTGGAGCGACAACGGCACCAACTTTGTTGGAGCAGCTGGAGAGCTAAAAAAGATGTTTATAGCTGAAAAAGGCGACCTACAACAGGAGCTAGCTGAGGTTCTAGCAAATAATGGCACGGCTTGGCACTTCTTTCCGCCGCAGTCACCAAATTTTGGTGGATTGTGGGAAGGAGGAATTAAATCGGTGAAGTTCCATCTCAAGAGGGTTATAGGCGAGTCCACTTTGACGTATGAAGAAATGTCGACGGTTCTCGCTCAAATAGAGGCTTGTCTGAACTCACGTCCTTTGTCAAGGCTTAAATGCGAGTCAGACCAAGATTTCGTTCTCACTCCGGGACATTTCCTGGTAGGCTCACCTTTAGTCACAGCACCGGACTACTCCTATGAAACTTCAACTATCAACTCATTGCAACGCTGGCAGTACACTCAGAGAATGCTTCAGCAGTTTTGGTCTAAGTGGAGCCAAGAATACCTGAATAAATTTTTCCATAGATACCGTTGGTCATCTGTAGTACCTGAACCGAAATTGGGAGACATTGTGTTGATTAAGGAAGATGGTCTTCCTCCATGTCGTTGGCTTTATGGCAAGATTGTGGATTTGCATCCAGGCAAAGACAATTTGATTCGTGTTGTGACGGTACAAACTAAATGCTCAACGTTTAAAAGACCACTGTCAAAAATTTGTGTGCTGCCGACTGAGAAATAAATTATATTTGTTTTACTTAATATATAAGTTATTGTTGGGATTAAGTACTTTTAGGTTTGCATGAAGTTTTTAAAACATATGGACTTTTGTTAAATGTAAATGAGGTTTATAAGTAATTAATTTAAGTTTTTTTTATCATATCGTTTTACTTTTAAATACTGTACATTTTACAACATAGAGATATTCTTACCAGTATGGTTCGTTTTGGCCTACTTACGTTGTTTTATGTAATGAATTTTATTTACAGTAAGATATTACTTAAAAAATGTTGTTGTTTGTTACCTTTATAAGGACGCAATTCAATTCGTCCTTGGCGGGGAGTATGTATAACTCGCTTACTATTATTATGTACAACACCATAAAACTGTTTGTTAACATTTGTAATGACACCGTACCGCAAAATCGGACTATGTTAATTTAGTACCAAATGTTATCCACAGATGTCGCTGCCAGGTTTCTAAAACGCGGTGGCGTTGTGATTTCTCTAAAAGTATAAGTGTTTAGATTAGTAAGACCAATGTAAGACTTTTTTGAGGGTTGAAATATACCGTGAACCGATGTTAGCGACTTTCACTAAGCCTCTGTCGTGTACTTTGCATAACTGTCAGCAAAGGGCATCCTAGTATACCTCGAACTACCTACCGTAGCTTCAGCGTCTGACAAAGTCGGATAGCTGCGGCCGTATACACCTGGTATATAAAGGTTTCACCTAGATTACCTGGCTTGACAAAAACTTTACCTTAGATTTAAGCAATTGCCTTTTGTGCCAGAACACTGTCGTCACAATCTGCCGTGTTTAGTGTTTATGCAGTCTCCTTTATTAGCGGGATGCACTGACGCTGACGTGGCTGTATATTGTGGGGCGAGGTTCTCACTTGACTTGTCGGCACATATTATTGCTGAGGTCGGTGAAACTTATTATTAATATTTTTGTTTATTATTTACATAAACATACATTACCTTAACAGTAAAAACCAAATTGACAATGTAGTAAGTATTACAGTTAAATTTAAAGAACTAAAATCATATTAGAATTATCTATCCTTTAGCTAGGATCTAGTTGTAATTCTGGGTTACATTTCAAGGACTGTATCGCTGATGTAGCATAGGTCACATAGGAGTGGAAATTATCGTTGCAGGTTTCGCATGGTAACAAAAATAGGATGCCTGAGTTTTACAGAGATATGAAGAGCATTTGTTTACTAATTACAATCTTTAATTACCCTCAATTTTTGTCAGACGTGGCTAAAGCGCCTATTACGAGGCGTTTAACGCTCTGCCTACCCCGTAAGGGATAAAGGCGTGATTTTATATATGTATGTATGTATTGTTTGGATGCTTCGTGAACACGTTCTCTACAACGCTATCGCGTTGTTGTTTGACTACTCTGCGCGACGTCGTCGGCTTTGCGTCTCCCTGACCTTAAGTGTTTGGAAAGAGTTGAATTCCTATCAGTTTGCGAAAGGTGCTGTTCATCACACCCTATATCCGTATGTCCCGCACTGTTTGTTAACACCACCGGCGACACGAGCACTCTCGCCAGCAAACAAAGGACCACTTTGAGACCAGCTCGGGTCTATGTGGCTACAGCTGACGACCGAACTGCAGATCGATTTTTGGCATTCACTGAATCGAATATTCCTAGATAACTGTGGAATTGTAGTCTGACTCTTGGGCTCCCGACCAAAGGTTGTCCAACTAAATTAATGCATAACAAACACAAACTCCACACAAATTTTAGTTTGGCATCAGTTTGTTTGCCAGTGTATACAAAAACTTTTAAAATCTTAGTCGCAAAGAATATTTCATTTGTCAAATCTATTTTGGTGCTTATGCAATTTTTTTGCCATTTTTAAAATCTTTCAAAATTTAAAGCAAGAGCTTGCTGCGATTTAATAAGAAGGGAGAACTTCGTATATGTGGTCTGCACCTGTCTGCACCGCATTCTGATTTCAGAAGTCATATAACAGTAATATTACACGATCTAAGAACGCCGAACAAAGTTAAATGAACCGATTTTGCGTTGATATTTTTTATTTGCTTTGAATTTGATAACTGTGGATTCGTTATTTATCAGTTGTCATTGTTATACTTACTTTATATTGCAATTTAGGCGGTCGGCTGACAACCTGTCACTACAGCAATATACCTACAAATCTATCTTAAATAACCTTCAAAACTTTGTCAGAGGTGGCGAAACGACCATTGTTTAGGTCGTTTACACTCTGCCAGTCCCTTTACGGACAAAGGCGTGATTATATGTATGTATTTGAGTATTTTATAATTCATAATCTGTTCAAGTTTTCTTAAACTTTCTTTCTTAGGCTCTATTATAAATAAAGAAATTACAAACAAATTTACACTATCAGATAGATTGCCCCGAACTCTCAAAGGATTGTAAACTGCTCCCAGACGAGCTAATCTGAATGCCAAACAACCACGGAACGTTTGCAGAAGCAACAGTAGCGTATAAGGAGACTTTCTGTTGTAGATATTTGTATTGTCTGGTCCTCTGGATGTAGTGAAAGTTCGTAGTACTGACCTATGGTAAACAAGCTAACAAACAAACTGACCAATATTTAACACTACAATGAAAATACGTGTTATCGTTACGAAAGTATAATATGAACTAATCAAAACAAAATAGAAAAAAAGCATTCAAAAATAAAATATTTAAATAAACTAATAAAAAAGTAATAAAATATATTTAAAAGAGGTGCAGTTCTGCACAATTAGTAATACCTATTTGTATACCTAGAGTCTGAATTTCTATGTCTATCTATTAGTTGTCTTGTTACAAATCCAGATGGCAGCCTTATGAGAAGATTTTTAATGGCATACTTGTATAGGCTATTTTGTATTGTTTTAGTTTCTCTAACGAAATTAATTTATATCGTATCTTTCTAAAGACAATACAAATCCTATTCATCCGTCAAAATGTTAAATACCGCCGTATATTGAGTACGGAATATAGGTTTAGTGCAGGTAAATAACCGAATTTGAAGAGAAGCGATATTACGCAGTGCTTATTGTACGTTGTACCACAGACAGACAACAATCGCAGACTTTGCAACTTATCAAATATCTTTAACGAAATAAGCAAAATTAACATACATATAATCATGGCTTAAACCCTTACGGGGTAGGCAGAGCATAAACGATCTCTAAACAAAGGTCGTTTCGCCACGTCTGACAAAGTTTTGAGGGTTATTTAAGATAGATTTGTTGGTATATAACGGAAGTGACAGGTTGTCAGCCCATCGCCTAAATTGTAGTATACTGAAACCCTCAGATAACGCCTATGATTTGTTATTCTCTTATATAACATAATTATTCTTTATTAATAAATAATGAATTTTAATATTTAGAAGGTAAGTATATATTCGACAAATATCTCATCATTATTTTTATATCTCATATTACTTTGACGTCCGTAAAGACAGATGTCGAATTTCTTATAATTAACTTTCTAATTTAATAAAGTAACAAAGTTAACTAACTAAACTTCGTTTGGTAATGATGTGTCAGGTAGAATCGACAACGTTATAAAACAATAATTCAGGATATAGTTATCGCTTTTCTTACTGCACAGCACAGTCCATAGATGTTTTTCTAGTCTATCTGTCCGCGAGTGTACTATATTACGGTACTATTTACAGCTTTTTGTGTGTGGGTGAACCATAATCATATACGTGTTTTGAATATGATGGAGTGGAATGAAATTCATGAAGGCTTCATCTCACGTGGCCCTCACACATGAAATATTTCGTTATAAACGTTAAACGGTACAGAAAATGTATTAAAACCTAATAAAAAATTCACATTGTCTTTTTTGCGAGCGTTCAAGGCAATAGAAATAAAGATGGAGTTTATTTTATACATCATTTCTGAGGTAGAATGAAGCTGTCGCTATATGTTGTAAAATTGAGTGGCTCTTAAATAGTAACTGTTCTTTTGGAAGTGTTACTGTGAGTTGTAAAAATATGAAGGGTACGGCCTAAATAAATTGTCTTGATGCACTGGTTTTGTCTTGAATTTTCACCTGGTGAGAGCAAGGAAGCGTTTAGCGAAAATGTACCTATTGCCTTCCTGGTTCTCTGCGTAATTTTCTCATACAGCGCCCTGTGTCCAGGCCGTAATATGCACGTTTTAGCGGAATTATTTACTTTCATGCTAGACTGGGAGTGAGAGAAAAACATAGAATAGAATATGCCAGCTGCATTTCCTCCCAAGCTTGGTGTAAAATCTAAGGGATCCGAGGGTTTCGGTATATTGCAATTTAGGCGATGGGCTGACAACCTGCCACTACAGCAATATACGTAAAAATCCACCTTAAGTAACCCTCAAAACTTTGTCAGACGTGGCGGACCTTTATTTAGGTCGTATACGCTCTGCCTACCCCATTAGGGATAAAGGCGTGATTGTGTGTGTGTGTGTGTGTGTGTGTGTGTGTGTGTGCATGTGTGTGGTAAATGAAACATACACGTATCATTTATCTTAATAACATGGCGGACATTTCAGCCATTTGAAACTCAACGACAATAATATTGGGACTTACTCGTAGCAGTGAATGCAAATGTTTAACAATATGCATTGCAGTGTATTCGACTGGCTCCATCGATATGAATTTGGAAAATTGAATACGTGATTTGTATTAAACCATTTTTATGTCTATCGGGGATTTTTTAATGTATTGTTGGTTGATTCTTACCGCAGAATAAAATAAGCAGGTGTGCAAACAGCCTTTGTAGGCAGATAGTGCTTCGAGGCTAGCAGATATTACTTGCTTTTGTTTACACGAAATGGTTATGATTTTAGTCGGTACAAAATTCAAGATTACTAAATCAGCTAATATTTTAATGGTATAGGGATTCGCAAGTGCTTTGTTCTTGTGTGCTTAGCTTGTTTGCTTGTTCTAAAGGAACATATTTTGACTTTGGGCACATGTGTACGTAATATTTGTGTATTTGATATTCAGTTTTGTGTTTATTTTACACCCTATGGAATTTGTCTTGGATTTGTGTGAGTTACTGTGGATTATTCACCAGAATGCACACGCCGGTTGACATCACTTGCGGTTTTCGATTCCATTTATTACGTAATCTAGGGACTGCTTCCGTGGTCTAGCGGTCTGAGCCATGGGCTTACGATGATTTCTCTCTGGTCGTGTCAGTCAATCGTGTCAGTCAATCTGTCTCATCAGAATAAGATATTGAAGGAATAGAGACTGCACCTGTCTGTAGCAAACACTTGGGCACTAAAAACTAGTCCTGCGCAGTTGGCCAATCTCTGGGAGATTGGCCGCCATTACCGAAAATCGGTGGAAGGGCTATATATCTTTTCCGTACAAAATGTCCACCTCGATCAGACAAATTGTATAAAAATAAATTATTTTTTTTACTTTTTGAAACAATTTCCTGGTGGAAGTTGTTCAGTGTGAGCAACCCCTATCAGTTTCTTGGACGCTCTCCCTTACACTCCGTATCAAATAAAAAAAATATTTGTTGTTTAACCCATTCATCTTATTACACATTTACGAAAATCTCATTTGTATTCAAAATTATATGATATAACATTTAAATAAAAATTATATCAAAGCTCTTGAGATAATAAAATAGGTACTTAAAGTACTTAAGATTAATTATAAACATTTCATACGAAAAAATATATCACTCTTAACATTAAATATATTTTTTACATAAATAACTAAAAATGGGATTTATTTAAACTTCGTATTTTTTTAAATTCTGATCTAGAATTCGAATAGGCCGTAACTAAAATAAAGCACACTTTTCTCAAAGATAATAAAAGGCTGAATGCATTCTAAAAGGGTTGTAAAAAGGGCCTAAACCGTACTTAGTGTTTACCGGCCCTTAAACTTAAGGACTTGTGCCCTTTTATGCTTACGACAGATCACTTAAGTTTGAGTCTAGTTAGGTATATGTTTACATACATACATACACATACATATAGTCACGCCTTTATCCCTAATGGGGTAGGCAGAGCGTAAACGACCTAAACAAAGGTCGTTCTGCCAGGTCTGACAAAGTTTTGAGGGTTAAGATAGATTTGTATGTATATTGCTGTAGTGACAGGTTGTCAGCTCATCGCCTAAATCACAATATACTGAAACCC
The DNA here is from genome assembly GCA_949820665.1 of Scrobipalpa costella. Taxonomy (NCBI): domain Eukaryota; kingdom Metazoa; phylum Arthropoda; class Insecta; order Lepidoptera; family Gelechiidae; genus Scrobipalpa; species Scrobipalpa costella. The sequence continues at coordinate 6,647,090 of OX463304.1, read as the reverse complement.
TCGGATCCCTTAGCTGGTTTTTACAGCACGCCGGGGAGGAAATGCAGCTGGCACATTCTATGTTTTTCTCTCGCTTCCAGTCCAGCATGGAAGCTTATAGTATATGCTTAGCGTATATGTTTATCAGTTATGTTATAATAGAGATAAATATTAAATAATAACTGCCTCCGTGGTCTAGTGGTCAGAGCCATGGGCTTACAGAACACAAAGTTGATATTTGTAAATTTATCACTTTGTGAGATTTTTCCTAGTTTGGTTAGGATATTGCGAGAAGAAACGGATTCCGTGCTTCGGAGGGCACGTTAAGCCGTCAGTCCCGGTCGTTGTCTTTGATAGTTGTCGTAACTCAAACAATATCAGAGGCCTAATAGCTGTGCTACTAGGCGGTTTCAATACTCTGACACCAGGGTTTATCGGGTCGTTCGACTCGAGAATCCACTCGCTAAGTAGAAGAATATTAAATAATGTATTTTTTCAAATTAAAATTGTCATTCAAGTTATTTTTATTAAAATGAGTGAGGTATCGCAAATAACAGAAAATATTACAAAGAGAAAAACATTACTGATATATAATATCCACTCAAATACAGACGTATCGAAAAAGGCTTTTATTGTTGCCGATTACGCTGTAGACACAACTTATTTTATTTTAGTTTGGTATTGTCACTGTCTATAATTTACATACATACATATAATCACGCCTTTATCCCTAATGGGGTAGGCAGAGCGAAAACTACCTAAACATAGGTCGTTCCGCCACGTCTGACAAAGCTTTGAGAGTTATTTAAGATAGATTTGTAGGTATATTTCTGTAGTGACAGGTTGTCAGCCCATCGCCTAAATTACAGTATACAGAAACCCTCGGATCCCTTAGCTGGACTTTACAGCATGCCCGGGAGGAAATGCAGCTGGCACATTCTATGTTTTTCTCTCGCTCCCAGTCCAGTATGGAAGAAATTCTATAATTTGAATAAGATAAAGACAGCAACATGACAACTGATTTATAATCCTGTCAAAGTGACGTCACAAGCCTTCATGCTAGACGGTTCCGTCTTATTTAAAGCAATATACGTCACTTTGACAGGATTATAGTCAGCTGCTGTGTTGTTGTCTCTATTTTATTCAAATGATTTTACTCAAACTTCTTCCTCTTCTTAACGTGTTGATGGAACAGGAGAAGTTACATCCAGTGCCATCGTTTGCACTGCACCGCAAACACAGTCCACATCGGAGCTAGCCGTAAGTCCCCACCTGGCCATGTTCTCCTAACTTCGGCCATCCTGAGTTCGAAGCCTGTTTAAGGACTTCCACATCAGCCACGGTATTTCGTGTCCAGGAGGGAGATTCTCCGAAAACTAAAATAAGTTAAGTTCTGTCTACAATAGAATCAGCACCATTAGCGGTGGGTATGCTTCTGCCATTATTATGTATTCTATGCTACTCCATTTTTCCAACATGTCGGCGCTATTAGTATCAGCACAAAATATATGAGAGCTCATAAATCCTGGGAGATCCCTTTATTGCGCTTTGATAGCCACCAACCACTGATATCTGGGACATTACACTGTTTTAGCTGAGAAGTATTCTAAAATAAATGTGTACGTGTTTATTATTTTTCTTTCTTTGGCTTGACGCGGTTTGCGCATTGCCACTTACAAGAACGGGAAGCGGATTTCACAGGAATTTAATGGATACGGAATTTGGAAAAATCTAGGATCAGTTAGTAAGGAAACGAAATAAATAATAAATACAAATATTATTTAAAATAATGAAAGATGACAGTTAATGTATTCGACAAATCATCAGGGAGTGAGAGACGACCTCATAAAAGAGCGTTTTTCAAATAGAACTGACAGCCTATTGCGTCTAAATTAAATACAGTACCTACACCGAAACTCTGGGATCCCTACATTCTATGTTTTTTATAGCTTTCAAACTGCCGCCGTGGTGTAGTGGTCAGAGCCATGGGCTCCTGACCCGGTGGTCCTGGGTTCGATTCCCAGTGGGGAACATAAAGTAAATTTTAGTCATTTTATCACTTTGTGATTGTGATTTCCCCAGTTTGGCTAGGACATTGCAGGTTGAATCACCTGATTGTCCGAAAAGAAAAAAGGATCCCGTGTTTCGAAAGGCACGTTAAGCTGTCGGTCCCGGTCGCTGTCTTTGAAAGTGGTCGTTACTAAAACCACGTCAGAGGCCTAATAGCTGTGCTATTAGGCGGTTTGAAAACTCTGACACCAGGGTTTATCGAGTCTTTGACTCTAGAATCAACTCTATAAGAAGAAGAAGCGGGCACAGTTAGTACTCATACATATTATAACATACATTTTATTCCCGCAGTTACATACACAGAGAGACAACGACCTCATATATAAAAACGTCTTCAGATAGAACTCTCAGCCAAATGGCTAAATAACAGTATACTTAAACTCTGGGATCCTGATATTCTATGTTTTTTATCGCTTCCAAATCCTACGAAGCTTTTCAAGACGAGGATGCTAGTGGAATAAGGCCGACGGTTTCAACATTTCTAAGCTGTCACTTAAAACCACACCTCCTTCCAAAGTGCTATCGAGACATTTCACGATTACGACATTTTGCGTTCGCGTAGGAGATGAACGGTATAAATTGTCGCAATGTGTCTTGTCTAAAACGTTTTTTTATTAGCTTTGTTTCGTGCGAGACCCTCTGTTTCTGTAAAGAGTGGGTAAGTACAGTCATAAAAAGATCTCCTTGAAAGACGATGTTTTTTACTTTGCTTTCGGTCACTGTTTTACATGCGACTCAATATAAGATTTTCCATATTTAATAAACTGTCACTAAATAACGTGAAAGAGGACCAAGTCCACGCAGTGTGACATCCTATAGTTTTATTGGATTGTATCTCTTTTTTTTTGTTAGCGAGTGGTATCTTTGTTGTTGTGTGGTATTCTTCCATGCTGGACTGGGAGCGAGAGAAAAATATAGTATGTGCCAGCTGCATTTCCACCCGAGCATGCTGTAAAAATCAGCTAAGGGATCAGAGGGTTTCAGTATATTGTATTTTAGGCAATGGGCTGACAATCTATCACTACAGCAATATACGTACAAATATATCTTAAATAACCCTCAACACTTTGTCAGACGTGGCGGAAAGACCTTTGTTTAGGTCGTTTACGCTTTGCCTACCCCATTAGGGATAAAGGCGTGATTATATGTATGTATTTGATAGTCATATGTTGTTTTTTGTTTTGAGCTAGAAAAGGGTCAACATTTTACTTTATCAGAGAATAATCTTAAATGGATTTTGCAATTTTTGCAGTTTACATACATACATATAATCACGCCTTTATCCCTAATGCAGTTTCAGGTATCAAATGGATCATTTTATAACTATGATGTGATTTATGGTAACAATTTTGTAACAAAAAATATGATAAATTATTTTATACCAGTTTTTTAAACTCTATAAATATAACCATCACACTCAAAAGCAATTTCACATTCTTTTTAATATCGGTCATGGCAGTGTAGTTCCAATTATGACAATGGGGACGTGAGGGAAATAAGCAATATTATGTAAATTAGATAAGTTCAATTAATAATTTTATTCATTAAAATTCCAACCCATCCCATGATATGCGACATATTTCATTAAAAAAATGTATGGGGATATCCCTGACCCCTTTAAAAAGTTTGTTTTCTCTGACTGTACTTAAAAGGCTGAAGCCAAGTCCTTTTCTAAAAGATAAATCTAAAGTTTACAACTCGTTTCTTTTCTTTTTGCTGCTGAGTGAAATGGTAGTTGTATTGTTTGAATAAATGAAGTCAGAACTGAGAACAGAAGGCTTGAAGACGTACTGAGTTAAGTAATAAAATCCGAAGTTCTTTGTTTTCAAGAACACAAAAATGCTTAACTCATATTTGCGATGGTTGTGGTTGGAAATATCTACACTTATTCTTGCATGAAAATATTTTTATTGAAATTAAGATCATAACTTGTTTGCTACGGCTAAACAGATTTTGGTAAAATTACGGAAAATAGATGATAGAAAAAGTCATAATATTAACTTACTTACTTAAGAGTAGGTAAAATCTTGGGTTTGGAAAGTATAGTACTAGTACATACATACATACCTATCATCACGCCTTTATACCTAATGGATTAGGAAGAGCGTAAACGACCTAAAAAACGGTCGTTACGCCATGTCTGACAAAGTTTTGAGCGTTATTAAAGACAAATTTGTAGGGTATATTTCTGTTGTGACAGGTTGTCAGCCCATGACCTAAATTATAGTATACTGATACCCTCGGATCCCTTAGCTGGTTTCTACAGCATGCCCGGGAGGAAATGCAGCTGGCACATTCTATGTTTTTCTATCGCTCCAAGTCCAGCAATAAAAAAGTAAGGAAGTACTAGTATAGTTGACGAAACATATACGTATATTTGAGACAATTTGTCATATAATTTGTACGTCAAATCAGTTTTCCTAAACTACTAAATACGGACAGAAGCAAGATAGTTTTCATTGGGTTCTATTCTGGATGCCCCATTCTAAATAAAAGTTGCCACTATTAGCCTCGTAGGTAGTTACGTTGCCGTAAACTGACTGCAGTCCAATTTGGTAGTTTCAGCTCAAACCGCAAACACCTCCATTCGCTCCATTCGCTAGTTCAAATGACAAGTGGGTAAAAATATATACGAATCCGGCCAATGTGCAATTATGTTAAATATTTCTAAGTATCGTGATAGGTACAGTAATACATTTTCCAAAATTTTGCATTAAATCTACCAACTGAGATTTTGGGGTCAAGACCCTTTTACTGTCAAGCCTGTGTTACATTGATCATTAATTTGTGTCAGTACTGCATCTATAGAACGAACTGCTAGTTCTGTTTCTCTTTTATTTTACAATCCTACACGAGGTATGTTACGTTACTTACGGTATTGCTAATTGATTCACAAATCCATCTTGAATGTGGAAACCGCTAGCCGACAGAAGATCGATTTTTGGCACTCACTAGCTCAAAGTCATCAGTTTACAAGTCGTCGCTTCTTCATAATAATATATTGCATATCGGCTCAAGGAAATAAACAGTGACAACAGTGTTCAAAATACTGACAATGACTATTTGAGAATGACAATTCGACGTACATTGTGTAGTTGGTTTACAAACATGATATAAGGAATCTTATTAGCCGCGCAGTGTACGTCGAATTTTCACTGTCAAATTGTCATTCTCAGCTTTATAAAACGGGCCCCAGTAGGTAATCGTCATCGTAATATTTTTCACACACGACATGCAGTAAAAAATTGAAGTAGTGACTGCCAAAACTCCCTTACACAGTAATGGATTCAGCCCTCCGCCACTGAAACACGATATATCACCGCAAGGAAGGTGCTGGCTAGATTTATGACCACAGACTTACTGTCAAACAGTACCATACTGGCTGTAAAATACACCTTAAACCGCAGAATACACAATAGAAGGTACATAATGCTAGTAAACAACAGCTAGGTCTTAACTGCGAGCTTATTTGTGTATAGAAGGTACTTAATATCTATAGGAAATCGAAAAATGTCCTGTCCTAGCTTTTGAGTATAAACCTACCCATGAACTGAAAAATAAATACCCAACGAACATACGATGAAATGACAAAAGAAGAAAACGTGTAAAATAGACGATCAAAAATACTGAAGATTGGGATGGTTCGATCGTTGGAGGGAAAGGTCATCTCATAATTCTTCGACCACAATAGCCAAACTAAATTCAAATCAGAACTTTTATGGAATGTTTAATATACGACAAAGATTCCACACAATACAGGGTGTGTGGTGATCGAAGTGCGATTTAGAGGGATGTCTGCCATTACCGCCCATTAAGAATAAATGGCGGGAAAAAAATGGCGGGAAACGGGTGATCGAGACGCCATTTTTATGCAATCTTTTTTTTTCGGCCATTTTGATTTATCCAATGGAGATCGGACTGGCCCATGAGTGGCCTCATTCTAGTACACACTTTCTGAAGCTAATTTTTCGCCTTGTCAATTTTCTTTTAACAAACTTAAAATTTATGTAACATTTTAAAATAAAAAAGCAAAGGGTCTAAATACACAAGAAGGCTGCATGTACTATATATACGAGTACCATAATACCTGCTAATAATACTAATGTCTCTCATTGCTATGCGCACAGCGAAATTGTCGCCGTATTCTCGAAGGTCTCATAAACTTTTCTGGTCTTTTATTTTTAAAACACACGCATGAGCTGAAGCATTACTTGGCTTACTGAAACAGCATATTTCTCTCAAGTGTAAAATAAAATGTCACTTTAGAAAATTAAATTGCCTGTAACGAGGATCTCTTTTTGCTGACATTACTTTCGGTGCGCTTGCTACAAATTTAATTTAAACCCGGCCATGTAATTTAAATTTAATTTTAAACAGCAAATTGTGAAGACGTTTTACGTCTCTTTATGATTGTCCCACTTGTAATGAACATGTTTTTGTGGGACTTCCTCACGAACTAACTGGTAAATACGAGTAGAGTACGCAGATTCGATTTTCTGAAGAAGTTAATATATAATTAAGCATCGAGATCAAGAGTGAACTGCTAAAACATTGAGGTATAAATATTTGGACCAAACACCGATAATCTAAAATCTCGCTAAAATAGCGCAGAATATTCTTTTTAATATTCGGGATAGCCTCCAAATCTGGTACACATTTCTCGCAATTTTTTAATGTTCATCGCTCTCCCAGTCCGAGATGAATGTTGCACTGAAGAGCATTCATCTGCGATATTATAGCGCCATTTACAGTGCTTTTCAAAAACAGATTATTCCTACTATTGTAAAAAAAAATGACTTTGCTAAAACATGCTTTTAATGCACGAACTGCTAGGTTAATACTTTCATTAACTTTTAATTTGCATTAGGACTTCGACCTTAGAATTTCTAGTTAGGAGAGAACAGTATTTAAATGTTTGTACAGTCAGTTAAATACATAAATTTGAACCTTTATAATTTTCATTAGGACTACGACCCGTAAAATTATTAGGTTCTCGGCGATCTCTCGTAACTACCTACGAGGCTAATAGTGTCAACTTTTATTAAGAATGGGGCATCCAGAATAGAACCCAATGAAAACTATCTTGATTCTGTCTGTATATAGTAGTTTAGGAAAACTAATTTGACGTACAAATTTATATGACAAATTGTTTCAAATATACCAGGCCACTCAGAAAGTATTGCGATAAATAGTTTTTATATATGGCAGACTGGCCGGTTAGAATCTTTCTTAAAAATATGATTACTTGTAAGTAAAAATATGTGTGTTCCATTTTCAAAATTTCCCTCCACAATTTTTGCGAGCCAATTCAAAGTATCGTGTCTTACTGAAAAATGGATCTGCGCCGGGAACATTTTAGAGCTATGATTTTTTACGATTTCAAGTGTCGCCTGAAACCGGATGAATCGTTCGATAGACTTCAAATGGCATTTATGGATGAAAGCACCTCCAAGGCAACCGTGTATCGTTGGTATAACGAATTTAGGCGCGGTCGACCAACCTTAGGGGATGAAGAAAGAAGCGGTCGCCCTTTGACGGCTATTACGGAAGAAAACGTGCTAGCAGTGAAAAATTTAATCCAAGATAATAGGCGAATTACATATCAGGAGATTCAGCACATATTAAAGATTGGATCGGGAAGCGTTCACGAGATTCTACATGGGCATCTTCGCGTGAGGAGGATAGTATCGCGCTGGGTGCCGCACTACCTCACCGACGCTCAGAAGCAGGCCCGGGTGGAATGGTGCCGTGATATGCTGAACAAATTTGAAGCAGGCTCGTCTCGGCGTGTTTACGACATCGTAACAGGTGATGAGTCCTGGATTTATCAATACGATCCAGAAACCAAGCGCCAGTCGACAGTTTGGGTGTTTCAAAATGAACCAACGCCCACCAAAGTGAAGCGATCTCGAAGCGGGGGGAAGATTTTGATCGCCAGCTTTTTTAATTTGACTGGCCACTTGGCTTCAATTCCCTTACAAGATCAAAGAAAAATTAACGCCGAATGGTATACTACCAAATGTTTACCAGAAGTTTTTTATGTTGTGAGCAACAAGCGACCAAACACAGGGCTTCGCGGACTACTGCTCCACCACGACAATGCGCCTGCACACACCGCGCTCAAAACGAGGGACTTCCTGGACAGCACACCAGTCAAACTCCTGGGTCACCCTCCTTACAGCCCTGATCTAGCACCGTGTGACTTCTTTTTATTTCCAAAAATAAAAAATCAGCTCAAGGGGATACAATTTTCGTCGCCGGAAGATGCGCTGGCTGCGTTCGAGCAGGCTGTAAACGAGGTGTCTACGGCGGACTGGAAAAAGTGTTTTGAAAACTAGTTCAGACGCATGAATCTTTGTATAGAGGCTGGTGAAGAGTACTTTGAAAAGATTTAATAAAAATATATGTACCTGTAGAACAATTTTTTTTAGTGTCGCAAAACTTTCTGAGTGTCCCACGTACGTATATGTTTCGTCAACTATACTAGTACTTCCTTCGTTCTTTCATTCTGAACTGGGAGCGATAGAAAAACATAGAATGTGCCAGCTGCATTTCCTCCCGGGCGTCCGTAGAAACCAGCTAAGGGATCCGAGGGTTTCAGTATACTGTAATTTAGGCGATGGGCTGACAACTTGTCACGACAGCAATATACCCCACAAATCTATCTTAAATAACGCTCAAATCTTTGTCAGACATGGCGTTACGACCTATTTTAGGGTCGTTTACGCTCTGCCTACCCCATTAGGTATAAAGTCGTGATGATAGGTATGTATGTATGTACTAGTACTATACTTTCCGTACCCAAGATTTTACCTACTCTTAAGTAAGTAAGTTCATATTATGACTTTTTCTATCATCTATTTTCCGTAATTTTACCAAAATCTGTTTAGCCGTAGCAAACAAATTATGATCTTAATTTCAATACAAAGGTTTTCATGCAAGGATTAGTATAGATATTTCCAACCACAACCATCGCAAATATGAGTTAAGCATTTTTGTATTCTTGAAAAGAAAGAACTTTAGATTTTATTACTTAACTCAGCACGTCTTCAAGCCGTCTGTTCTCAGTTCTGACTTCATTTATTCAAACAATACAACTACCATTTCACTCAGCAGCAAAAAGAAATGAAACGAGTTGAAAACTTTAGATTTATCTTTTAGAAAAGGACTTGGCTTCAGCCTTTTAAGTACAGTCAGAGAAAACAAACTTTTTAAAGGGGTCAGGGATGTCCCCATACAACAACATTATTTTAATAAATAAATCCCATATCATGGGATGGGTTGGAATTTAAATGAAAAAAATATTAATTACACGTTTCAAATTTAAATAATATTGCTTATTTCCCTCACGTCCCCATTGTCATAATTGGAATAACACTGCCATGACCGATATAAAAAAGGATGTGAAATTGCTTTTGAGTCTGATGGTTATATTTATTATACATAGACTTTAAAAAATTAATAAATGAATTACAAAATAATGTGACATATTTTTTGTGTTAAAATTGTTACCATAAATCACATCATAGTTATATGATCCATTTGATACCTGAACCTGCCTAAATTGCAAAAACCAGAGTTCATTTTAGATTATTTTCTGATAGAGTAAAATGTTGACCCTATTCTAGCTCAAAACAAATAACAAAATATGACTATCAAATACCACACAATGGGCTCGATTCGACATACCACTAAACTTAAAATTAAAATCTATCTGTCACTTTCAAAATAATAATATTGAAAAAGACAGGCGATTTATACTCTAATACACTTTGTGCTTTTGCACGTTTCCCCAGTATTTGTGTCAATTTTATCCACCATATCATATGATGGCAAATAAAACTGTCAGATAACTCATAAAACCACCGACTATAAATCAAAAACCACAGAGTCTCCTGTCCTTTTCCAGGGTTTTTAGTCTGAAAATGACAAATAAATTTTTATTTTCGTTTTAGCCGGCAAATCTAGAATCGAGCCCAATAAAAGAGATACATAATCCAATAACACAATGCGTGAATTTGTGGTCCCCTTTCACGTTATTTAGTGACAGTTCATTCAATATGGAGAATCCTATATTGAGTCGCACATAAAACAATGACAGAAAGCTAAACTAAAAAACCTCGTCTTTGAAGGAGTTCTCTTTACGACTGTACTTACCCACTCTTTACAGAAACAGAGGGTCTCGCACGAAACAAAACTAATAAAAATACGTTTTTGACAAGACACATTGCAACAATTTGTCCCGTTCATCTCCAACGCGAAATGTCTCGATAGCACTTTGGAAGGAGGTATGGTTTTAAGTGACAGCTTAGAAATGTTGAAACGGTCGACCTTATACCACTAGCATCCTCCCCTTGAAAATTTTTGAACTATTTTTAGGATTTGGAAGCAATAAAAAACACAGAATAAAACACAGGATACCAGAGTTTAAGTATACTGTTATTTCTAAATAACAGTATACTTAAACTCTGGGATCCTGTGTTTTATTGTCTACATTTGGCTGATAGTTCTATCTGAAGACGTTTTTATATATGAGATCGTTGTCTCTCTGTGTGTATGTAAATGCGGGACTAAAATGTATGTTATAATATGCACGAGTACTAACTGTGCCCGCTTCTTCTTCTTAAAGAGTTGATTCTAGAGTCAAACGACCAGATGAACCAACATGTCGTGAAGTACGCGACTTATTATCCAAAGTTCACGTGATGCATATTATAACATACATTTTAGTCCCGCATTTACATACACACAGAGAGACAACGACCTCATATATAAAACGTATTCAGCCTGTTATTAAAATCTTTATTTAGAATGTCTCACTTAAGTTTAAATAGTTTGAAAGATAACAAAGTATATTTTTCCAATTAAATCTTTAGCTTTTGCCCCAACCAATAATCTTTCTTTAGCGAGTGGATTCGAGTTTAAATAATATTCGTAATATTTATTTCGTTTCCTTACTAATTGATCCTAGATTTTTCCAATTACCGTATCCTTTAAATTCCCGTGAAATCCGCTTCCCGTGTTTGTAAGTGGCAATGCGCAAACCGCGTCAAGCCAAAGAAAAAAAAACACATACACATTTTTTTAGAATACTTCTCTGCTAAAATAGTGTAATTTCCCAGATCTCAGTGGTTGGTGGCTATCAAAGCGCGATAAAGGGATCTCCCAGGATTTATGAGATCTCATATATTTTGTGCTGATACTAATAGCGCCGACATGTTGGAAAAATGGAGTAGCATAGAATACATAATAATGGCAGAAGCATACCCACCGCTAATGGTGCTGATTCTGTTGTAGACAGAACTTTACTTATTTTAGTTTGCCGAGAATCTCCCTCCTGGACACGAAATACCGTGGCTGATGTGGAAGTCCTTAAACAGGCTTCGAACTCAGGATGGCCGAAGTTAGGAGAACATGGCCAGGTGGGGATTTACGGCTAGCTCCGATGTGGACTGTGTTTGCGGTGCAGTGCAAACGATGGCACTGGATGTAATTTTTCGTGTGCCATCAACACGTTAAGAAGAGGAAGAAGTTTGAGTAAAATCATTTGGATAAAATAGAGACAGCAACACAGCAGCTGACTATAATCCTGTCAAAGTGACGTATATTGCTTAGATAAGACGAAACCGTTTAGCATGCAGTCTTATTTTATGCTTGTGACGTCACTTTGACAGGATTATAAATCAGTTGTCATGTTGCTGTCTCCATCTTATTCAAATTATACAAAAAGACAGTACCAAACTAAACAGTAATGTTTCTCTCTTTGTAATATTTTCTGTTATTTGCGATACCTCACTCATACTAAAAAAAAAATGTTGATGACAATTATAATTTGAAAAATACATTATTTAATATTCTTCTTAAAGACAGCGACCGGGACCGATGGCTTAACGTGCCCTCCGAAGCACGGAATCCTTTTCTCTCCGGATAATCAGGTGATTCAGCCTGCAATATCCTAACCAACTTGGGGAAAATCTCACAAAGTGATAAATTGACAAATATCAACTGTGTGTTCCCCCCTGGGAATCGAACCCAGGAGCTCCGGATCGTAAGCCCATGGCTCTGACCACTAGACCACGGAGGTAGTTATTATTTAGTATTTATCTCTATCATAACATAACTGACAAACATATACCTAACTAGACTCAAACTTAAGTGATCTGTCGTAAGTGTAAAAGGGCACAAGTCCTTTAGTTTAAGGGCCGGTAAACACTAAGTACGGTTTAGGCCCTTTTTACAACAACCCTTTTAGTATGCATTCGGCCTTTTATTATCTTTGAGAAAAGTATGCTTTATTTTAGTTGCGGCCTATTCGAATTCTAGAGCAGAATTTAAAACAATCTCACACAAAGGTTAAATAAAGTCCATTATTAGTTATTTATTTAAAAAATATATTTAATGTTAAGAGTGATATAATTTTTCGTTTGAAATGTTTATAATTTGTTATCTTAAGTACTTTAATTACCTATTTTTTTTTTCAAGAGCTTTGATATAAATTTTATTTAAATGTTAAATCATATAATTTTTAATACAAATGAGATTATTTGTAAATGTGTAATAAATACCCTAAGGTGAATGGATTAATCACCATTTTTTTATTTTTTATACGGGGTGTAAGGGACAGCGTCCGACAAACTGATAGGGGTTGCTCAGTCAACGATACTGAACAACTTCCACCAAGAAATCCTTCCGGGAAGTGAAGTGCCCAGTATGTACACGAAATAATAAATTCGCTTAGCTATTGGTTTATTCAACTCTAACAGACCATTAAAAAAACAGCTTGATTGAAGATTCCTTTTAATAATCAAAATATGTGTGCAGAAAATAGAAACATTTCTCTAGAGGCGGTGTTGGTAGATCTTGTATTTTTTTCTTCTTAACTGCCCCCATGCAATCCTTCCTAGATAATGTAAATAGATAAATGGAATCGAAAACCGCAAGTGATGTCAACCGGCGTGTGCATTCTAGTGATAATTCCAAGATTAATTCCATAGGGATAAGCTTATACCTACTTTCCGTGGGAACTACGTATAGATTAAGGGTATAAACACAAAACTTAACTTTCCCTAAATATATACATGTGCCTGAAGTAAAAAAAAAGCGACAGCTCCATTCTACCTCTGAAATTATGTATAAAATAAACTCCTTCTTTATTTCGATTGCCTTGAACGCTCGCAAAAAGACAATGTGATTTTTTTTATTAGGTTTTAGTACATTTTTCTGTACCATTTCACGTTTATAACGAAATATTTCATGTATGAGGGCCACGTGAGATGAAGCCTTCATGAATTTCACTCCACTCTATCATATTAAAAACACATATATGATTCACCCACACACACAAAGCCGTAAATAGTACCGCAATATAGTACACTCGCGGACAGATAGACTAGAAAAACATCTATGGACTGTACAGTGCAGTAAGAAAGGCGATAAATATATCCAGAATTATTCTTTTACAACGTTGTCGATTCTACCTGACACATCATTACCAAACGAAGTTTGGTTAGTTAACTTTGTTACTTTATTAAATTAGAAATGAAAGTTATTAGAAATTCGACATCTGTCTTAACGGGCGTCAAAGTAATATGAAATACAAAAAAAAAAGATGAGATATTTGTCGAATATATACTTACCTACTAAATATTAAAATTAATTATTTATTAATAAAGAATAATTATGTTATATAAGAGAATAACAAATCATAGGCGTTATCTGAGGGTTTCAGTATACAACAATTTAGGCGATAGGCTGACAACCTGTCACTTCCGTTATATACCAACAAATCTATCTTAAATAACCCTCAAAACTTTGTCAGACGTGGCAGAACGACCTCTTTTTAGGTCGTTTATGCTCTGCCTACCCCATAAGGAATTAAGGCGTGATTATATGTGTGTTACTTTTGATTATTTCGTAAAAGATATTTAATAAGTTGCAAAGTCTGCGATTGTTGTCTGTCTGTGGTACACCGTACAATAAACACTGCATAATATCTCTTCTCTTCAAATTCGGTTATTTACCTGCACTAAACCTATATTCCGTACTCAATATACGGCGGTATTTAACATTTTGACGGATGAAATGGATTTTTATTGTCTTTAGAAAGATACCATATAAATTAATTTCGTTAGAGGAACTAAAACAATACAAAATAGCCTATAAAAGTTAGCCTTTAAAAATCTTCTCATAAGGCTGCCATCTTGATTTGTAACAAGACAACCAATAGATAGACATAGAAATTCAGACTCTAGGTATACAAATAGGTATTACTAATTGTGCAGAACTGCACCTCTTTTAGATGTATTTTATTACATTTTTTAGTTTATTTAAATATTTCATTTTTTAATGCTTTTTTTCTATTTTGTTTTGATTAGTTCATGTTATACATTCATAACGATAACACGTATTTTCATTGTAGTGATAGTGACCTCAAAGGCTATCGAAGCCAACGAAGAAGCCCAGAGCAGCAGCCGGCTCCTGAACCTGTTTGTTTGTTAGCTTGTTTACCATAGCTACGAACTTTCACCACATCCAGGGGACCAGACCTTGGACAAGGACCAGACAATACAAATATCTACGATAGAAAGTCTCCTTATACGCCACTGTTGCTTCTGCAAACGTTCAGTGGTTGTTTGGCATTCAGATTAGCCCGTCTGGGAGCAGTTTACAATCCTTTGAGAGTGCGGGGCGATTTCTCTGATAGTGTAAATTTGTTTGTAATTTCTTTATTTATGAGAGAGCTAAAGATTGAAAGTTTAAGAAAACTTGGAATAAAAAATATATTGTTTCATTTATAAACTACTCACATAGGTACATACATATAATCACGCCTTTGTCCGTAAATTGCTGTAGTGACAGGTTGTCAGCCGATCGCCTAAATTGCAATATATAGTAAGTATAAACTATGATAACTGATAAATAACGAATCCGAATCAGTTTTCAAATTCAAAGCAAAAAATCAAAAGTTAAAAGAAAAATCAAATTCAAAGTTCTGTTTATTTAACTTTCTTCATCGTTCAAACTTTGTGTAATATCACAGTAATATGTCTTCTGAAATCAAAATGCGATGCTGGCAGGTGCAGACCACATGCATGCATGTTTTGTAAACAAAATATTCCGTTCTTATGAAATCGCAGCAAGCTCTTGCTCTCTATTCTGGAAGTAAATTTTGAAACTGGTATCAAAATTGCATAAACAGCAAAATAGATTTGTCGAATGAATTCTTTGCTAGTAAGTTTTTTTTGTATACAACTGGCAAACAAACTGACGCCAAACTAAAATTTGTTTTGATATATTTGTGTGGAGTTTGTGTTTGTTATGCATTAATTTAGTTGAACAACCTTTGGTTGGGAGCTCAAGGGTCAGACTACAAGTCCACAGAGTTATCTATGAAAATTCGATTCAGTAAATGCCAAAAATCGATCTGCAGTGCGGTCGTCAGCTGTAGCCACATAGACCCGGGCCGGGGACAAAGTGGTCCTTTGTTTGCTGGCGAGAGTGCTCGTGTCGCCGGTGGTGTTAACAAACAGTCCGGGACATACGGATATAGGATGTAATGAACAGCAACTTTCGCAAACCGATAGGAATTCAACTCATTCCAAACACTTTAGGTCAGGGAGGCGCAAAGCCGACGACGTCACGCAGAGTAGTCAAACATATCGCGTTGTAGAGAACGTGTTCACGAAGCATCCAAACAAACGCTTTGCATATCTCTGTAAACCTCAGGCATCCTATTTTTGTTACCATGCGAAACCTGCAACAATAATTTCCACTCCTGTGTGACCTATGCTACATCAGCGATACAGTCCTTAAAATGTAACCCAGAATTACAACTTGATACCTAGCTAAAGGATAGATAATTCTAATATGATTTTAGTTCTTTAAATTTAACTGTAGTACTTACTACATTGTCAATTTGGTTTTTACTGTTAAGATAATGTATGTTTATGTAAATAATAAAATAAAAATATTAATAATAAGTTTCACCGACCTCAGCAACAATATGTGCCGACAAGTCAAGTGAGAACCTCGCCGCACAATGTACATCCACGTCAGCGTCAGTGCATCCCGCTAATAAAGGAGACTGCATAAACACTAAACACGGCAGATTGTGACGACAGTGTTCTGGAACAAAAGGGAATTGCTTAAATCTAAGGTAAGGTTTTTGTCAAGCCAAGTAATCTAGGTGAACCTTTATATACCAGGTGTAAGTGACAGCGTCCCGCAAACTGATAGGGGTTGCTCAGTCAACGACACTAAACAACTGTCAGCAGCATATGTCCCTTTCACCTGGTATTAACCACGATCTCAACATTTGGACGGAAGCTTTGTCCGACAAATAACTTTTATTTTTCAATGTAGGTACATAATAATCGGCTTTTGAATTGGCTTAATATTTGGCTAACAATGTTTGAATAATTGAGTTTTCACATCTGAAAACCATGAGTTTCACGAATATTAATGTTGGGCAAAACTTTTCCTGAACCAAATATTTGCTTGAACCCTCAAGTCTCTAAATATTCAGCCAACTGCTTGTTTTTTTGTCAAAAGAATTTATTCTAAAATTCACTCCGTCTTTCGCTACCAAATATTTGGATATAAACTCACAATTCATTTAATTCCCCAATTCTCAAATCTCAATTTTTCCAGCTCTTTAGGGTGGCCAGAAAATTGCGACAATTTAAATCGTATCTTACTAGCATAACTGTGTCGAAAGGTCAAAAATATGAATATTTGAGGAATGTTTATATCTCTTGGGAATGCCCCGCGTCTCTGTCAGGCATGCGGTATCTCGCCTTGCTGAGATAGCGGCCATCATAACCCAGCAACCGCTACCAAAATATTTTTCAACTCAAAATCCCTAACAAAAAGCTGCTCAATGCGCGAAAGTTCATTTTTAAGTTATGTCTCATAGATCAGAAGCAAATATTTATTTGACGACTTCAAATGGCATGGACCGATGTCGGATTGACACCGGGTGTTTATAGACTAAATTGACCCTGCTGACCATGATTCTGCCCGGTGACTTTACAATTTCATTAAAAAACTGGAAAGGCATTGCTCGAACACTATTATATCTAAGAAAGTAATATAAGTATTGAATGGTAGGAATGGTAGGAAATTTATAGATATAGATAGATATAGATTTATTTTTAACACTAAACTATAAACAAATACCTGTTTTTTATACACATTAGCAGTTCGCCTGACTTCGCGGTTATCTAGCGGGCCTGCTCCTCAATAGAGAAGCATTGGATTCTGTTGTGACAAACAAAAAAAACTTTTTAGAGTAGATACCTAATGCAATGCGGATTCTGGGGTTGAAGTCCTAATTAAAATAAGTAAAGTAAGATAAGTTTTGTATGTAAATATTATGTAATAAGTAATTAGTGTAAACGAAACAGACACAATTTCACACAGTACTTGTATGTTACTATTTGAATAGTTTTAAGCGTATTTTTTCTAGTACTTAGGTGCTTTTAAATTTATTTTTAAATGAACCTTTTGTTTTACAATCCTTAATTTCTGTCGGAAAATCATTCATAAATTTAGGGACTAGGTATTTTCTACATTTTTGGCCAAAATAATTATTAAATTTAGGCATAACAAAAGTTATATTTTGCTGTTTTCTTTGTTTCCTAACTTTATGTTTTTTAAACTTGTCGCAGCCGAACTGCTCCGCTAAAGTGAACAGCACAAACTTTTCATGGACTGGCAACATTTTACATTCTAGAAATAATTCCTCATAATCATTAGTTTTACAGCGGTTTTTAACATTTATGTGTACTAAAAATGTCATAAATCTAATTTGTAAATATTTTATTTAATTTAGATATGTTTTAAATGATTGCCCGTAACTTCCCAGCCCATAAAAAAATAATGAATCCACCAGCGCATAATAAACAATATACATAGTAGATCTGTCTAGTATATATCTGAGATGGCGAAATCTTTCAAGAACAGCTCTTAATTTATCACAAAGGATACCAATATGTCTTTGCCATGAAAACTGACTTTCTATAATCGGACCTAAGTACTTGTAATCCTGCATCTAGCTCTGAGCAGTGACATGCCATCACACCATTATGTAAACATCGATAGCTGTGTCCTATTATACGCGGCGCTCGGCTCACAGGCTCAAGATATGGGGATCGAATTAGCATTAGTTTTGCTGATGTTTATCATAATTCCTTTGTCATGCGCCCATTTTATACTACTAGTAAAATCGTCTTGTATTTTACTCTCAATAATTTTAAAATCCTTATCCGCTTATTAATTATATGTAAATACAATTAAATCCGCATAATTACATGCCTATTAAGGCATGTATCATCAGCGTACACATAGACTTTGCAGTTTTGGACGACATTACACATGCTGTTTACGTGCATTATGTAACCGACGGGACCGTACACGGAACCGGTTGGCACTTCACAACTTACGCGCGTAGGCTCTCCGGTCACTTTGTTTACTACGGTTTGTATAGTCCTGTCCGTTAAGTACGCCCGGAGCCAATTATTAAGAGGGCCCGCTATCCCACACTCCTCCATGGCCTGGAGCAGCTGGATATGTTTAATCAAGGCTTTTTTGAAGTCTATATACACCACTACTACTTGCTTTCGCTGATCCAGAACCCCATTAATATCATCAGTGAACTGTGCCACTGCGGTTGCCGCGCTGCGGCCCCGTCGGAAGCCATGGTGCGACTGTGATAAAATGCCATAGCATTCCAAGAAATTACTTATCTGACCAACAATATTTTTTCTATAATTTTGTTAATCACAGAAAGTATGGCTATAGGCCAGTAATTTGAGTAGTCCATGTGAGAACCCTGCTCATAGATAGGTCTTATTAATATAGTTTAGTTGGATAAATTCATTTTTCTACACATAGATTAATGAATAATGCTAAATATTGCGCTAAGAACGTTTTTTAATAATTTTACTTCTTTTTTCTAATTAAATTAAATAATTACCCCAGCTGATTTATCACTATTCAGATTTACAATATGTTTTCTACATCCTCAGCAGAGGCCTTTTTAAACCTTAGACATACTGGACTAGGACGCACTTACTTTGATCTGTCTAAAAAATTAATATTATAGTCATGTTTTATATCTATCTTTGGTAAAAGCGCTCGAAAACTGGTTACACACGTTTAACAAAGTATCACTATTCCCTAAATACTTAGTAGAATTATATAAGTGAAAGTGTAGCATATAAACGACAAATTAGCGGAGATCGCCGAGAACCTAATAATTTTACGGGTCGAAGTCCTAACTAATGAAAATTACAAAGGTTCAAATTTATTTATTTAACTGGCTGTTCAAACATTTAAATTCTTTGCTCTCCGAACCAGAAATCCTAAGGTCGAAGTCCAAATGCTAATTAAAAGTTGATGAAAGTATTTACCTAGCAGTTCGTGCATTAAAACATGCTTTTTTTAGGATAGCTAGCGTCATTTTTTTTCACAATCTGTTGTTTTTAACAATCTGTTTTTGAAAAGTACTGTAAATGGCGCTATAATATCGCAGATGAATGCTCTTTAGTGCAACATTCATCTCAGAGTTGGACGGCAATGAACATTAAAAAATGGCGAGAAATGTGTACCAGATTTGGAGGCTATCCCGAATATTAAAAAGAATATTCTGCGCTATTTTAGCGAGACTTTAGATTATCGGTGTTTGGTCAAAATATTTATACCTCAATGGTTTAGCAGTTCTCAGTTACTCTTGATCTAGATGCTTTATTATATAATATCTTTTTCAGAAATCTAAAAACCAGTATACTCATACTCTATTAACCAGTTCGTGAGGAAGTCCCACAAAAACACGTTCATTACAAGCAGGACAATCATAAAGAGACGAAAAATTTCTTCACAATTTGCTGTTTAAAATTAAATTATATTACATGGCCGGGTTTAAATTAAATTTGTAGGAAGCGCACCGAAAGTAATGTCAGCAAAAAGAGATCCTCGTTACAGCCAATTTAATTTTCTAAAGTGACATTTTATTTTACACTTAAGAGAAATATGCGTTAGAATGGGTATGGGAAATGGTTTGGGTTAGAATGGTCCAAACCCCCCTTATGTATATGACAGACACCACAACACAAAGGCCCCAAGTTCCCGGCAATTCCAGTTGTCGCGACGGCCCAGGCGGTGGTCTGACCGGCGCTGGAGTTCGGGGTGCGAAGAATCTCCGGGAGAGGTCGATCAACCGTCAAACGACTCAGGCTTACGAGAAAACGGATACTGATATGCTAAATATTATAACATACAACGTACGCACACTCATGGAGGACGAAAAATTATTAGAACTGGAAAATTCACTCAAGAAAATAAAATGGGATATTGTCGGACTTTCTGAGGTCAGAAGAGTGGGAGAGCTAACAGAAGAACGAGATGACAAAATATTCTTTCATTTTGGAGAAATCAGCGGTCACTACGGAGTAGGTTTTATGGTGGCCAAAAAGTGGAAGAGTAATATTATTGAATTTATTGGATATTCAGATCGAATTGCAGTTTTGAAATTTCAGGTGACGGACAAATCGACTCTTACTGTGATACAAACATATGCGCCAACATCCAAGCACTCAGATGACGAAGTCGAAGAATTTTATGATCTTCTAAACAGAGCTTGTGATGAAAATCGTGGCACGTGGAATATTGTAATGGGTGATTTCAATGCAAAATTAGGCACCAGACAAAAATCTGATGACGAGAACATTCTCGGACCACATGGCTTGGGAAACCGAAATGAAAGAGGTACTCGTCTAATTCAGTTTGCGTTTGGGCAAAAAATGCAAGTCTCGAACACCTTCTTTTCTAAGAAACCACAACGTCGGTGGACTTGGGTGACACCAGGCGGCATCTATAAAAATGAGATTGACTTTGTCCTGTCATCTGACAAACATATCATTAAAGACGTAACACCTATCAATAGAATACAATTTAACTCTGATCATAGACCCTTAAGGACTAGAATCAGATTCAACACTAAACTCCATAGAGCCAAACTGTTTGCAAATAAAATTCCTAAAATTGATAAGTCTACACTCATAAATCACAGCGACGAGTTTAATTTAGAACTCAAAAACTCTTTTGACGCTTTACAAGTTCAAAGCATAGATACCGGTCTGGAAATAGAATACAGCAATATAATAACCTGCATCAAAAAGGCAAGCAAAAATATTAACACCACTAAAAATAGAATTAATAAGTTATCCAAAGATTCACTTGATCTAATTAAAAAACGGGAAGATATTCAATTTGGTACTCCGGAATACAGAGAAATAGACAGAAATGTTAAACGCAGTATTAGAAGTGACATAAGAAAACTACAAACGCATTTAGTGGAAGTTGCTTTAACAAAAAACAGGTCCCTTAGGGTAGCTAAAAACGGGATTACAACTGGTAAAGCTTGGATAAACAGCTTGAA
Organism: Scrobipalpa costella; assembly: GCA_949820665.1. Lineage (NCBI taxonomy): Eukaryota > Metazoa > Arthropoda > Insecta > Lepidoptera > Gelechiidae > Scrobipalpa > Scrobipalpa costella. The sequence goes on along the minus strand of OX463304.1, from coordinate 6,625,603 downwards.
AGACGAAAATGGTCAAGTGTTTCGCACCAGAGGTAAAATAACAGAAATATGCACCGATTTTTATACACAGCTTTACTCAGACACAACTCTAAATGAAAGTAATATTGCAGAATATAATTGTAGCGACGCTGTCCCCCCTATAACTGAACTAGAAGTACATAGAGCCCTTAAGGGCCTGAAGTTTAATAAAAGCCCTGGAGACGATGGTGTCACAGCAGAAGCACTTAAGATAGGAGAGCCTGTATTATTGCCACATCTGCTAAGATTCTTTAACTCTCTACTGACGACTACTAGCTTCCCGGCAAGCTTTTGCCAGTCTAGCATCGTGCTTCTCCACAAAAAGGGAGATAAACAAGATATCGGCAATTACAGGCCAATAAGTCTTGTCTCACATATCTACAAGACATTCATAAAAATAATTCAGTATCGCATTGAAGGTAAATTAGACAGGAACCAACCTCCAGAACAAGCTGGCTTTCGTCCTAGTTTCTCGACTACCGATCACCTTCATGCATTAAATCAAGTAATTGAAAAGACCAGTGAACACAAAATTCCCTTATATTTGGCATTCGTAGATTACAGTAAGGCGTTTGACAGTCTCTACCACGCTTCCATGTTTGCAGCACTAGAGTCACAGGGCATAGAACCTTCTTACATCCAACTTATTAAAAATATATATTCTAAAAGCACAGCCAGCATAAGGCTACAGACACAGGGACCACTGTTTAACATCAACCGGGGCGTAAAACAGGGTGACCCGCTCTCTCCCAAGTTATTTACGAGTACCCTCGAAGAGGTTTTTAAAACTCTTGCAACACCTTGGGAAAAGTTAGGCATAGATGTCGGCGAAAAGAGGCTCACAAATCTCCGTTTCGCCGACGATATCGTACTATTTGCTCCTACAGCCCAAGAATTACAAAGAATGCTTGAAGATCTTAGCATGGCAAGTCGCGAAGTTGGACTTGAAATGAATCGGTCCAAAACCAAGCTTATGACCAACAGCACGAAACATAAGGTACAGGTAGACGGACAGGACATACACTATGTCGACGAGTATATGTATCTTGGCCAGTTAGTCTCCTTCCAAAGCCGACAAGACAAAGAAGTCGAACGCAGAGTCGAAAACGCTTGGAAAAGCTACTGGTCAATGAAGGACCTTATGAAAGGAGATCTTCCTCTTACGCTAAAGCGTAAACTTGTCGACATGTGTATCCTGCCCGTCCTAACTTATGGTGCACAAAGTTGGTCATTGACCGATTTACAAAAGTCCAAACTGGCGGTCTGCCAAAGGGCCATGGAGCGCAGCATATTAGGTGTGAAAAGGATTGATCGAATCCGGAACACCACCCTGCGCTCAAAAACCCGTATCAAGGATGTAGGAGAAAAGGCTGCCAAGCTTAAATGGGATTGGGCGGGCCACGTCTGTCGCATGCATCCAGACAGATGGGCCAAGATCGCTACTGACTGGGTGCCCAAAGATAGCCGTCGAGGCAGAGGTAGGCCCCGAAAGAGGTGGCGTGATGAGATAGATGCCTTCGAAAACGACTGGATGCAAATTGCACAAGACCGTAAAAAGTGGAAACAAAAAGGGGAGGCCTTTGCCCAGCAGTGGGACAGAACAGGCTAGCTAAAAAAAAAAAAAAAAAAAAGAGAAATATGCTGTTTTAGTGAGCCAAGTAATGCTTCAGCTCATGCGTGTGTTTTAAAAATAAGAGACCAGAAAAGTTTATGAGACCTGAGAGAATACGGCGACTTTTTCGCTGTGCGCATAGCAATGAGAGACATTAGTATTATTAGCAGGTATTATGGTACTCGTATATATAATACATGCAGCCTTCTTGTGTATTTAGACTCTTTGCTTCTTTATATTAAAATGCTAAATAAATTTTAAGTTTGTTAAAAGAAAATTGACAAGACGCCAAATTAGCTTCAGAAAGTGTCTACCAGAATGAGGCCAGTCGTGGGCCAGTCCGATCTCCATTGGATAAATCAAAATGGCCGAGGAATAAAGAAAGATCGCATCAAAATGGCTTCTCGATCACCCGTTCCCCCCATTTTTTCCCGCCATCTATTCACAATATGGCGGTAATGGCAGACATCCCTCTACATCGCACCTCGATCAGCTGTATTGTGTGGGATCTTTTTGTACATCAAACATTGCATAAAAGTTCTGAGTTGAATTTAGTTTGGCTATTGTGGTCGAAGAATACGAGTATTATAAGATGCCCTTTTCCTCCGACCATCGAACCATCCTAATCTTCAGTAATTTTGATGGTCTATTTTACCCGCTTTCTTCTTTTTACATTTCATAGTATGTTCGTTAGGTAAACATATTCAGTTTCATGGTTTTTCATGGTATTTCAGTTCATAGTCAAAAGATCAGCAATTTTTAATAGATATAAGGTACCTTCTATACACAAATAAGCTCGCAGGTAAGAGTTAACTATTATTTGGGTAGTTTTTCTAGAAGTTAATGATTTGACGGAATTTATTATCACTTTTACATAAAAACTATTTTATTTTTACAAATATAATTAAGTGACCCACATCCTATAAGCTATACATTATTCACATTTAATAACTGTCTTCGTGGTCTGCTTGCGATCCGGAGGACCTGGGTTCGATTCCCAGGGGGGAAACACAAAGTTTATAGTTGTCAATGTATCACTTTGTGAGGTTTTTCCCAGTTTGGTTAGGACATTGCAGGCTGAATCACCTGATTGTCGGAAAAGAAAAATGTTTTCGTAAGTACTTCGGAGGGCACGTTAAGCCGTCGGTCCCGGTTGCTGTCTTTGATAGTGGTCGTTACTTAAACCATGTCAAAGGCCTGATAGTTGTGCTACTAGGCGGTTCAAAAACTCTGATACCAGGGTTCATCAGGTCCATAGACTCGATACCCACTCGACAGAAGAAGAAGAATCCGCTACGATTGCTGCAGTACATCATCATCTCCCTAGCCTTTTACCATATTTCACTGGTCAGCTACCTAACCTAGGGCATCGAACGAGTATACTGGTTTTAACACTGAACGACTGCCATGTTACCTCCACAACCCAGAAGGGAAACCAGACCCAATCCTAGATAAGGCTTTTGCAAGGTTATTGGCTAACCCAGAGCTGTCAAAGCTTAGCAATGGCCTCTGTCATGGCTTAATGACTAATATCTACGATATTAACCAGGACCAACCACTTAACCTGCCTTCTGAAGCACGGAAACGTTCGAGTTCTTATACCACTACCGGTCACCCATCCATGGTCTGGCTAATAAATGACTCGTTATAAATCTTAACTGCTTTTGCGAACTGCATGCACATTTCTCCCATGCTGGACTGGGAGCGAGAGAAAAACATAGAATGTGCCAGCTGCATTTCCTCCCGGGCATGCTGTAAAAATCAGCTAAGGGATCCAAGGGTTTCAGTATATTGCAATGTAGGCGATGGGCTGACAACCTGTCACTACAGCAATTTACCTACAAGTCTATCTTAAATAACCCTCCAAACTTTGTTAGGCGTGGCGACACGAACTTTGTTTAGGTCGTTAACGCTCTGCCTACCCCCTTAGGGATAAAGGCGTAATTATATGTATATGTGTGTATGCACATTTTGATCGCGTTATAAGGTTGCAGCTGAACAGGGAAGTGCGTCAAAGCGAAAGCGTAAACGGCGCTAGCGCATAGCGACATGATTTTGAACGGATTGCGCCACAAGGTTCACTTAGGCCCGTAATTATAAACAACACTTAAGACTGGCAGCTAGTTTGAGTCAGGGTCAGAAATGTCATTTCAGTACAAAAGGACCTGGCTCATCTATACTTAATATTAATCTAAATTTTGAGGGCTTTAAATGGTAACAGTAGTAAGTGCGTGCATATATTTGTTTAGTCGTGCCAGAGCGATTGCCAAGCTACTAACGCTAGTATAATCTACATAAGAACATGGTTCAGGCAAAATGTGCGTGAGTTCCAGAAATCATACAATTAAGATGAGATTAAGAGCAAGCAAGAAGCATGGATATTTTTAATTATTTCTCAACTCTTCTTCCTCTCTTGATATCCAAAATATATCTTGATGTTGGAGAAAATTGGATTTGAAATTCTTTTATCTATATTATTTCCAACTCAGTTTTAGAATAAAGGTAAACGAAATTTCATGTCGTTTAATCGAAGATCTTGTTTCTAAAATATGTTTTAGGTATTAGCTAGAAAACATAATAATATCATTACTATATAGTAGTTTTAGTAATTTAAATAATTTGCTGACACATATCATTTATTTTTGAAATGAGTTTTTGAATAAAAAGACATGAAACTTTGTTTACCTTTAATCTAAAACTGAATTGGAAATAGTATAGCGACTTAATTGGTAGGCAGTGTTCACAATGAATTCTACTTGTAGTTACGTATATTGTCTACAGAAATACTGCACAATTTTCACTTGGAATAGCTGCATTGGTATATTTGCCAACTAGTGGTACCTAGACAAATAACAATTATCCGCCTACAGTACAATATGGTGTGGATTCTGGAAAACACATTCAATAAACTCCCGACACTTTGTTATTCATTTATTTATACCAATCAAAAATACTTCGAAACTAAGCATACGATCCGCTTTATGTTATGATTAGCAAGCAAAATTACTACTTCAAACCAAAATCACCGAATTACTATAAACGCATGACACCGTAGCCAAAATTAGAAATAGAGAAGAATCAAAGATGATGATGGGAACAGATGGCGCTGCTATCCGTGATAGTTTACCTCTACAGTTATTTACCGCTTAAAAATACCTAAGTTCCCCAATTAGACGATTTAAAGTGATACATCAGTTCATTATTGAATGAGTGCCCAGGATAATTGTTATCTGTTAAATAAAACGAAAACTCAGTGAAATACAGTGCTTTAAATTTATTTTTTACTTCAACGTTAGAAGTGTTTACAATATCAACTTAAACCTATATTAATTTATTACAACTGGCCCTAACTTACATTAATACATATGTGACTCTTAAAAACAAGCAGTGCTAGTGACAATATAATTTTGTATGTTAAAAACATCAGTGCTATATGTAGTTATAATTTGCATAAAAGGTATAACACAAATCAGCTGCGAAGTCAGCTGACCAACTTAATTGATACCCACACGATACATACCTCTGCAGCGCAAAAAGTAAACAAAACTCGTAACAGACTTGTAATTTAGCACCGACCACCAGAAGCCTGATTGGTAAAGCGGTCTCGGTGTGAGTCTTTGACGCACGGAGCACGAGTTCGTGCCCGACTGGAGTACTATTACTTTTTTTTTTTTTTTTTTTTTGTATGTATTATAATTCCACAAAGCGAAATATAAAGAAATAGTTGGAGATGAATTTTAAATGTATTCATTGCGCCGAAACTATAAGGCCCGAAGCTTTGCTCGCCTGCTGCACTTGTAAACGACCATTTCACTTTGGCTGCGTTAGCATCGATCCCGCGGAGTTTAAGCAGCATGAGCAGGAGCTAATCCAATCGTGGAAATGTATGGAATGTTTAAACATTAACCAAAATCGGCGTCCTCAGAGGAGGAATAATGATGATACGCCTGTGAGAATGGTTTCTGTACCCAAACAAATTCCTTCAGAGCAATCTTTTGATATGTCATGTGACGACGTTGGTATTAATGCAAGTGTCTTAGACGTCAGTTACTACGGGCCCCATCGAACAACGCAGCCTGTTGCTGCAGGTGTAACACTTGAGCAGATATCACAGCTTCTGGATTTGAAATTGGCGAACGTTAACAAGGCAATATCAGACCTTAAAACTGAATTCTCTGTTGTCATAAAGAAAATCAAAGACGATTTTACCCATACTACAGATTTCTTAAATGGGAGAATTGATGATGTTTCTAACGATGTCACTGCACTGAAACTTCAATTAAAAACTCTTGAAGGCGAAAACGCTAAGCTTAAACTAGATCAGTCTACGCTTAAGCACCATCACGAGCAAGTAGACTCTTCTTCTCTCTTGAACACCATTAATCAGCTCCAATCTGATCTAAATGACAGAGATCAGGCTGCCTTAAGCAACGACGTCGATATTAGTGGTATCCCAGAATACGCAGGCGAGTCGGTCTGCCACATCGTTGTAACTGTCGCTGCTAAAGTGGGACTACCACTCGATGAGAAGGACATTGTAAGTGCTGAGCGTGTGGGTCCTTTAAAGCGCAAAGACGCGAATGGTGCCACCGGTTCTGATGGAGAGACCCAGCGTCCGCGTAACATCGTCGTGCGGCTGGCGCGACGTGCAATTTGTGAAGAGTTGCTGAAGCAGGCTCGTACAAGACGTGGTACTACTACAGCTGACATTGGTCTTCCAGCACATGAGCCCCGTCGCATTTTCATTAATGAGCGGCTCGAAAAACTAAATAGACAACTATTCGCCAAGGCCCGTATGGCTGGCCAAGCTCAGGAATGGAAGTATATCTGGACTAAGCGAGGCCGTGTGTATGCCAGAAAAAACCAAAATGCAGATGTGCACGCATTGCGCACCTTAAGTGACTTTCAGCGGGTTTTTAACGTGTCTGGATCTCCGGAAAAATAGAGATTGGACTTTGTTTGGCTTTTTTGATATTTTGTTTTATTGTCTATTCTGTGGCTATAAACGTATAAAATTGTTAGCAAGTATTTCAATTGCTCACATGTACCTTCATAATTGTAAAAAAATCTACTGCATAATTTTATTGTTTTATTATTTTAACTATAATTTTAAAGTAATTTGTTGTTCTTTTGTATTATTTGCCGTTTCCTCCTTTTTAATAGCTACTGTCGTTACTCGACTTATAATTTGGTTATGTGTGGTGCTAGTTCTTGCGGGATTTTCATTTTTCAGTACTTATTGCACTTCATCACTTTTAAATAAACTAAAATGATAAAAAGTAAACTATTTAAAATTGGTATCTATAATCCGGGTTCACTGTCAGCGAAATATGATGAATTTCATCTCGCATTACTACGCCATTCACCTGATATAATTGCCATAAACGAGACCTGGTTGCATGATGGAGAGGAGGGCCGAGCACCAACTGTACCGGGATACCGATTACGTCACATCCCACGTTGTGCTGCCACCAGTGGTCGTAAACGTGGTGGCGGTGTGGGTTTTTATGTCAAACGCGGTATTACAGCGCGAAATTGCCCTTGCCCCTCCTCCCCAATAGAACAGATGTGGATTTCAGTTACAATAAACACAAATCGCCTTATAATCGGTACTGCGTATAGGCCACCATGGCAAAACACAGATCGCTTTTTTGACTCTTTAACTGAATCTATTACTTCATTTTCAAATTATGATTTCATCATCCTGATGGGTGATTTTAATATTAATGTTCTTGACCCAGCTGAAGCTATAAAACTAACAAATTTTCTTCAGTACAGTAACCTTACAAATTATGTCAATGAGCCAACTCATTTTACTTCTCATAGCGCGAGGGCAATTGATCTAGTTTGTACTGATGCTGAGGTTACAGACACTACAGTATACCGTACTGTTGGGCTTGGTGGACATGCAATGATTATTACTGAGCTAAAAATTAAAAAGAGTAAAATCCCTATGAAACGTATCTCGTATAGACCTTTTAAAGATGTTGACATGGACGCATTTAACAGAGATCTCGATAATATAGATTGGAGTCAAATATTAAATTACTCATGTATTGACGATATGGTCTCTGCCTTCTGTGAAAATATGTATGAACTCTTTGATCGACATGCACAAGTTCGCACTATCATAATCCGAGATCAACAAACACCGTGGTTTACTAGTAACGTACGCCATATTATAAAACTTAGAGATGAAGCTCACACTAAATACCGTAAATCGGAACAACCAGCGGACAAAGAATATTACAAGTCCCTTAAGAGTATGGCCATAACTTGTATCAATACTGAGCGCACAGCATATTTTGATAAATACATTAACTCAAATATCAATAATCCGAAAAAACTTTGGAAAAATCTTCATGGTACAGTACTGCCGCCCTCGGCCAAAAAACACCAAGAACTACCTGCCCACTTCAATGATCCGAATGTTATAAATGACCATTTTCTCACACTACCTGGCGATAACAATGTTGACTTGTCTGATATTTCACACTTTGAGAGTAATAAGCACGGATGTGGATCATTTAAGATTGAACCTGTATCTGAGCTCAAGGTTGGCAGAACAATCCTCTCCGTTACCTCAAATGCACAAGGAGTCGATAAGGTTAATTTTGATATGATTATAATGACTCTTCCTAAAACGCTTCCTGTTATTACCTCGATTATTAATGAATCTATCACTGCGTCCACATTCCCCACTCTCTGGAAGACCGCTCTTGTTCGCCCCATTCCAAAGATCGCTAATCCAGTTCTTCTGAAAGATCTACGTCCTATTAGCATTTTGCCTTATCTTTCTAAGATCATAGAGAAAATAGTTCATGAGCAAATGTCAAAATACTGTGAAATACATAACATTCTTCCCGTATTACAATCCGGATTTCGTAAAGCCCACAGCACAACAACTGCTCTTCTTGATGTTGTTGATAACATTCTTACCTCGCGTGACTCTGGGGAAGCTACAATTCTTACCTTGCTTGACTATTCCCGCGCTTTTGACTGCATCAACATCCCGCTAATGCTTTCAAAACTCTCCTACTATGGCTTCGAGGCATCGACTGTTCAATGGTTTAGTAGTTATCTTCGTGATCGCTCTCAGCAGGTGGTGATGTGTGGTCCTGATGGTACAAATATTTATTCTCGCACTTGTCCAGTGATAAGAGGAGTGCCACAGGGTTCTATTTTGGGTCCTCTCTTATTCGTCATTTACACGGCTGATGTCACAACCCATATACATAACTGTAAATATCATATCTATGCCGACGATATTCAGATATACCTGAATGTTGATCGTAAGACCGTTGATGAAGCAACTCGCTCTATTAATTGTGATCTTGACCGGATATCTGAGTGGTCAGCAAGGAATTGTTTGGAGCTTAATGCAAATAAAACGAAGTTCATGGTTCTTGGCACGAAGGATCAAGTTCAAAATGTTTTAGACTGTGACCCTAGGATTGTCGTGAGAGGTGTAAGTGTCGAGCGTGTGGAGGAAACTCGAAACCTTGGCTTAATCATGGATAGAGAACTGCGTTTCGAAAAGCATGTTCTCGAAGTAATGAAGAACTGTTTTTATAAACTTAAAATACTTTACCGCATTCGTAATTTTATTACCGTTGACCTGCGAATTAGACTGTGTGACACCCTTGTCTTGTCCAAGCTCAATTACTGTTTGGCGGTTTTTGGACCATGCCTGCTCGCAAGATCGCAACGTGTTCTCCAAAGGGTTCAAAATGCATGCGCACGTTTCTGTTTTCCTGTACCGCCACGAGCTCACATCACTCCATTTCTGAACAAATCAAGAATCCTGAAAATGAAGCAAAGGCAAAACTTTTATATTGCTAGCTTAATGTTCGATATTGTTAAAACTCATAATCCGATATATTTGTATAATAAACTTACCTGGCGACACTTAACGAACCGCAACCCCGCAAGAACCTGCACTGCACCACTTGCAACTCGCAAACATAAAACGGCTGCTTTCCGTGGTAGTTTTACGCATGCTTTTAGTAAATGTTGGAATGATATTCCACCTCCAATACGGAACATATCCAGTAAATACACGTTTAAAGTTCATTTTAAGGCGTACTTACTGGAAAATCAACAACTTGCGTAAAACTACCTCCACAATTTTTATTATTTTATTTTTTTATTTTTTCTTCTAATATTTATTTTATGATCTTGCACGTTTTTTTATGTTTGTCTTTTTGTTAATATTTTAAATTTTACCTTTTGAAAAATATCTATTACCTGTTGTAATTACTAATTTGTTAAAAAACTGTACATATTCTACCAATATATAAAGCACGCCATCTGTAAACTGGTGTTGGCTGAAAAACAGCGTTGCAATGAGCTTTATGGTTTATTGCAACATTATGCTGAGCCAAAACCATTTCTTAGATAGTAAGTAACTGTTAAGTTTTGTATTGTTTTTATGTAATTAATTATGGTTTGTTTTTATTATTATTTCATTGTTTTGTCTGCCTGTTTTCTTTGTTTGTATTTTGTTTGCTTATTTTCTAAGAATAAATATATTTCTATTCTATTCTATTCTATTTAAAAAGATGCCTAATATTACGCGTTTTCAGACGATTTTGGGCAATTTAAGTGGCTAACGTGAAATATCACATGACTATCTATTTCCTTTCTATAAAAAAGTGACACGACTAAGGCTCGTAATTATAAATCAATTTCAAGATTGAGAGCAATATTAAGTATGGATTTGACAGGCCATTTTGTACTGGAATGCCATTTCTGATACGAACTCAAACTGGCTGTCAATCTTGAGATCGCTTTATAAATACGGGCCTAAGCTTAGTTCGGATTAAGTTTATAAACGTGTTAGCTAGAATCTTCGCCAACATGTTAAAAGCTCCCGATCACGTACGTGATTTTCTATTGACCTCTTTCTTTCCTACGAGATCAAGCTATGTCGTTATTTCCTTCTTCTTCTTCTGTCGAGTGGGTATCGAGTCTATGGACCTGGAATGAATGAAATGGACCTAGTGTCTAGTTTAGAAATCAGGTACTTATTAAAGCAGTAAATTCATAAAATAAAAGGTGGGTAGGACAGAAAAGTTATAATTATAAGGTTCATAAAAAGTCAATAAAGAACTCGTAAAACTTGCTCAATTAAATGAAATGAAATGATGCTCTTGAAATGAAATTATAAACACCAAGTGAAACTTTTAATTACACTGAAATCGTAAAGAGCGCTAAAGTTTTTAAGTAACGAATACGTGCCATTTTGAAGCTATATAATTCAACAAATGAGAAGATAGGAATGCCGAAAAAGTAAGGACGAATTATTAAAAGACACGAAAAACTGTGAATGAGGGTCATCTTTACCTGTGTCAGTAAAGATGAATGGAAGAAACAGACATGCAGCTACCACCGACTCCAAACTTGGGATAAAGGGTCGCAGTAGGTACCTAGACATAATTTGGCATACGGTGTAAGCGACAGCGTCCATCAAACTGTTAGGGGTTGCTCAGTCAACGGAACTTAACAACTATCAGCAGGATATTTTATCAGGAAGTGAAAAAAGAAATGTTTTTCTATACAAATTGTCTGATCGAGGTGGTCATTTTGAAGTTCAATTTTGTTGTTCATCTCCTGTACGAATTTCATGGTGATAGTTGTTCAGTGTCGTTGACTGAACAACCCCTTTTAGTTTGCGGGACGCTGTGCCTTGCGCCCGGTATACTCAATTTTCATACACATAAACCCGCGTTTGTATACCTTACGAGGCAGGCAGAAATTTAACGGATTACTACTTAAAATTGTTTTTGCCAAATAATATCTGATAACATGCGTGTTGCTATGGTGGCAGCTCATCGCTTTCTCGTCATATATTTTTCAAGCAAAAGTTTGTTATAGTGAAACATATATCTAAACTTTCAAATTCAGTGTAGGAAGTTTCCAGCCGAAGTGTAGAATAGTAATGAAATAGGCGGCACACCGGCTCGCAACTTAGTTTGCGCATTGCAGGCGGACAGAATGATTTACAATGAGAACTACTGCAATTACCACGTTTAGATAAAATCACGCCTCTATCCCGCACGGGGCAGGCAGAGCAGCAACGGCTTTAAGGAGTTAAATGTTAAAGCCAATTGGCTTAGTGATGATGGTTGGGAAAAGGGTAGCTACCCGCCTGGTTGGGTGTTGTGTCCAGGGGACCGAAGTCCAACCGGACAAGTTTGGAACTTTTATATCTGCAGATCGCTGAGAAAACTTGATACCGCGTTTCAGAACTTGTGTTTGTTGATGTGGAGCCATCTGTTGGCTACAGGCCTATGCGCATTGCAGGCGAATAGAATGATTTACAAGTAGAACCACTGCCATTACCACGTTTAGATCAAATCACGCCCCTATCCCGCACGTGGTAGGCAGAGCAGCAACGGCCTATGCGCATTGCAGGCGAACAGAATGATTTTCAATTAGAACCACCGCCATTACCAAGTTTAGATCAAATCACGCCTCTATCCCGCACGGGGCAGGCAGAGCAGGAACGGCTTATGCGCATTGCAGGCGAACAGAATGATTTACAATGAGAACCAATGCCATTAATTACCACCTACAATTGGATCGTTTGTAGATCAAATAACGCCTACATCTCCCGTTCGGTAGGCAGAACGCTATCTGGCTAATAAACGACAACTATCTGTCACATAAAATTACATAGGTTCACGTACTTAAAAGTCCTAGTGAAATAAAACAAGTACTCTTTTTTCAGTCGTAGAAATAAATACAACTTATTCACTTTTTTTATCAAACAGACCGATAGAGATGATCGGTTGACCCGTTGACTGTCAATGAGTTCAATTCTAAGGCATGTATTTGTAATCGGCACTTAAGACTGACACCGAGTTTAAATCCTTATCAGAAATGTCATTTCAGTGCATTTTGAATACTGCTTTTCAATCTTGAGATCGCTTTATAAATACGGGCCTAAACATCACTTCCATCATGTTCAATTTAAGGTAACCCTGCTACGACCCTGCCTAGTATATGAAAAGATTAAAAGATTTATTCTTAATGATTTTACGATTATTAATACTTATCTTATCTTAACTTATATAGCCATTATGTGTCCTTATTAATACTGATACAAAAAAATACGCATCATGATCACATTAAAGCTGGCAATTATTCCACCGACAAGAGCAAGCTCTTTAATTTATGATGATGAATCACATATAGAAATAGTATCAAACTTTGCCAAAGTAATCAAAAAAATAAGAACTGACACCGACATGCTAGAACTAACTGAAATGTCACTAGCGAATTCGAGTATTGATTCCCACACCGTTTATTTCACATTTAAAAGCAACCATTTACATTTCTCGAAGCCAACAAAAAAGCAAGGAGAAAATAGCTTTAAGTTTTTTCTACCCTCGGCAAAAACGGGGGTCGTTTTGACACAACTCCACGAGGACAAGGGTCTGGTAATCATGATTGGTGTTCGTTTTACGGTCACTACAAATTCCAGTTAGGCTGACCTTTCCGAATATTGCGTCCAGCCTGAGAAACGAGCTAAGTAAAGTGTAGTGTGATGGGCAGTGTGAATTGTTTTGGCCTATTTGTTCTGACTTCTGAGTGGCCTAATTATTTGTTATGTTAAATCTTATTGAGTCTTATATGAAAAAGGAGACTGGTAAATAGATTAAATATACGTAGATACGGTCTTCTTCTTCTATCGTGTGGGTAACGAGTCAATCGACCCGATGAGCCCTGGTGTCACAGTTTTCAAACCGCCTAGTAGCACAGCTAATAGGCCTCTGACATGGTTTGAGTAACGACCACTATCAAAGACAGCGACCGGGACCGACGGCTTAACGTGCCCTCCGAAGCACGGAATCTTTTTATTTTCGGACAATCAGGTGATTCAGCCTGCAATGTCCTAACCAAACTGAGAAAAACGTGATAAATTGACAAATATCAACTTTGTGTTTCCCCCTTGGGAATCGAACCCAGGACCTCCGGATCGTAAGCCCATGGCTCTAACCACTAGACCACGGAGGCAGTTAGTAGATACGGTGGCAAGCGCCTACGTAATTGGTTCAGTAGAGTCGTCAGGGATCACAGAAAACCTTAGTGTAGCAACACACAGGCGTCACTTACTGCGCGCAAAGTTGCGCTCAACACGCTGTCAATGCTTTCTGTATTGCCTACAACACACCTGCGCCTGCGTCACTTTACGCACTATAGGGATGAGGGATGCTCCAATGTAGTGTTCCTTGCTACGCGCGCATTGTGCGTAAGGTGACACATGTGTGTTGTAGGCAGTGCAAGAAGCACTGACAGCGTGTTAAGCAGAATTTTGCGCGCGTCTGTTGAAAGGGCTCTTGATGCTCGTCTATCCCGTAACGAATAAAGGAATGAACTTATGGCCAAGGTTGAAGAACGAGCTACATATGGTGTAGTCGTTCTAGTTTGATCTGTGAATGTGAATTGTTTCGGCCTATTTGTTCTGAGTGACCTTAATGTTGTTAGTGCGAAGGTAGGGAGAGATCTGCATTATTTATTTTAGGAAAAAGAAAGACTGGAAAAGTATAGGTTACTGGTACGGGAAGAAAAAATTACTTGCATAAAAATGCGAACATAATAAGTAATTGCTAGATGTGATATAAATGCAGACTACGAAGTAACAGATTACGACCGAGGTATGTGTTGTATAAAAGCATATATTTTACTTTTATTCTATCATATTTTCGTTACTTTTTTTGCCCATTTTTTATTTCATATCTCAACAAGGCCGGTGTTATCCATACTAACATGGGTAAATCTGTGAAAGCTCTGAATTATAAGACTTTACTATTTAAGGTTATACGAAATTCAGTTATTTCGCTTTCATTCAGCTTTTGTAGAAAGGTTTATAAGCTCAATATAAACTTGGGTTTTTTGAGTTATGCATAAAAAGATGGTCTTCTTATGAAACCAATTTCTTTCAAAACTATAGAGGCAGGCTGTTTGGAAGAGTTTAGCGGAAACTGGAATTATGCATTAAGTATGTTATGTAGAGCCATCGAACTAGATATTTGACATCTCTCAGCACCATAATAAAAATATATCATCCTATAACTTGATCTTTCAATCATTTCATCATCTCCCCAGCCTTATCTCGTATTTCGCGTTGTCGGCTATCTAATCTAGGTGATTGAACGAGGGTACTGATTTTTACACAGAGCGACTGCGATCTGACCTCCGCAACCCAGAATGGAAACCAGACCCAATCCTAGATTAGGTCAGCCTTTTCAAGCCGCCAATGCTTAGGCAGTGGCCTCTGATTTGGCTTAGCGACTAATATGTACGGTATTGAAAGAAATTAACCAGGACCAACGGCTTAACGTGCCTTCCGAAGCATGGAAAAAGTACCGATTAAACGTACATATGAAATTCGAAAACCGAAAAACACATTGGTACGTGGTGGTATAACTTGAGCTTTACATATGTATCTATTTTTTTTTAATTTATCTTTCAAATGTGATCCATTATAATATTATGATGGCTTTTTAAGATATTCCTGAAACTAAGTATTTTGCCTGCAGTTCATCTACGACTACGCACTTATAGGTAAGTATTTATCAACTGTCTGGATTATAAATAAAATTGACTTTTTCTTGGCCAGTGGATTCTCCAGTCGAAAAAGCCGATGAAACACTGGTGTCAGAGTTTTCACACCGCCTAGTAGGACAGCTATTTAGACCTCTGAGATGGTTTGAGTAACGACCACTATCAAAGACAGCGACCGGGACCGACGGCTTAACGTGCCCTACGAAGTACGGAATCCTTTTTCTTTTCGAACAATCAGGTGATTCAGCCTGCAATGTCCTAACCAAACTGGGGAAAACCAAAAAATATCTACTTTGTGTTCCCTCCCTGGGAATCGAAACCAGGACTTCCGGATCGTAAGCCCATGGCTCTGACCACTAGACCATGGAGGCAGATAAAATTGACTGTAAAAACTAAACATGTAAGTACAGGGCAATATTGCGTTTCTACCGAGGGGCACGACCATACCCTGGAACAGGGCGATCGGGCCTTAGTCACCCACGTGGGCCCAGTTCGAATTGGTCGACTTCAGACACAACCTTTGAATTTCTTTTAAAGTGTGTGAAGGTTTGCTCACGATGTTTTTCTTCACCGTAAAAGCGCCGAATAACGTACATATGAAATTCAGAAACCGAAAAACACTTGGTACGTGGTGGAATTCAAACCATGACCTGCACAGGAGGTAACAGCCATATCTACTACACCATCGGGCTTTCTTTTCAGGGATACAATAAATAAATATAATATACGTATATTTTAAAAGAACAGCGATACGTAATCGCATCACTCGTATGAATTATGTGTAGACGAAAATCATTGCCACATGTTGACGTTGTATTTTATCCGAATGTCGAGAAAAATAAACATGAAATATCACAGAGGTACTCATAAAATGTAAAAGTTAATTTATTACGTGCACACACAATTTTCATTGCTGTACCTACCTATTCTGTGGTAGTTACATTAAAAGTGGAAAATAATAAGATCACGTCAGCCACTAGCAATAATTTTGTTGGCAGTTAAAGTGTTGATTTATTCTTTTTTTATTTCCACGCCGAATCAGTTGATATCCACACTAAAGTTAAGTTTATTGCTAACCGAGATATAAAGGGGTCTCGCACACGTGACACAACACATCGAATGGCCTGATCTTCACTCGTGTGCTTCCAATGTGCGTTTTCTTTTGGTTCATACAAAATACTAAGCATAGTTCGCCTGATCACGCGGGCATCTACCGGGAACTGTACCCCACTAGAGAGGCATTGTATTTTAGAAGGACAACAAATTACATTGCTTTCCTCACATTGTTGTCTCAGGTGCAAGTAATTTCACTTGTTCCCACGCTGTTCAGTCAGATGAAACACAAAAGTGCGAACATTTCGGGTTGGCTGTAGAAAATGCAGAACTAAATACATACATACATACATATAATCACGCCTTTATCCCTAATGGGGTAGGCAGAGCGTAAACGACCAAAACAAAGGTCGTTCCGCCACGTCTAACAAAGTTTTGAGGGTTATTTAAGATATATTCGTAGGTATATTGCTGTAGTGACAGGTTGTCAGCCCATCGCCTAAATTGCAATACACTGAATCCCTCGGATCCCTTAGCTGGTTTTTACAGCATACCCGAGAGGAAATGCAGCTGGCACATTCTATGTTTTTCTCTCGCTCCCAGGCCAGCATGGAAGAACTAAATCGACAATGAGAAATAAAATGGCAGACAGAATAACGGTGGCAGAAAAATTTAGGCTAGTTTTGTTATATGAAAATGCCACTAAAACAGTCAAACAATCAACAATGATGAGTATAAAATCACAAAAGTGAGGTTTAGGCCCAATCGCAGCCGCCCCGTTTTTATGATACAGTAAAATTTAACGGTCTCTCCACACTGATCTTATAATACTGATTCGATTTGAATTAATGAAATTATCAGCTTCTGGAACTGAGTGGATCGTCGGGATGATGAACGAAGGATCAGTCCGGATTGTGACTGTATAACGGACTTGTTACTTGGTTAGCGTAGTCGACAACCTAATTTATTCCATGCTGGACTGGGAACGAAAGCAAATCATGGAATGTGCCAGCTGCATTTCCTGCCAGGCACGCTGTAAAAACCAGCTGAGGGATTCGTGGGTTTCAGTATATTGCAATTTAGGAGATGGGCTGACAACCTGTCACTACAGCAATATAACTACAAATATATCTTAAATAACCCTCAAAACTTTATCAAACGTGGCGGAATGACCTTTTGCTAAGGTCGTTTACGCTCTGCCTACCCCTTAGGAATAAAGGAGTGATTATATGTATGTTTGTAGTCGACAACGAACCCCTATAAGTAAAGACAGACACTACAAAGCAGGATTTGCGAAACCGAATGAAACTCCCCGCTTGCAATATATCCCAATGAGCAGAGCCCATAACGCACTGATTGGTACAGTTAAGTTAAGCTACTCGTACACCCGAAATGGGCACCATTTTGCTCCTGGATGGGCTTTATCTTTATACCCCACCATGCACGACTAATTAAAAGGAACCCCATATGAATTGGGCAATTCACATCTAGCTGAATTACACTACTATTTATACTAGCGAAAGAATAGAGCATATAAACGGGTAGTTATTGAGGATCAGTTTGGAATTGCAGGTTGGGTTCAAACTACGGATTCATGGGTTGAAGTACATACATACATATAATCACGCCTTTATCCCTAATGGGGTAGGCAGAGTGTAAAAGACCTTAACAAAGGCCGTTCCGCCACGTCTGACAAAGTCTTGAGGGCCATTCAAGAAAGATTTGTATATATATTGCTGTAGTGACAGGTTGTCAGCCCATCGCCTAAATTACAATATACTGAAACCCACAGATCCCTTAGCTGGTTTTTACAGCATGCTCAGCTATTTTCGGAGGGTGATGCGATGAAATATTAAAAACTACGTAGCTCTTACAGTTTCAGTTGCGGATTTAAGATAGAGATCTCCCGTGGGAATAAGAAATTTTCAGTCGCAAATATGTTTTGCCCCTGGCTGGATAATCTCCTAATAGCGACAGAATGTATCTAGTAGTAGAATTATATAAGTGAAAGTGTAGAGCATTTAAACGACAAAGTCCAATTTGGTAGTTTCAGCTCAAACCGCAAAGACCTCCATTCGCTGCATTCACTAGTTTTAATAACAAGTGGGTAAATAGATACGAATCCGACCAATGTGCAATTTTGTTTAATATTTCTAAGTATCCTGATACATTAATAGTTTTTTTTTAATTTGCAAGGAATCTACCAAAACTTTTCATGTTTCGACAAAAAAACACTGTTTTACCTTTTTTACTGTCACACCTGTCATATGTGTGATACTGTGTGACCGTGATCATTAATTTGTGCCAGCACTGCATAGTTTTCACGAAAAATCAAAAGAAACTGAGGCGAAGCTGTAGAACGAACTGCTAGTTCTGTTTCTCTGTTCTTTTACAATCCTACACGAGATATATTACGTTACTTACGGTCCTGCTAATGGACTCACAAATCCATCTAGAATGTGGAAACCACTAGCCAACAGGAGATCGATTTTTGGCACTCACTAGCTCAAAGTCACCGTTTTACAAGTCGTCGCTTCGCCATTCCCTATTGCATATTAGCTCAAGGAAAGAAACAGTGACGTCTGGGGCCTATTTAAAAATACTGACAATGGCTATTTGACAGTGACAATTCGGCGTACTTTGCGTAGTTGGTTTACCAACATGATATAAGGAATCTTACTAGCTGCGCAGTGTCCGTCGAATTGTTACTGTTAAATTGTCATTGTCAGCTTTATAAAACGGGCCCCAGTAGGTAATCGTCATCGTAATATTTTCCACACACGAAATGCGGTGAAAATTGAATCAGTGACTGCATAAAATCCCTTACACAGTAATAAAATTCAGCCCTCCGCCACTGAACCACGATATTTCACCGCAAGGAAGGTGCTGGCTAGATTTACGACCACGGACTTACTGTCAAACAGTACAATACTGGCTGTAAAATACACCTTAAACCGCAGAATACACAATAGAAGGTACATAATGCTAGTAAATAATAGCTAGCATTTAACTGCGAGCTTATTTGTGTATAGAAGGTACCTTATATCTATAGGGAATTGAAAAATGTCCTGTCCTAGCTTTTCAATATAAACCTACCCATGAAACTGAAAAATTTTACCCAACTAACATACAATGAAATGTAAAAAGAAGAAAACGTGTAAAATAGACGATCAAAAATACTGAAGATTGGGATGGTTCGATCGTCGGAGGAAAAGGTCATCTCATAATTCTTCGACCACAATAGCCAAACTAAATTCAACTCAGAACTTTTATGGAATGTTTAATATACGACAAAGATTCCACACAATACAGCTGATCGGGGTGCGATGTAGAGGGATGTCTGCCATTACCGCCATTGTGAATAGATGGCGGGAAAAAATGGCGGAAAACGGGTGATCGAGACGCCATTTTGATGCGATCTTTCTTTTTTTCTCGGCCATTTTGATTTATTCACTGGATATCGGACTGGCCCATGACTGGCCTCATTCTAGTACACACTTTCTAAAAAAAAATTGGCGCTTTGTCAATTTTCATTTAATAAACTTTAAATAACAATAAAGAAAGGAAAAACTTCTTTTTGCATTTTAACAAAAAGAAGCAAAGAAGACTCTTTGCTTCTCTCTTCTCTCAGCCTTCTTTTCGTATGTAATAAGAGTATTACATACGAAAAGAAGGCTGCATGTATTATATATATACGAGTACCATACCTGCTAAATAATACTAATGTCTCTCATTGCTATGCGCCCAGCGAAAAAGTCGCCGTATTCTCGAAGGTCTCATATACTTTTCTGGTCTTTTATTTTTAAAACACACGCATTAGCTGGCTCACTAAAACAGCATATTTCTCTCAAGTGTAAAATAAAATGTCACTTTAGAAGATTAAATTGCCTGTAACGAGGATCACTTTTTGCTGACATTACTTTCGGTGCGCTTGCTACAAATTTAATTTAAACCCGGCCATGTAATTTAAATTTAATTTTAAACAACAAATTGTGAAGACGTTTTACGTCTCTTTATGATTGTCCTGCTTGTAATGAATGTGTTTTTGTGGGACTTCCTCCTTCAACTTTGGTACACATTTCTCGCCATTTTTAATGTTCATTGCCTGCCAATTCTGAGATGTATTTTGCACTGAAGAGCATTCATCTGCGATAACATAGCGCCATTTACAGTGCTTTTCAAAAACAGAATGTTCCTACTTATTTGAAAAAAAAACAAAATGGCGCCATCGTCGAAAAAACATGCATTTAAAGCTCGAACTGCTAGGTAAATACTTTCATTAACTTTTAATTTGCATTAGGACTTTGACCTTAGAATTTCTAGTGAAGAGGCCACATTATTTAAATGTTTGAACAGCCTGTTAAATACATAAATTTAAACCTTGTAATTTTCATTAGGACTTCGACCCATAATATTATTAGGTTCTCGGCGATCTCCGCTAATTTGTCGTATATATGCTCTACACATCACTACATAGTATAAAACAAAGTCGCTTTCTCTGTCCCTATTTCCCTATGTATGCTTAGATCTTTAAAACTTCGAACGGATTTTGATGCGGTTTCTTTTAATGGATAGAATGATTCAAGAGGAAGGTTTATATGTATAATACATGCATGATATAGTAGAGAAACACTGATGATTTCCGTGTGAAGCCGGGGCGGGTCGGTAGTTCACTAATAAAATTCTACTACTAGATAAATTCTGTCACTATTAGAAGATTATCCAGCCAGGGGTTCAAAACTTATTTGCTGCAGAAAAATACCTTATCCCCACGGGAGATCTCTATCTTAAAAAAAAAAAAAAAACTTTTATTTCAGACCATTTGATCCATACATGATACAACAAAACAAAACAAAAATAGGTTTAGTGTTAAAGCCGCAGCTGAAACCGTAAGAGCTACGTAGTGTTTAATAGTTCATCGCATCACCCTCCGAAAATAAGGGTTCAGGTAGGTACTTAATGCTTTTGTTGCCAGTGTCATTTACATTCTGTTATTTTAATAAGGACTTCTATCCAGAATCCGTAGTTTGAACCCAACCTGCAATTTCAAACTGATCCTGAATAAGTACCCATTTATTTATAAGCTCTCTTCTTTCGCTAGTTTAAACGTAGTGTAATTTCGCTAGATGTGAATTGCCCAGTTCCTATGGGGTTCCTTTTAATTAGTCTTGCATAGACCGGGATAAAAATAAAGCCCATGCAGGAGCAAAATGGTGCCCATTTCGGGTGTACGAGTAGCTTAACTTAACTGTACCAATCAGTGCGTTATGGGCTGTGCTCATTGGGATATTGTAATGAACTTAGCTTCTGCTATTCAAAACTAAATCACTGTTTTAAAATACAAGTACAGTAGAGTCCGTTTATTATGACTCCGCCTATATTGACCAACCGGTTATTATGACGTAATTACACTACGAAATTTGGTTTTCATATAAAATTCTTTATAAAAAAGTCGGATATAATGACTTCCCTTACAGTGACATGTCGCTTATTATGACCCATTTTTAATAAATTATGTCCGGTTATAATGACCGACATGATTCTTTACACCTTCGGTAATGTTCGTTGATTCCCGACGACGTTCGGCACGTGGCTCGTTTTTGTTTTGAATCTCAGTGAGTAATTGACGCTTGAAGGTCACGCATTGCTTTTCGTTTGTTACTGTGAAAAAAATGTCGTCTCAACGACGTAAAGCATTTACAATTGAGGAGAAAGGTGCAATAATATGCAGATTAGAAAATGGAGAATCTAACTCATGTCTCGCAAAAGAATTTGGCGTGGGTCATTCGACAATCTCAATGATTTTTAAAAACAAGAACCGCATTAAGCAATCGTTCAATTCTAATGTTTTAAAACCGAAGAGGCTTCGAAAATCACGACAAGAAAATGTTGATCAAGCATTAATTCAGTGGTTTATAAACATGAGAAACAAAGGAATACCTGTCAGCGGCCCTATGCTACAGGAAAAGGCAAATGGTTTTGCCGCGCGTTTTGGTATTCTCGACTTCAATTGTTCTGCAAGCTGGATCAGTCGTTTTAAAGTTCGACATAACATTGTGGCGGGAAAAATTGTCGGTGAATCTTCGTCTGTTGATCAAAATTCAACAACAAACTGGTTGATATCTGTGTGGCCGAATTTACGAAGACAATTTTCCGATGATGAGATATTTAATGCTGATGAAACTGGACTTTTTTACAAATTAATGCCGGATAAAACTTTAAAATTTAAAGGTGAAAAATGTAGTGGAGGTAAGTTGTCGAAAGATAGAATAACTGTCATGGTAGCAGCGAATATGAGTGGCACAGAGAAGAAGAAATTGCTCATTATTGGAAAGTCACAAAAACCAAGATGTTTTAGAAGTGTCAAATCATTACCTGTCGATTATGCTAACAATCGTAAAGCTTGGATGACGTCAGAACTTTTTGAAAAATGGCTTCGTGATTGGGATCGTGATTTGGTAAAGAAGAAGAAAAAGATTCTATTGCTGGTTGATAATTGCCCGGCGCATCCAAATGTTACTGATTTAAAGTCTATAACACTTGCTTTCCTTCCGCCGAATACAACATCAGTACTACAGCCAATGGATCAGGGAATAATACGATCACTCAAAACGAATTTTAGGAAGAACCTTGTGCTCAAAATGATTAATTGTCTTGATGCTAATGAAAACAACTCTTCTACAAAAATAACGGTGCTAGATGCAATTCTGATGGTTAATGATGCCTGGAATAAAATGTCACAAAGTACCATTCATAACTGTTTCAAACATGCAGGATTCATTGAAAGCCACGACGGTTTACCTATTCAAATATCAGAACATGAATTCGATGAAGAAGATGACATTCCTTTATCTTTGTGGTCACGAAACCTAAATTCAGATTCTTTAGCAGCACCGGAAATGTGGGAAGAATATGTTGACATCGATAGCGCTCTCCTCACATTCGAAGAACCCACTGATGAAAATATCGTACAGAACATAAGTGCTAAGGAACAACTCGAAAGTGATGGGGAAGAGGAAGTCGAGGAAGCACCATTACCTACCGCAGAAGAGGCATTAAAAGCTGCAGAATTATTATCACGATTTGTTCACAGCAATATTGAAAATGATAATTTGACCATAGCCATGTCCTCTATACACAATAGTATTAGAGACTGTTTTTACAATAAAATGAAAAAACAAAAGCAGACAAAAATTACAGATTACTTACAGTAAAAAATACACTTGTATGTGTTATGATGTGCTGATTACGTGCAATTTTGATTTTGATTTAATATGTATGTATACATATTTAATTACTATGTTTCTGTATTAAAATACTTAAGTACATACATATTTACATAAAAAAGATTTTTCATTTCACAAAACGCTTTGTATGACGTCCGCTTATTATGACGTGTTTGTCAATTCCTTTCGATGTCATTATAAACGGACTCTACTGTATATATCTATCAGATTGGTAGGAAAATCACTATAAACTAGAAACTAATGCCAATCTAGTGTTGATTGAGTAGAGAACTAATATTGTAGCCAGATCGAACTGAAATTACTTCAATTTGAAGTAAATTATAGGTGTTATGCCAGATTGAAAAATATAATGATTATATTTTATGAGGTAAGTTAATTGTTTTATTGTGTGGTATTGGTTTATCTACACATACTATATACGATAAGCATTTTATAATTACTTAATAATAATAAAATGCCGAGTATTTGGATTGTGTGCAGATATTGTGAAGATAGGTTTCGACAACACAGAACCAGAAGGACACGCGGTGCCATCTGGAGGAGAATGGGAGAACTATCAAGAAAATGGTCTAGAATAGGGAAGATAAAACAGTCGGGGGGCTCGAGAAGGGGGGATTCTGCGGGAACTTGAGAGAGACCAGGGGGACGAGAGAGGGAGAAGGACGCGGTGGAAGAAAATAGCGGCTGGGACCGAGCAGGGAGAAGTTTAGTTGGCCTGGAGCCTGGAGTTTTAGTTTGAGTGGAAGTTTAGTTTTACTTGAAGTTTAGTTGACTTTTACCAGTAAAAGTGTACACATCAAAGAGGAGAGGAGAGTATGCAGCCGGGAGGCAACCATGAGACCTACTTTGGTGGGATGTTGGTGCCATCAGTTGTTCCTGTGGAGGACGGAGGGCGGTGACCTGTCGATCAGCTATTCTTTTACATGGTGGAGTGGAGGATGCTGACAGTGGAGTCTTGCAGAGCCGGTGGAGTGCCAACTACAAGGATTCTAAAGGATGGGTAAACCTACACACAAGGTATTCCTGCATCAAATTACGATTCTTTTATTTATTTACTTATTCTTGAATAAATTTACATCGTGTTTTATTTACTTTACCATTTCTACATATATATTTAATTATCTTGTCTACTTCAGACTTTGTTTATTGACAAGGTTTTTCCCTGTTCAATTAACAATCCTTTTTTATGATATTTCATACTTGCCAAAGGCCGTTCTATTCATTTTTTATATAAAGGTATAATTTCCAATATTTCTTATATGATAGGTACGGTTAAAGAGATATATGCATATGTAGGATTGTAGGTCGGTTTAGCATGCAATTACATAATTCATACACTATGCTGTTAGGTAAATAGGCAGTTTAGGTACATTGTAGGAGTAGGTTAGGTAGGGGTAGGTTTCCTAAGATGGATAGGTATCCTAAGAAATAGGAATTAGGACAATATCTAGGAAAGTAGGTGGGGGTAGCTATTTGGGATCCTAGTTCGTGTTTAGGTAGGTAGTTCTCTCCCTTCCCTTTACCAAGATTCCTGCCTTACCTTTCCTTTCAGCAGAGAAGCATCATCCTAATGTTTCATAAAATGCCCAGCAGTGGAATGTATAAATTATTTTAATACATTCTATGTTTTTATAACTATATCTATGTATGAATTGTTCATACCTACCTATCCTGGCAGAGGAGACAAAATACTTACCTATTCTTCTCAAATAAACTACTGAACTGATTTATATTCACTTAACTGTGGATTTAATACCTATGTATGAGTCATTTGTACTTATATTATATGCTTATCCTGGCAGTGGATACTGAATTGATTTTATATTCACTTTATTGTGAAATATGTTCAACGGACAATGTTTTGAAACATTTATTGGATTCATGATCCTATATGTATGTATGTTCTAGACTCTAGAACACCAGCTACAAACTTGGTGGGAATGTTCACCTCTGATACCTACTATGTAGGTTTTATACAATTGATGATCCTGTTCTACAGACTGACAAAGTTTATCTTTGATAATATACCTACTGATGTGTGGGTTTTATACTTACAACTTATTAGGACTATGGTCCAACTACCTAATGGGAGTATTCATTATACTAACCAAACCAATACAGCATGGAATGTGGGATGATGTTATCTGTATCCTACCTACAACCTCAAATTACCCTGGAACGGGTCTGGAATTAAAATTATATATTTATTCACTTTATGTGAATTTTATATGACTGATTTATGGTCGGTTGGCTTTGACAAGCCATTATACTACTGAAATACTACTTGACTTGATGTCAATTGAGCGACATGGTATCAGCCATGGTCAAACCTCTATCACATACTACATCTTAGCATTCGATATGGTTGTAACAGCATTTTGATCACAGAAGCTTATTTTGCACTAAAGAAGTCTGACAATCAGTCACTACTTGCTCTTGCCTATCACTCCTATATCTACAACGAACCTGTGGCTTGCGGTGTGAATGATTGTTATATTATCTGGGACTAGCTTCGGCATCCCTATCTACTCTACTGACTCCTGGATGTGCATATCATAAGTGGAGATCGATGACTGGTGCAGTTTCATAGTCGGTGCTTCCAGCATAGCTGGACAACAATTCATAAAACCTTTGTTGGGACAATGTTTCTCAATTGGACATCACAACTTACTACAAATTACATCAGACATGACTTGCTCTGTCTTGGTTGGCTGACCAATAAATCAGCTCAAATTAATTATATTTTATATGATGTTGTTCATCAATCTGGACTCGTTCCAAAATTCCTAAGTGCGCTGTCACTTATCTCTGGCCTGAGGCTTGGCCAAAACAAAAACCAATTGGAGGGCACAGAAGTGCCTCCTCTTTCCTTTTCTGGGGCTCGCATGATGGGTTTTGCATCAAGGACAAGTTCCTAAGCTATTTACTGTCTTTATTAGTGTCTGGGAATTGGTAATTGAAGTAAATCTCATTCGTTGATGGTTGGCGAGCACATAAATCCTCTACCAGCGAATGGTTGGAGCTGGAATCGGAGGTTCCGTTATCCCGCTGCGCACTGTCCCAATGTTGTCCCAAGAACCTAAAGAGAGCTACGTTATGACATCCCACTACCACTTTAAAGGATTTGGGTTACTTTTATAAATTTTATTACACAACGTACGGTCCTAACTTTAATACTAGACGATCACAATCACGAGCCAATATTTGTAACTCTTATTACTAGACATTCATGAGCCACTCTTTCCATCCACTATTCCTCTTTCCTATTCCCTTCCTCTCCTCTAATCCTCTCCACATTCCTACCTTTCCTCCACATTTTCCTCTCACACTTCCTTTCACATATCAGTTATATTAGGGTTGTTATAAGGTAGGGGGGGGGGGTTGTTACATTATATTGCAAGCGGGGAGTTTCATTGTGTAGTGTCACTGTATAGTGTGTATATAGTGGTTGGATGTCGACGACTATAAACAAAAGCCCGTTAACAGTACGGCCATCACTCGGTCTGGTCCGCCATTAAGCGGACTCTATCTGTCTCAGATCAGATTAGACCAGTCAATATCCGAATGTAGTCTTTTTCTTTTTGCATTAGGTATCTACTTTACAAAAATTCATGCCTCCCGTATACAGACTTTACCAGCGATTGCCACTACTTATATATCGTTACTCATTAGTTAATAAACCTACTCATGGACGTTTTGGTGTTCTATCACTACCTTGGTCCTTCGTTTGTTAACCCGACGATCTAAGCCTCTCAGTTTCAGAAGCTGATTAATTTCATGAATTCAAATCGAATCAGTATTATCAGATCAGTGTGGAGATACCGTTAAATTTTATTGCATCATAAAAACGGCCATGCTGGCCTGGAAGCGAAAGAAAAACATAGTATGTGCCAGCTGCATATCCTCCCGAGCATGCTGTAAAAACCAGCTAAGGGATCCGAGGGTTTCTGTATATTGTAATTTAGGTGATGGGCTGACAACCTGTCACAACAGCAATATATCTACAAATCTATCTTAAATAACCAAAACATTGTCAGACGTGGCGAAACGATCTTTGTTTAGGTTGTTTACGCTCTGCCTACCCCATTAGGGATAAATGCGTGATTATATGTATATGTATGTATGTATAAAAACGGGGAGGGTGTAATTGGGGATAATCCTCACTTCAGTGTTTTTATACTCATCATTGTTGAATGTTTGACAGTTTTAGTCGCATCATCAAACAATAACAAAACTAGACTAAACTTTTGTGCCACCGCTATTCTGTCTGCCATTTTACTTTTTTATCTATTTAGTTATGTATTTTCTACAGCTAAGCAAGTGTTCGCACTTTTGTGTTTCATCTGACACAAAACGTGGGATCAAGTAAAATTACTTGCACCTGAGATAACCCACCTTTTCGTACGGAAAGCAATGTTGTCACACCATCCAATGCTTCTCTATTGGGGTACAGGCCCGCTAGATAACCGCGTAGTCAGGCGAACTGCTACTTGTAAATAAAAAAACAGTATTTGTTTATCGTTTAGTGTTAAAAATAAATCTATATAAAATTTCCTACCATTCCTACCATTCAATACTTATATTACTTTCATAGATATAATAGTTTTCGAGCAATGCCTTTCCAATTTATTTTATTGAAATTGTAAAATCACCGGGCAGAATCATGGTCAGCAGGGTAATTTTAGTCTATAAAAACCCGGTGCCAACCTGACATCGGTCCATGCCATTAGAAGTCGTTAAATCAATATTTGCTTCTGATCTATGAGACAAAACTGAAAAATGAACTTTCGCGCATTGAGCAGATTTTTGTTAATTTAGAGTTGAAAAATATTTTGGTAGCGGTTGCTGGGTTATGATGGCCGCTATCTCAGCAAGGCAAGATACCGCATGCCCGACAGAGACGCGGGGCATTCCGGAGAGATATAAACATTCCTCAAATATTCATATTTTTGACCTTTCGACACAGTTATGCTACTAAGATACGATTTAAATTGTCGCATTTTTCTGGCCATCCTGAGCTGGAAAAAATGAGATTTGAGAATTGGGGAACTAAATGAATTGTGAGTTTATTTCTAAATATTTGGTCGCGGAAGCCGGAGTGGATTTTAGAATAAATTCTTTTGATAAAAACAAGCAGTGGGCTGAATATTCAGAGACTTCAGGGTTCGAGCAAATATTTAGTTCAGGAAAAGTTTTTTCTCCCATGCTGGACTGGGAGCGAGAGAAAAACATAGAATGTGCCAGCTGCATTTCCTCCCGGGCATGCTGTAAAAATCAGCTAAGGGATCCGAGGGTTTGAGTAATTTGCAGTTTAGGCGATGGGCTGACAACCTGTCACTACAGCAATATACCTACAATTCTATATTAAATAACCCTCAAAACTTTGTCAGACGCGGCGGAACGACATTTGTTTGGGTCGTTTACGCTCTGCCTACCCCATTAGGGATAAAGGCGTGACTATGTAAAAGTTTTATGTAAAAGTTTTGCCCAACATTAATATTCATGAATCTCATGGTTTTCAGATGTGAAAACTCAATTATTCAAACATTGTTAGCCAAATATTAAGCCAATTCAAAAGCCGATTATTATGTACCTAAATTGAAAAATAAAAGGTATTTGTCGGACAAAGCTTCCGTCCAAATGTTGAGATCGTGGTTGATACCAGGTGGGGACAGCGTCCCGCAAACTAATATGGGTTGCTCAGTCAATAACACTGAACAAATATCAGCAGGATATTTTTCAGGAAGTGAAAAAAAAAAGGCTTTTCCATACAAAATGTTCACCTCGATCAAACAAGCCTGCTGACAGTTGTTCGGTGTCGTTGACTGAGCAACCCCTATCAGTTTGCGGGACGCTGTCACATACACCTGGTATATAAAGGTTTTACCTAGATTACTTGTCTTGACAAAATGCTTACCTTAGATTTAAGCAATTGCCTTTTGTGCCCAGAACACTGTCGTCACAATCTGCCGTGTTTAGTGTTTATGCAGTCTCCTTTATTAGCGGGATGCACTGACGCTGACGTGGATGTTAACAGTAAAAACCAAATTGACAATGTAGTAAGTATTACAGTTAAATTTAAAGAACTAAAATCATATTAGAATTATCTATCCTTTAGCTAGGATCTAGTTGTAATTCTGGGTTACATTTCAAGGACTGTATCGCTGATGTAGCATAGGTCACATAGGAGTGGAAATTATCATTGCAGGTTTTGCATGGTAACAAAAATAGGATGCCTGAGTTTTACAGAGATATGAAGAGCGTTTGTTTACTAATTACAATCTTTAATTACCCTAAATTTTTGTCAGACGTGGCTAAAGCGCCTATTACGAGGCGTTTAACGCTCTGCCTACCCCGTAAGGGATAAAGGCGTGATTTTATGTATGTATGTATGTATTGTTTGGATGCTTCGTGAACACGTTCTCTACAACGCGATATGTTTGACTACTCTGCGTGACGTCGTCGGCTTTGCGTCTCCCTGACCTTAAGTGTTTGGAAAGAGTTGAATTCCTATCAGTTTGCGAAAGGTGCTGTTTATCACACCCTATATCCGTATGTCTCGCACTGTTTGTTAACATCAGCGGCGACACGAGCACTCTCGCCAGCAAACAAAGGACCACTTTGACCCCGGCCCGGGTCTATGTGGCTACAGCTGACGACCGAACTGCAGATCGATTTTTGTCATTCACTGAATCGAATATTCATAGATAACTGTGGAATTGTAGTCTGACTCTTGGGCTCCCGGCCAAAGGTTGTCCAACTAAATTAATGCATAACTAACACAAACTCCACACAAATTTTAGTTTGTCATCAGTTTGTTTGCCAGTGTATACAAAAACTTTTAAAATCTTAGTCGCAAAGAATATTTCATTTGTCAAATCTATTTTGGTGCTTATGCAATTATTTTGCCATTTTTAAAATCTTTCAAAATTGAAAGCAAGAGCTTGCTGCGATTTAATAAGAAGGGAGAACTTCGTATATGCGGTCTGCACCTGTCTGCACCGCATTCTGATTTCAGAAGTCATATAACAGTAATATTACATGATCTTAGAACGCCGAACAAAGTTCAATAAACGGATTTTGCGTTGATATTTTTTATTTGCTTTGAATTTGATAACTGTGGATTCGTTATTTTATCAGTTACCATTGTTATACTTACTTTATATTGCAATTTAGGCGGTCGGCTGACAACCTGTCACTACAGCAATATACCTACAAATCTATCTTAAATAACCTTCAAAACTTTGTCAGAGGTGGCGAAACGACCATTGTTTAGGTCGTTTACACTCTGCCAGTCCCTTTACGGACAAAGACGTGATTATATGTATGTATTTGAGTAGTTTATAATTCATAATCTGTACAAGTTTTCTTAAACTTTCTTTCTTAGGCTCTATTATAAATAAAGAAATTACAAACAAATTTACACTATCACATAGATTTCCCCGCACTTTCAAAGTATTGTAAACTGCTCCCAGACGAGCTAATCTGAATGCCAAACAACCACAAAACGTTTGCAGAAGCAACAGTGGCGTATAAGGAGACTTTTTGTTTTATATATTTGTATTGTCTGGTCCCCTGGATGTAGTGAAAGTTCGTAGTACTGACCTATGGTAAACAAGCTAACAAACAAACTGACCAATATATAACACTACAATGAAAATACGTGTTATCGTAACGAAAGTATAATATGAACTAATTAAAACAATATAGAAAAAAAGCAATTAAAAAATAAAATATTTAAATAAAAGTAATAAAATACATTTAAAAGAGGTGCAGTTCTGCACAATTGGTAATACCTATTTTTATACCTAGAGTCTTAATTTCTATGTCTATCTATTAGTTGTCTTGTTACAAATCAAGATGGCAGCCTTATGAGAAGATTTTTAAAGGCTAACTTTTATAGGCTATTTTGTATTGTTTTAGTTCCTCTAACGAAATTAATTGATATCGTATCATTCTAAAGACAATACAAATCCTATTCATCCGTCAAAATGTTAAATTCCGCCGTATATTGATTACGGAATATAGGTTTAGTGCCAGTAAATAACCGAATTTGAAGAGAAGATATATTATGCAGTGTTTATTGTACGGTGTACCACAGACAGACAACAATCGCAGACTTTGCAACTTATCAAATATCTTTTACGAAATAAGCAAAATTAACATACATATAATCATGCCTTAATCCCTTATGGGGTAGGCAGAGCGTAAACGATCTCTAAGCAAAGGTCGTTTCGCCACGTCTGACAAAGTTTTGAGGGTTATTTAAGATAGATTTGTTGGTATGTAACGGAAGTGACAGGTTGTCAGCCCATCGCCTAAATTGTAGTATACTGAAACCCTCAGATAACGCCTATGATTTGTTATTCTCTTCTGTAACATAATTATTCTTTATTAATAAATAATGAATTTTAATATTTAGTAGGTAAGTATATATTCGACAAATATCTCATCATTATTTTTTATAACTCATATTACTTTGACGTCCGTAAAGACAGATGTCGAATTTCTAATAATTTACTTTCTAATTTAATAAAGTAACAAAGTTAACTAACTAAACTTCGTTTGGTAATGATGTGTCAGGTAGAATCGACAACGTTATAAAACAATAATTCAGGATATATTTATCGCTTTTCTTACTGCACAGCACAGTCCATAGATGTTTTTCTAGTCTATCTGTCCGCGAGTGTACTATATTACGGTTTTATTTACAGCTTTATGTGTGTGGGTGAATCATATACGTGTTTTGAATATGATGGAGTGGAATGAAATTCATGAAGGCTACATCTCACGTGGCCCTCACACATGAAATATTTCGTTATAAACGTTAAACGGTACAGAAAATGTATTAAAACCTAATAAAAAAATCACATTGTCTTTTTTGCGAGCGTTCAAAGCAATGGAAATAAAGATGGAGTTTATTTTATACATCATTTCAGAGTAGAATGAAGCTGTCGCTATATGTTGTAAAATTGAGTGGCTCTTAAATAGTAACTGTTCTTTTGGAAGTGTTACTGTGAGTTGTAAAAATATGAAGGGTACGGCCTAAATCAATTGTCTTGATGCACTGGTTTTGTCTTGAATTTTCATCTGGTGAGAGCAAGGAAGCGTTTAGCGAAAATGTACCTATTGCCTTCCTGGTTCTCTGCGTAATTGTATCATACAGCGCCCTGTGTCCAGGCCGTAATGTGCACGTTTTAGCGGAATTATTGTACTTTCATGCTAGACTGGGAGTGAGAGAAAAACATAGAATGTGACAGCTGCATTTCCTCCCAAGCTTGGTGTGAAAACTAAGGGATCCGAGGGTTTCAGTATATTGCAATTTAGGCGATGGGCTGACTAACCTGTTACTACAGCAATATACGTAAAAATCCACCTTAAGTAACCCTCAAAACTTTGTCAGACGTGGCGGACCTTTGTTTAGGTCGTATACGCTCTGCCTACCCCATTAGGGATAAAGGCGTGATTGTGTGTGTGTGTGTGTGTGTGTGTGCATGTGTGTGGTAAATGAAACATACACGTATCATTTATCTTAATAACATGGCGGACATTTCAGCCATTTGAAACTCAACGACAATAATATTGGGACTTACTCGTAGCAGTGAATGCAAATGTTTAACAATATGCATTGCAGGGTATTCGACTGGCTCCATCGATATGAATTTGGAAAATAGAATACGTGATTTGTATTAAACCATTTTTATGTCTATCATGGATTTTTAAATGTATTGTTGGTTGATTCTTACCGCAGAATAAAATAAGCAGGTGTGCAAACAGCCTTTGTAGGCAGATATTGCTTCGAGGCTAGCAGATATTACTTGCTTTTGTTTACACGAAATGGTTATTATTTTAGTCGGTACAAAATTCAAGATTACTAAATCAGCTAATATTTTAATGGTATAGGGATTCGCAAGTGCTTTGTTCTTGTGTGCTTCGCTTGTTTGCTTGTTCTAAAGGAACATATTTTTACTTTGGGCACTTGTGTATGTAATATTTGTGTATTTGATATTCAGTTTTGTGTTTATTTTACACCCTATGGAATTTGTCTTGGATTTGTGTGAGTTACTGTGGATTATTCACCAGAATGCACACGCCGGTTGACATCACTTGCGGTTTTCGATTCCATTTATTACGTAATCTAGGGACTGCTTCCGTGGTCTAGCGGTCTGAGCCATGGGCTTACGACCGGGAGGTCTCGGATTCGATTCCCGGCGGGGGACAATGACTTTGTGGTGTTCACCTGATTGACCGAAAGTAAGATGATCCATGCTGTCAGATGGGCATGTAAATAGTCGGTCGTGCGCCTGATTTCTCTCTGGTCGTGTCAGTCAATCTGTCTCATCAGAATAAGATATTGAAGGAATAGAGACTGCACCTGTCTGTAGCAAACACTTGGGCACTAAAAACTAGTTCTGCGCAGTTGGCCAATCTCTGGGAGATTGGCCGCCATTACCGAAAATCGGTGGAAGGGCTATATATCTTTCCGATCAGAATAAGAGATTGAAGGAATAGAGAGTGCACCTGTGTATAGCAAACACTAAGGCACTAAAAACTAGTTTTGCGCAGTAGGCCGATCTCTGGGAGATTGGCCGCCATCACCGAAAATCGGTGGAAGGAATATATATAATCAAGGAAGGATTGCATGGGGTCAGTCAAGAAGAAAAATTTATAAAATTTACCAACACTGCCTCTAGAGAAATGTTTCTTTTCTCTGCACAACGATTATGAAAGGGAATCTTATAAACAAAGCTGGTTTTTTTGTTGGTCTGTTAGAGTTTAATAAACAAAGAGCTAAGCGAATTTATTATTTTATGTACATACTGGGTGTAAAGGATAGCGTTCGGCAAACTGATAAGGGTTTGCTCAGTCAACGATACTGAATAACTTCCACCAAGAAATCTTGCCGGGAAGTGAAAATAAAAATTGGCTTTTCCGTACAAAATGTCCACCTCGATCAGACAAATTGTATAAAAATAAATTATTTTTTTTACTTTTTGAAACAATTTCCTGGTGGAAGTTGTTCAGTGTGAGCAACCCATATCAGTTTCTTGGACGCTGTCCCTTACACTCCGTATCAAATAAAAAATATATTTGTTGTTTAACCCATTCATCTTATTACACATTTACGAAAATCTCATTTGTATTCAAAATTATATGATATAACATTTAAATAAAAATTATATCAAAGCTCTTGAGATAATAAAATAGGTACCTAAAGTACTTAAGAATAATTATAAACATTTCATACGAAAAAATATATCACTCTTAACATTAAATATATTTTTACATAAATAACTAAAAATGGGATTTATTTAAACTTTGTGTTTTTTTTAAATTCTGCTCTAGAATTCGAATAGGCCGTAACTAAAATAAAGCACACTTTTTTCAAAGATAATAAAAGGCTGAATGCATTCTAAAAGGGTTGTAAAAAGGGCCTAAACCGTACTTAGTGTTTACCGGCCCTTAAACTTAAGAACTTTTGCCCTTTTATGCTTACGACAGATCAATTAAGTTTGAGTCTAGTTAGGTATATGTTTACATACATACATAAACATACATTTAGTCACGCCATTATCCCTAATGGGGTAGGCAGAGCGTAAACGACCTAAACAAAGGTCGTTCTGCCACGTCTGACAAAGTTTTGAGGGTTAAGATAGATTTGTATGTATATTGCTGTAGTGACAGGTTGTCAGCCCATCGATTAAATCACAATATACTGAAACCCTCGGATCCCTTAGCTAGTTTTTACAGCATGCCGGGGGGAAATGCAGCTGGCACATTCTATGTTTTTCTCTCGCTCCCAGTCCAGCATGGAAGCTTATAGTATATGCTTAGCGTATATGTTTATCAGTTATGTTATGATAGAGATAAATATTAAATAATAACTGCCTCCGTGGTCTAGTGCTCAGAGCCATGGGCTTACAGAACACAAAGTTGATATTTGTAAATTTATCACTTTGTGAGATTTTCAATAGTTTGGTTAGGATATTGCAGGCTGAATCACCTCATATTCCGAAAAGAAACGGATTCCGTGCTTCGGAGGGCACGTTAAGCCGTCAGTCCCGGTCGCTGTCTTTGATAGTTGTCGTAACTCAAACAATGTCAGAGGCCTAGTAGCTGTGCTACTAGGCGGTTTCAATACTCTGACACCAGGGTTTATCGGGTCGTTCGACTCGAGAATCCACTCGCTAAGTAGAAGAATATTAAATAATGTATTTTTTCAAATTAAAATTGTCATTCAAGTTATTTTTATTAAAATGAGTGAGGTATCGCAAATAACAGAAAATATTACAAAGAGAAAAACATTACTGATATATAATATCCACTCAAACACAGACGTATCGAAAAAGGCTTTTATTGGTGCTGATTATGCTGTAGACACAACTTATTTTATTTTAGTTTGGTCCTGTCACTGTCTATAATTTACATACATACATATAATCACGCCTTTATCCCTAATGGGGTAGGCAGAGCGAAAACTACTTAAACATAGGTCGTTCCGCCACGTCTGACAAAGCTTTGAGAGTTATTTAAGATAGATTTGTATTATATATAGGAAGTCCTCAAACAGGCTTCGAACTCAGGATGGCCGAAGTTAGGAGAACATGGCCAGGTGGGGACTTACGGCTAGCTCCGATGTGGACTGTGTTTGCGGTGCAGTGCAAACGATGGCACTGGATGTAACTTCACCTGTTCCATCAACACGTTAAGAAGAGGAAGAAGTTTGAGTAAAATCATTTGAATTAAATAGAGACAACAACACAGCAGCTGACTATAATCCTGTCAAAGTGACGTATATTGCTTTAAATAAGACGCAACCGTCTAGCATGAAGGCTTATTTTAGGCTTGTGACGTCGCTTTGACAGGATTATAAATCAGTTGTCATGTTGCTGTCTCTATCTTATTCAAATTATAGAATTTCTTCCATACTGGACTGGGAGCGAGAGAAAAACATAGAATGTGCCAGCTGCATTTCCTCCCGGGCATGCTGTAAAATCCAGCTAAGGGATCCGAGGGTTTCTGTATATTGTAATTTAGGCGATGGGCTGACAACCTATCACTACAGCAATATACGTACAAATATATCTTAAATAACCCTCAACACTTTGTCAGACGTGGCGGAAAGACCTTTGTTTAGGTCGTTTACGCTTTGCCTACCCCATTAGGGATAAAGGCGTGATTATATGTATGTATTTGATAGTCATATGTTGTTTTTTGTTTTGAGCTAGAAAAGGGTCAACATTTTACTCTATCAGAGAATAATCTAAAATGGATTTTGCAATTTTTGCAGTTTCAGGTATCAAATGGATCATTTTATAACTATGATGTGATTTATGGTAACAATTTTGTAACAAAAAATATGATAAATTATTTTATACCAGTTTTTTAGTATCACACTCAAAAGCAATTTCACATTCTTTTTTATATCGGTCATGGCAGTGTAATTCCAATTATGACAATGGGGACGTGAGGGAAATAAGCAATATTATGTGAAAAGTTCAATTAGTAATTTTATTCATTAAAATTCCAACCCATCCAATAATATGCGACATATTTCATTAAAAAAATGTATGGGGACATCCCTGACCCCTTTAAAAAGTTTGTTTTCTCTGACTGTACTTAAAAGGCTGAAGCCAAGTCCTTTTCTAAAAGATAAATCTAAAGTTTTCAACTCGTTTCATTTCTTTTTGCTGCTGAGTGAAATGGTAGTTGTGTTGTTTGAATAAATAAAGTCAGAACTGAGAACAGAAGGCTTGAAGACGTACTGAGTTAAGTAATAAAATCCGAAGTTCTTTGTTTTCAAGAACACAAGAATGCTTAACTCATATTTGCGATGGTTGTGGTTGGAAATATCTACACTTATTCTTGCATGAAAATATTTGTATTGATATTAAGATCATAACTTGTTTGCTACGGCTAAACAGATTTTGGTAAAATTACGGAAAATAGATGATAGAAAAAGTCATAATATTAACTTACTTACTTAGGAGTAGGTAAAATCTTGGGTACGGAAAGTATAGTACTAGCCCGATGGTGTAGTGGATAGGGCCGCTGCTTCCTGAGCAGGGAGGTCGTGGTTCGAATCCCACCACGTTCCAATGTGTTTCTCGGTTTTCGAATTTCAAATGTACGTTTATTCGGCGCTTTTTCCGTGCTTCGGAAGGCACGTTAAGCCGTTGGTTCCGGTTAATATCGTTTAATACCGTAGATATTAGTCGTTAAGCCATGACAGAGGCCAGTGTTAAGCATTGGCGGCTTGAAAACTCTGACCTAATCTAGGATTGGGTCTGGTTTCCCATCTGGGTTGCGGAGGTCAGATGGCAGTCGCTGTGTGTAAAAACCAGTACCCTCGTTCAATCCCCTAGATTAGGTAGCCGACCCCGTGAGATACGGGATAAGGCTAGGCAGATGATGATGGATTAGGAAGAGCGTAAACGACCTAAAAAAAGGTCGTAACGCCATGTCTGACAAAGTTTTGAGCGTTATTAAATACAAATTTGTAGGGTATATTGCTGTTGTGACAGGTTGTCAGCCCATAACCTAAATTGCAGTATACTGATACCCTCGGATCCCTTAGCTGGTTTCTACAGCATGCCCGGGAGGAAATGCAGCTGGTACATTCTATGTTTTTCTATCGCTCCTAGTCCAGCATTAAAAAAGTAAGGAAGTACTAGTATAGTTTACGAAACATATACGTATATTTGAGACAATTTGTCACATAATTTGTACGTCAAATCAGTTTTCCTAAACCACTATATCAATAGAAGCCAATGAAGATAGTTTTCATTGGGTTCTATTCTAAATAAAAGTTGCCACTATTAGCCTCGTAGGTAGTTACGTTGCCGTAATCTGACTGCAGTCCAATTTGGTAGTTTCAGCTCAAACCGCAAACACCTCCATTCGCTCCATTCGCTAGTTCAAATGACAAGTGGGTAAAAATATATACGAATCCGGCCAATGTGCAATTATGTTAAATATTTCTAAGTATCGTGATACATTAATAGATTTTTTTTAAAATTTGCAAGTAATCTACCAAAATGTTTCATGATTCGACAAAAAAAAGAGGGTTTTCTCTTTTTTACTGTCACAACTGTGTTACCGTGATCATTAATTTGTATATCAGCAATGCATAGCTTTCACGAAAATCTAATTAAACTGAGGCGAAGCTATATAACGAAATGCTAGTTCTGTTTCTTTCATGTTGAACTGGAAGTGAGACAAAAACATAGAATGTACCAGCTGCGTTTTCTCCCGAGCCTGCTGTAAAAACCGGCTGAGGGCTTCAGTATATTGTTATTTAGGCGATGGGCTGACAACCTGTCACTATAGCAATATACGTACTAATTTATTATAAATAACCCTCAAAACTTTGCCAGACGTGGCGGAACGACCTTTGTTCAGGTAGTTTACGCTCTGCCTACTCCATTAGGGATAAAGGCGTGATTTTATGTATGTATTAGGTATGTATCTAGTTCTGTTTCCCTGTTCTTTTACAATCCTACACGAGATATGTTACGTTACTTACGGTATTGCTAATGGACTCACAAATCCATCTAGAATGTGGAAACCACTAGCCAACAGAAGATCGATTTTTGGACGTCACTAGCTCTATCACCGTTCTAGAAGTCGTCGCCACGCCATATACGGAGTGTAAGGGAAGCGTCCCGCAAACTGATAGGGGTTGCTCAGTTAAGGAACTGAACAACTAGCAGCAAATTTTAGTTTTAAGGAAGTGAAAATATATATTTTGTTTTCCATACAAATTGTCTGAACGAAGTGGTCATTTTGTATAGGAAGTTCAATATTTTTTCATCTCCTAAAAGAAATTCCTGGTCGTGGTTGTTCAGTTTCGTAAATCGAGCAACCCCTATCAGTTGCGGGAGGCTGTCTCTAACACCCGGTATATTGCACATCGGGTCCAGGAAAGAAACAGTGACGTATGGGGTCTATTTCATAAAACTGACGATGACAATTCGACGTACCTCGCGTAGTCGGTTTACCAACATGATATAAGGAATCTGTCAGCTGCGCAGTGTACGTCGAATTGTCCCTGTCAAATTATACAAGTTCGATAGAGAAAACACTCTACAAAACCGAACTTTGCTGATAAGCATTAAATGTATCTCATGCCCATACTTACATAGTCTAACTGCCTCCGTGGTCTAGCGGGCTGAGCCATGGGCTCTCGACCCGGAGGTCCCGGGTTCTATTCCCGGCGGGGGACAATGACTTTGTGTTGTTGTTACTAGTTTTGTTAGGACATTGCTGGCTGATCACCTGATTGTCCGAAAAGTAAAATGATCCATGCTGTCGGATGGGCATGTAAATAGTCGGTCCTGCGCCTGATTTATCTCTGGACGTGTCAGTCAATCTGTCCCATTCGAATAGGTGATTGAAGGAATAAAGAGTGCACCTGTGTGTACCGCAAACAGTTGGGCACTAAAAACAAGTCCTGCGCAGTTGGCTGATCTCCGGGAGATTGGCCGCCATCACCGAAAACCGGTAGGAGGACTATTATTATAATTATTAGACTAACTCTCACTTCCGTAGGTCAGCTGGAAGAAATTTCTGTGTAGAAATAAGCTGTACCTCTAGTGTCGTTATTTCTTGTGTATGTTAATTGTGTATATTAAACAATAAATAAATACTTACCTAGTTTGGCAATCTCCGCAAGGGCCTCTCCCAGCAGAGTTCATGATCAAGCAGCTTCCATTGTTGCTCTGTGGAAGTGCCAGCACCTTTAAGGCTTCTGGATCAGGCCATTTATCGCGGACAATAAAGAACATAATTTCAAATATAATTTCTTATATCTGCAAAGATAACTTACTTGTAAAAAGAAAACTTACCCTATGGACAAAGTTAGGACAATATGTAAAATTTTCCACACACGACATGCGGTGAAAATTGAATCAGTGACTGCCAAAAATCCCTTACACAGTGATGGATTCAGCCCTCCGCTACTGAACCACGATATTTCACCGCAAGGAAGGTGCTGGTTAGATTTACGACCACGGACTTACTGTCAATCAGTACAATACTGGCTGTAAAATACACCTTAAACCGCAGAATACATAATAGAAGGTACATAATGCTAGTAAATGGGTAGTTCTCCTGATTTACGGAAATGACACGAGTATGTTCCGTGATAAAATAAAGATACAAGCTTTTAAATTCTTCTTCTTAGCGAGTGGATTCTCGAGTCGAATGGCCCGATGAACCCTGCTGTCAGAGTTTTCAAATCGCCTAGTAGCACAGCTAATAGGCCTCTGACATAGTTTGAGTAACGACCTCTATCAAAGACAGCGACCGAGAATGACGGCATAACGTGCCCTACGAAGTACGGAAACATTTTTCTTTTCGGACAATCAGGTGAATCAGCCTGCAATGTCCTAACCAAACTGGGAAAACCTCACAAAGTAATAAATCGACAAATATCAACTTTGTGTTTCCTCCCTGGGAATCGAACCCATGACCTCCGGATCGCAAGCCATGGCTCTAACCAGTAGACCACGCAGACAGTTATTAAATGTGAATAATGTATAGCTTCTAGGATGTGGGTCACTTAATTATATTTGTAAAAATAAAACAGTTTTTATATAATAGTGATAATAAATACCGTCAAATCATTTACTTCAAGAAAAACTACCCAAATAATAGTTAACTCTTACCTGCGAGCTTATTTGTGTATAGAAGGTACCTTATATCTATGGGGTGTCGAAAAAATTGCTGTCCTTTTGAGTATGAAAGTTTCTATGCAACTGTTTTTTTTTACCTAACGAACATACGATGAAATATAAAAAAAAGAAAGCGGGTAATATAGACGATCAAAAATACTGAAGATTGGGATGGTTCGATGGTCGGAGGAAAAGGGCATCTTATAATACTCGTATTCTTCGACCACAATAGCCAAACTAAATTCAACTCAGAACTTTTATGGAATGTTTGATGTACGAAAAAGATCCCACACAATACAGCTGATCGAGGTGCGATGTAGAGGGATGTCTGCCATTACCGCCATTGTAAATAGATGGCGGGAAAAAATGGCGGGAAACGGGTGATCGAGAGGCCATTTTGATGCGATCTTTCTTTTTTTCTCGACCATTTTGATTTATCCAATGGAGATCGGACATTGGCCTCATTTCTGGTAGACACTTTCTAAAGCCAATTTGTCGCCTTGTTAATTTTCTTTAAATAAACTTAAAATGACAATAAAAGAAAAACCTTTTTTGCATTTTAACATGAAGAAGCAAAGAGTATAAGTACATAACAAAAGATGGCTGCATGTATTATATAGTGAGTACCATTATAACTGCTAATAATACTAATGTCTCTCATTGCTATGCGCACAGCGAAAAAGTCACCGTATTCTTTAAGGACTCATAAACTTTTCTGGTCTTTTATTTTTAAAACACACGCATTAGCTGAAGCATTACTTGGCTCACTGACACAGCATATTTCTCTCAAGTGTAAAATAAAATGTCACTTTAGAAAATTAAATTGCCTGTAACGAGGATCTCTTTTTGCTGACATTACTTTTGGTGCGCTTGCTACAAATTTAATTTAAACCCGGCCATGTAATATAAATTTAATTTTAAACAGCAAATTGTAAAGACGTTTTACGTCTCTTTATGATTGTCATCATCATCTCCCTAGCCTTATCCCGTATCTCACGGGGTCGGCTTTTTAATCTAGGGGATTGAACGAGGGTACTAGTTTTACACAGAGCGACTGCCATCTGACCTCCGCAACCCAGAAGGGAAACCAGACCCAATCCTAGATTAGGTCAGAGTTTTCAAGCCGCCAATGCTTAGTACTGGCCTCTGATATCGCTTAACGACTAATATCTACGGTATTAAACAATATTAATATTAACGTCCCTTCCTTAAGCACGGAAAAGCACCGAATAAACGTACATATGAAATTCGAAAACCGAAAAACACATTGGTACGTGGTGGGATTCGAACCACGACCTCCCGCTCAGGAGGCAGCGGCCCTATCACTACACCATCGGACTCTTTATGATTGTCCTGCTTGTAATTAACGTGGTTTTGAGGGACTTCCCCACGAACTAACTGGTAAATAGAGTATGCAGATTAGATTTTCTGAAGAATATATATAAGCTAAGGGCTCGCATCCCTTAGCTTATATATATTGCAATTTTTCAGTATATTGCAATTTAGGCGATTGACTCACAACCTGTCACTATAGCAATATACCAACAATTATATTTTTAAGCTTCCATGCTGGCCTGGGAGTGAGAGAAAAACATAGAATGTGCCAGCTGCATTTCCCAGCTGTAAAAACCAGCTACGGGATCTGAGGGTTTTAATATATTGTAATTTAGGCGATGGGCTGACAACCTATCACTACAGCAATATACGTATAAATCTATCTTAAAAAACCCTTAAAACTTTGTCAGACGTGGCGAAACGACATTTGTTTAGGTCGTTTACGCTCTGCCTACCCCATTAGGGATAAAAGCGTGATTATATGTATGTATGTATGTTCTATTTTAAATTACCCTCAAAACCTTGTCAGACGTGGCGGAAAGACCTTTGTTTAGATCGATTATGCTCTGCCTACTCCCTTAGGGATAAAGGCGTGATTATATGTATATATATGTATGTACTAGCTGTGCCCGCGACTCCGTACGCGTAGTGGTTATGATTTTAAACAGCGATGTATTTTTTTGTTTTAAATTTTACATAATTGGGATAGAATTCAGTCTTACATTACACGGTATAAAGTAGGTATTCTATGTACCTGTCTACTTAAATATGGAAAGAATGGAGTTGTGTTACCTAACGGTTGTTTCAATTTCTTTTTGTTTTAAGGATCAATTATATACAAATCATGATACATTTTTTTTGCTGAATTTGTCATTAATCTATTGAATATTTAAAATTATTTACAAATACCGTTTTTTAATGGACAATAAGTTAGCTTATGTATGATGTATAGCTGTGCCCGCGACTTCGTACGCCCTGTCTGTATGGAAAACACGCAGTGTCGAACATACTGAAAACGCTTCCCCGCGCGTAGGAGTGGGATCTGCTACGGAATCGTGTTTTCGATACAAAAACAAAGACCAGACAATGCGAAACACGCTTCCGCGCACAAAATTACTCAATATTAGAATGATGCGTGATTATTTCTAACCTACGCTGGAAACCAGGTAATTGAAAAACTCTTTTTTTTGTCAAATAAAAAGTCCCTTCAAGATCGGTTAAAAACGATCAGAGTTCAACTTCCTGCCTACCCCCTAAGTCAGGTGACGTGAATATTTGTAACATAACTTTGAGTTTAAGTAATGCTCAGTTAAACTAAAAAAGTTCCATCAAAATCTGTTAAAAACAAACGAAATTCAATTTCGTACCTACCTCCTAAGTCGTAAATCGTGATTATTTGTAGCGGTACTTTGTTTTTAAATAATGCTTAGTCGAATAAAAAAGTTCCATAAAATTGGTTAAGAAACAGCCCAATTTCAATTTCCTGACTACCCCCTAAGTCAGATAGCGTGATTTTAGGTATCCTTAGTTGTAATCCGGATAATACACAGTTGTATAAAAAAAGTCCCATCGAAATCGGTTCAGTAGTTTTGGCGTGATGTGGTAACATACAGACAGGCAGAAAGACAAAAATTTAAAAAAAACGTTTTGATCTTTATATAGTTAATAATGCTTGCTGCAATTATTGTTTTGTAAAAATATTCAATGTACAGACATGACCCCTCTAGAGATT
Source organism: Scrobipalpa costella (assembly GCA_949820665.1). Lineage (NCBI taxonomy): Eukaryota > Metazoa > Arthropoda > Insecta > Lepidoptera > Gelechiidae > Scrobipalpa > Scrobipalpa costella. The sequence goes on along the minus strand of OX463304.1, from coordinate 6,581,359 downwards.
TATTATATGTATAGATGTATGATATATAATTTAGCATTGAGATCAAGAGTGAACTGCTGAAACATTGAGGTATAAATATCTAGACCATCTACCTAGCCTTATCCCGTATCACTCGGGGTCGGCTACCTAATCTAGGTGATTGAACGAGGGTACTGGTTTTTTACACAGGGCGACTTCCTGATCATCCGCCATCTGATGTCCGCATCCCAGAAGGGAAATCAGATCCAATCCTAGATTAGGTCAGAGTTTTCCAGCTGCTAATGCATAGCACTGGTCTCTGACATGGCTTAACGACTAATATCTACGGTATTAAATTATCGTGACCGGAACCAGCGGCTTAAGGTGCCTTCCGAAGCACGGGAAAAGCGTCAAATAAACGTACATATGAAATTCGAAAAAAAAAAACACATTGATAATTGATAACCCGAGACCCTCTGCGTAGCAGGCAGATGCACCGCCAACTAGGCTCTGTCCTCGACTGTACTACCGGGTGTAAGGGACAGCGTCCCACGAACTGATAGGGATTGCTCAGTCAATGACACGAAACAACATCCATACATACATATAATCACACATTTATCCCTAATGAGGTAGGTACAGCGTAAACGACCGAAACATAGGTTGTTCCACCACGTCTGACAAAGTTTTGAGCGTTATTTAAGATAAATTGTTGTAGTGACAGGTTGTCAGCCCATCGCCTAAATTGTAATATACAGAATCCCTCAGTTCCCTTAGCTGGTTTTTACAATATGCCCGGGAGGAAATGCAGCTGGCACATTCTATGTTTTTCTTTCGCTACCAGTCCAGCACGAAAGAACATCCAACAGGAACGTTTTTCAGGAAGTGAAAAAAAAGTCAATTCCATACAAATTGTCCGATCAAAGTGAACATTGAGTATGGAAAAGCTATTTTTTTTCTTAAAAATATCCTGATGGAAGTTGTTCAGTATCATTGACTGAGCTGCTCCTATCAGTTTCACATACTATAGTTTTCTCTTGCTCCCAGTCCAGCATGGAAGAATACCACACAATAACAAAGATACCACTCACTAAAAAAAACAGAGATACAATCCAATAAAACTATAGGATGTCACACTGCGTGGACTTGGTCCTCTTTCACGTTATTTAGTGAAAGTTTATTAAATATGGAGAATCCTATATTTTGAGTCGCATGTAAAACAATGACAGAAAACTAGACTCAAAAACATTGTCTTTCAAGGAGTTCTCTTTACGACTGTACTTACCCACTCTTTACAGAAACAGAGGGTGTCGCACGAAACAAAGCTAATAAAAAATCGTTTTAGACAAGACACATTGCGACAATTTGTCCCGTTCATCTCCTACGCGAACGCAAAATGTCGTAATCGTGAAATGTCTCGATAGCACTTTGGAAGGAGCTGTGGTTTTAAGTGACAGCTTAGAAATGTTGAAACCGTCGGCCTTATACCACTAACATCCTCCTCTTGAAAAGCTTCGTAGGATTTGGAAGCGATAAAAAACATAGAATATCGGGATCCCAGAGTTTAAGTATACTGTTATCTAGACATTTGGTTTATTTATTTATTTAGAGTTCTATCTGAAGACGATTTATATATGAGGTCGTTGTCTCTCTGTGTGTATATAAATGCGGGACTAAAATGTATGTTATAATATGCATGAGTACTAACTGTGCCCGCTTCTTCTTCTTAGGAATTTGATTCTAGAGTTTAACGACCTGATGAACCACCATGTCGTGAAGTACACGACTTATTTTCCAAAGTGAGTGCCCGTTATTAAAATCTTTAAGAATGTCTCACTTAAGTTTAAATAGTTTGAAAGATAACAAAGTATATTTTTCCAATTAAATCTTTAGTTTTTACCCCAACCAATAACCTTTCTTTAGCGAGTGGATTCTCGAGTCGAACGGCGACCCGAAGGACCCTGGTGTCAGAGTTTTCAAACCGCCTAGTAAGCACAGCTATTAGGCTTCTGACGTCGTTTGAGTAACGACCACTATCAAAGACAGCAACCGGGTCCGACAGCTTAACGTGCCTTCAGAAACACGGGATCCTTTTTTTCTTTTCGGTCAATCAGGTGATTCAGCCTGCAATGTCCTAGCCAAACCGGGGGAAAACCTCTCAAAGTGATAAGTTGACTAGAGTTAACTTTATGTTCCCCCCTGAGAATCGAGACCAGGACCTACGAGTCAGGAGCCCATGGCTCTGACCACTACACCACGGAAGCAGTTTGGAAGCTATATAAAACATAGAATGTAGGGATCCCAGAATTTCGGTACAATACAGTACCTACACTGTATTTAATTTAGGCGCAATAGGCTGTCAGTTCTATTTGAAAAACGCTCTTTTATGAGGTCGTCTCTCACTCCCTGATGATTTGTCGAATAAATTAACTATCATCTTTCATTAGTTTAAATAATATTCGTATTTAATATTTATATTGTTTCCTTACTTACTGATCCTAGATTTTTCCAATTTCCGTATCCTTTAAATTCCCGTGAAATCCGCTTCCCGTGTTTGTAAGTGGCAATGCGCAAACCGCGTCACGCCAGAGAAAGAAAAAAAAATAAACACGTACACATTTTTTTTTTCAGAATACTTCTGAGCTTAAATAGTGTAATTTCCCAGATCTCCGTGGTTGGTGGCTATCAAAGCGCGATAAAGGGATTTCCCAGGATTTATGAGCTCTCATATATTTTGTGCTGATACTAATAGCACCGACATGTTGGAACAATGGAGTAGCATAGAATACATAATAATGGCAGAAGCATACCCACCGCTAATGGTGCTGATTCTGTTGTAGACAGAACTTAACTTATTTTAGTATTCCGAGAATCTCCCTCCTGGACACGAAATACCGTGGCTGATGTGGAAGTCCTCAAACAGGCTTCGAACTCAGGATGGCCGAAGTTAGGAGAACATGGCCAGGTGGGGACTTACGGCTAGCTCCGATGTGGACTGTGTTTGCGGTGCAGTGCAAACGATGGCACTGGATGTAACTTCACCTGTTCCATCAACACGTTAAGAAGAGGAAGAAGTTTGAGTAAAATCATTTGAATTATATAGAGACAACAACACAGCAGCTGACTATAATCCTGTCAAAGTGACGTATATTGCTTTAAATAAGACGCAACCGTCTAGCATGAAGTCTTATTTTAGGCTTGTGACGTCGCTTTGACAGGATTATAAATCAGTTGCCATGTTGCTGTCTCTATCTTATTCAAATTATAGAATTTCTTCCATACTGGACTGGGAGCGAGAGAAAAACATAGAATGTGCCAGCTGCATTTCCTCCCGGGCATGCTGTAAAATCCAGCTAAGGGATCCGAGGGTTTCTGTATATTGTAATTTAGGCGATGGGCTGACAACCTATCACTACAGCAATATATATACAAATCTATCTTAAATAACTCTCAAATACTCACGTAAAGAAGAAGAAGTTTAAGTAAAATCATTTGAATAAAATAGAGACAGCAACACAACAGCTGACTATAATCCTGTCAAAGTGACGTATATTGCTTTAAATAAGACGAAACCGTTTAGCATGCAGTCTTATTTTAGGCTTGTGAAATCAGTTGTCATGTTGCTGTCACTATCTTATTTAAATTATAGAAAGTGACAGGATAGATACAGCATAATCGGCACCAATAAAAGCCTTTTTCGATACGTCTGTGTTTGAGTGGATAATATATATCAGTAATGATTCTCTCTTTGTAATATTTTCTGTTATTTGCGATACATCACTCATTTTAATAATATAGTTTTAATGACAATTTAAATTTGAAAATACATCATTTAATATTCTTTTTCTTAGCGAGTGGATTCTCGTGTCGAACGACCCGATAAACCCTGGTGTCTGAGTTTTGAAACCGCCTAGTAGCACAGCTATTAGGCCTCTGACATGGGTTGAGTAACGACCACTATCAAAGACAGCGACCGGGACCGACGGCTTAACGTGCCCTCCGAAGCACGGAATCCTTTTCTTTTCGGATAATCAGATGATTGAGCCTGCAATATCCTAACTAAACTGGGGAAAATCTCACAAAGTGATAAATTGACAAATATCAACTTTGTGTGGGAATCGAACCCAGGACCTCCAGATCGTAAGACCATGGCTCTGACCACTAGACCACGGAGGCAGTTATTATTTAATATTTATCTCTATCATAACATAACTGACAAACATATACCTAACTAGACTCAAACTTAAGTGATCTGTCGTAAGTGTAAAAGGGCACAAGTCCTTTAGTTTAAGGGCCGGTAAACACTAAGTACGGTTTAGGCCCTTTTTACAACCCTTTTAGTATGCATTCGGCCTTTTATTGTCTTTGAGAAAAGTGTGCTTTATTTTAGTTACGGCCTATTCGAATTCTAGAGCAGAATTTAAAAAATCTTACAGTATTAATAAAGCCCACTATTAGTTATTTATGTGAAAAGAAAATAATTTAATGTTAAGAGTAAAATAATTTTTCGTGTTAAATGTTTATAATTTGTTATATTAGGTACTTTATGTACCTATTTTATTTTATCAAGAGCTTTCATATAAATTTTATTTAAATGTTATATCATATAACTTTAAATACAAATGAGATATTCGTAAATGTGAAATACCCTAAGGTGAATGGATTAATCACCAAATATTTTTATTAATTTATACTGGGTGTAAGGAACAGCGTCCCACAAACTAATAGGGGTTGCTCAGTCAACGACACTGAACAACTTCCAGGAAATTGTTTCAAGATTTTTAAAAAAAATGGCTTTTTCATACAAATTGTCTGATCGAGGTGAACATTTAGTATGGCCAATTTTTATTTTCACTTCCCGGCAGGATTTTTTGGTGGAAGTTATTCAGTATCGTTGACTGAGCAACCCCTTATCAGTTTGCGGGACGCTGTCCTTTACACCCGGTATGTACATAAAATAATAAATTCGCTTAGCTCTTTGTTTATTCAACTCTAGCAGACCAACAAAAAAACCAGCTTTGTTTATAAGATTCCCTTTCATAATCTTTGTGCAGAAAAAAGAAACATTTCTCTAGAGGCAGTGTTGGTAAATCTTTTGAATTTCTCTTCTCGACTGACCCCATGCAATCCTCCCTAGATTATATTATATAGTCCTTCCATCGATTTTCGGTGATGGCGGCCATTCTCCCAGAGATCGGCCACCTGCGCAAGACTAGTTTTTAGTGCCCATGTGTTTGCGCTACACACAGGTGCACTCTCTATTCCTTCAATCTCTTATTCTAATAGGAAAGATTGACTGACACGACCAGAGAGAAATCAGGCGCAGGACCGACTATTTACATGTCCATCTGACAGCATGGATCATCTTACATTCGAACAATCAGGTGAACAATTCCCCCGCAGGGTATCGAACCCGCGACCTCCGGGACGTGAGCCCATGGCTCAGACCGCTAGACTACGGAGGCAGTCCCTAGATTACGTAATAAATGGAATCGAAAACCGCAAGTGATGTCAACCGGCGTGTGCATTCTAGTGAATAATCCACAATAACTCACACGAATCCAAGAATTAAACACAAAACTGGATATCAAATACACGAATATTACGTACACATGTGCCCAAAGTCAAAATATGTTCCTTTAGAACAAGCAAACAAGCTAAGTACACAAGAACAAAGCACTTGCGAATCCCGATACCATTAAAATGTTAGCTGATTTAGTAATGTTGAATTTTGGACCGACTAAAATCATTACCATTTCGTGTGAACAAGAGCTACAAAGTAATATCTGCTAGCCTCGAAGCACTATCTGCCTACAAAGGCTGTTTGCATACATACATACATACATAAATCACGCCTTTATCCCTTACGGGGTAGGCAGAGCGTTTAACGCCTCGTAAAAGGCACTTTCGCCACGTCTGACAAAAATTGAGAGCAATTTTAGATTGTGATATGTATTGCTTTAGTGACAGGTTGTCAACCCATCGCCTAAATTACAATACACTGTAACCCTCGAGTCCCTTTTGCTGCCTTCAACAGCATGCCCGGGAGGAAGGGCAGCTGGAACATTCTATGTTTTTCTATCACACCCAGTCCAGCATGGAAGAAGCTGTTTGCACACCTGCGTTATTTTATTCTGCGGTAAGAATCAACCAACAACACATTTAAAAATCCACGATAGACATAAAGATTGTTTTATACAAATCACGTTTTCTATTTTTCAAATTCATATTAATGGAGCCAGTCGAATACCCTGCAACGCATATTGTTAAACATTTGCATTCACTGCTACGAGTAAGTCCCAATATTATCGTTGAGTTTCAAATGGCTGAAATGTACGCCATGTTATTAAGATAAATGAGGCGTGTTAGTTTCATTTACCACACACACCTACACATAAACACGCCTTTATCCCTAATGGGGTAGGCAGAGCGTATACGACCTAAACAAAGGTCGTTCCGCCACGTCTGACAAAGTTTTGAGGGTTATTTAAGATGGATTTGTACGTATATTGCTGTAGTGACAGGTTGTCAGCCCATCGCCTAAATTACAATATACTGAAACCCTCGGATCCCTTAGCTGGTTTTTACAGCAAGCTCGGGAGGAAATGCTGCTGGCACATTCTATGTTTTTCTCTCATTCCCAATCAAGCATACAAGTATTCATTTATCGGTACAATAATTCCGCTGAAACGTGCACATTATGAGAAAATTACGCAGAGAACCGGGAAGGCAATAGTACATTTCATAAAGTGGCTAAACGCTTCCTTGTTCTCACCAGGGGAAAATTCGAGACAAAACCAGTATAACAAGACACAATTTATTAAGGATGTACCCGCCTTCATATTTTTACAACTCACAGTAACACTTCCAAAAGAACAGTTACTATTTAAGAGCCACTCAATTTTACAACATATAGCGACAGCTTCATTCTACCTCAGAAATGATGTATAAAATAAACTCCATCTTTATTTCCATTGCCTTGAACGCTCGCAAAAACACAATGTGTTTTTTTTTTATTAGGTTTTAGTACATTTTTCTGTATCATTTCACGTTTATAACGAAATATTTCATGTATGAGGGCCACGTGAGATGTAGCGTTCATGAATTTCACTCCACTCCATCATATTCAAAACACGTACATAATTCACCCACACACATAAAGCTGTAAATAGTACCGCAATATAGTACACTCGAGGACAGATAGACTAGAAAAACATCTATGGACTGTGCTGTGCAGTAAGAAAGGCGATAAATATATCCAGAATTATTGTTTTATAATGTTGTCGATTCTACCTAACACATCATCATCAAACGAATTTCAGTTAACTATATTATTATATTAAATAAGATGTGGAAATTATTAGAAAATCGACATCTGCTTTTACGGGCGTCAAAGTAATATGAGATTTCAAAATTAATGTGGCGCGCTGTATAAAATATTTGTTTAATATTTACTTACTGGTACTACTGAAAAATAAAGAATAACTCATCATCTCCCTAGCCCTATCGTGTATCTCACGGGGTCGGCTTCCTAATCTAGGTGATTGAACGAGGATACTGGTTTTTACACAGAGCGACTGCCATCTGACCTCCGCAACCCAGAAGGGAAACCAGACCCAATCCTAGATTAGGTCATCGTTTTCAAGCCGCCAATGCTTAGCACTGGCCTATGATATGGCTTAAAGACTAATATCTACGGTATTAAACGATATTAACCGGGACCAACGGCTTAACGTGCCTTTCGAAGCACGGAAAAGGCACCGAATAAACGTACATGAAATTCGAAAACCGAAAAACACATTGGTACGTGGTGGGATTCGAATCACGACCTCCCGCTCAGGAGGCAGCGGCCCTATCCACTACACCATCGGGCTCTCCTAATAATAAAGAATAACTATGTTATAAAAAAGAATGACAAATCATAAGCGTTACTTTTGCTTCAAGATATTTTGTAATAGATATTTGATAAGTTGCAAAGTCTGCGAATGTTGTCTGTCTGTGGTACACCGTACAATAAACACTGCATAATATATCTTTTTTTTCAAATTTGGTTATTTACTGGCACTAAACCTATATTCCGTAATCAATATACGGCGGTATTTAACATTTTGACGGATGAATAGGTATGGATTTGTATTGTCTTTAGAAAAATATATAATATTAATTAATTTCGTTAGAGGAACTAAAACAATACAAAACAGTAGAAAAAATGGTAAAAATCTTCTCATAAGGCTGCCATCTTGATTTGTAACAAGACAACCTATTGGTATCTATAGATAGACATAGAACTTCAGACTATAGGTATACAAATAGGTATTAATAATTGTGCAGAACTGCACCTCTTTTAGATGTATTGTAACAACCTATCCCTAATTAAATAATAATCTGATAAAATTAATATGGCCAAAGATAAATAAATATGTGATCGTCTAAAAAACTGATTTTATGTCAAATTAAAAGACCCATACGTTGTGTATTCAAATAGAAAATTGAAATAAATCTAAGTTAAGTTTGAATAGGGTAATCGTAATTGAAATTATGCCGTAAGTAAATAAATTATTTGTAAAAAGTTCATAATCAAATTCAGCTGAAAAATAACACAGAATGACAAAAAATAAAAATAAATGAGTAATATAAAACATGCGACTCACATAAAATATTTTCAGCTGAAATGCAGGAATCAGGAATCTCCATCTTCTTTCTTCTTGCGCATAACTAACCCAAATAAAATAAAACCAAACATACTTAATATTAAATCTCCCGGCTAATGTAGCGTGCTGAAAGGTACAAAGACTCAATAACCAGGGAAGGGAATTTGAATAAAGATCTTTAAGATCTTAGAATTAGGATACCTAGGCAAATGAAATGGCCCTCCCTTCCAACCTACAGACCATGCCAACGCGCGAAAACCTTGCACAGACTAACACTAAACCCTAGTCTTATCTAACTTGCAAACCTTCCATCAAATATTTTGATCAGCTTAATTCATTCACAAACTTCTTTCATACTACCAATCATTCATCAGTCATACAAGTTACCTATTAACTGCAGTTTTTGTCACCTGTGACGGTGTACTAATGTTCAAACCTTTTAATAATCAATTTCTCTGTTCAGTTTGCAATATGGTATAATTTTCAAGGACTGCTGTACCAAAATCACATGATATGCGCTAAGAAGTCAGTTCAAATGATAGAGACTGTGTCAAGAAATTATCACCCTTATAGCTCGCTACGTCAGCTGAGAAATAGACCATTAGAGGTTTGTATGAATACCTATTCGAATGAATTCTCGAGAGGGATTATGGGCCAGCTACTCTCGGAGCCCATAAGACTTGTCGATGTGTAGTTAATGTATGTAAAGTGTTATCCTGAATATAAAAATAATTAAATATTTCAAAATACAAGTAATTGATTTTAACCACTAAAATCTTTAAAACTCCGTGTTTTGTTTTAACGTGTAACACTGTATATTAAAGACATATCAAAATATTCCTATTAGTTTTTATTGCATTTATTCATCCTCACACTCTCGCACACTGATATTTTACACATAACAACCTACTATTTCCTATTCTAATAACACATTTCCCTACGATTATCATTGAACGATGTTTGAAAACTCGCAACGCTGCAGGTACAGAAAGCTGAAACTATCACTTTATTACGAAATCGTCTATCTGTAAGGTTAAGAAACACTTACAGTAATAATCACAACGATGGACTTTGAATTAAAACACAACGCCGAAAATAAACAACACATGATGCTCGGCATCGCCAATTTCCGCGTTCGAACATCGTCCCGGCCCGTCAGCCACTGCCAACCCCCACTGCATGCCCGCTGTTCCCCTTTTTTTTTTAATCTTCCAAGTTCTATGCTATATTAAGACAAAGTAAAATATCTTTTGTAACATTCAAAATTTAACTCTATTTCCAAGAAACAAGTATGGGAATTTATGCATTTGATACTCTTGTTTAAATGCTGGGTCATGTCAGGTAAAGATGTCTCAATTTTTGAACGAAAAATCTAAATGCTATTTGTTTAAGTGTTGGGTCGATTTTATAAACTAATTATTCTATAAACGATCGTTACAGTATTCTATTACTTTTTATTAGTTTATTTAAATATTTAATTTTTAATGTTTTTTTCTTTTTTGTTTTGATTAGTTCATGTTATACTTTCATAACGATAACACGTAATTTCATTGTAGTGATAGTGAGTAACCTCAGAGGCTCTCAAAGGCAACGAAGAAGCCCAGAGCAGCAGCCGGCTCCTGAACCTGTTTGTTTGTTAGCTTGTTTACCATAGCTACGAACTTTCACCACATCCAGAGGACCAGACAATACAAATATCTACGATAGAAAGTCTCCTTATACGCCACTGTTGATTCTGCAAACGTTCTGTGGTTGTTTGGCATTCAGATTAGCTCGTCTGGAAGCAGTTTACAATCCTTTGAGAGTGCGGGGCGATTTCTCTGATAGTGTAAATTTGTTTGTAATTTCTTTATTTATGAGAGAGCTAAAGAAAGAAAGTTTAAGAAAACTTAGAAAAAAAAATTGTTTCATTTATAAACTACACACATAGGTACATACATATAATCACGCCTTTGTCCGTAAATTGCTGTAGTGACAGGTTGTCAGCCGATCGCCTAAATTGCAATATATAGTAAGTATAAACTATGATAACTGATAAATAACGAATCCGAATCAGTTTTAAAATTCAAAGCAAAAAATCAAAAGTTAAAAGAAAAATCAAATTCAAAGTTCTGTTTATTTAACTTTCTTCATCGTTCAAACTTTGTGTAATATCACAGTAATATGACTTCTGAAATCAAAATGCGATGCTGGCAGGTGCAGACCGCATGCATGCATGTTTTGTAAACAAAACATTCCGTTCTTATGAAATCGCAGCAAGCTCTTGCTTTCAATTCTGGAAGTAAATTTTGAAACTGGCATAAAAATTGCATAAACAGCAAAATAGATTTGTCGAATGAATTCTTTGCTAGTAAGTTTTTTTTGTATACAACTGGCAAACAAACTGACGCCAAACTAAAATTTGTTTTGAAATATTTGTGTGGAGTTTGTGTTTGTTATGCATTAATTTAGTTGGACAACCTTTGGTCTAGGAGCCCAAGGATCAGACTACAAGTCCACAGAGTTATCTATGAATATTCGATTCAGTGAATACCAAAAATCGATCTGCAGTTCGGTCGTCAGCTGTAGCCACATAGACCCGGGCCGGGGTCAAAGTGGTCCTTTGTTTGCTGGCGAGAGTGCTCGTGTCGCCGGTGGTGTTAACAAACAGTACGGGACATACGGATATAGGGTGTAATGAACAGCAACTTTCACAAACCGATAGGAATTCAACTCATTCCAAACACTTTAGGTCAGGGAGACGCAAAGCCGACGACGTCACGCAGAGTAGTCAAACATATCGCGTTGTAGAGAACGTGTTCACGAAGCATCCAAACAAACGCTCTGCATATCTCTGTAAACCTCAGGCATCCTATTTTTGTTACCATGCGAAACCTGCAACGATAATTTCCACTCCTGTGTGACCTATGCTACATCAGTGATACAGTCCTTGAAAGGTAACCCAGAATTACAACTTGATACCTAGCTAAAGGATAGATAATTCTAATATGATTTTAGTTTTTTAAATTTAACTGTAGTACTTACTACATTGTCAATTTGGTTTTTACTGTTAAGATAATGTATGTTTATGTAAATAATAAAATAAAAATATTAATAATAAGTTTCACCGACCTCAGCAACAATATGTGCCGACAAGTCAAGTGAGAACCTCGCCGCACAATATACATCCACGTCAGCATCAGTGCATCCCGCTAATAAAGGAGACTGCATAAACACTAAACACGGCAGATTGTGACGACAGTGTTCTGGGCACAAAATAAGGTAAGGTTTTGTCAAGACAAGTAATCTAGGTGAAACCTTTATATACCAGGTGTAAGTGACAGCGTCACGCAAACTGATAGCGGTTGCTCAGTTAACGACACTGAACAACTGTCAGCAGGATTTTTTTAAGAAGAAAAAAAAAGGCTTTTCCATACAGATTCTTTGATCGAGGTGAACATTTTGTATGGAAAATCCTTTTTTTACTTTCTGAAAAATATCCTGCTGATAGTTGTTCAGTGTCGTTGACTGAGAAACCCCTATTAGTTTGCGGGACGCTGTTCCTTTCACCTGGTATCAAACACGATCTCAACATTTAAACGGAAGCATTGTCCGACAAATAACTTTTATTTTTCAATGTAGGTACATAATAATCGGCTTTTGAATTGGCTTAATATTTGGCTAACAATTTTTGCATAATTGAGTTTTCACATCTGAAAACCATGAGTTTTACGAATATTAATGTTGGGCAAAACTTTTCCTGAACCAAATATTTGCTCGAACCCTGAAGTCTCTGTATATTCAGCCCACTGCTTGTTTTTATCGAAATAATTTATTCTAATATCCACTCCGGATTACGCGACCAAATATCTGGAAATAAACTCACAATTCATTCGTTCTCCAATCTCAATTTTCCAGCTCAGGGTGGCCAGAAAATGGCGACAATTTAAATCGTATCTTACTAGCATAACTGTGTCGAAAGGTCAAAAATATGAATATTTGCGGAATGTTTATATCTCTCGGGAATGCCCCGCGTCTCTGTCGGGCATGCGGTATCTCGCCTTGCTGAGATAGCGGCCATCATAACCGAGCAACCCCTACTAAAATATTTTTCAACTCAAAATCCCAACTTCTCAATGCGCGAAAAATCCTCCGTCAGTCAGGTCTGGTTGCCTGGAAGATATTGTTACATTGGAAATTATACTACTTTTCTTTTTAACAATTTGTAATTTCTGTGTTTTTGTGCAATAAAGTATATTGTACTGTAAAATATTTTTCAAATCAAAATCCCTAACAAAAAGCTGCTCAATACGCGAAAGTTCATTTTTAAGTTATGTCTCATAGATCAGAAGCAAATATTGATTTGACGACTTCAAATGGCATGGACCGATGTCGGATTGGCACCGGGATTTTATAGACTAAAATGACCCTGCTGACCATGATTGTGCCCGGTGACTTTACAATTACAATAAAATAAATTGGAAAGGCATTGCTCGAAAACTATTATATCTATGAAAGTAATATAAGTATTGAATGGTAGGAATGGTACGAAATTTAAAATAGATTTATTTTTAATACTAAATGATAAATAAATACTGTTTTTTAATACAAAATAGCAGTTCGCCTGACTACGCGGTTATCTAGCGGGCCTGCAACCCAATAGAGAAGCATTGGATTCTGGTGTGACAACAAAGTACATTGAAAAGGTGGATTGTCTCAGGTGCAAGTAATTTCAGTTCTTCCCACGTTTTGTGTCAGATGAAACACAAAAGTGCGAACACTTCCTTGGCTGTAGAAAATACAGAAATAAATAGATAAAAAGTAAAATGGCAGGCAGAATAGCGGTGGCAGAAAAGTTTAGTCTAGTTTTATTATTGTTTGATGATGCGACTCAAACTGTCAAACAACAATTATGAGTATAAAAACACTGAAGTGAGGATAACCCCAGTCGCACCCGCACCGTTTTTATGATGCAATAAAATTTAACGGTCTCTCCACACTGATCTGATAATACCTGATTCGATTTGAATACATGAAATTAATCAGCTTCTGAAACTGAGAGGCTTAGATCGTAGGGTTAACAAACGAAGGACCAAGGTAGTGATAGAACCAAACCAAAACGTCCATGAGTAGGTAGGCTTTATGAACTAATGAGTACCGATATATAAGTAGAGGCAATCGCTGGTAAAGTCTGTATACGGGAGGCGTAGATTTTTGTAAAGTAGATACCTAATACATAAAGAAGAAGACTACATTCGGCAATTGACTGTTCTAATCTGATCTGAGACAGATAGATATATCATCCTTTATGTCATCTGTACGTATACGCATATGGTATATCATCCTTTATGTCATCTGTACGTCAAACATATCTTTGTTGTTGCTCCAATCGTTATATTATTATATTTCCTCTAAAAATTCCAGTTACACAGTGATTTTAACTATTTTTTCATTAAAATATACCAAAGTGTTAAAATAAACTTAAATTACGAAGTTTTAGTGCGAAAATACAGTGATAATTACTCATTAATATTGATGGTAATAGTGGCAGTTAATGTGACGTACTGCGCATGCGCGTTCTCCTGATTGCTGCATGGGACTTTCGCACTTACGTGAACTACATTACCGCTAGGATTGCGTGAGCTGTGCGCCGTCGTCGTTAGCATCAGACACGCTGCGAGTGATTCGTCATTGTTGACCCAAACCGTTTACCGAGAGATATTTACAAAGATATTTCATATGTTTCGTTCTCCGCCTACCACACCGGTCCAGAAAGCAGATCTAAGTACCAAATCTGAATCGGATATAGTGACTGTAGTAGCCAGTAGCGATTTTGTGAATAGTATTAGCCGATCTAAACGTCCACGCACTGAGCTGTCCCCTGATACTATGCCGAAAAAAGACCAAGAACCGAATATACTCCAGGCACTAGCACAACAAACAGCTATGATAACGCAACTGGTATCCGATATCACCGAAATAAAAAAACAAAACTCTGAAATTCAGAAAACAAATGTGGTAATCGAGGAGACTTTGCAACTACTACAGGTTAACCAAAATACCTTTAGAGAAGAAATCACTACCCTAAAAAAAGAGAACCAATGGCAAAACGAGTACATACAGCATCTGGAAAATAAAATACAAGACTTTAATTATAAATCAAGGTCGTCTGCCATCGAAATACGCAACATACCTATTGTGAGCAATGAAAGCAACGAAAATCTAATGAAAATAATTAGTGACATCGGGATTATCGTCGGTCAACCCATTCTACAATCACAAATACGTGACGTATACCGTTTACCCGGCCATTCCACTACAGCGCGACCTATAATAGCAGAATTAACAACCGTCATGTCAAAAGATGATTTACTTACTGCTACACGAATTTATAATAAAAACAGCAAGACAAAGGAAAACAAGCTGAATACACAACTGCTGGGCATTGAGGGAAAATCGAAACCAGTATACATTTCCGAACAAATTCCTGGATCATGTAGAAAGCTTTTTTATACAACAAGAGTGTTTGCTAAGGAGAATGATTTCCGATTCTGTTGGGTGAAAAATGGAAATATTTACCTTCGTAAGAATGACACAGACAAACCACTGCTCATTAAATCGGAAAAATGCCTATATAAAACAACAACGACGGAATGACTAGTCTTAAGTAGTTTAAGCCCATTTATTCAACGTTCATTATGTTTTCTCTTTGTTTTATATTTATATTTAGTTTTTTTATTTTTGTTCTTTCATACTATACAACCGGTTTACACAATTACACACTTATAAAACAATGCTTTTCACATCTCCACAAACAAACATAATAAAACAATCAGCCTTACACACACATACTGACAATATCGATGAGTGCTTTGCCGTACTACTTCCTCAAGATCCAAACTTATTAAAGTTTAACAATGATTGATAATGAAATAGTCAATGACATTGATACAAATGTCATAGAGTATAGCGCAGCACTTATCGATTTGCCTGAAGATTTAAACAAACATTTAAAAGACACAAACAATCAGCTAACTTTCATACACCAGAATATAAGAAGCATAAATCAAAACTTTGATAATTTCTTAGTTCTTCTTGAAAGATTCAACCAGAGATTCGATTTTATTATTTTAACAGAGTGCTAGTTGTCTAAAGTAAACAACTTACCAATCCTATCACACTACTCTTCCCACGCTACTCAAAACATTATTAACCAAAATGACGGAGTAGTGGTCTATGCCAAAAATCATTTAAAAATTAAAGTCGCCGATGTCAGCAACAACCATACAAATTATCTTTTAATAACCATTGAAGAACAATACGCTATAATATGTATCTATAGACCATATGAATATGCTGATAAAACAG
This sequence comes from Scrobipalpa costella, assembly GCA_949820665.1. Lineage (NCBI taxonomy): Eukaryota > Metazoa > Arthropoda > Insecta > Lepidoptera > Gelechiidae > Scrobipalpa > Scrobipalpa costella. The sequence goes on along the minus strand of OX463304.1, from coordinate 6,565,403 downwards.
ATATTTTCTTTGAGTTTTTGGACAATATTATTACAAAAGTAAAATATTTTAAAAATATATTATTAATTGGGGATATCAACATAGATATACTACCCACTAACGTAACAAGCTTACATAATCCTGTCGAATATGTTGGTCTTTTGGCTTCACATGGGTTAACTTATACTCATGAATACCCAACCCGTTTTAAAACATGCATAGACCACACTTTTGTAAAAACAAGACAACTCACAAAAACTATTGTATGTAACTCAACAGGAACCGATCACTTGCCAGTCATAATCGCAATTAATAAAAAGAAAAGTAAAAATACCTTTAAATATAAACCTAAAATCTATATGCAAACTGATTACGAAGCCGTATATAATACATCAACTAAAATTGATTGGGAAAAGCTTCTAGTAGATAAAGATCCAAATGAGAGTACTAACCTGTTCCTATCAATCATAACTAATACTATGCAAAAATATACAACACAAAAAAATATCTCACGTAGGAAGCGAACCATCAAACCGTGGATTACTCTAGGCTTAATTCGATGCATGAAAAATAGGGACAGGTTAAACCAAAAGCTGAAAAAAGATAAGGTTAATCTTATTCTTGGTATAACTTATAAGCGATACAGAAACACATGTAACAATTTACTAAAGAAACTTAAAAGGTTATACTACAGGACAGAACTTGCTAAACATAGATATAACCTAAAAAAACAGTGGAATATAATCAAAGAAGTTGGCAACATATCAACACAAAAACGTACACCAGCAGAACTACTTACAATAAAATCAAATCCAGTGGCATCACTAAACGAAGTAAACAAATATTTTACTAATGTAGGCAAAAATTTAGCTCAAAGCATTTTGGTAAACAAACAAACCACGGAGAATCACCTGGCAACGAACCTTCATCTTTTATCCCCTTCAGATTCTTTTGCACTACTTCTGACTGACGAGGATGAGATCTTACGCACTATAAAAACACTCAAAAATACTCACTCACAAGGATGGGATGGAATTACATCGATGTTTTTGAAACAATTCGCCTGCATTCTGACTAGGCCAATAGCGATCATCTGCAATGCTTGTTTTGCAAGCGGTATATTCCCGGATGCCTTTAAAAAGTCAATTTTATCCCTGTTTACAAGTCTGGGGACAGAGACAGCACCTCTAACTATCGACCAATTTCGTTATTACCCACAATAGCTAAAGTAATAGAAAAGATTATTAACCAACGGCTTATTCAGTACCTCGAAAACAACAATTTATTATCTCATAACCAATTTGGTTTCAGACAAAAACGATCTTCCGAAGATGCCATTTTGAAACTGGTCACACATATTGTTCAGAGTATTGACAATGAAAAAAAATGCGTTGGGATATTTCTAGACTTAGCCAAGGCTTTTGATACTGTCTCTGTCCCCATACTAATAAAGAAGCTAGCACTTAAAGGCATACGTGGCACACTCCTTTAATGCTTTTAAAAAAATACCTTTCAAACAGATCACAAATTGTAAAAGTTGAAAATAACATGAGCGACGAAGAGAATATTGTTTTTGGAGTGCCACAGGGTAGCATTCTTGGGCCGACCCTATTCCTTGTATATATTGATGACATCTCTAATCTAAAAATACCAAATGCAAAAGTCATCACCTATGCAGATGACACAGTTATCACTTTTACTGGTAAAACTTGGGACGATGTAAGTAAGTACGCTGACGATGGTTTCAAAATCGTGACAGATTGGCTAGACAATAATCTATTGACTTTAAATAAAACAAAAACTAAAATAATTCCTTTTAGCATCAGAGCTAATACTCAACCGGAGCCTGAAGTTTTGAATATTAAAGTACACAGTTGTTCTGGTATAAATAACTGCCACTGTTATAAAATTGAAATTGCTACTTCTATTAGGTATCTAGGCGTGTTAATTGATAGGCATATTAAATGGGACGAACATATTAATATGCTCTCAGGTCGAATAAGGAAACTATTTTATATGTTCAGAAATTTACGTTACGTTTGTGACACAAAATTATTAAGAAGCATATATTATGCTGTCTGCCAGTCTATATGCACGTACGGGATAACAGCCTGGGGAGGGACTTACAAAACGATTCTTCTACCAGTTGAGAGAGCTCACCGCGCTTTACTAAAAATAAATTACTTTAAACAGTTTAGATTTTCTACTGAGGCCTTATATAAACAAGCCAACGTACTAACGATCCGTCAACTATATATACTAAGTGCAATCTTAAACAAACACAAATCAATTCCCGAATATGATGACACCCGAAGACGTAAAGATAAAGTTTATAAAAAACCGCATTGTAGAACGTCCTTTGCTCAAACATTCTTCACTTTCAGGGCCCCTTTCTTATATAACAAATTGAACGTATCTCTAAATATAAGAAACTTAAATTCTCATAACTGTAAGATAATGGTACTGAATCATCTTGTAAAATTGAATTACGAAACCACTGAATCTCTCCTAGAAATCATATGCTGAGCGCACACACACTCACACACACACTCTCTCTCTCACACACACACACACACACACACACACACGTACTTCCAGTTTGAGTTTCTAGACTAAAATACTAATTTTAAGATACATTACTAACATCTTTTCTTTTTTATTTCTCTTATCTTTCTTTAGCACCAAATGCAAAAAAAACTATTAGCATAGCAATAAAAGGCACAACATATATTTATCGAGTATCCAGCAGCAACAATGACACCGCGTCAACAGTCAATACCAACTGATAAGAGGAGATATTCTCTGCGATACAGTGCACACTAGTGCAGAGGGTTTCAAGCCTTATTTAAGTTGGCCTATTGTAATTCATAAAATGTAAATTTTAACATAAAAATGTACCATAACATTGTAATAGGCTAAGTTTTGAGATCAATAAAACTATATTATTATTATTATTAGGATTTATACATTTTTGTATCTCTCCGAAGAGGTAAGCTGGCACGGGCCGAAGCCAAGTGCTATAGTGAATCTAATGACAAAAACTTTCTAACTATCCTGCATGTGTTGAGAATGACTGCTTTTTGTATGAGTATGAGTGTGGATGTGTTCATTTTCAGTGTTTGGAGGCTGGTATGTAAGGTTTTTGGAATGACTCCTGTGCTAGAGACAATTATTGGAATAGTTCTGACAGAGCTAACCTGCCACTGTTTTTTTATTTCTACAGATAGTTCAGTATATTTAGCAATTTTTTCGGTATGTGTGGCCAATAAGTTGTGGGTGTTACATATTGCAATGTCAATGAGTAATACTGTTCTGTTAATTTTATCTAAAACTGTTATGTCAGGTCTATTGCAATGAATAGTTTTGTCAGTGACAATTGTGCGGTCCCAATATATTTTGTAGTTATTGTTTTCTAGTATTGAAGAGGGTTGATATTTATAGTACGGCAATTTTTCTGTAACAAACTTGTATTGGTATGCTAGATTTTGGTGTATTATGGCTGCAATTTGGTCGTGGCGGTGTTTATAGTCTGTCTGGGCTATGGATTTACAGGCGCCGGTAATATGTTGGATCGTCTCTGAGTTGCTGTGGCAGTGTCTGCAGGAGTCCGTAGGTAAGCTAGCTGATTTTAGTATATATTTTTGGTAATTGCGGGTATCTATAATTTGGTCTTGGATTGCTAACATGAAAGCTTCAGTCTCCGGGAAGAGCTCACCTCTCTGCAACCATAAGTTCGACGCAGCTTTGTCGACGTGAGGTTGCTCGAGATCGTGACGGTGTCTACCATGAAGAGACTTTTGCACCCATGCGGCAATTTTGTCTTTGTCTTCAATTGTTCTTTCGTTACGTTGTACAGTGTGATTGTGGAGATTAAGAGGTGTGATTTTTTTATCTACTTGAGCTATTTTGTTGTGTAATATTGAATCTTGTGAGCGAGTGTGGAAGTATTTTCTGAGTGATTTAATTTGATTGTTATGGAGGTTAGTAATGTCTATAACGCCCCTGCCACCTTCCTTCCTAGACAATGTGAGTCTTTGGACGCAAGACCTCGGGTGATGTTTGCGGATGGCTGTAAGTGAAGTGTTTATCAATCGTTGTAGCTTAAGTAGATCAGTCTGTGACCACGTGATGATTCCGAAAGAATATGTAAGTATTGGTATGGCGTATGAATTGATAGATTTAATTAAATTGCGAGAGTTAAGTTGCGAATGTAGTAGTATGTTTAGTCGATGTTTAAACTTCTTTTTGAGTTCCGATTTAATTTGGTTTTGCTGTATTTGTCGAGCTTGTTGGAAACCTAAGTACTTGTAGTAACTATTTTCGTCCAGAGACTCTACGCAGCTGCCAGATTTTAGTGTGTAATTGTTATCTACGACAGTGCCGTTCTTTATAGTGAATGTCTTACATTTATCTATCCCGAATTCCATACATATATCCTGTGAGAATGTTTGTGTGATATCTGCTAATATGTGAAGTGATTCTGTGGTGTTACTATATAATTTGATATCATCCATATACATAAGATGTGTGAGCAAAACGTTATTGTTGTCATTATGGTTTGTGATAGGTAATCCGTGATTTGAGTTGTTCAGCATATGCGAGAGAGGATTCAATGCGAGGCAAAACCAAAGCGGACTAAGCGCATCACTCTGGAAGATTCCTCGTCTTATGGGGATTTCAGGGGTGTCATAATTTGTGCAACCTACGACTTTCAACTTGGTTTTCCACTGCCGCATTGATTCTTCTAGGAATTTAACAATATTTGGGTTGATTTTGTAATGATGCAAGATGTGAATTAACCAGCTATGGGGGACAGAGTCAAATGCTTTGCGATAGTCTACATACATTGCACTTATGTTCCTCTTTTGTTTTAGAGCTTGGCGCATTGTGACCGAATCTATTACAAGTTGTTCCTTGCAGCCTCTGCTCTGCTTACGACAGCCTTTTTGCTCCTCGGCAAGGATGTTGTTTTCGGTTATATGCTTGTAAATTAACTCGGCAATGCAAGCTGTTAAAATTTTGTAGATGGTTTGCAAGCAGGTAATGGGCCGGTACTTTGCTGGATTCTGGTGCTCTGTATCTTTTGGTATCATGAAAGTTGTTCCTTGTGTAATGTATTTCGGCATTTGTTCTGGGTTTAGAATGAATTCGTTAATACTATTGTGGATTAATGGTTGAATGCAAGTAAATTTTTTATACCAGTAGTTATGGATATGATCACTTCCCGGTGCCTTCCAATTGTGAGTTTTTTTTATGACTTTAATAAATGTATCTATAGGAATATGTTCAAAATTCATTTCGGGAATCAGTTCAGTAGCTTCGGAGTTATTGTGCAGCCATTCCGCTTCTTGGTTGTGCTGCACTGGATAGGCCCAAATGTTTGACCAGTATCGATACATGTCATGTGACTCAGGTGGAGTTGAATCAATATTATTATTATTATTATTATAGAGTCCGCTTAACGGCGAACCAGACCGAGTGATGGCCGTACTGTTAACGGGCTTCTTCTTAGCGTCGTCGACATCCAACCACTATAAAGACACTATACGTGACACTACACAATGAAACTCCCCGTTTGAAATATATGTCCATGAGCACAGCCTATAACGCACTGATTGGTACAGTTAAGTTAAGCTACTCGTACACCCGAAATGGGCACTATTTTGGCCTTGGTTGGGCTTTATTTTTATCCACGCAGAACCATGCAGAACTAATTAAAAGGAACCCCATAGGAATCGGGTAATTAACATCTAGGTGAATACTAGGTACACTACGATTTATACTAGCGAAACAAGAGAGCATATAAAAGGGTATTAGGATGATTATTGAGGATCAACGTAAAATTGCAGGTTGGGTTCAATATACGGTTTCAGGGGTTGAAGTCCTTATTAAAATAAGAAAATGTAAATTGAAACTGGCAGCTACCTACTTGAACCCTTATTTTTGGAGGGTGATGCGATGAACTATTAAAAACTAGAAGCGTAGCTCTTACAGTTTCAGCTGCGGATTGAAGATAGAGATCTCCCGTGGGAATAAGAATTTTTCTGTCGCAAATATTGTTTGAACCCCTGGCTGGATAATTTCCTAATAGCGACAGAATTTATCTAGAAGTAGAATTATATAAGTGAAAGTGTAGAGCATATAAACGACAAATTAGCGGAGGTCGCCGAGAGCCTAATAATTTTACGGGTCGAAGTCCTAATGAAAATTACAAAGGTTAAAATTTATGTATTTAACTGGCTGTTCAAACATTTAAATACTGTGCTCTCCGAACTAGAAATCCTAAGGTCGAAGGCCTAATGCAAATTAAAAGTTAATGAAAGTATTTACCTAGCAGTTCGTGCATTAAAAGCATGTATTAGCAATGCTGCAATGAAATTAGTAGGAACAATCTGTTTTTGAAAAGCACTGTAAATGGCGCTATAATATCGCAGATGAATGCTCTTCAGTGCAACATTCATCTCAATGGTTTATACCTCAATTGTTTAGCAGTTCACTCTTGATCTCGATGCTTAATTATATTATATCTTCTTCAGTAAATCTAATAACCAGTATACTCATACTCTATTAACCAGTTCGTGAGAAAGTCCCACAAAAACACGTTCATCACAAGCAGGACAATCATTAAGAGACGTAAAACGTCTTTACAATTTGCTGTTTAAAATTAAATTTAAATTACATGGCCGGGTTTTAAATTAAATTTGTAGCAAGCGCACCGAAAGTAATGTCAGCAAAAAGAGATCCTCGTTACAGGCAATTTAATTTTCTAAAGTGACATTTTATTTTACACTTGAGAGAAATATGCTGTTTCAGTAAGCCAAGTAATGCTTCAGCTCATGCGTGTGTTTTAAAAATAAAAGACCAGAAAAGTTTATGATACCTTCGAGAATACGATGACTTTTTCGCTGTGAGCATAACAATGAGAGATATTAGTATTATTAGTAGGTATTATGGTACTCATATAATATATAATACATGCACCCTTCTTTTCTAATTTACTTAGACTATTTGCTTCTGTATGTTAAAATGCAAAAAAGGTTTTTCTTTCATTGTCATTTTAAGTTTATTAAAAGAACATTAACGACAAATTGGCTTTAGAAAGTGTCTACCAGAAATGAGGCCAATGTCCGATCTCCATTGGATAAATCAAAATGGTCGAGAAAAAAAGAAAGATCGCATCAAAATGGCCTCGATCACCCGTTTCCCGCCATTTTTTTCACAATGGCGGTAATGGCAGACATCCCTCTACATCGCACCTCGATCAGCTGTATTGTGTGGGATCTTTTACGTACATCAAACATTCCATAAAAGTTCTGAGTTGAATTTAGTTTGGTTTTTATGGTCGAAGAATACGAGTATTATAAGATGCCCTTTTCCTCCGACCATCAAACCATCACAATCTTCAATATTTTTGCTCGTCTATTTTACCCGCTTTTTTCTTTTTACATTTCATCCTATGTTCGTTGGGTAAAAATTTTCAGTTTCATGGGTAGTTTCATACTCAAAAGGACAGCAAATTTTTTGACTCCCTACAGATATAAGGTATCTTCTATATACAAATAAGCTCGCAGGTAAGAGTTAACTATTATTTGGGTAGTTTTTCTTAAAATAAATTATTTGACGATTTTTTTTATTACTATAACATAAAAACTTTTTTATTTTTACAAATATAATTAAGTGACCCATCCTAAAAGCTATACATTATTCACATTTAAAAACTGCCTCCGTGGTCTACTGGTTAGATCCGGAGGTCCTGGGTTCGATTCCCAGGGGGAAAACACAAAGTTGATATTAGTCAATGTATCACTTTGTGAGGTTTTTCCCAGTTAGGACATTGCAGGCTGAATCACCCGATTGTCAGAAAAGAAAAATGTTTCCGTACTTCGTAGGGCACGTTATGCCGTCGGTCTCGGTCGCTGTCCTTGATAGAGGTTGTTACTCAAACCATGTCAGAGGCCTATTAGCTGTGCTACTAGGTGGTTTGAAAACTCTGACACCAGGATTCATCGGGCCATTCGACTCGAGAATCCACTCGCTAAGAAGAAGAATTTAAAAGCTTGTAGCTTTATTTTATCGAGGAACATACTCGTGTCATTTCCGTCAATCAGGAGAACTACCCATTTACTAGCATTATGTACCTTATATTATGTATTCTGCGGTTCAAGGTGTATTTTACAGCTAGTATTGTACTGTTTGACAGTAAGTCCGTGGTCATAAATCTAGACAGCACCTTCCTTGCGGTGATATATCGTGGTTCAGTGGCGGAGGGCTGAATCCATTACTGTGTAACGGATTTTTGGCAGTCACTGATTCAATTTTCACCGCATTTCGTGTGTGGAAAATATTACATATTGTCCTAGTTTTTTCCATAGCGAAAGTTTTCTTTCGACTTTCTATGCAGACATAAGAAATTATATTTATATGGGCTCATCCAGAAGCCACAAAGGTGTTGGCACTTCCACCGAGCAACAATGGAAGCTGCTTGATCATGAACTCTGCTGGAAGAGGCCCTTGCGGAGATTGCCAAACTAGGTATGTATTTATTTATTTATTGTTTTATATACACAAGTAACATACACAAGAAATAACGATATTAGAGGTACAGCTTATTTCTACACAGAAATTTCTTCCAGCTGACCTACGGAAGTGAGAGTTAGACTAATAATAAAAAAAATAGTCCTCCCACCGATTTTCGGTGATGGCGGCCAATCTCCCGGAGATCAGCCAACTGAGCAGGACTTGTTTTTAGTGCCCAAGTGTTTGCGCTGTTTGTGCACTCTCTATTCCTTCTTACATGCCCATCAGACAGCATGGATCATCTTACTTCTCGGACAATCAGGTGATCAAACTAGAAACAACAACACAAAGTCATTGCCAGTTCAGTCAGTTATATGAAATAGACCCCAGACCTCACTGTTTCTTTCCTAGACCCGATGTGAAATATACCGGGTGTAAGGGACAGCGTCCCGCAACTGATAGGGGTTGCTCGGTTAACGAAACAGAACAACCACGGCCAGGAATTTCTGCAACAAAATTTTGCTGCTACTTGTTCAGTTCCGTTAACTGAGCAACTCCTATCAGTTTGCGGAACGCTGTCCCTTACCCTCCGTATATGGCGTGGCGACGACTTCTAGAACGGTGATAGAGCTAGTGAGGTCCAAAAATCGGTCTCCTGTTGGCTAGTGGTTTCCACATTCTAGATGGATTTGTGAGTCCATTAGCAGGACCGTAAGTAACGTAATATATCTCGTGTAGGATTGTAAAAGAACAGGGAAACAGATCAACATACATAATACATACATAAAATCACGCCTTTATCCCTAATGGAGTAGGCAGAGCGTAAACTACCTAAACAAAGGTCGTTCCGCCACGTCTGACAAAGTTTTGAGGGTCATTTATAATAAATTAGTACGTATATCGCTGTAGTGCAAGGTTGTCAGCCCATCGCCTAAATTACAATATACTGAAGCCCTCAGATCCCTTAGCTGGTTTTTACAGCATGCTCGGGAGAAAACGCAGCTGGCACATTCTATGTTTTTGTCTCACTTCCAGTTCACCATGAAAGAAACAGAACTAGTATTTCGTTATATATCCTCGCCTAAGTTTAATATGATTTTTCGTGAAAACTATACAATGCTTATATACAAATTAATGATTACGGTAACACAGGGGTGACAGTAAAAAAGAGAAAACCCCCTTTTTTTGTTGAAACACGAAAAATTTTGGTAGATTCCTTTTAAATTTATAAAAATCTATTAACGTATCGCGATACTTAGAAATATTAAACAAAATTGCACATTGGCCGGATTCGTATCTATTTTTATTTACCCACTTGTCATTTGAACTAGCGAATGGAGCGAATGGAGGTGTTTGCGGTTTGAGCTGAAACTACCAAATTGGACTGCAGTCAGTTTACGGCAACGTAACTACCTACGAGGCTAATAGTGGCAACTTTTATTTAGAATGGGGCATCCAGAATAGAACCCAATGAAAACTATCTTGATTCTGTCTGTATATAGTAGTTTAGGAAAACTGATTTGACGTACAAATTATATGACAAATTGTCTCTAATATACGTATATGTTTCAACTATACTAGTACTTCCTTAGTTCTATAATGCTGGACTAGGGGCAATAGAAAAACATAGAATGTGTGAGGTGCATTTCCTCCCGGGCGTGCTGTAGAAACCAGATAAGAGATCCGAGGGTATCAGTTTACTGTAATTTAGGCGATGGGCTGCAACCTGTCACGACAGCAATATACCCTACAAATCTATCTTTAATAACGCTCAAAACTTTGTCAGACATTTTTTTTTATATTTTAATTATTAAGGAACACCAGCAGAAAACACGTTTAACAATGATCAAAATAACTTATTTCTAAATAGTACTGACATGCAATCCAAACTAGGTGACACAACATTTGCAAAAAAATAAACTGTAAGCAGAAAAAAAGTACTTAAATAAAAAGAGTTAAACAATTAAACTATTTTAACTTAAGTAAGACATTCTAAATAAAGATTTAAAATCTTTAGTTAAACAATTATTCAAAAAATGAAAAAAATAAAATCAATAAATAAATACATCATTAACTAAAATTATAAACCAAATATTAAATTAAATTTAATTTAAACAGACATTCTTTTGAGTCGTTTACACTCTGCCTACCGCATTAGGTATAAAGGCGTGATTATAGGTATGTATGTACTAGTACTATACTTTCCGTACCCAAGATTTTACCTACTCTTAAGTAAGTAAGTAAGTAAGATACGGAACGTAATCCTTGATACAGTCACAAACCTCTGCTAAGTTTTGTTGCTATTCACCATAAAAATGTGATGTAAACTTACTAACAAAGTGATAAGTTTGAAGAGGTAATCCTGAAGATTGGTTCAAATTGGTTTCTTCCACTTAAACAGCCGCATTTTGGACGATTTTACACTAAGGTACGACCACAGATTACGGTTGAAATTGAATTTTAAATATATAAAATTCGAAGTCGACTAATCAGAAGACACTGCAACTTAAACAATCAGCTGATTGGCAGAGTGACACAGCCACACGTCAAACGTTGACTTTTGCGTTCTGTTCCACGCATCCATCACCATCACCACTCGAAGGAATTTGTTTGTTGTCTGCGGTTGCGGCGCTGGTGTAGCAAACGAGATTGTGGCGCGCGTTCAGAAACTACGTACTCTGTTTTTATCTCAGTGCGGAAAGCTGAGGCGGCAAGGGTGATTTCGTCTCGTCGCGTCATCGTCTACAACTTTGACCATTAGATTAATTTTTTTCTGTGATACATGATAAATTAATTTTTTTCTTTTTATGTGGTTGTAAATTTTTGCTTTAAACATTGACTTTTGATATATTTTAATTTAATAACTATAAGACATTTTTACGACTTAATTATTTTAATTGTTAAGTTTATTTTTAATAGTAATGCTATGGTCTGTTTTCCTTTAAGTCAGATTTTTAATAATTTAGAAATTAGGGCCGAGATTCATTATTTACCATAGGTATTTGTATGTTTAATGCCTATTATAAGTATAGGTACCTGATTTTTATTTTACTTTAATGAATGAATTATTTATTGTATTGACATTTGAATTTAATTATTTATTGATTATTAGCTTTTTTATAAATTGATTATTATTTATTACATTATATTCTATTTTGATTGATTTTAAAGTCTGTATTACGTTTTTGTTATACTTTCGAAAGATTATTAGATACGTAAAATGTCGAACCCAGTTTCCTCCATCTGCCCGCATTGCATGCATAAAAATATTTCTCGACCACAAACACCTTCGTTGGCATTCACGCGACCCGTGCTTTTCTTTTGAATGACAGTTCCGAAAAAGTCTTAGTCAAACTTGACATCAGGAATGCATTCAACTCAATTGAACGGGATTCGTTGCTGTCAGAGGTCCGGGACCACCTACCGTCTTGTACCCCTACTTGTTACAATGTTATTCAAATCCTACGAATTTGTTCTACAACGTAGAGCTCATCCCTTCACAAGTAGGGGTACAACAAGGAGACCCTTTGGGTCCGCTGATTTTCAGCTTAGCGATCCACAAGGTAGTCCTCTCTTTAAAATCACCTCTGAACGTGTGGTACCTGGATGGCGGTACTCTTGGTGGGAGCCCGGAGGTGGTCCTGGAGGATCTGGCCGTTGTCACACCTGCTTTAAAAAACTTGGGTCTGGAGGTAAACAGTAGCAAATGCGAATTTTACGCTGGCTCAGTTTCCCCCGCATTATTTGCACAGTTCTCCTCTCTTGTCCCGGGTCTCAGATTGCTACAAAAAGACTCTGTGAGCTTACTGGGGGCTCCTATCTTTGTGGACGGGGTTCAGGACTGCATTCGTACTAAGACGCAGACATTGTCATTTCAGCGCCTGGAACACCTTCCCGCCCACGTAGCGCTGATTCTCTTGAGAGCTTGTTTCGCGATGCCTAAACTCACGTACGTGGTGAGAACTGCGCCTTCTTGGACTTGCCCGGATGAAATTTCAGATTTCGACAGCGTTTTGAAATCCACACTGGAGAAACTTCTCAATGTGCAGTTGTGCGACCACCAATGGCTGCAGGCCAGTTTGCCTGTCCGGCATGGAGGGCTGGGCATACGCCGTCTAAGGGAGTCGGGTCCGATCGCGTTCTTGGCCTCCTCTCATGGGGTTGTGGATCTTGTCACTCGCCTTATTCCTTCTGAAGGTGATGGGATCCGCATTCCCTATGGTGATCAGGCCTTGGACGCGTGGCTGGTGTCGTATCCGGATTGTGATCTGCCCTCTACGCCGGACAGACAGAAGGCTTGGGATGAGCTTTCATGTAAAGGCTTCCTTAAAGGACTAGTGGACGGAGCTACTGGAGCAAATCTTGCCCGCCTGCGGGCTGCCGCTGCTCCCGAATCAGGTGTCTGGCTTCACGCCTTGCCGTCCCCGTTTATGGGCACGTTGCTGGACAATGATTCGTTGAGGGTTGCGACGGCTCTCAGGTTGGGTTCTGATTTATGCGAACCTCACCAGTGCGTTTGTGGAGGTATGGTCGAGGCAAATGGCCATCATGGCCTTAGCTGTGCGCGCTCTGCGGGCAGACTATCCCGTCACCATGCCATCAATGACATTATCAGACGGGCGATGGTATCAGCGGGCGTCCCTTGCATCTTGGAGCCCCCAGGACTCAGCCGATCGGACGGTAAGAGGCCCGATGGTCTTACGCAGATTCCATGGGCACGAGGGAGTTGCCTCATTTGGGACGCCACTTGCGTTTGTACGTATGCGGCGTCACATTTGAGGCACACCCAGCGGGAAGCAGGAGCAGCGGCGGAGACTGCCGCTGGCCTTAAGCGTGCAAAGTACGCCAACCTGGAGTCTGCGTATGATTTCGTCCCAGTGGTTTTTGAGACGGCGGGTACGTGGGGCTCTGATGCGAAGGAGTTAAAGATAAAGATAAAGCTGCCAGTGTCCTGGGCACATTCGGGCGTGGAGCGTTACTGGGCGGTCTTTTTAATTAGTTTTAGTTGATAAGTTGTCGAAAATTATTTTTATATTTGTATATTAGTTTAAAGATTGACATTTATAATAATTTGTAATAATAGTTGTTTAACTTTATTTAGTATTTTGACATGTTTATTAGTTATTAATTTTGACATTAAAGTTAGGATCATTTATCATATAATTAGTATGAAGGCGTGATTATTATTATGTTTAGCAACTTAGGGCAATCAGCTGTAACTGTGAACCTCCATTGTAATACCTATTCGTATTTATGGAACTAAAAAGAACATTGTCTATGAATTCTATTAAAATTTATAACATAAGTAAGTAAGTTAATATTATGACTTTTTCTATCATCTACTTTCAGTAATTTTACCAAAATCTGTTAAGCCGTAGCAAACAAGTTATGATCTTAATTTCAATACAAATGTTTTCATGCAAGGATAAGTATAGATATTTCCAACCACAACCATCGCAAATATGAGTTAAGCATTTATGTGTTTATGAAAACAAAGAACTTCGGATTTTATTACTTAACTCAGTACGTCTTCAAGCCTTCTGTTCTGAGTTCTGACTTCATTTATTCAAACAATACAACTACCATTACACTCAGCAGCAAAAAGAAAAGAAACGAGTTGCAAACTTTAGATTTATCTTTTAGAAAAGGACTTGGCTTCAGCCTTTTAAGTACAGTCAGAGAAAACAAACTTTTTAAAGGGGTCAGGGATGTCCCCATACATTTTTTTTATTAAATATGTCGCATATCATGAGATGGGTTGGAATTTTAATGAATAAAATTATTAATTGAACTTTTCTAATTTACATAATATTGCTTATTTCCCTCACGTCCCCATTGTCATAATTGGAATTACACTGCCATGACCGATATAAAAAAGGATGTGACATTGCTTTTGAGTGTGATGGTTATATTTATGATACATAGACTTTGAAAAACTGGTACAAAATAATGTGTCATATTTTTTGTTACAAAATTGTTACCATAAATCACATCATAGTTATAAAATGATCCATTTGATACCTGAAACTGCCAAAATTGCAAAATCCAGAGTTCATTTTAGATTATTCTCTGATAGAGTAAAATGTTGACCCTTTTCTAGCTCAAAACAAAAAACAACATATGACTATCAAATACATACATATAATCACGCCTTTATCCCTCATGGGGTAGGCAGAGCGTAAACGACCTAATCAAAGGTCGTTCCACCACGACTGACAAAGTTTTGAGGGTTATTTAAGATATATTTGTACGTATATTGCTGTAGTGCTAGGTTGTCAGCCCATTGCCTAAAATACAATATACTGAAACCTTCACATCCTTTATCTGGTTTTTACAGCATGGTCGGGAGGAGATGCAGCTGGCACATTTTATATTTTTCTCTAAGATACCAAGTTGGGAATTCCTAACGTATATTTGCAATAGTGTTAGCGGTTATTGGTGCGGTGTGCAGTCGTGTCGTTACTGGTTGGACATTTCTTTATATTTATTATAATCACTATTATTATTATATTAAAGTTGCTTGATCTTTTATTATTATTAGTATTAATACACAATTATTTCAATATTATGGTAATTTATCAATTATGGATGTCGTTCTGGATTTATTTTGATTATTATTGTAATTTTATAATTATTGTTGCACAAACACGCTCTTACATACAATTATGGGCAATTTTATTTATTTATTATAGCTGTTTATAAAACACTCATGTTTGACTTGGTACCTGCGTTATCTCATTTTGGGTGAGAGCTGAAAATCTGTGTTGCTCTCTATGGGCAATAATACACGGAGCTCTGACCCTCTGCATCGCTTTAGCACACATGTAACTGAATTTATAAAGTGTGTTAGTTTAAATTTTTCATGTTAATGTCTCTTACTTGTTTTTATTTTTGTTATGTGTGTGACGGTTTTTTGCTATAAACCTTTTATCTATCTATCTATCTACCACTCGCTAAAAAAACAGAGATACAATTCAATAAAACTATAGGGTGTGATAGGGTGTTTTTCTTTTCGGGCAATCAAACTGAAGAAAACCTCACAAAGTGATAAATTGACTAAAATTTACTTTATGTTCCCCCCTGAGAATCGAACCCGGGACCTCTGGGTCAGGAGCCCATGGCTCTGACCACTTCACCACGCAGGCAGTTTGGAAGCTATAAAAACATAGAATGTAGGGATCCCAGAATTTCGGTGTAGGTACTGTATTTAATTTAGACGCAATAGGCTGTCAGTTCTATTTGAAAAACGCTCTTTTATGAGGTCGTCTCTCACTCCCTGATGATTTGTCGAATAAATAAGATATCATCTTTCATTAGTTTAAATAATGTTCGTATTTAATATTTATTTCATTTCCTTACCAACTGCTACTAGATTTTTCCAAATTCCGTATCCTTTAAATTCCCGTGAAATCGGCTTCCCGTGTTTGTAAGTGGCAATGCGCAAACCGCGTCACGCCAAAGAAAGAAAAATAATTAACACGTACACATTTATTTTAGAATACTTCTCTGCTAAAATAGTGTAATTTCCCAGATCTGAGTGATTCGTGGCTATCAAAGCGCGATAAAGGGATCTCCCAGGATTTATGAGCTCTCATATATTTTGTGCTGATACTAATAGCGCCGACATGTTGGAACAATGGAGTAGCATAGAATACATAATAATGGCAGAAGCATACCCAGATTCTTCCATGCTGGACTGGGAGAGATAGAAAAACATAGAATGTTCCAGCTGCCTTTTCTTCCGGGCATGCTGTTGAAGTCAGCAAAAGGGACTCGAGGGTTACAGTGTATTGTAATTTAGGCGATGGGCTGACAGTCTGTCACCAAAGCAATACATATTACAATCTAAAATTGCCCTCAATTTTTGTCAGCCGTGGCGAAAGCGCCTTTTACGAGGCGTTGAACGCTCTGCCTACCCCGTAAGGGATAAAGGCGTGATTTATGTATGTAGCATACCCACCGCTAATGGTGCTGATTCTGTTGTAGACAGAACTTAACTTATTTTAGTTTGCCGAGAATCTCCCTCCTGGACACGAAATACTGTGGCCGATGTAGAAGTCCTTAAACAGGCTTCGAACTCAGGAGGGCAGAAGTAAGGAGAACATGGTCAGGTGGGGATTTTCGGCAAGCTCCGATGTGGACTGTGTTTGCGGTGAAGTGCAAACGATGGCACTGGATGTAACTTCTCCTGTTCCATCAACACGTTAAAAAGAGGAAGAAGTTTGAGTAAAATCATTTGAATAAAATAGAGACAGCAACACAGCAGCTGTCTATGATCCTGTCAAAGTGACGTATATTGCTTTAAATAAGACAGAACCGTCTAGCATAAAGTCTTATTTTAGGCGTGTGACGTCACCTTGACAGGATTATATTCATTTTATATTTATCATAATATACGTATATATCTTATATATTATTTTGTTATGTATTAGTTTTTTCTATTATTGTTTTATATGTATTAGTATTACTATAATTTATCAAATTTTCAAATTTTACTTATTGTACCTGCTTCCGTGTTTTTCTTTATTGCGTACAAAAAAAAAATCCCTTCTTTAATCCCCACTTGGTTGGCTGGAAGAGATCTATTATAGAGATAAGCTCGCCTGTTGTGTCCTAGTTTTAAGTTCATCTGTATGTGTAAATTTTAAGTACAATATATAATTATAAATCAGTTGTCATGTTGCTGTCTCTATCTTATTCAAATTATAGAAAGTGACAGGACAAAACTTAAAATGAAATAAATTATGTCTACAGCGTAATCTGCACCAATAAAAGCCTTTTACGTTACGTCTGAGTTTGAGTGGATAGTGTGTTTCAGTAATATTTCTCTCTTTGTAATATTGCCCATTATTTGCGATGCCTGATGATTTAAAAAAAAAATTAAATAACAACTTCAATTTGTTAAATACTTTATATATTATTTCTCTCTATCATAACATAACTGACAAACATATAACTAACTAGACTCAAACTTAAGTGATCTGTCGTAAGCATAAAACGGCACAAGTCCTTTAGTTTAAGGGCCGGTAAACACTAAGTACGGTTTAGGCCCTTTTTACAACCCTTTTAGTATGCATTCGGCCTTTTATTATCTATGTGAAAAGTACTTTATTTTAGTTACGGCCTATTCGAATACTAGAGCAAAATTTAAAAAAAATCTCACACAAAGTTTAAATAAAGTCCATTATTAGTTATTTATTTAAAAAAAAAAATTTAATGTTAAAGAGTGATATAATTTTTCGTTTGAAATGTTTATCATTTGTTATCTTTTTTTTTTTTTGTTAATATACCTATATAGGCGAGCATTTGTCCGCAATCTCACCTGGTGGAAAGTGACGATGCGGACTATGTTGAAGCATACTCACCTATGTAGTGCCTATTCACTCTCGCCTTGAAAAGGCCCAGGTTATATTGTTCCGGAAACAGATCCGCCGGCAGGGAGTTCCACTCCTTAGCCGTTCGCATTAAGAATGTGGAAGCGAACCGCTTCGTGCGAATTTGTGGTATATCCACGACATAAGGGTGGAACCCCTGTCCACGCCTCGTGCTCCGGAGATGGAAAGGGGAGGGGGGTATAAGGTCATGAAGTGCTAACGCGCACTCCCCGAAATGTATCCTGTAAAATACCGACATGCACGCCACTCTGCGACGGTGCTCAAGGTTCTGTAGTTTTGCCTCAACCAGTGCTGAGTCTCCAATGAGCTTCTTAGCACGTCTCTCGATTGAGTCTAAGGCAGCCAGCTGGTATTTAGCTGAACCGTCCCAAAGGTGGCAGCAGTACTCCATACACGATCGGACTTGAGCTGTGTACAACTGCAATAGCTGTCCCGGTGTGAAGTATCGCCTCACCTTCGAGAGGATACCAAGTTTTTTGGCAGCTGTTGTGGCCAGAGACTCAATGTAACGTCCAAAGTTCAAGTCGGACGTAAGGCTCATACCAAGAAGCTCAAGATGGTCAGAAATCGGTACGGATACATCCCGGAAAGTTGGAGCCAGGTTAAAAGGACTCCGTTTTGTCGAGAATAGACACGCCTGGGTTTTGGATGCGTTGAACTTGACGAGATTGGCATCGCCCCACTCGGATATCACCCTTAGCGATGAGTTCAGACGATCCGCTATGGACTCCCGACAAGACTGGATTGTTTCACTGTTGGCCCTTGCACTGGACAGATATCTGTCAACAACCGTGCTGTCATCAGCGTACCCAAAGGTATCGGGTGTCAACATGTCGTTGATATGCAGCAGGAATAAGGTTGCAGACAGGACAGAACCTTGAGGAACTCCGGCATCAATACCCTGTTGTCCGGAGGAGCAGCCTTCTAAGACCACTTGTATGGGTCGTTCACTCAAGAAGTCCGAAATCCAGTTGCAAAGGCCAGCAGGTAACCCGTAGGCGGGCAGCTTGCCAGTAAGGCTAGCGTGCCAGACCCTGTCAAAGGCCTTGGAGATATCCAGAGACACGGCAAGTGCTTCACCATGTCTCTCGATAGCCTCGCTCCATAAGTGAGTGGCATGCACGAGGAGGTCCCCCGTCGATCGCCCTCGGCGGAAGCCGTATTGGCGATTCTTAAGGAGATCATTATCCTCAAGGTATGCCAGGAGCCGATTATTCAGTACACGCTCCATAATCTTGCAGAGTATAGAGGTTACCGATATGGGTTATATAGTTGGCAGGGTCTGCTCGACTACCTTTTTTGGGTACAGGTTGCACATTTGCAAGCTTCCACGATTTGGGAACAACATCAGTCTCAAGTGAGAGGCGGTACAGGCGTGTCAACACCGGAGACAACTCGCGCACGCAGGACGATTGCAGGGATACCGTCAGGACCACTTGCTTTATTCACGTCTAGATTTCGCATGGTTTTAAGGACCTCTTTTTGCCGGATGCGTACGGCTGCCATAGAGCAGTCGACACGAGGTAACGGGGGTGGTATTTTACCTGCGGCATCAAGACGCGAACTTTCCGCAAAATAGGAGGCAAAAAGATTGGCTTTCTCCTCCGCAGTATGAGCAAGCGACCCATCAGGTCTCTGCAGAGGCGGTAAAGATGGCTGGCAGAAATTGGTTTCAACTGCTTTCGCAAGCGACCAGAATGCTTTACTGCCAGCCGGATAGGAAGCAAGCTTAGCGCCTACTCGGCCTATGTGGGCGAATCGAGCCCTGCGTAATTTCTTTTTGCTTAACTTGGTGGCTTTGTTATAGTTTTTCTTCAGATCGCGAGTATTCGGAGCTTTGCGTGCACGAGCATCAGCCCAAGCAAGGAATGCCGACTGTTTCTGCGATTCCGCGCAGTTACAGTCAGCATTAAACCACGGGCGAGCTTTGCTACCGGTAGGAACATCAGAGAACGGTATGAAATACTCCATACCCTGACGTATGACTTCTGTAATAGCATCCGCGCAGCTCGACGATTCGCCTGAAGAAAAACAGTCCTGCCAAGGATACGAAGCAAAGAAGTGGCGCATCTAATCCCATTCTGCTGACCTGTATCGCCACGCCCGTCTTTTACCACAAGGGCTCTGATCGGGTGGTGAATACACTGATACAGATTTCACCAGACAGTGATCTGAGGTGCCCAATGGGGCAGAAACAGACACAGAGTATCGGTCTGGATCGGTAGTCAGCAGAAGGTCTAAGCAGTTGGCTGTATGAGACTCAATATCCGGGACCCTTGTTGCACAGCTGACAAGCTGGGAGAGATTTAGCGACAATGCAAATTTGCGCGCCTCTCGCCCAGCATGATCGGTCTCTAGGTATGGGAACAACCACTCTTTATGATGAGCGTTGAAATCCCCCGAATGACTAGCTGCGCTGCCGTGTATCTCTGCAGAGCTTCATCAGCACCTTCACTGAGGTGTTCAAACAGTTTGGTTGTCTCCGTGTCTCCACTATGCGAGCGATAGACGCAAGCATACACAATTTGAGCTACACCAGTATCGACCAGTATCCACAATACGGAAAAACTTGGTGCCTCAAGGTTCTTGAGACGCTTGATGCAAATGTCATCGCGAGCGTACACACAGACTCCGGCACGAGGTAGAAACCTGTGTTCTAGTGTGTAGCCGGGATAGCTGAGGTACGCCGCGTCAGCCGGACAATTGATCTGCGTCTCAGTGAGGAACAGCAGATGCGGTTTTTCAGTCTCAAGATGGTGATGGACGGGATTGAGATTTGAGTGCAAGCCTCGAATATTTGAGAGGTGCACTTTAAGTGGGAGGACGTGCAACCGCTGTTTAACCATTTTCCGTTTTTTGTGTGTTTTCATAATTGGTGATGTGGGGAAAAAGTGAATAGGCAGGAGGAAGGCAGTTGTACGAGGTACCGCGTTGCAATAAGCTTAGAAAATGAGCTGATTGCAGCCACACGCAAAGATAGCTGGCTTGGAGACCGCGGGGACGCCCGAACCCCCCCGGGGATTGCCACCTAGTCCTCCCATCCGGTCGCCAACCGGCAAGGTGGAGCATCCCGGGATTTTTCGTGAGGTGGCAGGGCAGCCTTTCGCGGGTGGCTTTCCCGCTACTTGGGCCCTCAACTTCCTACGGTCAGCCAGCGGAGCACCGTGCTTCGGATCCCGCTAGCCTCCAGAACCAGCCACTCGTTGTCGCAACAATCAGCCACTCCGACCTGCTACATGCCGCGGTACTACTGTACAGACCCAACCTCCATACTGGCTTCTCCTTACTACATGTCGGAACACGGCGGTACCGCTTGGCGACATTATTTAGTTAGGAGGGTGGTAACCAGCCGCGGCCGAAGCCTACCACCGGAGAGAGTGCTGTCCATTTTGCACTGCCCAGGGGCCACGTGTAGGGAAACTCGAGTAAGAGGCCCAGAAAAGGGCCTCGCCTACGGACGCGGACAGCTTTGACCCCCATATCTTAAGTACTTTAAGTACCTATTTTATTTTTTCAAGAGCTTTGATATGAATTTTATTTAAATGTTATATCATATAATTTTGAATACAAATGAGATTAGATAGGGGTTGCTCAGTCAACGATACTGAACAACTTCCACCAAGAAATCCTTCCGGAAAGTGAAGTGCCCGGTATGTACATGAAATAATAAATTCGCTTAGCTATTGGTTTATTCAACTCTAACAGACCATAAAAAACAGTTTGATTTATAAGATTCCTCTTCATAATCAAAATCTTTGTGCAGAAAAAAGAAACATTTCTCTAGAGGCAGTGTTGGTAGATCTTATATTTTTTTCTTCTTAACTGCCCCCATGCAATCCTTCCTAGATTACGTAATAAATGGAATCGAAAACCGCAAGTGATGTCAACCGGCGTGTGCATTCTAGTGAATAATCCACAGTAACTCACACAAATCCAAGGTTAATTCCATAGGGTTATCCCTAGGCTTATACCTTCTTTTCATGGGAACAAGATTAAGAGTATAAACACAAAACTGAACTGTCCCTAAATATATACATGTGCCTAAAGTAAAAAAAATATGTTAAAAGAATCCCTTATACCATTAATCTTCCATGCTGGACTGGGAGAGATAGAAAAATGTAGAATGTTTCAGCTGCCCTTCCTCCCGGGCATGCTGTAGAAGTCAGCAAAAGGGACTCGAGGGTTACAGTGTATTGTAATTTAGGCGATGGGCTGACAACCTGTCACTATTGCAATACTCATAAATCTAAAATTGCCCCAATTTTTGTCAGACGTGGCGAAAGCGCCTTTTACGAGGCGTTTAACGCTCTGCCTACCCCGTAAGGGATAAAGGCGTGATTTTATGTATGTATGTCTTATACCATTAAATTTTAGCTGATTAAAGCCCTTTTGGTAATTGATAAATAACACTTGAGACTGATTGCTAGTTTGAGTTCGTATCAGAAATGTCATTTCAGTACAATGTGGCCCATATGTGGCCTGTCAAATTCTTAATGTTGAGTGCAATATTAAGTATGGATTTGACAGGTCATATTGTACTGAAATTACATTTTTGGTTGGAACTCAAACTAGCTGTCAATATCAAGTGCTGTTTACCAATACGGGCCTTAGTAATCTTGTATTTTGGTTCGACTAATATCATTACCATTTCGTGTAGACATAAGTTACGAAGATGCTACGGCGTAGCCTCGTAGCAATATCTGCCTAGAAAGGCTGTTTGTACACATACACAGCTACATTATTTTATAATTATTCAACAATACATTTAAATAAACACGATAGACATAACAATGGCTTTAGGCGCTTTATATTTTCAAAATTCAATTAATATTGATAGAGCCAGTCGAATACCCTGCAACGCATATTGTTAAACATTTGCATGCACTGCTACGAGTAAGTCCCAATATTATCGTTGAGTTTCAAATGGTTGAAATGTCCACCATATTATTAAGATACATGATGCGGGTATATTTCATTAACCGGTACAATAATTCCGATAAAACGTGCACATTACGGCCTGGCCACGGGACTCTCGCTGTAGGAAAAACCGGGAAAGCAATAACAAGTACATTTCCTAAAGTCGCTAAACGCTTCCTCGCTTGCACTGCGTGAAAATTCAAGACGAAAACAGTAAGTCGCAATTTATTTAGTACACACAGTTACTCACAGTAACACTTCCAAAAGAACAGTTACTATTTAAGAGTCATTCAATTTTACAACATATAGCGACAGGTCTATTTTACCTCTGAAATTATGTATAAAATAAACTCCTTCTTTATTTCCATTGCCTTGAACGCTCGCAAAAGACAATGTGATTTTTTAAATTAGATTTTAGTACATTTTTCTGTACCATTTCACGTTTATAACGAAATATTTCATGTATGAGGGCCACGTGAGATGTAGCCTTCATGAATTTCACTCCACTCCATCATATTCAAAACACGTATATGATTCACCCACACACATAAAGCTGTAAATAGTAACGCAATACAGTACACTGGAGGACAGATAGACTAGAAAAACATCTATGGACTGTGCTGTGCAGTAAGAAGGGCGATAAATATATCCTAAAGTAAGAATAAGATAAAACGAAGGGGCGCAAAGTGCAGGTTTCTCATGCTTCTTCTTCATTGTGATATAGTTTTATTTTATTTTGTGACACAGATATAATTTAATTTTCTTTGTAATAGACTCGCTTGTGACTTTCTAAAAGTGTTCTTAGGAATCTATTTGGAAATAAATTATTTGACTTTGAATTTGATTCTTTGTATTTAACATATTGACGGATGAATAGGTATGGATTTGTAATGTCTTTAGAAAGATACGATATAAATTATTTTAGTTAGAGGAACTAAAACAATACAAAATAGCCTATACAAGTTAGCCTTCAAAAATCTTCTCATAAGGCTGCCATCTTTATTGAAAACAAGACAACCAATAGATGGACATAGAAATTCAGACTCTAGGTATACAAATAAGTACTACTAATTGTGCAGAACTAAACCTCTTTTAGATGTATTTTAATACTTTATTTAAATATTTGTTTTTTTGATTTTCTTTGTCTGTATTGTTTTGATTAATTCATGTTATACTTTCATAAAGATAACACGTAATTTCATTGTAGTGATAGTGAGTAACCTCAGAGGCTATCAAAGCCAACGAAGAAGCAGACGAGCAGCAGCCGGCCCCTGAACCTGTTTGTTTGTTAGCTTGTTTACCATAGCTACGAACTTTCACCACATCCAGAGGACCAGACAATACAATTATCTACGATATAAAGTCTCCTTATACGCCACTGTTGCTTCTGCAAACGTTCTGTGGTTGTTTGGCATTCAGATTAGCTCGTCTGGGAGCAGTTTACAATCCTTTGAGAGTGCGGGGCGATTTATCTGATAGTGTAAATTTGTTTGTAATTTCTTTATTTATCAGAGAGCTACAGAAAAAAAGTTGAAGAAAACTTGGAAAAAAAAAAATGTTTCATTTATAAACTACTCACATAGGTACATATATATAATCACGCCTTTGTCCTTAAATTGCTGTAGTGACAGGTTGTCAGCCGATCGCCTAAATTGCAATATATAGTAAGTATAAACTATGATAACAGATAAATAACGAATCCGAATCAGTTTTCAAATTCAAAGCAAACAATCAAAAGTTCAAAAATAAAACAAATTCAAAGTTCTGTTTATTTAACTTTCTTCATCGTTCAAACTTTGTGTAATATCACAGTAATATGACTTCTGAAATCAAAATGCGATGCTGGCAGGTGCAGACCGCATGCATGCATGTTTTGTAAACAAAATATTCCGTTCTTATGTAATCGCAGCAAGCTCTTGCTTTCAATTCTGGAAGTAAATTTTGAAACTGGCATAAAAATTGCATAAACAGCAAAATAGATTTGTCGAATGAATTCTTTGCTAGTAAGTTTTTTTTGTATACAACTGGCAAACAAACTGACGCCAAACTAAAATTTGTTTTGATATATTTGTGTGGAGTTTGTGTTTGTTATGCATTAATGTAGTTGAACAACCTTTGGTCGGGAGCTCAAGGGTCAGACTACAAGTCCACAGAGTTATCTATGAATATTCGATTCAGCGAATGCCAAAAATCGATCTGCAGTTCGGTAGCCAGCTGTAGCCACATAGACCCGAGCGGTGGTCAAAGTGGTCCTTTGTTTGCTGGCGAGAGTGCTCGTGTCGCCGGTGGTGTTAACAAACAGTACGGGACATACGGATATAGGGTGTAATGAACAGCAACTTTCGCAAACCGATAGGAATTCAACTCATTCCAAACACTTTAGGTCAGGGAGACGCAAAGCCGACGACGTCACGCAGAGTAGTCAAACATATCGCGTTGTAGAGAACGTGTTCACGAAGCATCCAAACAAACGCTCTGCATATCTCTGTAAACCTCAGGCATCCTATTTTTGTTACCATGCGAAACCTGCAACGATAATTTCCACTCCTGTGTGACCTATGCTACATCAGCGATACAGTCCTTGAAATGTTACCCAGAATTACAACTTGATACCTAGCTAAAGGATAGATAATTCTAATATGATTTTAGTTCTTTAAATTTAACTGTAGTACTTACTACATTGTCAATTTGGTTTTTACTGTTAAGATAATGTATGTTTATGTAAATAATAAAATAAAAATATTAATAATAAGTTTCACCGACCTCAGCAACAATATGTGCCGACAAGTCAAGTGAGAACCTCGCCGCACAATGTACATCCACGTCAGCGTCAGTGCATCCCGCTAATAAAGGAGACTGCATAAACACTAAACACGGCAGATTGTGACGACAGTGTTCTGGGCACAAAATAAGGTAAGGTTTTGTCAAGCCAAGTAATCTAGGTGAAACCTTTATATACCAGGTGTAAGTGACAGCGTCCCGCAAACTGATAGGGGTTGCTCAGTTAACGACACTGAACAACTGTCAGCAGGATTTTTTTTAAGAAGAAAAAAAAAGGCTTTTCCATACAGATTGTTTGATCGAGGTGAACATTTTGTATGGGAAATCCTTTTTTTTCTTTCTGAAAAATATCCTGCTGATAGTTGTTCAGTGTCGTTGACTGAGCAACCCCTATTAGTTTGCGGGACGCTGTCCCTTTCACCTGGTATCAAACACGATCTCAACATTTAAACGGAAGCATTGTCCGACAAATAACTTTTATTTTTCAATGTAGGTACATAATAATCGGCTTTTAAATTGGCTTAATATTTGGCTAACAATGTTTGCATAATTGAGTTTTCACATCTGAAAACCATGAGTTTTACGAATATTAATGTTGGGCAAAACTTTTCCTGAACCAAATATTTGCTCGAACCCTGAAGTCTCTGAAAATTCAGCCCACTGCTTGTTTTTATCGAAATAATTTATTCTAATATCCACTCCGGATTACGCGACCAAATATCTGGAAATAAACTCACAATTCATTCGTTCTCCAATCTCAATTTTCCAGCTCAGGGTGGCCAGAAAATGGCGACAATTTAAATCGTATCTTACTAGCATAACTGTGTCGAAAGGTCAAAAATGTGAATATTTGCGAAATGTTTATATCTCTCGGGAATGCCCCGCGTCTCTGTCGGGCATGCGGTATCTCGCCTTGCTGAGATAGCGGCCATCATAACCGAGCAACCCCTACTAAAATATTTTTCAACTCAAAATCCCAACTTCTCAATGCGCGAAAAATCCTCCGTCAGTCAGGTCTGGTTGCCTGGAAGATATTGTTACATTGGAAATTGTACTACTTTTCTTTTTAACAATTTGTAATTTCTGTGTTTTTGTGCAATAAAGTATGTTGTATTGTAAAATATTTTTCAACTTAAAATCCCTAACAAAAAACTGCTCAATACGCGAAAGTTCATTTTTAAGTTATGTCTCATAGATCAGAAGCAAATATTGATTTGACGACTTCACATGGCATGGACCGATGTCGGATTGGCACCGGGATTTTATAGACTAAAATGACCCTGCTGACCATGATTGTGCCCGGTGACTTTACAATTGCAATAAAATAAATTGGAAAGGCATTGCTCGCAAACTATTATATCTATGAAAGTAATATAAGTATTGAATGGTAGGAATGGTACGAAATTTAAAATTGATTTATTTTTAACACTAAACGATATATAAATACTGTTTTTTAATACAAAATAGCAGTTCGCCTGACTACGCGGTTATCTAGCGGGCCTGCAACCCAATAGAGAAGCATTGGATTCTGGTGTGACAACAAAGTACATTGCTTTCCGTATGAAAAGGTGGATTGTCTCAGGTGCAAGTAATTTCAGTTCTTCCCACGTTTTGTGTCAGATGAAACACAAAAGTGCGAACACTTCCTTGGCTGTAGAAAATACAGAAATAAATAGATAAAAAGTAAAATAGCAGGCAGAATAGCGGTGGCAGAAAAGTTTAGTCTAGTTTTATTATTGTTTGATGATGCGACTCAAACTGTTAAACAACAATTATGAGTATAAAAACACTGAAGTGAGGATAACCCCAGTCGCACCCGCACCGTTTTTATGATGCAATAAAATTTAACGGTCTCTCCACACTGATCTGATAATACCTGATTCGATTTGAATACATGAAATTAATCAGCTTCTGAAACTGAGAGGCTTAGATCGTCGGGTTAACAAACGAAGGACCAAGGTAGTGATAGAACCAAACCAGAACGTCCATGAGTAGGTAGGCTTTATGAACTAATGAGTAACGATATATAAGTAGAGGCAATCGCTGGTAAAGTCTGTATACGGGAGGCGTAGATTTTTGTAAAGTAGATACCTAATACATAAAGAAGAAGACTACATTCGGCAATGGTCTGGTCTAATTCTTAGCGTCGTCGACATCCAACCACTATAAAGACACTATACGTGACACTACACAATGAAACTCCCCGTTTAAAATATATGTCCATGAGCACAGCCTATAACGCACTGATTGGTACAGTTAAGTTAAGCTACTCGTACACCCGAAATGGGCACTATTTTGCCCTTGGTTGGGCTTTATTTTTATCCACGCAGAACCATGCAGAACTAATTAAAAGGAACCCCATAGGAGTCGGGCAATTAACATCTAGCTGAATACTAGGTACACTACGATTTATACTAGCGAAACAAGAGAGCATATAAAAGGGTAGTTATTGAGGATCAACGTAAAATTGCAGGTTGGGTTCAATATACGGTTTCAGGGGTTGAAGTCCTTATTAAAATAAGAAAATGTAAATTGAAACTGGCAGCTAAAGCATTAAGTACCTACTAGAACCCTTATTTTTGGAGGGTGATGCGATGAACTATTAAAAACTAGAAGCGTAGCTCTTACGGTTTCAGCTGCGGATTGAAGATATAGATCTCCCGTGGGAATAAGAAATTTTCTGTCGCAAATATGTTTTGAACCCCTGGCTGGATAATTTCCTACTAGCGACAGAATTTATCTAGAAGTAGAATAATATAAGTGAAAGTGTAGAGCATATAAACGACAAATTAGCGGAGATCGCCGAGAGCCTAATAATTTTACGGGTCGAAGTCCTAATGAAAATTACAAAGGTTAAAATTTATGTTTTTAACTGGCTGTTCAAACATTTAAATACTGTGCTCTCCGAACTAGAAAACCTAAGGTCGAAGGCCTAATGCAAATTAAAAGTTAATGAAAGTATTTACCTAGCAGTTCGTGCATTAAAAGCATGTTTTAGCAATGCTGCAATGAAATTAGTAGGAACAATCTGTTTTTGAAAAGCACTGTAAATGGCGCTATAATATCGCAGATGAATGCTCTTCAGTGCAACATTCATCTCGGAGTGGGAAAGCGTTGAACATTAAAAAATGGCAAGAAATGTTAACAAGAACATTCTGGGCTATTTTAGCGAGATTTTAGATTATCGGTGTTTCATCTAGATATTTATACCTCAATGGTTTAGCAGTTCACTCTTGATCTCGATGCTTAATTATATTATATCCTCTTCAGAAAATCTAATAACCAGTATACTCATACTCTATTAACCAGTTCGTGAGAAAGTCCCACAAAAACACGTTCATCACAAGCAGGACAATCATTAAGAGACGTAAAACGTCTTCACAATTTGCTGTTTAAAATTAAATTTAAATTACATGGCCGGGTTTAAATTAAATTTGTAGCAAGCGCACCGAAAGTAATGTCAGCAAAAAGAGATCCTCGTTACAGGCAATTTAATTTTCAAACTTGACATTTTATTTTACACTTGAGAGAAGTATGCTATTTTAGTGAGCCACGTAATGCTTCAGCTAATGCGTGTGTTTTTAAAAATAAAAGACCAGAAAAGTTTATGATACCTTAGAGAATACGATGACTTTTTCGCTGTGAGCATAACAATGAGAGATATTAGTATTATTAGTAGGTATTATGGTACTCATATAATATATAATACATGCACCCTTCTTTTCTAATTTACTTAGACTATTTGCTTCTGTATGTTAAAATGCAAAAAAGGTTTTTTTTTCATTGTCATTTTAAGTTTATTAAAAGAAAATTAACGACAAATTGGCTTTAGAAAGTGTCTACCAGAAATGAGGCCAATGTCCGATCTCCATTGGATAAATCAAAATGGCCGAGAAAAAAAGAAAGATCGCATCAAAATGGCCTCTCGATCACCCGTTTCCCGCCATTTTTTCACAATAACGTAATGGCAGACATCCCTCTACATCGCACCTCGATCAGCTGTATTGTGTGGGATCTTTTTCGTACATCAAACATTCCATAAAAGTTCTGAGTTGAATTTAGTTTGGCTATTGTGGTCGAAGAATACGAGTATTATAAGATGCCCTTTTCCTCCGACCATCAAACCATCACAATCTTCAATATTTTTGCTCGTCTATTTTACCCGCTTTTTTCTTTTTACATTTCATCCTACGAGTATGTTCGTTGGGTAAAAATTTTCAGTTTCATGGGTAGTTTCATACTCAAAAGGACAGCAAATTTTTTCACTCCCTACAGATATAAGGTATCTTCTATATACAAATAAGCTCGCAGGTAAGAGTTAACTATTATTTGGGTAGTTTTTCTTAAAATAAATGATTTGACGATTTTTTTTATTACTTAAACATTATACCTTTTTTACTTTTACAAATATAATTAAGTGACCCATCCTAAAAGCTATACATTATTCACATTTAAAAACTGCCTCCGTGGTCTACTGGTTAGATCCGGAGGTCCTGGGTTCGATTCCCAGGGGGAAAACACAAAGTTGAAGTCAATGTATCACTTTGTGAGGTTTTTCCCAGTTAGGACATTGCAGGCTGAATCACCTGATTGTCAGAAAAGAAAAATGTTTCCGTACTTCGTAGGGCACGTTATGCCGTCGGTCCCGGTCGCTGTCCTTGATAGAGGTTGTTACTCAAACCATGTCAGATGCCTATTAGCTGTGCTACTAGGTGGTTTGAAAACTCTGACACCAGGATTCATCGGGCCATTCGACTTGAGAATCCACTCGCTAAGAAGAAGAATTTAAAAGCTTGTAGCTTTATTTTATCGAGGAACATACTCGTGTCATTTCCGTCAATCAGGAGAACTACCCATTTACTAGCATTATGTACCTTATATTATGTATTCTGCGGTTCAAGGTGTATTTTACAGCTAGTATTGTACTGTTTGACAGTAAGTCCGTGGTCGTAAATCTAGCCAGCACCTTCCTTGCGGTGAAATATCGTGGTTCAGTAGCGGAGGGCTGAATCCATTACTGTGTAAGGGATTTTTGGCAGTCACTGATTCAATTTTAACCGCATTTCGTGTGTGGAAAATATTACATATTGTCCTAGTTTTTTCCATAGCGAAAGTTTTCTTTCGACTTTCTATGCAGACATAAGAAATTATATTTATATGGGCTCATCCAAAAGCCACAAAGGTGTTGGCACTTCCACAGAGCAACAATGGAAGCTGCTTGATCATGAACTCTGCTGGGAGAGGCCCTTGCGGAGATTGCCAAACTAGGTATGTATTTATTTATTTATTGTTTTATATACACAAGTAACATACACAAGAAATAACGACATTAGAGGTACAGCTTATTTCTACACAGAAATTTCTTCCAGCTGACCTACGGAAGTGAGAGTTAGACTAATAATAAATAAAATAGTCCTCCCACCGATTTTCGGTGATGGCGGCCAATCTCCCGGAGATCAGCCAACTGAGCAGGACTTGTTTTTAGTGCCCAAGTGTTTGCGCTGTTTGTGCACTCTCTATTCCTTCTTACATGCCCATCAGACAGCATGGATCATCTTACTTGTCGGACAATCAGGTGATCAGCTTGCAATGTCCTAACCAAACTAGAAACAACAACACAAAGTCATTGCCAGTTCAGTCAGTTATATGAAATACACCCCAGACGTCACTGTTTCTTTCCTAGACCCGATGTGAAATATACCGGGTGTAAGGGACAGCGTCCCGCAACTGATAGGGGTTGCTCGGTTAACGAAACATAACAACCACGGCCAGGAATTTCTGCAACAAAATTTTGCTGCTACTTGTTCAGTTCCGTTAACTGAGCAACCCCTATCAGTTTGCGGAACGCTGTCCCTTTCCCTCCGTATATGGCGTGGCGACGACTTCTAGAACGGTGATAGAGCTAGTGAGGCCCAAAAATCGGTCTCCTGTTGGCTAGTGGTTTCCACATTCTAGATGGATTTGTGAGTCCATTAGCAGGACCGTAAGTAACGTAATATATCTCGTGTAGGATTGTAAAAGAACAGGGAAACAGATCAACATACATAATACACACATAAAATCACGCCTTTATCCCTAATGGAGTAGGCAGAGCGTAAACTACCTAAACAAAGGTCGTTCCGCCACGTCTGACAAAGTTTTGAGGGTCATTTATAATAAATTAGTACGTATATCGCTGTAGTGCAAGGTTGTCAGCCCATCGCCTAAATTACAATATACTAAAGCCCTCAGATCCCTTAGCTGGTTTTTACAGCATGCTCGGTAGAAAACGCAGCTGGCACATGCTATGTTTTTGTCTCACTTCCAGTTCACCATGAAAGAAACAGAACTAGTATTTCGTTATATATCCTCGCCTAAGTTTAATATGATTTTTCGTGAAAACTATACATTGCTGATATACAAATTAATGATTACGGTAACACAGTGGTGACAGTAAAAAGAGAAAACCCCCTTTTTTTGTTGAAACACGAAAAATTTTGGTAGATTCCTTTTAAATTTATAAAAATCTATTAACGTATCGCGATACTTAGAAATATTAAACAAAATTGCACATTGGCCGGATTCGTATCTATTTTAATTTACCCACTTGTCATTTAAACTAGCGAATGGAGCGAATGGAGGTCTTTGCGGTTTGAGCTGAAACTACCAAATTGGACTGCATTCAGTTTACGGCAACGTAACTACCTACGAGGCTAATAGTGGCAACTTTTATTTAGAATGGGGCATCCAGAATAGAACCCAATGAAAACTATCTTGATTCTGTCTGTATTTAGTAGTTTAGGAAAACTGATTTGACAAATTATATGACAAATTGTCTCAAATATACGTACCAGGCCACTCAGAAAGTATTGCGATAAATAGTTTTTATATATGGCAGACTGGCCGGTTAGAATCTTTTTTGAAAATATGATTACTTGTAAGTAAAAATATGTGTGTTCCATTTTCAAAATTTCCCTCCACATTTTTTTCGAGCCAATTCAAAGTATCGTGTCTTACTGAAAAATGGATCTGCGCCGGGAACATTTTAGAGCTATGATTTTTTACGATTTCAAGTGTCGCCTGAAACCGGATGAATCGTTCGATAGACTTCAAATTGCATTAATGGGTGAAAACCCCTCCAAGGCAACTGTGTATCGTTGGTATAACGAATTTAGGCGCGGTCGACCAACCTTGGGGGATGAAGAAAGAAGCGGTCGCCCTTTGACGGCTATTACGGAAGAAAACGTGCTAGCAGTGAAAAATTTATTCCAAGATAATAAGCGAATTACATATCAGAAGATTCAGCACATATTAAAGATTGGATCGGGAAGCGTTCACGAGATTCTACATGGGCATCTTCGCGTGAGGAGGATAGTATCGAGCTGGGTGCCGCACTACCTCACCGACGCTCAGAAGCAGGCCCGGGTGGAATGGTGCCGTGATATGCTGAACAAATTTGAAGCAGGCTCGTCTCGGCATGTTTACGACGTCGTAACAGGTGATGAGTCCTGGATTTATCAATACGATCCCGAAACCAAGCGCCAGTCGACAGTTTGGGTGTTTCAAAATGGACCAACGCCTACCAAAGTGAAGCGATATCGAAGCGGGGGGAAGATTTTGATCACCAGCTTTTTTAATTTGACTGGCCACTTGGCCTCAATTCCCTTACGAGATCAAAGAAGCATTAACGCCGAATGGTATACTACCAAATGTTTACCAGAAGTTTTTTCTATTGTGAGCAACAAGCGACCAAACACAGGGCTCCGCGGACTACTGCTCCACCACGACAATGCGCCTGCACACACCGCGCTCAAAACGAGGGACTTCCTGGACAGCACACCAGTCAAACTCCTGGGTCACCCTCCTTACAGCCCTGATCTAGCACCGTGTGACTTCTTTTTATTTCCAAAAATAAAAAATCAGCTCAAGGGGATACAATTTTCGTCGCCGGAAGATGCGCTGGCTGCGTTCGAGCAGGCTGTAAACGAGGTGTCTACGGCGGACTGGAAAAAGTGTTTTGAAAACTGGTTCAGACGCATGAATCTTTGTATAGAGGCTGGTGGAGAGTACTTTGAAAAGATTTAATAAAAATATATGTACCTGTAGAACAATTTTTTTTAGTGTCGCAAATCTTTCTGAGTGTCCCACGTATATGTTTCAACTATACTAGTACTTCCTTAGTTCTTTGATGCTGGACTAGGGGCGATAGAAAAACATAGAATGTGCCAGGTGCATTTCCTCCCGGGCGTGCCGTAAAAACCAGCTAAGAGATCCGAGGGTATCAGTATACTGTAATTTAGGCGATGGGCTGCAACCTGTCACGACAGCAATATACCCTACAAATCTATCTTAAATAACGCTCAAAACTTTGTCAGACATTTTTTTTTAATATTTTATTTATTAAGGAACACCAGCAGAAAACACGTTTAACAATGATCAAAATAACTTATTTCTAAATAGTACTGACATGCAATCCAAACTAGGTGACACAACATTAAAAAAAAAAACTGTAAGCAGAAAAAAAGTACTTAAATAAAAAGAGTTAAACAATTAAACTATTTTAACTTAAGTAAGACATTCTAAATAAAGATTTAAAATCTTTAGTTAAACAATTATTCAAAAAATGAAAAAATTAAAATCAATAAATAAATAGATCATTAACTAAAATTATAAACCAAATATTAAATTAAATTAAATTCAATTTAAACAGACATTCTTTTGGGTCGTTTACACTCTGCCCACCGCATTAGGTATAAAGGCGTGATTATAGGTATGTATGTACTAGTACTATACTTTCCGTACCCAAGATTTTACCTACTCTTAAGTAAGTAAGTAAGTAAGATACGGAACGTAATCCTTGATACAAACACAAACCTCTGCTAAGTTTTGTTGCTATTCACCATAAAAATGTGATGTAAACTTACTAACAAAGTGATAAGTTTGAAGAGGTAATCCTGAAGATTGGTTCGAATTGGTTTCTTCCACTTAAACAGCCGCATTTTGGACGATTTTACACTAAGGTACGAGCACAAATTACGATTGAAATTGAATTTTAAATATATAAAATTCGAAGTCGACTAATCAGAAGACACTGCAACTTAAACAATCAGCTGATTGGCAGAGTGACACAGCCACACGTCAAACGTTGACTTTTGCGTTCTGTTCCACGCATCCATCACCATCACCACTCGAAGGGATTTGTTTGTTGTCTGCGGTTGCGGCGCTGGTGTAGCAAACGAGATTGTGGCGCGCGTTCAGAAACTACGTACTCTGTTTTTATCTCAGTGCGGCAAGCTGAGGCGGCAAGGGTGATTTCGTCTCGTCGCGTCATCGTCTACAACTTTGACCATTAGATTAATTCTTTTCTGTGATACATGATAAATTCAATTTTTTCTTTTTATGTGGTTGTAAATTTTTGCTTTAAACATTGACTTTTGATATATATAAATTTAATAACTATAAGACATTTTTACGAATTAATTATTTTAATTGATAAGTTTATTTTTAATAGTAATGCTATGGTCTGTTTTCCTTTAAGTCAGATTTTTAATAATTTAGAAATTAGAGCCGAGATTCATTATTTACCATAGGTATTTGTATGTTTAATGCCTATTATAAGTATAGGTACCTGATTTTTATTTTACTTTAATGAATGAATTATTTATTGTATTGACATTTGAATTTAATTATTTATTGATTATTAGCTTTTTTATAAATTGATTATTATTTATTACATTATATTCTATTTTGATTGATTTTAAAGTCTGTATTACGTTTTTGTTATACTTTCGAAAGATTATTAGGTACGTAAAATATCGAACCCAGTTTCCTCCATTTGCCCGCATTGTTCAGGATCCACTCGGCAATATAAATTGCCACATGGTCTTAGTAGGCACATAGGTCGAATGCATACAAATATTAATTAACAGGTTTAATCAATAAGTGCTTAGAAACAAATGACGAAACAGATTGGTTTGCTTTGTTGTCATTTCCATTCACGGCATTGAGACTTCCAGAGCAGGAGGACAAGCGATCTCTCACCGCTAAGGTTAAAGATAACATAGATCGCTGCCAGCTGGACTCACTAGATTTTGAGCCTAGTCCTAGTAGAGGCTCTTCTTCTATTTTCAAATCGGTGGAATCCAAAGTGTACGATGGAGACCTTCGAGGAGCGGCTCGTCTTCTTGCTTCGGATAGTTCTTTAGCACTCGGATACTTTAGCATCACTCGTAGATAAACACCCATCACCGTCCCGACCACTGATCCCTCCCCTGCCACCCGATCCATCGATTGTTCCTTTGTCCGTCAAGGCGGATAGTGTCACCGCAGCTATTGGTTCCTTTCCTAACGGATCCGCTGCCGGTTTGGATAGATTACGACCGGATTACCTTAAGGAGCGTCACGTCTACTTCCGCTGGTGACAATGGATCACGATTGCTGGAAGCCTTGACGAACCTTTGTAATTTTTTATTAAAAGGGCTCTTAAACCCCAGCATATGCCCGTATCTATATGGGGCGTCCCTTTTCGCGTTGTCGAAAAAGGACGGCGGGATCCGTCCGATCGCGGTTGGCGGTACGTTGCGGCGGTTGGTTGCGAAACTGGCTTGCCGCGCTGTGAGGGACAAGATGTCGTCGTACCTTCAGCCCACCAATTGGGTTTTGCCACCGCTCTGGGGTGCGAGGCGGCCTTTCACGCGACCCGTGCTTTTCTTTTGAATGACAGTTCCGAAAAAGTCTTAGTCAAACTTGACATCAGGAATGCATTCAACTCAATTGAACGGGATTCGTTGCTGTCAGAGGTCCGGGACCACCTACCGTCTTTGTACCCCTACTTGTTACAATGTTATTATGATTTGAATCCTACGAATTTGTTCTACAACGAAGAGCTCATCCCTTCACAAGTAGGGGTACAACAAGGAGACCCTTTGGGTCCGCTGATTTTCAGCTTAGCGATCCACAAGGTAGTCCTCTCTTTAAAATCACCTCTGAACGTGTGGTACCTGGATGACGGTACTCTTGGTGGGAGCCCGGAGGTAGTCCTGGAGGATCTGGCCGTTGTCACCCCTGCTTTAAAAAACTTGGGTCTGGAGGTAAATAGTAGCAAATGCGAATTTTACGCTGGCTCAGTTTCCCCCGCATTATTTGCACAGTTCTCCTCTCTTGTCGCGGGTCTCAGATTGCTACAAAAAGACTCTGTCAGCTTACTGGGGGCTCCTATCTTTGTGGACGGGGTTCAGGACTGCATTCGTACTAAGACGCAGACATTGTCATTTCTTGCGGAGCGCCTGGAACACCTTCCCGCCCACGTAGCGCTGATTCTCTTGAGAGCTTGTTTCGCGATGCCTAAACTCACGTACGTGGTGAGAACTGCGCCTTCTTGGACTTGCCCGGATGAAGTTTCAGCTTTCGACAGCGTTTTGAAATCCACACTGGAGAAACTTCTCAATGTGCAGTTGTGCGACCACCAGTGGCAGCAGGCCAGTTTGCCTGTCCGGCATGGAGGGCTGGGCATACGCCGTCTAAGGGAGTCGGGTCCGATCGCGTTCTTGGCCTCCTCTCATGGGGTTGTGGATCTTGTCACTCGCCTTATTCCTTCTGAAGGTGATGGGATCCGCAATCCCTATGGTGATCAGGCCTTGGACGCGTGGCGGGTGTCGTATCCGGATTGTGATCTGCCCTCTACGCCGGACAGACAGAGGGCTTGGGATGAGCTTTCATGTAAAGGCTTCCTTAAAGGACTAGTGGACGGAGCTACTGGAGCAAATCTTGCCCGCCTGCGGGCTGCCGCTGCTCCCGAATCAAGTGTCTGGCTTCACGCCTTGCCGTCCCCGTTTATGGGCACGTTGCTGGACAATGATTCGTTGAGGGTTGCGGCGGCTCTCAGGTTGGGTTGTGATTTATGCGAACCTCACCAGTGCGTTTGTGGAGGTATGGTCGAGGCAAATGGCCATCATGGCCATAGCTGTGCGCGCTCTGCGGGCAGACTATACCGTCACCATGCCATCAATGACATTATCAGACGGGCGATGGTATCAGCGGGCGTCCCTTGCATCTTGGAGCCCCCAGGACTCAGCCGATCGGACGGTAAGAGGCCCGATGGTCTTACGCAGATTCCATGGGCACGAGGGCGTTGCCTCATTTGGGACGCCACTTGCGTTTGTACGTATGCGGCGTCACATTTGAGGCACACCCAGCGGGAAGCAGGAGCAGCGGCGGAGACTGCCGCTGGCCTTAAGCGTGCAAAGTACGCCAACCTGGAGTCTGCGTATGATTTCGTCCCAGTGGCTTTTGAGACGGCGGGTACGTGGGGCTCTGATGCGAAGGAGTTGGTGCGCAGCGTGGGCCAGCGCTTGAAGGACCAGGGGTCAGATCCTCGCGCAGCCTTCTTTCTCGCTCAGAGGATCTCTCTTGCAGTGCAGAGAGGGAACTCTGCCAGTGTCATGGGCACAGTCGGGCGTGGAGCGTTACTGGGCGGTCTTTTTAATTAGTTTTAGTTGATAAGTTGTCGAAAATTATTTTAATATTTGTATATTAGTTTTAAGATTGACATTTATAATAATTTGTAATAATTGTTGTTTAACTTTATTTAGTATTTTGACATGTTTATTTACTTACTAATTTTGACATTAAATTTAGGATCATTTATCATATAATTAGTATGATATGAAGGCGTGATTATTATTATGTTTAGCAACTTAGGGCAATCAGCTGTGACTGTGAACCTCCATTGTAATACCTATTCGTATTTATGTAACTAGAAAGAACATTGTCTATGTATTCTAATAAAATTTATAACATAAGTAAGTAAGTTAATATTATGACTTTTTCTATTATCTACTTTCAGTAATTTTACCAAAATCTGTTAAGCCGTAGCAAACAAGTTATGATCTTAATTTCAATACAAATGATTTCATGCAAGGATAAGTATAGATATTTCCAACCACAACCATCGCAAATATGAGTTAAGCATTTTTGTGTTTATGAAAACAAAGAACTTCGGATTTTATTACTTCACTCAGTACGCCTTCAAGCCGTCTGTTCTCAGTTCTGACTTCATTTATTCAAACAATACAACTACCATGTCACTCAGCAGCAAAAAGAAAAGAAACGAGTTGAAAACTTTAGATTTATCTTTTAGAAAAGGACTTGGCTTCAGCCTTTTAAGTACAGTCAGAGAAAACAAACTTTTTAAAGGGGTCAGGGATGTCCCCATACAACAACATTTTTATTAAATATGTCCCATATCATGGGATGGGTTGGAATTTTAATGAATAAAATTATTAATTAAACTTTTCAAATTTACATAATATTGCTTAATTCCCTCACGTCCCCATTGTCATAATTGGAATTACACTACCATGACCGATATAAAAAAAGATGTGACATTGCTTTTGAGTGTGATGGTTATGTTTATGATAACTTTGAAAAACTGGTACAAAATAATGTGTCATATTTTTTGTTACAAAATTGTTACCATAAATCACATCATAGTTATAAAATGATCCATTTGATACCTGAAACTGCCAAAATTGCAAAATCCAGAGTTCATTTTAGATTATTCTCTGATAGAGTAAAATGTTGACCCTTTTCTAGCTCAAAACAAAAAACAACATATGACTATCAAATACATACATATAATCACGCCTTTATCCCTAATGGGGTAGGCAGAGCGTAAACGACCTAATCAAAGGTCGTTCCACCACGACTGACAAAGTTTTGAGGGTTTTTTAAGATATATTTGTACGTATATTGCTGTAGTGCTAGGTTGTCAGCCCATTGCCTAAAATACAATATACTGAAACCTTCAGATCCCTTAGCTGGTTTTTACAGCATAGTCGGGAGGAGATGCAGCTGGCACATTGTATATTTTTCTCTTGCTCCCAGTCCAGCATGGAAGAATACCACACAATAACAAAGATACCAAGTCGGGAATTCCTAACGTATATTTGCAATAGTGTTAGCGGTTATTGGTGCGGTGTGCAGCCGTGTCGTTACTGGTCGGACATTTCATTTTATTTATTAGAATCACTATTATTATTATATTAAAATTTGCTTGATTTTTTATTATTATTAGTATTAATACACAATTATTTCAATATTATGGTAATTTATCAATTATGGATGTCGTTCTGGATTTATTTTGATTATTATTGTAATTTTATAATTATTGTTGCACAAACACGCTCTGACATACAATTATGGGCAATATTATTTATTTATTATAGCTGTTTATAAAACACTCATGTTTGCCTTGGTACCTGCGTTATCTCATTTTGGGTGAGAGCTGAAAATCTGTGTTGCTCTCTATGGGCAATAATACACGGAGCTCTGATCCTCTGCATCGCTTTAGCACACATGTAACTGAATTTATAAAGTGTGTTAGTTTAAATTTTTCATGTTAATGTCTCTCACTTGTTTTTATTTTTGTTACGTGTGTGACAGTTTTTTGCTATAAACCTTTTATCTATCTATCTATCTACCACTCGCTAAAAAAACAGAGATACAATTCAATAAAACTATAGGGTGTGATAGGGTGTTTTTCTTTTCGGGCAATCAAACTGGAGAAAACCTCACAAGGTGATAAATTGACTAAAATTTACTTTATGTGAGAATCAAACTGAGAATCAAACCCGGGACCTCCGGGTCAGGAGCCCATGGCTCTGACCACTTCACCACGGAGGCAGTTTGGCAGCTATAAAAACATAGAATGTAGGGATCCCAGAGTTTTGGTGTAGGTACTGTATTTAATTTAGACGCAATAGGCTGACAGTTCTATTTGACAAACGCTCTTTTATGAGGTCGTCTCTCACTCCCTGATGATTTGTCGAATAAATTAGATATCATCTTTCATTAGTTTAAATAATGTTCGTATTTAATATTTATTTCGTTTCCTTACTAACTGATCCAATTTTTTTCCAAATTGCGTATCCTTTAAATTCTCGTGATATCCGCTTCCCGTGTTTGTCAGAGGCAATGCGCAAACCTCGTCAAACCAAAGAAAGAAAAAAAATAAACACGTACACATTTTTTAAGAATACTTCTCAGCTAAAATTGTGTAATTTCCCAGATCTCAGTGGTTGGTGGCTATCAAAGCGCGATAAAGGGATCTCCCAGGATTTATGAGCCCTCATATATTTTGTGCTGATACTAATAGCGCCGACATGTTGGAAAAATGGAGTAGCATATACATAATAATGGCAGAAGCATACCCACCGCTAATGGTGCTGATTCTGTTGTAGACAGAACTTAACTTATTTTAGTTTTCCGAGAATCTCCCTCCTGGACACGAAATACCGTGGCCGATGTGGAAGTCCTTAAACAGGCTTCGAACTCAGGATGGCAGAAGTTAGGAGAACATGGTCAGGTAGGAATTTTCGGCCAGCTTCGATGTGGACTGTGTTTGCGGTGCAGTGCAAACGATGGCACTTAAGAAGTGGAAGAAGTTTGAGTAAAATCATTTGAATAAAATAGAGACAGCAACACAGCAGCTAACTACAATCCTGTTAAAGTGACGTATATTGCTTTAAATAAGACGGAACCGTCTAGCATGAAGTCTTATTTTTTGCTTGTGACGTCACCTTGACAGGATTATATTCATTTTATATTTATCATAATATACGTATATATCTTATATATTATTTTGTTATGTATTAGTTTTTTCTATTATTGTTTTATATGTATTAGTATTACTATAATTTATCAGATTTTCTAATATTACTAATTGTATCTGCTTCGGTGCTTTTCTTTATTGCGGACAAAAAAAAAATCCCTTTTTTAATCCCCACTTGGTTGGCTGGAAGAGATCTATTATAGAGAT
Organism: Scrobipalpa costella; assembly: GCA_949820665.1. NCBI lineage: Eukaryota > Metazoa > Arthropoda > Insecta > Lepidoptera > Gelechiidae > Scrobipalpa > Scrobipalpa costella. Next base: position 6,524,018 of record OX463304.1, on the reverse strand, counting down.
AAGCTCGCCTGTTGTGTCCTAGTTTTAAGTTCATCTGTATGTGTAAATTTTAAGTACAATATATAATTATAAATCAGTTGTCATGTTGCTGTCTCTATCTTATTCAAATTATAGAAAGTGACAGGACCAAACTTAAAATGAAATAAGTTGTGTCTACAGCATAATCGGCAACAATAAAAGCCTTTTCCGTTACGTCTGTGTTTGAGTGGATAGTGTGTTTCAGTAATATTTCTCTCTTTGTAATATTGCCCATTATTTGCGATGCCTGATGATTTTAATAAAAATAATTTGAATAACAACTTCAATTTGTTAAATACTTTATATATGATTTCGCTCTATCATAACATAACTGACAAACATATACCTAACTAGACACAAACTTAAGTGATCTGTCGTAAGCATAAAAGGGCACAAGTCCTTTAGTTTAAGGACCGGTAAACACTAAGTACGGTTTAGGCTCTTTTTACAACCCTTCTAGTATGCATTCAACCTTTTACTGTCTTTGTAAAAAGTGTGCTTTATTTTAGTTACGGCCTATTCGAATTCTAGAGCAGGTATTTAAAAAATCTAACACAAAGTTTAAATAAAGCCCATTGTTAGTTATTTATGTGAAAAAATATATTTAATGTTAAGATTGATATAATTTTGCGAGTGAAATGTTTATAATTTGTTATCTTAAATACTTTAAGTTTTTATTTTTGTGCGTAATTTTATACCATATAATTTTGAATATAAATGAGATTTTCGTAAATGTGTAATAAGTTAATCACCAAATAGTTTTTTTATTTTATACGGGGTGTAAGGGACAGCGTCCGACAAACTGATAGGGGTTGCTCAGTCAACGACACTGAACAACTTCCACGAAGAAATCCTTCCGGAAAGTGAAGTGCCCGGTATGTACACGAAATAATAAATTCGCTTAGCTATTGGTTTATTCAACTCTAACAGACCATAAAAAACAGTTTGATTTATAAGATTCCTTTTCATAATGAAAATCTTTGTGCAGAAAAAAGAAACATTTCTCTAGAGGCAGTGTTGGTAGATCTTTTATTTTTTTCTTCTTAACTGCCCCCATGCAATCCTTCCTAGATTACGTAATAAATGGAATAGAAAACCGCAAGTGATGTCAACCGGCGTGTGCATTCTAGTGAATAATCCACAGTAACTCACACAAATCCAAGATTAATTCCATAGGGATAAGCTTATACCTTCTTTTAATGGGAACTAGATTAAGGGTATAAACACAAAACTGAACTTTCCCTAAATATATACATGTGCCTAAAGTAAAAAAATATGTTAAAGTAATCCCTTATACCATTAAATTTTAGCAGATTAAAGCCCTTTTGGTAATTGATAAATAAACACTTGAGACTGATTGCTAGTTGGAGTTCGTATCAGAAATGTCATTTCAGTACAATGTGGCCCATATGTGGCCTGTCAAATCCTCAATGTTGAGTGCAATATTAAGTATGGATTTGACAGGTCATATTGTACTGAAATGACATTTTTGGTTGGAACTCAAACTAGCTGTCAATATCAAGTGCTGTTTACCAATACGGCCCTTAGTAATCTTGTATTTTGGTTCGACTAATATCATTACCATTTCGTGTAGACATAAGTTACGAAGATGCTACGGCGTAGCCTCGTAGCAATATCTGCCTAGAAAGGCTGTTTGTACACATACACAGCTACATTATTTTATATTGCGGTAATAATTATTCAACAATACATTTAAATATACACGATAGACATAACAATGGCTTTAGGCATTTTATATTTTCAAAATTCAATTAATATTGATAGAGCCAGTCGAATACCCTGCAACGCATATTGCTAAACATTTGCATGCACTGCTACGAGTAAGTCCCAATATTATCGTTGAGTTTCAAATGGTTGAAATGTCCGCCATGTTATTAAGATACATGATGCGCGTATGTTTCTTGTTTAACCGGTACAATAATTCCGCCAAAACGTGCACTTTACGGCCTGGCTACGGGACTCTCGCTGTAGGAGAAACCGGGAAAGCAATAACAAGTACATTTCCTAAAGTCGCTAAACGCTTCCTCGCTTGCACTGCGTGAATATTCAAGACGAAAACGGTAAATCGCAATTTATTTAGTACGTGCCCTTCATATATTTACAACTCACAGTAACACTTCCAAAAGAACAGTTACTATTTAAGAGCCATTAAATTTTACAACATACAGCGACAGCTCCATTCTACCTCTGAAATTACTTTTAAAATAAACTCCTCCTTTATTTCCATTGCCTTGAACGCTCGCAAAAAGACAATGTGATTTTTTAAATTAGGTTTTAGTACATTTTTCTGTACCATTTCACGTTTATAACGAAATATTTCATGTATGAGGGCCACGTGAGATGTAGCCTTCATGAATTTCACTCCACTCCATCACATTCAAAACACGTATATGATTCACCCACACACATAAAGCTGTAAATAGTAACGCAATACAGTACACTGGAGGACAGATAGACTAGAAAAACATCTATGGACTGTGCTGTGCAGTAAGAAGGGCGATAAATATATCCTAAAGTAAGAATAAGATAAAACGAAGGGGCGCAAAGTGCGAGTTTCTCATGCTTCTTCTTCGTTGTGATATAGTTTTATTTTATTTTGTGACACAGATATAATTTAATTTTCTTTGTAATAGACTTGCTTGTGACTTTCTAAGTGTTCTTAGGAATCTATTTGGAAATAAATTATTTGACTTTGACTCTATCATTGTTTTATAATGTTGTCGATTGTACCTAACACATCATTATAAAACGAATTTTCGTTATAGTTACTATATTACATACATACATACATACAAAAATCACGCCTCTTACGTAACTTAAGGGGTAGGTAGAGCGTTTAATGCCTCGTAAAAGGCGCTTTCGCCACGTCTGACAAAAATTGAGAACAATTTTAGATTGTAATATGTATTACTATATTATTATATTAAATTAGATATGGAAATTATTAGAAAATCGACATCTGACTTTACAGGCGTCAAAGTAATATGAGATATCAAAATTAATGTGGCGCGCTGTATGAAATATTTGTTGAATATTTACTTACTGGATCTACAAAAAATAAAAATATTATTATTTATTAATAAAGAATAACTATGTTATAAAAAAGAATGACAAATCATAATAATACTTCCATGCTGGACTGGGAGAGATAGAAAAACATAGAATGTTCCAGCTGCCCTTCCTCCCGGGCATGCTGTAGAAGTCAGCAAAAGGGACTCGAGGGTTACAGTGTATTGTAATTTAGGCGATGGGCTGACAACCTGTCACTATAGCAATACACATTACAATCTAAAATTGCCCTCAATTTTTGTCAGACGCGGCGAAAGCGCCTTTTACGAGGCGTTTAACGCTCTGCCTACCCCGTAAGGGATAAAGGCGTGATTTTATGTATATGTATGTATGTATGTACAAATCATAAGCGTTACTTTTGATTCAAGATATTTCGTAATAGATATTTGATAAGTTGCAAAGTCTGCGATTGTTGTCTGTCTGTGGTACACCGTACAATAAACACTGCAAAATATCTCTTCTCTTCAAACTCGGTTATTTACCGGCACTAAACCTGTATTCCGTAATCAATATACGGCGGTATTTAACATTTTGACGGATGAATAGGTATGGATTTGTATTGTCTTTAGAAAGATACGATATAAATTATTTTAGTTAGAGGAACTAAAACAATACAAAATAGCCTATACAAGTTAGCCTTCAAAAATCTTCTCATCAGGCTGCCATCTTTACTGGTAACAAGACAACCAATAGATAGACATAGAAATTCAGACTCTAGGTATACAAATAAGTACTACTAATTGTGCAGATCTAAACCTCTTTTAGATGTATTTTAATACTTTATTTAAATATTTGTTTTTTTGATTTTCTTTATCTGTATTGTTTTGATTAATTCATGTTATACTTTCATAACGATAACACGTAATTTCATTGTAGTGATAGTGAGTAACCTCAGAGGCTATCAAAGCCAACGAAGAAGAAAACGAGCAGCAGCCGGCCCCTGAACCTGTTTGTTTGTTAGCTTGTTTACCATAGCTACGAACTTTCACCACATCCAGAGGACCAGACAATACAAATATCTACGATAGAAAGTCTCCTTATACGCCACTGTTGATTCTGCAAACGTTCTGTGGTTGTTTGGCATTCAGATTAGCTCGCCTGGGAGCAGTTTACAATCCTTTGAGAGTGCGGGGCGATTTATCTGATAGTGTAAATTTGTTTGTAATTTCTTTATTTATCAGAGAGCTAAAGAAAGAAAGTTGAAGAAAACTTGGAAAAAAAAAATATTGTTTCATTTATAAACTACTCACATAGGTACATATATATAATCACGCCTTTGTCCTTAAATTGCTGTAGTGACAGGTTGTCAGCCGATCGCCTAAATTGCAATATATATTAAGTATAAACTATGATAACAGATACATAACGAATCCGAATCAGTTTTCAAATTCAAAGCAAAAAATCAAAAGTAAAAAAAAAAAATCAAATTCAAAGTTCTGTTTATTTAACTTTCTTCATCGTTCAAACATTGTGTAATATAACAGTAATATGACTTCTGAAATCAAAATGCGGTGCTGGCAGGTGCAGACCGCATGCATGCATGTTTTGTAAACAAAATATTCCGTTCTTATGAAATCGCAGCAAGCTCTTGCTTTCAATTCTGGAAGTAAATTTTGAAACTAGCATAAAAATTGCATAAACAGCAAAATAGATTTGTCGAATTAATTATTTGCTAGTAAGTTTTTTTTTTATACAACTGGCAAACAAACTGACGCCAAACTAAAATTTGTTTTGATATATTTGTGTGGAGTTTGTGTTTGTTATGCATTAATTTAGTTGGACAACCTTTGGTCGGGAGCTCAAGGGTCAGACTACAAGTCCACAGAGTTATCTATGAATTTTAGATTCAGTAAATGCCAAAAATCGATCTGCAGTTCGGTCGTCAGCTGTAGCCACATAGACCCGGGCCGGGGTCAAAGTGGTCCTTTGTTTGCTGGCGAGAGTGCTCGTGTCGCCGGTGGTGTTAACAAACAGTACGGGACATACGGATATAGGGTGTAATGAACAGCAACTTTCGCAAACCGATAGGAATTCAACTCATTCCAAACACTTTAGGTCAGGGAGACGCAAAGCCGACGACGTCACGCAGAGTAGTCAAACATATCGCGTTGTAGAGAACGTGTTCACGAAGCATCCAAACAAACGCTCTGCATATCTCTGTAAACCTCAGGCATCCTATTTTTGTTACCATGCGAAACCTGCAACGATAATTTCCACTCCTATGTGACCTATGCTACATCAGCGATACAGTCCTTGAAATGTAACCCAGAATTACAACTTGATACCTAGCTAAAGGATAGATAATTCTAATATGATTTTAGTTCTTTAAATTTAACTGTAGTACTTACTACATTGTCAATTTGGATTTTACTGTTAAGATAATGTATGTTTATGTAAATAATAAAATAAAAATATTAATAATAAGTTTCACCGACCTCAGCAACAATATGTGCCGACAAGTCAAGTGAGAACCTCGCCGCACAATATACATCCATGTCAGCGTCAGTGCATCCCGCTAATAAAGGAGACTGCATAAACACTAAACACGGCAGATTGTGACGACCGTGTTCTGGGCACAAAATAAGGTAAGGTTTTGTCAAGACAAGTAATCTAGGTGAAACCTTTATATACCAGGTGTAAGTGACAGCGTCCCGCAAACTGATAGGGGTTGCTCAGTCAACGACACTGAACATCTGTCAGCAGGATTTTTTTAAGAAGAAAAAAAAGGCTTTTCCATACAGATTGTTTGATCGAGGTGAACATTTTGTATGGAAAATCCTTTTATTTACTTTCTGAAAAATATCCTGCTGATAGTTGTTCAGTGTCGTTGACTGAGCAACCCCTATTAGTTTGCGGGACGCTGTTCCTTTCACCTGGTATCAAACACGATCTCAACATTTAAACGGAAGCATTGTCTGACAAATAACTTTTATTTTTCAATGTAGGTACATAATAATCGGCTTTTGAATTGGCTTAATATTTGGCTAACAATGTTTGCATAATTGAGTTTTCACATCTGAAAACCATGAGTTTTACGAATATTAATGTTGGGCAAAACTTTTCCTGAACCATATATTTGCTCGAACCCTGAAGTCTCTGAATATTCAGCCCACTGCTTGTTTTTATCAAAAGAATTTATTCTAATATCCACTCCGGATTACGCGACCAAATATCTGGAAATAAACTCACAATTCATTCGTTCTCCAATCTCAATTTTCCAGCTCAGGGTGGCCAGAAAATGGCGACAATTTAAATCGTATCTTACTAGCATAACTGTGTCGAAAGGTCAAAAAAATTAATATTTGCGAAATGTTTATATCTCTCGGGAATGCCCCGCGTCTCTGTCGGGCATGCGGTATCTCGCCTTGCTGAGATAGCGGCCATCATAACCGAGCAACCCCTACTAAAATATTTTTCAACTCAAAATCCCAACTTCTCAATGCGCGAAAAATCCTCCGTCAGTCAGGTCTGGTTGCCTGGAAGATATTGTTACATTGAAAATTGTACTACTTTTCTTTTTAACAATTTGTAATTTCTGTGTTTTTGTGCAATAAAGTATATTGTATTGTAAAATATTTTTCAACTCAAAATCCCTAACAAAAAGCTGCTCAATACGCGAAAGTTCATTTTTAAGTTATGTCTCATAGATCAGAAGCAAATATTGATTTGACGACTCAAATGGCATGGACCGATGTCGGATTGGCACCGGGATTTTATAGACTAAAATGACCCTGCTGACCATGATTGTGCCCGGTGACTTTACAATTACAATAAAATAAATTGGAAAGGCATTGCTCGAAAACTATTATATCTATGAAAGTAATATAAGTATTGAATGGTAGGAATAGTACGAAATTTAAAATAGATTTATTTTTAACACTAAACGATAAATAAATACTGTTTTTTAATACAAAATAGCAGTTCGCCTGACTACGCGGTTATCTAGCGGGCCTGTACCCCAATAGAGAAGCATTGGATGGTGTGACAACATTGCTTTCCGTACGAAAAGGTGGGTTATCTCAGGTGCAAGTAATTTTACTTGATCCCACGTTTTGTGTCAGATGAAAAACAAAAGTGCGAACACTTGCTTGGCTGTAGAAAATACAGAAATAAATAGATAAAAAGTAAAATGGCAGGCAGAATAGCGGTGGCAGAAAAGTTTAGTCTAGTTTTATTATTGTTTGATGATGCGACTCAAACTGTCAAACAACAATTATGAGTATAAAAACACTGAAGTGAGGATAACATCAGTCGCACCCGCACCGTTTTTATGATACAATAAAATTTAACGGTCGCTCCACACTGATCTGATAATACCTGATTCGATTTGAATACATGAAATTAATCAGCTTCTGAAACTGAGAGGCTTAGATCGTCGGGTTGACAAACGAAGGACCAAGGTAGTGATAGAACCAAACCAAAACGTCCATGAGTAGGTAGGCTTTATGAACTAATGAGTAACGATATATAAGTAGAGGCAATCGCTGGTAAAGTCTGTATACGGGAGGCGTAGATTTTTGTAAAGTAGATACCTAATACATAAAGAAGAAGACTACATTCGGCAATGGTCTGGTCTAATCTGATCTGAGACAGATAGAATCAGCTTAATGGCGAACCAGACCGAGTGATGGCCGTACTGTTAGCGGGCTTCTTCTTAGCGTCGTCGACATCCAACCACTATAAAGACACTATACGTGACACTACACAATGAAACTCCCCGTTTGAAATATATGTCCATGAGCACAGCCCATAACGCACTGATTGGTACAGTTAAGTTAAGCTACTCGTACACCCGAAATGGGCACTATTTTGCCCTTGGTTGGGCTTTATTTTTATCCACGCAGAACCATGCAGAACTAATTAAAAGGAACCCCATAGGAATCGGGCAATTAACATCTAGCTGAATACTAGGTACACTACGATTTATACTAGCGAAACAAGAGAGCATATAAAAGGGTAGTTATTGAGGATCAGCGTAAAATTGCAGGTTGGGTTCAATATACGGTTTCAGGGGTTGAAGTCCTTATTAAAATACGAAAATGTAAATTGAAACTGGCAGCTAAAGCATTAAGTACCTACTTGAACCCTTATTTTTGGAGGGTGATGCGATGAACTATTAAAAACTAGAAGCGTAGCTCTTACGGTTTCAGCTGCGGATTGAAGATAGAGATCTCCCGTGGGAATAAGAAATTTTCTGTCGCAAATATGTTTTGAACCCCTGTCTGGATAATTTCCTAATAGCGACAGAATTTATCTAGAAGTAGAATTATATAAGTGAAAGTGTAGAGCATATAAACGACAAATTAGCGGAGATCGCCGAGAGCCTAATAATTTTACGGGTCGAAGTCCTAATGAAAATTACAAAGGTTAAAATTTATGTATTTAACTGGCTGTTCAAACATTTAAATACTGTGCTCTCCGATCTAGAAATCCTAAGGTCGAAGGCCTAATGCAAATTAAAAGTTATTTACCTAGCAGTTCGTGCATTAAAAGCATGTTTTAGCAATGCTGCAATGAAATTAGTAGGAACAATCTGTTTTTGAAAAGCACTGTAAATGGCGCTATAATATCGCAGATGAATGCTCTTCAGTGCAACATTCATCTCGGAGTGGGAAAGCGTTGAACATTAAAAAATGGCGAGAAATGTTAACAAGAATATTCTGGGCTATTTTAGCGAGATTTTAGATTATCGGTGTTTCATCTAGATATTTATACCTCAATGGTTTAGCAGTTCACTCTTGATCTCGATGCTTAATTATATTATGTCTTCTTCAGAAAATCTAATAACCAGTATACTCATACTCTATTAACCAGTTCGTGAGAAAGTCCCACAAAAACACGTTCATCACAAGCAGGACAATCATTAAGAGACGTAAAACTTCTTCACAATTTGCTGTTTAAAATTAAATTTAAATTACATGGCCGGGTTTAAATTAAATTTGTAGCAAGCGCACCGAAAGTAATGTCAGCAAAAAGAGATCCTCGTTACAGGCAATTTAATTTTCTAAAGTGACATTTTATTTTACACTTGAGAGAAATATGCTGTTTTAGTGAGCCACGTAATGCTTCAGCTAATGCGTGTGTTTTGAAAATAAAAGACCAGAAAAATTTATGATACCTTAGAGAATACGATGACTTTTTCGCTGTGAGCATAACAATGAGAGATATTAGTATTATTAGTAGGTATTATGGTACTCATATAATACATGCACCCTTCTTTTCTAATTTACTAAGACTATTTGCTTCTGTATGTTAAAATGCAAAAAAGGTTTTTCTTTCATTGTCATTTTAAGTTTATTAAAAGAAAATTAACGACAAATTATCTTTAGAAAGTGTCTACCAGAAATGAGGCCAATGTCCGATCTACATTGGATAAATCAAAATGGTCGAGAAAAAAAGAAAGATCGCATCAAAATGGCCTCTCGATCACCCGTTTCCCGCCATTTTTTCACAATGGCGGTAATGGCAGACATCCCTCTACATCGCACCTCGATCAGCTGTATTGTGTGGGATCTTTTTCGTACATGAAACATTCCATAAAAGTTCTGAGTTGAATTTAGTTTGGTTTTTATGGTCGAAGAATACGAGTATTATAAGATGCCCTTTTCCTCCGACCATCAAACCATCACAATCTTCAATATTTTTGCTCGTCTATTTTACCTGCTTTTTTCTTTTTACATTTCATCCTCTGTTAGTTGGATAAAAATTTTCAGTTTCATGGGTAGTTTCATACTCAAAAGGACAGCAAATTTTTTGACTCCCAACAGATATAAGGTATCTTCTATATACAAATAAGCTCGCAGGTAAGAGTTAACTATTATTTGGGTAGTTTTTCTTAAAATAAATGATTTGTCGATTTTTTTTATTACCATAACATAAAAACTTTTTTATTTTTACAAATATAATTAAGTGACCCATCCTAAAAGCTATACATTATTCACATTTAAAAACTGCCTCCGTGGTCTACTGGTTAGATCCGGTGGTCCTGGGTTCGATTCCCAGGGGGAAAACACAAAGTTGATATTAGTCAATGTATCACTTTGTGAGGTTTTTCCCAATTAGGACATTGCAGGCTGAATCACCTGATTGTCAGAAAAGAAAAATGTTTCCGTACTTCGTAGGTCACGTTATGCCGTCGGTCCCGGTCGCTGTCCTTGATAGAGGTTGTTACTCAAACCATGTCAGAGGCCTATTAGCTGTGCTACTAGGTGGTTTGAAAACTCTGACACCAGGATTCATCGGGCCATTCGACTTGAGAATCCACTCTCTAAGAAGAAGAATTTAAAAGCTTGTAGCTTTATTTTATCGAGGAACATACTCGTGTCATTTCCGTCAATCAGGAGAACTACCCATTTACTAGCATTATGTACCTTATATTATGTATTCTGCGGTTCAAGGTGTATTTTACAGCTAGTTTTGTACTGTTTGACAGTAAGTCCGTGGTCGTAAATCTAGCCAGCACCTTCCTTGCGGTGAAATATCGTGGTTCAGTGGCGGAGGGCTGAATCCATTACTGTGTAAGGGATTTTTGGCAGTCACTGATTCAATTTTTACCGCATTTCGTGTGTGGAAAATATTACATATTGTCCTAGTTTTTTCCATAGCGAAAGTTTTCTTTCGACTTTCTATGCAGACATAAGAAATTATATTTATATGGGCTCATCCAGAAGCCAAAAAGGTGTTGGCACTTCCACAGAGCAACAATGGAAGCTGCTTGATCATGAACTCTGCTGGGAGAGGCCCTTGCGGAGATTGCCAAACTAGGTATGTATTTATTTATTTATTGTTTTATATACACAAGTAACATACACAAGAAATAACGACATTAGAGGTACAGCTTATTTCTACACAGAAATTTCTTCCAGCTGACCTACGGAAGTGAGAGTTAGACTAATAATAAAACAAATAGTCCTCCCACCGATTTTCGGTGATGGCGGCCAATCTCCCGGAGATCAGTCAACTGAGCAGGACTTGTTTTTAGTGCCCAAGTGTTTGCGCTGTTTGTGCACTCTCTATTCCTTCTTACATGCCCATCAGACAGCATGGATCATCTTACTTGTCGGACAATCAGGTGATCAGCTTGCTCACCAAACTAGAAACAACAACACAAAGTCATTGCCAGTTCAGTCAGTTATATGAAATAGACCAAAGACGTCACTGTTTCTTTCCAAGACCCGATGTGCAATATACCGGGTGTAAGGGACAGCGTCCCGCAACTGATAGGGGTTGCTCAGTTAACGAAACAGAACAACCACGGCCAGGAATTTCTGCAACAAAATTTTGCTGCTACTTGTTCAGTTCCGTTAACTGAGCAACCTGTAACAACCCCCCCCCCCTACCCCTAACTAAAAACCCTAATATAATTGATATGTGAAAGGAAGTGTGATAGGAAGATGTGGAGGAGAGGAAGGAATGTGGAGATGAGAGGATGAGAGGAAGGGAAGAGGAATGGGAAGAGTGGCTCATGAATGATGAATAATCTAATAATAAAGTTACAATATAGGCTCATGATTGTGATCGTCTAGTAATATAGTTAGGACCGTACGTTGTGTAATAAAATTTGTATAAAGTAACCCAAATCCTTTAAAGTGGTAGTGGGATGTCATAAATTAGCTCTCTTTAGGTTCTTGGGACAACATTTGGGACAGTGCGCAGCGGGATAACGGAACCTCCGATTCCAGGTCCAACCATTCGCTGGTAGAGGATTTATGTGCTCGCCAACCATCAACGAATGAGGTTTACTTCAATTACCAATTCCCAGACACCAATAAAGACAGTAAATAGCCTAGGAACTTGTCCTTGATGAAAAACCCATCATGCGAGCCCCAGAAAAGGAAAGTGGAGGCACTTCTGTGCCCTCCAATTGGTTTTAAGTGGTTTTTGTTTTGGCCAAACCTCAGGCCAGAGATAAGTGACAGCGTACTTAGGAATTTTGGAACGAGTACAGATTGATGAACAGCATCATGTAAAATATAATTAGTTTGAGCCGATTTATTGGTCAGCCAACCAAGACAGAGCAAGTCATGTCTGATGTAATTTGTAGTAAGTTCTGATTTCCAATTGAGAAACATTGTCTCAACAAAGGTTTTATAAATTGTTGTCCAGCTATGCTGGAAGCACCGATTATGAAACTGCACCAGTCATCGATCTCCACTTATGATATGCACATCCAGGAGTCAGTAGAATAGATAGGGATGCCGAAGATAGTCCCAGATAATATAACAATCATTCACACCGCAAGCCATAGATTCATTGTAGATATAGGAGTGATAGGCAAGAGCAAGTAGTGACTGATTGTCAGACTTCTTTAGTGCAAAATAAGCTTCTGTGATCAAAAATGATGTTACAGACATATCGAATGCTAAGATGTAGTATATGATGGAGGTTTGACCATGGCTGATACCATGTCGCTTAATTGACATCAAGTCAAGTAGTATTTCAGTAGTATAATGGCTTGTCAAAGCCAACTGACCATAAATCAGTCATATAAAATTTACATAAAGTGAATAAATATATAGTTTTATTTCCAGACCCATTCCAGGGTAATTTGAGGTTGTAGGTAGGATACAGATAACATCATCCCACATTCCATGCTGTATTGGTTTGGTAAGTATAATGAATACTCCCATTAGGTAGTTGGACCATAGTCCCAATCAGTTGCAAGTATAAAAACCCACACATTGGTAGGTATATAATCAAAGATAAACTTTGTCAGTCTGTAGAATTAAATCATCAGTTGTATAAAACCTACATAGTAGGTATCAGAGGTGAACGTTCCCACCAAGTTTGTAGCTGGTGTTCTAGAGTCTAGAACATACATACATATAGGATCATGAATCCAATAAATGTTTCAAAACATTGTCCGTTGAACATATTTCACAATAAAGTGAATATAAAATCAATTCAGTATCCACTGCCAGAATAAGCATGTAGGTATGAATGACTCATAAATAGGTATTGAATCCACAGTTAAGTGAATATAAATCAGTTCAGTAGTTTATTTGAGAAGAATAGGTATTTTGTCTCCTCTCTCAGGATATGTAGGAAAAATATAGAATGTATTAAAATAATTTAAACATTCCACTGCTGGGCATTTTATGAAACATTAGGATGATGCTTCTCTGCATAAAGGAAAGGTAAGGCAGGAATTTTGGTAAAGGGAAGGGAGAGAACTACCTACCTAAACACAAACTAGGATCCCAAATAGCTACCTCCACCTACTTTCCTAGATATTGTCCTAATTCCTATTACCTAGAATACCTATCCATCTAAACCTACCCCTACCTAACCTACTCCTACAATGTACCTAAACTGCCTATTTACCTAACCGCATAGCTGTTTATGAATTATGTAATTGCATGCTAAACCGACCTACAATCCTACATATATAACTCATTAACCGTACCTATCATATAAGAAATATTGGAAATTATATACATAAAAATGAATAGAACGGCCTTTGGCAAGTATGAAATATCATAAAAAAGGATTGTTAATTGAACAGGGAAAAACCTTGTCAATAAACAAAGTCTGAAGTGGACAAGATAATTAAATAAATGTAGAAATGGTAAAGTAAATAAAACACGATGTAAATATATTCAAGAATAAGTAAATAAATGAATGCATCATGATTTGATGCAGGAATACCTTGTGTGTGGGTTTACCCATCATTTAGAATCCTTGTAGTTGGCACTCCACCAGCTCTGCAAGACTCCACTGTCAGCATCCTCCACTCCACCATGTAAAAGAACCGCTGATCGTCAGGTCACCGCCCTCCGTCCACAACAGGAACAACTGATGGCACCAACATCCCACCAAAGTAGCTCTCTTGGTTGCCCCCCCGGCTGCATACTCCCCTCTCCTCTTTGATGTGTACACTTTCACTGGTAAAAGTCAACTAAACTTCAAGTAAAACTAAACTTCCACTCAAACTAAAACTCCAGGCCAACTAAACTTCTCCCTGCTCGGTCCCAGACGCTATTTCTCTTCCCCGGCGTCCTTCTCGATCTCTCGTCCCCCTCGTCCCTCTCAAGTTCCAGCAGAATCCTCCTTTCTCGAGCCCCCCGACTGTTTTATCTTCCCTCTTCTAGACCATGGAATGTTTTCGAGAGCCTTCATTCGTACTTCTCTTGATAGTTCTCCCATTCTCCTCCAGATGGCACCGCGTGTCCTTCTGGTTCTGTGTTGTCGAAACCTATCTTCACAATTTCTGCACACAATCCAAATACTCGACATTTTATTATTATTAAGTAATTATAAAATGCTTATCGTATATAGTATGTGTAGATAAACCAATACCACACAATAAAACAATTAACTTACCTCATAAAATATAATCTTTATATTTTTCAATCTGGCATAACACCTATAATTTACTTCAAATTGAAGTAATTTCAGTTCGATCTGGCTACAATATTAGTTATCTACTCAATCAACACTAGATTGGCATTAGTTTCTGATGGCGTTACTTGTATTTTAAAACAGTGATTTAGTTTTGAATAGCAGAAGCCAGGTCCATTACAAACCCCTATCAGTTTGTGGAACGCTGTCCCTTACCCTCCGTATATGGCGTGGCGACGACTTCTAGAACGGTGATAGAGCTAGTGAGGTCCAAAAATCGGTCTCCTGTTGGCTAGTGGTTTCCACATTCTAGATGGATTTGTGAGTCCATTAGCAGGACCGTAAGTAACGTAATATATCTCGTGTAGGATTGTAAAAGAACAGGGAAACAGATCAACATACATAATATATACATAAAATCACGCCTTTATCCCTAATGGAGTAGGCAGAGCGTAAACTACCTAAACAAAGGTCGTTCCGCCACGTCTGACAAAGTTTTGCGGGTCATTTATAATAAATTAGTACGTATATCGCTGTAGTGCAAAGTTGTCAGCCCATCGCCTAAATTACAATATACTGAAGCCCTCAGATCCCTTAGCTGGTTTTTACAGCATGCTCGGGAGAAAACGCAGCTGGCACATTCTATGTTTTTGTCTCACTTCCAGTTCACCATGAAAGAAACAGAACTAGTATTTCGTTATATATCCTCGCCTAAGTTTAATATGATTTTTCGTGAAAACTATACAATGCTGATATACAAATTAATGATTACGGTAACACAGGGGAGACAGAGTAAAAACGAGAAAACCCCCTTTTTTTGTTGAAACACGAAAAATTTTGGTAGATTCCTTTTAAATTTATAAAAATTTATTAACGTATCGCGATACTTAGAAATATTAAACAAAATTGCACATTGGCCGGATTCGTATCTATTTTTATTTACCCACTTGTCATTTGAACTAGCGAATGGAGGTCTTTGCGGTTTGAGCTGAAACTACCACATTGGACTGCAGTCAGTTTAGAGGCTCATAGTGACAACTTTTATTTAGAATGGGGCATCCAGAATAGAACCCAATGAAAACTATCTTGATTTTGTCTGTATATAGTAGTTTAGGAAAACTGATTTGACGTACAAATATTATATGACAAATTGTCACAAATATACGTATATGTTTCAACTATACTAGTACTTCCTTAGTTCTATAATGCTGGACTAGGGGCGATAGAAAAACATAGAATGTGCCAGGTGCATTTCCTCCCGGGCGTGCCGTAGAAACCAGCTAAGAGATCCGAGGGTATCAGTATACTGTAATTTAGGCGATGGGCTGCAACCTGTCACGACAGCAATATACCCTACAAATCTATCTTAAATAACGCTCAAAACTTTGTCAGTTTTCTTTTTATATTTTATTTATTAAGGAACACCAGCAAAAAACACGTTTAATAATGATCAAAATAACTTATTTCTAAATAGTACTGACATGCAATCCAATTTAGGTGACACAACATTTGCAAAAAAATAAACTGTAAGCGGAAAAAAAGTACTTAAATAAAAAGAGTTAAACAATTAAACTATTTTAACTTAAGTAAGACATTCTAAATAAAGATTAAAAATATTTTTAAATTTAGTTAAACAATTATTCAAAAAATGAAAAAATTCAAATCAATAAATAAATACATCATTAACTAAAATTATAAACCAAATATTAAATTAAATTAAATTTAAACAGACATTCTTTTGGGTCGTTTTCACTCTGCCTACCGCATTAGGTATAAAGGCGTGATTATAGGTATGTATGTACTAGTACTATACTTTCCGTACCCAAGATTTTACCTACTCTTAAGTAAGTAAGTAAGTAAGATACGGAACGTAATCCTTGATACAGTCACAAACCTCTGCTAAGTTTTGTTGCTATTCACCATAAAAATGTGATGTAAACTTACTAACAAAGTGATAAGTTTGAAGAGGTAATCCTGAAGATTGGTTCGAATTGGTTTCTTCCACTTAAACAGCCGCATTTTGGACGATTTTACACTAAGGTACGAGCACAAATTACGGTTGAAATTGAATTTTAAATATATAAAATTCGAAGTCGACTAATCAGAAGACACTGCAACTTAAACAATCATCTGATTGGGAGAGTGACACACCCACACGTCAAACGTTGACTTTTGCGTTCTGTTCCACGCATCCATCACCATCACCACTCGAAGGGATTTGTTTGTTGTCTGCGGTTGCGGCGCTGGTGTAGCAAACGAGATTGTGGCGCGCGTTCAGAAACTACGTACTCTGTTTTTATCTCAGTGCGGCAAGCTGAGGCGGCAAGGGTGATTTCGTCTCGTCGCGTCATCGTCTACAACTTTGACCATTAGATTAATTCTTTTCTGTGATACATGATAAATTCAATTTTTTCTTTTTATGTGGTTGTAAATTTTTGCTTTAAACATTGACTTTTGATATATTTTAATTTAATAACTCTAAGACATTTTTACGACTTAATTATTTTAATTGTTAAGTTTATTTTTAATAGTAATGCTATGGTCTGTTTTCCTTTAAGTCAGATTTTTAATAATTTAGAAATTAGGGCCGGATTCATTATTTACCATAGGTATTTGTATGTTTAATGCCTATTATAAGTATTGGTACCTGATTTTTATTTTACTTTAATGAATGAATTATTTATTGTGTTGACATTTGAATTTAATTATTTATTGATTATTAGCTTTTTTATAAATTGATTATTATTCTATTTTGATTGATTTTAAAGTCTGTATTACGTTTTTGTTATACTTTCGAAAGATTATTAGGTACGTAAAATGTCGAACCCAGTTTCCTCCATTTGCCCGCATTGCCCAGGATCTACTCGGCAATATAAATTGCCACATGGTAGGCACATAGGTCGAATGCATAAAAATATTTCTCGACCACAAACACCTTCGTTGGCATTGTACACAAAAAACAAGAAATACAAAAATAAACTTAAATTAATGTGCACAAAGGCGGTCTTATCGCTGGAAGCGATCTCTTCCAGACACTTCTTTGGGTAGAGGAGAATGTAAAGAGAAGAGAGTAGTGCTGAAATATAGGAAATATTTAAATACTTTAAATACAACAAAAATAGAATAGTGAAAATAAGAATAACTAAAAACTAAAATAAATATATGCTTATCTTAAAAACAGATTGGTTTGCTTTGTTGAAATTTCCATTCACGGCATTGAGACTTCCAGAGCAGGAGGACAAGCGATCTCTCACCGCTAAGGTTAAAGATAACATAGATCGCTGCCAGCTGGACTCACTAGATTTTGAGCCTAGTCCTAGTAGAGGCTCTTCTTCTATTTTCAAATCGGTGGAATCCAAAGTGTACGATGGAGACCTTCGAGGAGCGGCTCGTCTTCTTGCTTCGGATAGTTCTTTAGCACCTCCAAACTCGGATACTTTAGCATCACTCGTAGATAAACACCCATCACCGTCCCGACCACTGGTCCCTCCCCTGCCACCCGATCCATCGATTGTTCCTTTGTCCGTCAAGGCGGATAGTGTCACCGCAGCTATTGGTTCCTTTCCTAACGGATCCGCTGCCGGTTTGGATGGATTACGCCCGGATCACCTTAAGCTCACGTCTACTTCCGCTGGTGACAATGGATCACGATTGCTGGAAGCCTTGACGAACCTTTGTAATTTTTTATTAAAAGGGCTCTTAAACCCCAGCATATGCCCGTATCTATATAGGGCGTCCCTTTTCGCGTTGTCGAAAAAGGACGGCGGGATCCGTCCGATCGCGGTTGGCGGTACGTTGCGGCGGTTGGTTGCGAAACTGGCTTGCCGCGCTGTCAGGGACGAGATGTCGTCGTACCTTCAGCCCCACCAATTGGGTTTTGCCACCGCTCTGGGGTGCGAGGCGGCCATTCACGCGACCCGTGCTTTTCTTTTGAATGACAGTTCCGAAAAAGTCTTAGTCAAACTTGACATCAGGAATGCATTCAACTCAATTGAACGGGATTCGTTGCTGTCAGAGGTCCGGGACCACCTACCGTCTTTGTACTCCTACTTGTTACAATGTTATTCAAATCCTACGAATTTGTTCTACAACGAAGAGCTCATCCCTTCACAAGTAGGGGTACAACAAGGAGACCCTTTGGGTCCGCTGATTTTCAACTTAGCGATCCACAAGGTAGTCCTCTCTTTAAAATCACCTCAAATTTTCGTAGTATTTCGTAGCAAATGCGAATTTTACGCTGGCTCAGTTTCCCCCGCATTATTTGCACAGTTCTCCTCTCTTGTCCCAGGTCTCAGATTGCGGGCTCCTATCTTTGTGGACGGGGTTCAGGACTGCATTCGTACTAAGACGCAGACATTGTCATTTCTTGCGGAGCGCCTGGAACACCTTCCCGCCCACGTAGCGCTGATCCTCTTGAGAGCTTATTTCGCGATGCCTAAACTCACGTACGTAGTGAGAACTGCGCCTTCTTGGACTTGCCCGGATGAAGTTTCAGCTTTCGACAGCGTTTTGAAATCCACACTGGAGAAACTTCTCAATACGCCGTCTAAGGGAGTCGAGTCCGATCGCGTTCTTGGCCTCCTCTCATGGGATTGTGGATCTTGTCACTCGCCTTATTCCTTCTGAAGGTGATGGGATCCGCATTCCCTATGGTGATCAGGCCTTGGACGCGTGGCGGGTATCTTATCCGGATTGTGATCTGCCCTCTACGCCGGACAGACATAGGGCTTGGGATGAGCTTTCATGTAAAGGCTTCCTTAAAGGACTAGTGGACGGAGCTACTGGAGCAAATCTTGCCCGCCTGCGGGCTGCCGCTGCTCCCGAATCAGGTGTCTGGCTTCACGCCTTGCCGTCCCCGTTTATGGGCACGGCGGCTCTCAGGTTGGGTTGTGATTTATGCGAACCTCACCAGTGCGTTTGTGGAGGTATGGTCGAGGCAAATGGCCATCATGGCCTTAGCTGTGCGCGCTCTGCGGGCAGACTATCCCGTCACCATGCCATCAATGACATTATCAGATGGGCGATGGTATCAGCGGGCGTCCCTTGCATCTTGGAGCCCCCAGAACTCAGCCGATCGGACGGTAAGAGGCCCGATGGTCTTACGCAGATTCCATGGGCACGAGGGCGTTGCCTCATTTGGGACGCCACTTGCGTTTGTACGTATGCGGCGTCACATTTGAGGAGCACCCAGCGGGAAGCAGGAGCAGCGGCGGAGACTGCCGCTGGCCTTAAGCGTGCAAAGTACGCCAACCTGGAGTCTGCGTATGATTTCGTCCCAGTGGCTTTTGAGACGGCGGGTACGTGGGGCTCAGATGCGAAGGAGTTGGTGCGCAGCGTGGGCCAGCGCTTGAAGGACCAGGGGTCAGATCTTCGCGCAGCCTTCTTTCTCGCTCAGAGGATCTCTCTTGCAGTGCAGAGAGGGAACTCTGCCAGTGTCATGGGCACATTCGGGCGTGGAGCGTTACTGGGCGGTCTTTTTAATTAGTTTTAGTTGATAAGTTGTCGAAAATTATTTTAATATTTGTATATTAGTTTTAAGATTGACATTTATAATAATTTGTAATAATTGTTGTTTAACTTTATTTAGTATTTTGACATGTTTATTTACTTATTAATTTTGACATTAAATTTAGGATCATTTATCATATAATTAGTATGATATGAAGGCGTGATTATTATTATGTTTAGCAACTTAGGGCAATCAGCTGTGACTGTGAACCTCCATTGTAATACCTATTCGTATTTATGTAACTAGAAAGAACATTGTCTATGTATTCTATTAAAATTTATAACATAAGTAAGTAAGTTAATATTATGACTTTTTCTATCATCTACTTTCAGTAATTTTACCAAAATCTGTTAAGCCGTAGCAAACAAGTTATGATCTTAATTTCAATACAAATGTTTTCATGCAAGGATAAGTATAGATATTTCCAACCACAACCATCGCAAATATGAGTTAAGCATTTTTGTGTTTATGAAAACAAAGAACTTCGGATTTTATTACTTAACTCAGTACGTCTTCAAGCCGTCTGTTCTCAGTTCTGACTTCATTTATTCAAACAATACAACTACCATTTCACTCAGCAGCAAAAAGAAATGAAACGAGTTGAAAACTTTAGATGTATCTTTTAGAAAAGGACTTGGCTTCAGACTTTTAAGTACAGTCAGAGAAAACAAACTTTTTAAAGGGGTCAGGGATGTCCGCATACAGTTTTTTTAATTAAATATGTCGCATATCATGGGATGGGTTGGAATTTTAATAAATAAAATTATTAATTGTACTTTTCAAATTTACATAATATTGCTTATTTCCCTCACGTCCCCATTGTCATAATTGGAATTACACTGCCATGACCGATATAAAAAAGGATGTGACATTGCTTTTGAGTGTGATGGTTATATTTATGATACATAGACCTTGAAAAACTGGTACAAAATAATGTGTCATATTTTTTGTTACAAAATTGTTACAATAAATCACATCATAGTTATAAAATGATCCATTTGATACCTGAAACTGCCAAAATTGCAAAATCCAGAGTTCATTTTAGATTATTCTCGGATAGAGTAAAATATTGACCCTTTTCTAGCTCAAAACAAAAAACAACATATGACTATCAAATACATACATATAATCACGCCTTTATCCCTAATGGGGTAGGCAGAGCGTAAACGACCTAATCAAAGGTCGTTCCACCACGACTGACAAAGTTTTGAGGGTTATTTAAGATATATTTGTACATATATTGCTTTAGTGCTAGGTTGTCAGCCCATTGCCTAAAATACAATATACTGAAACCTTCAGATCCCTTAGCTAGTTTTTACAGCATGGTCGGGAGGAGATGCAGCTGGCACATTGTATATTTTTCTCTTGCTCCCAGTCCGGCATGGAAGAAGACCACACAATAACAAAGATACCAAGTTGGGAATTCCTAACGTATATTTGCAATAGTGTTAGCGGTTATTGGTGCGGTGTGCAGCCGTGTCGTTACTGGTTGGACATTTCTTTATATTTATTATAATCACTATTATTATTATATTAAAATTTGCTTGATTTTTTATTATTATTAGTATTAATACACAATTATTTCAATATTATGGTAATTTATCAATTATGGATGTCGTTCTGGATTTATTTTGATTATTATTGTAATTTTATAATTATTGTTGCACAAACACGCTCTGACATACAATTATAGGCAATATTATTTTTTTATTATAGCTGTTTATAAAACACTCATGTTTGACTTGGTAGCTGCGTTATCTCATTTTGGATGAGAGCTGAAAATCTGTGTTGCTCTCTATGGGCAATAATACACGGAGCTCTGACCCTCTGCATCGCTTTAGCACACATGTAACTGAATTTATAAAGTGTGTTAGTTTAAATTTTTCATGTTAATGTCTCTTACTTGTTTTTATTTTTGTTACGTGTGTGACGGTTTTTTGCTATAAACCTTTTATCTATATATCTATCTACCACTCGCAAAAAAAACAGAGATACAATTCAATAAAACTATAGGATGTGATAGGGTGTTTTTCTTTTCGGGCAATCAAACTGGAGAAAACCTCACAAAGTGATAAATTGACTAAAATTTACTTTATGTTCCCCCCTGAGAATCGATTCCGGGACCTCCGGGTCAGGAGCCCATGGCTCTGACCACTTCACCACGGAGGCAGTTTGGAAGCTATAAAAACATAGAATGTAGGGATCCCAGAGTTTCGGTGTAGGTACTGTATTTAATTTAGACGCAATAGGCTGTCAGTTCTATTTGAAAAACGCTCTTTTATGAGGTCGTCTCTCACTCCCTGATGATTTGTCGAATACATTAATTATCTTTCATTATTTTAAATAATATTTGTATTTATTATATATTTCGTTTCCTTACTAACTGATCCTAGATTTTTCCAAATTCCGTATCCATTAAATTCCCGTGAAATCCGCTTCCCGTTTTTGTAAGTGGCAATGCGCAAACCGCGTCAAGCCAAAGAAAGAAAAATAATAAACACGTACACATTTTTTTTAGAATACTGCTCAGCTAAAACAGTGTAATTTCCCAGATCTCAGTGGTTGGTGGCTATCAAAGCGCGATAAAGGGATCTCCCAGGATTTATGAGCTCTCATATATTTTGTGCTGATACTAATAGCGCCGACATGTTGGAAAAATGGAGTAGCATAGAATACATAATAATGGCAGAAGCATACCCAGATTCTTCCATGCTGGACTGGGAGAGATAGAAAAACATAGAATGTTCCAGCTGCCCTTTCTCCCGGGCATGCTGTTGAAGTCAGCAAAAGGGACTCGAGGGTTACAGTGTATTGTAATTTAGGCGATGGGCTGACAATCTGTCACCAAAGCAATACATATTACAATCTAAAATTGCCCTCAATTTTTGTCAACCGTGGCGAATGCGCCTTTTACGAGGCGTTAAACACTCTGCCTACCCCGTAAGGGATAAAGGCGTGATTTATGTATGTAGCATACCCACCGCTAATGGTGCTGATTCTGTTGTAGACAGAACTTAACTTATTTTAGTTTGCCGAGAATCTCCCTCCTGGGCACGAAATACCGTGGCCGATGTGGAAGTCCTTAAACAGGCTTCGAACTCAGGATGGCAGAAGTAAGGAGAACATGGTCAGGTGGGGATTTTCAGCTAGCTCCGATGTGGACTGTGTTTGCGGTGCAGTGCAAACGATGGCACTGGATGTAACTTCTCCTGTTCCATCAACACGTTAAGAAGAGGAAGAAGTTTGAGTAAAATCATTTGAATAAAATAGAGACAGCAACACAGCAGCTGACTATGATCCTGTCAAAGTGACGTATATTGCTTTAAATAAGACGGAACCGTCTAGCATAAAGTCTTATTTTAGGCTTGTGACGTCACCTTGACAGGATTATATTCATTTTATATTTATCATAATATACGTATATATCTTATATATTATTTTGTTATGTATTAGTTTTTTCTATTATTGTTTTATATGTATTAGTATTACTATAATTTATCAGATTTTCAAATTTTACTTATTGTATCCCAACTTGGTTGGCTGGAAGAGATCTATTATAGAGATAAGCTCGCCTGTTGTGTCCTAGTTTTAAGTTCATCTGTATGTGTAAATTTTAAGTACAATAAAGAATATATAATTATAAATCAGTTGTCATGTTGCTGTCTCTATCTTATTATAGAAAGTGACAGGACCAAACTTAAAATGAAATAAGTTGTGTCTACAGCATAATCGGCACCAATAAAAGCCTTTTTCGATACGTCAGTGTTTGAGTGGATAGTGTGTTTCAGTAATATTTGTCTCTTTGTAATATTGCGCATTATTTGCGATGCCTGATGATTAAAAAAAATAAATAAATAACAACTTCAGTTTGTTAAATACTTTATATATTATTCTCTTCATCATAACATAACTGACAAACATATAACTAACTAGACTCAAACTTAAGTGATCTGTCGTAAGCATAAAAGGGCACAAGTCCTTTAGTTTAAGGGCCGGTAAACACTAAGTACGGTTTAGGCCCTTTTTACAACCCTTTTAGTATGCATTCGGCCTTTTATTATCTTTGTGAAAAGTGCTTTATTTTAGTTACGGCCTATTCGAATTCTAGAGCAGAATTTTAAAAAAAACTTACACAAAGTTTAAATAAAGCCCATTATTAGTTATTTATGTGAAAAAATATATTTAATGTTAAGAGTGATATAATTTTTCGTTTGAAATGTTTATCATTTGTTATCTTAAGTACTTTAAGCACCTATTTTATTTTGTCAAGAGCTTTGATATAAATTTCATTTAAATGTTATATCATATAATTTTGAATACAAATGAGATTAGATAGGGGTTGCTCAGTCAACGATACTGAACAACTTCCACCAAGAAATCCTTCCGGAAAGTGAAGTGCCCGGTATGTACATGAAATAATAAATTCGCTTAGCTATTGGTTTATTCAACTCTAACAGACCATAAAAAACAGTTTGATTTATAAGATTCCTTTTCATAATCAAAATCTTTGTGCAGAAAAAAGAAACATTTCTCTAAAGGCAGTGTTGGTAGATCTTATATTTTTTTCTTCTTAACTGCCCCCATGCAATCCTTCCTAGATTACGTAATAAATGGAATCGAAAACCGCAAGTGATGTTAACCGGCGTGTGCATTCTAGTGAATAATCCACAATAACTCACACGAATCCAAGATTAATTCCATAGGGATAAGCTTATACCTTATTTTCATGGGAACTAGATTAAGGGTATAAACACAAAACTGAACTTTTCCTAAATATATACATGTGCCTAAAGTAATAAAATATGTTAAAGGAATCCCTTATACCATTAAATTTTAGCTGATTAAAGCCCTTTTGGTAATTGATAAATAAAACTTGAGACTGATTGCTAGTTTGAGTTCGTATCAGAAATGTCATTTCAGTACAATGTGGCCCATATGTGGCGTGTCAAATCCTCAATGTTGAGTGCAATATTAAGTATGGATTTGACAGGTCATATTGTACAGAAATGACATTTTTGGTTGGAACTCAAACTAGCTGTCAATATCAAGTGCTGTTTACCAATACGGGCCTTAGTAATCTTGTATTTTGGTTCGACTAATATCATTACCATTTCGTGTAGACATAAGTTACGAAGATGCTACGGCGTAGCCTCGTAGCAATATCTGCCTAGAAAGGCTGTTTGTACACATACACAGCTACATTATTTTATATTGCGGTAATAATTATTCAACAATACATTTAAATATACACGATAGACATAACAATGCGTTTTATATTTTCAAAGTTCAATTAATATTGATAGACCCAGTCAACGCATATAGTGCACACTGTGCTACGAGTAAGTCCCAATATTATCGTTGAGTTTCAAATGGTTGAAATGTCCGCCATGCTATTAAGATACATGATGCGCGTATGTTTCATTAACCGGTACAATAATTCCGCTAAAACGTGCACATTACGGCCTGGTCACGGGACTCTCGCTGTAGGAGAAACCGGGAAAGCAATAACAAGTACATTTCCTAAAGTCGCTAAACGCTTCCTCGCTTGCACTGCGTGAAAATTTAAGTAAGTCGCAATTTATTTAGTACACACAGTTACTCACAGTAACACTTCCAATAGAACAGTTACTATTTAAGAGCCATTCAATTTTACAACATATAGCGACAGCTCTATTCTACCTCTGAAATTATGTATAAAATAAACTACTTCTTTATTTCCATTGCCTTGAACGCTCGCAAAAAGACAATGTGATTTTTTAAATTAGGTTTTAGTACATTTTTCTGTACCATTTCACGTTTATAACGAAATATTTCATGTATGAGGGCCACGTGAGATGAAGCCTTCATGAATTTCACTCCACTCCATCATATTCAAAACACGTATATGATTCATCCACACACATAAAGCTGTAAATAGTACCGCAATATAGTACACTCGAGGACAGATAGACTAGAAAAACATCTATGGACTGTGCTGTGCAGTAAGAAGGGCGATAAATATATCCTAAAGTAAGAATAAGATAAAACGAAGGGGCGCAAAGTGCGAGTTTCTCATGCTTCTTCTTCATTGTGATATAGTTTTATTTTATTTTGTGACACAGATATAATTTAATTTTCTTTGTAATAGACTCGCTTGTGACTTTCTAAAAGTGTTCTTAGGAATCTATTTGGAAATAAATTATTTGACTTTGACTTTGACTCTTTTATTGTTTTATAATGTTGTCGATTGTACCTAACACATCATTATAAAACGAATTTTCGTTATAGTTACTATATTACATACATACATACAAAAATCACGCCTTTTACGTACCGTAAGGGATTACGGGGTAGGTAGAGCGTTTAATGCCTCGTAAAAGGCGCTTTCGCCACGTCTGACAAAAATTGAGGGCAATTTTAGATTGTAATATGTATTACTATATTACTGTATTAAATTAGATATGGAAATTATTAGAAAATCGACATCTGACTTTACGGGCGTCAAAGTAATATGAGATATCAAAATTAATGTGGCGCGCTGTATGAAATATTTGTTGAATATTTACTTACTAGATCTACAAAAAATTAAATATTATTATTTATTAATAAAGAATAACTATGTTATAAAAAAGAATGACAAATCATAAGCGTTACTTTTGGTTCAAGATATTTCGTAATAGATATTTGATAAGTTGCAAAGTCTGCGATTGTTGTCTGTCTGTGGTACACCGTACAATAAACACTGCAAAATATCTCTTCTCGTCAAACTCGGTTATTTACCGCCACTAAACCTATATTCCGTAATCAATATACAGCGGTATTAAACATTTTGACGGATGAATAGGTATGAATTTGTATTGTCATTAGAAAGATACGATATAAATTATTTTAGTTAGAGGAACTAAAACAATACAAAATAGCCTATACAAGTTAGCCTTCAAAAATTTTTCTCATAAGGCTGCCATCTTTATTTATAACAAGACAACCAATAGATAGACATAGAAATTCAGACTCTAGGTATACAAATAAGTACTACTAATTGTGCAGAACTAAACCTCTTTTAGATGTATTTTAATACTTTATTTAAATATTTGTTTTTTTTTATATTCTTTGTCTGTATTGTTTTGATTAATTCATGTTAAACTTTCATAACGATAACACGTAATTTCATTGTAGTGATAGTGAGTAACCTCAGAGGCTATCAAAGCCAACGAAGAAGCAGACGAGCAGCAGCCGGCCCCT
The DNA here is from genome assembly GCA_949820665.1 of Scrobipalpa costella. Lineage (NCBI taxonomy): Eukaryota > Metazoa > Arthropoda > Insecta > Lepidoptera > Gelechiidae > Scrobipalpa > Scrobipalpa costella. The sequence goes on along the minus strand of OX463304.1, from coordinate 6,496,840 downwards.
GAACCTGTTTGTTTGTTAGCTTGTTTACCATAGCTACGAATTTTCACCACATCCAGAGGACCAGACAATACAATTATCTACGATATAAAGTCTCCTTATACGCCACTGTTGCTTCTGCAACCGTTCTGTGGTTGTTTGTCATTCAGATTAGCTCGTCTGGGAGCAGTTTACAATCCTTTGAGAGTGCGGGGCGATTTATCTGATAGTGTAAATTTGTTTGTAATTTCTTTATTTATAAGAGAGCTAAAGAAAGAAAGTTGAAGAAAACTTGGAAAAAAATTTGTTTCATTTATAAACTACTCACATAGGTACATATATATAATCACGCCTTTGTCCTTAAATTGCTATAGTGACAGGTTGTCAGCCGATCGCCTAAATTGCAATATATAGTAAGTATAAACTATGATAACAGATAAATAACGAATCCGAATCAGTTTTCAAATTCAAAGCAAACAATCAAAAGTTCAAAAATAAAACAAATTCAAAGTTCTGTTTATTTAACTTTCTTCATCGTTCAAACATTGTGTAATATCACAGTAATATGACTTCTGAAATCAAAATGCGGTGCTGGCAGGTGCAGACCGCATGCATGCATGTTTTGTAAACAAAATATTCCGTTCTTATGAAATCGCAGCAAGCTCTTGCTTTCAATTCTAGAAGTAAATTTTGAAACTAGCATAAAATTGCATAAACAGCAAATTAGATTTGTTGAATTAATTCTTTGCTAGTAAGTTTTTTTTTGTATACAAATGGCAAACAAACTGACGCCAAACTAAAATTTGTTTTGATATATTTGTGTGGAGTTTGTGTTTGTTATGCATTAATTTAGTTGAGCAACCTTTGGTCGGGAGCTCAACGGTCAGACTACAAGTCCACAGAGTTATCTATGAATATTCGATTCAGTGAATGCCAAAAATCGATCTGCAGTTCGGTCGTCAGCTGTAGCCACATAGACCCGAGCCGGGGTCAAAGTGGTCCTTTGTTTGCTGGCGAGAGTGCTCGTGTCGCCGGTGGTGATAACAAACAGCGCGGGACATACGGATATAGGGTGTGATAAACAGCACCTTTCAAAAACTGATAGGAATTCAACTCATTCCATACACTTTGGGTCTAGGAGACGCAAAGCCGATGCCGTCTTGCAGAGTAGTCAAACATATCGCGTTGTAGAGAACGTGTTCACGAAGCATCCAAACAAACGCTCTGCATATCTCTGTAAACCTCAGGCATCCTATTTTTGTTACCATGTGAAACCTGCAACTATAATTTCCACTCCTAAGTGACCATCAGCGCTACAGTCCTTGAAATGTAACCCACAATTACAACTAGATCCTAGCTAAAGGATAGATAATTCTAATATGATTTTAGTTCTTTAAATTTAACTCTAATACTTACTACTTTGTCAATTTGGTTTTTACTGTTAAGATAATGTATGTTTATGTAAATAATAAAATGAAAACATTAATAATAAGTTTCACCGACCTCAGCAACAATATGTGCCGACAAGTCAAGTGAGAACCTCGCCACACAATATACATCCACGTCAGCGTCAGTGCATCCCGCTAATAAAGGAGACTGCATAAACACTAAACACGGCAGATTGTGAAGACAGTGTTCTGGCACAAAATAAGGTAAGGTTTTTGTCAAGACAAGTAATCTAGGTGAAACCTTTATATACCAGGTGTAAGTGACAGCTTCCCGCAAACTGATAGGGGTTGCTCAGTCAACGACACTGAACAACTGTCAGCAGGTTTTTTTTTAAGAAGAAAAAAAAGGCTTTTCCATACAGATTGTTTGATCGAAGAGAACATTTTGTATAGAAAATCCTTTTTTTTACTTTCTGAAATATATCCTGCTGATAGTTGTTCAGTGTCGTTGACTGAGCAACCCCTATTAGTTTGCGGGACGCTGTTCCTTTCACCTGGTATCAACCACGATCTCAACATTTGAACGGAAGCTTTGTCCGACAAATAACTTTTATTTTTCAATGTTGGTACATAATAATCGGCTTTTGAATTGGCTTAATATTTGGCTAACAATGTTTGCATAATTGAGTTTTCACATCTGAAAACCATGAGTTTTACGAATATTAATGTTGGGCAAAACTTTTCCTGAACCAAATATTTGCTCGAACCCTGAAGTCTCTGAATATTCAGCACACTGCTTGTTTTTATCAAAAGAATTTATTCTAAAATCCACTCCGGCTTCCGCGACTAAATATTTGGAAATAAACTCACAATTCTTTTAGTTCCCCAATTCTCAAATCTCAATTTTTCAGCTCAGGGTGGCCAGAAAATGGCGACAATTTAAATCGCATCTTACTAGCATAACTATGTCGAAAGGTCAAAAATATGAATATTTGAGGAATTTTTATATCTCTCGGGAATGCCCCGCGTCTCTGTCGGACATGCGGTATCTCGCCTTGCTGAGATAGCGGCCATCATAACCGAGCAAACCCTACTAAAATATTTTTCAACTCAAAATCCCTAACAAACATCTGCTCAATGCGCGAAAGTTCATTTTTAAGTTATGTCTCATAGATAGAAGCAAATATTGATTTGACGACTTCAAATGGCATGGACCGATGTCGGATTGACACCAGGTGTTTATAGACTAAATTGACCCTGCTCACCGTGATTGTGCCCGGTGACTTTACAATTTTAATAAAAAATTGGAAAGGCATTGCTCGAAAACTATTATATCTATGAAAGTAATATAAGTATTGAATGGTAGGAAATTTAATGTAGATTCATTTTTAACACTTAACCATAAACAAGTGTTGTTCATAATGAAAACTGATCGGCTTACTTGTTTATATTGATAAAAATAACTTATGATCTTATTCCACTAAAAGCGTATTTTGACACTAGTAAAGTAGAAAAAGGCGTCCCTCACCGCGAGACAGAATTAGTTAGGGGGGAAATTGGTAGTAATACCAATCAACAACCAACCAACCGGGTGTCAACCGGGCAGAAACGTTACATTCTATGTCAGTGACAATCCGTTACATTCCAAGCCATTTACAAGCAGAAGGGGAGGGCTTTTGAGATTTGAGATCTGACATCTGTTCTATCAAGTCCTCATTAAGAATATTCGTTCGCGAGCTTAGTATATGACATCTATATATAATTATGCGCACGTATGTTGCTTGCGAGCAAATTCTCTCAGTGAGGACTCGAACACACACCTTGACTTAACCAAAATGGATAACCAGCCCGAGGACTAGAATTTGTATCGGGTATCATGTAATGTTATCCAATAACTCAGCAAAATACTTTCATGTAAGGAACTGTACATAGGTAAATAGGTAGATTTTTTTTTTTCAAACTAGCAGAGAGGTTTTCAGGCAATGTTTTACACCTAAAGATAACGGGAAAGGATGTGTTTAAGGTAAGGTACGTAGGTACCTTATATAGCAATAAACCCTTCCGTTAACCCTGAATACCAAAGAGGGAGGCTAATATCACACCTTTCTAGCTTAATCAACATATTAAGGATCTGAGTTTTACCAGTAGGTTAGGGTAAAAGGTAAACTGCCTCTGTGGTCTAGTGGCTAGTGCCATGGACTTTCGATTCCCAGGGGGGAAACGCAAAGTTGATATTTGAGAATTTATCACTTTGTGAATTTTTCCCCAGTTTGGTTAAAACATTGCAGGCTGAATCACCTGATTTTCCGAAAAAGAAAAAGATTTCGTGCTTCGGAGGGCACGTTAAGCCGTCGGTCCCGCTCGCTGTCTTTGATAGTGGTCGTTACTCAAACCATGTCAGAGGCCTGTTAGTCGTGCTCAAAAACTTTGACACCAGGGTTCATCGGGTCTATAGACTCGATACCCACTCGTCAGAAGAAGAAGGGTAAAAGGTAGGTATGTACTTACGCAATTCTACCTAATCGCCATTCACAGGTCTGTCTCCAGTAGGCATGATAAAAAATGCGTATTGCAAGGGAGCATCTTTGGTCCTTTACCTTTAGATAGTCTCCGTAAGATAAAAAAAAAACAGTAGTAGGGGCAAGTCTAGATTTCGAGGCAAGAAGGTACATCCCTTGGGGGCCTTAACTGTGGAGTAAGTGGATCTTGTGATCTGAATACCGGAATTCGAACAAATGACTTATGAAAAGGATTCCTGACATATTTGTGACCTAGGAACGTGTTTGGGAACGGCCTTAATATTATAATAAATTAAAAACGGGAAACTTTCCGTAGTTTTCCATTGTTGTATGAGTGTCCGATATTTCATGTGTTATGGTCGCTCGCTGATCATAACGCACGAAACTGCGTTGAAATATCGGACAGTCATACAAAAATGGAAAACCACGGAAGATTTCCGGTTTTTAATCATTATAATTTTGATAACTGTGAGTTTACAAAAGGCCTAAATATTGGTCACATATGGTTTTTATATTGGAAATAAGAATTCAAAGTACGAACGCTCGGATATAGAGTGCGAAAGGCGAAAGATCAGTTCGTGAATAACTGGGAATCTAAATTTCCCAGGACGGACACTCTCGCTTACTAGAACCGGCGGCGGTAAGAAACTAAAGATTGCAGAACTACTTTCCCTGTACCTAAGCAAGACCACAGTACTGTATTTCACGTGCAGCGTGGTTGTCTGGAAGATATAGCTTAAAGCGATAAGACACACTTTGCGCAATAAATAGTTTATCTTCCTAAGATAGACCTATTATTTATTCTGTGCCGACAGTTCAAAAGGTATCTGTATAGCCGTCGCCTTAACCCTTCTTTCTTTATACTTATCTCTTCTAGAAAACTTAGATCGAAAAACAAAAACTTTCGCAGCTCCTTAGAGTTCGTAAGTGAAACAAAGCTGAGAGAGTTTTGTTTTGACACGTTAATTAATCTCTTTTATGCGGGAAGGCGTGTGTAGTGACCAACAAAGGATGGCGATGACGTGGAAACTTTGCTTGGAGCGTGGAAACAGAGCCTCGGCTTGCAGTTGACGTGTTGAGCTTTGCAGTGTATTATACCGTTGTTAAAGGTAAAGGTAGCGGCAAACAGGTATGCATCGCCGAACTGCCGTGTACGTTTGATCAGAAAAATAAATTTAAAGGCTTTCTCTAATGTGTCTCGTGTTCTTGATTAATAAGTCATTGGTTAGATTCCCTCGAGGTGACACAAAAACTTGATCTTTAACTGTATATTGGGTATGGTTTTCTACGTATTTTGGACGATGCGGGATAAATAACTAGCTTATCAAGAAATATTAAGTACTAGCTGTGCCCGCGACTTCGTACGCCCGGTTTGTATGGAAAACACGCAGTGTCGAACATACTGAAAACGCTTTTCCGCGCGTAGGAGCGGGATTTGCTAACCCGCGCGCGGAAGCGTGTTTCGCATTGTCTGATCTTTGTTTTTGTATGGAAAACATGACTCCGCGCGCGAACCAGCAGATCCCGCTACTACGCGCGGAGAAGCGTTTTCAGTATGTTCGACACTGCGTGTTTTCCATAAAAACTGGGGTACTTACTCAATATAAGAATGGATTGTGTAATTATTTCTAACCTAGGCTGGACACCAGATAATTAAAAAAACTCAGTCAAATAAAAAGTCCCTTTAAGATCGGTACAAACAATCAAAGTTAAATTTCCTGCCTACTCCCTTAGTCAAGTGGCGTGATTATTTGTATCGTAACTTTGAGTTTAAGTAATGCTCAGTCAAACAAAAAAAGTTTCGTTAAAATCGGTTTAAAACGACTCAAATTCAATTTTCTACCTAGCTCCAAAGTCATGAGGCGTGATTATTTGTTTCGTAACTTTCATTTTTAATTATGCTCAGTCGAATAAAAATAGTTCCATCAAAATCGGTTAAAAAACAGCCAAATTTCAATTTCCTGCCTACCCCTTAAGTCAGGTAGTGTGATTTTAGGTATCCTAAGTTGCAACCCGTGTAACACATAGTTGAATAAAGAAAGTCCCATCGAAATCGGTACAGTAGTTTTGGCGTGAAGGGGTAACATACAGACAGACAGACAAAAAAACTAAAAAAAGCATTTTTATCTTCATATCGTATAGTATTATATTATCTGTGATATCGTTAATACTGTATTATACTGGGTGGCGCAAAAGTAAAGACCCTATTTGGTTCAGCTATAACATTTTTTCTAAATTAGAAAACTAGATTTAGGTTTTTTTAAATGTATATTTGTGCCATTAAATTTCGTACCATTAGGATTTAAAGATGATGTCTTTTAAATGGTGACCTCCAGAGTTGATACACATTTGAGCCCTATTTATGACATTTTGCATAACTTGCCGTAACACTTCCTGCGATATGTTCGTTATTTCTTGACGAATGTTTTCTTTTAGAGCTGCGAGAGTCTGTGGCTTGTTCACATACACCCGAGATTTCAAAAAACCCCAAAGAAAGAAGTCTGGACTGGTCAGATCGGGTGATCTTGCAGGCCAAGGTAAATCGCCAAAACGAGAGATAACTCGGCCTGGAAAAGCGTCCCTCACTAAGTCCATAGTGTCGCGCGCTGTGTGTGCCGTAGCGCCGTCTTGTTGAAACCAGATGTGCTCCAGCCCCAATTCGTCCAAACTGGGTATCAAAAACTCACGTAACATGGTTCTGTAGCGTTCTCCAGTGACAGTTATCGCATTGCCTCCAGCGTCTTCGAAAAAATAGGGTCCGATCACTCTGTCAACACAGATGCCACACCATACAGTAACTTTTAGTGGGTGTAGAGGTGTTTCTTGAATAATGCGCGGATTATCAGTGCCCCAGAACCGAGTATTCTGCTTATTGACATGCCCTGAGAGATGGAAATGCGCTTCGTCACTCATAACCAATTTTGAAGGAAAATTATCCTCTTCAAGGTTGAGGTTTATGACGCGCTGGCAGTAATCTAGACGAGCTCGGTGGTCAGCAGGCAGCAGCTGATGAGTCATTTGAGTTTTATACGGGAACATCTTTAAGTCTTTCACCAAAATACGCTGCAGGGTCCGTCTGGAAATGCCCAATTGCGTGGCACGTCGCCTCGTTGATGTTTCTGGACACTCTTCCACATCTTCGCGCACAGCATCGATATTTTCAGCTGAACGGCCTGTTCTTGGTCTCCCAGACTTAGGTCTATCCAATGTTGAGCCAGTTGCTTCAAGGCGTGTGGCAAAGCGTCGAATTGTGCGACCAATCGGTGCCGGACGGTGGGGAAATCGTCGACGAAATTCACGTTGTGTTCTTATCACTGATGAATTATTCCGTAAGAACATTGACACAATTATTCCACGTTCTTGGAGAGTAAAACGGTCCATGTTTATTTTCAGTGTATTTTACATTTATTCACTACACAATTTTCAACAACAGAATGACAGAAAATGTCATATAAAAAAAATAAAAATATTTTCTTTAGTGCCAGTACTTTTGCGCCACCCAGTAATTAATTATAATAATATTCAATGTACAGGTCGTGACCCTTCTAGAGATTTATTATATGTATAGATAGATTCTGAACTACAGGGTTCAGGGAAAAATAAAACATTCATAAAATCACGCCTTTATCCCTAATGGGGTAGGCAGAGCGTAACCGACCTAAACTAAGGTCCTTCTAATAATTTTGTTTGTATTTTGAAATTGAGACTACCGTTAGCAACTATTTATCATTATTGATCTGTGACTCTACATTCTAAAGTTAACTTACAATTAACTTATAGGTTAGTTTGTTGTATACATATAATCACACCTTTATCCCTAATGGGGTGGCAGAGCGTAAACGACCTAATCGAAGGTCGTTCCGCAACGTCATACAAAGTTTTGAGGGTTATTTAAGATGGACAGCCCATCGTCTTAATTACAATATACTGAAACCCTCGGATCCCTTAGTTGGTTTTTACAGCATGCCCGGAAGGAAATGCAGCTGGTACGTTCTATGTTTTTCTCTCGCTCTCAGCATAGAAGTAAATAATTATTCTGCGAAGTTTTTGTTAGTATCATATCAGCATCGAATATTTTAAATACATCCTTCATTTATAATATACGGAAACTACCTTCGTCTCATCCTCGCTGAATATTCTACGAATACCAAGGTGTGTTTAAGGAGACTCGTTTCAGAATGGGTTCGCATGCATTGTGGAAACCTTGTGAATTTGAGATTATTTACCTAATTCACTAAAAGCATGGGTGTACCCAAAGAAACCCAAAGACCTAGCTTTATTAGACTCTGCATCGCAGGCAGCAGATGGAGCTCAAGTTATACTAGATTTATTTAGTACAAGCTTCCTGTCAGCGGTTTCACCCGCTGCTAAATAAGCTTTCCCGTAGGAATGGTCTGCTTTCCCGCAGTTAGTAGTAGCCTGCAGTACGCAGGGTCAATGTAGCTTTCTAACGGTGAACATAGTAGTAGATTTATTAGTAGGTAGATTTTGAATTTACTCATTACAAACATTCAAAAATACTAAAATACAAATCTTTCCTCTTTATAATATTACTATAGATTATTTCAGGACTACCTTCTTTTTTCGTGTAGATTTTTCCTTTATAACGACCATGAAGGCGACAGCAAAGAAATAATTTCATTGGCTACTGCCATATTTTGTGTTACAACAGCTATCAAAGAGAACTTTAGGGCCAATGGCATAACATGCCTTCAGAAGCACGGAATTACTTTGCTTGTGGAACAACCATGACTGTATGTTTGAATGACCTGCATGTTTCAAACAAACCAAGAACAATCAAACCCAAGATCTCCAGATCGAGAGCCCGAGGCTCACACCACAAGATAACGATTTTCACGATGCATTTACTTACTGGCTTTTACTTACTTACGGGTTTTTACTTAATGATACGTGCTTGTTCCTTAAATTTATTTTTGTAACCGTATATCTCGTGGGTACGAGAGGCTATGTCTTTATTCCTGAATACCTAGTTTATGTTATATACAATGTACCAGCTGCATTTCCTCCCGGGCATTCTGTAAAAAACCGCTAAGGGATCCGAGGGTTTCTGTATATTGCAATTTAGGCGATGGGGTGACAACCTGTCACTACAGCAATATACCTACAAATCTATCTTAAATAACCCTCAAAACTTTGTCCGACCGGAACGACTTTTGCTTAGGTCGTATACGCTCTGCCTACCCCATTAAGGATAAAGGCGTGATTATATGTATGTATGTACAGGGTTTTACTTACTTTTGCTGAAACCGTGTTTGCAGATAACGTGTCTTTGGTTTGGTATTCAGGTCAATTGTGCTGTACTACTGACCAGATTTGCAAATATTAGTTTTGATCAGGGATTCGCTATGCATACCGGGTGTAAGGGACAGCCTCCCGCAAACAGATAGGGGTTGCTCAGTCAACTACACTGAATAACTTCCACTAGCAAAATCTTTCAGGAAGTGAAAAGAAAATGTTGTTGTTGTATTCTTGTTGTAGTTGGTCCAAACATTTGACAAACCAAAAGGTGCACCACATATTGTCCTTATATACACCAAGAACTTTCATCGTCTTTCTAAAATGATGAAGAAATGTTAAATGTACTCTATTTTCAATCAGGCATTTTTTTATTGTTTATTATCCGAATTATCATCTCCCTAGCCTTCCGGGGTCGGCTACCTAATCAAGGTGATTGAACGAGGGTACTGGTTTCTACACGTAGCGACTGCCATCTGACCTCCGCAACTCAGAAGGGAAACCAGATCCAATCCTGGATTAGGTCAGAGTTTATAAGCCGCTAATGCTTAACACTGGCTTCTGACATGGTTCAACGGCTAATATCTACGGTGTTAAACTATATTAACCGGGACCAACGGCTTAACGTGCCTTCCGAAGCACATAAATATCATCGAATAAACGTACATATGAAATTCGAAAACACATTGGTGGGATTCGAACCACGACCTCCCCTATCCACTACACCATCGGGATTTTTTTTTGTTTATTATCCATATCATTCTAAATATACAACAAAAGCTCAGCTCTGCACTAACATATGAAGAATTTGTCATGGAGAAGTTACAAAAGGACGTTTTAGCGTTATTTTTCCAACACCTTCCATGCTGGACTGAAAGTAAAAGAAAAACATAGAATGTGCCAGCTGCATTTCCTTCCGAGCATGCTGTAAAATCCAGCTATGGGATCTGAGGGTTTCAGTATATTGTAATTTAGGCGATGGGCTGACAACCTGTCACTACAGCAATATACGTACAAGTATATCTTAAATGACCTTCGCAACTTTGTCAGACGTGGCGGAACGACCTTTGTTTGATTCGTTGACGCTCTGCCTACCCCAATAGGGATAAAGGCGTGATTATATGTATGTATGTATTTTCCAACACAAACAATAAAGATAAGACGATGCAGTCCCAACAATGTAATATAGCAATTACACAACACAATGAGGAAAAGACGGATGGGTCCATAGATGACTCAGGGGAATATTAGACTAATTTGCTCTTCCCTACTTAATAAATGACGCCTTCATTTTCCGGGTCTTTTTACTTAGTAGAACATCTATACGTATATTGGTTGGGAGACTGGGAGTAATCAATAATACCTGATACTACTGACCTCCGATTTCAATGATTCAATCCTTATTAGAATGCTGTAAATGTGTGTCATAGGAAAAGAATACATAAATCATTTAAGCTAGGGTGACGTCGTCCCGCGCTGGAAAATTAGCGGGACATCAATTTTGAGCTAAAGAGCTTTTGAGTCGTTGATCCCGGCATAAAACCGGGTTTTCTTCGACCCTAATTCTATAATTGGGGTTTAAGGTAACATCCTTATATCCTGGATACTCTGAGACTCGACGATACAATAACCTAATTACGTGACAAGAGGTTATAGTAGGTATAGGGTGAGCCCGATAGTGTAGTAGGATAGGGCCGCTGCCTCCTAAGCGGGAGGTCGTGGTTCGAACCCCACCACGTACCAATGTGTTTTTCGGTTTTCGAATTTCATATGTACGTTTATTCGGTGCTTTTTCCGTGCTTCGGAAGGCACGTTAAGCCGTTGGTCCCGGTTAATATCGTTTAATACCGTAGATATTAGTCGTTAAGCCCTTACAGAGGCCAGTGCTAAGCATTGGCGGCTTGAAAACTCTGACCTAATCTAGGATTGGGTCTGGTTTCCCTTCTGGGTTGCGGAGGTCAGATGGCAGTCGCTCTGTGTAAAAACCAGTACCCTCGTTCAATCCCCTAGATTAGGAAGCCGACCCCGTGAGATACGGGACAAGGCTAGGGAGATGATGATGGAGATGATTGTCAGTCTTCTATTTATCGCGTGCGTTTCGAGTCGATCAACCAGATGATCGGTTGGGAAAAATTCTATTATTTTAGAAAATATGTACTGCCAGCCCGTAAGTGATATACATACATTCAATCAATCACGCCTTTATCTCTAATGGGGTAGGCAAAGCGTAAGCGACCTAAACAAAGGTCGTGCCGCCACGTCTGTCAAAGTTTTGAGGGTTATTTCGGGTAGATTTGTAGGTATAATACTGTAGTCAGGTTGTCAGCCCATAGACTAAATTGTAATAACCCTCGGATCCCTTAGCTGTTTTATACCGAAATGGCACATTCTATGTTTATCTTTCGCTCCCAGTCCTGCATGGAAGAACATGTAAGTGATATAGGTGTGAATGTTAAGAAGTTCTATAAACACCCCACATATTTTATGGTTAGGAAACGGACCAATATAGCTCTTAAAACAAGCAGCTTTCTCTCAACCTGCCAAATTATGAATTTCAAGCTGTGGCTTACCTACGAGCATGTGCTAGTTAGGAGTACGTGTGGAAGTTTAAGTCCTACGGCATCATGTCTGTCTAGGCTCGCTTAAGTTATGCAGAGTAGTGCAAAGCCTTGCTAGTGCATTTTGGTGGCATGACAATTTATAAAGTGTCTTTATATTTAGTAAATCTCTTATATTAAATATATCATAGAATTTGATAGGACAATAATAACACCTCCACCTTCTTTTTTTGTGGTCATAATGCTCTTGAGTTGAGTCTAGTCATACAATTTTATGAATGTAGGTCGCAGGCCCTAAAAATTACAAAGAATTTGGGCTTCACGTACTAAATCAATCCGCGTATTGGCAGATTTTTAATGGGAGTGTCAGCATTTTTCGTATTTTGACCCTACCGAAAGTTCAGTTTCATAACTATATTGACATCTTCTAGGGTTGTAATACCCTTTCTCTTACATCTTGTATAAGCTTGTAGTAAACCCCTCCTTTGTGTCAGGTATTTTCCTCGGAGAAATTCAAATGAAATAACATAAGAGAAAATCTCGCCGAGGATTGCATTTCTCTCATGTTAAATACGGCTGAACAGTACAACCACGGTCTAAATGAACGTGGTGAAAAGGGGAACTAACGCCGCCAACTTGGGATTTGACATTGGTTTGACCGTTCTCCATAGACCGCAGCACCCCTGCCCACTTTCATTAGGAACCGCGTCACATTTCAGGTATGCAACAATGTTTTATAAAACTTTTTTGGAATTTTCTTTCGTAGTTATCATTTTATTACGAGTTTTCCGTTCTGAGGTATCGTCCGTCGTTTGTTAGTCAAAGTTACTCATTAGAATGGGCTAGATTCTGGCGACACGTTTCAAACCAGCTGACTTTATGCTTACAAAGACAATGAAACGTGCTTGTTCCTTCAATTATTTTAGAAACCGTAACCACGAGAGGCTTTGTCTTTATTCCTGAATACCTAGGTTCTGTTATGTACTCGTACAAAGGCTTTCCATGCTGACCTGAGAGCTAGAGAAAAACATAGAATGCGCCAGCTGCTTCTCCTCCCAGGCATGCTGAAAAAACCAGGTAAGGGATCCGAGAGTCTCAGTATATTGTAATTTAGGCGATGGGCTGACAACCTGTCAAGGCGTGATGATATGTACGTATTATGTAAAAAGTATCATCTCCCCAAGTAAGTAAATAAGTATTGCATTAAAAAGGGAACAAATTATTTGGTTACAAGCAGAACAATGGGACAAACGCAGTTACAGGCTTCCTGTGGCTCGTAATTATCTATATATTATTATAAGTTTGTGCTGAAATAACATTTCTGATACGAACTCAATCTCGCTGTCACTCATGAGAGCTGATTATAAATACGGCTTTTTGAGAACAGCACTTCAGTATTTCAGCAGCTCTACATAAAACTGGCCTTGTGTCAACCAACGCAAACGGGTGCTTTTGTGCTCACAAAACATATTTTTATCACTTCAAGAATTCTGTTAATCAACTTAATATGAAATGTTTCAGAATACGATATCATGAGATTATTTTATTATAATTTTTAATGGATTCATTATTTTTATCTATACATATAATAAATCTCTAGAAGGGTCGTGTCTGTACATTGAATATTTTTACAAAACAATAGTTGCAGCAGGCGGCATTAACGATATAAAGACCAAAACGTTTTTTTTTAAATTTTTGTCCGTCTGTCTGTTTGTCTGTCTGTATGTTACCACATCACGCCAAAACAACTGAACCGATTTCGATGGGACTTTTTTTATTCAACTGTGTGTTACCCGGGTTGCAACTTAGGATACCTAAAATCACGCTACCTGACTTAGGGGGTAAGCAGGAAATTGAAATTTGGCTGTTTCTTAACCGATTTTTATGGAACTTTTTTTATTCGACTGAGCATTATTTAAAATCAAAGTTACGATACTAATAATCACGCCTCATGACTTAGGAGGTAGGTAGGAAATTGAATTTCAGTCGATTTTAACCGATTTTGATGGAACTTTTTTTTGTTTTCATTACTTAAAAACACTAAGTTACGATACAAATAATCACGCCACCTGACTTAGGGGGTAGACAGGAAATTGAACTCTGATCGTTTTTAACCGATCTTAAAGGGACTTTTTATTTGACTGATTTTTTTTAACTACCTGGTGTCCAGCCTAGGTTAGAAATAATCACGCAAACCATTCTAATATTGAGTAAGTACCCCAGTTTGAACCCCAGCGTAGAAGCGTTTTCAGTATGTTCGACACTGCGTGTTTTTCATACAAACCGGGCGTAAGAAGTCGCGGGCACAGCTAGTTATTAAACATATTTCTTAATTTTTCTCTTCTCAAGAAGGTAGTCTCTCATCCCATGGACCTTAACCTTATTATAATATTAATATAATAAAATTGTCCTAATACGCCGCCGCCGCCGTTTTGATAAATATGCTCGCGGCTAAAAGCCTCAGGCGAAATACGAGTAATATTGTTTTGAATATTGCCCCAAAGCATCTTCTCGTAGATCTAATTTTAGACAATACTTCCAATCCAAGGTCTCATTTATAGGCTAAAAAGATTTTTTTCGATCGACCTGCCTAGTCAAATACTTATACCGGGTGTATGGGGAGAGCGTCCCGCAAACTGATAGGGGTTGCTCAGTCAACGACACTGAACAACTTCCATTAGGAAATTCTTTCAGGCAGAGAACAAAATATGCCTTTTAATTGTCGGATCGAGGTAGATCATTTTGTATGGAAAAACAAAAAAAAAAAACACTTAAAGAATTTTCTGGTGGAAGTTGTTCAGTGTCGTTGACTGAGCAGCCCCGGATTATCAGAAATTCGTCAAAGATATACTGGGCAACTCTAATATTAGGACAGTTATAATGGTAAGAGCCGGCGCTGCTAATAGGAAAACTTATTTGACATCTGACTGATATAGGAATAGTTCGTCAGGTCGCAAATGTGTTAGAGTTTGTATTAATTCACTAAGAGAAAAGATGCCAATGAAAAAATGTTCCCGCTGAGATCTGACATTTGACAGTTGTGTTTTCCAACTTTTTAATCTATGATTGTCATTAACCGAAATGGCGGGACCGCGGGAACTATAAAATAATTTCTCAAAAAAATATAATTTGTTAGTATTAGTGGCTATTTTATTAAATTATCGATGTTATGCCTCGTTAATATGTTTTTCTGTGTAACTATTGGATTTTCTGAACTGTACAAATATTTTTCGGAATTATTATAAGTCACTATTTTGACGCGCAGTCGCATTAAGCGTTAGTAAGTGACTGAATGTTTTTTTTAACCTATTTGTACCATACTACAAAGTATATATTATAATGCGTCACCGGGTTCAAAGTGTCAACTCATGAGTAATTCGTGAATATTTTAGTTCGGGATGCCATCTCCAGTGAACACATAATTCCTCTAGAACCTCTATGTATCGTACCTATTGGGCTCGATTCTAGATTTGCAGACTAAAACTAAAATTAAAATGTATTTGGCACTTTCAGACTAAAAACATTGGAAAAGGACAGAAGATCTATGCTCTCCGGTAGTGGTTTTATGCGTTATCAGTATTTTTTATCCACCCTCATATGGTATATTCTTATAAGAATAAGAATTTAGTAAAAAGTTTCGTGTAACATAAATAGGCCAGATTAAAAAGGCATGCAAAATTACACAATGCTGGCAACAAGAGCGTAAAAATATGTTCTTAAAGCCATTTCTTCAGAAAAGAACATATATATATATTTTTTTCTATGTTTTATGGTAATGGCCAGCCAGTTTGAAGGCAAGATGTATCATTTTACAAAAATAGATCATATCAAAAAGGTTTGCATTCAAAAATTGAAGTATTTTCCCGCAGTACTTAGTCATATCTGTGCCAAGTTTGATCCCACTGTGGTTGTGTTAAGTTGTGGTTAAGTAACAATAATTCTTCAAAATGTAAATAAATGTATATTTAGTTTTCGTTAGCCAGAAGTATGGCCGAAAGCATATTTCCAAAGTGATTACGATGAAATTCTATCCAAAGTGTCAAATCCCAGACCTTTGAAATGTATGCTCTAGTTAGTTCACTACGGTAGAGTAAACGTTAGATAAACGTCCATCATACTAACTGTATCTTTCTATTCTATTCTATTTGCTTCACGATAGGGTTATACAGGGTGTTAATTTGATTGCATGCTATTGCTTAAGGGGTGCTGCTTCCATGATGGCCTGGGAGATAGAGAAAAACATAAAATGTGCCAGCTGCATTTCCTCCCGGGCATGCTGTAAAAAACAGCTAAGGGATCCGAGGGTCAGTATATTGTAATTTAGGCGATGGGCTGGCAACCTGTCACTACATAATAAACAAATGATAAATGATATTAAATAAATCTTATCTTCTTATCTTATTTAGCCGATAGTGTCCCACTGCTGGCCGGTACAATAAATAAATAATAATAATATTAAATAAATAAATAAACTACAGCAATATACCTACAAATCTATCTGAGGGTTATTTACCTCAAAACTTTGTCCGACGTGGCGGAACGACCTTTGTTTAGATCGTTTACGATCTGCTTAGAGCCTATAGAAATACAATAAAAACCAGCCCGAAAACGTCGGTAGCTATTTATAATGATTCCCAAAGCTGCATCTGGCCGCACAGCTATAACCGATCCCGCGTGATGCGCGATAAGGCAAGAACCATTTCCACGAAAAGCAAGAGTCGCTATCGACTAGTTATTACCTAAATTTGACGTATTTTACAATGTAAAATTATATTTTTTATATGGGTCTTTTTGTATAATGTACAACATGTGTGCCTGAAATAAACAATATTTAATTTAATTTTAATTTAATAGCGACTAGCGCGGGCTCTGTTATAGCGGTGAGGCCAGATGCAGCTCTTGGAATCATAATAAATACAGATTATTATTTAAAAAAAAAAAAAAAAATGGGCTCCTTTTACTTCATTAACACCCTGTATTTTATAACTAGCTTTCCGCCCGCTGTATCACACGCAGCTAAATAAAGTTTCCTTTGGTAATGAAGTATTTTCCCGCGGGAAATGAGGCATTGCAGGATCAAATCATTATTGTGTACCTTTTAAGTTTCATCCTGATCCGTCCAGCGATTAAAGCGTGATTGAGCAACAAACATTCAAACATATCCAAATATCAAACTTTCGTTTTCTTTTATAATATTAGTAGGATACTACATCATGTACTATACAATACGGGGTGTTAGGGACAGCGTCCCACAAACTAATAGGGGTTGCTCAGTCAATGAAATTGAACAACGTTCACTAGGAAATTATTTCAGGAGATGAAAAAAATATTTACCTTCCCATACAAAATTACCACCTTAATCTGACAATTTGTATGGAAAATCAAAATAATTTTCTCACTTCCTGAAAATAAAAATACTTATGATAGTTGTATCTGTTGTATTACTCCTATCAGTTTGCACGACGCTGTCCCTTACACCCCGGATATCATAAATCATTTGCATTTCAGTATATTTACAGTTATTAAAATCAGTGATGAATAATTGCAACACTCAAGCACTCAGGTTAATTAATTCCGTAATGTATTGTCATACGCAAATGAACCTATATCAACAGAACCCGCACTAAAGTTTTTCATACATGCATATAATCACGCCTTTATCGCTAATGGGGTAGGAATAGCGTAAACAACCTTAACAAAGGTCGTTCCACCACGTCTGACAAAGTTTTGAGGGTTATTTAAGATAGATTTTGATTCAGGCGATGGGCTGACAACCTGGCACTACAGCAATATACCTACAAATCTATCTTAAATAACCCTCAAAACTTTGTCAGACGTAGCGGAACAACCTTTTGTTTAGGTCGTTTACGATCTGCCTACCCCATTAGGGATAAAGGCGTGATTATATGTATGTATGGATACCCAGAACTGAAAATTGATTATTTGAACACAATAGAACCACTATACCACCACATATATATGGGTCTACGAATCCCTATTGTTACGGATCATATATTAGGTTTAGCCGATCGCCAGACATTTATACGCCATAGAAACCCAATATCCGTTGCAATTGGACTTTCATAGTCCTTTTAGGACATTTCTTTTATTACTGTGGCAATAAGAAATAACGCAACTCACAAAAGGCTTCTGTGAAATCGTTAAGAGAAATGAGTTGGCGTGTGTAATCGTAAAACTTGGAGCAAATTCGTTTAATAGTAATATTTTTTGACCCAGTTCATACAACTTTTAAATAGGCTCATTGCTGGATCCTTCTTGCAAAGATAAACAAAAGTTGGTCCTGTTACTTTCAGAAGAATAAAACTTTGTTTGCCAGTTATTTGTATGTCTCCCATGCACGCCCTTTAGACCGAAAACGGAACGCAGGCGTGCGAATAATTTTGTTTGTCGGTATTCTTGAATTACTCGAATCAAATTATTAACACGAATATTTTGTAACTGAATACTATCACAGGTTTTAGACTGAGGGAAAGTAGAATTAAAATAAAATACTGAAAATAGTACTTACACTTTGTATTTTCAATGCAATTTCACAATTTATCTTACACACACAGGTTAACACTTTACACAGACAGAGTAACACTCAGAGTAACACTTCTCGCACGACCGTACGATTCTTCCGACAATACTAGACTGACTCGGGCGGACGACCAACGCCCTCAGGCCAACCCTACCCACGAACCACCCCACCAAAGACACTCTTCTGTCATTGGTCCGTTCTGTGGGTCTCTGATTGGTCAAGTCATCTGACCGAGTCAGTTCAGTACTAAATAGTCAAAAACAGTACTTTTAATTTGTAACGACTATTTAAGTACAATTTAACACTAACAAAATTAAAATAAACTAAATTAGAATTTATTTAAATATTATAATATAGCTAACAGTCGGCCATCCATTATTAAATAGTACGACCTCGTACTTTACTAACACAAAAGAGTCTCAAATAAATACTTTTGAGTAAACTTCGTTATTTTAACGAATGCAAAAGTATTTATATAATTATAACATTGTCCGATAACGTCCGAAATATATAAATAAGAATAAATATATTCTTAAATTTTCACCAACGCTGGTCAAATCCAGAGGGTGCTACAAGTATTTAAACAGTGCCAACGCCGGACAAAGTCCAGAGGACACTAAAAGTGAACACCAACGCCGGACATAGCCCAGAGGGTGTTTTAACTACTTATGCAGTGCCAACGCCAGATAATATCCAGAGGACACCAACATAATTATTTTTAAGTAATAATGCTATCAATAATAATTATAAATGAATTTTCTGTAGATATGCATATCACATAATAATATTTACCAACATGCTGGTTTTATGAGCAATTTTAGTTTATCTATATTTTATATTATTATATATATTTAAGTGTGTGATAATCATAATATAACATTGAATCTAGTAATTTAACGTAACTGAGCTCTATATTTCGGCTTCATCACTAGAGGAATCAATATGTGGTCTTTTAAAATTTAGCCACGGTTTAATTTTGTCAATTGCCACTACAGTAGAATAAGGTTTGTTTCCCTTGCGTGTTAGTGGAGTATCTTGTATTTGGAACCTATCTAAGTCAAGAACCTTACATATCCTGTAAGGGCCTTGAAATTTAGGAATAAGTTTCTTACTTGCACCAGTCGCTTGTACTTGGCGTTCAACACGTACGAGATCCCCTACTTTTTATTTAGGAGCCTGGCAACGTTTTGCATCGTACGCTTCCTTCTGAGGGTTTTGATAAGCTTTTACGTGGTTATTAATTTCGTCTCTGATTTCAGGCAAGTCTGAACTATTTGAAGAACCGGTAATATCATCAGCAAGCTCTGATATAATTCTACTCTCACTAGGTCCTGTTGGTCGTATTCCAAACAAAGCTTCGGATGGAGTACGATTAATACCCCGGTTGAAAGTATTATTCATTCCCCATTGAACTTCGGGCAAGTGGTCATCCCATTTGTTATCTGGCGAACCTATACATTTTGCAGATAACGATTCCAATAGAGTTCTATTGTACCGCTCCACTAGCCTGTTTGCTCTAGGGGTGGACACGGCATTCAAAACATGTTTGATATTACGGTCTTCAACAAATCTCTTAAATAGATCACTGGTGAAAGAAGTGCCTCTATCAGTTATTATCCTGCGTGGGACACCAAATATCCCGAAAAACTCACGAAAGACTTTAATAGATGTTTGAGATTTAGTATTTCTAACAGCTTTTAGATATACGTATTTCGTAAAACCGTCTATGAGAACAAGAATGTAGACGTTTCCTCTAGTACTCCGCACAAATGGGCCTACATGATCGGCGTGAATGGTATCGAAAGGAGTATCAACTTTCTCAATTGGATGCAAGACACCAGGTTTCTTCCCTCCAGCACACTTAGAATAGGCACATTCTAAACAAGAATTTATGTATTTCTTTATGAAATTTCGCATTCTTGCGAACCAAAATGTCGCCTTTACCTTTTCTAGTGTTTTATCTAGAGCGAAATGACCTATGTCATCATGATTTTGTTTTACTACTTGCCAACGCACGCCTTTTGGTACGACCCATCTGTCACCATCAGAAGTGATTCTAAAAAGTTTATTATTTTTTAGTTTGAAATTATTTTTGATATCAACTACGTGGTCCATCTCAGGATCCTTCAAAATACCAATGATTCTCTGAATTTCATCATCTGCGGCTTGGACAGTAGATAACCAATCTGAATCAGTAACAGTCATAACGTAAGTTTCCGGGACGACAGGATTTCGGCTAAGAGCATCGACGTGTGACATTTGTTGTCCTGCTCGATACTCGATACTGAAATTGAATTCCTGCATTTGCTCCCACCACCGGGCAACGCGTGGAATCATGTCTTTCTTTTGAAATGTAGCGCGCAAGGAATTACAGTCAGTAACAATTTTAAACGATACGCCAATTAAGTAAACCCGAAATTTTTGCAATGATGCTACTACTGCTAAGGTTTCTAAGTCGTACGATGAATAATTTTGCTCTTCGGGAGTAGTTTGTCGACTGAAATAAGCTATGGGTCGAAGCATGCCCTGATTGTCTTTTTGCAGCAGAATGCCAGCTACACCAATTTTGCTTGAATCTGTATGCAGTTCTGTATGCGCCGTCGGGTTATACAATGCCAATAAAGGTCTTTCAGAAAGTAATTTTTGGAGTTGGCGGAACGCATTTTCTTGCTCTGCATTCCATACCCATTTCACATCTTTCTTAAGCAGGTGAGTCAATGGTTTGGCTATTGAAGAAAATCGTGGAACAAATCTTCGAAAGAAACTAGAAAGACCAAGAAACTGTCTTATGTTGTGCTGGTTTTGAGGAACAGGAAATTTTTCAACAGCCTCTATTTTTGTGGATCCTGGGCGAATACCTTGTGATGAAACTTCAAATCCCAAGTAATCAACAGACGACCCAAAGAAAACACACTTGGATAATTTTAACGTGAGTCCAGCAGTTGCCATCAAATTAAGAACTTTCTCTAACCTAACCATTCCCTCATTAATATCATTGGAAGGTATGATAATATCATCGAGATAAGCCAGTGCCTCTCTGTGGCGAAGAGACCCTAAAACCTGGTTCATAATTCTTTGGAAGGTAGCCGGAGCATTGGCTAAGCCGAACGGCATACGATTAAATTCGTAGTGGCCGTCCGGCGTTACGAAACCAGTTTTATGTTTATCAGCTTCTCTGATTGGAATCTGGTAATAGCCAGAAGCTAGATCAAGTGTGGTATAAAAGCTATTCCCTGATAAAACATCCAGCTGATCATCAATTAAAGGCATTGGAAAATTTTCTCGAACAGTATGTTTATTTAGAGCTCGATAATCGATGCAAAGTCTGAGTTCGCCAGTCTTCTTTCGTACAACTACAATCGGACTAGCATATGCGGATGTAGAAGTGCGTATTATGTCGTTTTGAAGTAGCTCGGATATCATGTCCCGTACCTTTTCTTTTTCACTAAATGCTAACCGATACGGTCTGTAGACAACAGGTTCGTTGTTATGAAGTTCAATACACATTTGATCAACAATTGTACTTCCTAACTCACTTAAATTGAACGCGAAGCATTGGCAATATTTATTTAGTAATTCTAGAAGTCTAGTTTTATCACTTGGTGCGAGATTATCCCCGAAATTAACATCCGATTCTGTAATAGGAGAATATCTTTTGTCAGAGGTAGTAATATTCATAACAGATGACATAACTTCAGCCTTAGCGATTCGAGCTCGAGCCAACAGATTTCCTTTTGAAAGAACTAGGGGT
Organism: Scrobipalpa costella; assembly: GCA_949820665.1. Lineage (NCBI taxonomy): Eukaryota > Metazoa > Arthropoda > Insecta > Lepidoptera > Gelechiidae > Scrobipalpa > Scrobipalpa costella. The sequence goes on along the minus strand of OX463304.1, from coordinate 6,474,851 downwards.
GTTGATAAACCCCTTGCCACTATCATCAATGAGGTACAATCCAGAAGGTACACAATATTGCGTGTCTTGAAAGACGCGATAACCACCTTCTACATAGATCTCACAATTGTGCAACGAATTTGTATGGAAATTAACGACAGATGTGCCATTAATCTCAACATCATCAGTACAGTACAACTTTATTTTATTGCTAGCGTTGATATCCATATTATATTCTAACTGAGAAAAATCCAAACGATCGTAAGTTTTAAATATAACTACATGTCGTTGCTCAGTAAACGTTTGTCCTATCATCACAGGATGGTCCATAGCCCAGTCGGGGACAATTAACAAATCCAAATAAGCTTTGACAGTATCTACAACAACCTTCACATGCAGTTTACCTATACAATTGACAATACCCTTACCGAAACCTTCTAATGTAGGAAGATCATCTACTTCATACTCATGACCAATAGTTTTAAAATGAGACACTTGAATCATGGAGCATTCGCTACCTAAATCTATGAAAGCTTCAATAGGATGTCCATTTATTACAACAGTTTTAAAATATTTCTGCTTTTGATCAAATCCGTATTTTAAGTTTGGTTTTTTAGAAGGATATTGTAAAAGATCGTCATGATTCTCCTGAACACGCATTACAGCCTTTGTAGTCTTATCGTCAGATGGCTTTTTGGCATAGCATTGTTCAGTGTCATGTCCAATTCTTCCACAACGGGTACATTTTTTAAGGGGCTGCGTACATTGTGATGTAAGATGACCTTCTTTTTTACAATTCGAACAACGCATTTTTTTGGAAGAGGACCCCAAAGACTGTGGCTTAATGAGCTTTTTATCACCGATAACCCTAACATTTCTAGAATTTCGCAAATAGGCTAAAAGGTTATTCGGATTATCATACTGCGCAGCTTCTGCACCTAACCGGACAGAACGATCATCTATTCCGTGGAGTATACATTCCACTGCGCGTTTGCCGATAATACCGCACCTATTTATCAGATAAAATTTTTCATAATAGTATTCCTCTAGAGAATCACCGAACCGAGCTCTTTTGCTTAACATATCACTTAACATTTGGCCGTAATTCTCCTCAGAAGGGAAAGCCTCTAAAAGCTTTTCCTGCCATTCGACCCAGGTAAAGAGGACAGAAGGGAGCCCTTCGTACCATCTTTGAGCAATGCCTTTAATTTTGGTAGAGCAAAATGAACTATTTGTTTTTCATTCCAACTATAGATTGCGGCGCATTCATTTACTTTGTGTAACCACATAGCCATCGTTTGCTCTCTTTTACATGGGTCAAACTCAGGAACAGTATTACACATAGATCCTAACTTATCAGTTGTAGTTACTTAACGGCTGCGTGGCTGCTGGTCATCCCGACTGCGTGATCGCGCCCCAGAACGGCTGCGCGGCTGCTGGTCATCTCGAGTGCGTGATCGCACCCCAGAACGGCTGCGCGGGAGTTGGTCCTCTCGAGTAATCGCGTAATCGCACCCTGGAGCGTAATCGTGAGGGCCGTGTCCTGCGACTGCGTCTGCGTGGCGTACCGCGTGTCCTGCTGCGCGAGTGCCGATAGCACCCATCCGTGTCCTGACTGCGTCCCATGCTTGATCCTCGTTGATCAAGATCACGTGCCTGCTGATACGATGTCGCGCTGCGCGTGATCCACGTGCCGGAGCGCAAAGAACGCCTGGTGCCATGGTGCTCCAGCTGGTTGGGTGAGCAGCGGCTGACCCGACCTCTTGAATTCCGGCTGGATCGGCTGCGGGAGCGGTGTAGTCGGCTGCTGGCCCGACGCCGTGTAGAACTCCGGGAGCGGCGACCCTCATTATTCGACAGCGTTGGGCTCGTGGGCGTATAAACCACACGATTGCGAGGTTGATCCATGCTTTCCTGCAACACATTTTTTTTTACGCTAATTTAATTGTTACTAATTAAAAATTCAGACAACTGACAGGCACAAAAAAAAAAAAAATTGCAATAAAAACTGACATTTCAACTCTTATTTTTTCTTTTATTAAGTTGTTAATTTCATGGATTTAAAATTAAAATAAGTGGTTCAACGACATAACAATTCAAACTGTGTTTCAAACAATAAATATATTTATTTTGTAATCAAGTCTTGCAATATACTTTTTCCACCTAAATACGGGCGTTATAGAAAAATATCAAAATCGTACAGTATCCTTTTTGTCTAGGCCATAGAAAAAACATAAGCGTGTTCTTATGTAGCATAAATAAGCTAACCGCAAAGTAAATAACACGAAAACTACTTACAAGATTTAATTCCGTTCAAAATAACAAAGTACTTGTAAGATAACTACTATCACTCAGCCATTTCATTTTTAATAAAGAGTTCCCTCTTGGTAATAAAATTATAATATTCGTGTTACAGTCATACATACATATTTTAAGAAAGTATTGTCGTAGGAAAAGACGACAAAAGAGAAAGAAAAAGAAAAAAAATATATTTAAATTTTTACTATTATAGTACTGTACACTTGGGGTGTGGATTAAAATATATCCCACTTCTGAAATATTAACACGAATATTTTGTAACTGAATACTATCACAGGTTTTAGACTGAGGGAAAGTAGAATTGAAATAAAATACTGAAAATAGTACTTACACTTTGTATTTTCAATGCAATTTCACAATTTATCTTACACACACAGGTTAACACTTTACACAGACAGAGTAACACTCGGAGTAACACTTCTCGCACGACCGTACGATTCTTCCGACAATACTAGACTGACTCGGGCGGACGACCAACGCCCTCAGGCCAACCCTACCCACGAACCACCCCACCAAAGACACTCTTCTGTCATTGGTCCGTTCTGTGGGTCTCTGATTGGTCAAGTCATCTGACCGAGTCAGTTCAGTACTAAATAGTCAAAAACAGTACTTTTAATTTGTAACGACTATTTAAGTACAATTTAACACTAACTAAATTAAAATAAACTAAATTAGAATTTATTTAAATATTATAATATAGCTAACAAAATTCACATGCGAAAACAACAACATTCGCATGCCAACTAGTACCTATGGAAATCGCACTCGTAAGTTACTCTGTGGTATGCGCATTTCCAAATTTACAGATTCAAAAATATAGCTTCTGGAGATGATCCACCCCAGCACCTATGTAAAACCCTATTGCAATTTATTTTAGGGCAGAGAACTAATTTTTCAATAATGTTTCTTTTTCACGTGTTTTCTAACTTACCAAAACCTTGTTCAAAAAACATGATTTAATTACTATATTTTTCTTGTTTCGCTACGTAGAACTTCTAATCTGGAACCTTCCCGGGTGTTAATCATAATTTCCCGGAGTGCGGGCAGACCGCGCTGTTATCTCTGCCCTCCATCGCATGACGCGCTTCACTGCATATTGGATGTTTTAGCAATATTCATTAAGTCAAGGACGATAATTCCTTAACAACTAGATTAGAGGAGACGTGGTATATAAAATTCAATTTTTTTTTTTTTAATATTTAGATAATGGAATTTTTCATGAAAAGCCATACTAACTGATAAACTTACTATTATAATGATGAATCTTCAGCTTGTTTCAGGTCAGTGACCGTTAATATCCGGCAATAATCCTTACCATAAGCTCTTGCTAAGTGCGGAAACACTTCGTTTGAAAGTTCTCCCCGTTCCACATATCTCCCCTGGCTATTCCCCCTAGCAGTAATTTTAAGTTCTACTTTTTTCCGTAATAGCCGAATGAAAATATTCCAACCAACGCCGAAACTTTCACGTAGTTATTAACGTAAATTGGACTTTCATAGTCCTTTTAGGACATTTCTTTTATTACTGTGGCAATAAAAAATAACGCAACTCACAAAAGGCTTCTGAGAAATCGTTAAGAGAAATGAGTTGGCGTGTGTAATCGTAAAACTTGGAGCAAATTCGTTTAATAGTAATATTTTTTGACCCAGTTCATACAACTTTTAAATAGGCACATTGCTGGATCCTTCTTGCAAAGATAAACAAAAGTTGGTTCTGTCACTTTCAGAAGAATAAAACTTTGTTTGCCAGTTATTTGTATGTCTCCCATGCACGCCCTTTAGACCGAAAACGGAACGCAGGCGTGCGAATAATTTTGTTTGTCGGTATTCTTGAATTACTCGAATCAAATTCACATGCGAAAGAGCAACATTCGCATGCCAACTAGTATTGCAACGGATATTGGGTTTCTATGGCGTATAAATGTCTGGCGATCGGCTAAACCTAATATATGATCCGTAACAATAGGGATTCGTAGACCCGTATATATGTGGTGGTATAGTGGTTCTATTGTGTTCAAATAATCAATTTTCAGTTCTGGGTATCCATACATACATATAATCACGCCTTTATCCCTAATGGGGTAGGCAGAGCGTAAATGACCTAAACAAAGGTCGTTCCTCTACGTCTGAAAAAGTTTTGAGGGTTATTTAAGATAGATTTGTAGGTATATTGCTGTAGTGACAGGTTGTCAGCCCATCGCCTGAATCTAAATCTATCTTAAATAATCCTCAAAACTTTGTCAGACGTGGTGGAACGAACTTTGTTTAGGACGTTTACGCTCTGCCTACCCCATTAGCGATAAAGGCGTGATTATATGCATGTATGAACAACTTTAGTGCGGGTTCTGTTGATATAGGTTCATTTGCGTATGCCAATACATTACGGAATTAATTAACCTGAGTGCTTGAGTGTTGCAATTATTCATCACTGATTTTATTAACTGTAAATATACTGAAATGCAAATGATTTATGATATGCGGGGTGTAAGGGACAGCGTCCCGCAAACTGATAGGGGTTGCTCAGTCAACGGAACTGAATAACTATCACCAGGATATTTTTTCAGGAAGTGAAAAGAAAATGATTTTCCATACAAATTGTCAGATCAAGGTGGTAATTTTGTATGGAAAGGTAAATATTTTTATCATCTCCTAAAAGAATTTCCTACTGAACGTTGTTCAGTTTCATTAACTGAGCAACCCTTATTAGTTTGTGGGACGCTGTCCCTTACACCCGGTATTGTATCATAGTACATGATATAGTATCCTACTAAAATTATGAAAGAAAACGAAAGTTTGATGTTTGGATATGTTTGTTGCTCAATCATGCTTTAATCACTGGACGGGTCGTGATGAAATTTAGTAGGTACACAATGTGTACTTCATATACTGATTAGATCCTGCAATTACACTCAATACATTTCCCGCGGAAAAAAAACTTAATTACAATAGGAAACTTTATTTACCTGCGTTTGACACAGCGGGCGGAAAGCTATTTATAAAATACAGGGTGTTAATGACGTAAAAGGAGCCCATAAAAAATATTAAATAATAGCTGTATTTATTATAATTCCAAAAGCTGCGTTTGGCCTTACCGCTATAAGCGAGCCCGCGCGAGTCGCTATAACTGGTCGATAGCCACTTTTGCTTCGCGTGGAATTCGTTCTTGCATTATCGCGCGTCACGCAGGATCGGTTATAGCTATGCGGTCAGACGCATTGTTATGTATTGTTTGCGCTCTTTTTGCTTGAATAACTTTTGAACGGTAACCTTTTTGATCTGATCTATTTTTGTGAAATGATACTACTTTTAATAAAAATACTTTTTTCAAGAACATCTTGCGGGATATTTTTGTCATGATGAAACTGGCTGGCTACATAGGCCATGAAACATAGAAGAAAAAATAAATATGTTCACTGGAGATGGCATCCCGAACTAAAATATTTACGAATCACGCATGAGTTGAAGCTGATCAGGTGATGCTTTATATAAACGGTGTACCCGATGACGCATTACAGGTATACACTTTATAGTGTGGTACAAAAAAGTTCATTCAAAAAAACATTCAGTCAACGCTCAATGCGACTGCGCGTCAAAATAGTGACTAATTCGTAAAAAAATATTCCTAAAAATATTTGTACACTTCAGAAAATTCCAATAGTTACACAGAAAAACATATTAACGAGGCATTACATCGATAATTTAATAAAATAGCCACTAATACTAACAAAAATTTTTTTCTTTGAGAAATTATTTTATAGTTCCCGCGATCCCGCCATTTCGGTAAATGACAATCATAGATTAAAAAGTTGGAAAACACAACTGTCAAATGTCACATCAGGTACATTTTTTCATTAGCATCTTTTCTCTTAGTGAATTCATACAAACTCTAACACATTTGCGACCTGACGAACTATTCCTATATCAGTCAGATGTCAAATAAGTTTTCCTATTAGCAGCGCCGGCTGGGCAGAACTGCCCTAATATCAGAGTTAGATTCTCCATTATAGGCTCTTACCATTATAACTGTCCTAATATTAGAGTTGCCCAGTATATCTTTGACGAATTTCAGATATGACTGTAGTGACGGGTGTTTTTCGACTAGACGGTACGGCGACGGCAACGGCGACGGCACGGCACCGTCGACGGTACCGTGGACGAGATAAACTGTGAAAATCAATAAAATTATATGGAACGCTTTTTCACTTGCCGGCACGGCAACGGCACGGCATTGATTCCCACCAGTACCGTTGCCGGCCTGTAAAACTGCATGTGTTTGTATTCGTACGAAGCACACACACACACGCGCATGATCAGATTGGGTCAAATTGGAACTAGGTGGACGTTATTGGGATGTTATGCCTATATTTTACTGTCACGTTTGTTCCTTTTTATTTCTGTTGTATGTGTTTCTTTGTGCAATAAATAATTTAGTATTGTATTGTATGTTGCCGTGTCTTGTCGTGTCGTCTAGTGAAAAAACGCCCGTTGTCAGCCCATCGTCTTAATACCAAAACATCGAAAACCTTGGCTCTCTCTACAGGCAGGTTATTTTACAACTTAAACCCCAGTGACATGAACTTACGTAGTTTACTTTATATTTGGCTATTTCCTTTAAGCGAGTGGATTCTTAAGTCGAACAACGACCCGATGAACCCTGGTGTCAGAGTTTTCAAAACACCTAGTGGCACAGCTATTAATATAATAAAATAACATAGTGTTTAAGTGTTTTTTACTAACAAAAATGGATCTGTGTAATCTAATTAAATAAATGAATTATTATTATTATTAATAATTAGGCCTGTAACATGGTTTGGAATAACGACCACTATCAAGGACAGGGACCGGGACCGATGGCTTAGCGTGCTCTCCTTTTTCTTTTCGGAAAATAAGGTGATTCAGCCTGCAATGGCCTAACCAAACTGGAGAAAACCTCACAAAGAGATAAAATACTTTGTGTCCGCCCCACCCCGTGGGAATAGAACCCAGGACCTTCGGATCGTAAACCCATGACTCTGACAACTAAACCACGGAGGCGTGATTTACCTCCTTTCTAGATATTATACATAATGTATACTTTTAAATTTCGCCGCCACCGCCAACCGTTAAAATCGTCGACGCGCATGAATTCTGCAGTTCCTGCAATAAATCACAAAAGTAACAGAGTTTATAAGATGAATTTTCTGCTGAGTTGTCCATTAGTGATACATTTTTTAATACTTTTGAAAATGTTGCTGTGTAAGTAGTAACAAAATAGATTCATAAATTTTCTATTTAATAAACACCTGTCCATATAATATGTACTCGTAATATGAATACTCCACTTGGGAAATGCAAAGGCAACATTTTAATACAACTACGTATATACAAACTAAGTACTTTTAGATTTGTCGATAAAGTAACATTAACAAGAAAAGTTTTTAGGCACGAAGCGCTTCCTACTTAGAAATTTAAAGAGGAACATAACTCGAAGTATATAAAGAGGATTATAATGATTTGCCACATTGGCCTGAACATATTTCGCAACGATTCGGAATTCGTAAAGTTATCCTTACTAATATACCGGGTGTAAGGGACAGCGTCTCGCAAACTGATAGGGGTTGCTCAGTCAACGACACTGAACAACATTCACCAGAAAATTCTTTCAAAAGATGAAAAGAAAAAATACTTTCCTATACAAAATGACTACCTCAATCAGACAGTAAGTACTGAAAAGCTTTTTTATTTCCTGAATGAATTTACTGGTGATAGTTGACTGAGCAACCCCTATCAGTTTGCGGAACGCTGCCCCTTACACCCCGTATAAATGTGAAAGTAGGGATGTTTGTAACGCTTTAAACTACTCAACCGATCATTATGAAACTTGGCACACATATAGGCTAGATCCCTATTCCAGGAAAATTGGCTAGTTAAAAACTAACGGGAAAACAAAAAAAAAAGCAGAAAAAGTAAAGCAGCCCGCGAACTACGTAAGCTTATACTCCATAATTTGGTAGGGCTTTGTCCCAAGACCTACCACCCCGCCGTCTATTTCTATCGCCAAGTGTGGATACTACAGTATTCCAATCCAAAGGGTGTCGAAGTCAGTGAAATTACTAGCAGATGAGATACTCTTTCTGAGTGAAGCAACATACAGGCGTCATTTACTGCGCGCAAGGTTGCGCTCAAGACGCTGTCAATGCTTTTTGCATTACGCGTACTGGCAGAAGGATGCGCCAACGTAGAGTTCCTCTCTACGCGCGCGTAGAGCGTAAGGTGACGCATGTGTGTTGTGGGCAATGCAAAAAGCATTGACAGCGTGTTGAGCTGAACCTTGCGCGCAGTAAGTGACGCCTGTGTGTTGCTTGCGGCCCTTACGTCCCACGCGATTTGGGGATTGCATTTTAGGCTTTGATTTTGAGTAGCAAGCCCTAGGCCACTATTTGGTATAAAAAAACGTTATGAAACAATTTAAAAACAACTTAAGCAAAGACTTTGATTACGATCTTCATGATACGAATAACAATGATCGTATCTACTTATCTACTAACTACTTTTTCAGATAGTCTTTGTTTCAGACGCTATAAAAATGCAACATAGTCCAGTGGCGTAACTAGTAAATCCTCTTTACTGCATAGTGCCCACCACTTTTTAATTGATAGATAAGGGTCAGTGATAATAATAAATAACTAATTTCTATCCTACCGAAAAGTATCTACGTCTTCTTATTTCTCTAAATCTCACATACCCCCTCCAAACTTGTCCCCTTTTGTTCGCCTAAGGGGACATAACATTCATCGATGTCCCGTTTCTTCCCAAATACCCCCTCCCAGCTAGTTCTATTTAGGTCGCCCAAAAGTGCCTAACATTACCGGATGTCCCCTTTGACCCAGTACTTCCCAGATACCCCCCCAAACTTGTCCCCTTGAGGTTGCCTAAGGAGGCAGAACATTCCCGGATGTCCCCTTTGTTCCCAGATACCCACTTCAAGATTGTATGACATTTTGTTGTCCCTTTCCTTACTCTCTTATGAATGAATACTCGTGTCCTATTCAAAACACTTCGAAAACACAACTGTCAAATGACACATCAGGTACATTTTTCATTGGCATCTTTTCTCTTAGTGAATTCATACAAACTCTAACACATTTGCGACATGACGAACTATTCCTATATCAGTCAGATGTCAAATAAGTTTTCCTATTAGCAGCGCCGGCTGAGCAGAACTGCCCTAATATCAGAGTTAGTGTCTCCATTATAGCCTCTTACCATTATAACTGTCCTAATTATGTTTGACGAATTTCAGATATGACTGTAGTGACGAGTGTTTTTCGACTAGACGGCACGGCGACGGCAACGGCGACGGCAACGGCGACGGCACGGCGACGGTACGGCGACGGCAACGGCGACGGCACGGCACTGTCGACGGTACCGTGGAAGAGATAATCTGTGAAAATCAATGAAATTATATGGAACGCTTTTTCACGGCATTGATTCCCACCGGTACCGTCGCCGGCCTGCCTTGACTGAGCAACCCCTATCAGTTTGCGTGACGCTGTCCCTTACACCCGGTATGTACACGAAATAATAAATTCGCGTTGCTCTTGGTTTATTCAACTCTTCTCTTTTCAAATTCTTCTCTTCTCAAAGACCAGCAAAAAACTAGCTTTGTTTATAAGATTCCTTTTCACAATCATTGTGCAGAAAACAGAAACATTTCTTTAGAAATCACTTTTTTTTAACTGCCCCCATGCAATCCTTTCTAGATTACGTAATAAATGGAATCTAAAACTGCAAGTGATGTCAACCGGCGAGTGCATTCAAGTGAAATCCACAGTAACTCACACAAATCCAAGATAAATTGCATGCTTCCATGCTGGTCTGGGAGCGAGAGAAAAACATAGAATATGCCAGCTGCATTTTATCCCCGGCATGCTGTAAAAACCAGCTAAGGATCCGAGGGTTTCAGTATTTTGTGATTTAGGCGATGGGATTTCTATATCTGTCTTTACGGTTAATTACTATATTTGTCGAATATATACTTACCTACTAAATATTAAAATTAATTATTTATTAATAAAGGATAATTATGTTATATAAGAGAATAACAAATCATATGCGTTATCGGAGGGTTCAGTATACTACAATTTAGGCGATGGACTGACAACCTGTCACTTCCGTTATTTACCAAAAAGTCTATCTTAAATAACCCTCAAAACTTTGTCAGACGTAGCGGAACGACCTTTGTTTAGGTCGTTTACAGAGCGTACTACATAAGGGATTAAAGCGTGATTATATGTATGTTACTTTTGCTTATTTCGTAAAAGATATTTGATAAGTTGCAAAGTCTGCGATTGTTGTCTGTCTGTGATACACCGTACAATAAACACTGCATAATATCTCTTCTCTTCAAATTCAGTTATTTACCGGCACTAAACCTATATTCCGTAATCAATATACGGCGGTATTTAACATTTTGACGGATGAATAGGTATGCATTTGTATTGTCTTTAGAATGATACGATATAAAGTAATTTCGTTAGAGAAACTAAAACAATACAAAATAACCTATACATGTTAGCATTCAAAAATATTCTCATAAGACTGCCATCTTGATTTGTAATAAGACAACAAATATATAGACATAGAATATCAGACTCTAGGTATACAAATTACTAATTGTGCAGAACTGCACCTCTTTTAGATGTATTTTATTACTTTTTATTAGTTTATTTATTTTTTTGATTTTTTGATGCTTTTTTTCTATTTTGTTTTGATTTTAATTGTAGTGATAGTAAGTGACCTGACCTCAGAGGCATTCGAATCCAAGCCTAGAGCAGCAGCCGGCAACGGAACACATATATTGTTTGGTAGCCTGTTTACCATAGGTCAGTACTACGAACTTTCACTACATCCAGGGGACCAGACAATACAAATATCTACAATAGAAAGTCTCCTTATACGCCACTGTCGCTTCTGCAAACGTTCTGTGGTTGTTTGGCATTCAGATTAGCTCGTCTGGGAGTAGTTTACAATCCTTTGAGAGATTGGGACAATCTATCTTGGTGTAATTTTATTTGTATTTTGGAATTGACACTACCGATAGCAACTATTATCATTATTGATTTGTGACTCTACATTCTAAAGTTAGTTATATTTGTTCACCAGGTAATACAAAGATCTACAATAGAAAGGCTCCTTATACGCCACTATTGCTTCTGCAAACTTTCTGTGGTTGTTTGGCATTCAGATTAGCTCGTTTGGGAGTAGTTTACAATCCTTTGAGAGTTCGGGGCAATCTATCTTATGGTGTAAATTTGTTTGTAATTTCTTTATTTATGACAGAGCCTAAGAAAGAAAGTTTAAGAAAACTTGAACTGAAAAATAAATATTTTTTCATTTATAAACTACATACATACGGATACATATGAGTGGGTCCTTTTATTGTGACGTCGCGTCACGCACATTCCGGTAGCATTAACAGTTTATTTTTAGGTACCTCTATCACAGATTAGATAATAGTTACTCTATATCATTATTTTATTTTACTTTCGTTTGTTCTGTTTTTGTTTAAAAATGTATTTACTGTGTTGTGTTTGCGACGTCATGAATAATAAATATATTCTATTCTATACATATATAATGGATATGGTATTAAATTCATACTCACTGCGCTAATAGCTATATTTTGCGCGTTATGATTTTTTAACGGGTGAGGGCGCCACCACTCGCGGTGAGGCCTTTTAAGATAGATTTGTTGATTAAGGTTAGGTATATTGCTGGAGTGACAGTTTGTAAGCCCCTAAGTATAAACTATGATAACTTATAAATACGAATCCACACTTTTCAAATTCAATACAAAAAAAAATACCAAGCAAAGTTCCGTTTATTTAACTTTGTTCAGCGTTCAAACTTTGTGTAATATCCCTGTAATATGACTTTTGAAATCAAAATGCGGTGCAGACAGGTGCAGACCATGCATGACGAGATGCATGCATGCATATATGCATGTTTTGCAAAACCCTTCTTATCAAATCCCAGCAAAATCTTGCTTTCAATTTTGAAAGATTTTGAAAATGGCAAAAAAATTGCATAAACACCAAATAATATTTGTCAAATGAAATATTCTTTGCGAGTAAGATTTTAAAAGATTTTGGATACAACTGGCAAACAAACTGATGCCAAACTAAAACTTGTTCTGAACTATTTGTGTGGAGTTTGTGTTTGTTATGCATTAATTTTGTTGGACAACCTTTGGTCGGGAGCCCGAGGGTCAGACTACAAGTCCACAGAGTTATCTATGAATATTCGATTCAGTGAATGCCAAAAATCAATCTGCAGTTCGGTCGTCAGCTGTAACCACATAGACCCGAGCCGGGGTCAAAGTGGTCCTTTGTTTGCTGGCGAGAGTGCTCGTGTCGCCGGTGGTGTTAACAAACAGTGCGGGACATACGGATATAGGGTGTGATGAACAGCAAACTGATAGGAATTTAACTCATTCCAAACACTTTAGGTCAGGGAGACGCAAAGCCGACGACGTCACGCAGAGTAGTCTAACATATCGCGTTGTAGAGAACGTGTTCACGAAGCATCCAAACAAACGCTCTGCATATCTCTGTAAACCTCAGGCATCCTATTTTTGTTACCATGCGAAACCTGCAACGATAATTTCCACTCCTATGTGACCTATGCTACATCAGCGATACAGTCCTTGAAATGTAACCCACAATTACAACTAGATACCTAGCTAAAGGATAGATAATTCTAATATGATTTTAATTCTTTAAATTTAACTGTAATACTTACTACATTGTCAACTGTTAAGATAATGTATGTTTATTTAAATAATAAAATAAAAATATTATAAAAATAAGTTTCTCCGACCTCAGCAACAATATGTGCCGACAAGTCAAGTGAGAACCTCACCCCACAATATCCATCCACGTCAGCGTCAGTGCATCCCGCTAATAAAGGAGACTGCATAAACACTAAACACGGCAGATTGTGACGACAGTGTTCTGGCACAAAAGGCAATTACTTAAATCTAAGGTAAGGTTTTTGTCTAGCCAAGTAATCTAGGTAAAACCTTTATATACCAGGTGTAAGTGACAGCGTCCCGCAAACTGATAAGGGTTGCTCAGTCAACGACTCTGAACAACTGTCAGCAGGATTTTTTTTCAAGAAGAAAGTAAAGGCTTTACCATACAGATTGTTTGATCGAGGTGAACATTTTGTATGCCTTTTTTTTCACGTCCTGAAAAATATCCTGCTGATAGTTGTTCAGTGTCGTTGACTGAGCAACCCCTATTAGTTTGCGGGACGCTGTCCCTTTCACCTGGTATCAACCACGATCTCAACATTTGGACGGAAGCTTTATCCAAAAAAATAACTTTTATAATAATAATCGGTTTTTGAATTGGGTTAATATTTGGCTAACAATGTTTGAATAATTGAGTTTTCACATCTAAAAACCATGAGATTCACGAATATTAATGTTGGGCAAAACTTTTCCTGAATAAAATATTTGATCGAACCCTGAAGTCTCTGAATATTCAGCCCACTGCTTGTATTTTTATCAAAAGAATTTATTCTGAAATCCACTTCGGCTTCCGCGACCAAATATTTGGAAATAAACTCACAATTCATTTAGTTCCCCAATTCTCAAATCTCAATTTTTCCAGCTCAGGGTGGCCAGAAAATGGCGACAATTTAAATCGTATCTTACTAGCATAACTGTGTCGAAAGGTCAAAAATATGAATATTTGCGGAATGTTTATATCTCTCGGGAATGCCCCGTGTCTCTGTCGGGCATGCGGTATCTCGCCTTGCTGAGATAGCGGCCATCATAACCGAGCAACCCCTACTAAAATATTTTTCAACTCAAAATCCCTAACAAAAAGCTGCTCAATGCGCGAAAGTTCATTTTTAAGTTATGTCTCATAGATCAGAAGCAAATATTGATTTGACGACTTCAAATGGCATGGACCGATGTCGGATTGACACCGGGTGTTTATAGACTAAATTGACCCTGCTGACCATGATTCTGCCCGTCGACTTTACAATTTCAATAAAAAAATTGGAAAGGCATTGCTCGAAAACTATTATATCTATGAAAGTAATAAAGATATTGAATGGTAGGAAATTTAATGTAGATTCATTTTTAACACTAAACCATAAACAAGTGTTATTCATAATGAAAACTGATCGGCTTACTTGTTTATATTGATAAAATTACTTATGATCTTATTCCACTAAAAGCGTATTTTGACACTAGTAAAGTAGAAAAAGGCGTTCCTCACCGCGAGACAGAATTAGTTAGGAGGGAAATTGGTAGTCATACCAATCAACAACCAACCAACCGGGTGTCAACCGGGCAGAATCGTTACATTCTATGTCAGTGACAGTCCGTTACATTCCATGCCATTTACAAGCAGAAGTTGAGGGCTTTTGAGATCTCACATCTGGTCTATCAAGTCCTCATATATTCGTTCGCGAGCTTAGTATATGACGTCTAACTGCCTCTGTGGTCTAGCGGTCTGAGCCATGCGCTCTCGACCCGGAGGTCCCGGGTTCGATTCCCGGCGGGGGACAACGACTTTGTGTTGTTGTTTCTAGTTGGGTTAGGACATTACAGGTTGATCACCTGATTGTCCGAAAAGTAAGATTATCCATGCTGTCGGATGGGTATGTAAATAGTCGGTCCTGCGCCTGATTTCTCTCTGGTCGTGTCAGTAAATCTGTCCGATCAGAATAAGAGATTGAAGTAATAGAGAGTGCACCTGTGTGTAGCGCAAACACTTGGGCAATAAAACAAGTCCTGCGCAGTTGGCTGATCTCCGGGAGATTGGCCGCCATCACCGAAAATGGGTGGGAGGACTATTATATGAAGTCTATAGATAATTATGCACACGTATGTTGCTTGCGAGCAAATTCTCTCAGTGAGGACTCGAACACACACCTTGACTTAACCAATATGGGTAACCAGCCCGAGGGCTAGAATTTGTACCGGGTATCATGTAATGTTCTCCAATAACTCGGCAAAATAGTTTCATGTTAGGAACTCTACATAGGTAAATAGGTAGTAAATAGGCATTTTTTCCAAACTAGCAGAGAGTTAGCATTTACAGGCAATGTTTCACACGTAAAGTTACCGGGAAAGGATGTGTTTAAGGTAAGGTACGAAGGTACCTTATATTAGCAATAAACCCTTCCGTTAACCCTTAACACCAAAGAGGGATGCTATTATCACACCTTTCTAGCTTAACCAACATATTAAGGATTTGAGTTTTACCAGTAGGTTACGGTAAAAGGTAGGTATGTACTTGCGCAATTCTACCTAATCGCCATTCACAGGTCTGTCTTCAGTAGGCATAATAAAAAATGCATATTTCAAGGGAGCATCTTCGGTCTTTTACCTTTAGATAGTCTGCGTGAGATAAAAAAAAACAGTAGTAGGGGCAAGTTTAGATTTCGAGGCAAGAAGGTACATCCCTCGGGGGGCCTTAACCGTGGAGTAAGTGGATCTTGTGATCTGAATACCGGAATTCGAACAAATTACTTATGAAAAGGATTCTTGAAATACTTGTGACCTAGGACCTAGGAACCTTAAAGTGTTTGCGAACGGCCTTAAAAATTATAATAAATTAAAAACGGGAAACTTTCCGTAGTTTTCCATTGTTGTATGAGTGTCCGATATTTCATGCGTTATGGTCGCTTCGTGATCATAACGCACGAAACTGCGGTGAAATATTGGACACTCATACAAAAATGGAAAACCACGGAAGATTTCCCGTTTTAAATCAATATAATTTTGATAACCGTGAGTTTACAAAAAGCCTAAATATTGGTCACATATGGTCTTTATATTGGTAATAAGACATTCAAAGTACGAACGCTCGGATATAGAGTGCGAAAGGCGAAAGATCAGTTGGTGAATAACTGGGAGTCTAAAAATTTAGAAATCCCAGGACGGACATACTCGCTAACCAGAACCGGCAGCGGTAAGAAACTAAAGATTGCAGAGCTACTTTTCCTGTAACTAAGCAAGACCACAGTACTGTATTTCACGTGCAGCGTGGTTGTCTGGAAGATATTGCTTAAAGCGATAAGACACCCTTTGCGCAATAAATAGTTTATCTACCTAAGCTAGTCCTATTATTTATTCTGTGCCGACAGTTCAAAAGGGATCTGTGTAGCCGTCGCCTTAACCCTTCTTTCTTTATACTTATCTCTCCTAGAAAACTTAGATCGAAAAACAAAAACTTTCGCAGCTCCTTAGAGTTCCTAAGTGAAACAAAGCTGAGAGAGTTTTGTTTTGACACGTTAATTAATCTCTTTTATGCGGAAAGGCGTGTGTAGTGACCGACAAAGGATGGCGATGACGTGGAAACTTTGCTTGGAGCGTGGAAACAGAGCCTCGGCTTGCAGTTGACGTGTTGAGCTTTACAGTGTTTTATACCGTTGTTAAAGGTAAAGGTAGCGGCAAACAGGTATGCATCGCCGAACTGTCGTGTACGTTTGATCTGAAAATTAAATTTAAAGGCTTTCTCTAATGTGCCTCGTGTTCTTGATTAATAAGTCATTGTTAGATTCCCACGAGAGGCCACACAAACTTGATCTTTAACCGTATATTGGGTATGGTTTTCCACGTATTTTGTACGATACGGGATAAATAACTAGCTTATCAAGAAATATTAAGGCTTGTATTTTTGAAGCGATATCAAACTTGAGAGCAGTATTAAGTATGGATATGACAGGCCAGTTGGTACTGAAATGACATTTCTGATACGAACTCAAACTGGCTGTCACTCATGAGAGCTGATTACAAATACGGCCCTAAGTATTCTGAACTACAGGGTTCAGGGGAAAATAATACATACATATAATCACGCCTTTATCCCTAATGGGGTAGGCAGAGCGTAAACGACCTGTGATGCGAATTCGCTCAGAAGCTGATGTTACTCAGTTTTTTTGTCCAAATTAAATTAGTGATAATTAATTTCTACCTTTTAATAATGTTAATTGTATTAGGCGTTCATATGTCATTATGTACCGTTTTGTTTCAGCATTTCCTTGTATATTTAGTAACAAAAAAGAAATGTTTATGTTTTAATTTCAATAGTACAATCTTCACATGGTATACAATCTATCTTAGCTGCTTTATCAAAGCTTTTCATACAAATATTTCCACTAAAAATAAAAACTTTAAACAACTTGATTTTTTTAATAGATACTGCTCTAATTCGTACAAATTAACTGATAAACATCATGTATACTATCTTAGAGCTTTTTTGTTGTATTGCAAGTATATTCACACATCATATTCATTTGTAATTAAATTCATTAAGAACAAATATTTATCGATAGGTTTCCTAAACACTGGTTCATTGGGAAATAAACATGATGAGTTTTTAGTAGCAATGGAACGTCATTTGGTGGATATAATGGCAATCAATGAGACGTGGCTGAGGACGGGCGAGGAGGCGCGTGCCCCCGCTCCACCTGAATACCGCCTTCGTCACAACCCGCGCGTGGCGAGCTGGGCAGGCGGTCGACAGCGAGGTGGAGGTGTTGGTTTCTTTCTGAAGACCGGTATTAATGCGCGTCTCGGTGCGCACCCAGTCACGCCTGGCTTGGAACAAATGTGGCTTAACATCACTCTAAAGGGAATAAGATTAGCTATTGGTACGGTTTATCGTCCACCGTGGCAAAACCTCGATACTGTACTAGATGCGCTCACGGACACAGTAACTTCAATAGCGACAGTTGATCATATAATTTTAATAGGTGATTTAAAAGAGAGGGCGCCACCTCCACGTAAACAACATAGCTTCCGTAATTAACCAGAGTTTAAAAATTAATTTTCGTGTATTTGACTTAAATTTTATATTGAAAGTGTAACAATAGTTGTGATTAATAAGCACAAACGTTTGTGAAAGTATAGGTCAAATATTGTGCAGTGTAATCATTAAAAATGGAAACTGCTTTATATGAAGTGAACGTTCACTTGTTTTAAGACTATTAGACATTTTACTTTGCGAGATCTAAATAAGTGTTATTGTGATATAAAACTGAGTGGGATTAACTGTGAAAATCGAGCGTTTTAAATCAAAAACTGTAAGTACAATTTGTGTGAACGGTTAATAATATGTTAAAATTTCAAAAAAATAGTAAACACGATCTTACTGACCAATCAGATATCAAGCGATACGATACACTAACGCCATCTATGATTAAGACACTGAACGACGTACGCATACTCCATCTTACGGCGAGTAGCTGAACTATGCAAGTGACTGAAGAGCCCAACTTGCAGTTTAGTATTGCTATTTCCCACTAGATGTCGCTAAAACTAAAATTAACCATGGATTTGATATGTGGCAAAAAAAACTGTTCTAAAAATATTGAAGACAAACACTTTCTTACATGTACATCTTGTAAAAAGAGTTACCATTTAAGCTGTCAAAATGCGGAGCGAAGATATTATAGTACTATGACACAATTTCATAAAAGTAACTATATATGCACAGAATGTATGCAAATTGATAGATTGAGAAAAAGCAAACTTAGCAATATTAAACCAACTAAAACTAGCCATTTGGCCAAAATTACAAAACCTATAGTTACAACACCTACAGAACAAACTCCTACAAATACCGCGATTCCTTCAACATCGAAAGAATTGCAATATGAGGTAATTTTAGATGATAACACACCGCATCAATCACCGTTACTTCCATGTTCACATTCAAATCGTTTAACTAAATCTAATTCCATAGAAACGATTACAGATATTACGAATGAATTAAGTGATCACTCATTAACAGCATTGTCAAGGAGTTTTGAAAACATGGACGATCTTATATGCGTTAAAGAATTAAAAGAGGAAAAAGATGCATTAAAATGCAGTCTAGAAAGCACAGAAGAAGAACTCGAAAACACAATTATTGAAAATAATCAACTGAAAAGACAGATTCAGAAAATAACTCAAGAAAACAAATTCCTAAAAGAGATATGTAAAATTCCACCACCATCATCATCAGAAAGGAAACTTCTGCCTTCTAGCGAAATAAAACAAAAATCTCGCAAAATAGAGTCAACTAAAATAATTCCACCGGTAAAACAAATATCCTTTTTTGAAGAACACATGAAAGAATTACAGCTTCAATTGAAATTAGCACGAGACGAAATAGAGACGCTAAACCAAACCATTCACAATTTAGAACAAAAAATCAAAGATCTACATGCTACAAATATTAAGTGTAACCAACCATATTATGACACAAAGCTTTACAAGTGACAAAATAAAAAACAAGGAAATGAGCTCTAGCAAATTTAAAAACAGGTTATGTATTCTAAGTGACAACAAAAAACACAATATAACTCCAATAATAAAAGACAACAATATGTTCAAAAACTTTAATACTTGTCATTTTATCACCCAAAACGCTACTGTAGAAATTTTACTGAAAGATATAGAGTCAAACTTAAGGAACTACACTAGAAATGACTATTGTATCATTATGGTTGGTGAATGGAATTTTAAAACTACACAGAACTACTACGATCTAGTCCAGCACATGCGCAATAAACTACAGGCAGTAAGTGCAAAAACAAATATTATTATTGCGGCTCCAGTATATCGTGTAGGAAGACCAATATACAATGGCAGAGTAGAGGCATTTAATAGATTCTTGAGCCTTGATATGGCGAAAAAGGCCTACGGTTCCTTCTTTGATTCGAACAGCAAATTGACCTCCGACATGTTTAATAAGATTTCAGGAAAAATGAATAACAAAGGAATGAAAACGAATTTGTTTATAATGAACGAAATCACTAACTGTCAAACAAATTGGACACATTCCACTCAGGAAATGTATAACCCAGAAAATATGTTACCTATGAATATGAACCCTTCAAGTGAACCGAATAAAAAGCAGTTTTTTCTTTCATAATCGCCTAAACATTTTACATCAAAATATAGCGGGTCTGTTGAACAAGAGCGATGAACTTGCTATTTGTTTAGAAGACTTGCGAGAGGAGGACAGAGAGATTGATATTGTATGTATCACAGAACATAACATGACCTACGAGACAGAAAAATATTTAACTATTCCTAACTATAAAATAGCTACAAGTTACTGCAGAGAGAAGAGTCGAGGAGGCTCTTGTATTTTAGTAAAACAAGGGCTACGTATTAGAATCATAAAGGAAATAAGTAAAATGTCCATTAAGAAATATACGGAATGTTGTGCGATTGAACTCTTGGACTATGACACGATCATTGTATGTATATATCGAACACCATACTATAGTCTTGACATTCTGGACAAGTTCCACAAAACTCTACATCAAATATTACACAATGTTTGTCAATTAAAAAACAAAAAGGTCATCCTATGCGGTGATTTTAATATTAATGCCCTAGCAGATATTAAAAGATCTCGTAATTTTGAACACCATCTCAAAAGTTACAATCTACAATTAGCTATACGAGAACCAACTAGATTGATAAGTGGGACTTGTCTGGATAATTTTGCTCATAATATTCGCAGAGCTGAAGCTGAAGTCCTGGACACTGGTTTCTCAGATCATACAGCACAATTTATGAAAATTCCTGTAAAGAAATCTTTTCTGCTCCAATACTGGTATATTAAGCGTCGAGATTTTAGTAAAGAAAATCTTGAACTTTTTAAAAACTGTATAACAATATTAAGTTTTTCAGAAATTTACAGTGTCCTGGACACAGACGAAGCATACAATATATTTATAGACATGTTTCAGAGTTTCTATAATATCTGTTTTCCATACAAAAGAATAAAAATCACGCAAAAGAAAAGACCTAAATGGATAACTCGAGGGGTACGTGTGTGTAGCAGAAGGAAAAGAGAATATCTATGGCGCTATAGGTCTAGTAAAACTATTGATGATAAAATAATGTTCAAAACATACTCTACAAGACTTAAGAAGATCATAAAAGTGACGCAGCGTTCACAAAACGATCACTACATTACAAATTCGAAATGTAAATCTAAAGCTACCTGGAATATCATCAACCAAACGAAATTTACATGTCCAAAAGACCCGATCACGTGTATAAAAACTGAGAAAGGTCACATTTTTGAGCCCAGTCAAATCGCAAATGCCTTTAATAACTTTTTCGTTGATCAGGTCGAGGAGTGTAACCAATATAAGCGAAACCAACAATTAAATCAAAATCTTAACTCTATTTTTATGTGTCCAACAACCCCACAAGAGATATTGAATATTATTAAAGGCTTAAAAAATACAGCTAGTGTAGGTATAGACGAAATTTCAACTAAAGCCATCAAATATGTGGCGGAATGCATATGTGCGCCTATTAGTCATATAGCAAACCTATGTATTTCCAACGGAGTTTTCCCAAAAGCTCTTAAAACATCTGTTATTATACCTCTACACAAAAAGGGAGATACAGAAGACTTAAAGAATTATCGCCCTGTGGCATTAATATCAATATTTTCAAAATTATTTGAAAAGGTTATTTATGATAGAGTTTATAAATTTGTAGAGAAGTATAATATTCTGACAGAAAGACTAAAAGGTTTTAGGAAAAACAAGTCGATTAACCAAGCTATATTTGAATTGGTAAAACCTGTAATAAGCCAACTAGATAAGCCAAATCACATATGCGCTCTCTACATGGATATGACGAAAGCATTCGACCATGTAGAGCATAAATTATTAATAGCAAAACTTAATGCATATGGAATACGTGGAAAGGCTTTAGAACTGATGAAATCCTACCTTTGTGATAGAGATCAATATACAGATCTGACGCAAATATGTCTATCGACAAAATCTGAAAAAACATTTAGATCTCTACGTAGAGAATTGAAATATGGCGTCCCACAAGGTAGCGTTTTAGGACCCCTTCTGTTTCTACTCTACATAAATGATATTCCCGAGAGCACTAAATATCCGATGGTCCTCTTTGCAGATGATAGCACGATTATTATTAAACATGACAATTTACTTAACTATGAAACAGAAATTGACGGGGCACTGAAGGGTCTTATAGAGTGGCTTAATGCTAATAATTTAAAAATAAATATACAAAAAACCAAAATGATGAATTTTTCCCAGAAATTACATGTACCAAAACTAAATGTAAGTTATAATAATGAATTACTAGAAGTTGTCAAATGTATAAAATATTTAGGTTTAATTATTGATAATGACATGTCATGGGAATCACAATCACTAAATGTATGTAATAAATTATTTTCGTTTTCATATGCCTTGTATAAACTTAAAAAAGTGACTAACAAAAACGCAGTATTGACCGCTTATCATGGTTTTGTATCATCATGTTTGCGCTATGGTATAATTTTCTGGGGAAATTCGAATTATAGAGAACTTATATTTAGAGCACAGAAAAGATGTATTAGAGCAATAACTGGTATAAAGAGTGATGACAGTTGTAAGCCATATTTTAAATCTCTCAGAATTTTGACGTTTCCGTGCTTATACATTTTTGAGGTAGCTCTATACGTAAAAACTAACACAAACGATTTTAAAATTGAAGCTCCTATAAGTAGAACCCTTCGTCCAAGAGGTATTATTGTACAGAATCAATGGTGTAAAACAGCTCTCATGATGAAAAGCCTACTTAAGATGGGACCAAATATATTTAATAAATTGCCACAACATTTTAGGGAACTAGATACTAAAACTTTCAAGTCGACTTTATTTAATTTTCTCGTCAAGAAATGCTATTATAATTTAGATGAATTTGTGCAAGATAAAAATATGACATAATAACTTAGTAAATTCAATTTTATAATTTGACAATGATGATGAATTTTAGTTTAATGTAATCTAATTTGACATGTATGTAATTGGTATAATTTGTAATTTATTGAATTGTTGTAATCTATGTAATGGCGAATTTTATTTTGACATTTTATGAATTATGTATACCTACTTAACTTAATATTAATATTGTGTTTCGTATGCCGCAAGGTTCATTGCAGAGCTTCTTTGTACTATGTGTGATCTTTTTTCTACCTGTGATGACGAACAATAAATGATTTATGATTTATGATTAAATGTTAATTATTTGGAACATAACAGTCCAAAAGAATAAACTCCTAGAATTTTAAAACCTTCAGCAACACATCACCACTCCAACCCACTTTACTAAGACCAGCGAAAAACTCATTGACTTATTATGTACCAATCTCCTTCCTATAGACGTCAAAGTTGACCACATACCCGATTTGAGTAGACATGCTTTTATTTCCTGCGAATTCAAAATAAAAAAAGTAAAATATCCTCCAAGGTATTCACCTATAGAGCACTTAAAGACATAGATCAAGACGATTTCTATAATGATCTCAATGCTATAAATTGGGACTCCTTCATAAACATGGATGTTAATGTAATGGTGGCAAAATTGAGCTCGGCTATATTACAGTTGTATGATAAACATGCACCGTATAAAAGTTATATTATCAAAGAACAATCCTTACCTTGGTTAACGTATCACGTAAAGGAAATGATAAAGTTACGGAATAAAGCTTATACTCGATGGAAATCATCTAATGTGGACAGTCATAAACATTATTACAAGGATTTGAAACACGTACATAGTAAATTCTGCATTATACATAGAAAAAAATGCATTTTTCCAAAATAATATAAACAACAATATACACAATCCTCGTAAATTATGGAAAAATATTAAAACGAACGTTGCTAATTTTAAAGACAAGTCTGCAGAGCTTCCACCTCATATAAATGACCCAAATATTATTAACACTCATTTTTTATCATTACCCGGCACAAATAAAATCAATTCTACTTATTTATCATACTTTCAAACAAATAAACACAGTTCATCAATATTTAAATTAACAACTGTTACCGAAGATTTGGTGGCTAAAATTATAAGATCTTTCTCTACAAATGCTACTGGTATTGATGGTATATCCATGGACATGATCTTACTCACACTACCACAAACACTTACATTAATTACAGCAATAGTTAATTCATCAATTATTACAGATACATTTCCCTATCTATGGAAGAAAGCAATAGTGAAACCACTCCCGAAAACTAGAAATCCAAATAACTTAAAGGACTTATGACCCATTTGTATTTTACCATTTCTCTCTAAAACCATCGAAAAAGTAGTTTGTATAGAACTTTCAGAATACCTAAACAAAAATGACATCTTGCCCAAAAATCAGTCTGGTTTTAGAACTAATCACAGCACCGCAACGGCATTAATAAATGTAGTTGATGACATTCTAGTTTCAAGGGATGAGGGGGAAGGAACTATCTTAACCTTATTAGATTTTTCACGCGCATTTAATACTATAGATACCTCACTACTTTTGGCTAATGATTCTGCTATCAATTGATTTACTAGTTATCTGGACAATCGCTCTCAATTGGTTGAACTCCGAAATTCGAATGGTACAAGCTCTTACTCAAATATTATGCCTGTGTCCCGTGGTGTGCCTCAGGGCTCGATTCTCGGCCCCATACTTTTTGTAACTTATTGTGCGGACATAGTTAAAAGCATAAAAAATTGTAAACATAATTTATACGCAAATGACTTAAAACTGTATATTCCCGTTAAACTCGGATGATACACTTTCAGCTGTTAACCTTTTGAACGAAGATTTGGATCGTATAGCCAACTGGTCTCATGCGAATAGCCTAGTTTTAACTCCAGAAAAATCTAAATTTATTATAGCCGGTACTAAACATCAAATTTTAACAATTAAATCTAATAATCCCTTGGTACAAATTTCTGGTGTCGCAATAGAACAAGTAGATAAATCACGAAACCTTGGCTTACATTTTGATGGATCCTTAACATTCGAAAAACATTTAGCGCAAACAGTCCGAAATTGCTTTTATCGATTGTCTGTTTCATATAGAGTCCGAAACCATATCAGTACTGATATACGTATAAATTTATGCGATTCTCTTATACTTTCCAAATTAAATTATGTAGACACCGTATTTGGTGACTGTTTATTGGCACGATCCAAAAAGTTAATACAGCGTATACAAAATGCATGTGCAAGTTTTTTTTTATCTCTTTATTTAGAAAACATACAGTTTTTAATACATACATACATATAATCACGCCTTTATCCCTAATGGGGTAGGCAGAGCGTAATCGACCTTAACAAAGGTCGTTCCGCCACGTTTGACAAAGTTTTGAGGGTTATTTAAGATAGATTTGTAGGTATATTGCAGTAGTGACAGGTTGTCAGCCCATCGCCTAAATTGCAATATACTGAAACCCTCGGATCCCTTAGCTGATTTTTACAGCATGCCCGGGAGGAAATGCAGCTGGCACATTCTATGTTTTTCTCTCGTTCCCAGTCCAGCATGGCAAACAGTTTTTAATAACAATATAAAAATAAACAACATGTTTTCTTACAAACCTAGAGTTTCCTTAATTATACAATAACATTGAAGTTTACAATTTCAAGTACTCGTTAGCAAAAAAATACGCAGGGATAAACTCTTTGTACGTGGGACACTCAGAAAGATTTGCGACACTAAAAAAAATTGTTCTACAGGTACATATATTTTTATTAAATCTTTTCAAAGTACTCTCCACCAGCCTCTATACAAAGATTCATGCGTCTGAACCAGTTTTCAAAACACTTTTTCCAGTCCGCCGTAGACACCTCGTTTACAGCCTGCTCGAACGCAGCCAGCGCATCTTCCGGCGACGAAAATTGTATCCCCTTGAGCTCATTTTTTATTTTTGGAAATAAAAAGAAGTCACACGGTGCTAGATCAGGGCTGTAAGGAGGGTGACCCAGGAGTTTGACTGGTGTGCTGTCCAGGAAGTCCCTCGTTTTGAGCGCGGTGTGTGCAGGCGCATTGTCGTGGTGGAGCAGTAGTCCGCGGAGCCCTGTGTTTGGTCGCTTGTTGCTCACAACAGAAAAAACTTCTGGTAAACATTTGGTAGTATACCATTCGGCGTTAATGCTTCTTTGATCTCGTAAGGGAATTGAGGCCAAGTGGCCAGTCAAATTAAAAAAGCTGGCGATCAAAATCTTCCCCCCGCTTCGAGATCGCTTCACTTTGGTAGGCGTTGGTTCATTTTGAAACACCCAAACTGTCGACTGGCGCTTGGTTTCTGGATCATATTGATAAATCCAGGACTCATCACCTGTTACGATGTCGTAAACACGCCGAGACGAGCCTGCTTCAAATTTGTTCAGCATATCACGGCACCATTCCACCCGGGCCTGCTTCTGAGCGTCGGTGAGGTAGTGCGGCACCCAGCGCGGTACTATCTTCCTCACGCGAAGATGCCCGTGTAGAATCTCGTGAACGCTTCCCGATCCAATCTTTAATATGTGCTGAATCTCCTGATATGTAATTCGCCTATTATCTACTAGCACGTTTTCTTCCGTAATAGCCGTCAAAGGGCGACCGCTTCTTTCTTCATCCCCCAAGGTTGGTCGACCGCGCCTAAATTCGTTATACCAACGATACACGGTTGCCTTGGAGGGGTTTTCATCCATAAATGCCATTTGAAGTATATCGAACGATTCATCCGGTTTCAGGCGACACTTGAAATCGTAAAAAATCATAGCTCTAAAATGTTCCCGGCGCAGATCCATTTTTCAGTAAGACACGATACTTTGAATTGGCTCGCAAAAAATGTGGAGGGAAATTTTGAAAATGGAACACACATATTTTTACTTACAAGTAATCATATTTTCAAAAAAGATTCTAACCGGCCAGTCTGCCATATATAAAAACTATTTATCGCAATACTTTCTGAGTGGCCTGGTATCTAAAGAACTGAAAAATTAGCCAAACTTGTTATTGTGTTTACTTGATTTTGCTTTCCTATACCGAAACGTAGCCACATATCCCCATACATAAATAAGCATGGTTTATTAAATATGTCATCTCGTCATACTCTATTTTGGGGTTATAAAATATCAAAAACCTATATATCTGTATGAAAAGCTTAATTTTTCTGACCGTCCTATCCGTTTAGCTATTCGTTTAACTTGCCCACGCTACAGAATGACTGCATTTCGTGGGAGTTTTAGATATTCTGCCACGAAATGCTGGAAGATTATTCCAGCTTAACTGTAAATCATTATATACATTTAGAAAAAAATTAAAGCTCTATTTACTAGAAAACCAAGCAAAAAATTCAAATATTCCAAAAAGAAAGTCGTTCTATAGCCTTAATTAGTACATAATATATATATTGTACTCAGTATCTAATATACTATTAATTTAACCTGTACTGTAAAATAGAATAATTATTTAACCCTTTATAATGTTCACACCCTCATTATTTCTGTTGTTATTGTTAAGTAGTAAACTGTTACTGTTAATATTATTTTAAAGTTCGTATAAATTTTATAACCATTTTGTCTCGACTGGTGCTACAACGCACAATTTATTCGGTACCACGGAAGACCAGCGCTGTAGTACCTAGTGCTACAGCATATGCTGAGTGGCTACCATTTTTAGTGCAGGTATTATTAAATAGGCCATGTTTAATAGGCTAACTTTTAATATGTATTGGGGTGCATGAAAGAAGCCTCCCCGCGGCGCACCCTGGAAGCAGCTAGTCACCATAACGGAGTAGCTAGGCTGACTAATTCTCTCACTACGATGGCAAACCCAAATATGTCCAAACAGCCCTTTTCAGGGCTACACCAACAGTCCCTTTCAGGGCTACATCAACAGCCCTTTTCAGGGCTACACCAACAGCCCTTTTCAGGCCTTCACCAACAGTCGTTTTCAAGATCAAATGACCAGAACAATACTACTCTGACTGTAATCGCCATAAATATTGAGGGATTTTCTGAGGAAAAATCTAAAATTCTCTCAGAGTTGTGCCGAAAAACGCATTGTGACATCTTATGCGTACAGGAAACTCACCGTGACGAGAATCAAGTCCGACTTATGATATCTGGATTAACCCTAGCTGGCGAAATCCCACATCCGAAGCACGGAAGTGCTATTTTAATCAATTCTCGTTCCGTAAATTTAAAATCTGTTTGCAGCTCTGCCCAAAACTCAACAGAATTAATTACAGTTGTTACTGGATCCTGTACAGTCACATCCGTCTATAATCCTCCCACTACACCTTTTCAATTTCAACCACCTACTAACTTCAATAACCATTCTACAAAAATCGTTGTCGGGGATTTTACCAGCCACAGCATAAGTTGGGGATATCAAGAAACCGATTCGGCCAGTTGGTGGAGGAATGGGCCGAATCTCAAGACTTAGTTTTGATTCACAATGCCAAATTACCAGCCTCTTTCAACAGCGGTCGCTGGAAACGTGGATACAACCCGGATTTAATTTTTGCCAGTGATCAATGCTCAAAGTCAGTCTGTCAACCGGTTCCAAGAACACAACACGCCCTATTATGTGCAAGATTCAGTCTGTGGTCCGTCCTATAAATGTTCCCTATCTGCCCCGTTTTAATTACTCTAAAGCTGATTGGGAGAACTATTCAGAGTCTATAGATGAAGCTTTAATAGCAATCAGCCCGTCCCCTCAATACTATGAACAGTTTGTTAAATTCCACCATTTCGCGTCGATTCATTCCCCGAGGATGCTATACCGCCTACGTCCCTGGCCTAACAAGTGAATCCGCTTCGTTACTCACGACATATGAGGATCTTTTTAACAAAGACCCTTTTTCAGAACAGACCATTAAAGCTGGAGAGTCACTATTAACCGAAATTAGTGAAAGCCGACGCGAGAAGTGGACAAACATTGTTTCAGCTATAAATTTAACCCACAATAGTAAGAAGGCCTGGACCACGATACGCAAACTTACCAGTGAACCCTCTCCCCCCGTCCCCTAGCAAAAGTCACAGCTAACCAAATAGCTCATCAGTTAATCCTTAACGGTAGACCACCTCACCGACTTGGCAAACTCACCAAAAGCACCAGCTCGGGTTCTCAGTGCAGCGATATCAGTAAGCCATTTACCCTAACCGATATTATCACAGCCATAAAAGCGCTCAAACTTGGGAAAGCTAGCGGCGTCGATAACATATCTGTAGAGCAAATTAAACATCTAGGCCCAGTAGCTGTTTCCAGCAACCATGCTCGAACTTTATAACGTCTGCATTGCCACAGCTAAGATTCCGCGACTGTGAAGGAAATCTAAGGTGACTGCTATAATAAAACCCGGTAAATCAGGAGACGATGCAAAAAAAAATCCGCCCTATATCTTTACTCTGCCACACGTATAAACTCCTGGAACGTATGCTTCTGAACCGCTTGATAAATCTCGATAATATTCCAACAACGGAAACTACCTCCATTTCATCCTCGCTGAATATTCTACGAATACCAAGGTGGTGAGACTCGTTTCAGAATGGGTTCGCATGCATTGTAAAAACCTTGTGAATTTGAGATTATTTACCTAATTCACTAAAATCTTGGGTGTACCCAAAGAAACCCAAAGACCTAGCTTTATTAGACTCTGCATCGCAGGCAGCAGATGGAGCTCAAGTTATACTAGATTTATTTAGTACAAGCTTCCTGTCAGCGGTGTCACCCGCTGCTAAATAAGTTTTCCCGTAGGAATGGTCTACTTTCCCGCAGTTAATAGTAGCCTGTAGTACTCAGGGTCAACGTAGCTTTCTAACGGTGAACGAATTCTTGAAATCGGTCCAGTTATTTTTTGAATTTACTCATTACAAACATTCAAAAATACTGAAATACAAATCTTTCCTTTTTATAATATTCCTATAGATTATTTCCGGACTTTCTAGTTTTTTCATATGTTTTTTTCTTTTAAACCACCATGAAGGCGACAGCAAAGAAACAATTTAATTGGCTACTGCCATATTTTGTGCTACAACAGCTTCAAAGAGAACTTCAGGGCCAATGACATAACATGCCTTCAGAAGCACGGAATTACTTTGCTTGTCGAACAACCATGAATGCATGTTTGAATGACCTGCATGTTTTAAACAAACCAAGAATAATCAAACAAAAGATCTCCAGATCGAGAGCCCGAATCTCACACCACAAGATAACGATATTCACGATGAATTTACTTAGAAGGTTTTACTTACATACGGGTTTTTACTTAATGATACTTGCTTGTTTCTTTAATTTATTTTAGAAAGCGTATATCTCGTGGGTACAAGAGGCTATGGCTTTATTCCTGAATACCTAGGCTATGTTATGTACAACGGATTTCCATGCTGGCTTGGCAGCGAGAAAAAAACATAGAATGTGCCAGTTGCCCTTCCTCCCGGGCATGCTGTATAAGTCAGCAAAAGGGATTCGAGGGTTACAGTGTATTGTAATTTAGGCGATGGGCTGACAACCTGTCACTACAGCAATACACATTACAATCTAAAATTGCCCCCAATTTATGTCAGACGTGGCGAAAGCGCCTTTTAGGAGGCGTTTTACGCTCTGCCTACCCCGTAAGGGATAAAGGCGTGATTTTATGTATGTATGTATGTATGGGATCCGAGGGTTTCTGTATATTGTAATTTAGGCGATGGGGTGACAACCTGTCACTACAGCAATATGCCAACAAATCTATTTTAAATGACCCTCAAAACTTTGTCCGACCGGAACGACCTTTGCTTAGGTCGTTTACGCTCTGCCTACCCCATTAAGGATAAAGACGTGATTATATCTATGTATGTATGTACAGGGTTTTACTTACTTTTCCTGAAACCGTGTTTGCACATAACGTGTCTTTGGTTTGGTATTCAGGTCAATTGTGCTGTACTACTGACCGGATTTGCAAATATTAGTTTTGATCAGGGATTCGCTATGCATACCGGGTGTAAGGGACAGCCTCACGCAAACTGATAGGGGTTGCTCAGTCAACTACACTGACCAACTTCCACCAGGAAATTCTTTCAGGAAGTAAAAAAGAATGGATTTTCCATACAAAATGTCCACCTCCATCAGAAAATTTGTATGCAATAGCCATATGTTTTTCCTCTTCCTGTAATAAAATCCTGTTGGAAGATGTTCAGTGTCGTTGACCGAGTAACTTCGTACGTTCCTTACACCCGGTATAAAGTGTTACAACCACCATCATCCTTACGAACCCACCCACATCGCTAACATCCTTTCCGCTGAATGTTGTTGAAGTTATGTGTACTTGTTGTTTGGGCTCTCGACCCGGAGGTCCTGGGTTCGATTCCCGGCGGGGACAATGACTTTGTGTTGTTGTTTCTAGTTTGGTTAGGACATTGCAGGCTGATCACCTGATTGTCCGAAAAGTAAGATGATCCATGCCGTCTGATGGGCATGTAAATAGTTGGTCCTGCGCCTGAATTCTCTCTGGTCGTGTCAGTCAGTCTGTCCCATCAGAATAAGAGATTGAGGGAATAGTGCACCTGTGTGTAGCGAAAACACTTGGGCAATAAAAACAAGTCCTGCGCAGTTGGCTCATCTCCGGGAGATAGGCCGCCATCACCGAAAATCGGTGGGAGGACTATTATTATTACTTGTTGTTGTTGGTCCAAACTTTTGACCAACCAATAGGTGCACCACAGATTGTCCTTATATAAGTTATATACACCAAGAACTTTCATCGTCTTTCTAAATTAATGAGAAAGGTTAAATGTACTCTATTTTCAATCAGGCATTTTTTTATTGTTATTATCCGTATTATCATCTCCCTAGCCTTATCCCGTATCTCCCGGGGTCGGCTAACCTAATCAAGGTGATTGAACGAGGTTTTTACACAGAGCGACTGCCATCTGAACTCCGCAACCCAGAAGGGAAACCAGATCCTATCCTGGATTAGGTCAGAGTTTATAAGCCGCCAATGCTTCACACTGGCCTCTGACATGGTTCAACGACTAATATCTACTGTGTTAAACTATATTAACCGGGACCAGCGGCTTAACGTGCCTTCCGAAGCATACATATGAAATTCAAAAACACATAGGTGGGATTCGAACCACTGCTATCCACTGCACCATCGGTCAATTTTTTTGTTTATTATCCGTATCATTCTAAATATACAAGTCAACTCTGCTTACAGATGAAGAATTTGTCATGGAAAAGTTACAAAAAGAAGTGTTAGCATCGTTTCTCCAACTCAAACAATAAACATAAGACGATGCAGTCCCAACAATGTAATATAGCAATTACACAACACATAGAGGAAAAGACGGATGGCTCCATAGATGACTCAGGTGAATAATAGACTAATTTGCTCTTCCCTACTTAATAAATGACGCCTTCATTTTCCGGGTCTTTTTACTTAGTAGGACATCTATACGTATATTGGTTGGGAGGCTGGCAGTAATCAATAATACCTGATACTACTGACCTCCGATTTTAATCATTCAATCCTTATTAGAAGCTGTAAATGTGTGTCATAGGAAAAGAATACATAAATCATTTAAGCTAGGGAGACGTCGTCCCGCGCTGGAAAATTAGTGGGACATCAATTTTGAGCTAAAGAGCTTTTGAGTCGTTGATCCCGGCATAAAACCGGGTTTTCTTCTACCCTAGCACGACGTTGACAGACTATAACTTTCGCATGGGATTTCCATAGGTACTATTTGGTATGCGAATGCTCTTTCGCATGTGAATTTGATTCGAGCGATTCAAGAATACCGACAAACAAAATTATTCGCACGCCTGCGTTCCGTTTTCGGTCTAAGGGGCGTGCATGGGAGACATACAAATAACTGGCAAACAAAGTTTTATTCTTCTGAAAGTGACAGAACCAACTTTTGTTTATCTTTGCAAGAAGGATCCAGCAATGTGCCTATTTAAAAGTTGTATGAACTGGGTCAAAAAATATTACTATTAAACGAATGTGCCCCAAGTTTTACGATAACACACGCCAACTCATTTCTCTTAACGATTTCTCAGAAGCCTTTTGTGAGTTGCGTTATTTTTTATTTCCACAGTAATAAAATAAATGTCCTAAAAGGACTATGAAAGTCCAATTGCAACGGATATTGGGTTTCTATGGCGTATAAATGTCTGGCGATCGGCTAAACCTAATATATGATCCGTAACAATAGGGATTCGTAGACCCATATATATGGGGTGGTATAGTGGTTCTATTGTGTTCAAATAATCAATTTTCAGTTCTGGGTATCCATACATACATATAATGACGTGTTTATCCCTAATAGGGTAGACAGAGCGTAAACGACCGAAACAAGGGGTTATTTAAGATAGATTTGTAGGTATATTGATGTAGTGACAGGTTGTCAGCCCATCGCCTGAATCTAAATCTATCTTAAATAACCCTCAAAACTTTGTCATAGTGGTGGAACGACCTTTGTTAAGGTTGTTTACGGTCTGCCTACCCCATTAGCGATAAAGGCGTGATTATATGCATGTATGAAAAACTTCTTCCATGCTGGACTGGGAGAGATAGAAAAACAGAATGTTCCAGCTGCCCTTCCTCCCGGGCATGCTGTAGAAGTCAGCAAAAGGGACTCGAGGGTTACAGTGTATTGTAATTTAGGCGATGGGTTGACAACCTGTCACTATAGCAATACATATTACAATCTAAAATTGCTCTAAATTTTTGTCAGACGTGGCGAAAGCGCCTTTTACGAGGCGTTAAACGCTCTGCCTACCCCGTAAGGGATAAAGGCGTGATTTATGTATGTATGATGTATGTATGAAAAACTTTAGTGCGGGTTCTGTTGATATAGGTTCATTTGCGTATGCCAATACATTACGGAATTAACTAACCTGAGAGCTTGAGTGTTGCAAATATTCGTCACTGATTTTATTAACTGTAAATATACTGAAATGCAAATGATTTATGATATGCGGGGTGTAAGGGACAGCGTCCCGCAAACTGATAGGGGTTGCTCAGTCAACGGAACTGAATAACTATCACCAGGATATTTTTTCAGGAAGTGAAAAGAAAATTATATTCCATACAAATTGTCTGATCGAGGTGGTAATTTTGTATGGGAAGTTCAGTTTTTTATTTCATCTTCTGAATGACTTTCCTGGTGAACGTTGTTCAGTTTCATTGTCTGAACCCCTATTAGTTTGGGAGACGCTGTCCCTAACACCCGGTATAGTATCATAGTACATGATGTAGTATCCTACTAATATTATAAAAGAAAACGAAATTTGATATTTGGATATGTTTGAATGTTTGTTGCTCAATCACGCTTTAATCGCTGGATGGATCGGGATGAAACTTAAAAGGTACACAATAATGATTTGATCCTGCAATGCCTCATTTCCCGCGGGAAAATACTTCATTACCCAAGGAAACTTTATTTAGCTGCGTGTGACACAGCGGGCGGAAAGCTAGTTATAAAATACAGGGGGTTAATGAAGTAAAAGGAGCCCATTTTTTTTTTTAATAAAAGTCTGTATTTATTATGATTCCATGCTGGCCTGGGAGCGAGAGAAAAACATAGAATGTGCTAGCTGCATTTCCTCCCGGGCATGCTGTAAAAACCAGCTAAGGGATCCTAGGGTTTCAGTATATTGCAATTTAGGCGATAGGCTGACAACCTGTCACTATGGCAATATACCTACAAATATATCATAAATAAACCTCAAAACCTTGTCAGACGTGGAGAAACGACCTTTGTTTAGGTCGTTTACGCTCTGCCTACCCCATTAGGGATAAAGGCGTGATTATATGTATGTATGTATATTATGATTCCAAGAGCTGCATCTGGCCTCACCGCTATAACAGAGCCCGCGCGGGTCGCTATTAAATTAAAATTAAATTAAATATTTTTTATTTCAGGCACACATTTTGTACATTATACAAAAAGACCCATATAAAAAATATAATTTTACATTGTAAAATACGTCAAATTTAGGTAATAACTAGTCGATAGCGACTCTTGCTTTTCGTGGAAATGGTTCTTGCCTTATCGCGCATCACGCGGGATCGGTTATAGCTGTGCGGCCAGATGCAGCTTTGGGAATCATTATAAATAGCTACCGACGTTTTCGGGCTGGTTTTTATTGTATTTCTATAGGCTCTAAGCAGATCGTAAACGATCTAAACAAAGGTCTTTCCGCCACGTCGGACAAAGTTTTGAGGTAAATAACCCTCAGATAGATTTGTAGGTATATTGCTGTAGTTTATTTATTTATTTAGTATTATTATTATTTATTTATTATTATTTATTTATTATTATTTATTTATTATTATTTATTTATTGTACCGGCCAGCAGTGGGACACTATCGGCTAAATAAGATAAGAAGATAAGATAAGATTTATTTAATATTATTTATTATTTGTTTATTATGTAGTGACAGGTTGCCAGCCCATCGCCTAAATTACAATATACTGAAACCCTCGGATCCCTTAGCTGTTTTTTACAGCATGCCCGGGAGGAAATGCAGCTGGCACATTTTATGTTTTTCTCTAGCTCCCAGGCCATCATGGAAGCAGCACCCCCTAAGCAATAGCATGCAATCAAATTAACACCCTGTATAACTCTATCGTGAAGCAAATAGTAAGATACAGTTAGTAAGATGGACGTTTATCTAACGTATACTCTACCGTAGTGAACTAACTAGAGCATACATTTCAAAGGTCTGGGATTTGACACTTTGGATAGAATTTCATCGTAATCACTTTGGAAATATGCTTTCGGCCATAATACTTCTGGCTAACGAAAACTAAATATACATTTATTTACACTTTGAAGAATTACTGGTACTTAACCACAACTTATAACCACAGTGGGATCAAACTTAGCACAGATATGACTAAGTACTGCGGGAAAATACTCCAATTTTTTAATGCAAACTTTTTTGATATGATCTATTTTTGTGAAATGATACTTCTTGCTTTCAAACTGGCTGGCCATTACCGTAAAACATATAAAGATCGAAAAAAAGCGCGGGAAACGTCGTCGGTGGTGGTTAATCGTCTTGGATTTTCCGTTAATTTTATTAATTTCTTATTTATTTCTCAGTAGAATAGGATCAGTTAATTAATGAAATTTGTAGTATAGTAGTTTAGTTTTGTTTTCTTTATTAATATCTTGTAAATATTTTATATATAAGTGTAAATATTCTTCATCATTAATTGGTAAGTTTTTAGTACTTTTTTCCCATTATGCCGCCCCCGGATGATCCCGGAGGCACTGATGACCCCGGAGGAACTAATAATAATAATGTAATTAGTGAAATTGAGGTCGGTTTCAATGTAAATATTTCTAATGAATGCAATGATGCTAGTATGGATACTGACGACAGCATTATCAAGGATACGAATCAAGGCACACGCAAATGTGTTTCCTCTCGTCGTGTTTGCAGACAATGTAATAAAAAACGCAGCAAAACACGTACTGGAAAGGACCTTACAGCGAATGATTGCAATTGTTTAGAAGATGTTTTTAAAACACCAAATAATTTGCATAACCATCATCAACTGCCTTGTTCAAACCATCCCAGACCAAATACAGATAACTCTTCCCATTCTAAAAACCAAACCCAAAATAAAACACAGTCACCAACAATCCCTGAAAAAGATTCGGTAAACTCGCAAGAAAATTCTAACCCTGCTCGTATTAGGTACCAGTCGTCCGATGCTGCCCCATTTGTTGTGCATGTTCAAAAAAACATAATATCCCCAAATGATAATGGTACTCTACACCCAATAACATTTGGTAGATTTTTAAGAACAAATTCGTGAGATTGATGGCAGCCTAAAGCGTATAGGGAGAAATAGAGTTTCTATGTCTTTTTCCTCTTTTGAAGATGCTAATTCCTTCATTGACAGCTCATTATTGGATGAGTATAATTATAAAGCATTTATCCCTTCATTTAACCTTACCCGAATGGGTATTGTCCGTGGAATAAATACCTGTTGATTGGTCAGATGATGAAATCAAAGAAAGTGTCAATGTTCCTGTTAGGTGTGGAGCAATTTTAAAAGCAAGACGTATAAGAAGGAAGGTCATGATTGATGGCAATTCTGAACTAAAACCTACAGAGACTGTAGTTTTTACTTTTGATGGCCAAACTTTACCTAAACGTGTTTTCTTGTGCTATACCGCCTTGCCAGTCGATTTGTACATATTCCCCACAATTCAGTGTTATAGATGCTGTAGGTATGGCCATGTAAGAGCAAATTGTAGAGCAAAGTCCCCCAGATGCTTTAAATGTGGACAAGAAACCCATGAAGGAAATCAATGCCAGGTTGATGATGATGATATCCACTGCTGTTTATGCAATGGATCTCACATCGCTACTGATAAAAAATGTCTTGAATTTTCAAGACAAAAAGGTATAAAAGAAACCATGGCAAAATGCTGCTTATCATACGCTGAAGCTTCCAAGCAACATCCGGAAATATCCAAAAAATCTTATGCAGATGCATTACTCTCTACTCAAAACGTTCCAACGACAGTATCAGCTATTCCTCAATACAATGCTATTGCTTCCAAACATTATTTAAAATCTTCTTATACAAAAACATTCTTCTCAAAACCCCGTTCTCCTGCTTCTCCTTCTTCTAAAGGATACGATGTTGCGGCTCATAGAGCTTTAATAAAGGATAGTCATTTTTCCCCGGCTTCTCCAAACGGATGTGCTTTTACTTTAAACAATCAGTCAGATACCTCAGTAATTTCAACAATTGAACAAATTATGACTCTCCTTAAATCGTTGCTTCAATCTTCATCACCGTCCCACGCCGCCTCATCAGTTGATGTAATCACTTCTCAAACTAACAATAATGGATGTCCACTCACAGATAATTCAGTGGAACTGCAAGAGCGCAGTTCATAAAAAACACGAACTTATTTATTTAATCAATTCTTACAAACCTTTTCTCTTGGCTTTGCAAGAGACTTGGTTAAAGCCAGTATCTTTATTTAGGATACCTGGTTACGCCTGCATTAGGGAAGACCGCCATGATGGATATAGCGGTGTAGCCCTATTAATCAAACACACTGTTTCATTTTCACATTTTCCTATTCCAGTACACAGTAATGATTTTTCGATTATAGCTGCTATTATTAAAAACATATGTTTCGTGTCTGTATATATACCACATCCTACAGTTGCTATATATGATGAATTAGGTCAAATACTATCTACTCTTCCTAAGCCTTATATCATTCTTGGAGATTTCAATGCTCAGCATCCGTCATGGGGAAGCACAACTGATAATCATTATGGTTCCGTGGTGCTTGACTTAATAGATTCTCACAATATTTGTGTTCTTAATACTGGCTCCATAACTCGCAGGACATCTCCCGATGAAGGAGATAGTGCTCCAGATTTTTCACTATGTACACCCCGGCTAGCAGCAACTTTAACGTGGCAGACATTACCGTCTACCCATGGCAGTGACCACTACCCAATTTTAATGACACTTCCTTTTTCTACTAAGCCTGCTGAAAAACGACCCCCGCGATTGCGATATAAACTAATTAATGCAGATTGGGACAAATTTAACAAACAAATTGAGCGTAGAATCTCATCACTACCTAGAGTTAGCCAAGGAACTGAATCTTTGTGCGCATCTGATTTGGCTAAGATCATCACTGATACAGCCGATGATCTTTTTCCAAATAAACGTTGGGGAACAGATTATATCCCTTCTCCGCCTTGGTGGGATACTGAATGTTCAGAGGCAGTTAGAAAAAGAAAAGAGATGGAGCGGATATATAATGAGTGCGGTTCTATTGCTAACTTCAACTCATTAACCGACATGATAACAAATAACAGCAGATTGTTTAAAAAGAAAAAAATTGATAGTTGGAGGTCCTTCTGTTTATCTTTGTCCCCTGATGTTGCTCCTACAGAGGTTTGGAAAAATATTCGCAGATTTAGGTCCGCATTCAAGGAATCATCATCACGTTCTTTTCCAGCAATTTTG
Source organism: Scrobipalpa costella (assembly GCA_949820665.1). NCBI lineage: Eukaryota > Metazoa > Arthropoda > Insecta > Lepidoptera > Gelechiidae > Scrobipalpa > Scrobipalpa costella. The sequence goes on along the minus strand of OX463304.1, from coordinate 6,435,721 downwards.
GCTAATGGCTTCTTGAATAGTTTGGCCCCACCCTCAGTCTCGGAAAATATAATATTACCCTCTCCATCTTCATCTATATCTGTTTACACGGACAATAGTCTCGATAGACCATTTTCTTTAGTAGAATTAAAGGGAGTTTTATCCAAAATCAAAGACACAGCCCCAGGCCTGGATGGAATTCCCTACTCTTTCATCTCCCATCTCGGTAATGATTCACTTTCATATTTACTTGATATTATCAACTCTATTTTAATCACTGGGAATATTCCTCCTGACTGGAAATCTCAAGAAGTCATTCCAATATTAAAACCTCACAAAGACTCATCAGATCCCTCATCATATAGACCAATAGCTCTATCTTCCGTACTAATGAAAATTGCAGAACACATAATCAAAAATAGGTTAGAATGGTTCATTGAGTCCAAGGATATATTAAGTAAAACTCAGTTTGGTTTTAGACGTGGCAGAGGCACTATAGATAGTATAAGTATTTTTATAACGGATATTAGATTAGCTTTTTCTAGTAATAAGTCTGTGGTTGCAGCATTCCTCGATATAAATGCCGCTTATGATAATGTTGTTCTAAGTATTTTAAATGAGAAACTTCAAGTTTTAAAAGTCCCTATACTTCTTTCTAATTTTATAATGAATATTTTATCTGAGAGGCGCATTAGCGTATTCTTAGATGATGGCAATGAAGAGTCCAGATTAATATCGAAAGGTCTTCCTCAGGGGTCTGTATTGAGTCCCATACTTTACAATATATACACATATGACTTGGAGCCGTCTCTAAATAATACTGTTAATGTTCTTCAGTATGCTGACGACTTATTACTTTACTCTACAAATCGCTCTGTAGAAAAAGCGAGCGCTTCATTGACAGTTTCCTTGCAATTTTTGAAAAGATGGTTGGATCAGAATGGATTAGACTTATCTGCTTCCAAAAGTGCAATAGTGTTGTTTTCAAGAATGCGGCTTCCACCATCAGTCTCAGTTTATTTCAATAATATTGAAATACCCGTAAAAGAAAAATCATAAATATGTTTACGCTAAATGCGAACGTTTGTTAAACATGCTTAGATGCCTGTCTGGGGTCTGGTGGGGTGCTCACCCATTTTGCATGAGGTTAATATACAATGCCTTGATTCGCAGTTTATTGGATTATGGAACGTTTTTACTTGAGCCAGGTTGTGTAGTATCTTTTAAAAAATTAAACAATATCCAATCAAAGGCATTGAGGTTGATAACTGGAACCATGAAATCTAGCCCAATTAATGCTCTGCAAGTTGAATGCTGTGAGCCACCATTACAGATCCGTCGTCAATATCTATGAGATAAATTTTTATTTAGGTCTCTTCAACATTTGCACCATCCTCTTCATTCTAAATTGCAAGAACTTTTGGAACTTATTAATACTTCTAATTATTGGACACATAAGTCTGCTCCATGTCTGGTTAACAGTTATCAAAAATTTCTGGCTCTTCAGGCCCCAACCCATTTTACTCCTCATTATCCTTTATTTTGTAGCTCTTTTGAAGCATTGATTTGTGAACCTAATGTAGTTCTTAATTTAGGCTTGATTAAAGAAGACCCAAATAATAATGCAAATTTCAACTTAGTGCGGGATAGAGATTGGGAAGGTTTTCATAACATATTTACAGATGCCTCTAAACATACTTTAACCGGTCCGGTTGGTATTGGAGTTTACCATTCCCAGTATAATATATTTCAACAAGTTAAGCTCCCACCTGAAACATCCGTATTTACGGGTGAGTGTTTTGGTTTGTATAAGGCTGTTGAATATATTAATTTAGCTAAACTTAGAAATACGATCATTTTTACAGATTCTATGAGCGCCTTGCAGGCATTGGTTTAATTTCCTTTTAATTGTAAAACTGTATATCCAATAATAATTGATATAAGAAAGCTCTTGTACAAATGCACCCTGCAAAACTGTAAAGTATCTTTTGCTTGGATACCGGGTCATGGCGGTGTTTCTGGTAATATAAAGGCGGATCACTTAGCCAATGATGCGGTTATGTGTGGAGATATTTTTCCCTATAAAAATTACAGCCATGACTTGGTGTCTTTATCTGCATGTGATCTTTTGGAGACCTGGAATTGGATGTGGTTAGAGAGTTCCCAAACAAAAGGCAGATCTTATTCGCAAATTCAAAGTTCCATTTTGCGCAAACCTTGGTTTCGTAATGTTCAGCTTGGTAAACAATCTACTAGCATCATTATTCGCATGCGTCTGGGCCATGTCTGTACGCCAAAACATTTCAATAAATTTAATATTGTTAATAATGATTTGTGTGAATGTGGGGAGGTGGGGGATCTTAATCATTTTTTCTTTTCCTATCCCAATTACAATAGATTATATTTCATTAATAATTTACTGACATGCAATATTCCTTTTCCTACTTCTATTCATATACTTCTAGCATCTAATGATCATTTTATTTATAAATTAATATCTTCCTTTATTACTTTGAATAATTTACGTATTTGAATATTTTTATTTCTGTTTCTAACTGATCCTATATAGATTTTCTAATTTCCGTTAATACCTTTTGATATGTAATCGTTTCCTAAGTTTTGTTCGTGGCAATGCGCAAACCGCGTCATGCCAAAAAAAAAAAAAAAAACAACATATAAAAATAATATGTTCTTTTCTGAAGAAATGGCTTTAAGAACAATATTTTACGCTCTTGTTGCCAGCATTGTGTAATTTTGCATGCCTTTTTGATCTGTTCATTTATGTTACGCGAAAGTTTTTACTAAATTCTTATTCTTATAAGAATATACCGTATGAGGGTGGATAAAAATCACTGATAACGCATAAAACCACTACCGGAGAGAATAGATCTTCTGTCATTTTCCAATGTTTTTAGTCTGAAAGTGCCAAATACATTTTAGTTTTAGTCTGCAAATCTAGAATCGAGCCCAATAGGTACGATACATAGAGGTTCTAGAGGAATTATGTGATCACTGGAGATGGCATCCCGAACTAAAATATTCACGAATTACTCATGAGTTGACACTTTGAACCCGGTGACGCATTATAATATACTATGTAGTATGGTACAAATAGGTCCATTAAAAAAACATTCAGTCACTTACTAACGCTCAATGCGACTGCGCGTCAAAATAGTGACCTATAATAATTCCGAAAAATATTTGTACAGTTCAGAAAATTCGAATAGTTGGGTAATTCTCATTTGCATGAAAAAAATGTGTTGACATGATTTTATTCAGACCCAAAATACGATTTTATTTATTTTCTATTTTTTTCTAAGACCTTCAATAATAAACGCATAAGGCAAGCATGAAATACTTCTTCATCAAGTAAGTTACTAATCGCTATAATTAAAAACGTATTCAAAAACGTCCCCTCCGTGGATGTGACAAACCCAATTTCAAACATAAAAAAATATATTTAAGTTATAAATGAATGTATCTTACAAAAATAAACAAATACGTTTGCTATTGCACTCATAAATCAATGAAATAAGCATCTTAATATTTGTACAAATTGATTTCTTTGATATAAATACTGTGGTTAGAAAATGTGAGCACTAAATTTGACACTTCCATGGGCAAATGTCACACCAAGTTTTTAACGTAAAATGTAATGCGTGTATCCAAACGCAAATTGTTAATAGATAATAGATGATCTGCCATTTGCATTTCAACAGTTAAATGTGAAAATATCGCTGGAGGTTTTAATAAAATTGTGTTGAGAAGGACGTTCTCAAATTTCGTCAAGCATAATAGGTCACTTCTGTGATCGTCGGCAAAGGTAAGAATTTGTTAATTTTACATTTTTTTTTGTGGTTGTTATAGTACGCTGTATGAAATCATTGTTGCCAAAATGCCTAGCCTAATACACCAATTTTGAAGTAACTTTTTAATTTTTGAAACGTTTTTTGTCCCTTCCGTGGATGTCACTTCCATTGACGCCGTGGATTTTAATTATCCATGGAAGTGACTTAGCCGCCACGGATGTGAACTTACTAGTCTGAGCTGAGAGTTTTTATTCTTAGGACCCTAGTATTAGAGAGTATTGCTCGTATCTGTTTTTATTTTGTGTCAATAAAAAAATAACACGGAATTTTAGGGACACAACCTTATGCTTTGCACATATTTAATAAGTTTTGTTTGACTTGAACTGTTTGCAGGTATGTATGTTTTCATATCATAATGGTGTGTGGAAGCTTATTTCTTTTTGTTGCTTTTTAGATGGGAAAAAAGAAGATGACGAGGACGGCAGAAGAAATCCAGCTGCGAAAAATGGAGTGTGAACGAAGAAAAAGAGCTTGATTAAGGCTGATCCTATTTTAGATGAAAATTATAAGAAACAGGAAAGAGAAAGATATGAAGAAAAAAGCGTAAGGAGACAGTGAAACTCATAGCCAGCGCATTCAACGAAGAGAATGGAGATTACGTAAGGCCAGGAGTCGAACAAATATTAAGAAAAATCAAAGATTATTAAAAAGATTAAGAGAGAACACGCAAGACACTTTGACTGAAGATGAAGACAGAGTGATTATATCTCCTATTGCCTTCGGATTTCTTCACGTCGGCCGCGAAGCGGCCGGCGGGGAGACGCTATCGAGGCAGAGCCTCACGAGCGTGGTCTCACATACGCTGCCTGTGACGACAGGCAGGTCGTTGGGGCGCTTGTAGCTCGGTGTCATGTCCGGGTGCACAGGAGAGTTTCACGCCATCTCCTATTGTGCGATCTGGCTCACCTTTTATATTGTTTCCAGATGTAGATAAAACATCATGCTATGTTTCTGCCATTCAACCAGTGCCTGAATCGTCATCTTCCAAATCTTTGCCTCATCAAACAAATAGCTCACGTAGCGCAGTTGCTGCATCTTGTATTACTGCCTCAGCATCCTCAACACAAAATTTGTCTAATTTATCCACCCCAACCTCATCCAACTATAGTGAAAATCCTTCTCGTTTACGGCTTAAAAAAAGCCTAAGGTAAGGAATTAAGAAGAACTGTAAAAGATGAGAAAAAAACTAAAAAGAAAGAATTGGTGCTCACTACTCTACAAGGATTGGAGGGATATTTGCACCGTGAATATAAGATAAAACATCAGTACAAATCCACATCCTTGTCGAAGAAAATCTCACTGTGGGGGAAATATTAATACAAATTGATTTTTCTGAAAACTATGGGTGCAAATATGTTTCAGAGGTCCAATTAGCACACTGGACTAAAGATCAAGTCAGTCTTCATACGGGTGTTTACTATTACAGATGTTCAGACAGCAACGAAATAAAGTGCAAATCCTTTTGCACTTTTTCGGAATGCTTGAGACACGATACAGCTGCAGTTTGCGCTCATTTACTTACGATTCTTGATGAGATTGTACTTTCGCATATGATACATACTTTACACATTCTAAGCGACAGTCCAAGTTCTCAGTATCGAAACAGAAAAATGTTTTATATTTTTACACAGCATCTAGTACGAAAATATAACATTGAATACGCCACATGGAACTTCTGTGAAGCGGGCCACGGAAAGGGCCCAATGGACGGTGTAAGCGCAGTTGTGAAGCGCACTGCGGATCGCATTGTCAGTGAAGGCAAAGACATACCAGACTGTTCCACACTCCTACAGCGACTAGAAGAATGCCACCTTAATATCAAAATGCCAGTCGTGTCTGAACAATTTGTTACTATCAAAAATGTACTCGGAATTACTAAAATTCACCAAATCAGCTGGTCGGTACAAGATCTTGGAAAAATCAACATTAACCTGTGTTATGTGCGCTCCTGGCGAAATATGTAAAAAAAAATCTGCCAATGCATACGATTGAATTTCTGGAAAGCTGCTCTGAGTCAGTATCAAGACATGAAATGGAAAATTTGTCTAGCTACAAACAAACACACGACGATTATGAAAAAAAAGAAGAGGAGGACAAACAAATCAATAATAAGGAAGACGGAAAATATGTAGAGGAGGAAGAAAATGATGAAGAAGAAAGAGACAATTGTGAAGAAGTGGAAGAAAGTTGTGAAGAGGAAGAAGACCAGGGGGAAGAATTAAGTGGTAATGAAAACGGTGGAAATTATGAACAAGGAGAAGAAATATATGACATAAGCGAGGAAGGAGAAGAAAATACTGATCAAGAAAATGTACAGAATGTTAAAGGAAAAGAATATAATGTTAATGAAAAAAAGGGTGAAAGCTTAAATGAGGATGGTGAAGAAGAGATATTCACTGAAAGGAAGAAGAGAAAGATAAAGAGTTTTTTCGATTGATTACTATCGTTGCTTTTTGCCTAGTTTATTATCTAAGAAAATTTGTTGATTTAAGAAAGGCTGATTACTTTTAAAATTTAATTATAAAAATGATTACTTCACATTAAAGTTGATTTTGTCTTATAAATTTCATTTAATTTTATAGAAACTTTCAAATAAATAGACACATCAATCTAAAAATGTCACACCTATGGTCCATGATGTCAGTAACAAGATATATAATATCACTTCTATGGATGTAATGTCACATCCATGGATACACATTTTTTTATACGCTAATATCTAGACTAAAAAAAGGTTCTGAGCTCGGTAATTATTTTTTTTGGTGTAGCTAGAGCATGTACGATCGTCATTTAATATTTTTAAGAATTTTGGACCATAAATTTAAGAATTACCCAGTTACACAGAAAAACATATTAACGAGGCATAACATCGATAATTTAATAAAATAGCCACTAATACTCACAAATTATATTTTTTTGAGAAATTATTTTATAGTTCCCGCGGTGCCGCCATTTCGGTAAATGACAATCATAGATTAAAAAGTTGGAAAACACAACTGTCAAATGTCAGATCTCAGCGGGAACATTTTTTCATTGGCATCTTTTCTCTTAGTGAATTCATACAAACTCTAACACATTTGCGACCTGACGAACTATTCCTATATCAGTCAGATGTCAAATAAGTTTTCCTATTAGCAGCGCCGGCTGGGCAGAACTGCCCTAATATCAGAGTTAGTTTCTCCATTATAGCCTCTTACCATTATAACTGTCCTAATTATGTTTAACGAATTTCAGATATGACTGTAGTGACGGGTGTTTTTCGACTAGACGGCACGGCGACGGCACGGCACCGTCGACGGTACCGTGGAGGAGATAAACTGTGAAAATCAATAAAATTATATGGAACGCTTTTTCACTTGCCGGCACGGCAACGGCACGGCATTGATTCCCACCAGTACCGTTGCCGGCCTGTAAAACTGCATGTGTTTTGTATTCGTACGAAGCACACACACACACGCGCATGATCAGATTGGGTCAAATTGGAACTAGGTGGACGTTATTGGGATGTTATGCCTATATTTTACTGTCACGTTTGTTCCTATTTATTTCTGTTGTATGTGTTTCTTTGTGCAATAAATAATTTAGTATTGTATTGTATGTTGCCGTGTCTTGTCGTGCCGTCTAGTGAAAAAACGCCCGTTGTCAGCCCATCGTCTTAATACCAAAACATCGAAAACCTTGGCTCTCTCTACAGGCAGGTTATTTTACAACTTAAACCCCAGTGACATGAACTTACGTAGTTTAGTTTATATTTGGCTATTTCCTTTAAGCGAGTGGATTCTTAAGTCGAACAACGACCCGATGAACCCTGGTGTCAGAGTTTTCAAAACACCTAGTGGCACAGCTATTAATATAATAAAATAACATAGTGTTTAAGTGTTTTTTACTAACAAAAATGGATCTGTGTAATCTAATTAAATAAATGAATTATTATTATTATTAATAATTAGGCCTGTAACATGGTTTGGAATAACGACCACTATCAAGGACAGGGACCGGGACCGATGGCTTAGCGTGCTCTCCTTTTTCTTTTCGGAAAATAAGGTGATTCAGCCTGCAATGGCCTAACCAAACTGGAGAAAACCTCACAAAGAGATAAAATACTTTGTGTCCGCCCCACCCTGTGGGAATAGAACCCAGGACCTTCGGATCGTAAACCCATGACTCTGACAACTAAACCACGGAGGCGTGATTTACCTCCTTTCTAGATATTATACATAATGTATACTTTTAAATTTCGCCGCCACCGCCAACCGTTAAAATCGTCGACGCGCATGAATTCTGCAGTTCCTGCAATAAATCACAAAAGTAACAGAGTTTATAAGATGAATTTTCTGCTGAGTTGTCCATTAGTGATACATTTTTTAATACTTTTGAAAATGTTGCTGTGTAAGTAGTAACAAAATAGATTCATAAATTTTCTATTTAATAAACACCTGTCCATATAATATGTACTCGTAATATGAATACTCCACTTGGGAAATGCAAAGGCAACATTTTAATACAACTACGTATATACAAACTAAGTACTTTTAGATTTGTCCATAAAGTAACATTAACAAGAAAAGTTTTTATGCACGAAGCGCTTCCTACTTAGAAATTTAAAGAGGAACATAACTCGAAGTATATAAAGATTTGCCACATTGGCCTGAACATATTTCGCAACGATTCGGAATTCGTAAAGTTATCCTTACTAATATACCGGGTGTAAGGGACAGCGTCTCGCAAACTGATAGGGGTTGCTCAGTCAACGACACTGAACAACATTCACCAGAAAATTCTTTCAAAAGATGAAAAGAAAAAATACTTTCCTATACAAAATGACTACCTCAATCAGACAGTAAGTACTGAAAAGCTTTTTTATTTCCTGAATGAATTTACTGGTGATAGTTGACTCAGCAACCCCTATCAGTTTGCGGAACGCTGCCCCTTACACCCCGTATAAATGTGAAAGTAGGGATGTTTGTAACGCTTTAAACTACTCAACCGATCATTATGAAACTTGGCACACATTGTAACGCTTTAAACTACTCAACCGATCATTATGAAACTTGGCACACATATAGGCTAGATCCCTATTCCAGGAAAATTGGCTAGTTAAAAACTAACGGGAAAACAAAAAAAAAAGCAGAAAAAGTAAAGCAGCCCGCGAACTACGTAAGCTAATACTCCATAATTTGGTAGGGCTTTGTCCCAAGACCTACCACCCCGCCGTCTATTTCTATCGCCCAGTGTGGATACTACAGTATTCCAATCCAAAGGGTGTCGAAGTCAGTGAAATTACTGGCAGATGAGATACTCTTTCTGAGTGAAGCAACATACAGGCGTCATTTACTGCGCGCAAGGTTGCGCTCAAGACGCTGTCAATGCTTTTTGCATTACGCGTACTGGCAGAAGGATGCGCCGACGTAGAGTTCCTCTCTACGCGCGCGTAGAGCGTAAGGTGACGCATGTGTGTTGTGGGCAATGCAAAAAGCATTGACAGCGTGTTGAGCTGAACCTTGCGCGCAGTAAGTGACGCCTGTGTGTTGCTTGCGGCCCTTACGTCCCACGCGATTTGGGGATTGCATTTTAGGCTTTGCTTTTGAGTAGCAAGCCCTAGGCCACTATTTGGTATAAAAAAACGTTATGAAACAATTTAAAAACAACTTAAGCAAAGACTTTGATTACGATCTTCATGATACGAATAACAATGATCGTATCTACTTATCTACTAACTACTTTTTCAGATAGTCTTTGTTTCAGACGCTATAAAAATGCAACATAGTCCAGTGGCGTAACTAGTAAACCCTCTTTACTGCATAGTGCCCACCACTTTTTAATGGATAGATAAGGGTCAGTGATAATAATAAATACTTTCTATCCTACCGAAAAGTATCTACGTTTTCTTATTCCTCTGATTCCCACATAACCCCTCCATACTTGTCCTCTTCAGTTCGCCTAAAGGGACATAACATCCTTGAATGCCCCATTTCTTCCCAAATACCCCCTCCCAGCTAGTTCTATTTAAATCGCCCAAGAGTGCTTATCATTCCCGGATGTCCCCTTTGTTCCCAGTACTTTCTAGATACCCCCTCCAAGCTTGTCCCCATGAGGTTGCCTAAGGAGGCAGAACATTCCCGGATGTCCCCTTTGTTACCAGACACCCACTTCAAGATTGTATGACATTTTGTTGTCCCTTTCCTTACTCTCTTATGAATGAATACTCGTGTTCTATTCAAAATAATTCGGCAGCACCGTATTCTGCTGTCAAAACATTTGACATCCCTATTCTGGCTGCTGCTTTGTTTTAGTACCCCCGCTAAAATCTGCCTCTGCCTTGTTTCGGCGCTGAGAGTGGCCCTGACCTTACCCGTGCACTTTCAACTTGCGTGATGTTGTACATTACTGCATTGCGTCTTAGGTTGTAACAACCACTAAAGGCTAATGCCGCAATAGGCTCAATTCTTAATTTCACCAGATAATGATTTTAAAAAGAATAAAACGATCAGCTTGATCAGCTCTGTAATTTTTGTACATAACATGGACATATTCTTCCTTGCTGGACTGGGAGCGAGAGAAAAACATAGAATGTGCCAGCTGCATTTCCTCCCGAGCATTCTGTAGAAACCAGCTAAGGGATACGAGGGTGTCAGTATATTGCAATTTAGGCGATGGGCTGACAACCTGTCAGCAATATACCTACAATTCTATCTTATGTTACCCTCAAAACTTTGTCAGACGTGCCAAACGACCTTTATTTAAGTCGTTTACGTTCTGCCTACCCTATTAGGGATTAAGGATTGATTATATGATTATATATGCACATGGATATATATTGGCACAATAAACGCAATGGATATGTGCAGAATTCACACTTTTGAGTACAATCGTCGAATCTATATCTGTCGCCCCTGTCCTAAACTATAGTCAAAAATAGAGTAACTTTTAAATTTCACTGTGGCAGATGGTACTCAAAATTAAACCTAAACAACGCCTTACAATGTTAAGAGCGTGGGTGAGGATAAGACCAACGACTGCAATGTCTCTAACGATTAAGGGCTTGGTGAAAATAGACAGAGATTGAGTCGAGAGGAGCGACGGGATTATCTGAAGGGCGTTCGACGACCTTGCCCTATATAAATATACTTCGCTTGCATTTTATTGAGTCTTGTCACAGAATATATAATTTTCTCTTGTCTTGTTTCGTGCGGGCGACAGGCGATATTAAGTTTCGTCCCTTTTATATGAAGAGAAGTTTGAACATTTGTTTAATATACATACATAACGTCACGCCTCTTTCCCGGAGGGGTAGGCAGAGATCATATCCCTCCACTTGCTACGGTCCTTGCAAACTTGTTTCGCTTCATCTACTTTCATCAATCTTTTCATGACGCTCGTCGGTTTAGGCTACTCTTGACCTGTCCTTTAATTTTTTTGTTTAATTAAGCTAAATTTAAGTATTACATTTGATTTCAATAAGGTTTCTTGTTTGAAAGAAACTTAAAATATACAGAAAGTGTTGATAACAAATTTAGTATTTTTTTAACATATTTACCTGAACGCTGATAGTATTGTAGAAAGTTTGCGAATTTCCCAGCATGAGCATACCTTAAAAATATATAGCCTTTGACTTTTGCAATGCTGTCCATTCCAGGCAGCATCTTTCAAAGTTCATATAATACATTTTTTTTGCTAGCCTGATCTGTCCCACTGCTGGGCCCCTTTTTGTTTCCACGTTTTTCTGTCTTGTGCAATTTGCATCCAGTCTTTTTCGATATAATATTATTATGTAAAAACTTTTGTAAATTTATGGGGTGTGATGCATAGAATTCTAACTTTCCTACCACAAAAAAAAAATACACAATGGGCTTAATTCTAGATTCAACCGGCCAAACCTAAAATTAAAATCTATTTGTCACTTTCAAATTAAAAACATTGGAAAAGGACAGGAGATCTATTCTCTCTGATTTTTGATTTATAGTCGGTGGTTTTACTTCCATGCTGGACTGGGAGAGATAGAAAAACATAGAATGTTCCAGCTGCCCTTCCTCCCGGGCATGCTGTCGAAGTCAGCAAAAGGGACTCGAGGATTACAGTGTATTGTAATTTAGGCGATGGGCTGACCACCTGTCACTATAGCAATACAAATTATAATCCAAAATTGCCCTCATTTTTTCGTCAGACGTGGCGGAGCGCCTTTTATGACGCGTTTAACGCTCTGCCTACCGCGTAAGGGATAAAGGCGTGATTTTATGTATGTATTATGTATGGTTTTATGCGTTATCTGACATTTTTATCCCCCGTCATACGATATGGCGAATAAAATGAGAGAAATACTGTGGAAACGTACAAATGCGCGTCAAAATTTGGCGGACAATGTAAAACCATAGAGTATAAATCGCCTCTACTTTTTAAATTTTATTATTTTGAAACTGATACTCGTAGATAGATTTTAATTTTAGTTTTAACCAGTTGTATCTAGAATCGAGCCCAGTCATGTTCTTAAATCAAAGTATAGTAGTGATAAAGTAGTCTTCAATATACCTCTTCAGTTTAGGAGCTAATCCGCCCCAGGAAATTAACGTCGTGCAAACTCGATCGCTTATCTCCTAAACAACTTTACCGAATAAACTGAAATTTTATCAATATATTTACAAGTAGCATACGAACTTAAAAGTGCCCTTTACGTATGTCTTAGGAAGATTTGATAAACTGAATGTTTGCGAAAATCCTAGGGATTTGCGAAAAGACGGATAATTAGACAATGGTGAAAATGTTGTCAAATCTGAAAAAAGTCAGGAGCCGTATTTTTGAATCACTCGAATCAAATTCGCATGCGAAAGAGCGACATTTGCATGCAAATTCGTATGGAATCGCATACGAACGTTACTCTTTTGTGTGCGCATTAGCTTTTGAGCGGTTCAAAAATATGACCCCTGGCTTTTTGCGTAAAAACTCGTCGTTCTGGTATCATTTGATATCCTCATGATATCCTTAACTTTGATTGGCTAGATTTTTACTTACTGATTTACTCTTATTCTGATTGGTTAAATAACATGCGTTTATAATTGACATTTCAGGTGATTCCTACTGGCAAATGGTTGTTTTTATAGAATTCGCTTTTTTGACACGGCCACGGTCGTAACCGCCACGCCGTAGCTCGCGCTAATTTGAACGATATTTTAAGGCATTACGGGCGATGTTTGCATATCTTGAAATCTACTTGCTCATCTGCTGGCGGATACACCTTATAAGGTCAACCAATCTGAGGAGATCTTGGGTTGGGTACGCTAACCGACCAAACAGCGTTCTTATTGCAGCTAAGGATATCAAATTTTACTAGAACTATGTGATTTTTCGCAAAAATCCTGACGTTTTCCAGTAAGATTTGACAATGGTGTCACCATAATACATAACAAAAAATCACGCCTTTTTCGCTTACGGGGTAGGCAGAGCGTAAAACGCTTAGTGAAAGCTTTTACGCCACGTCTGACGAATATTGAGGGCAATTTTAGATGGTTATATGTATCGCTATAGTGACAGGTTGTCAGCCCATCGCCTAAATTATAATACACTGCGACCCTCGAATCCATATTGCTGACTTCTATAGCATGCCTGAGAGGAAAGGCAGCTAGAATATTCTATGTTTTTCTTTAGCTCCCAGTCCAGCATGGAAGAAAATCATTGCCTAATTATCCATGTTTTCGAAAAATCCCTTGGATATCACGACGAACGAATTATTAAATCATCCTACGACACATACAAAAAATAAATTAACACCGAACATACTCGTATGTTTTATCTTACATCTGCTTGATAGAAATTATAGAAAAGTTCGATGGTGTACAGGATAGGGCCGGTGCCTCCTGTGCAGGAGGTCGTGGTTCGAATCCCGCCACGTACTAATGTGTTTTCCGGTATTCGAATTCATATGTATGGTTCGGCCATTTTTCCGTACTTCAGAAGGCACGTTCGTTCAGCCGTTGGTCCCGGTTAATATCGTTTAATACCGTAGAATATGAGTCGTTAAGCCATATCAGAGGCCAGTGCTAAGTATTGGCGGCTTGAAAACTCTGTCCTAATCTAGGTTTGGGTCTGGTTTCGCTTCTGGGTGGCGGAGGTCAGATGGCAGTCGGTCTGTGTACAAACTAGTGCCCTCGTTCAATCACCTATATTAGGTAGCCGACCCGTGAGATACGGGATAAAGCTAGGGAGATGATGATCTGCTTGATAGAAATGTGTGAGAATCACATATAATATAGGTACTAGGTAACATACATACATACATATAATCACGCCTTTATCCCTAATGGGGCAGGCAGAGCGTAAACGACCTAAACAAAGGTCGTTTCTCCACGTCTGACAAGCTTTTGAGGGTTATTTATAATATATTTGTAGGTATATTGCCATAGTGACAGGTTGTCAGCCTATCGCCTAAATTGCAATATACTGAAACCCTCGGATCCCTTAGCTGGTTTTTACAGCATGCCCGGGAGGAAATGCAGCTGGCACATTCTATGTTTTTCTCTCGCTCCCAGGCCAGCGTGGAAGTAATCTGTATACTAGGTAATCTGTGGTGATAATAAGTCTTTGGTGAAAATTCGCATTCGCATACAATATTCGCATAAGTTCTTTGTTTATTTTTAGAACGAACAATGAGATAGGCACAGGAAGTGAATCAAACGGCCCACGATCCTGCTACATGCTGCCAGTAGCATCCTTGAAGCAATTTAACAGCCCAATCAATAGTAAACAAAGATACAGTCCAAAGTTCATGCTCTAGTGATGCGCTTGAAATATTTACATATCGAAGTGAGTCATAAAATCTTTACAGTATGTAAGGGGGCAGTTTCCCACAAACTGATAGGGGTTGCTCGGTCAAGGAACTGAACAACTTTCACGAAGAAATACTTTCAGGAAATTAAAAAAGCAATGTTGGCTTTCCCATACAACTTGTCTGATCAAGGTGGTTATTTTGTATGGAGAAGTAATTTTTAAAATTTATGCAAGAAATCCTTCGTTCTTCTTCTGTCGAGTGGATATCGAATCTATCGACCCGATGAATCCTGGTGTCAGAGTTTTCAAACCGCCTAGTAGCACAACTATCAGGCCTCTGACATGATTTGAGTAACGACCATTATCAAAGATAGCGACCGGGACCGACGGCTTAACGTGCCCTCCGAAGCACGAAATCTTTTCCTTTTCGGACAATCAGGTCAATCAATCAATCAAATCCTTCGTGAAAGTTGTTCAGTTTCGTGGTTTGAGTCTGAGCAACCCCCATCATTTATCCCTTACACCTTTTATAAACTGTAGTAATATTACTTAATAAATAAACCTTTGAAAATAAAAAGGCGTGATTATATGCATAAATGTATGTAAAAATATCAAGCAGTAGTTGTTTTATAATTCTATGTAACCATTTTTTTTAAGCCACAAAAGGACTCTCCTCGTAATAAACTAACGTATTTCCAGTTGATTTAATTTAAACAGTGTCATGTCATATTTGTATCAACACATTTACATTGTACCAATACATTTATAAATAACATTTAGTAATAAGCATTACGATCGGATCATCATTACAAAATCATTAATAGTAGAGATGATAAGGCACGTGCTATTTTATGATAATGAACAATGTAGACGTAAATGACTTCTAAATTACTGTGAAAGGTGATTATAAGGTTATATGTTCATAATCTATCAGAGATGTTCTTTTGTTATAAAACTTTTTGTGTCGATGTTATGTAAATTAGAATGTACCTTTTATATATTAATTTAAGTAGGTACGTAATTTGAGGATACTTCAGTAAGTTCTATTATTACTTTTATAAAAGAATCGACAGTATTGAAAGAATTCCAATTTTATCGTAAAGAGGACTCAATTACGGCCACTCACAGTTTTAATTTAATTATTCCCAATTTCCCGTTTAATAAAATGGAAAGAAACAAGAGATTTATTGACTTTGATCTAACACTTATCGCAACTTTTTTATCTAAATTTAGCGGCTCTGAATTGTCAATATCGCTCGATATCCATTGTGTGATGGAAGTACGAGCGCATCACTAGCTAAACCAGTTCGTTCAACGCGCTAAACGCGTGCTCCATGTATGAATTGGACGCGAACACATTACGAACCGGCATTCACAGGCTGTAGAGCGTGGTACTGGCCGGTTGTGATTGTAAATAAAGAAACAAATCGTAATCGTAAAAAATAATAACAGTTTAAAAATCGAATAGTGTTTGAAGACCTCTATATTTTTGTGACTTGTGAAGTGACAAAACTTTTGCGAAAAAGTTTAAAGTTTCCGTTTTTAAAGATGTCCTTTGTTTTGCCATAATATTATTGTTTCATTCCATTTTTAAGTGCTTCAAAGTTTGCAAAGTGATATAAATTGTGATAATGGCGAAATCTGCGGCTCTACTTCGGCATTACATGTAAGCTCTACTTTCGCAAAATATTCTAGAATTCGTTTTTTATAAATTTTTAAAACGCTGAAATATTTGGGATTAAATTATTTAGGTAGATTCTCATGTCGGCTCATGTCATTCAAGATGAGAAAGCGAATCTATGCTGCTGGATGCTTATACCTGAATAAATGTTTACAACAGTTTTAAAACTTTGTGCAGAAACGTTAAAATCTTATAAAATTTTACCACATTTTTACCTGTGATTTTTACCGTAACTTCCAAAAACTCATGTGCAGCGGAAACATTACCTAACCTAACCTAATAAGCATTTAGAAAGTACCTAACTGTAACGCAAACCAGATTTTTGGAGTGTTCCGCTTCCGCTAGCCTTGAAAACTACGTTTTGCAAGTTTATTAATTTCTTTTTGTTTAACATGTAGTTTTTTTATTAAATGCAAAATTTTCAGCTTTAAAATTAGGTGATTGAATTACTAATCAAACTATGCCAATCAATAAGTTTTACTAGATATTTACCTTAATTAGGTAGCTTAAATATTTAGCTAACTTAGTTAGATAAATACCTTCTTTTTCTTATCTTATATAACCTTTAAGTGTCCCACTGCTGAGCAAAGGCCTCTCTCCTTTCCCTCCATGACTCCCTATCTTGGGCTTCCTAAGTTAAAATAAATATTTATAAAACATCTGATAGGCAAATAATATAAGTAGAGTGGTAAAGTTATTAAAACTTGCTAAAAATGTACACATAACTATGACAAAAGTCAATACAAATATTGACGTATAAAATTAACAAAAAGTTTTTGTTGCTTTCTGTACAATAACTTAGTTTAAAAAAATATCCGAAAGGCAAATAATATTGGTAGAGTAGTTAATACTTGCTTAAATTGTACACAAAACTATGATAAAACGCAATACAAATGTTTACGTATAAAATAACCTTACATTTTTGGTTCCTTTGTGTTCAAACGCTTATACATAACTCTTACATCATATTAATATGCTATAACAGCTTCTAGCCATCTTTAACTTTTAGGCAGAACTGTGATAATTACGTATACACCTTCAAACATGCAAATATAATACCTGGTGTAAGGGATAGCGTCCCAGTCAACGAAACTGAACAACTTTTACCAGGAAAATATTTCAGGATAAGAAAAATAAAATTGAACTTCCCATACAAAATTACAATCTCGATCAGACAATTTGTATGGAAAATCTGTTTTTTATTTCACTAAAAACAAACCTGCTGATAGTTATTCCGTTCCGTTGACTGAGCAACTCCTATTAGTTTGCGGGTCGCTGTCAGGTGACAGCGACCCGCAAAAAGGAGGTCCTTTTAGCTCCTTTGTGTACAATGACATACATACATACATAATCACGCCTTTATCCCTAATCACTGTAGAGATTTAACTGCCTCCGTGGGGTCTAGTGGCTAGTGCCATGGACTCCCGATGCGGAGGTCCTGGGTTCGATTCCCAGGGGGGGAACACAAAGTTGATATTTGAGAATTTATCACTTTGTGAATTTTTCCCCAGTTTGGTTAGGACATTGCAGGCTGAATCACCTGTTTGTCCGAAAAGAAAAAAAAACGATTTCGTGCTTTCGGTCCCGGTCGCTGTCTTTGATAGAGGTCGTTACTCAAACCATGTCAGAGGTCTGATAGGTGTGCTACTAGGCGGTTGAAAAACTCTGGCACCAGGGTTCATCGGGTCGATAGACTCGATACCCACTCGACAGAAGAAGAAGTAGAGATTTATATAACGTATTTACATCATTGATATGCTATAACAGGTACTTGCTTATGCTGACCGTCTGTCTGTCCAGCGAACTAAATTGTCCTTGAACCTGATACGTACCTGTTTTATTGCGTCTTTATAACGTCGACATTCTTAGCTATTGTACGTAGGTAGTACTTGTTATTGTTACGCTTAAGTATGTGTAACAGTTATAACTCGAACGAGTTTTATTCTTTTAAGGAGAAAGGTAAATATTTGCACTTAAAACATACATACATACATATAGTCACGCCTCTATGTCTAATGGGGTAGGCAGAGTGTAAACGACCTAAACAAAGGTCGTTCCGCCACGTCTGACAAAGTTTTGAGAGTTATTTATGACATGTAGGTATGTTGCTGTAGTGACAGGTTGTCATCCTATAGCCTAAATTACAATATACTGAAACCCTCGAATCCCTTAGCTGGTGAAGGAAATGCAGCTGGTGCATTCTATGTTTTTCTCTCCCTCCCAGGCCAGCATGGGAGAAATTGTATAGCTAACCGCCGGCTTGAGTTGCTCGTGTAGCCTGGCGGCATGCCGCCGGCTAAGTTGCGCGACGTCGTGCAACTTTTCATGCCGCTGGCATGTGTCGCAGAAGCCGGAGGGCAACATTAGTGTTGGGAGTCTGTCGTAAATATGCCTATCGATAGTATACCTTGAAAAATACGAACAATGTCGATTTGATAGGCCTACCGTAACCGAGTAATCAGCAATACTATCGATATCAGGCTATACTATAGATAGATAGATTCGGTTAAATATCAAACTTTCAATATTCGATCGATATAATCGATAGTTGTAAAAACTTCATTCAATACTATTACTTAATTTGCAAAACAATCGTATCGTATCAGATTTTT
This sequence comes from Scrobipalpa costella, assembly GCA_949820665.1. Lineage (NCBI taxonomy): Eukaryota > Metazoa > Arthropoda > Insecta > Lepidoptera > Gelechiidae > Scrobipalpa > Scrobipalpa costella. The sequence goes on along the minus strand of OX463304.1, from coordinate 6,416,822 downwards.
TATTCAACTCACCACTGGTATTTATTGTATTTTTTTAAATTAAATTTTATTTTACCACTTTTACTACTCTCTACGAGATTTTTCATTCAGAACAGAAATTAAAAGGGCTTGTTTAGACCAAGAAACTAATAAACTTTCTCATTTTTTTTTACATTTAAGTCGAAATATGAAAAAAGAATGGCTCCCAAAATTATTCGAACTGCCACTTGTATGGTAAGGAAAGTCAATATTTGTTTTATTTTCATATTTCAACCGATTTTCAATTGAGAAAGTTGTTCAGTTCCATAGTCTCGACAAGCCCATCTCCTTCATTTACCTATTTGGCGTCGTTAAAGGTGGTATTTGAGTTTTTATTTTGTATGGCAGCCATATTGTTTTTATGTTTACACCTAAAAGTACCTCTGCTTAGGGTGTGTTCCAAAATTTTATTTGATTATATATAGCCTATGTCCGTCTCCAGGTTACCATCTATCACCATACAAAATTTCATATCTATAATTTAATTAATTAATAATGAATTAATTTATGAATAATGAATTAATACCGGCTCAATGCCGAGAAAAGTAGAAATGACTACATGCAAATAATAATATTTATTTATTCAGGCAATAAACCCACAATACAATATAATATACAAAATAAATTAAAATTAATACAGTAAAAAAATAAAACATATATTTAATTTCAACCTAATTGGATAATTGCAAAGTTTAATAATAACAAATGTCTATATCGACAACTATTGACAAGTCACAGCACTGTTCCTAAGAGCCGCGCGCGCGGCCGCCGGCTTGTTCGAGTTGCCTGGCGGCTAGCCGCGAGCAATAGTGTGTAGTAACCTTAATAAACTCTATATGTAAGCTCCTTTGTGTACAAACATGTAGATTGTAACGCATTATATCATATTGATATGCTATAACAGGTACTTACTTATACTGACCATCTGTCTACCGACCGTCATAGCTTTGTCAGACGTGGCGGAACGACCTTTGTTTAGGTTCTTTACGCTCTGCCTACCCCAATAGGGATGCAGGCGTGAATGTATGTATGAGTTTTATTCTTCTAGCGACCCGCCCCGACTTCGCACGGAAATTATCAGTGTTTCTCTACCATATTATGCATTTATGTTCAGTGATTCAAGAGGAAGGTTAATGTGTATAATATTAACCTTCCTCTTGAATCACTTTATCCATGAAGAGAAACCGCATCAAAATCCGTTGCGTAGTTTTAAAGATTTAGGCATACAAAGGTACAGACGGACATCCAGACACGGGAAGCGACTTTGTTTTATACTATGTAATGAAGAAGGAGGCTACATATTTGCACTAAAAGCGTTGATTATAAAGAAACTAAGGCCCGTATTTATGAAGTGATCTCAAGATTAAGAGCATATTAAGTATGGATTTGACAGGCCGTTTTGTACTGAAATTACATTTCTACTACGAACTTAATGTCGCTGTCACTCTTGAGAGCTGAATATAAATACGGGCCTAAAATATGGCTCTACCACATTCGTGGGTCTACCTTAAATACTCAAGATTTGTAAATATCCAATGGTCATAACACAGGCTTCGATTGAATGCTTAGCATGATCATTGGTTGTAATTATGAAAACAAATGTCTGATGAAACTCAATGTTAATGAATTTTATCATAGCAGTATGTACGGAATCGAAATTCGTAACGACAGAAGGAATAAATCAAAAGTCAATACAATTTATACTTGCGATTGTCGGCACTTGGTGAAACCCCATAGGTATTTATAATGTTGTTATTAAAACACTTTTACTTGTTACACTCAATATAATTTAATCCTACCGGTTTCGCTAACTTATAGCATTATCAGGGAAACCATGTCAGAGGCCTGATAGTTGTGCTACTAGGCGGTTTAAAAACTCTGACACCAGGCCAGGGTTCATCGGGTCGATAGACTCGATACCCACTCGACAGAATAAGATCGGGGATTTTATACACATCATACACAAAGCATAAAACATTTTAAATAACCCGTTCACAATAACTTATTAATACTTAAAATTTGTCAGCGCCTTGGCGTACAATGCTGTAATGCTGAAAATTATGTTTAAGTAAATAAATATTTAGCGAACAAAGTGCAACAGTTACTGTTAGTATAACATTACAAAAGTCAATAAATTGTTAAACCTTTAGGCAATACCTACGATAGAAAGGTGAAATTATAAAAACAAACAGTATTTTTAACAACAAAAACATCTTTAAGTGAGAATACCCTTATCAAAATAGGTTAAACCAAAATAGACTATTTATGATGTTAGGTATAATGTGTTCGAATATCACGAGGTAAGTTCGTGATGACCTCTACAAAACTAAAGACGTATTTTTGAATCATACGAATGGAATCGCATACCAAAATACTTTTTCGAATTACCAAAATCACTCTACAGGATGTAAATAAAAGTATAGACTGCTCGTGATCATGTCGCATGAAACTGCTATGAAATATCGAGGTAACAATAAATATAATCGTGGTAGTAATCCCGGTCAAAATAACTATCTTATTGATACCAAACCACTTACACAACGAACAAAAAATTTTGCTCTGAAGCAAAGTTTGCCTTCTTTTAAAAATAAATATGTAAAATGAATGTCATGGAATGTATGGGGCTTGTTCCCTAAAATTAAGATTTTTTATTTTATTTATTTATTTGTATCCAAAAATATCTCTTCCATTTTTTCTTTACTTTTTTTAGCTAAAATATTTGGGGAATTTGATTGGTATAGAACATGTAGTACGCAGGAACGCAGTAGGAGCGCACCTTGTATTTGAATATTCATACCTATGACTATGAATCATTATATAGTGTTCAATTACCCTAATCCTAACCATTCGTTATCGTTTCTATGTCTGAGCGCAACTTGTATCTGATTATATTAGTAGACACTATGGTCGCAAAAGCGCTGCGTACCTTACTATTTCGTATACTATCAAAGTTCGATTACTTCAAAAATGCATCCCCTGACTATAAAACTCCTGCCGAATGCATGCTTAGCGCACGTGTCAGGCCACGAACTAGCCAAGTTATTTTAATTTATTTCTTTCCCAGCATTCAATTTGCAATGCAAAGCAAAAATTTCTGCCGTTCGCAGAGTATGCAAAACCGTGTTTATTTACATCAGGAATACGAAAAGTTTTGCCGAATTATGGAAGTTTTTCTCAAAGATCAAGTTTAATGAGACTTCCGAAAATACTTCTTCATTTGCAATAAAGTGATAGTTAACTATCGACTTGCTACATAATAATTATCATGCTTTAGGTATATGTACATACATACATTAATCACGCCTTTATATGTAACTCAATGTTATTTAAAGATGTTACTAATATTAATCTACAATATTTCTTTGATGCAATATTTAATGTATTACACAGATAAGAGTTTTGAAAACTCTATCCTTATCATTAGAAACGTCAAAGTGAATAATAGATTTATATCAAATGATTGACTAGCTCTAGCTAAGCCAAATAAATGAACATGTTGGATCAAATAAAGCTTGAAGCTTTTTATCGAGCTTAAAGTAGTGGCTATCTGTCTGGCTAGGCACAATAATAAAATAAGCAAAGATAAAGAGATTTTATTTTAGAGCCCGATGGTCTAGTAGAGCCCGATGGTCTAGTTAGAGCCCGATGGTCTAGTGGATAGGGCCGCTGCCTCCTGAGCGGGAGGTCGTGGTTCGAATCCCACTACGTACCAATGTGTTTTTCGGTTTTCGAATTTCATATGTACGTTTATTCGGCGCTTTTTCCGTGCTTCGGAAGGCACGTTAAGCCGTTGGTCCCGGTTAATATCGTTTAATACCGTAGATATTAGTCGTTAAGCCACATCAGAGGCCAGTGCTAAGCATTGGCGGCTTGAAAACTCTGACCTAATCTAGGATTGGGTCTGGTTTCCCTTCTGGGTTTCGGAGGTCAGATGGCAGTCGCTCTGTGTAAACACCAGTACCCTCGTTCAATCACCTAGATTAGGAAGCCAACCCCGTGAGATACGGGATAAGGCTAGGAAGATGATGATGAAAGAGATTTTAATTTAAAAAATCAAAGTGTAATTAACCGATCCTCAAAAGATACAAAATCAGCTTCATAAAATAATAACTTCTAACCTAACCTAACCAACCTATTGCGGCTGAAATATTTTTTTTGAGGCATATTAAGTAATTATTTCAAAAACGGTTATATGTAACCCAATAAAGTATGAAATGTTACAGAAAAATATATTATCATATCAAAATGAAATTTTGAAATAAGATTTAGTGAAAGTTGCGAAAATTAGCGTCGTATTTTTTATATTCCTGTATTTTTTTTTGCCAGCTTACCCAGCCAGTCGCGGCGGCAGATCTCAGGATCATCAGGTCGGCGAACCTCCTTATCTCCTCAACGGAAAGCAGCAGCCAACCCAGCACCAGCCCCTGCTTCTGTCAAGCCATTCACAGACATCCCTGGACCACTGGCACTGCCTATGTTGAAGCATTCTGCCTATGTGTTGCCTAGAATTGGTAAGTTAGTATGTGGTACCTATGCCGGGTGTAAGGGACAGCATTCCACAAACTGATAGGAGTCAACGACACTGAACAACTTTCATCAGGAAATTCTTTCAGGCAGTGAAATAAAAATGGCTTTCCCATATAAATTGTCTGATCGAGATACACCTATTGTATGGTAAATCCATATTTTTCTGTCACTTCCTGATAGAATTTCTATGTGAAAGTAGTTCAGTGTCGTTGACTGAGCAACCCCTATTATCAGTTAGTAAGATGCGGTCCCTTACGTCCCGTATAAATTAACTTTTACTAATCTCAACATTTTTAACAAAGCGAGCACTAAAAAAGGTTGTTTTAGGGACGTTTACCATGAATTGCTTAGGAACATAGGGAGGGACATGCCATCCTAGACATGGGTGCAAAAGTCAGGTTTAGTAGTAGTCTTTTTAATGGACTTCATAATCATTTCACACGTCCTATGAGCTATTTGGTTACTGGTTTTTACAACTGTCTCCGAGGTCTAGGTGTGAGCCATAGGCTCTCTATCCGGTGGTCCTGGGTTCGATTTCCAGGAAGAGAACGCAAAGTTGATAATTGTTAATTTATCAATTTATGAGATTTTCCCCAGCTTAGGATATTATAGACTGAATCACCTGATTGTCCAAAAAACAAAAGGATTCCGTGCTTCGGAGAGCACGCGTTAAGTGTCGCGATTTCGGTCGCTGTCTTTGATTGTGGTAGTTACAGAAACCATGCCAGAGACCTTTTAGGTGGTTTGGAAACTCTGACACCAGGGTTCATCGGGTCGATTGACTCGAAACCCACACGACAAAAGAAAAAGCCGGCCTGGAAAGTGAAAATGCTGATACATTCTAAGTTTTTTGCATTGCTCTACTGCCTGCACCGAACTGCATTTCTTGTTGTTAGGTAAGCAAGTGTAGGTATTTATTTACGGAGCCAAGTAAAGTAGCTCTGGTCTGATAGTAGTAGGTTTTTTTTTATTCATCCATGATGGACCGGTAACTTCAAATAAAACTTGGAATGTACAAACTCTTCCTATGCACACTGTGAATCCCATAAATTAGACTCAAAGGTTTTTGATATAATATTTGAAAACTTAAAATTATTTAAGTATTTGTCGGTACCCAAACATAGATCTATGTTTTACTTTAGTAAGTGCTCACTCGTGTTATTTTTTATTATATCGTTTACGAATTTATTTATAGCCTACCTTTGAATATGGCGTGTAATTTAAGGACAAATCTTAAAGGAAATCATCAGTGTTTTTGTACTATATTATATTATGCATTTATTATACATATAAACCTTTCTCTTGAATCACTCTATCCATTAAAAGAAACCGCATCAAAATCCGTTGCGTAGTTTTAAAGATCTAAGCATACATAGGGATATAGGGACAGAGAAAGGTACTTTATTTTATACTATGTAGTGATTATTATATCTTGGAAAGATTCAAAGTGCAACCTTTAACCGCCTCTTTTTGTCTACAGGTAGTTTTCACCACAGTGTCGGTTTGGGTCTTCTCGAAGGTATGAGGGACAGGTACGGCGACCTGGTGCGTCTGGCTAAAGCATCTCGGTCCAGACCAGTACTCTATGTCTTTGATCCTGAGATGATGAGAGAGGTAAGAGTCGTTTTAGGTTATTGAATATAGCCTGGTCTATCTAAACCCCGCATAGAATGATTTCTTCCATGCTGGACTTGGAGCGAGATTATTCCATGCTGAACTGGGAGCGAAAGAAAAACGTAAAATGTGCCAGCTGCATTACCTAACGGGCATGCTGTAAAAATCAGCTAAGGGATCCGAGGGTAACAGTACCTATATTTCAATTTACGCGATGGACTGACAACCTGTCACTACAGCAATATACCTACAAATCTATCTTAAATAAACCTCAAAACATTGTCAAGCGTGGCGGAACGACCTACGTTTAGGTCGTTTACGCTCTGCCTACCCTTTTAGAGATAATAAAACAATAGCATTCCAAAGATTTCAGTTCAACCCTGACTGTGTAAAATTTACAGAAATACTTATATTTTATAACAACTGTGGTGATAAAACTTTTTGTAGGAAAAAAAACATTGATAAAAAGCCAATTATGACCGTAATAATCAATTATAAGCAAAAGTAATTGTACACCAAACTGCCACAGGTTGGATTCAGTGTTTAATCAAACCCTGATGTTTAATTCACAAAGACAAAGTCTTATGAATTAGAAAGGTGACTTTCTAAATTGTATGACATCAAAGTCTAGTCTAGACAAGTTTTAATCTAGGTAGCAAAATCTGATACAGAGCATTTTTGTGAATGTGTTTTAATTTTGATGCTAGATCTCGAGATCTTTTAGTAAAAGTATTTTTGACGTAAACTGATAAACAAATATACTTTTTATTATTTTGTGACTCTACCAACGTATTTCGATTCATACATACATACATAAAATCACGCCTTTATCCCTTAGCCTCGTAAAAGGCGCTTTCGCCGCATCTGACATAAATTGAGGGCAATTTTAGATTGTAATGTGTATTGCCATAGTGACAGGTTGTCAGCCCATCGCCTAAATTACAATACACTGTAACCCTCGAGTCCCTTTTGCTGTCTTCTACAGCATGCCCGGGAGGAAGGGCAGCTGGAACATTCTATGTTTTTCTACCTCTCCCAGTCCAGCATGGAAGTATTTCGATTCGACTATGGATAACTACTTCCATGCTGGCCTGGAAGCGAGGGAAAAACATAGAATGTGCCAGCTGTATTTCCTCCCGAGCATGCTGTAAAAACCAGCTAAGGGATCCGAGGGTTTCAGTATATTGCAATTTAGGCGATAGGCTGACAACCTGTCACTATGGCAACCTACAAATCTATCATAAATAACCCTCAAAACCTTGTCAGACGTGGCGGAACGACCTTTGTTTAGATCGTTTACGCTCTGCCTACCCAATTATGGATAAAGGCGTGATTATATGTATGTATGTATGGATAACTGGGACTGACGAAACAACATAGAATGATGGTACCAAATTGACTCGCTGTTTATTGTTAATAAACATTAGCCTCTTTTAGTAAAAAATAATTCAGAATTGGGATTTCCTGGATATTTGGTTTCATTTTGCCTTGTTTTGTAACACATCTTTCAGAATGAGGCTCTGGTCTTCCTACCCCATACCGGATAGCTAGAGACGTGCTTTTTATGGATATCGTAAGAGACTAATCGCCGTCAACCGCAAATCAATGTTATTAATGCACCCGATACATGGAAGTGTAATTTCAATATAAAATTATAAATAAACAACAATGTTATCTAGTTAATAATTATGACGCACATGCTCAGAGCAATGTTTGTATTAATAAGTTCATAATTTGAGTTATAGATAACTTACGCTCCTATAAATAGGATGACTTTTCACTGTGACTTAAAATTATTAGATAAAATAATAAGTCAATAACAATTAACTTTCCAGAACATAGATCAAAATATGAAAAGAATGATTTCATTGAGCCCCAAAGTCGACTATAGCACCGCCTCGCTCAGAAGTATTCGGTGACAGTTTTGGTAACGTTTTTTAAGCCGAGCACTATAGTATTTCCAACCCAGTTTTAGAATAAAAGTAAAAACAAAGTTTCATGTCACTTTATTCAAAAACACATTTCAATAATAAAATTATAGGTATAGGCAAATTAGTTAAATTACTTAAACTACTATTTCATTATGTTGTCATATCTAATAGCTAAAATTTATTTTAGAAACAAGTGCTTCTATTAAAAGATATGAAACTTTGTTTGCCATTATTCTTAAACTGAGTTGGAAATACTATAGTGCTCGGCTTAAAAAACGTTACCAAAACTTAGCTTTTGCTATTTGCCCAGGTAAATGCTGGTTTTATCATCACTCCCAGTTCGACCTTTAAGTTTACTTTACAGTACACTCACGCGGGCACGTTAAGCCGTCGGTCCCGGTCGCTGTCTTTGATAGTGGTCGTTACTCAAAAACCATGTCAGAGGCCTGATAGTTGTGCTACTAGGCGGTTTAAAAACTCTGACACCAGGTTTCATCGGGTCCATAGACTCGATACCCACTCGACAGAAGAAGAAGTACACTCTGTATATATGTTTAACTAAAGTTATCGCCCCTGTTTAGTATGAACTGATTATTTGCTATCTATCACGCGATTTTGTTATATAAGAGATCACTTGTTATGCAGTTCTGAAGCTGCATTTCCACTAGATACACTTGCATTCATTTGTTTGGAAAACAGCCTAGGCCAGTGCCTTTATGGCTTTTGGGTAAGCTCGCTTCATAGTCGACTCTATTTCAATTACCACTGTTCTACGAGTAGATTCAAGAGATAAACCATTAAAAAAAAACTTAAAAAAGAAATACATACTTTTTCCTTTTTTCGAGCAAGCTATATTTTATATTTAAAGGTCAGTAGAGACATACACAGCCAAATCCTGAATACAAAACCATCAAATTCATGATGCTTAATCGAATGGAAAGCAAGCCCCTGAACCTTAGAAAAGGCAATGGAAGTCTTATCACTGTTCCAACCGAAAGGTTTCATATAATGTGAAATAGAGTTTCGTATTACCAGTCACTGCGTCGGATTTACTAGAATTTGGAATCCCTTTTACTTGCCGAGACTAAAATTATAAGTAGTTACTAAAAATACTTCAAAAGGTTTAGTTAGGCGTAGTAAAGTCTCTTCGTATATAAATGGCCTATTTTCACTGAAATGTCTGAAATACAGTTTCAGATCGTTATAAAATTTATTTAGTACACGTAACAGAATTACGTGTGAGGTATTTTAAGGTTTTAGTTTGATTAAACTAGAGATTCAACAGAATCCCTAGGCAAGAGAAACTACAAACGAAATAACACCCACGCAAACTCAACAAGTTAACATAGTTTCCTTTTGAAGCTGAAATTCCAAGTTCAGATCCTCTCTATTTCTGCGAACGGTCATTTAATGTTTAGTTCTTGAGAACATCTCCTTAAATGTCGCAAAATCTGAATTCCGTGAATGTCCAAATCTCCGAATGTCCTTTCAGTTCTGGTCATTTGATCTTGAAAACGACTGTTGGTGAAGCCCTAAAAAGGGCTGTTGGTGAGGCCCTGAAAAGGACTGTTGGTGCAGCCCTGAAAAGGCCTTTTGGTAAGGCCCTGAAAGGGGCTGTTGGTGTAGCCCTGAAATGGCCTTTTGGTAAGGAACTGAAAGGGACTGTTGGTGTAGCCCTGAAAAGGCCTTTTGGTAAGGTCCTGAAAGGTACTGTTGGTGTAGCCCTGAAAAGGCCTTTCGGTAAAGGCCCTGAAAGGGGCTGTTGGTGTAGCCCTGAAAAGGCCTTTTGGTAAGGCCCTAAAAGGGACTGTTGGTGTAGCCCTGAAAAGGGCTGTTTAGACATATTTGGGTTCGCCATCGTAGTAAGAGAATTAGTCAGCCTAGCTTTTTTTTTTAGTTTATGGTCCAGATACAAAGTAATACAGTTTTTTTTATGTTAACCTTAATCTACGGTAACCCCGACATTGGGTTTATTTGTAGTAGGTGTGAACGAGATATTAAATGATGTTCTGTAACGTCGATTTTGTAGGTACTTATAAAGTGCTTTTTAAGTAAATATTTACATTGCTTGCTGTTCTTACAAACGACTCCGTTATGGTGACTAGCTGCTTTCAGGGTGCGCCGCGGGGAGGCTTCTTTTATGCACCCCAATTAACTGTCATTCCTTTCAGTGAACTACAGTTAATTGAATACCGTGATACTTCAGTTCTTAGAACATTCTGCAACTGGTCATTATAGTTAGATCAAGCGCAGTAAACATTTTGAAATTATACTAATAAATTGTTGGGTGTGCCGAATGCATCCCGAGGAGGGCCAAACTAGCCACAAAATTTGTCCCACAAGAACGTCGGCGCAGAGGGAGACCGAGGATGTGATGGCGGGATGACTTGGTCGACTTTGAACCCAACTGGTTGGAAACAGCCATGGATCGTCAAGTCAAAGTCAAATCATTTATTTCGAAATAAATTCCTAAGAACACTTTTAGAAAGTCACAAGCGAGTCTATTGCAACGAAAATTAAATTATATCTATGTCACAAAATAAAATAATACTATATCACAATGAAAAAGAAGCATTAGAAACTCGCACTTTGCGCCTCCCTTCGTTTTATCTTATTCTTACTTTTGTCCTTCTTTTTGTTCAAAATAGGGTTTGTGACCGCAATGTGTGCCAATTTCTTAGGCCTCACTGAAATATCAGAGCTCCAGACATCTTTGTCATTAGTATAGTCATCTAACTTATAATAGGCTTTCCGACATAATATGTTTTTAATAGTATCTTTAAATTGATTTTCTGACAAATTTAATATCGTGTTGCCTGGAAAGAGAGAGGGGAGGCCTTCGCCCAGCAGTGGGACACTTTAGGCTAATATAATAATACAAAACAAAAAGTTGTATACGTATCAGTATATTGCCTAAAATGTATACCAGCCCACTAGTTCAACTTTTTATTTTCCTGTACCCTAAGGTTGCCTGGAAGAAATTGCTGCTTAGCAATAAGGCCGCCTATTTGTACTACTATTTGTTTCATTTAATTTTATTTTCTCTTGTGTTTTTTCTGTGCAATAAAGTATATTCTTATCTTATCTAATCTTATCTTATTCCTATTGTATGGTCCCTTCCTTACGATCCTCAATCATCGCTTCTTCTTCTTCCCTCATAACTGCTGGGTTACTATTACAGCATAATCATAACCATCAGGCTAGTCATGAATATACGATGTGTATTATTTGTTGCCAGGTATACGACAGTGGAGTCACTGAACCTCCTCGCTGGGACAACTCCCCGCTTTCTCAACACCGGAAAAGTGTTCCAGAGACATGCCCTATTCACAAGTAAGCTAGTTTCTCTTATCCAGAGGTTCATCTTACGGAAGTACATACATACATATAATCACGCCTTTATCCCTAATGGGGTAGGCAGAGTGTAAACGACCTAAACAAAGGACGTTTTGCCACGTCTGACAAATTTTGAGGGTTATTTAAGATAGATTTGTTCGTATATTGCTGTAGTGACAGGTTGTCAGCACATCGCCTAAATTACAATATACTGAAACCCTCAAATCCCTTAGCTGGTTTTTACAGCATGCTCGGGAGGAAATGGCACATTCTATGTTTTTCTCAAACTCCCAGTCCAGCATGGAAGATTACGGAAGTTTCCGAATATATTCATGTAAGTATATTTCTTCCATGCTGGACTGGGAGAGATAGAAAAACATAGAATGTTCCAGCTGCCCTTCCTCCCGGGTATGCTGTAGAAGTCAGCAAAAGGGATTCAAGGGTTACAGTGTATTGTAATTTAGGCGATGGGCTGACAACCTGCCACTACAGCAATATACCTAAAATTCTATCTTCAATAACCCTCAAAACTTTGTCAGTCGTGGCGGGATGACCTTTGTTTAGGTCGTTTACGCTCTGCCTACCCCGTTAGGGATAAAGGCGTGATTATATGTATGTAAGTATCTTGTATATTCCTGTTTCAGTGACGAAAGCAAAGCGGTTTGGTTGGCGATACGTGCCCTCCTTCAGGACGGAACGTTGCTCAAAAACTACAGCAAGGCATTCGACAACATCGCCACAGACGCTACGAGAAGGTATTTCTTACAAATATATAATCACGCTTTTATCCTTAATGGGGTAGGCAGAGCGTCAACGACCCAATCAAATGCCGTTGCGCCACGTCTGACAAGTATTGAGGGTCATTTCAGATAGATCTATGTATTGCTATAGTGACAGGTTGTCAGCCTATCGCCTAACTTACAATACACTGAAATCCTCGAATCTATTAGCTGGTTTTTACAGCATGTCCGGGAGGAGATGCAGCTGGCACATTCTATGTTTTTCTATCGCTCCCAGTCCAGCATGGAAGAAAGATATTTTTTTAATTTAAATATTTGGCTGGACATATGCAAGTCAAACGAATCGGTTTACATTACGTCAAACCAAAACGGGCAGGCCTTTGTCAAACTGATGGCATCAAACTGGCACAGGACCACAAGACCTTGAAAATGGGTGCAATGGGAAGGCTACCTAATCCGGGGTGATTGCACGAGGGTACTGGTTTTTACAAAGAGCGACTGCCATCTGACCTCCGCAACCCAGAAGGAAAACCAGACCCAATCCTAGATTAGGGCAGAGTTTTCAAGCCGCCAATGCTTAGCACTGTCCTCTGATATGACTTAGCGACTAATATCTACGGCTTAACGTGCCTTCCGAAACACGGATAAAGCACCGAATAAACGTACATATAAAGTTCGAAAACCGTAAAACACATTGGTACGTGGTGGAATTCGAACCACGACCTCCCGCTCAGGAGGCAGCGGCCCTATCCACTACACCATCGGGATCTCTATTAAGGTATAAAGATTGTATACCATAATTTCCATTTCACAGACTGGGTGACCTACGACACTCTGAAAACGCTTTGAACGAGGAGCTGGAGACTGAGATATACCGATGGGCGCTGGAGACGGTCGCCATGATGGTCTTCGGAATCAGACTCGGCTGCCTTGATGGGCCGGTGCACATACCAACACCAGACAATAGGTAGGATATCATTTAATGTATGTGGTTTCTCGCATGGTGCCAGCCAGACCACCTAATCTTCCCGTGGGTGTCTTTAAAGTCGACTAATATAATACGATAATACGATTTTTTTTATAAATTAGATGAAATTGTAATCATAAAGCTATCTGAATGTGTAATTCTAATTTATATATTTAATAACTAATATTAATATTCATCTTTCAATAATTATATTTCATTTATATCTTGATTTCAATGTGTATTTATAAGTAATTTTTTTTAATTTAATTTTTTAATTTTAATTTGATAATATCATTCTACTACATTTACTGTTATATTAATTGTAAACATTCGCTTTGCTATTAATGCTGTGTTTAGTTGTAAGTGGGCATCGGATTTATGAATGTTTTGTTGTATTATTTATTGTGTCTAATCTTAGTCTGTTGCCTGTAACTGAACCTATTTAAATAAAATAAAATAAATATTAGATTAATAACGAATAATACGAGTCGACTAGGATAACTCCAGGTAAGGTACAGCCGCGTATCTTGTGTCAATCCGCCTTTCAAGCCATTCCATTGGCAAATAACTCACAAATTGGGGAAGACTCATTGCTTGCTTGCATCAGTTTAAGATTTTTTTTCGTCATACATACATACATATAATCACGCCATTATCCCTAATAGGGTAGTCAGAGCGTAAACGACCTAAACAAAGGTCATTCCGCCACAGCTGACAAAATTTTGACAGTTAGTTATAGATTTGTACGTATATTGCTGTAGTGACAGGTTGTCACCTCACCGCCTAAATTACAATATACTAAAACCCTCAGATCCCTTAGCTGTTTTTGACAGCATGCCCAGGAGGAAATGCAGCTGGCACATTCTATGTTTTCTCTCACTCCCAGTCCAGCATGGAAGAAAATTGCTTGCTTGCATAAGTTTAGGTCACTTTTTCTATTTACAGAAAGCCAGAAAAGACGTCAATGGACGACGACACCCCAGATCTCTGTTCGCTTTCTGCCCGCAACCTAGAAGGTCTGACTCCAGCAGAAACACTTGTCAGATGCACCCGAGACATCGCTGATGGAAGCTTCCTGGTGCGCAGTGAGGATACCCTTGTGAAGGACTCGCCAGTCTTCGGGAGAGCGCTGCAGACCTTTGACAAGCATTTCAGGTAAGCATTAGCATTAACATCTTCAGCCAACACCAACCCACTGCTGTGTATGTACCTTTCTCTATAGCTCTAATTCTGACGGGCCCGTGCTTGTCATATCTAGTTGACCACACTTGGCCAATCCTGGATGCTACTTTCTAGAAATCGTTAACTCCGGCCCACATTCAATGTCAATAAAAATTATAATGCATTACCAGCCACTTTAAAAGAAATAGAAAAAGTCCATATATCTAAAAATATTTAGTTAAGATAGCTTACTACAACCTGCAAGAGTTTTATAATGAAGGATCTTTATATATAACTTGATCACATATAATAAGAATATATGTATATTGTAATTAGATAAAAATAATAATATAAGTCGCTACTTAGTTATAAGAAATTGTGTTTATATTTTAAGTACCTACTGTTGCAGTGCCCTAACAGGGTTCTTGTTGTATGGACCAAAACATATTGTAAAACCTTATGTACCAACAAGAAAGCAATAAATGATTGAGTATTGAGCTTTTAAGTTATCAATGGCCAAGGAAGGACACCCCATATCTCTGTTCGTTCTCTGCTCGCAACCTCGAGGGTCTGATTACAGCAGAAAGGTGCACCCTTGTGCAGCTAGTGAGGTGCACTATGGTCATCGCTGATGGAAGCTTCTTGGTGCGCGGTGACACCTTATGAAGGACTCGCTAGTCTTTGGGAAAGCACTGCAGACCTTTGATAAGCATTTCAGGCAGGCTTTAGTTGGTCTCAATCTTTCAGATTAGCCAAAAACCTCATGGTATTATGTCCGTTGTATCAACTTGTGATGTCATCGGAGCGTCAAATCCAGAAAGCGGTCTGCTCACTGGCCCTCTCGCTTCATTTGGGCAATCTTGAATGCCCCTTCTTTAGTTATTCAGCTTACCATTTGTTTCGGATATACAAACCGGAAGACTGATCAGTACAGCGCAATTGGTCTTTTCCTGCATAAGCCCCCAAGAGTTAATATTTAACACACTTTTCTTTTTTTTCTTTTTTTTTTCTAGCCTATAAATTATCCCACTGCTGGGCATAAGCCTCCCCTTCATCTCTCCAAGCGTCTCCTGTCGTCTGTTTACAGCTTCTGTCGGCCACTGTTCGCATGGTTATTGCGAATAGTAACACACTTTAAATAAGTAATTTACCTTTCCATTGTTCCAGTTTAATCGAACATTTCTTAGGGCAAGCGATGGAGGAGCTTAACAACAACAGCAACAATATTAAAGAAGAACAGGTTCTCTTGGACAGACTACGGCCTCTTGGACCCAGAATACTTCCGTTGGCTTCCGACTTATTGCTAGCTGGAGTAGACCCTGTAAGTGAAGGAACATTCCTTGTATATCTACTTACACTTGCTTGTCATTCCATGAAGCGTTTAATTTCTTCTGGAAACATGATCACGATCTAAACAAACCTATCCATCGTTATCATGACGATAACAGACACATATATTCTGGTTAAATAATGTCCAATGTCCATCTCCAAAAATTGCTCCTTTACATAATGGCTTACGCAAACATTTAGAATGGCAACTCATGTTGGTTTTACATGTTCTAAAACCCAAAACACTCCGAATTGTGTGCTATTTCACATACATACATATAATCACGCCTTCGGCGCTTTTTCCGTGCTTCGGAAGGCACGTTAAGCCGTTGGTCCCGGTTAATATCATTTAATACCATAGATATTAGTAGTTAAGCCATGACAGAGGCCAATGCTAAGCATTGGCGGCTTGAAAAACTGACCTAATCTAGGATTGGGTCTGGTTTCCCTTCTGGGTTGCGGAGGTCAGATGGCAGTCGCTCTGTGTAAAAACCAGTACCCTCGTTCAATCCCCTAGATTAGGTAGCCAACCCCGTGAGATACGGGATAAGGCTAGGGAGATGACATATAATCACGCCTTAATCCCTAATGGGGTAGGCAGAGCGTATACGACCTAAACAAAGGCCGTTCCGCCACGTCTGACAAAGTCTTGAGGGCCAATCAAGAAAGATTTGTACGTATATTGCTGTAGTGACAGGTTGTCAGCCCATCGCCTAAATTACAATATACTGAAACCCTCAGATCCCTTAGCTGGTTTTTACAGCATGCTCGGGAGGAAATTCAGCTGGCACATTCTATGTTTTTCTCTCACTCCCAGTCCAGCATGGAAGATTACTATTTCACAACATGTAATATAAAATCGTTAGTTTAGATTATGTCAATTCCACAATACCACCTGACCAAAGTCCACTTATTCCAGCTTGCGCAAACAGCAGTGTCCATGTTCTACCACATGTCGCTACACCCAGCGCAGCAACAACGCGCCCACGACGAGGTGCACTGGGCAGCTGCTTCCATAGACGCTGGTGCTGGCTGCCCAGAGATGCCTTACATTGCGGCTTGTGCGAGAGAGGCTATGAGGCTACATCCAGCGACGGGTGGAGTTGTAAGACGAAGCAAGGAGGAACTGGAAGTTGCTGGATACAGAGTGCCTGCTGGGGTAAGTTCTCGATGCTATTTGACTTCCTATTGACACTATAAGGACACCTGGCAGCTGCTTCCATAGACGCTGGTGCTGGCTGCCCAGAGATGCCTTACATTGCGGCTTGTGCAAGAGAAGCTATGAGGCTGCATCCGGCTACTGGTGGAGTTGTCAGGAGAAGTAAGGAGGAACTGGAAGTTGCTGGATACAGAGTGCCTGCTGGGGTAAGTTCTCGATGCTATTTGTCTTCCCATTGACACTATACGGACACTGAGAAGCGGCTTCTATAGACGCTGGGGTAGGATGCCCTGAGCTGGCATACATAGCTGCCTGTGCAAAGGAAGCCATGAGGCTGCATCCAGCTACGGTGGTGTGGTTAGACAAAGCAAGGAGCAGATGGAAGTGGCTGGACATAGAGTTCTTACTGGGGTAAGAGTCTGATGCCTTATGTATTTTTACTTTTAACCTACTGAACAGTAACCTGTAGGCAACGCCATAAGATGATTCATAAGCTATGATCCATGAGCACCTTAGGCTATAGTAGTCTGTTTTTCTGGATGTAACTTTCTGGTCCCTATATCCCGGAACCACTGATCTATTATAATTCTTGGCTAAAATGCAGCAAGAAGACTAATCATTTTTTTTCTTCTTCTCTACAGGTAGACATAGTCCTTGCCCACGGCGTCACCAGCAAACTAGAGAAGCAGTGGGGCCGCCCCAAAGCCTTCATCCCTGAACGCTGGTGCAGCGAGGGTTGGGAGCCTCTCAGAGCATCTAAAGCTCATCCACTAGCCTCCTTGCCGTTTGGAGAAACCTGTCCTGCGACTGGGGTTGTTGGGCAGATGTTAGCAGCATTGGCGACTAGAGTTCTTGATAAATACAGGCTGGAATGGCACGGGCCGGCGCCTAATATGGCCACGACTGGTGTGAACAGGCTGCAACCGCCGTATTTCTTTGTGCTGCAGAATGCTGCTTGAATGTGTTGTGATTATTTATTAAGATTTGTTTATTAAGAATTGTATTGGTTCCAAAGACTTTTTAAAAGACAAAAGTGAACAGACTATTTTAGGTTTCGTAGAATAAGAGTATTTTATATGTTTCTAAAATATATCAATTCCAATTATAAGATTAATGAAAATGAACAAAATACTCAAAATTAAATTGATATAAATGATTTATTCATCCCCAAATTTATTCCATTTCCGTTCCCCTCGAGTGATGAAATGAGATGAGTCATGGCATCTGAACTGCGTTTTACACAATCAATCAATCCCTGAAGGAGTGGCTATGATCAATCATGAGGTTTTTCATCAATCGTTTGTCTTATTGAATAAAGAACAGAGTGATGAACACTTAGGACTCATTGTTTAATGCCCAGTCCCTTGGCTTTTGCACCGACTTCAAAAAAAGAGGAGATTTTATGTTCCACTATTCTAGCACAGAATATATAATAGTACTACATACAGAATGGACATTCACCTCCCTTCCCCAGTCCGACATATGTCACACTCCGCGCCGGATTGTGGGCCACATTGAGCGTACGCTGATCAGGTATGGCGCGCGCATGTTTCCCAGTGTAACGGATATAATAAAGTTTTGTGTTCCAAGGATAGTTAGGTACTGTTCCGTATACGGATGACTTTCTACCACAACATATGACTCCAATAGGAACTATTTTAGATTCCACAGTGATGAGAGACGGTAAGTAAATTCATACAAAATATGCAACCTAATCTATTCTAACTATTTAGTTACAGTGAACTACTTTAAAACGTTGGTTTAATCAAGAACCAGATTAATCAAGTGATGATTATGACCGGTATAACAACATTTGTCAACCCTTATATAACACGCACACAAACTCATGCCAAGTGCAACATGCCGTCTGTCGATGTGTGACCAAAATGCCATGGTAGTTAGGAGTGTCCGAGCTGTGATTCTAGTGCCGTAATTTCTCGGCCAATTCAAGACCAACATTATTTTTAATGTTTAATTTTCAAGATAGGCAGATACTTAAGATAAGGTTAGGTGCACCAAGGTGGTAGAGAAATAATTGAAATTGAAGTCGGTTGTTCTTTTTTTTGAGAATTACTTGACTAATAAAAATAATGTTGCTAACAGTATTCTTATTTATCTTTCGCCAAAACTCACCCACGAAATTGCCTTACGACCTACGACCTCACTCCGTCTCTGTCATATCGGGTGACAATGTAATCTAATGCTTCGACATCAACATCAACACAATCTTAATAAAGAACAGGCCAAGAGCGAGTCTTCTTTTTCTGCAGAGTGCGTAGTCGATGAACCACGTCTTCTGTTCTGGCAATGATTACTAGGTTTCAACAAAGATAGCGACCAGAACAGATTTAACGTGCCCTCAGGATTTAGTCGACATCCTGAATTATCCTATTCCAGGCTACGAACAATCTCACCAAAGACCTTCGGATCACATGCAAATGCGATGAAATCAATGGTATTTTTATTACAGGTCATAAAATAGTTTTAATACTGGGGAAAAAAGAAGAGGATCATTGGTTATGGGTTACGGAACCCTAAAATCGTCATGAAGTTCTGTGACCCGACTTCAAAGGGACTAATAAAGCCGAAAAAAAAATACAATATAAATTGAGTCAGGTAGTCGAGTAGGTATTATTATTGTAAGTCAAAAAGCTTTTAAACAAAAATAAACATTATCGTAACGGAATGAGTCCTGAAATAATGAACATTGAAGAAGCGAATAAGTTTCAAAAAGCAATTTGCCCTTAGTACCACTAATTAAGTACCTACCTAATTAAATAATCCTATTAAAAGAAAGTAAGGAATTTTAAATCAACCATTCTTGTCAAAGCTTTTCTGACAAGATTTCTGTCATGTACGTAATGTGTATGCAATTTAGGAAGTGACTGTACAGTACAGTTTAACTCTCAAGCAAACGAAGTCGGAACGCGCTCTACGAAGCACCAAAAGATATCATTGATAAAACTGTCGTCACAGAATTATTATAGTACTCTGTAGTGTCACGATAGAACCCCCTTTTTATGTGATTGATGTTCATATAAGTATGAAGGAACTAATGGTGCGCAAATGGAACATTGTACGGTATCACACGTCCCACTTTAGGATATAAATTTTGCTACGTCACTCAAACTTGAGACGAGCGTCATGAGACGATTTATGTTGAACATGGTTGATTTATTACCCAAGTTAGTCAACTTACTTCTTCGTGAGAGAGTGGTGTCATTTTGCGTTATTTTTAGCTAGTTAGGGTTTTGCAGGTTGATGAGCTATCAGTGATCAGCTGCCGCGGTAGCCAAGTCGTCTGACACTTGGATTCTCCATATAAGCTCGCCCAACACCAAACATTTCCACTGGGAACATACAATGTTAGTGTCCAATGTTTGTTCTCGCTTTCAACCTGGTAGAAGGATGAATCACCTTATTGCGTGACAAGAATATTATCCATTAAAATGTTTACACTAACCAGATCTTTGTGGACCCGCAAGCTAATAGGTAACTAGGCCTTTGTTAGGCTTCCTGCGTTTACCTCGGTTCCTAGAATACCTACTTGTACCTCTTTGAAGCTAGGTATTACAAAGCTAAGTAGGTACATTCTTAGACATAGGCGTAGCCACGGGTGGAATTTGGGGGTTCAAAATTTCAAACCCTTTTCGTTTCGCTCGCGATGCATTATAGAGCACTTGTATCGGTTTGGTTGAACCCTCCCAAAACTAAATCCTGGCTACGCCATGTTCGTAAATCCCTTTTGAATTAAGCTAAAAGAATAGAAAGGATAATCTACCGCAGGCACTTTACCAGGTACCTTCTGCGACGATGTCACGAAGAACGCATTAATCACGCAGGTGTAAGACTTCAACATATTTTCAGAGTAGGCGGTTTTTTTGATAAATTAGGGGAAGATAAAATCCCCAGGTAAGTGAATCTGGCTGATTATAAATTAAAATTCTTCTATGCTGGCCTGGGAGCGAGAGAAAAGCATAGAATGTACCAGCTGCATTTCCTCCCGGGCATGCTGTAACAACCAGCTAAGGGATCTGAGGGTTTCTGTATATTGCAATTTAGGCGATAGACTGACAACCTGCCACTACAGCCATATACCTACAAATCTATCTTAAATAACCCTCAACAATTTGTCTGTCTAGCCCATTAGGGATAAAGGCTTGATTATATGTATGTATGTATGTATGTATAAATTAAGCCGGGTTTTCACAATTTCAGTAATATAAGGAAAAGCTTGGGAATGAGATAGATATGGAGCAGTATAAAGAATACCTACAGGCTTATGCCACAGAAATGTGCATAATATGCACTGCATAGTTATTAAAAAGATATACAAAGAAGAATAAAATCAAAGTCAAATAAAAACTAATGGAACCTACGCGAACCTGTGAGGTTCTAGGCCAAAAATATAAGGTCTATAAGCTTACGTCTTATCAGTTATCACGCCTTATGCTTATCGCCACGTATGTAAACAGGCACAGGGACTTACCTCAATTCCCCATAGATGATAGAGGTTGCCTTGGCTTCAATGTTATACAAGATACAAGACCTTCTAGTCCTAATCCCGAACCGCAATAACAATCTCTGTGTCCCGAGTGGTCCCTTGAGCACAATCTCTCTCCCGATCCTATTTCGAGGAAGATGCGGCGCGTTTATGGCGATTGCCGAACAAAATGGCTGCTAGCGATTTATTTTAGACTAGTTTTCGGTCACACGACTTCGCCCATGTTATTTCAATCTTAGAGTTTACAATCATGGTACTGGTAGTGTTCTGCGCGGTTTCTGAGATCACCAGCCAGCCATTTTCAGCACGTAGCGTCTTTCGTATGATTGCAATATATTCGCTACTTCCATGCTGGACTGAATGTGCTTGCGTTTCCTCCCGGGCATGCTGTAAAAACCAGCTAAGGGATCTGATTTCAGTATATTGCAAACAGCAATATATCTACAAATCTATCTTAAATAACCCTCAAAACTTTTTCAGACGGGCGGATCAATTTTTGTTTAGGTCGTTTACGCTCTGCCTACCCCATAAGGATAAAGGCCTGATTATATGTAGGTATGTATAATTTCGCTACTTTCAAGGTATACACGATGGTCATATCATCATCATCATCTTGTTTCCACGTAGAATTAAGCACTAAAGAGACGCAAACCCACGCCCCGGCTCTTTATTTGACTCAGTAAAATAAACAAACAAACAATTACCCTCGTCGAGTTATAGGTAGTCAGAATTTAAACGAGAGTCCTTTGTTTTTATATCTGCCCGTCTGTGGTTTTTTACGTTTTATTCAGGGTTGGTATTGATGCGGCAACTATTTGTTCTTTGACCCTCACTCAATCATAAACACAATCGTAAATCTTTAGCTGTTCGCATCTTACCCCAATCAACTAGGAAGTTGACCCTAACAAAATTCCTGTCGCAATTTTTTTTAGTTTGATCATGGTGTGATATTATAAATAAATGTTAAATATGTGCCAGCAGCATTTCCTCCCGGGCATGCTGTAAAAGCCAGCTAAGGGATCCGAGGGTTTCAGTATATTGTAATTTAAGCGATGAGCTGACAACCTGTCTCTACAGCATATACGTGCAAATCTATCTTAAATAACCCTCAAAACTTTGTCAGACGTAGCGCAACGACCTTTGTTTAGGTAGTTTACGCCTTTATCCCTAATGCTACTCCATTAGGGATAAAGGCGTGATTATATGTATGCATATATGTGATATAATATAGGTACTCTATTGTATGTACTATGGATTCCAAAGTAAAATACAAAAATGATTATTACAGTATGTATATTTCAATTTAATATAAAAAATTATAGATATTCACTATAATATTTACAGGTAAGTAAATGGCAATGTCAAGATACATAATAAAGATAATTTAGATTTCCTGACAATTTTCAACAACTAAATATTGACTAATTAATCAATAATCATATAATTTGCTTGGAGATAGGAAGCACTAGGTAAATATAATATGTTGAGTATAATATTTTAAAATAATACTTAATAAAAACATATAAAAAGTTCCTTCCTTTTATTAAATAGTATACTCAAAATATCAATGAGAAGTAAAGCTGGGTCCTTACTAAATTACGTCGCCAATTCTTTTGTCTTTCCCGCCATTGGTAAAAAAGTTGACAAAATCTAAGTGGTGAGTTCTCATTGCCTAATTATTAAGTCTATGGTGGCGACATCTATTCAACTTGGGGTTTTCTTCATCATACAAACGCATGGCGGTTACATCATGACGATTTTGAATATGGCCAGATTAAATAAAAACAAAAGTGAATCTCAGCAGATTCAATACAATAATGGGCGGTAAATATGCACATCAAGCTTAGGAAAAAGACAATCGGCTTGTTTTGACTTTTGAGACTTTTAACGATGTGACTTTTCTCAGAGTTTGCAACAGAGATGAAGCACTTAGTACGAAGCCCAAATTAGCCGATTAACTTTTTCTGAAAGTCGATTTTTTGAGTTTTTGGTTAACTGATAAATTGAATTGATGATGATTTCACTTTTCTTCATATTTATTCTGGCTGTCTAAACATAAAAAAAATATATACATACTAATTTATAATAAATCTATTTTGATTTTCTTCTGGACAGTTCGAGCAACGGTTCCTATCACAGACTAGATACACAACGAATCCAGAAGGTCACAATATATTATTTCCTTCTTTATTGAACATTTTTCTACAACAAAATGATTGGAAAACCGTTATAGAATGATCTCTGACGACCGTAGTAGTATCTCAGGGGGACTTATAGACTATTCATAATAATTGACATGAATTTCATTTTGAGAGTGTCATTACATTTGGTACCGTGACATGGATCAAAATTCCTTGATAACACAAATACACTATATAACATCAGAAATAGAGGAAGAACAATTACGCGATTCTCACACTTGCTGGCCAGCAGATTCCGACGGAGCGAGAGATTGTCTATGGTTTTACTGTATGGAACGAGCAATCCATAGCTACACTCAATCTCGCTAAATCCGAAAGATCGGCTCGCCAACTTTGTTTCGTATTGGGAAGACTGTGAATGGGAAGTGAAGATTTCGATGTAGAAAAATGTTCAACTGAGCAGAAATATCCAAATAATCAGATCTTCGCCATTTACATAAGTGTACTTAAAAAACTGAAGCTATTCGAAAACGGTTAAAACAAACAACTTAAATGCAAACCTACAAAGAGATTGTACAATTAATAATTACAAAAACGTCCAGTGCTTTTAAAAAACGTTTGATATGTACAAACACTAACACTACTATATCCTTAAATCTATATCAAATATACACGCAAATATCAGGGTATGTCTTTTTTACATCGCATTCACTCAATGATGCTCTAAATTTTAGAACATGTCCCTTTCACATACTATCTACATGACATTTGGAACTCACGTAACAAAATTATTGCCGCTTTTTAAGTAGACCAAATAGACCTAATTACATTGAAAGACACCAAAATAAATCTATAAAATAAAGCTTTCCAAATCCAATCTATTAACATTATTTGAATCTAT
Organism: Scrobipalpa costella; assembly: GCA_949820665.1. Classification (NCBI taxonomy): domain Eukaryota; kingdom Metazoa; phylum Arthropoda; class Insecta; order Lepidoptera; family Gelechiidae; genus Scrobipalpa; species Scrobipalpa costella. Next base: position 6,392,494 of record OX463304.1, on the reverse strand, counting down.
AGCCTGTTAAATCATATTTTCCAATTATTTGGCCCATAATGACTTTATTTACAAAACAACTTTCTAACATTCTTGCATTGTGTATTGCAAACAAACTTATATATTTAATTTATTGGAGTTAAAAGGAAGAATTCCCTTAATTTAATCATGATAGTTTTGATCATTATGTGTGGTCTTTACACAATCGTGATTTCATGATCATGTGGTATCTCAGAAACCGCAGTAGTTATCCCACGTTACAATAGAAGAAATACGCAATCTAAGCTCGATGCGACACTTCGATATCACAGGACTACTTACTGGAACATTAATAGTCCTCGATAAACGCCATCTAACGCGAGTATGGTGAACTACTAGCATCAAATCAATCACCTGATTGAGAATATGGTCCATCGCGTATCCACTAGTGTCACTGTGTGTATAAGAAGGCGGGCTGTGTGTATGTGTGTGTTCAGTCGATGGGTTGCACCTGCACCACGCTCGTGGGCTGCGGCAGTGAGATCTCGTACTTGATGAGTCCGGTGCCGCGCCCCGTCGATAGGACGAGACCGCCCATTTCTTTTACGTCGCCGCTGTGGAACAAAATTAATAAAAAAATATATTCAAGAGTACGTTTCATGAGTTTGTGAATCATAGAAGAAAGTTAATATGTCATCCCGGAATCCGTATCGAGACCCCGTAGTGACTACCGCGAAAAGATGTTGAAAGGTATGAGACCATCTTTTCGGAGACATCACAGGAAACTCAAAATGTCCAAAAAGAGTAAAAATTGCGGTTTTAGACTATATGAGCCATAGATAGGAACGTCGTTTGTAGTTACGTTTATTTGGTGATTTTTATTTGCTTCGGAAGGCAAGTTAAGCCGTTGGTCCCGGTTAATATCGCTTAATACCGTAGATATTAGTCGTTAAGCCATATCAGAGGCCAGTGCTAAGCATTGGCGGCTTGAAAACTCTGACCTAATCTAAGATTGGGTCTGGTTTCCCTTCTGGGTTGCGAAGGTCAAATGGTAGTCGCTTTGTGTAAAAACCAGTACCCTCCGTCAATCCCCTAGATTAGGTAGCCAACCCCGTGAGATACGGGATATGGCTAGGGAGATGATGATGATGAGATAGGAATGTCGTTTTAAGCCGTCAGGAATGGAGGTGACTGTAACGGTCTGTGCTGTGAGACAACATGACGCTACACTTGAATGAGATGATAATTGTGTCATATTTATCTAGGCAGTTCAAGTGTATGAGTTTGAATCTGTAGCTAGCGACTTCAGCAATAAAACACTGAAAGGTCTGACCAGCATTTCCGAGGCCAAAAGACATCATGAGGAATTCGAAATACCCGAAGAGAGCTAATTTGTGGTTCTTCTTCTTCTGTCGAGTGGGTATCGAGTCCTTCGACCCAATAAACCCTGGTGACAGAGTTTTTAAACCGCCTAGTAGCACAACTATCAGGCCTCTGACATGGTTTTAAGTAAAGACCACTATCAAAGACAGCGACCGGGACCGACGGCTTAACATGCCCTCCGAAGCACGAAATCTTTTTTTTTTCGGAGGATCAGGTGATTCAGCCTGCAATGTCCTAACCAAACTGGGGAAAAATTCACAAAGTGATAAATTCTCAAATTTCAACTTTGTGTTTCCCCCCTGGGAATCGAACCCAGGACCTCCGGATCGGGAGTACATGGCACTAGCCACTAGACCACGGAGGCAGTTATTTGTGGTATGCCTTCACAAATAAGATGGGGGTGACTGTAAAGATCTGGGAAATAACTTGGCGTAACGGTATGCTTACCTGTGCCGGGTGTGCTTAGTGAGCGCTGGCAGGCTGATGGTTTTATTATCTCTTCCTACGATATGTAGTTGCGAGCCAAGTAATGCGCGCCTCCCTCCCACCGTTCCCACCACAATCTGGTTGCCGATTACTTGCCCAGAACGATTCGTTACCTGTGGAAAAAATACTGTCAGTTTCTCAAAAGATACAAAGATTACATTTGATAACTTTGTAAAATTAAAAACCTGCGTTTAAGTACGCTATTCTGGATGGAAAACAAGGATTTTCAACAAAAATTAAAAACCAACTACCTACTGATTCTAAAATCTTACTTTTAAGGGCTGAAACAATTCAGCAAATTAACATCTCAAAATGCGTTGCCGATTTATCAATTAACATACATAAATATAATCACGCCTTTATGCCCAATGGGGTAGGCAGAACTTAAAATAACTAAACAAAGGTCGTTTCGCCACGTCTGACAGTTTTGAGGGTTATTTAAGGTAGATTTGTGGGTATATTGCTGTAGTGACAGGTTGTCAGCCCATCAACTAAATTACAATATACGGAAACCCTAGGACCCCTTCGCTGGTTTTTACGGCAAGCCCGTAAGGAAATGCAGCTGGCACATTCTTTGTTTTTCTTTCGCTCCTAGTCCAGCATGGAAGACTTATCAATTAAGTTTGCGACAAAGCAGATTTATTTATTATTTATTTAACAGTTTATTGTACACAATAAAATACAAAGAACATATACATATAAAACAAAAACACAACAGGCACAGCTTATTTCTAAAAAAAAAATCTCTTCCAGCAGACCTAGGCTAGTGAAATAGCATTCTGAGAGGCAGATATTTGCAATGCCATATGAATTCTGATCTGAAGTTTAGTTTCAGCCGTTAATTTTGATTACTTACAACTTGTATATGCGTGGGTTGCTGGTGATCGTCCATATCGAGACTGGTCTGATGCACCTGATGTACTTGTTGCACTTGTTGCACCTGTTGCACTTGTTGCACCTGCACGGCTTGCTGCACTTGTTGTTGCACTTGCTGCGCGACTGCTTGCGCTGCGGCCGCTTGTTGCGCTTGCTGTTGCGCCTGTTGCTGGGCTTGTTGTTGCGCTTGCTGCTGTTGTTGCTGTTGGACTTGTGATTGCTGGAATAATATAGATGGTTTAGTTTCATGCTGGACTGGGAACGAGAAAAACATAGAATGTGCCAGCTGCATTTCTAAAAATCAGCTAAGGGATCCGAGGGTTTCTGTATATTGCAATTTAGGCGATGGGCTGACAAATCTATCTTAAATAACCCTCAACCTTTGTCAGACGTGGCGGAACGGCCTTTGTTTAGGTCGTTCACGCTCTGCCTGCCCCATTAGGGATAAAGGCGTGATTATATGTACGTATATTTAGTTTCATTTCTCGATCGAATGTATTTGGATTTACTGGTAATGTGAGTTTTAGGGAACCACAGAATACCACCTCGCATCTTCGCATGATTCGATAGCAGCGAAAACTGAGTGTGGTTTTTCTACAGATGCTGCAATACATTCTAGAAGCACATTTTTTTACGTGTTTGGTCACGACTAAAGCAATACATAATCATCTGTAATAATAATAAACCTCGTAACTTGTCAGAGATTGCGGATCGACCTTTGTTTAGGTCGTTTTTGCTATGCCTACCCCATTAGAGAGAAGGCGAGTTTAGGTAAGATATTGATACCAGGTGTAAGGAACTGCGTCCCGCAAACTGATAGGGGTTGCTCAGTCAACGACATTGAATAACTATAATGTATGGAAAGATCAATAATTATAATTTTTTCATCTCCTAGAGTCGTATTTCTGAACCGCTCGTATGAAAACTGAAAACACATACTAAAATCGTGAGAAATCATTCGTGTACGAAATTTTTACGTATTTTTGAGGCAGTAGAAATCTGTGTTGCCAATAAAGTCTAATCCCATAAATTGTTTTCGTTCTACGCAGAAATACACCTACTATACCACCACTACCACTAACAAAAATCGTTGATTTGAAATACCGGAAATGAATCGCAGAGAAACGGAACGTAAATTCAAGTGAATCAAAAAGTTAAAGTGTCACTTGTCAAATGATTGTCTGTGTCACTGTCATGATCATAGACTACTTAGGTTTCGAGTAGTAGAAAAGAAAACGAGTGGTTTGGACCACTCTTTGCAGAGTCGCATACGTATGAGTATTCAAAAATAGTGATTTTGAGATTTCGTCTGCGAATGTTACTTTTTCGTATGCGAATTACGAGCGGTTCAAAAATACGACTCCTGAAAGAATTTATTGGTGAATGTTGTTCAGTATCGTTGACTGAGCAACCGCTATCAGTTTGCGGGACGCTGTCCCTTACACCCGTTATACTCACATTCCTAGTGGGCAGATCCATGTGCTGTCTCTGATGGAGCATGAGGTGGTTCTTCTGGAAGAACGCCTTCCCGCACTGGTCGCACACGTGCGTGCGCAGCGTGCAGCTGCCGTCCGGGTGTCTAAGGAACCACGCATACGGAATTAGCACTACGATCAAGTAGAAAATAGCTCTTAAGTAACAACATACATACATACAGTACAGTCACGCCTTTATCCCTAATGGGGTAGGCAGAGCGTAAACGACCAAAACAAAGGTCGTCCCGCCACGTCTGACAAAGTTTTGAGAGTTATTTAAGTTAGAGGTATATTGCTGTAGTGACAGGTTGTCAGCCCATCGCCTAAATTACAATATACTGAAACCCTCGGATCACTTAGCTGACTTTTACAGCATGCCCAGGAGGAAATGCAGCTGGCGCATTCTATGTTTTTGTCTCGCTCCCAGTCCAGCATGAGAGTATCTTTATTGGTATCTTAAGTATCAAAGATACCAATAAAGATTTGAATAACGGGCACTCACTTTGGAAAATAAGTCGCGTACTTCACGACATGTTTTGGGACATTCGGAGTCCCTTCATCAGGTTGAGTTTGTCGGCTGCGGGGAAGCGTATCCACCGGTAAACATGTCGTGAAGTACGCGATTTGTTTTCCAAAGTGAGTGCCCGTTATTAAAATCTTTATTTAGAATGTCTCACTTAAGTTTAAATAGTTTGAAAGATACCAATGTATATTTTTCAAATTAAATCTTTAGTTTTTACCCCAACCAAAAATCTTTCTTTAGCGAGTCGAACGGCGATCCGAAGAACCCTGGTGTCAGTATTCAAACTGCCTAGTAGCACAGCTATTAGGCCTCTGACATGGTTTGAGTAACGACCACTATCAAAGACAGTGACCGGGCCCGACGGCTTAACGTGCCCTCCGGAGCACGGAATTCTTTTTCTTTTCGGACAATCAGGTGATTCAGCCTGCAACGAGGAGTCGAGAAAACCTCACAAAGTGATAAATTGTCAAAAATCAACTTTGTGTCTCCGCCCCTTTTTAAATCGAACTCAGGACCTCCGGATCGTAAGCCCATGGCTCTGAGCACTAGTCCACGTAGTCAGTTAAAAAAGTCAATAATTACGTGTGTTAAAAGCAATCTCTTTACTTTTTGAAGTGTCTTTGTAGGCGCTATCATGATGCTTTATGTTCAGAACCGCGTGAATTCGCAATACATTACAAAAACGCATCAAACCACAGTAAATTTCTTATTACTTACATTAAATAAATTATTGTATTTTTTATTATGTAAGTAAGTTACCTCCTGTGATGCGCAAGGAGGCCGTGTTTAGCCGCGAACCCTTTCCCGCAATCCACACAGAAGTGAATCTTGGGCCGAGGCGCGGCTATGTGATGATTCTGAAATTAATATAAAAAAAACATGTATTTATAGGCTAGATAAGAAGAAGAACTGTCTAAAACAACACGAACTATCTTCGTACCTGATAATGCTTTAGTAGACATACATTTATCGGATTCTTCCATGCTGGACTGGGAGCGAGAGAAAAAAACATAGAATGTGCCAGTTGCATTTCCTCCCGGGTATGCTGTAAAAACCAGCTAAGGGATCCGAGGGTATCAGTATATTGCAATTTAGGCGATGGGTTGACAACCTGTCAGTACAACAATATACCCAATATACCTATAAATCTATCTTAAATTACCCTCAAAACTTTGTCAGACGTGGCGGAACGACCTTTGTTTAGGACGTTTACGCTCTGTCTACCCAATTAGGGATGAAGGCGTGATTATATGTATGTATGCATTTATCGGATAATTCATTACAATTTTGTATTATTAGTTCATGTGCAAAAATTTTAAACTGTAGCGAAATTAATAATGTAAGTATTTTTGAAAGTATTTGTCTTACCGATGCTATAACTTGCGTGTGAACTACGTTATTCGGATTTGAAGTGATTATTTGGATTGGTTGATCTGAAACAAACAAATTCAACAAATGTAAACTCATCTCCTTAGCCTCATCCCGTATCTCACGGGGACGGCTATCTTATCTAGGTGATTGAACGAGGGTACTGGTTTATACACAGAGCGACTGTCATCTGAGCTCCGCAACCCAGAAGGGAAACCAGACCCAATCCTAGAGACTAAGTCAGAGTTTTCAAGCCGCTAATGCTTAGCACTGGTCTCTGACATTTGGTCGATGTAAAGTAGTAAGTGATAAATAGTAATTGGTAAACGCTGAGTGGTGAGTGGAGAATAGTGATAGGTAAAGAATAATTTCTTCCATGCCGGCCTGGGAGCAAGAGAAAAACATAGAATGTGCCGGCTGCATTTCCTCCCGAGCATGCTGTAAAAACCAGCTAAGGGATCCGAGGGTTTCGGTATATTGTGATTTAGGCGATGGGCTGACAACCTGTCACTACAGCAATATACCTACAAATCTATCTTGTCAGACGTGGCGGAATGATCTTAGTTTAGGTCGTTTGCGCTCTGCCTACCCCATTAGGGATAAAGGCGTGATTTTATGTATGTATGTAAAGAATAATTGGCGAATTATGATTGGTACTAAATAGTGTGAAGTGATTGGTAAGTATTTATATTTGAGAAAATGTAAGATGGTAGCTGTAGCAGTTGTAATTTGTATGAATTTTAGATACATTTTCTTCTATTGGTTCTTCTTCTGTCGAGTGGGTATCGAGTCTATTGACCCGATGAGCCCTGGTGTATGTTTTTTTTTAAACTGCCTAGTAACACAACTATCAGGCCTCGGACATGGTTTGAGTAACGACCACTATCAAAGACAGCCACCGGGACCGACAGCTTAACGTGCCCTCCGAAGCACGAAATCTTGAAGATTGCTCTAGAGCAATTTGGGTGTGACGACTTTAAAGTGCACGTCAATAATCCAATGTTGCATAGGAAGGTAGCTAATGAAGCGCTAATTGTACCTAGAGTTGTGAACTATTACGGTGAGAGGGCTAGACCGTATCTCGTTCCCAAAATATATAATGATATACCGTTAACTATAAGAAAGAGCACAACTAAAAATGTTTTTAAAGCTAGTCTAAAAAAATACATACTAAAAAATCTTAAAGTAAAACTGAACTCGAACTGATAAATAAAAACAATCATTTGTTTTTATAATATTTGCAAAACTGTAACTCATTTAAACTTTTCTTGCTAAACTTACAATATTAACTTAGATAACATAAAGCAGTAATGTAAATGTTTAATACAGGGGAGTCTATTTCTGCCAACAAACTGTTGTACAGTTTGGCGGAATTTGTTGTACAAATATAAACATGCTGTCTTATGTGAATAAACGATTTTATTATTATTATTATTATTATTATTATTTTTTTCTTTTCGGAAAATCAGGTGATTCAGCCTGCAATGTCCTAACCAAACTGGGGAAAAATTAGTGATAAATTCTCAAATATCAACTTTTTAAAACCTGTAATTGTCTGTCTTGTTTTAATTTTATTTTATTTTTAAGTATTCTTATATTAATTGCTGTTGGTTTTCCTTGAAATAAAAAATAAATAAAATAAACTACCATCCAAAATTTTACAGAGTATAGTTTTATAAATAGTTTTGTGAAAAGTGATTAGAGAGCATGGATTATTTCCATGCTGGACTGGGAGAGATAGAAAAACATAGAATGTTCCAGCTGCTCTCCCTCCCGGGCATGCTGTAGAAGTCAGCAAAAGGGACTCGAGGGTTACAGTGTATTGTAATTTAGGCGATGGGCTGATAACCTGTCTCTATAGCAATACATATTACAATCTAAAATTGCCCTCAATTCTTGTCATTCGTGGCGAAAGCGCCTTTTACGAGGCGTTAAACGCTCTGCCTACCCCGTAAGGAATAAAGGCGTGATTTTATGTATGTATGTAGTTCCAAGCGCGACTAATTTTTTTTCTTCTGAAAATTCGTTATATTTCTGTTGTAAAATGGTGGCCGAAATCCTTCCTCAGTATATTTACTTATTGCCAATTTTTATCGAAATGCGTGTGTGTGTGTTCGGTGTGTGATTAGAGTGAGTAGTGAACAGTGATTGGTGAACGAAGACTGGTGAACAGTGTCGGACTCACTGTGCGGCACGAGGCCGGGCTGCAGCGCGGCGGTGAGCGCGCACAGGTCGGTGACGCAGGTGCGGTCGCCGGCGTGCAGGCGCACGTGCAGCGACAGCGCCTCCTTGGTGTTGAAGCAGGAGCCGCACTCGGGGCACGGGTAGCCGGGCGTCACGCGCTCCGACACCAGCTGCCCGTCCGCGCCTATCACCTGCAAACACACATTATAAACTTAAAGTGACTGTAGAAGCTAAGTGGCGCCCCCATCAGTAATAAAATCATAACTCACTAAGGCTCGTTTTAATCAGCACTTGAGAATGACGGCTAGTTTGAGTTCGAATCAAAAATGTTATTTCAGTACAAAATGTCCTGTCGAATCCATACTTAATATTGCTCTCAATCTTGAGATAGGTTTATAAGTAAGGCCCTAAAAACGCAAAGAATCGAAATCCGGTTCAACAGACTCAAGTGATGGTTATAAAGATAATTTAGTACCTCATAAATTAGCCCCATCAGTATAAAATACTACTAATTAATCGAAAATCCGGTCCAACAGACTCAAATGATAGTTATAAAGATAATTTAGAACCTTATTAATTAGCCCCATCAGTAAAAAAAATCATAACTCACTAAAAGCACAATGAATTGAAAATCCGGTCCAACAGACTCAAGTAATTTATAAAGATAATTTAGAACCTCATAAATTAGCCCCATCAGTAAACAAAACATAACTCACTAAAACACAATGAATCGACAATCCGGTCCAACAGACTCAAGTAATTTATAAAGTTAATTTAGAACCTCATAAATTAGCCTCATCAGTAAAAAAAAAACTCACTAAAACACAATGAATCGAAAATCCGGTCCAACAGACTAAAGTAATTTATAAAGTTAATTTAGAACCTCATAAATTAGCCTCATCAGTAAAAAAAAACTCACTAAAACACAATGAATCAAAAATCCGGTCCAACAGACTCAAGTAATTTATAAAGTTAATTTAGAACCTCATAAATTAGCCTCATCAGTAAAAAAAATAAAAATAACTCACTAAAACTCAAGATGTAGTGACAGCACAGAATACAAATGTCTTTAAGAACAAATTTGACAAATACCTACAAAACTTCAATAAGACAAGCAAATCGTGAACATTGGGATACAGGCTCTATCAGTTGCTACAACTGCCTGCCTGATTAAATAATATTATAATAATAATAATAAAAACACAATGAATCGAAAATCCGGTCCAACATAGTCAAGTAATAGTTATAAAGATAATTAAGAACCTCATAAATTAGCCTCATAAGTAAAAAAAAAACATAACTCACTAAAAACACAATGAATCGAAAATCCGATCCAACATACTCAAGTAATTTATAAAGTTAATTTAGAACCTCAAAACGTTGCCACCATAAGTAAAAAAAAAACATAACTCACTAAAAGCACAATGAATCGAAAATCCTGTCCAACAGACTCAAGTGATAGCTATAAAGATTATTTAAGAAATGTTTCAATAAACAAATCATAACTTACTTAAATGCAGCAAATCGAAAATCAGGTCCAAGAGACTCAAGTAAATAACGGCCACCAACGGCATTTTTTCTACCTGTTTCTACAACGAACTAAGAATAGCTAATTTATAAGGTTCTAAATTATCTTTATAAATATCACTAGAGTTTCTTGGACCGGATTTTCGATTCATTGTGTTTTTAGTGAGTAACGATTTCTTTTTACTGATGCGCGCCTGATGGGGCGCCTTAAATGAATCCTGCAGTAAAACAGATACCTAATAATCACGCCTGAAACACATAGACAACGGTGGTGATATCAACAAGACTCGAATAAATACATGATTTTGTATGAAACTGATAGGGGTTGCTCAGTCAACTAAACTGAACAACTACCACCAGGTTTTTTTTTCAGGACATTAAAAAAGAAATAGGCTTTTCCATACACATTGTCTGATCGAGGTGATCATTTTGTTTGGCAAAGTATTTTTTTTTTATTCTAGGTGACAGTTGCCCAGTTTCGTTGACTGAGCAGCCCTATCAGTCGGCGGGACGCTGTCCCTTACAGCAGTATGTATGTATGGAACTTTATAAAATGATCTTGGCCATACCTGTAAAATCTGTGGTTTGAAGTCATCAGTCTTGATCACCGTCTGCACTTGTTGCTGAGCCTGCTGTTGCGCCGCTTGCTGAGCTTGTTGCTGAGCCGCTTGAGCCGCTTGCTGCGCTTGTTGCGCTTGCTGCTGAGCTTGTTGCGCCGCCTGAGCCGCTTGTTGCTGAGCCTGTTGTTGGGCTTGTTGTTGCGCTTGTTGCTGTTGCTGCTGCTGTTGTTGTTGTTGCTGTTGGGCTTGCTGCTGTTGCTGTTGTTGCACTTGCTGTTGAGTAAATATAAAAAATGTTTATTTGAAAATACGATTTAAAACGAATCTTGTGTTATTGATCTTTTTTTGTGCTTTTTGTGATACTAAAGATATATCGGGTGGACAGCGTCCCGCAAACTGATACCGGTTGTTCAGTCAACGACACTGAACAACTTCCACCAGGTAATTCATTCAAGAAGAGAAAAATAATGGAAAAGCCAAATGCTTTTCTATACAAATTGTCTAATCGAAATAAACATAACATTTTGTATGGAAATGCCAAATTTTATTTTCACTTCCTGGTGGAAGGAATGCTGATATGAAATAACACCCGGTATATGAAATAAGTGATTACCTGTTGTTGTTGCGTCTGTTGTTGGTTGTTTGGCTGGCAGTGTCTGGTAATCTTGTAGTGTTGTTGTAGCTCTGCTTTGCATTTGAAAGCCTCCCCGCACTCGAGACACGCCACCACGCCTTCACCGGTGTGGATTCTGGAAATTCAATCAGTTAGTGAGTACTTATTAATACTACATTTATTCTTACTGTAGTATTTCCAACTCAGTATTAGAATAATAAGATAAGTAAATAAAGATTTTATTTATATAAGACATTAGAATAAGTTTTAGCTATTAGCTATGACAACATTATGAGTAGTTTTAGTAATTTAAGTAATTTGGCAACACGTATCATTTATTTTTTTATTGTGTTTTTGAATAAAAGACATGAATCTTTGTTTACCCTTATTATAAAACTGAGTTGAAAATACTATAGTTGCTATAGAAATGTTGGTCACAAAATGTATCCAAAATTGTGGTTAATGAAGAGAGCGCGAAGCATTTTCATTGCGGAATTTACAGATATCGATGATGCTCATAAGAACGGCTTGTGGTTCCATAGATAATAAAGCCTAATTTAATTTTGACTAAATAGTTCAATTACTGAGCTAAGTTCTGGAAATTGTTTACCCATCCAACCAAGACCTATAGCTTAGTCAGGTTATAAAAAGACCTTAGAGTACGAATGGATTTCAGATAAGCCCTACTTTATAATAGGACTTTTTAAGTGATTTGTCAGGGTATACATCATTTATCGCTATCATCTTATCTTATCTTATTTATTTGCATTCCACAATGGATATAATAGTTGGTGTAATCTAAGTGTGAACATGATATTATGGACCCTGTTGGGCACAGCAAAAATAGCAGAGAGGAGGACTTTAGTAAGTAAATAATCAAATCTATTGTCTATTTTTATTAATTAAATGTTACTTAAGCATTAGATTCTGATAATAATTACGTATTAATTTTAAATTTATTTAACATCATTCTTCTTCTGTCGAGTGGGTATCGAGTCTATCGACCCGATGAACCCTGGTGTCAGAGTTTTTAAACCGCCTAGTAGCACAACTATCAGGCCTCTGACATGGTTTGAGTAACGACTACTATCAAAGACAGCGACCGGGACCGACGGCTTAACGTGCCCTGCGAAGCACGAAATCTTTTTCTTTTTCTTTTCGGACAATCAGGTGATTCAGCCTGCAATGTCCTAACCAAACTGGGGAAAAATTCACAAAGTGATAAATTCTCAAATATCAACTTTGTGTTTCCCCCCTGGGAATCGAACCCAGGACCTCCGGATCAGGAGTCCATGGCACTAGCCACTAGACCACGGAGGCAGTTAAACATCATTTTATTAATACGACATCTACTCACTTAATATCTACATGTACTCACTTCATATGCGCGACCAGGGTCCGTTTCTGCAGGAACTCCTTGCCGCACACGGGGCACGCGTGGGGCACGCGGCCGTGCGCCCGCCCGTGGTTCACGAGCTGGAACTTGCGCGCGAAGGCCGCGCCGCAGTCGGGGCACACGAACGGGGACAGCGAGCCGTGGAAGCGGCTGTGCATCACCAGGTGCTCCTGGGGATATCAATCAAAAATATTTATTTATTTTATTAATATATACAAACATTATCCTTACAGGAATATTCCCAATTCGACAATGCTACTATCATAATATTACGTACTCTAATAAGAAAACTTACTTACGTAATAAATATGAAATATGTACATACATATTTCTTTCAAATAGATTAGTTGCTAATTGGAACAAGCTACCTCAAGATGTAGTGACAGCAAAGAATACAAATGTCTTTAAGAACAAATTGGACAAATACCTACAAAACTTCAATAAGACAAGCAAATCGTGAACAATGGGATACAGGCTCTATCAGTTGCTACAACTGCCTGCCTGATTAAATAATATAATAATAATAATACATATAATCACACCTTTATCCCTAATGGGGTAGGCAGAGCGTAATCGACTCAAAAAAAACGGAACAAAGGTCGTTCCGCCACGTCTAACAAAGTTTTGAGGGCTATTCAAGATAGATTTGTAGGTATATTGCAGTAGGGACAGGTTTACAGCCGATTACCTAAATTGCAATGTACAGAAACTCTCGAACCCCTTAGCTGGTTTTTACAGCATGCCCGGGAGGAGATGCAGCTGGCCCATTCTATGTTTTTCTTTCGCTTCCAGTCCAGCACGGAAGAAACGATATGATAATTATAGTGTGATATGTAAGAAAATGTACATATATCTAAAGAGGATAAGTTAGTCAGTAATTAGCTTTTAAATTAACGTACAAGCGCTTTGGAGTAATCTTTAAGCTTGTATTGTAATAAATATAAATAAATAAATAAAATAAGCTGTGCCTGTTGTATCTTTGTTTTATATGTATATGTCCTTTGTATTTTATTGTGTACAATAAACTGTTAAATGAATAAATAAAATATAAGTCAATATTTAAGTCAATTGAGTTGCCCCATAGCATGATCTCATAAGTTATTTCTCGAAAATAATATTTCGAAACAACAGTATGTGACGTCAGAAGCACCGCGCACTCAGGCAGATGATGCTCTGTATAAATGTATGCAAATTAAAGGAACGGTTTTTGGGTGCAGCGACACATACGCGTATCTCTCTCGGCGTCATTGATGCGATACCACTGACGTAAAAGGCTACTTTACGAGAAAGCAGAGCGCAATCGGTTTAATAAGAGCCGCTTGAACTTATAGCAGCAGCTTCTATGCTAAACTAGGCACCATCCGGGTGAGCTAACTCCATTCTCGACTCTGTCTGTCGCCCCTGCCTTACAGGATTCAAAATCAGTAAAATTTTCTTCCATGCTGGACTGGGAGCGAGAGAAAAACATAGAACGTGCCAGCTGCATATCCACCCGAGCATGCTGTAAAAGCCAATAATTGTAATTTAGGCGATAGGCTGACAACCTGTCACTTCAGCAATATACCTACAAATATATCTTAAATAACCTTCAAAACTATGTCAGACGTGGCGGAAGTACCACTTCAAGACAGTCCTTCAGTATTCACTTTTAAAAAGAGACTCAAAGAGCATTTTATGACCTCTCTTTTGATGTTAATAATATGTATTATATTCATTTTATATCTATCATAACATAATATACGTATATATCTTATATATTGTTTTGTTATGTATTCGTTTTTTCTATTATTGTTATATATGTATTAGTATTACTATAATTAATCAGATTTTCTAATTTTACTTATTGTATCTGATCCCGTGTCCTTCCCTTCTTTCATCCCCACTAGGTTGGCTGGCTTTTTAATACAATAAAGAATATATAATAAGTACCTTTCCTTAGGTCGTTTACGCTCTGTCTACCCCATTAGAGCCAAAGGCGTGATTATGTGTATGTAAATAAGATATCGAAGAATATGTGATGTCAGCGTGACTTTATAAAAAAATATACAAATCCAAGAAACGGCTTTAGGGTGCAACGACACATACGCGTATCTCTCTCTATATCGGCGCTTTAAGCTGGTCGGTTCAATAAGAGCCGTTTCAATTTATAGCAGCAGCTTCTATGCAAAACTAGGCATCATCCGGGTGAGCTCACTCCATTCTCGACTCTGCCTCTGTCGCCCCTGCTTTACTAGATTAAAAGTCAAATACATTTGGAAAAAACTGGGATTTATTCTATACCTTCTGCGCGAAGCTTTCCCCACACTCGCTGCACACATAAGGGCGCTCGCCCGCGTGGTACTTGCTGTGCGTCACGAGATGGCGCTTCAGCGGGAACCCGCGACCGCACTCGCCGCAAACGAACGGTCTGTCGCGACTGTGCACCTGAGGAAACAGATAAACCACATAAGTCAGGTCCCATCGAGTTATATATAGACGACATGCCAATTACAAAATGTAGCGAAGATGTGCCATTTGATAATTGTGTTTCCAACATTTTAATCTGTGATTGTCATTAACCAAAATGGCGGGACCGCGGGAACTATAAAATTATATCTTCAAAACATTAATTTGTTAAATAATATATAGTGGAACTAGTGTAAACAGTGTTTACTTAATAGTACACTATGGAGTTCCATCAAGAAATAACAACACAAAGTGTAACAAAATTAATTTGGTTAGTATTAGCGGCTATCTTGTAAAATTATCGATGTTATGCCTCGTTAATATTTTTTTTTCTTCCATGCTGGCCTGGGAGCGAGAGAAAAACATAGAATGTGCCAGCTGCATTTCCTCCCGGGTATGCTGTAAAAACCAGCTAAGGGATCCGAGGGTTTCAGTATATTGTAATTTAGGCGATGGGCTGACAACCTGTCACTACAGCAATATACTTACAAATCTATCTTAAATAACCCTCAAAACTTTGTCAGACGTGGCGGAACGACCTTTGTTTGGGTCGTTCACGCTCTGCCTACCCCATTAGGGATAAAGGCGTGATTATATGTATGTATGTAATATTTTTTTTCTTTATAACTATTGCAATTTTCAGAACTGTATATAAATATTTTTTCGGTGTTATTAGTAACTATTTTGACGCGCAGTCGATTTAGCGATGGTGAGTGACTGAATGAGTTACATATTTTAGTTCGGGATGCTATCTCCAGCGAATACATAATTCCTCTATGTCTATAACGTAAATATTTGGGGCTATAACTGTTCGGCCAATACATTAGTTCTGTAAATGATTCTTGTTATTAAAAATAATGTTACTATTAATCGACTAGACTACACCGGATAGTAGTGTTTCAAGACTGCAAGAATGACGTAGGACGAAGCCAAGAGGCAGATACAAGATAAGGAGGAATGAGAACAGCTGGCAGAGGTCCTGTAGTGTAGGTATAGTAGCGTAAGTAAGCACTTTTACTTTACCTATAATTATACATACATATAATCACGCCTTTATCCCTGGGGTACGCAGAGCGCAAACGACCTAAACACAGGTCATTCCGCCACGTCAAACAAAGTTTTGAGGGTTATTTAAGATAGATTTGTAGGTATATTGCTGTAGTGACAGGTTGTCAGCCCATCGCCTAAATCACAATATACCGAAACCCTCGGATCCCTTAGCTGGTTTTTACAGCATGCTCGGGATGAAATGCAGCTGGCACATTCGCCGGCACATTCACATTAGGCCGGCATGGAAGGCCTATAATTATATAATATAATAAATCAGTAGTATTCATTCAGCATTTGTTCGTTTCATTACTCTCCGAATAGGCCAACCTACACAGTCCTATCTAATCTATCAGTGCGGTACCTAAGGACGACAACATAAAACTTACCCTAGAATGTGTAACAAGATGATGCTTCAATGTAAAGGCCATCTTGCACTCGTGGCAGCGGTAGGGCCTGTCAGCTGAGTGCAGCAACAGATGTGTATTGAGGCAGTGTTTCCGAGCGAACGCCTTGCCGCAGTGCGCACAAACGTGCGGCCTTTCGCCTGAAAAATGCATCGTATTTTAGGACAGGCAACTTAAGGTAATATTCGGATCCATGCGACTGCGATTGGAAACACTGCTTTATATGAATTAGACAAAAGTCTATCGAGAAAAACAACAGGATAGGGATCAGCTTTAAACACAGAAGAATGTTTAAAAAATATATCGGATAATATCCGTATTCTAATCTATGTTCCAGATTAATGGTCTAAATCATATAATGCTGGAGTGTTCCAGGAACGCAGATCTGAGGGCTAGATTTATAGGTTCAGAAAATGGTAATAATGGTCAGCTAAATTGTTGGTTGGCAGACCCGCTATCCAGCAGAGCGGTTGCGTTGTACCGTTTTCTGACTCTATCTGGTTAAATACATGTATTTTAATTATGTGAAAGATACCAAGAGGCTGGCATAGTCACCAGATGACTGAAGCCTCGTTAAAAAATTTAAGGAAAAAAAAACTTCTTTCCAGAAGGTTAGGTTGTTCAATTTGAAAACATTTATGCTATATGCTTTTCCTCTCAATCTAAAGCATCGTATTTGCACAGCTGTTACAAATTTTAATTAGTTAAACACAACATATGTGTCACATAACATACAAATATGCAGTATTTTTACTGGCATGCGTAGTGAGATGATGTTCCAGTAGGAAGGACTTAGCATTCATCTCAGGAGTAAGACGCTCCTTGACGGGATAGCTCAGTGGCACTATTATATATTCTGTGACAGTGGTTGAGTTGAGGAGCTGGTCGGTTTGGGAGTAGACCAGTCTTCTTCTTCTTGTCATGTGGGTTGAGTTTATGGACCCAATGAACCCTGGCACCATCGTTTAACTGCCGGTCATGGTCTCCGTCTTTGATAGCCTTTAGCTATGCTATTAGGTGCTTTAAAAATAGAGTTCATCAGGTCGATAGAAAACATCATCATTCACTTGCCCTTATCCCATTTACTTGGGGTCGGCGCAGTACGTTTTCTTCTTCCATTCATCCCTGTCAGCCGTCAGTTCAATACTCACACCTGTTTTAGACATATCATCTTTCACGCAGTCCATCCATCTTTTCTTTGGTCGTCATCTCCGAACATATCCATCCACATTCAAATTCATTACCCTTTTGCCTATATGACTTTCAGGATTCAATTCGGGTCGATAGAGAACACAGTTAAGTTATTTTGTTGGGATTATTACCGCGATTGTTACCTCGACATTTCGGAGCAGTTGCACGCGCCATGGTCTCGAGTGGCCTGCTAACTTACATTAGGATCAGCTCGTAGTATAATCTGTAGAATGAGAATAAAAATCCACTTACCAGTATGAACTCTGGCATGCGTGGTGAGATGATGTTTCAGTAGGAAGGACTTCCCGCACTCATCACAGGAATATCAACTTGGCGTTTCGCTATACAGATCTCTTACTTATAAGAAGACCTGCGATAACGCCAAGAAGAAAGGGCACTCGCGGAACAACTTACTGCGTCGTCTAATTTCCACCAAATAGGGAGCTACGCTATACTCCTGAGCTGATTACGCATCCCCATGTTTTTAGGCGCTCCGCTCATGCGAAGTTAGTGGTCGGTTTGGGAGTAGAGTAGAGATTGTTATTTTGAACGGGATTATTACCGCGATTGTTACCTCGACATATCGGACAGTTGCACGCGCCATGGTCTCGCGTGGCCTGCTGACTAATATTAGAGTTAGCTCGTCGTATAATCTGTAGAATGAGAATAAAAATCCACTTACCAGTATGAACTCTGGCATGCGTAGTGAGATGATGTTTCAGTAGGAAGGACTTCCCGCACTCATCACAGGAGTAAGGCCGCTCCTTCACGGAGGCGGGGGCGGGCGCGGGGGGGGATAGCCCAGTCGTAGAGTTGAGGAGCTGGTCGGTTTGGGAGTAGACCGCCTGGGAAGAGTAATGCTGTTATGTCTATTAGTATCATACATTCAGTCGAAACACATTGAGAATATTGTATTGTATTGTATTGGCGTGGGAGCGAGACAAAAACATATAATGCGGGCAGGGCATGCTGTAAAAACTAGCTAAGGGATCCGAGGGTTCCAGTATATTGTAATTTAGACGATGGGCTGACAACCTGTAACTAAAGCAATATACTTATAAATCTATCTTAAATAACCCTCAAAACTTTGTCAGACGTGGCGGAACGATCTTTGTTTAGGTCGTTTACGCTCTGCCTACCCCATTAGGGATAAAGGCGTGATTATATGTATGTGTGTATGTATTGATGGATTTGTTGAAGTCGTTTGTTATCCTACTAGTAACTTAATTGTTCTAGTCATGAAAATAAGACAAAATTGCTAAATAGTAAAAAAATATATATTACTATTATTCATATTCGTTTATTTGCTTCATGTGGATTACAATGGTGGTACTTATAATATATTGTGCTCACATCACCCTGTGAGGGCACTGCAAAATGTACATTCTTAATAAACATACTCAAACTTTAGATCATATATAACAGATAATAAATTATCTTAAATAACAATTATTATTATTGTATTAATATAATACAAAACAATGAAAATTGAAATTAAATATGGTATAATATGGACCATAATAAATATATATGCACCAACAGAACAACCAGACGACGAAACTATAAAGAATTTTTACACACGACGTTAACGAAACAGTTCAAAACAATGCAAATAACCACCTAATTATAATTGGAGACTTCAATGCACAAATTGGTGAAAGACAACTCGGACAAGAACAAATCATGGGACAATACGAATATGGCAAGAGATCAGAACATGGAATAATAAGCATTGCATATGAGAACCAATTTGTGATAATAAACAGCGTATTCAAGAAAAAGAGAAAGAACAAATGGACATAGCTAGCTCCCAACGGTGCAAAAAACGAAATTGATTATATTTTAACAAATAAGCCGAAACAATTTCAAAACATAGAAGTGTTAGAACATGTCAACTTTAACTAGGACCATAGAATGATAAGAGTGAAGCTAACTAGTCAAACAACAAAAAAGTCTAGAAAAGACTAGCAACACAAAACAAAACAACATAGATCTAGAAAAAAATAAAGTATAACTCCATATGAAATTGAACGATTTTGACAGTAAAACAAAACAAATGAATACGGAAGAAAAGTATGGTTACCTAGAAAACAAAATTGTTGAAGCAACCAAAGAAACGAAATTACCACTACAGGAAATAAGTAACATAAGCAAAGATATTAACAAAAACATCCAAACGGACAAGAACAAATATAGAATGAAAAACCAGAAAAAGAAATAGCAAAAACATTTGGATTTAAAAAGGTCGTGAAACATTTACAAGACAATAAAACGTGGATTACAGGATATAAAGACACTTAAGATCAGATACAGAAAGACAGACAAAGAAGCAACGCATTAACTACACAACTCCACAAATCTCTCTATAGTAGTACCCTACCCACTTCAACACCAGAATCAGAGACAAGTCCCGATGAACACAGGAAAGTACCAGACATTCTATCAAACTAAATCAGATATGTAGTCAGGTCACTGAAAAATGAAAAAACCGCCTGGACCTGAAAAAATCACAAACGAAATAATTAAATATACTTTACCAGAAACACTGCCAGCAATTGCCACAATATTCAACAAAATACTCAAAACAGACACAATACCAAAGCAACGTACAACATCAGAAATAATAATAATGTATAAAAGGGGAGAAAATACAATATATACTAGAGAACCTGTTCAGAAATGTACATTGGGATGGATATGGCTTAAACATCAATGGCTGCAAATTAAATCAACTGAGATTCGCTGATGACATAGCACTAGTAGAAGAAAACCCCACAAACCTAAATTGCTCTGAACAACAAAAAAAATATATGTGGATGAATATGTGTACCTTGGACATCGTATATTTACAACAAACATGAACGATAAGGAAATAGATAGAAGAGTAGGCAATACATGGAAGAGATTACTGGTCTTCAAAAAAAAACATCCTGCATCCTACCATGCCTAACATATGCATGTGAAACATGGACAGTAACGTAAAATACACTACACAAATTAGAAAAATGACAACATAGCATTGAAAGAAGCATGCTGGGAATTAGACTGAAAGACAAAGTGAGACTGACAGATATAAGGAAGAAAACTAAGGTCAAAGAAGTCACGGAAAAAAATTAGAAGACAGAAACGGAAGTGAACAGGACATATATTGAGAAGAAATGATGGAAGATGGGTCTAAGGAAGTAACTGAATGGTACCTGAGAGAAGGAAAACCCGAGAGAGGCAGACCTCCAATGAGATGGGAAGATGAAATTAAACAAGTGGCAGGGAAAACTAGAGGAGGGATGCAAAGAACAGGGAAGAATGGAAGAGACTAGAGGAGACCTCGTCGACAGACGGCAAACTGATAATTAAAATATGTACCTAGTATGTAAGTGAAATGTATCATTTTATTGTAAAAGGATCAGTAATGAAGGCATTATTATTATGTGTTATCTTAAAAAAAACAATTTGTGTGGCTTATTGTGAGTATTACATATTGCAATGTAGATGAGGAGTACTGTCTTATTGTTTTTATCTATTAAGGTTATGTCCGGTCTATTGCAATGTATGGTTTTATCGGTAATGATATAGCCCAGTAAATTTTATAATTGCTATTTTCAAGTATGGTTGCAGGTTGGTATTTATAGTAAGGTAGTTTTTCTATGATGAATTTGTATTGGAAAACTATATTCCGGTGAACTATTGGTGCTACTTGATCGTGACGGTGTTTGTAATCTGTCTGGGCTATGGATTTGCAAGCGGCGGTGATATGCTGGATCGTTTCTAAACTACTATGGCAATGTCTGCGAAGGTAAGTTTGGTGATTTAAGAATGTATTTTTTGTAGTAACGGGTATCTATTATTCGGTCCTGGATTGCCAGCATGAAGAGCTCACCCCTCTGCAACCATAAGTTCGACGCAGCCATGTCGACGTGAGATTGCTAGAGTTCGTGACGGTGTCTTCCATGTAGACTTCCGACTAAATGCGGCAATTTTGACTTTAGGTTCAAACGTACGTTAATTTCGTTGTGCGTTTTGGTCGTGGAGGTTAAGAGGTGTTATTTTTTTGTCAACTTGTGTTATTTATCGGTGTATGTTTGAGTCTTGTGAGCGTGTGTGGAAGTATTTTATGAGAGATTTTATCTAGTTATTGTGAAGATTCATAATATCTATCATTAAACTAACATTGACGAGAAAAGAAGGTGGCGGAGGCGTACCTCTGCCACCTTCTTTCCTGGTCAATGTATCTTTGGGGGATGTTTGCGTGAAGCAGTTAATGAGGTGTTAATTAGGCGCTGTAACTTAAGGAAATCAGTTTGGGATCAGGTAATAATACCGAACGAATATGTAAGGACTGGTACGGCGTATTGATTGATTTTATTATAGATCGTAGTAATTAATATATTTAACCTATATTTTAATTTAAGCTCCGTTTTTTAATTTGCTGGGCCAGTTGAAAACCTAAGAACTTGTAAACACTATTGATGTCCAGAAATTCTATGCAGCTCCCAGATTCTAACATGTTATTATTTTCTATTACAGCACCTTTCTTTATCAAGTACGTCTTACATTGATCTACTCCGAAATCCAAATGTATGTCTTTTGAGAATGTTTGTGTGATGTCTGCGAGTTTATGAAGGGATTGTATGGTGTTACTGTAGAGTTTTATATCGTCCATATACATTAGATGTGGGTGGGTCGATAGACTCGATACCCACTCGACAGAAGAAGAAGAAGAATTAGATGTGTAAAACGTGGTGACGTTATTATAGTTTTAGTTGGTGATAGTTAAACCGTGATTTGAATTATTGAGCATGAGAGGGCTAAGCGCATCACCCTGGAATTTTCTTTGATAGGGATTTCAGGTGTTTTAAATTGTGTGCAGTCTATGACTTTTAGCTTGGTTTTCCACTGGTGCATTGATTCCTCTAAGAATGTAATAATAGTTAAGTTAATTTTACAATAATGAAGGTTGTGGATAAGTCAGATATGAGGGACGGAATCGAATGCTTTACGATAATTAACGTACCTGGTGCTTATAGCTTTCTTCTGTTTAAGGGCTTGGCGCATAGCAACTGAGTCAATAACTAACTGTGCTTTGCAACCTTTACTGTGTTCATGACAACCTTTTTGTTCCTCAGCAAGGACATTATTTATTGTAACGTGTTCGTTTTTTATTTTCATATTTTATTAAAATGCAATCGGTCTGCATGGACCATAAGCAGTTGTTTTCCGTGATTATATTGGCATTGACGACAGATGAACTCTCCCAATGTTAGGCTGTCTTTATTATAGTTTAATTTGAGATGTTCTCATATGTGTAGCTTTTTCAGGCGTCTGGTTTGTACTGGATTATTAAGGTTTTGTGCTAGACTGTGATCCACTATTTGATTTACTATATCTTCTTTTATGGTTGGGATATATAAATACTCATGGATGTCTTCTATTTTGGTGAACCATGGAGTGTTGACAATAACCTTTTGCACACCATTCTGGAATCTTTGTTATATTTCTGTGTTTGAAGTTTTCGCCATTCCCCACAGTTGTATTCCATATGTTCATACTGGTTTTAACATGGCCTTATATATTAAAACCTTAATTTCTACAAATAATTTAGATTTTCTGCCTAATAGCCACTTTCGAGATCTAAATCGATGGTTCAATTGTCTCGTTCCTTTTGGATATGTACCTGCCATGTTCCAGATGAAAGATCAAGTGTTTTACGACTGTGTTGTGAGGTAGTGCTTCCTGACCTAGTCTTACAGGGGGACATTCCTCTTTTCTGACACTGAAGGTGATATGGTTGGATTTTGTGGCACTAGCCTTGATTCGCCACTGTAACATGTTCATTAATAAGTTCTGCAATGCAAGCTGTTAATATTTTATAGATAGTTTGAAGGCACGTAAGTGGTCGGTATTTTGCAGGGTTTTGGCGTTCTGTGTCTTTGGGTATCATTATGGTCGTTCCTTGTGTGATGTATGCTGTCATGTCCCAGGTATTGAATGAATTCATTAATGCTATTGTGCATTAAGGGTTGGATAAACCCGAAACTTTTTGTACCATTAGTTGTGTATGTGATCGCTTCCTGGGGCTTTCCAGTTGTAAGTCATTTTTGTAACTTAGTAAAATATTTCTACAGGGATACGCTCAAAAGACATTTTGGGAATTGATTCAGTACTTTCAGAATTATTCTGGAGCCATTCGGCGTTTTGATTATGTTAAACTGGGTTGGCCAAGATATTAAATAATCTTTGTTATATAATGATGCATGTCATCAGAATCAGGAAGGAGTTTATTATTATTGTCCTGTTTTATTACGGCTCAGCTACAGAATGTTGCCAGTATTACAATGCTCACGGGCCTAAGCCTAATGAGCACCGTTTTTGTTTATGATATTGTTTTCAAGAGGTTCTGCATTTAGGTTTTCATCTAAATCTAAGAATTTTCTGACCATTCAGCAAGTATTTAAAATTACAGATTATTGCATCAATATGTTAGTTGTTCTGGTAAGTTTATTTATTATATCTGTAAGTTTATTTAATAATCTTTAAAATCACTGGATTTAAAAGATTATTTTAGCTGGATTTTTTGAATGAAAGAACTATTGGCACTATTGTTAGTTTCTGGAGCTTCCACAAACAAGTTATTTAATTTTTGAGATCTATGTATTTAATCAGTTTTTCTGCTATGGTGTGTTGTAAGTTGTGCATGTTTGGCTATATCAATGAGTTGTGCAGTATGATTTTCTTTGTCTATGATGGTAATGTGTTATATAACAAAAATATTAATTATAATTTTGTTGTATAACAATATTATTATTATACAACAAAACTTATACCTACTAACCTTAAGAATTTACAAAAATAAAAAGTTTTCTTCTGTATGATAAAAGTATATGATAAGTATATAGAAGTTTAGATTTTGTAAAAAAAGACATAAAATGATGCTAGTACACTTACTTTTGGTGAATTTTCTCCAGTCCCAGGCTCCTGCTTAGTATGCTGCAACAACTGATGATGTTGTTGCTGATGCGACTGTGTGGTTTGTATCGTCTCCACTTGTGTCTGCTGAGTGGTTGCTTCAGCCAAACTCTTCAGACTTCCATTCAGCAAAGTATGGTTTAACTGGGACGCATCTATAACTGGTGTAGCTATTCCCTGAGCTTGCAAAGCCCGTTTCATTAGAATCTCATTGCATTCTTCAGCTGTCAGTTGGATTGGACCAATAGGAGTCATAAACGGTTTTGATGCTAGGTTTGCCGCTGTAAAAGTGTCAGCTAAAGGTTAAACAAACAAAATGAATTAGTTATATTATATAATAAGATTTATTTTCAAGCTAAATATTTAAATTAAAAATTTAATTAAATTAAATAATTTAAGCCGTGCAGTTGTATGCAATCAGCTTTAGCATTGTGAACATGGATATCTATTTGTTTTGTCTTTTGGGTAAGTTCATTCACAAGGATGTTTTCTAAATGTAAATTAGACTAAATTAAATAGCAATTTGTACTTTCGTTATCTACATTTAAATGCACTAGAATGCCATTGGCTAAGCATTAAAATAAGTTAAGCTTCAGAATATCTCAAGAAGAACTTTTTTGGTCATGTGTGCCTGCAAAATCTTTTACTTTTGTGTTCTTTACATGCAAGCATTGAAATAAGTTAAGCTTCAGCATATCTCAAGAAGAACTTTTTTGGTCATGTGTGCCTGCAAAATCTTTTACTTTTGTGTTCTTTACATGCAAGCATTGAAATAAGTTAAGCTTCAGCATATCTCAAGAAGAACTTTTTTGGTCATGTGTGCCTGCAAAATCTTTTACTTTTGTGTTCTTTACATGCACAGTGATAAAAAATTTACACTTACTATTTATAGTAGCAGTCTGATTCTGCTGAACAACTCTGTTTATGGTTGGTGCTTCATTTAACACAAACATGGCTCGTCTGGCACCACCGGGCGCCCCAGCCGTCACAACTCTGGTAACTTGAGCAGTTCCCGTTCCTGATACTGCTACTACGGTGCCCACTTTTTCCTGCACTTGGGGACTCTTGTGGGACATTACAGTAAGGGTGGTTTCTGGTGACACCTGGAATGTGTAAATGAAGATTATGATGAGTTCTAAGTTAGAAACTGTTAACTTGGTTGGTATGTTTGGAGAACTTGAAGGTCATACTAGAAGAAAATTAAAAAATGGTGAAGAAAGTTTCAATCAATCTTCTTCAATTTCAATTTAAAGATCAAAATGGCACAAAGTTTACATATGTAGTTATGTACCTTTTTATGCAACAAAATCAATGAATTGGCAATTTAATTGTACTTGTAAACAAACAAAATGCATCAAATTATGCACGTAAATGATATTTCTGATATACATTCGCACGGAAGTGCTACTTACCGTGTTGCCGAGGGTGTAGCTAAGGCTACTCGGTGTCTCAACCTCGCCCTTCGTGAGGTCTCCTGAACTTGTGAACCACGAGTACCCAAAACCCGCCACATTGCTCGTCGGCATACACATTTTGACCTCTATTTACACTACACTACATCAAAAAACTAACCGGCCAACACAAATACCACTATTTTGATAGTAAACACGACTCATGACAGTTTTACTAATATGAACCATGTATGTACGCTTTCACAACTACTAACACACAAAGCGGCCGACAATGCACTCGCCGACTATACCGACATATCGTTGTAATTCCACTGAATTAGTGTCCCGCACTCAATGAAATCGATCTCACGAAGAGAAATCCTCGTAAATTGGACTAATCAACTCAATATAAAAGGCGGCATACCACAACGACGCTACTGGGCACAAGAACACACTCAAATTTTCCAGCATCCTGCACGTTATCTAACCTAGTAGACTTTGTCTTACGCTTCATAATTACTTAAAAATAACATTCAACAATGAAAATGTTCAAAAATTTCATAGATTTATCGCTAAAATGAAAACAATAATTTTCATCGCACACACAAAAAACTGGACGCCATCTTATAATTTATGGTTATATTTTTTTTCAAATGGTACTTTTGATAATTTGGATACTCGCAATTTTCAGAATCGAATCGTAATAAGCGCTATATTCATCATCCAACCTGATTTAAAGCCACCTTTCTGGTGCGTTTGGCTTTATTTTGCTATATGGATAGTATGTGGTGTTGTATAGCATTGATGGAGGCCCTTGATGGAGGCTGATCGTTTACCGTTCTCTCCATAGCATGGAATACAACTTTTGTTCAGACAATCAGAAATAAATATCGCCTTTGATGTGGATCGGCCTTTATTGGAAAATAAACGGAAATGAAAAACCGATAATCGATATCATGGACACCACTACCGTTCTTGTTTGTCTATGGATTTGCGTTTTGTTCTTGCTTGCAGTTCATATAAAATGACAGTGAAAATAACATTTGATAAGATTAGCAATAATAGTAAGTCTGTTT
Source organism: Scrobipalpa costella (assembly GCA_949820665.1). Classification (NCBI taxonomy): domain Eukaryota; kingdom Metazoa; phylum Arthropoda; class Insecta; order Lepidoptera; family Gelechiidae; genus Scrobipalpa; species Scrobipalpa costella. The sequence continues at coordinate 6,365,625 of OX463304.1, read as the reverse complement.
TGCTGATTGCCGTTTATTGGATCAAAAATACCAGTTTTCTCGCAAAAATAAAATAACATTTGGCATATTGGTGACGCAAAAACTCTTCTAATATATTTTTCTTTCAAAGGAGAGAATACACGAGTTTAGTAATCATGAATCCCATGTCAATGGACAGAGATGAACCTTCTTCCCTTTTATCTTGCCCATCCAACCATCCTTTGGAGCAGTTTATACTGCTAGCAAAAGGAGCCAAGGGGTCCGCTTGTGCTGAGCTCATCAAGCAAGTGTTGGAGGCACCCGGAGTACATGTATTCGGAGAGCTTTTGGAGATGCAAAATATCAAAGAGGTTAGTTTTGTTTTACTATATTTTGAAACCACTTGGATTTATCTCGAATCTTTGTTCTGAATGCCCTACGCAAAAATTTCAAAACTTACTACCCGCTCTTGTGTTTCCGAATGCATAAGACAATACAAACATCTGTCCAATTTGAATCAGAATCAATCTTTAATTGTAAATTATGGGTATAAATCATTCCTTTCCAACTCTTACAGCTAGAAACAGGCCAGTATGCCAAACACTTCAACTCCCTGAACCTGTTTGCTTATGGAACATACAAGGACTACCTGGAGAATAAGGATGATTACCTAGAACTCACACCAGTGCAGTGTAAGAAGCTACAACACCTGACCATTGCTACTCTAGCCACACAGGAGAAGTGTATACCGTACTCAGTGCTGCTAAAAGAGTTGGATATTAAGAATGTAAGGGATTTGGAGGATCTCATCATAGAAGCTATTTATGCAGGTAGGTTTTAACTGGAATGGTCTACTAAAAATATATCCAGACCTTAATTTTATGGAATTACATGGAAATTTTATAAGAATCTGCAAATATTGGTTCCATTTGCTTTTATTTCACATGTTTCTTAAATGTTTTAGTAGAATTAGCAACATAAGATGAAATGTCACACAGTACGATTTATATGTCATTGAATTGAGACTTAGCTATATTTGTAATTTTCAGACATAATCCATGGCAAGTTAGACCAGGAATGCAAGCGTGTAGAAGTAGATGTGGCTCTCGGCCGGGATGCGCGCCTGGAGGATGCAGCGGGCATAGCAGACGTGCTGGCAGACTGGTGCAACGCTTGCGAAGCCGTGCTCAACTCTGTGGACCGGCATATACAGCGGGCCAACCATCACAAGCAGAGGTCTATTAGGCACCAGCAAGCTATTGAGCAGGAGGTAAATAACATATATACATACATATAATCACACCTTTATCCTTGATGGGGTAAGCAGAGCGTAAACCTGGAGTCCATACTTTGTCAAAGACATGGATCTACTTGAAAAGGTTCAGCGTAGTTTCACCAAAATACCCAGACAATTAAAAAAGCTAACTTATAACCAACGCCTAGAGGTAATGAAGATTACTACCTTGCAAGCAAGAAGAGAACGTGGGGATTTGATAGAAACTTTCAAAATTTTAAACGGCCACTATGACCTATCTAACTTTGATGCCCTATTCAATAGAGACCAAAATAGCCGTTTGCGAGGTCATAGCATGAAATTGACAACTTGTTTCTCACACAACAACCCACACAAGCACTTTCTTTCAAATAGAGTGGTTGCTAATTGGAACAAGCTACCTCAAGATGTAGTGACAGCCCAGAATACAAATGTCTTTAAGAACAAATTGGACAAATACCTACAAAACTTCAATAAGACAAGCAAATCGTGAACAATGGGATATAGGCACTATCAGTTGCTACAACTGCCTGCCTGATTAAATAATATAATAATAATAAACAACCTAAACAAAGGTCATTTCGCCACATCTGACAAAGTTTTGAGGGTTATTTAAGATATATTTGTAGGTATATTGCTGTAGTGACAGGTTGTCAGCCATAGGCTGGTTTTTACAGCATGCCCGGGAGGATATGCAGCTGGCACATTTTACGTTTTTGTCTTGCTCCCATTCCAGCATGGAAGAAATTTAAATATTTTATAGATTATGTAGTCTGAATCTTATTAGCCATTCTTTTCTGTTTTGGGCCTCGAGTTGCCAGTCTATTGTAAAACTGTGTAGCTAGATTACAAAGGACTTGCAAGCAAGAAGATAACGTGGGGATTTGATAGAGACATTCAAAATTTTAAACGGCCCCTATGACCTATCTAATTTTGATGCCCTATTCAATCGAGACCAAAATAGGCGTTTGCGAGGTCATAGCATGAAATTGACAACTTGTTTCTCACACAAGCACTTTCTTTCAAATAGAGTGGTTGCTAACTGGAACAAGCTACCTCAAGATGTAGTGACAGCACAGAATACAAATGTCTTTAAGAACAAATTGGACAAATACCTACAAAACTTCAATAAGACAAGCAAATCATGAACAGTGGGATACAGGCACTATCAGTTGCTACAACTGCCTGCCTGGTTAAATAATAATTATATTATTCAATATATATATTATTAAATAATATAAAAAAATGCTGCTGCTTTGTCCTTATAAGACTTTAATCTTATACTAGATCTGGCAAAATGTTTGTATATTTGGTTCAAAATAAAAAACTTATATACAAGTCCAAAATTGTTTTATCTATTTAAAAATATTCAAAACTTGAAAGTCAAAATACATATCCCTATTATGTGAAGTATTTCTTTTTACATGTCATCTATTATTACTTTTTCTTTGCCTTCCCAAAATTAAAATATAACGTTTTTTTCTTCAGATTGTTTACATAAAGAAAACCCTGAAGACACAAGCGGAGAATGAAGAGTCTGCGACCGGCGGAGGCAGCGAGACACACTCCGCTCCTAAGAAAAACTCTGGCAAAGGGAAGACGCCGCGCAACGCCAAGTTCTGGCAAAAGAACACGTAGATTGATATGGAAACAGATTAGTTTAAGACGGGTTAAGCGCCCCAGAATTTGCAATCTTCCTTTCGCAAAATGTACCTTGATCGTAAAATATCCCTTTGAAATTACAAACATACATATAATCACGCCTTTATCCCTAATGGGGTAGGCAGAGCGTAAACGACCTAAACAAAGGTCGTTCCGCCACGTCTGACAAAGTTTTGAGGGTTAAGATAGATTTGTATGTATATTGCTGTAGTGACAGGTTGTCAGCCCATCGCCTAAATTACAATATACTGAAACCCTCAGATCCCTTAACTGGTTTTTACAGCCTGCTCGGGAGGAGATGCAGCTGGCACATTCTATGTATTTCTGTCGCTCCCAGTCCAGCATGGAAGCAATTACGCCAGAAAATATCGAGCCCCTTTGACCTAAAACTATCAAAAAGAGATATTTTACGAAAAGGGTCATTTTGCGACGTAAGGTCCAAAAACTCGCGATTTATACACTGAGTGCAGATCTGCTTGCCCGTCATTTTTATCGATTTTATAGTCCAATACACTTAGTCACGCACAGGTAAGCAGATCTGCATCAAATGTGGGAATCGCGCGTAATACAGTTTTGGACAATCGTTTCTGTATGGAATATTGCCGAGTGGTTGAACGAAGCCACTATTTGCCTAAACTAAAAAATTAGAACTGATTAATATCAAGTTTCTGTATTAATTCATTGCAAAAAAGCGATTGTCCTCACAATCAATCTAGTTTGTCTAAGGGGCGCTTAATAATATCTTCAAGCCTGGGTAAATTTCTAAACTTCATCCACAGAGAGTTGGTTGACCACGCGAAATCAAAACGTTATCAGTGTCGGCGTATTTTTGAACTATTCGAAACAAAATGCACATACAAAAGAGTAGCATTCTTATTATATCGTGTGCGCATTTCGTTATAAATGATTGAAAAATACGCCTCAAAATCTTACGCTTTGCTGACGCATGGTCGCCTTGTTGTGACCGTAACATAGTGGACGCGATTTATGCATGTTTTAGGTATCATACTGTATAAATCTAATGTCTTATCAAGTTATCACGGCTCATCAAGTGAACGACTACTTAGTTAAGCTAATAATTAACTGGGTAAATCGCGCCCTCTCGTGTCTTTGTAATTTACGACTTGTGATAATGTTTAAATAATTAAATAAATGGATATAACTCTCATCTCTCATAAGTTTTTTACTTCATATTCATCCACAGAAAGTTCTCTGCTAGACATGGACCGTACTCGCTGTGTATATATACTCAATTCGAGTCTTTTACGACAGTTAAACTCCTCAAATAAAACATCGCATCGCATCGCATTCGTTGTATTAATAACGAACCTACCCCCTGCCTACCTATCTATATTGGAATTTACCGCCATTTTTTGAAGAGTTTTCCAGTTGTAAACGTATTGAAGTTCTACCAATTTGGTAGAAACAAATAATAGTTATAGACAGTGCGATTTTTTAAAGATGTTTCACAACTCACAACACTGTTTATTTTTTATGGTTAAAAAAAACATGGAATCGGCCTCCTAGTAGGCGTCTAGTGGCGCCTGACTTCCAGTCCGGAGGCCGTGGGTTCGATTCCCACTAGGGGGAAGAAATTTGTCACTTTGTGTAAGACTCAAATTCTAGGACATGGCGGAGAATTACCTGATTGCTAGGAAAAAATAATTCTGCGCTTCAGAGGGCACAATAAGCTGTGTAGGTTGGGTCCCGGTTGCTTTGTTTGATAGTGGTGGGTGTGAGGACACACAAAACAATTTTAGAGACTAGTTTAAAAGCTCTTTACAGATCGACCGGAAGTTTTGTTCACCTGTCATGTGTAAATGTTTGAGAAACCCTTTGCCTCTGCCCCGCAGGGTTCTGTTTCGTGTTTTGTTTATACGCTGGAGACTCCGCTTAACCTAGATAAAATTTAGTTCCTAATATTGCCACCTGAACAGTAATGGTGGTCGCACTGTACACATTTTCGTCTAGTTGGAAACGAACTCGATAAGAAGATAAACTGCCGCGCCGAGAGTATCGAATTACGAGGATTCTGTAATGGATTAGAAGCCCAATCAAAAACACAAAATTCTAAACAATGACAAAGTAGTAGGAAGCAAACATCGACTGGTAGTTCGACGAAATAGAAAATAGCAACATTTGAGATGAAATGTCAACGCCAGAGTAGGACACAAAACAGCTGATTTCTAGGCTAACGACGGAGATGGAAAACCGTGAACCGAGCGCACGAGCCAGCCCGACCCCTGCCCGATTCGACCAAATGTTTTGTTGACGCAGAAGCGCAAATAAATTGCGCAGGCAGTGCAACGATTATCACGTTCGCAGGCCATCCCAAAGTGATGTAAATAACGAATAAAATCCCTAAACATCCTACAAAGACTTCATCACGTACTTATGTACCCTATCCCTTGCAAAAAAGACTATATAACCCGTGTCGTGATCACTCGAGGCGCTAAAGTCAAGAACAGTGAAACAAAATACGACACAGTGACGGACGTCTTAAAAATGATTCTGTGATAGTTTTAGCGAAATTGACTTTGTTGTTGGGTTCAGAGGCTGTCGTTTCACGGAGTGCCACGTCTCGAGGCTCCTCACGTATTGGATGAACAGAAAGGCAAGTATCGTAGTTGCCCTTTGTTCGGACGCAGTTAGATGTATTCACCTTTCACATAGGACGGTTTCATGGTCAACTCTGTTTACTCGATACTTTATTGCATCGTAGCTACTCCGCATTATTACTGCTATGATAACTGCGTTGTTTATATAATGCCCTATAATATAAATTACAGATGCGTCAGCGAGCGCTTTCTTATTCTATTCAATAGAGGAATCACGTTTGTCGTATAATTCCATGTAGAAGGGTTGGAATCAATACAAACGCGTGTTGAATGATTGTCGTGAGTCGTGATTGTTTAGCGTGCGAGCTGCTGGTTGCGATGTTCTTTGTTGTTCGTGCAGTCAGCTGTTTGGGGCACGGGCGGGAGCGGTAAGAGGCAGCGGGGGCAGGGAGCAACTGGTCATACGGCCCCCCGCACAGCTTACCCCCCGCGTCCCGATTATATATGCCCGTGCACGAAGGCGATGTTTTTTTTCTTTTATGCAACTCTACATATTATTCTATGGCATGTGCCAAAGATCCCCCCTTTGTTATGCCGACCTGCATTCCCGTCTTCAGACACGCGACTGTACACACAATAAAATAACAGAATGTCCTTTACTTTAGGATAGAAAAAAACGGCTCTTGCTCGGGCTCCTGACACCTGCCTTACCATTGATCCAGGATTTTTGTACCTTCGTTCGAAATGAAAGTAGCTACTTACTATTATAGCTACCTGCCTTCTAGCTAGATAGAAGGTGCACATTAAATAATAGAAATTCATAGATATCTGTTACTAATCAGAAACATGAATGTCACAAAATATGGTCGATAAGCTACGGTCGAAGGCATTCGTCTACTTATCGCATCGCGTGATACCATTTCGACAAAAGTCTTTATATTAATAACTTACCGAAGTTAACAAAGAAAAGTTTTTATAACGTCACGAGAACAAAGTTATATGAATTACCTACAAGCTCGGATTACATATTACGGCAGAATTAACTACGTAAACTAAGAATTCTTTCATACATACATATAATCACGCCTGTATCCCTACTGGTACTCCAGTGTGCCTACTGGCAGAGCGTAAACGACCCAAACAAAGGCCGTCTCGCCACGTCTGCCAAGTTTTGAGGGTTATTCAAGATAGATATGCAGGTATATTGCTAATTCTTTCATGAATACATAATTTCGGAAACTGATCTCCTGGAAAGCTTATTTTCTACGCGCCAACCAGAAGTGTTCGCGTAGGTATGTTTGTGCACAGTCCGGTAGCAGGCTAGTCGGAAACGCTCGGATCACCTTAGCAAATATAAATTTCTGGTCACTCTGGTCGTTTCCAACTAGCCTATAGTCCCATGACCAGACAAAAGATTGAGTGATCAGGCTGTGGAATGAATTGCCCGAAGACAGTCGACGTGCACCGTCTCTTGAGACCTTTAAGAGCCGAATTAAAAAACATTACTTGGAAGAAATTACTATCTGATCATTATTTATCCTTCACTTTTATCCTGTGCTGTTGCTGTCATTTCCTTCGTCTAGTTCTGGTTGTAGTTTGCATTATCCTATCTTCCATTAGTTTATGTATTAGTTTATTTTACAATATCTATGTAGTAGCTTGTACCTAGTTTATGTATTATATGTAATGTAATGTATTTAGGATACATTTTACTAGGTTTGCACTATCCCGCTTACCGCTACGCATTTTTCTTTTACCCAAAGGTTGCCTGGAAGAAATTGCTACCTTAGCAATAAGGCCGCATAGGTTGTACTTGTTTTTTGTTGTTATCTGTTGTGTTGTATGATTTGTATTCTTACGTGCAATAAAGTATTTTTATGTTTATGTTTAAAAGCAAGGGAACCTAAATTACATACAAACATACATATAATCACGCCTTTATCCCTAATGGGGTAGGCAAAAACAAAGGTCGTTCCGCCACGTCTGACAAAGTTTTGAGGATTATTTTAACATATATTTGTAGGTGTATTGCTGTAGAGTCAGGTTGTCTGCGTATCGCCTAAATTGCAAAATACAGAAACCCTCGGAACCCTACCTGGTTTTTACAACATGCCCAGGAGGAAATGCAGCTGCCACATTCTCTCTTTTTCTTTCGCTCCCAGTCCAGCATGGAAGTAGTCTTTAATTGGTGGCATTAGCTAGCTAGCCTACTTACTAAAAGAAATATGAACAAAGTCAATCCAAGTTACGGTTATAGAACTTTCCGCCCGACTGAGGGCACATGTCCGGCTTCCTAATGCAGTTCAATCCTTCCCTAATAACCCGTTTCTATTCGTTACGTCACTCATTCCTCCCCAGCCTTCAGCACTGAGCAGTGCTGCCAAGTGCGGCGATTTATCGCTATTTAGGCTATCTCGGAGGGTACTGTGGCGACCAAAAATTGCGATTTGCGACTGGTCGCAATTTAAGCTATCTCGAAAAAATTCATACATACAGATAATCACGCCTTTATCCCTAAGGTGGTAGACGATCGTAAACGATCTAAACAAAGGTCGTTCCGCCACGTCTCACAAAGTTTTGAGGATTATTTAAGATACATTTGTAGGAATATTGCTGTAGTGACAGGTTGTCAGCATATCGCCTAAATTGCAATATACAGAAACCCTCGGATCCCTTAGCTGGTTTTTACAGGATTCCCGGGAGGAAATGCAGCTGGCACATTCTATGTGTTTCTCTCGCTCCCAGTCCAACATGGAAGTACAAAATATAAGGCGATATTAGGCTACTTCAAAAACTTATTATGTGAGGTAGGCTATTTTCATCATATAAATAGCCTACTTCGCGTAATAAGTTACAGCACATAGAATGTGCCAGCTGCATATAGGGTTATATGATGAAAATAGCCTACTTCGCGTAATAAGTTTTTGAAGTAGCCTAATATCGCCTAATATTTTTTACTTCCATGCTGGACTGGGAGCGAGAGAAACACATAGAATGTGAATAAAGAAAGAAAGAAAATAATTTTATTTTGCTCCACAACACACTAACAACATGTTACAAAATTAAACTTATCCTAAAATATAAATTATATTGTGTAATGGGAACAAAAATGGTCTCCACTCAGCATATGTGCAGGAAGCAGAAGCTACCTACAGCGCTGGTATTCTGTGAAGCCAAAATGAAATAAAATGTGGACAGCAAACTTGTTTCCATCATTCAATATTAAAAATAGGTTATAATGATACAACGAATACAAATAAAATGGGCCCAAACACAAGGGGCTTCTTAACCTTTTCACCGCCACAGTCGGGTATAGCCGACAACCCGCGATTTGCCGTCAGCGCCACGGTCGGCTACAGCCAAAATGTACAATATACAAAATGGCTACAGACAAAATGTAGTTAAAAAGTTTATGTTAATAAACCAGCATTTTGAAACAGTATCTTTTTTTCCGCATATTGCATTTTTGTACCTTCTACTTTGATTTATAATTTTTTGCGCTTAGATATTTATTCGTTTTGTAGTACCTATATAATAAGAAAAATACTGATTACGTTTTAAACCTACAGAAGTTCAATTTGCACACGCCACAGTCGGCCCCACACGACTGGAAGTGTTGTTCCTTGCTACATGTACATGGTATAATTATGTGTAATTACACATGGCATAATTATGTGTATGTTTGTCAAGTCTGTCATAACAATAAGGTTTTCTTATTATTCTAATGTATGATGAAAATATTTCCGACATCGATTTACAGAAATATGCTAAGAATTAGAATTTTTTTTCTTTGTTTGATTGAGTATCGACAAACTGATTTCGCCGACTCGTGCACAACGATAATTGCTTGACCATTGATAGTTTCTCGTTTTTAATGAATATTCAACACAAGTAAAATAATACAAAGAAAAGGGAATGAATGAATAAAAAAGTCGCAATGAAATATTAAAATAGGTACCAGAATAAATCCTTTGATATGAAATCCTAAAGTTGAAGAATTTCATTTTCATATTTTTTATCGATGTTCTATATTACATCCTCATTTGTTCTAACGGTTTGAGAAAATTGAAATGCCACCGACGCCACAGTCGTCTATAGCCGACAACGCGATGTATAGAGACGCGCAATAGAGATGCGCCAGTGCTAAATTCAAAACTGAACTAAAGATAAACTTATTGAATATTCCAAGTGTTGTTTAGTATACCACCACTACTACCACTATGATATATTATTGTTTTGACCTTTATGAAAGAATAACTGAAAATTAGAAAGCAAAATAATGGTTTTAGATGAAATAAAACTTTGTTTAAAAAGTTAAGATTTACTATCGATAATTCGATATGAACTGTTAGACATCTCCATTTTATAGAGTATTTCTTTACCCAGAAATTGGTGTGGCGCTGGTTGCAATTTTTTACCTGTATTGCTTGGCGGCGAAAAGGTTAATAAATAATCATTGGAAATTTCTACCATCCACCCATGACCCACGCACTCTGACTGAAGTTTTAGAGATCGGACCAAATTATTTAAATAACATCCCTACTAAATAGGGTCTAAAGGGATAGGTCTCAAGCAATTAAAATAGTAGCTATTTAAACTATTCGTAAATTATTTAGATGATTTTAGGCTCCTCCACCTTGGGCGGCTATTAGACGATTTGAAATCAACTTTTCGGCTTTTTTATACTAAAAAGACTTGGCAACACTGGTAATAAGGGATTAACTTGCATTCGTGACCCAGTTGGCTGCGAGAGAAAGTACGATTGCTTCAACAAATGGTGATGTAACTTTGACGTAAGCCGTAACAGTTTCTCCATCCCTTAAAGTTCAGCTGAACGTTTAACTGCAATTTAGGGGATGGGGAATATCTTTATTGCATGGAAACTTGAGAAATTACATGTTTTGACATGGTAAGCTATATACATACATATAATCACGTCTTTATCCCTAATGGGGTAGGCAGAGCGTAAATGACCTAAAAAAAAAGGTCGTTCCGCCACGTCTGACATAGTTTTGAGGGTTATTTATGATAGATTTGAAAGTATATTGCTGTAGTATGAGGTTGTCAGTCCATCGCCTAAATTGGAATATGCAGAAACCCTTTCGACCCTTAGCTGGTTTTTACAGCATGCCTGGGAGGAACTGCATCTGGCACGTTCTATGTTTTTCTCTCGCTCGTCCAGCATATAAGAAGGTAAGCTAGAAACAATGGAAGGCAACAAATACAACAAGATTAGCTAGCTCTACTTATATCAAAAAATCTCTTCCATTCCATTCCAGCCTTTAGTTTCAGTAGTCTTTTGCGGAAGTAAGACAATGCAACATTGATAGAGAAGAGACATCAATAAAATGATGATGATGATGACCCAAGATAGGTAGGTCCTGATAAAAATACAAATGATCACTTAGGTTTACCAGAATCCGTTGATGTGTAACGTGACGTGTCGATCTACTACATATAACTATATTATGTATGCCATATATGGGTAGGGTGCTCTGTTAATCTTGAATGTCCGACACTAATTCGTTTTGAATAGTCCTGCTATTTACCATCTTCAGACCTGGCTTTGACCCAATTTTTGTAACCTCCATTCCAATATCAAATACCTGGTCACATCTTCAATTCTCCATATCAAAGTGCCGAATGACACCGGATGTTTCGTCAACCTTTGGGCCTTATGATTTTAGTAGGTTGATGTGATGAGAAAAAGATTTGTATCTTTCTTGTGATAAAGGTGTTATATCGTTACTAAAAGGAAACAGCAGAACATTGGCCATAAGAGAAAGTTCAGTATTGAGTAAACGGAAAACAAAGTACGGGGTGTTCTTGGATGTACCATCACGAAAAAAAATCGATGAAATACACATAAAAAGTTGCTTTCCCGTAGAGTACCTAAACGACATTGATGAATCAGTACCAACATCATAATATTTCGGTAAACTTATAAAAATATGTGCCTAAGCAACTTGAAGAATGGACCATATCAACATTTACTGATAATGACATAGCAGATGCCGCTAAATATTTTAAAATGATTTAATTTTACAACACATTCAAATCATAGCCTTGTCGTGCTTTAACTAATAAAAACTGAGAACTCTCAAGAATATTTGGCCACAAGAGAAATTATTGCATATTGAAAAAGCTCGTTTGACCGAGAAGAATGCGTCGTATTGTACAAAACGCAACGACGGAGCAAAATAAAACATTCCGTCTGACAGGGACTAAGTTCTCGCTTTTACAGTACGACCACACTTTAAATGAACGTGGCGAAAAACGGAACTAACAATTCATTCTTGAGATTTGACAGTTTCTCCTTCTACTGCACCGCCCCGCCCACATTCATTGCAAACAACGTCGTACTTTAGTGATGAAAACCGCCGTGAAGCATGCTGGTTTGCATGCACAATGAAGTCTGCGGTTTCTACAGACTGCTCACTAGTTTTATTACATACTTTCTGGAGTACAAAGGCGGTATGGCCTCAGTGGAAACAGGAGAACTTTGAACTCGGTGGATGCATACGAGATCTCCAGCCAACGTGAAAGTAAACATAACAGCTCTGAAACATACAATCTGTGGAATCTAAATAGACCACGGTTGCAACTAGAAGGATTTTGTGCTCTCTGTATTCAGACGAAGATACATGAGAGTAAATTAAATATACTATCTAAAGATATCAAACCGAGAGATTGATACTCTCTGTAAAACAAAGGCGGTATGACCTTAGTGAAAAGAGCATATTACAACTGGAAGAACTTTGCGCTCGTTGAATGCAGACGAAACTTCTAAATCGTAAAAGTTAACGAATGATATAGATATATAAGTCGTTAACTTTTATGCCTATGTTTCACAGAAAGTATCAATTTCTATAGATACTAAACAAGTTCCACAAATCGAGAGATTGATACTTTCTGTGAAACATAGGCGGCATGATCTCAGTGGAAAAAGCATATTACAACTGGAAGAACTTTTGCGCTCGTTGGATGCAGATGAAGCCTCCAACATGAGAGTAAATATACGATCTGAAGAAACAAGTTAAAGTCTTCTTCTATAAGTGTAGAAATTAACTTGTTGAAGTCTGGATTAAACGTTCTAGTCTAGAGCTTCTTTAAATAAGAAAGCCAAAGGCAGCAAAATTTGTAAGTTTATTTATTCTGTAGTCGAAGAATTCAGATTTAAAATTTTTTTTACTTCTATTTCAAAGATTTTTTCGCCCCTTCGCATAGATAGATGAATATCTTTAACTGTTTCTGGGCAGAGGATTCCGGGTTTCGATATGTTTAGATTTGTAAATGTCCATTCCTATCCTGATAAAGGCGTGTGAATGTGTTTGAATACACTTCCATCCAGGAACTGTTTTGCTTTGTACTTGCTACCAGTGGTAACCCGATACCTATGACCGCTTCACATTGAACCCGGCGGTCACCTCCTGACCGCAGCTAAACTTGAAAGCACGCACCTCGTCTCCAGTTACTTGCATTTCTATTGTTATTCCACCTGTTATTATTAGTGGCAGGTGCAACGAACCTTTTGTTACGCTTCGGTCTTCCTATTATTGTGTCCCCAAGCGTGATTCATAGCTGTACGATGACGAATGTATCGTTCTCCAAGTCGTAACTACAAGAGAAGCTACTAAGGAAGAAGTCTAAATGACGGGTCGGTTGCAGAAGTGTTTCTTCCCGAGAACGTTTGGGTATTGGAACGAGCTGTCTCCTGAAGTTTTCTCAAAAATAACTCAAGTTTTCTCAAAGAAGAGTAAGAAACGCTCCGATGTTGCAGGTTGCGATGACCATTTTCCATCAGGCTAGCCTGATGCTTGTTTATCACATATTTTAGAACAAAAAATATATATTTAACCAAATTCTAATAAATCAATACTACGTTATTTTTATTTTGTATGAAGGAAAAGACTTTAGAATTCTTTGTCTGCTGGATATAAATCAAAAAGCGTACAAAGTGGGAGTGTCTGAATGAATGGCTGAGACAGATATTGTTAGCACCATTGTAACGGGCATTCAGCGACTTCTCAAAGGTATTGTTGCCATTACCACGATGATCCGTTTTATTTTTACGAGAATAGGACATTTTTGATGTGTCCGCGTTGCTTAGAGTGAAAAATTAGATTAAGAAGTGGTCAACAGTCAACAGATTTGAAAAGTCCGACTAAAGGCAACCCACTTAAAAAGGGGCTAGCCGAACATTTTGTTGTCGCTAAAGCTGTACGGATTTTTCGTAGGAAATATTTCTCGATGATTGTGGCTTCAAAAATATCAACATGTTTTGCAAAGCTCTTAACTAAGTATAGTAGTTCTGTTTTGTTGCCAAAAACAGTATCTGCATTGCTGTATTTTAGCTAGCTAAAGGTTCAAAGGTAAACAAAATTAACTAAGTACATAATCATTTAATATTATGGCCAATATAAATCTTGATGCGATAAGTTGTTCTGATTTATAAATCCGTTCGTATTTCTTTCTATCAGACGTTTTTCTTTATTTCTCCTAGTCTGTTATTTTATTGTCTTCAACTTTCACGCAGAATGTGTAATTTTTCATGGATTCAATTTACCAAAAAGGTCTGGTAAGGTAAGGATTGTACTATCCTATCTTTTATTTTCAGGGATACGTGTAGTTGCATTAGTTTTCTTTACGTGTCTCTCTATTACATACATACATAAAATCACGCCTTTATCCCTAAAGGGGTAAGCAGAGGGAAACGAACTAAACAAAGGTCATTCCGCCACGTCTGACAAGTTTTGAGGCTTATTACAGATGATTATGATGTGTATTGCTATAGTGACAGGTTCTCAGCCCATCGCCTAAATTTGCAATACACTATAACCCTCGAATCCCTTAGCTGGTTTTTACAGCATGCATGTGTGCCATGCCTGTTTTTCTATCACTCCCAGTCCAGCATGGAAGAACAGGTTAATAAATGGTGAAAGTTGGTTGAAGATTTCAAAACCATTTTGAACACATTCTCATCTAAACTTAAACCTTGAAGAGTACTTAAAGTACTTGCATTGAGTGACATAAGTCACTGAGTCATTGAACTTGCTCGTTTTGTTTGAAGGTTTGCTTAGCAGGGCTGGATGTAGGCGGGGCACATTCATTCATCACTGTGTCTCGTAAAAGAATAAAGTGTACTTATCTTGGTAAACAAACAGAAAACATGTTTGGTCTCATCTATCACCGTGAGACAATTTAAAAAAATATAAGAAAATACATCATCAACTATGTTGACGAGTCTGTAACTATTATAATAATAGTTTAAAGGAAATTTATCCTTTTCATGATTCTCTTTATACTATCAAAAAAGTGCTAAAACCAAGATTTGAACAAACTGATCCGTGTATTAATTTTAGTGTGCCGTTTTTTAATGTGATTGGCCCTTGTTTACAAAACGTACTGCCAAGTTATTTACCGAAAGCTCGTACCTGAATTATTGTTAAAATTACAGTAATGAACCTCCAGGTCGGTTTATTACTTATATCTAAGAATGATGTTTATGTATGACTGTTTGTGTTCTAAATAAACAAAAATAAAATTATCGAAATTACCGGCACGTGTGTCTCTCGACTTAATGCTTGGTTGCAGGTTGGATATAAAGTATTATTTTATTACCTATGATTGTTATATTATTAACGTTATTGTCTGTCGATATAAGTAGAATGTCGTACCTTCGCAGTATGATAATATTTTATTATGTTACTAATATGTTTTACCTATTGTATTCTACCTATATGATCTAACATTAGCTACCTTTTCCCAGTAACTGACGTATTGTTATGAATATTTCACAATGGAAATTGTACCCCATCACCATGTCCTTCACATGTTCAGGCTTATCAGTAGCTTGCCCATCGTTATATCGATTTTCCGCCACTCTTTATTGCATTATTGATTAGCCACCACCTCCATTGGTTTATGCTTAGAATGTTTTTCTTTAATCCGCAAGTTTGCGACTTTACTCTGTTTTAGGATGGTAGAGCGACAAATGCCATTCGGAAGAAAAAAAACGAAAATGTATTTAAATTCCATACAAATTGCATCTGCCACAGCTACCATCTTACAGTTTATCGGGTATAGCGCAGATTCACTGGCATTTTAAGATTCATCTTTTTAGCGAGTGGATTATCGAGTCGAACGACCCGATGAACCCTGTTGTCAGAGTTTTCGAGCACAACTATTAGGTTTCTGACGTGGTTTGAATAACGACCACTATCAAAGACAGCGACCGGGACCGACAGCTTCACGTGCCCCCCGAAGCACGGAATCCTTTTTCTTTTCAGACAATCAGGTGATTCAACCTGCAATGTTCACAAAGTTATAAATTGATAAATATCAACGTTGTGCTCTCCTCATGGGAAACGAACCCAGGACTTCCGGATCAGGAGCCCATGGCTCAGACCATTAGACCTCGGAGGTAATTTTAAGCTTTAAATTTATTAAGTTTTATGTAAAGGACACTGCGGTTTACGATTTTAATTGCCTGAGGATAAATCTATTAACAAGTTCTAGGGGTCGGTTGTTTTGCAATCACCCTCCCACTCCTCACACCTGCGTGAAATACCTTTCTCGGAAAGCCAGTGCCTTTACAGCTCTAGATTTGATGAGCTCGCTCTAGGTAGGAACATTAATTCGGCTCGGTTTCAATCCCCTCTGGTCTAGAATAGAGGAATATACCAATCGCAAAATAATCCCTTGTTGCTCTGTTATGTTTATTACAGCTTTAATATTAGTAAAAAGAAAATAAGCGATGGTTAGGTAGGAGGCGCAAATCAAACCATAAGTAACAGTACTGAATTCAGCCCTGTTAATGACTTAGTAATTCGTTTTCTTATTCAACTGAATGTCCCACTTATGATTCGTGCGTAGGTTTTTCTTATACTAATTAGGATTCAATGTTTTTGTGTTCAGTAAAAACTCTTGTCGTCAACTCGGAGAGATATAATGTTGGTTTAAAATGCTCTAGTAGTACCGGTACAAAATAGCATCACCTAATAATATTCTTGCGGATGTCGTAAAAGCCGACTATGATATATATCCAGGGAATGGGAATGCTTATCTCGCTTACTGGAAAGTCAAGCGTGGCTAGTTGCGAGTATGAAAATGTAAAAACTAAAACATTTAAGCGTTTCTATCCATCTTTTAAAAATATGTTTTAATTTTTTACTTTATGACGTCACTGCACTGATGACCTACTTTAGTGTCGTCGGGTGCAGCTGAATGTAGGTTACGAGCAGACCCGGGTTTCAGATTCAGTTTCTGTTACCAAGCAAAAGCAAAAGTAACGATGTTTTTTGTACAATGTAAGCGAGATATTTTACCTACAGTTTTAAGCGATCTTTAAGTAAGTAAATATTTTTGTTCCGCGTATGCACAATCTCATTTTATTATAGAGGTAATGTACCTACCTAGAGGTAATGTACCTACCTAATGACACCATCATCAATTACATACTATGAAATTATAAATATTACATAACATTTTCATAAAGCATTTCTTTGTTCAAAGTGCAATACTTCCACGTGGATATTCATATTAAAGACATTTTTACTTTTTTGTCCTCTTATTGATAATCTAATGAATGTAAAAACACTCGGCGAAATCACCGTGAGTTCACACAAGCAACAAAATATCAGATCATAGTATAGATAAGAAAAGAGTAAAAAATCTTAGGTCAGTCTGCCGTAGAAAAAAAAAGGCTCAGTAAGCGATCTCGTCCTTGAAGAAATTATTTACCTTCTTTGGATGGAGTCATCATGTCTGCGGCAATGATAATCTAATTACCATAATTATAATTGCAAAAACTTCTTAATTTCGGATGAAGAACAAAGAAAATTTGCGCAAGATTAATGTATTTTGTTGGCATAATGATGCGATGGAAAGTATTATGAAATGTTAAGAAAGTTTGTAACTCAATAGATTAATTTCCTTATATCTATGGTTTAAATTATGTACACTAATCTCATCCTTGTGATACGGAAAACTTTGCTAATAATCAAGAAAAATAATTGTACATACTTATGCATTTTTTACTTTTCTAATACATAAACTATTGATTCTTGAAATACATGGACTCTACTCTTTAAAGTGAGTGTAATCTGGGTTCATTCGACGACCCGCGCAGCCTAGTTCGCAGTGTACCTGACCGCTACGCAGAGGGTCCCGGGTTCGATTCTCGGCCAGGGCAGACATTTAAATGATGAGTTTAAATGTCTGTCTCTGGGTCTGGGTGTTCTTTGTGGTTGTTTCTGTGTATGTCCATGGCACCCCGATACAGGGAATCCTAGTGGGGGCTATGAGTGTGATCGTGTTCGTGTTTATTATTTAGTTAAAGCTGGCGCCATAGTTGACTCTTTTCCGTGACTTGGACAAGCTTCTAGAAGGAAAGAAAGAAAAAAAGAAAATAACATTTTGCTCCACACCGGTTCTTCTTATCGTTTTCCCGGGCTAATGGGGTCCGCTTTTCGGCTTTTTCTACTCCGCTTTGCCAGTCTTCTGCATCCGCTGGTGTAAGATCGTTATCTTCTACATTCGCTTTCTAGGCTGGACTTGATGGAAAACCCTTTTATCACAAATACAAGATTTCTCGTAACGTGTCCTATGTTACGTAAATCTAACTAAATGAACGTGACATATAGTGACGCCTTTATCCCTTATGGGGTAGGCAGAGCGTAAACGACCTAAACAAAGGTCGTCCCGCCACGTCTGACAAAGTTTTGAGGGTTATTTAAGATATATTTGTAGGTGTATTGCTGTAGTGATAGGTTGTCAGCCCATCGCCTATATTGCAAAATACTGAAACCCTCGGTTCCCTTAGCTGATTTTTACAGCATGCCCGGAAGGTAATGCAACTGACACATTTTATGTTTTTCTTTCGCTCCTAGTCCAGCATGGAAGCAAACTAAACGAAGTTACCTCAGGTAAATAATTATTTACTTCATTAAGTTAGCAGGTTAATGATGATAAATTTTCTGCCAGACGACATTATTAATTTATTTATTACCTAATTTACTTGTCACCTGCTCTCCGTCGCGTCGGGAAAGTTTTTCGGTTTCCTTTCTTTTAGTACTTCCATGCTGGACTGGGAGCGAGAGAAAAACATAGAATTTGCCAGCTGCTTTTCCTCTCGGGCATGCTGTAAAAATCAGCTAAGAGATCCGAGAGTTTCAGTATATTGTAATTTAGGCGATAGACTGACAAGCTGTCACTACAGCAATGTACCTACAAGTTATCTTAAATAACCCTCAAAACTTTGTCAGACGTGGCGGAACGGCCTTTGTTTAGGTCGTTTACGCTCTGCCTACCCCATTAGGGATAAAGGTGTGATTATATGTATGTATGTAGATATTTGATAATAGCCGACTACAAGGCCTTGCGTGACGTTTTCACCTTTACAGAGTGGTTTTTTGTTTGAAGTACAACTTGCCCTTTACATCCGTTCTATAAATACAAACATCCGATATTAAATGTTAACAGAAGTAACTATACGACTATGTATTACTGAGTTAATTTCAAATATTATACCGGGTGTAAGGGACAGCGTCCTGCAAACTGATATGGGTTGATCAGTCAACGAAACTGAACAACTATTATTAGGAGATGAAAAAAAAATTGAACTTTTCCATACAAAATGACCTCCTCGATCAGACAATTTGTATGGAAAACCAATATTTTTTTTTCACAACCTAAAAAAAGTTATTTAAGATAGACTTGTAGGTATATTGCTGTAGTGACAGGTTGTCAGCCCATCGCCTAAAACCCTCGGATCCCTTAGCTGGTTTATCTATGGCTAATATAAATTGAAATAAGCCGGTTGAATGCTGAATTTGTAGTCTTTATCCCTTACGGGGTAGGCAGAGTGTACGTACAGAGGTTGGTATACTTCCATGCTCTGCACTGAGAACGTTAAAATAACATACTTTTCGTTCCGGGCACTAAGTAGGTACTGTAATTAATAATTTTGATCTAATAAATCATTTTTTTTCTATAATATTTCTTAATTGCAATACAAATAAAGGGACCCCGTGATTTGTAATCCGAACTACCCTTGAAAATTACCGAAGTTTAGACACATTGAAAACAGCTATTATACGGCCGTTGTTGTTGTCAAGAATAAAGGCTTCATATCACTACATAGCAGGGTTGGAAAAAATCATGTTTTTTTGAAAAAATCGTATATATTGCGATTTTTTGTAAAAATCCTAATAAAATCCGATTTTTTTGATATTTCGTTTATCACAGTTTTAACAAAAGTTTTGCGTAAAACGGAACGCGCTCTTTAGTTTCAGAGAAAAGGGGAATGTTTAGTGAACGGCGCGCGGGAAATTCCCCTAAAATATCTTACATTCATCCAAACAAGCGTTCATTTGTTCAGTTCAGTTCAGTTTCATTGAGCTTGTTATTGCTGTTGCGTGTACGAAACGACTTATTACTAAGATTTTAATATAATATTGATTATAAATAAAAAAATACCTCGCCAGATGCGATTTGGCAACATTTTACGGAATAAAGTACTACAAAATATTATGTTTACACAAGAGGTGGTAAACAACGTGACACCAAGGGAGTGGTGGTTATCGCAAAAAATATATTCTCTGATTAGGAACAATCAAAAATATATCCAATGATTAAGCAATTATTAAGGCGATAGCTTCTTGAGCTCCAGTGGAAAGGGTTTTTCCTACCTTTGAAATTGTACATACTAAGTTAAGGAACCGACTGGGAATCAAAAAGGCAGGAAAACTGTTTTTTTTTGTTTGAGTACTATAATAATGATATTGACAACAACATTGATTGATTTTTATTGAAAAAATCGTTTGATTTAAATCATGCCAACCCTGCTACATAGTATAAAACAAAGTCGCTTTCTGTCCCTATATCCCTATGAATGCATAAATCTTTAAAACTACGTAACGGATTTTGATGCGGTTTCTTTTAATGGCTAGAGTGATTCAAGAGGAAGGTTTATATGTATTATATAGTAGAGAATCACTGATAATTTCCGTGCGAAGCCGGGTCGCTAGTTAAATATAAAAACCGAACGTTTTATATTTCCGTTAAATAATAGTAGTATTGACGTAAATAAAAGCCTCAACAGGCGATGCTATCGGTGGATAAATCCTACGATAAGATAGTAATCGGACCGGTCGATAGCTTCCACTACCCACTGCCATGCACCGAATGCACCAGTGACGTCACCCACTATGAAATACAACACGAAATTCGAATTTCGAAGGAATTTGCCAACGAACTGTTACTTTAAAAAAATATACCTACATTTCGTTTATTTAACGCTGACTTATCGAATGCAACTTGTTTTGCAGCCTAAATACTGCTTTTTCTTTACAACTTTAAACGAAGTCAACCGCAAAACATATGTTTGTAACAAGGCTATAGTCTGCGGTTCCGAAATTTAAACCTCTGCTATGTTGCAAATAAAAAGCTGTTTATGAGCCGCAAAACACATTGGTATCGATAACTCAACGTTAAATAAACGAACTTCTTTCTGAGCAAGTTAAGTAAACTTGGTCTTTTATACCATCAGCCACTTACAACATTTTCTTGCTGGACTGCCCTCCACGATCGGAAGGGTAAAATGCCCTGCCATCTCTAAGCTTGGCAGAAGTATTATTTATATAGAATAGAATAGAAATATATTTATTCTTAGAAAATAAGCAAACAAAATACAAACAAAGAAAACAGGCAGACAAAACAATGAAATAATAATAAAAACAAACCATAATTAATTACATAAAAACAATACAAAACTTAACAGTTACTTACTATCTAAGAAATGGTTTTGGCTCAGCATAATGTTGCAATAAACCATAAAGCTCATTGCAACGCTGTTTTTCAGCCAACACCAGTTTACAGATGGCGTGCTTTATATATTGGTTGAATATGTACAGTTTTTTAACAAATTAGTAATTACAACATATGGATATGGATTACTACGATTACTGTCTCCTTTTGTGTCGAGATCGAGTAAACGTCGTCATTGGCAAAATACGTCTCAAATCACGAGAAGCAATTAAAAAAAAATAGATTCCAAATAGTTTCGATCTCTTAGATTTAAGTACTTTCTATTACGTCTTGTATGTCGTAAAGTTCATCTGTGTAAAAACGAACATACCCTACTTACAGTTTCTTGAAAGTCCATTATAAACTGACGTCCTTTCGCAAGTTCAAAACTTTCGATTGAATAAATAAACTCACAGACAAACAACATGAACCCTGAAACAAACAGGAAAACCCTGTCATATGTGGTTTTGTCTTTTGTGTGTTTTTGATCGGAGTCGATGGATAATTGGATGAACCCTGCTATCAGAGCGTCTCAACCATCTCTCACATGGTTCTTGCAATGACCTCTAGCATATCTGGCCCTAAGAAATGATGTAAATATCATACTCGTATTTCTTTGTTAGGCAACAAAGCTATTCAGTCTGGAATGCCTAAGTCCCGATCCGGAGGTCCTGGGTTCGATTCCCAGGGGGGAAACACATAGTTGATATTTGAGTATTTAACACTTGGTGAATTTTTCCCCAGTTTGATTAGGACATTGCAGGCTGAATCACCTGATTGTCCGAAAAGAAAAAGCTTTCGTGCTTCGGAGGGCACGTTAAGCCGTCGGTCCCGGTTGCTGTCTTTGATAGTGGTTGTTACTCAAACCATGTCAGAGGCCTGATAGTTGTGCTACTAGGCGGTTTAAAAAAAAAACTCTGACACCAGGGTTCATCGGGTCGAGACTCGATACCCACTCGACAGAAGAAGAATAAGAAGTCTGGAATGTCACAACGAAACCGAGAACAAAATCTGTTTCCCTCTTGAGAGGAAATTTGTTACGCAAAAGACTTCAAAAGTTCTCTTCCTTGTTGACATTATAAGGAGCTCGGTATGATGGCAGAATATATCTTTTTATACTCTATATTATGTAATCGTTCCGGATGCCGAAACCCCGAGTTTGTTGAAGTTTGTTACTCAACCCAATGATGCAACAGGAAGACCATAGATTATATTTTGCCCCAGTTACGAAATCGCGGTTACAAAAATTAAAATTTATTTTTAAAATATTGAGAAATCTACCTTTTGATGGGACAATGTGGGACATCTAGCAGGTTGGTATAGGTTTGATTAGTTTTCGTAGAAAGGAGTATAGAAAAGCTTATGTTCAGCAGTGAACAGTGATCCCAATAGAACGGTGGCTTTAGTCTCTTTAGAGGCAACCTATATTACAAAAACTCCCTCACTAAAAACCGACTGTAAAGCAGTTAGTTTTTAGGCTGCTGGCTGGTTGCGTTCACTATGGGGCCAAAAAAACTAAAATGTGGAAAACAAAAGCTTCCCCGATACTAGCCGCTGCTTTTACCCTATAAAATTCACCGGCTAAATTCCAACCCTCTTTTTAAACGTCATTCGTATTTTTAAATGCAGTACCTTTGTGTCCATATTCATGTAAGTGGCTCACTCCATTTACATGTGAAAGATGCACGAGCCGGGATTTTTGGCGCAACTCCCATAATTATTCCTTTAAAAAGGGTAAATGGGACGTGAATATTTTTAAATATGTCCGAGTCCGAAGGGACCTTCGTCAGGCGTCCGATGTGTTTTTGAAACCAGTGTTGAATTAAACATGGGCTGTCAGATGTCGTATTATATATTCTGTGGTCGCGGGTGCTGGCCAAACAAATTTCCTTTCAGAGAAAAATAAGCCGGAAGCGTCGTGGTTTTCAATGGTCTAGCAGTTGGTCTAGATTTTTTTTAAACCTTGAAAACAATTGTATCGTCGTATCATAGAAATACGATAAAAGTGTTCCCTTGCGAACTTTCTTTTGGTAATGGATGTAATAGGTTTAGAGACCTAAAGGACATGTAGGTTGATGGCCTAACTGAATTCACCCGCTAGCCGAATTCTTAACTGGATTACCACTAAAGTGAAAGTTCGTTTCTAGAGGCTGTAACGGAAATGTTAAAACTGAACAAAAAAAAATTAAGCTAAATTCATGCATATAATCACGCCTTCATCCCCAATGGGGTAGGCAGAGCGTAAATGACCCAAACAAAGGTCGTTCGAATTTTGAAGGTTATTTAAATTTAAGATAGATTTATGGTATATTGCTGTAGTATACCCCAGTATACCCTCGGATCCTGTAGCTGGTTTTTACAGGATGCCCGGGAGGAAATACAGCTGGCGCATTCTATGTTTTTCTTTTGCTCCCTGGCTAGCATGGAAGAACTCTTGCTCCCAGGCCAGGATGGAAGAAGCTAAATTCACCTTGAGAAAATCTTATTGCCCGAAATACTTATAAAACACAGAATGATTTTTAAAACCTAACATAAAGTCTCGCCTATGTAACTATCAACAGACACATAAAAGGATTTTTCGCCACACGCCAGTCCAATTTGGAAAGCCGTTTCAGATGGGATTATGTCGTGGGATTATGTATTGCTGTAGTGACAGGTTGTCTGTCCATTAACCAATAGGTCCCTTTTATGGATTTTACAGTATGCCCGAAAACAGGAGCTGAAATTTTACAATCATTCCCAGTCCAACATGGAAGTAGGTATCTCATCATCTCCTTAGCCTTATCCCGTATCGCTCGGGGTCGGCTACCTAATCTAGGTGATTGAACGAGGGTACTGGTTTTTACATAGCGACTGCCATCTGATCTCCGCAACCCAGAGGGAAACCAATCCTAGATTAGGTCAGAGTTTTCAAACCGCCAATGCTTAGCACTGGCCTCTGACATGGCTTTACGACTAATATCTACGGTATTAAACGATATTAACCGAGACCAACCGGCTTAACGTGCTTTCCGAAGCACGAAAAAAGCGCCGAATAAACGTACATATGAAAATTCGAATATCGAAAAACACATTGGTACGTGGTGGGATTCGAACCACGACCTCCAGCTCCGGAGGCAGAGGCCCTATTCACTACACCATCGGGCTTCCCCTACACCATCGGGCTTCCCTGGAAGTACCTATCTAACAGGTCTAATTCCTGCATATTGCAACGACTTGCATAACATATTTTATAGGTGTTTGTCCACCGAACAGTATCTTTAATCTCAAAGTGGATAGCACTCGTCTACACAAAGAGCACTCACACCATGTTTGCAAACCATTATTATTTATCTACTGATAAACTTCTGCTTACATTTGTAATATTAAAACATGATAACGAGTTTTGTACACGTGTGGGTACTTGCTAACTCTATTTACAAACATACACGTTTTATTTTTACAGTGGTTATTATTGCCTTTGTATTGTTATTGAAGTTTCCATTTTTGATGGCTAAGTATTTTTTTCTGAAATTATGTTTGATTTGAAAAAATACCCTAAATATTTGGAAATGTTTAGTTTACAATAATACGTCTTACGTAAGTACGTACATACATAAGCTGTTGATTTTGTATCTCCTTTCTTTTTCTTATTTCTGAAAGTGTCAGTCATAAGTCGAATTTTGTCACCAAATCAACACCAATATTTATGTAGTAGGTACGTTTCGTTTCACAATGAGTTAAGGGTCTGTCGGAGTAGTGAAATCCCATACAAACGCAGTTTCGCTTTTATTCCTAAACAGTAAAACCGTACTTAACCAAACTCCGTACACATGCCCAAATGCATCATATCTATGCTGCTAATTAGGTTTGCTTTAAAAATATTAACAAATTACAAAATTAGTAAATAAATTTAATGTCAGGCAATTTTTACACAATATCGTATTTTCGGTCTTATTTTGTTTATGCTGTATGTTTTTAAACCAAACCTAATTAGAAGCATAGATATGATGTGGATATGATGTATTTGGTTATGCGTACGAAGTTTGGTTGAGTTTGATTTTACTGTTTAGGAATAAGAGCGAAACTATGTTTGTATGGGATTTCACTACTCCGGCAGACCCTTAATTATGAATAATTATTTTAATTTGTGCCTACTTTTTTAACTGCTTAAAGTGGTTGCAGAGCATAGGTGGCGCCCTCAATAGTAATAAATTAACATACATACATACATAAATCACGCCTTTAACCCTTACGGGGTAGGCAGAGCGTTTAACGCCTCGTAAAAGGCGCTTTCGCCACGTCTGACAAAAATTGAGTTCAATTTTAGATTGTAATATGTATTGCTATAGTGGCAGGTTGTCAGCCCATCGCCTAAATTACAATACACTGTAACCCTCGAGTCCCTTTTGCTGACTTCAACAGCATGCCCGGGAGGAAGGGCAGCTGGAACATTCTATGTTTTTCTATCTCTCCCATAAAGAAGAAATAATCCATAATATAATAATTCATACTAAGCATAAAAGCTATGTATTGCAAATGCGCTAAAAGTCATGTGGCCACTTTTAGCGTATGTACAATTCATAGGTTTCCCCCGCAGCTAAGAGAGTTTTCCCGCGAGAGTAACTTTTTTTTCACACGGTATGTAGAAACCTCTTATTTCAGTCTAATGCTAAGAAAGCAATAAAAAAGTCCTCACTTCAAAATTTACAATTAGAAATATCATAAACGCTGATACACGTGTCCAAACGTGTGTAAACACGAAATTGCAAGATCCTAACTTCAAAATTACACAGAATTTCCATACAAACTTCCAACCCCTATTTAACCCCTTTAGGGGATGAAAATCCAAAAACACTGAAACATGTGTTAATTATTGATATTTTTTTAGTGAAAATACGAAATCGCGAGATTTAACTTTATAATTGACGGACTTTCTTACAAATTTCAAACCCCAAAATCAATAAATCCTTTCTTAGTGGATAGAATCATTTAATATTAATTGCCAGTAAACGTATTTGGATTCAAGCTTTAGTAGTTTAGAGGCCCTGCGTTGATGAATCCGTCAGTAAGGACAAACAATTTTGTAAGTATACGTAGATTATAAAATTGAGCATTAGTTGCGATTGTCAAGAGCCCGATGCTGTAGTGGATAGGGCCGCTGCCTCCTGAGCGGGAGGTCGTGGTTCGAATCACACCACGTACCAATGTGTTATTCGATTTACGAATTCCATATGTACGTTTATTCGGCGCTTTTTCCGTGCTTCGGAAGGCACGGTAAGCCGTTGGTCCCGGTTAATATCGTTTAATACCGTAGATATTAGTCGTTAAGGCATGTCAGAGCCCAGTGCTAAGCATTGGCGGCTTGAAAACTCTTACCTAATCTAGGATTGGGTCTGGTTTCCCTTCTGGGTTGCGGAGGTCAGATGGCAGTCGCTCTGTGTAAAAACCAGTAGATTAGATTAGATTTATTTATTTCATATTATCAATTTCATAATTACATTGTAAAAATAATAAAAATGTCCAGGGATAATATGATTGTCAAAAATATAAAGTTAATTAAAAAAGAAAGTAATTAAAACATGTCAAAAAAAGTAATAAAATAAACCAAAATGTAGCAATAGCTAATGTCAAAACAACACACAATAATTTACAATGTCAAAACTAATGTAAAATGATAAAATGAAGCAATAGCTGAAAATGTCAATACAATTTAACCAATTAAATAACAATGTCAATGCAAATATAAATATGTCACTACAATACTCATTGTAGTAATTTAAAATCATACAACATAAATTCATTTATGGAATAAAATTCACGATCCAGTAAAAGACTTTTTAACTGGCGGTAAAATGCTTCTTCTTGGATACATTCCTCAGATGTTCAGGGAGTCGCTCGTAATAGGTTGGACCTATTACTCGTGGGTTTTTAGTGGACATTTCCAAACGATGGTGCACACTGGCCAGTCTTCCCACGTTTCGTAATGAATGACCTCCACCTAAACGGCGATTAAGTACCCTCGTTCAATCCCCTAGATTAGGTAGCCAACCCCGTGACATACGAGATAAGGCTAGGGAGATGATGAGTTGCGATTGTCGCCAAACGAGAAATATTAATGAAAATGTTTGTATTTTAGACACAATTAATTTAAAATTTAATTAATTTTATTTTTTAAATTTTACTTCCATGCTGGACTGGGAGCGAGAGAAAAACGTAGAATGTGCCAGCTGCATTTCCTCCCGGGCATGCTGTAAAAACCAGCTAAGGGATCCGAGGGTTTTTGTATATTGCAATTTAGGCGACAGGCTGACAACCTGTCACTACAGCAATATACCTATAAATCTATCTTAAATAACCCTCAAAACTTTGTCAGACGTGGCGGAACGACCTTTGTTTAGGTCGTGTACGCTCTGCCTACCCCATTAGGGATAAAGGCGTGTATATATGTATGTATGTATGTTAATTTAAAACTGATGGCGCCACTGTCGTAGCTCTCGAACCCCTTTAAATAAATAAGTCAATCACATGTATTGTAGACAAGGTCGATATTACACATATTTACATCGATTTTACATACAATAGTATTGTCTGTCGTTGAGCCGTGTAACTTTCTCAGTGTTCTTAATGGAAGGGCGACAGTGTTTTGTTTTGGTAAGTACCAGTTAAGGTGCGCGCTTGCATTGTATTAAATTCAATTTCATTTTTAAACAGCTAACGTACCATCTTATATCATATAATATCATATATAACTTACCGCATACTGGTCTGCCCTTCTTCTTCTGTCGAGTGGCTATCGAGTCTATCGACCCGATGAACCCTGGTGTCAGAGTTTTTAAACCGCCTAGTAGCACAACTATCAGGCCTCTGACATGGTTTGAGTAACGACCACTATCAAAGACAGTGCCCTCCGAAGCACGAAATCTTTTTCTTTTCGGACAGTCAGGTGATTCAGCCTGCAATGTCCTAACCGAACTGGGGAAAATTTCACGAAGTGATAAATTATCAAATATCAACTTTGTGTTTCCCCTTTGGGAATCGAACCCAGGACCTCCGGATCTAGAGTCCATGGCACTAGCCACTAGACCACGGAGGCAGTTATGGTTAGGTCTGCCCTTGGCACATACATACGTATAATAAATAACGTCTTAATTCCTAATTGGGCGGGCAGAGCGTAAAGTCAAAGTCAAAGTCAAAGTCAAATTGTTTATTGCAAACCATATGGTAAATTAAAGATGTTCACAAGAAAAATAAGAAACACATATGGACCCGGCAGGGCACAGCAACAATATTACAATAAATGTATGTAAAAGATAAATTAACATGGTAGCAAATAAATTAATTCAGATTGTAAAATAACTTAATAGAAAAAATAAATTCATAGTTAAAATAGATTCATAAAAAAAAAAATTAGTAGAAAAAATAAATTAACAATAAAATAAAAAGTTCAATACATCAAGGATTAAATTTAAATTAGATTAGATTACAAATTATTATAATTAAAATAGCATGCAGAATCCATTAAAAAGTCACATATAAAGCTTCGCTAATTTCTATTTAAGTTATCTATTTGCTAGTTTATTTTTCATCAAAAAACTCTTGCAATGTGTAGAAACTTTTGTCAATAAGGTATTCCCTTAACATTTTTTTTAACTTGATGATATCTTTCTCTCCTTGTATATCTTTGGGCAAGTTATTATAAACTTTGGCTGCCATCACAAGTGGTCCGTCACTCACCAATTTCATTTTAGTTTGGGGAAGGGCTAATCTAGTTTGCGGTCTTAAATTAGCTGGGCGTGAGTATGTGGGGAATAGGTCGGAGTTTTTTCTAACAAAAAGGCTCACTTCTTGTATATATAGTGAAGTTAAAGTTAAAATCTTATATAATTTAAAGTATGGTTTGCATGTTTTCATTTTGTCTATGTTAGCTATTATTCTTATACACCTTTTTTGCAATCGAAATATTTTTAAAATGTTAGTACTATTTCCCCATAGTATGATCCCGTATTGGATACATGAATGTGCGTAGGCGTAGTATGCTATGAGAGCCGTTTCTATGTTTGTAATTTTCTTTAACTCGTATAGTGCATATGTAAATCTTGAGAGTTTTGTACAGATTTTCGCCACATGATCTTTCCAATTAATGTTAGAATCGATGTTTATACCTAATAGTGAGTAAGTTGTTGCGCAATCTATTTTTCTGTCTTGAAATAAAAAGTTTATATCTAAAGGTATTTTTTGCACGGGGTGGAATTGAATAATTTTAGTTTTGGATAGGTTAAGTAGCAGATTATGGTCATGCAACCAGTCAACTACTTGAGAAAAAGCTTCGAAAAGAATATCGTTTAAATTTGTAGAATTTTTACATGAAAGTACTATAGATATATCGTCGGCAAATAAGGAACACGAGTGGTTTATTACTTGTGGCAAATCATTTATATACAGTAGGAACAAGATACAACCAAGCACGCTGCCTTGAGGGATGGATTTTATGACTTTAGCTCTATGTGATTGTATTTTATTTATTGTGCCGGTGGCGTAATTGTAGTGCTCTATCTCAACATATTGAAAGCGACCATGAAGATATGAAGCAAACCACTGGTACGCGATGCCTCGAACACCTATACCGTACAATTTTTTTAGCAAAATTTCATAAATCACTCGATCATAAGCTTTACTCATGTCTAACATGATGCCTACAGCATATTGTTGTTTATTTATAATATTTAAAGTTTCCGAAATATACTTAAATACAGCCAATGTTGTAGAGTGGTTCTTTCTAAATCCATGTTGGTTATTATTGAATATTTTATATTTTTCGCAAAAAGAGTATAATCTGTTGGCAACAGCGTTTTCAAATACTTTTGCGAAGGTAGGTAAAAGTGAAATTGGCCTGTAATTTGTACAGTCAGATTTGTCGCCCTTCTTGTAAATGGGTCTTATTATTGACAGTTTTAATAAATCAGGAACACTTCCCTCAGATAATGATTTGTTAATTAAATAGGATAAAACTGGTGCTAGATCTTCAGCGCATCTTTTTATCAGCTGTGGTGGTAACTCGTCATGGCCAAAACTCTTTTTATTTTTAAGGTCCATAATAATCTTCTTTATTTCTTTGATAGTTGTCGAACTAAGAAATAAAGAGTTTTCAGAGGGATCCAAAACAGGTCGCCCTATTGGGATTGTAGATAGAGGTGAGCTTTCCGAGTCTGCTACTGTTAAGAAAAAATCATTGAAGGTATTTGAAATTTTTTTGGGATCGTGCAATATTTCATTTTGTTTGTTTTTAATAGTGATATTGTTTTTATCATTTTTCGTTATTTTATTTGTGTTTTCTTTAATTAGGTGCCATGTTGCTTTCATTATATTATCTGATTTATTAATTTTCTTAATATTGTTGATTCTTTTAGATGTTTTCAGCGCTCTTTTAAGTAATTTCTCATATTTTTTATAATCGTTATTAAGTATTTCATTATTGGTACCAGTAATAAATATTTTATACAGCCTTTTGTTTTTACAAGATTGTCTTAAACCATTAGTAAGCCAAGACTTTTTGCTTTTGTTTTTTATTTTAATAGTTACTATCGGAATACATTTATTTAGGATTTTCGTTAAAATACTATGGAATATATTATAATTTTCGTTAACACTATTATTTACAAGTATGAATTCACTGAAGTTGATTTTTCTGAGTTCGGACATAAAGTTTTGTATATTCATCTCATTAAATAATCGTTTTTTAATAAGCCAAGCATCACGCATACCGTTTTTTTGCATTGTAAGTTCAATTACTACACCTTTATGATCACAGAATCCGTACTCATAGACATATGTATCTGTGTTTTTGGTATGAAAGTTTGTAAAAATTAAATCTATGCATTTACTAGTGGTTTCAGTAATTCTAGTAGCGTCTTTTATATGTTGATTGAAGTTATAGCTTTTCGTTAAATCAAGGAGAGTATGTTTAAGTCGAGTTTCTGTGGGGTTTAGTCTATCCAATACATTAACATTAAAATCCCCCCCGAAAATTATATTCTTTTTTCCAAAATTCTTTTGAACATGTTGCAAAAGTTTTTTAAGTGATTCAAAAAAGATTTTAGGTTCTCTTGTGCTATCAGGCCAGTAAACCACAATCAACACGGTCTCTAACTTTGGTATCATAACTGCACAGGTTTCAAATATGCATTCTACACTCATATGTTTTATGTCTTCCAGTTCGATAAAATCTAGCTCTTCTTTAAGCAGGATGCATGCACCACCTCCTCTATGGTTAGGCCGACAGTAGTAGGACGCCAGCTTAAATCCGTCGACTCGCAGCGTCTCTAATTTTGAAGGTGTCATCCACGACTCCGTAATACACAAAGCTCCTATATTTTTATCCTCATCCACGACAGCTTCTACTAAATGTCGTTTGTTGTTTAAGCTTTTTAGGTTTTGAAATAATAATTTCAAGTTACGGTCGAAAAAAGGTTGAGTTTTCTGTTGTCTTTGGAAGTTTTGCATTGGAGACGGATGTGTAGCTGTCATTATTGAGGGTAGTTCCGTTGACTGTTTTGTCTTGTCCATTTGTCTTAGTTACAATTTCTGCACTGGAGATGTTGTAACTATTGTGATTGAGTGTTTTGTTTGCTTCATTTACTGGCGTTTCAGGATCATACTTCTTTCCATTTATGAAAAGGTAATTATTTATAATATTTGCTCTATTTCCATTTCGCCGTGCCTCAATCAAAATTTCTATTAACTTTCTTCTCTTCTGTAATAGTTCTGCTCCCAGCACCTTCGATATAGCTAGTCCAGTGTTTTTAAAATATCTATGGTTTTGGAGTATTTGTCGCGTTAGATTTTTACTAAGAAACTCTATTTCTAATGGCCGTCGCTGTCCTTTCTTCCCCAATCTTCTGATGTCTTCAATATAACCTTTTATATTCATATTTCCTTTTATATTCATATTTAATAAGTCTTGGAATATGTATATTACCCTTTCATGTAGTTCCTCGCCGTTTTCCCATGCGCTTTCTTCTAGGCCATATAATATAATCTTTTTATGGTTGTTCTCATCACTGGGTTCTATTTTATGTAAATTTCTAGAATTGATTATATCTTGAATACTTTTTATCTCTGTTTGTAAACGAACGTTTTCGGATTGGAGTTTTGATATAGTCTTATTTATTTCTGAGATTTGTTTTCTAGACTTTTCTTGTTCCGATGAAATGGTATTTGTGGTTTTAATCAGATCTTGTTTCAACTTATTTATTTCCCTTGACGTAATGTCTGCAATCGTAGCTTCTAATTCGCGTACTATAGAATCTTTATTTTTTGTAAGTTTGCGATCTAACAGTTCTTCAATTTGCTGTATTGTAAACGACCTAAACAAAGGTCTTTCTGACAAATTTTTGGTTACTCAAGATAGATTTGTGGGTATATAGCTGTAGTGACAGGTTGTCAGCCTATCGCCTAAATTTCAATATACTGCAACCCTCGGATCCCTTAGCTGGTTTTTACAGCATGCACGGGAGGAAACGCAGCTGGCACATTCTATGTTTTTCTTTTGCTCCCAGTCCAGCATGGAAGAACAGCTAACGTACCATCATCTATCATACATAACTTGCCTCATATTGGTCTGCCCTTGGCACAACCTGTCTGTAAGTAATTGCGGTTGAATCTGAACTATCCCATTAGAAAGGGGTAAGCTCTACTCAAGTGCCGTGAGTCATGGGAACTTTTCATTGAACTCCGGCCAGCGTAAAGCATGCTCCATCTTCTATGGGAGCGAGAGAAAAACATAGAATGTACCAGCTGCATTTCCTCCCGGGCATGCGGTAAAGGCCAGCATGGTTGAAACTCTTACCGCCTATGGTTTATCTAGCGCAAGCTGCGCAAACGGTGTCGTCGTTCCTTTGTTTTTGTTATCTTCATTATCTAGGGCTTTGGGGTCGTCAACATCGGGTTAATTAGTTCTGTTGTGTTTTATACCTATCTGTCTATGTGTACAAAGATGTTATGCAGCTGTATGTGTTGATAAGCGTTTATCAACTGTTGTATTCTATTTATGTGTGGTGCTTACAAATAGGAACTTAACATACGTACATACATACAATCAAGCCTTCATCCTTAATGGGGCAGGCAGAGCATTAACGACCTAAACAAAGGTCGCTCCACCACGTCTGACAAAGCTTTGAGTGCTATAGTTCGGATAGACTTGTAGGTATACTGCTGTAATGACAGGTTGTCAGCCCATCGCCTGAATTATATTATACTGAAACCCTCTGATCCTTAGCTGGGGGTTTTACAGCATGTCCGGGAGGAAATTCAGCTAGCACATTCTATGATTTTCTCTCGCTCCCAAGCCAGCATGGAAGAAATCAGCACACGTATGACCACAGAATACGTAAACTGTAATTTGTAAAAATAAAGTACACCAGGGTTCATCGCGCTGTTCGTTGACTCAACAAATTCGTTAATTAGCCTAATTTTCATTGATGCACCTTCAGTTCAACAGCTATTTACTGTTTATATCCAGGCTTCAGTTCAGTTTTGCTGTTCGCGTGGGAGCGAGAGAAAAACATAGAATGTGCCGACTGCATTTCCTCCCGGGCATGCTGTAAAAAACAGCTTCGGGATCTGAGGGTTACAGTTTATTGTAATTTAGGAGACGGGCTGACAACCTGTCACTACAGCAGTATACTTACAAATGTATCTTAAATAACACTCAAAACTTTGACACTGTTTAGGTCGTTTACACTCTGCCTACCCCATTAGGAATAAAGGCGTGATTATATGTATGTATATATGTTCAGTCCAGTTTTCATGACTAGTTAGATGCTAGTTAGCATTGGATGTTGCACAATTTTGAACTTCGAAGCTCACTAAGACTATCCTCAACCCTAAATCCAAATAAAAGTGTTAACTTGAAGTTCTGCTTGACTTCTGTTGTTACTTTTCTTCTACATGCGTCACAAGTTCAGGTGGCGAATCAGCAATGTATGTCGATTATATTCAAAGCACAATTTGAAGGTTATCATGAAGAATAGTCATTTGGATTTAGGGTGTTCTCTTTAAGTTCTGCTTGACTTATGTTGTTACTTTTCTTCTACATGCGTCACAAGTTCAGGTGGCGAATCAGCAATGTATGTCGATTATATTCAAAGCACAATTTGCAGGCTATCATGAAGAATAGTCATTTGGATTTAGGGTGTTCTCTTTAAGTTCTGCTTGACTTCCATTGTTACTTTTCTTCTACATGCGTCACAAGTTCAGGTGGCGAATCAGCAATGTATGTCGATTATATTCAAAGCACAAATTGCAGCTTATCAGGGAGAATAGAGTCATTTGGATTTAGGGTGTGTTTGTGTGCCAAGCTCAGTGAGGCCGTGACCCGCAGCCGTCATGGTAAATACCTTGGAAGCCTTCCAAGATGTGGTCCTCACATGAAATGTTGAGGCGCCCTGTTTACATAAAGTGTCTCACTTTTGTTTCAAACCTATTTCAAACAGTTTTATACTTACTTCCATGCTGGACTGGGAGCAAGAGAAAAACATAGAATGTGCTAGCTTTATCTCCTCCCGGGCATACTGTAAAAATCAGCTAAGGGATCCGAGAGTTGCGGTATATTCCAATTTATGCGATGGGTTGACAATCTGTCACTACAGCAATATACCAACAAATCTATCTTAAATAACCCGCAAAACTTTGTCAGACGTGGCGGGACGTCCTTTCTTTAGGTCGTTTACGCTTTGTATGCAGAGCCACAACCATTACGGATAAAAGCGTGATTGTATGTATGTTGTTTTATAAAACCTCGTGTGTCGGCACTTAGTCTTATTGTATTTAAGTGTAATCGTATTTTTCCTTGATTTCGACTTGGACAACTCCAAAATTACTAAATATCAGAATAATGCCGTCTAAAAGTTGAGTGTTCCATGCTGGACTGGGAGCGAGAGAAAAACATAGAATGTGCCAGCTTCGACTCCTCCCGGGCATGCTGTAAAAACCAGCTAAAGGAATCGAGAGTTATAAGTTATAATGTATTGCAATTTTAGGCGATGGGCTGACAACCTGTCACTATAACAATATACATCATAGTCATCTGTAATATATTAACCCTCAAAACTTGTCAGACGTTGCGAAGCGACCTTTGTTTAGGTAGTTTTCGCTCTGCATACCCCATTAGGTATAAAGGCGTGATTTAATGTATGTATGTAAAAGTTTAGTAACTGAATCATCTAGGTTTTTCAAATGTCAATAAAGACGAAGTAATCCGCAACATTTGCAAGAGACTGTCCTTTACTTACACCCTGTACTATATTAATTACTTTAATTAGCATATGTGTATAAGTTTGTTCTTCCTTGTTATTGACGATTCTCGCGACATAATCCTAATTCTAATTCTTAGCTAGCGCTGTCACTTTCTTAAGTTTGACATAAGAACAGGATGGCAAGTAAACACATGACTTTGACATTTCTTATTTGACGTAAGACGCTTTAAATAAGAAATGAGCAAAGAGCATGCTTCCTTATTTTACGTCAAATAAGCAGTCTTATGTCAGATTAGGAATGTCAAAATCATGTGTTTATTTGCTATCCTATTCTTATGTCTAACTTAAGAAAGTGACAGCGCTAGCAAAAAATTTGAATTAGGATTATGTCGTGAGAATCGACGCTACTGTCTTCCGGAGTCATGTAGTCAGCGGATTATATGATAGCTTCACTTGTATTTCCCCTTATCTCTTCTGTTTCATATTCATAACTAAGTCATGTCGGCGCTTTTGTATACATACATATAGCCGCGCCTTTATCCCTAATGGGGTAGGCAGAGCGTAAACGACCTAAACAAAAGTCGTTCCGCCACGTCTGACAAAGTTTTGAGGGTTATTTAAGATAGATTTGTAGGTATATTGTTGTAGTGACAGGTTTTTAGCCCATCTCCTAAATTGCAATAACCTTAAACACTCGGATCCCTTAGCTGGTTTTTACAGCATACCCGGGAGGAAATGCAGCTAGCACATTCTATGGTTTTGTCTCGCTTCCGGTCCAGCATGTAAGAAGCTTTATACCCAGTACTATATTAGTTAGCATATGTGTATAAGTTTGTTCTTCCTTGTTATTGACAGACGCCATACTGTCTTCCGAAGTCATGTAATCAGCGGATTATATGATAGCTCCACTCGTATTTCCCCTTATCTCTTCTGTTTCATATTCATAACAAAGTCATGTCGTCGCTTTTGTATACATACATGTAGCCACGCCTTTATCCCTAATGGGGTAGGCAGAGCGGAAACGACCTAAAGAAAGGTCGTTCCACCATATCTGACAAAAGTTTTGAGGGTTATTTAAGACAGATTTTCAGGTATATTGCTGTAGTGTAGTGACAGGTTGTCAGCCCATCGCCTAAATTGCAATATCCTGAAACCCTCAGATACCTTAGTTAAATTTTACAGTATACCCGGCACCTATCATAATATTTCAATTAAAATTGTCTGTAAACTTTTAATATCGTTAGTCAGCTGACCTTTTAAAGCAAATATTTTCTCGAACGTTATAGTTCCTATGATAAACAATTAATGTTTTTCAAAGAGTATTTCTTATATTTTTGTCGTTAACAAAGCCGACATAGATTTGACTTATACTTTACTATCATAACATTACGTTTGGTGCGATTTTGATATCTAAAACTTACTACATTTGTCGACCGTTCTTCTAATGTAGTGAGCGTTGTTTCCCTATTAATCATTTTCCGACTATAAAAATAATTTGGTCTCCTCATACATGATGATACAAAACAAACAGCATCCCATCAAAAGGGAAGACGAGCATAATGACTGGTTTCCATACAAGCTAACTGCGGTAATGAAACCAGACAGGATATTATTGCAGCGGCCATCATTACCGCGTGGAATCCGCATCATTGCGATGATCGTTGGCGATCGTTCCATCTTCCTCGAGCTATTTATAGCGAGTGACGCAGGTCCCGAGTTGAGAACTGCATTATTGTGCCAGATCGAACTTCCCTAAGCTTGCAATTTGCTATCCTGAAGGAAAACTAAATATTTACCGGCGCTATAGCGATACTCTCATATCCTCACGACACGCCTCCGAGGTGCTTAATACGCTTGATGGGAGTAGTGGTCTGTATGAAGTACGTACATAACAAACATAACATCTGTAACATACTTGATACTATTATTAATATTTGTAACCACTAATTCATATTATTGATAGTTATTGCTAAGAATTTGCTGCTACCGAAACAATACCTCTTCATTAATGTAGTTTGTGACGTAGGTTTCTTCTTCTGTTGTGTAGATCATAAATTCATATTCTAAATTGAAATAAAACGAAGGGACTTTTATGTTTCAAGCTCTGATCAGCTTGTATTGTAGCAGCAAAGATATAAGCAGAAGAAACACATTTACACACGACATAACAATTTTATTGTGAAATCGCATTCGGAAGTCACGGTTGTTGACAGAACTTCGGTCCATGAACGAGTTTCTTTGTCTCACGTATAAATAAGGCGAGTAATCAGAAATGATTGACTTAGCTATCAATCTTCTGTATTAAATGGTCAGAACAAGTTTATAGCGTTGGCTTGATTTACAAGCAACAGCTGTGTTTACTTATGCAACTACGAACGATTGACAGGCGTATAATTTTGCATGCGTAACTTGTCTATGATCCTTATTATAATAGTACTGATATTTGAGTAGAAAAGCAAATTTAGGTCACCAGCTACCAGGGCATTTGCACCAGGATTGCATAAATGTAAAAGGTTCTCTCTGAATTCACAGAAGCGAGTGGCTAAGTTGTAGTTAGGCTTGTAATTGGGTCGGTTTCGGTCGCATCGGGCCGCAGCAATCCGGTGCGCAAAACCAAACTGCAAATTGTACGTCACTACAATAACTGTCCGCTCTCGTACCTTTAATAAGCCGAGATTTACTGGCCATTGTCAATTACTAAGATTGCGGGACCGCTTACATGTCGTCATTCAATTTCCGAGTGGCTTCAAACCACAGGAGATGCCAGCTTGAAATGGAAATAGACAAGAGCTGAGTAGCCTACATTATACTTGTTGGCCAGTCATATATTACATTCGGAATAGGATTAATTGCGGTTAACTTGCTCTTTTGGTATGTTGTTTGGGTCCACCTAGATAGTATTTATCCAGATTTGCAGCAGTCTGAAATTCTCGCTAGCTGTGTGTTTTTTTTATTTTTGTTAAGGTGTCACTAATTCTAAATAAAACCTAATATAATTTTGTAATCATACCAGTGAGTGATTATTTAGAACTAGCTTTCCGCGCTTTCCTAAAAGATTTTTCCCTAGCAAAAACTTTTTTCACGCGATTTTTATTCATTAGCGTGAGCATAAACAAAAAAACGACTTTCATGCATTTATGCACATTCCTTCATTCCTTATTTAAACTAGGTGGAAAATTTAAAAACGGTGATGGCCCATTATTTTTAATCATTAGCCTAAACACGAAATTGATTTAGGCTAATGATTGATCAGTTTTTATATTTTGTAAGATATGACTAATCTATTGTGTTCGTCGGGTGAAATAGGTTGCAGTCATTTTGCAACGGCACCTATTTTGCGCCCTAGTTGCAGAGCTTACAAACACAATCGCGGTAATGTGAGCTAAAAACGGTTTTGGAACTGGGGCAAATGCATCTTGGTGAAGGAAGTCGAGATTTGTTTTCGTAAATCTACTTTATGAAGCTCTGGTTTTCGTTTGGGCGATTGCATACAACTCAATTTATGAGTCATTTATCCTTTGTTCACTAAGAGGAAACTGTTCAAATAAAAATCTTTTCGCTGCAATTGGCCCATCAATCAATCCATGGTTGAAAATCCTTACGTACCTACGTTACACAGTTCGATCGATCTCCCATACCAGGAAGCAGGAGCACATGAATGCAAAGAGCTGATAAGTCGAGAGATGCGCGTACAGCCGCCCGACCTAGGCCGAGAGGTCAACCGGGGTCATGTTCCAGCTTTAACTGGGTCACAGGTTATTGCGACGCCCGCGGATAGGAACCAAAATAAACCGCCTCTAGATTATTACAGGCCTGCACGAACTAGCGCTATATTGAATTAATATTATTTTAGAACGGTAGCCCACTTCTATTTCTTGCAAGCATGCAGTTAGCCATTTAAACCTTTCTTAAAAAACTAAAACCAAACCCGAGTTTCCGTTTCAAGTCTTTTTTATGGAATCGGTGTCTTGTTTCAGTGATATTGCTTTTATACGTTTATTTTTTCTATAGAAAACCCCACAGAACATTGGTGAAAACAAAGGAATTTCCCCAAATCAATACACGCTTGGTACTAGGCGCGCAGGAACCGCGAGGCTGTCGACATTGTTTCAGCATTCGGGATGCAGGTGAACTAGGGCCGGGTCAAGTCTCTGAATGTAGGTCGCTTCCGCTTCGATCTACGGCCTGATGACAGCTGGATTGCGGTGTTGTGGTTGCCTCACAAGAGTATACCATAACGCGTAAATATTACGTTAAATATGCATTTAGTGGAATTATTTGTGGTACATACATACATACATAAAATCACGCCTTTATCCCTTACGGGGTAGGCAGAGCGTCAAACGCCTCGTAAAAGGCGCCTTCGCCACGTCTGACAAAAATTGAGGGCAATTTTAGATTGAAAAGTGTATTGCTATAGTGACAGGTTGTCAGCCCATCGCCTAAATTACAATGCACTGTAACCCTGGAATCCCTTTTGCTGACTTCTACAGCATGCCCGGGAGAAAGGGCAGCTGGAACATGCTATGTTTTTCTATCTCTCCCAGTCCAGCATGGAAGTTATTAGATTATTTGTTATAAGAATTATTTGTGGTGAAATTAAAATTAAGTGATTTTTCCTTTGATCCCCATGATTATTACAATGTCAAACGAAAAAGGAATAAATTAAATCTGATTTGATAGCCAGTCAAAAAAAAATTACAGAAAATGGCGTTCAGATTTTTGCCCTGAATAAATAAATCGCTTCAGTACTAACTAGTAACAAACCAGTACAGTTGTTGAAACCTGGTGAGTATTTAAACTGCATTCGGCAGTATCTTTGTTCCAGGTGAAGCGCTCCAGGTCAAATCTGGGTTATGTAGGTCGCTCTGCTGTAATGTAAACAGCGCTTCAGTTCAGTACTGCATCAGTATATTAAACGTTGTGGGGAATATCGAATAAAACACCGAAAGTTTTAACAATGTTGTAGTCCACGTCTTGGAATATTTAAAAAAAATACGTGATTTTTCAATAAAGGAACTTATTTCATAAAAACTTGTTGCTCATAAATGAAGAAAACTGCTTTTCTTTGAACTATATCTTCCAAGCTTTGGTTTGCCTTCTGTTAAGCTAATATAGCTACTACTTCACTACATAGTATAAAACAAAGTCGCTTTCTCTGTCCCTATATCCCTATGTATGCATAAATCTTTAAAACTACGCAACGGATTTTGATTCGGTTACTTTTAATGGATAGAGTGATTCAAGAGGAAGGTTTATATGTATAATACATGCATAATATAGTAGAGAAACATTGATGATTTCCGTGCGAAGCCGGGGCGGGTCGCTAGTATATTATAATTACCAACACTACTATCCCACTAGAGTTGCATTCTTTTTTGTCCTGATCTATCCAGTCCAGGTGGTCTGCGGCCGGGTCAGCCAGGTCAAATATCGCTCGATATAGGTCACGCTGAATCCAATTCGTATTTGTAAACAAAACGCCTCTTTCAAACATTTGCCTTTTTTGGGGTTTCGAACGAAAATACCTACATTTCTTTTTCTAGGTACATTATAAATGCAAGTAAATTTTTAACCCTCTACGGGTGTAAGGGACAGCGTCCCGCAAACTGATCAATGAAGTTGCTCAGTCAACGAAACTGAACATCTTTTACCGGGAAATTATTTCAAGAGATGAAAATAAAAATTTACCTTACCATACAAAATGAACGGTATGGAAAACCAAATATATATATTTCACTTCCTGAAAACAAAACCTGCTGGTAGTTGTTCAGTTCGTTGACTCAGTTTTCAGTTTGCGGGACTGTCCCTTTAACCCCGTATAGTCCAAAGTGTGTATTTACCTACACAAGATTTAGGGGACGATACGATGTTTAAAGTTCACTTACCAAAATCCAGCAATCCGATTGTGAAAATACAAGATGTACCTACCTAGTACCAATGCAATTTTACTTGAAATATAAAACCTGTTTCTGTGTGCTGAGAGAAAATGATTTTCATTCGTCGATACACGAACGGAACAACATTGTTCACCATTTTCCCTGGAAAGGACGGGAGCTCAAGCACGGGAAAAATTCAGGGAACTCTTACATCGCAAATGGTTTCAATAGCGTTTTCCAGATGTTCTAGGAAACACGTGAGTTGAGCTCTCACGAATATTGTTACACGTGTAAACAATACACGATTGATAGGTGTATTGTTTTTGTATAGTGAAAAATTGCCAAGAATATAATATTATTCAATATTGTTACTAGAATAAAATACTGCGTTTATTCTCTCGTACAAAATTTTTCATCATGTCAATCAACACCACATTATTGTTTGAATACATTTTACTCCAAAAAGTTTAGGACTAAATATAATACTTTTTTTTCTTTTTCCTAGCCTTATCCTGTATCTCCCGGGGTCGGCTACCTAATCTAGGGGATTGAACGAGGGTACTTGTTTTTACACACAGCGACTGTCATCTGACCTCCGCAACCAAGAAGGGAAACCAGACCCAATCCTAGATTAGGTCAGAGTTTTCAAGCCGCCAATGCTTAGGCACTGGCCTCTGATATGACTTAAAGAATAATATCTACGGTATTAAACGATATTAACCGGGACCAACGGCTTGACGTGCCTTCCGAAGCATGGAAAAAGCGCCGAATAAACGTACATATGAAATTCGAAAACCGAAAAACACATTGGTACCAAATATAATACATACATGCATATAATCACGCCTTTAATCCTCATGAGGTAGACAGAGCGTAAACGACCTAAACAAAGGTCGTTCCACCACGTCCCACAAAGTTTTGAGGGTTATTTAAGATAGATTTGTAGGTATATTGCCGTAGTGACAGGTTGTCAGCTAATCGCCTAATTTACAATATTCAGAAACCCTCGGAACCCTTAGCTAGTTTTTACAGCATGCCCGGGAGGAAATGCAGCTGGCGCATTCTTTGTTTTTCAATCGCTCCCAGTCCAGCATGGAAGAAATACAAACATAAGCTTCACAATAAACTTGAAACAATAATATTAGAAAATAATCATAATAAAAACGAGGACGACCATCGCGAACATGAAATATTGCATCTTGGCGCCGGCAATAAAGTGTATGAGAGGAAAGATACTGCAGTAGAGACAGGCAGAGTAACATAGGATATATTTTTTAACAGGGGTAACTTTACTTGTGATAAAAAATAAACTACAAAGCTACAAAGTCACGCCATTGAGCTATATTGCCCGACTATATGGCAGACAGATGGCCTGAGCCATTTCTCTAATACATCCATCTCTTCTAAGTTTTAATTTCGCTTCGAAAATCTGACAACATGTAGGAATTTTTGAATGAAATTATTATTTTATACAGACATACAATCACGCCTTTATCCTTAATGGGTTAGTCAAAGCGTATGCGACCTAAACGAAGGTCGTTCCGCCACGTCTGACCAAGTTGTAAGGGTTATTTAAGATAGATTTGTAGGTATATCGCTGTAGTGACAGGTTGTCAGCCCATGGCCTAAATTACAATACACTGAAACCCTCGGATCCCTTAGCTGGTTTTTGTAGCATGCCCGGGAGGAAATGCAGCTGGCACATTCTATGTTTTTCTCTCGCTCTCAGTCCAGCATGGAAGAGCATATTAT
Organism: Scrobipalpa costella; assembly: GCA_949820665.1. Taxonomy (NCBI): domain Eukaryota; kingdom Metazoa; phylum Arthropoda; class Insecta; order Lepidoptera; family Gelechiidae; genus Scrobipalpa; species Scrobipalpa costella. Next base: position 6,322,502 of record OX463304.1, on the reverse strand, counting down.
TATTTTTTACTTATTATAATTATTGTTTTATCAAAGCCACAAATCAGAAGATTTTAAAATAAGTGTACACCTAAATAACGAAGGCACAAAATACTTCCGTGACGGGTTCAATATACAATTCTGGCTATAATAAACTCGGGAGCAAACGAGTTGAAAAACGAGAGCAATGGCCGCCACTTCAGTCTATTGCAGAATTTAAATGTGATCAATTGGATTGGATCTTTCCAACGAGTGATCTTGAGTTTGTTTGTACATACATACATACATATAATCATGCCTCCATCCCTAAACCCTAAACAAAGGTCGTCCTCTCGCTCCCAGACCAGCATGGAAGAAACCAGAGGATAACGGCTGATATAAAAGTCCTCCCACCGATTTTCGGCGACGGCGGCCAATCTTCCAGAGATCGGGCAACTGCGCGGGGCTTGTTTTAAGTGCCCAAGTGTTTGCGCTACACACAGGTGCACTCTCTATTCCTTCAATCTCTTATTCTGATGGGACAGATTGACTGACACGACCAGAGAGAAATCAGGCGCTGGACCGACTATTTACATGCCCATCCGATAGCATGGATCATCTTACATTTCGGACAATCAGGTGATCAGCCTGCAATGTCCTAACCAAACTAAAAACAACAACACAATGTCACTGTCCCCCGCCGAATCAAACCCGGGACCTCCGGGTCGAGAGACCATGGCTCAGACCACTACACCACGGAGGCAGTTACACCTGATAACGGCTGATGTACCAGGTAAATTGATAGGGGTTGCTTAGTCAACGACACTAAACAACTATCAGCAGGTTTTTTTTTTCAGGAATTAAAAAAATAAGTGGCATTTCCTTATAAATTGTCTGATCGAGGTAAACATTTTGTATGGAGAAAACATTTTTTTTTTCTCTTCCTGAAAAAACAATCCTGCTTATAGTTGTTCAGTGTCGTTGACTGAGCAACCTCTATCAGTTTGCAGGACGCTGTCCCTTACACCCGATAGAGGTTGTAAATGGATTGAATCTCCAGTGTTCTCCAGTTTGTTTGCGTTGGCGGAAAAGTTCGGAAGTGGATGTACGTAGTTTGATGTGTGTTTGCTCACGTTGGGTGCATGTGAGGTAAACACTGAAATGTATTGACAGGAGATAAAATACTATATCAAAATACTGCTATAACTGAAGTTATGATATGAGAACCTTGGACTTAAAAAAAAGAAAATCCTGAATTCTATTCGTGAGTTGCAAAAGGTTTTATTTTTATTGAAACAGTATTATTATACTTGGCTAAACTTATCGATTATTGACAAAGTATTCTTCTGGGGGTAAAAAGGATGGGGTTAAAAGTGTATATATCCCTAATGGGTTAGGCAGAGCGTAAACAAACTAAAGAAAGGTTCCGCCACGTCTGACAAAGTGTTGACGGTTTAAGATAGATTCGTGGGGATATTGCTGTAGTGACAGGTTGTCAGCCTATCGCCTAAATTGCAATATACTGAAACCCTTGGTTCCCTTAGCTGGTTTTTACAGCATGCCCGGGAGGAAATGCAGCTGGCACATTCTATGTTTTTCTCTCGCTCCCAATCCAGCATGGAAGAAGTAAAAGGTGTGATTGTATGTACATATGTATTCTGCGGATGGATGTATAATGATGTGTTTATTATTACTTGAATAATTTTCTCTAGGCAGTATCTTTCTATATCTAAGAGCCCGATGGTGTAGTGGATAGGGCCGCTGCCTCCTGAGCGGGAGGTCGTGGTTAGAATCCCATCACGTACCAATGTGTTTTTCGGTTTTCGAATTTCATATGTACGTTTATTCGGTGCTTTTTCCGTTCTTCGGAAGGCACGTTAAGCCGTTGGTCCCGGTTAATATCGTTTAATACCGTAGATATTAGTCGTTAAGCTATATCAGAGGCCAGTGCTAAGCATTGGCGGCTTGAAAACTCTGACCTAATCTAGGATTGGGTCTGGTTTCTCTTCTGGGTTGCGGAGGTCAGATGGCAGTCGCTCTGTGTAAAAACCAGTACCCTCGTTCAATCCCCTAGATTAGGAAGCCGACCCCGTGAGATACGGGATAAGGCTAGGGAGATGATGAGTATCTTTCTATATCTAATCATCCTTTGCGATTTGGTTTAGCTCGTCGCAGAATGTGGACTTGAAGTCAAACAAAATCTTATTCCCATTTTTTAAAACCGAGATATTTGTAGCTAAGGAGTTTGAAATCCCATCAAGTACTATAACAGAGGTGAATGGCCTTTCCTTTGTGGCTATCGCCGACCGCAGCTCTATTAAGGGCTAAATTAGATTTCCAGACCGTTTTTGGTAGGACTTCGTGAGAAAATATTTTATTACACTTCTATTCACATTTAATTAAAGTTTTTTTTTGTAATTAGTTAGGTAACAAATTGTAGTCCTCTAACCTAAAGGGTGTAAGGAAAGGTGACCGAAAACTGAAAGATATGACTCAGTCAACGAAAATTAACAACTTTTACAAGTTAATCTTCTGCGGAAATGAAAATAGTTTCTGGCATACCATTGACTATGGTCATTTTATATGCTGACTGCTTCCGTGGTCTAGTGGCTAGTGCCATGGACTCCCGATCCGGAGGTCCTGGGTTCGATTCCCAATCACAAAGTTGATATTTGAGAATTTATCACTTTGTGATTTTTTCCCCAGTTTGGTTAGGACATTGCAGGCTGAATCACCTAATTGTCCGAAAAGAAAAAGGATTCCGTGCTTCAGAGGGCACGATAAGCCGTCGGTCCCGGTCGCTGTCTTTGATAGTGGTCGTTACTCAAACCTTGTCAGAGGCCTAATAGCTGTGCTACTAGGCGGTTTGAAAACTCTGACACCAGGGTTTATTGGGTCGTTTGACTTGAGAATCCACTCGCTAAAAAGAATGGGAAAATCAAATCTTTTTAATTTCCCAGAAGACTTTCTAAGAGACTAGTTAGAGCAACAAAAGTTTTCTTTTATTTCGCACACAGACTGTCTGTACATACATACATATAATCACGCCTTTATCCCTAATGGGGTAGGCAGAACGTTAACGACCTAAATAAAGGTCGTTCCGCCACGATTGACAAAGTTTTGAGGGTTATTTAAGATAGATTTGTACGTATATTGCTGTAGTGACAGGTTGTCAGCCCATCGCCTAAATTACAATATACTGCAACTCTCGGGTCCCTTAGGTGGTTTTTACAGCATGCCCGGGAGGAAATGCAGCTGGCACATTCTATGTTTTTCTCTCGCTCCCAGGCCAGCATGGAAGCAAACTGACAGACTGTCTGTCATTGAATAAATAAATCAATTTCGGTACACCGTCCCTTACACTTGCACTTGCACGTACGTACATATACATAGATTTTTAGCTAATGTAATCTAATTTAATTAAGTGGGGCGTTCGTTGGCACAAATTGATTCATTAAACAAAGTGTATGGAAATTAAGACGTCGTCATTGCATAAACTAATTCAAACATAAATCAAAGTAATGTGAAAATTCAATTATGATGACACATCTACTCGGATATGTAAGATTAGACCGCACAAAGTAAAAAAATATTAACTGACATTGACTTACATCTCATTCATTTTCATACAAAGAATCATTTGTCGGGCCGCCGCGCCGCGCTGCTCCGCTCCTATCCTCCTTTATTAATAAGAAAATAATTACATACATACATATAATCACGCCTTAATCCCTAATGGGGTAGGCAGAGCGTAAACGTCCTAAATAAAGGTCGTTTCGCCACGTCTGACAAAGTTGAGGGTTATTTAAGATAGATTTGTAGGTATATTGCTGTAGTGACAGGTTGTCAGCCCATCGCCTTAATTAAAATATACTGAAACCCTCGAATCCCTTAGCTGGTTTTTACAGCATGCCCGGGAGAAAATGCAGCTGGCACATTCTATGTTTTTCTCTCGCTCCCAGTCCAGCATGGCGAAACTAATTATTTTATTGTTACGCGGTTAGACGCCGGCGGTGGACAGTGTTTTTCTTTTACCTGGAATATAATTTAATTTCTCTGGTAAAAAGTAACATAATTATTATTCTAGTTAATTTAGTTATTACATAATGAACAATAATGAAATAAGTGGCCTGTGGTATAGTGTATTTTTTGTTATGATATGCAAAATGTAGGTAATATTATGCATTGTCTATTATGCTAAGCTAATAAACATATGTATGTTAATAAATGCAATAAACTAGTGAATATTCTACTATATTATTAATAAGGTCGAAGTGTCGTCTGAAGGATCAGAAGTGCAATGATCCTACGACTAATATCACAAATTCTGTGATTTTTGTTTCAGTTGCTTAAGGGTCTGCCAGAGTAGCGAAATTCCATAAAAACGGAGTTTTGCTTTTTTTCCTAAAGAGTAAAACCAAAATTAGCCAATCTCCGTACACATGACCAAATGCATCATATCTATGCTTCTAATTAGGTTCGATTTGAAAATATTAACCAAGCACAAAATTAGAAAGCAAATTTAAGTATGGGCAATTTTCACACAAAATCATATTTTTGGTCTTATTTTGTTAATGCTGAATATATTCAAACCAAACCTAATTAGAAGCATATAGATATGATGCATTATGTGTTCGTACACATATAACTTCGTAGTTTGGCGGGAATAAAAGCGAAACTACGTTTGTATGGAATTTCACTACTCCGGCAGACCCTTAAACATCTGAGTGCTTTTAGAAGTTTGAGTCAGAGGAAAAAAAAATATAGTTTGCACAGTGTGCTCGATGCAGTGCTTCGAAGAGCGGTCAAAGCACAATCTAACATTTCCAAAATCAAAATAAAGACTAAATAAAGGTGTTGGATTTAAGGTTAGACCACACTATAATGTAGCTGCAGCGGAGCGGAGCGGTGCGTCGCGGCACGGCACTGCAACGGCGCGATAAAATCTGTCAAAATGTATGAACTAACGTTGCCGCGCTGTGAAGTGCCGCGCCGCGCCGCTTTGCTGCAGAATAAGTGCCGCTTCAGTGCGGTACATCTCATACAAATAATCATTTGTCGCGTAGTGCTGCGCCGCGCCGCTCCGCTGCAGCTACGTCCTAGTGCGGTCTAACATTTATGTGCAATTGTACAATTTTATAGTATTTACCTTCCTTCATACGAGGTGCTGTTTCAATTCAATTCACTAAAACCATTCCTTCCAAAAATAGATGAGAATACTGCATCGTGCCAAATCTAAATTTACATTCCTACTGAAACGGAAATTAAAACGATAATATTTACTGTATCCTTCCATTGTGATTGAGGGATACTGGCTAGTACTTTTTACCATATTAACTTAAAAATAAAAAGAAATCCTTAAATACAGGGTGTAATAAGTATTTTAAACAGTAATCAAACAACCCAACTGTAGTACCTTCAGAAACATATTTTAATGCATTAATTGTTCTAAAATTGAGCTTTAACATATGAATCATATATATTTTTGTAATCTCCTTTTAATGACCTTCATCTTGATACCCCACTCGATAAGTTCAATCGAAAAAATATATTTGAAGATTTACAGTTAGAATTACAATTTAGTGCCTAAAATCCGGCATTTTGAATTTCGTAAAATCACACCTATCTAAGAACACTCGGGTGGTTGAGACCAATCGAACGATTACCTAACCGTCGAAGTATATCCAGCCGATTCGGACATACGAGGTAATAAAGAAATATCAGTACAGTAAGAAATACAAACAACATACGCGCGAAAAACATAACCTTTCCTTGACAGTCGAAGAAAAAATGCCAACCCAAATGCTAACCTTAGGGTGTGAAGTGAGCTTAGCCCTAAAACTAAATAAGTTTCCGGGAGATATTTTTTGACCTATGCTTCTTAGAAAGTTATTTAGTTGCATAAGGAGGTTTAACCCTATAGGTGAGTTAGCAAATTTTATGACACACTGACTTTTACCTTATTAACATATAAAGAAATTCTTAAATTGCTTTATATTGAAATTCATTCAAATTGGGGCTTCGCCTTGATCCGATTTGGGGAATTGTGAGCGAGGCCGAACGCTTATAAACAATTTCATCATTGTCATCCTCAACCCAATAAAATAAACGGTGGTTGTAACTACTGTCTGGGTTAGTACTTTCGGAGTTTTTTTTTTATAAATATGATTAAAAACAATCAGGGACAAGCCTGGTAAATCCTAATGATTGGGTCTGGTGTCCCTTCTAGGTTGTACCGGTCATATGGCTCTATGTAATAGCCAGGATCCTCTTTCAATCCCCTAATTAGATAGCCGACCCCGTGTAATTCGGACATCATCAGGAGCCACAAATTGTATAAAAATGATGAATGAAAAAAGTTGTTCAGTTTCATGAACTAAACACAGCCTTGAAGACTGACACCGGAAACCGTATCTACACCCCGTATAATGGTCTAATGTAACATGTATCAATTTATTCACAGATATATACCTCATTTCATGTTATGAATACAACAGTTAGCTTTTAAGTATTTGCATGTCGAGCAGCCATTTTGAACCCACGTTCTGTTGTTGCAGGTATGTCGCTGGGCTATGGAATGTTATCAGAGAGTAAGCTGTAGCCAGACTGACGCGGTACTAAGTCTGAAAAAGGTAGGAAAATACAGCAAAGCTTGCCTTGCAATGCTTGAAATTTGCAAGACCTTGTAATATCACAGAAAGAAAATGTTGGTATTTCATAGAAAATGGTCATCGGTTATCGGAGAATTTTGTTTAGGTGTAAGTTTTTGGGTTAACTTGGTTTACGAGAGGTTTTGCATTATTTCCACCTACACCTACAAATTACACCTAAATCTTCCATGCTGGACTGGGAGTGAGAGAAAAACATAGAATGTGCCAGCTGCATTTCCTCCCGAGCATGCTGTAAAAACCAGCTAAGGGATCTGAGGGTTTCAGTATTTTGTAATTTAGGCGATGGGCTGACAACTTGTCACTACAGCAATATACGTACAAATCTTTCTTGAATGGCCCTCAAGACTTTGTCAGACGCGGCGGAACCACCTTTGTTTAGGTCGTTTATGCTCTGCCTACCCCATTAGGGATAAAGGCGTGATTATTTATGTATGTACCTACAAATTTCCACTGCTACGTGGTTTGTCAGGAGTTTTACTTAGCGAGGCTATTTGTAGAAATTGTATTAAAAAACAACCTGCAGAGCTGTAAAAATACTTAGCTATTTGTAAAAGAAATTAAGAAAGCACTTCCTTTTATATAGTCTAAATATTATATTTAAAACAGGTGACTCACATTACATTTAGGTGGGTAATAATAATAGAAAAATTCTTGCGTGGAATGTCGATATCCATAAATATGAAATTATCAATGCAGAAACTATTATAGATTTGAAGAGGGCTTGACGTTGAAATAATCATTGTCCGAAGCACTTAGCTTTATTTATGAAAATGCGATTAGGACCATGACAGAGCGTTAACTTAGGTATATTCATTTTTAATGTTGCGTAGGAAAAGGAAAAGTACTTGATACTTTAACCCATATTTTAACCATTTTATCTTTTACAGTTCACTTTTCTTACAAACCTTTTTCCTTAAGATTTTTCCTACACTACAGCTAAGCAATTTTCAAAGCATTGCTTTGCCTTTAACCGGCTTCTAGACACCTCGCTCGGCTCCTTTTTATGTGTGCAACTTGAGCTCCAATATATTCTAGACCATTTATTGCATTAGAATAGAAAATCTCTAGCAAGAAAACTCCTTCGAGAAAGAGTTTTCAGCAAAGTCAAAACAGATTTTCTTCGATGTTTAAGATAATGATAATATATTTTATATCTCGTATTTTGTAGTTACTTCCATGCTGGTCTGGGAGGGAGAGAAAAACATAGAATGTGCCAGCTGCATTTCCTCCCGAGCATGCTGTAAAAACCAGCTAAGGGATCAGAGGGTTACAGTATATTGTAATTTAGGCGATGGGCTGACAACCTGTCACTACAGCAATATACGTACAAATCCATCTTAAATAACCCTCAAAACTTTGTCAGACGTGGCGGAACGACCTTTGTTTAGGTCGTTTACGCTCTGCCTACCCCATTAGGGATAAAGGCGTGATTATATGTATGTATGTATGTATGTATTTTGTAGCCCGCCATATGCTACAAAACGGATGTTGGGATGATGTCAAAGAATTTTATGTGCTACACAATGTTTTATTACACCATGTAACTGATGTGTGGGAGCACCATATTTTAGTATCCCATTACAAAGAGCATCTTGGGAGATAGCTAATACAGGTGTGGCTCGACTTATGAAAGTATGTATTTAATGCAAATACATAACAGAAGACACTTTTCGAAGTTGTGGTAGTTTTTGCATGACACCCTTGACAGGATCCCCTCACTCTGTTCTTTTGTCGTCTGTCTTTTGGTCTAGCCTAAGTTCTATTAGCACAAACTTTTTCTTACAATAAACCCTTTTTCGTGAAAATTTCCACGAAGTTTCACAATTTTCTTGGTGGGTGCTCTATAAATTGGCTTGTAGTCGCCCCACGGGCGTCGGGCACTCGCCACTCCTTTGTTGTCTGATATATTCCAGACCACTTATTTCTAGGTTAGATTTTTTTTTATTTTTGCAGTAGCATGATTATTTTTAAAGACGAGATGAGACGTGGTCTTCTTCTATGCAATTGACCAACGACTTTTTGAATCCTATTATTACAGAGTTTTTAAATCGTTGTCTACGGTCTTCTGATATGGTTTTCTTCCAAGAAACTTCTCAGTTTTCTCCGTGGGCATTATAAATTGGCTTGCAGTCGCTTTATGGACGTCGGGCACTCGCTCCTTTGTTGTCTGCTCACAGCGCCGATATATTCCAGAACACTTACTTCTTAGATGTAAATACTTGATCGGCTTTAGAATCACTGCTTTTGAAGACAGGTCTTCTCCTATCGAGTAGACCTTTAGAGTGTTATGGATTTCTTCCAAGAAACTTCGCAGTTTTCTCCGTGGGCTCTATAAATTGGCTTGCAGTCGCTCCACGGGCGTCAGGCACTCGATCTTTTGTTATCTGCAAAAAGTGCCGATATATTCCAGAACACTTATTTCTTGGATGAAAATACTTGTTTTGCTACAGAATAACTGCTTTTCAAAACGAACGTGGTTAATAGGAATCAGTTGCTGATGTTTGCGTCTTCAAATTGAATTCTGTACAATTTGTGTTCCTTGTCGTCTATTTCTTAGTCTAGACTGATGTAAGCTCTTCGAATTGAAAGCTGTATAAAAAACCTTAAAATAATTAGCTCCACCTACTCACTGATCTGAACTATACAACTTTTCTCACAGAACGTTAGTAGGAATATAAATGCACTGAAATACTTATTACGTTTACGCTCCATTTTTTAATCAGGCAACTGACTTTAGGTAAATACCTAAACTATAAGTGGTATATTGTAGCCGTCTTAACGTTAAAATGGCTTAAAAACTTGACTACTTTTAATTAAAAACTTTCTCTGATTATAATATTTTACTAACATTCTTAGACATTTTTTTATAAATCCAGAACTACTTAAGAATTAATTGTCTAGACAAGAAACTGCTTAAGTTCTTTTTTAATTTTTCCCAGTCTCCCAGACCAGACTACTTACATAGTAGTAATAATTTCTTTGTTGTCTGTAGTTTGAATCTAGTCTGAGTATTTCTAGAATATTCTAGACAACTTATTGTATTTTCAATTTGAGTGTTTTATCTGCTTTTGAAACCGTTGAAACAACACGTCCGTCATACATAATTTTGTAACACGTTGACCGCCATGAGCATCACAGGTGAAATCACATAATGTTCTCTGTATGGCCATGAGAATAACCGGTGAGATGATGAGTCATGGGGCAAAGTATAGTCTTTCGTATGCATGGCAGCCAAAGTGTTATTCGAATTCTGAAACAAATGTTGTGATTGATTTGATTGGCTCCTATCAATATTCACCCTGAAATATTTATCCATTCGTTCGATCTCACAACTCACATGAAAGAAAGATAGTATTTCCAAACTAAATTAATTTGCTTGTTGGATTTTCGCGTACTGAAAATCTTCGATGTTAAACTACAAGTCAGTCTACTATTAAGTAGGATTTTGATTAGGAGAATCCTAACTATAAGGCTTCTAATAGAAATCTGCTAAAAATAAGGAATAATTTCTGCTCCAAATGAAATATATAAATGGTAGTCTTTGTTGTCTGCGATGTAACAGGTTGCCCCCTGAACTCTGGTAATTTGTCATGCCTCGCAACGAATAATCTGATGTATTTATCTTAACTAAGAATATCCGTTTAGGACCGGATTATGCTTTGGTTGCAAACGGAATATAAGGGCGGATCTAGCCTTCGAAATAGGTTGTGGGCACGGCTATCTACAAATTTTTCGATCCCAAATTCAGACTCCATGCATTGCAATTAAGTTTCGAGTAAGCACAGATTTTATAGTTTTTTCAAACAATTTTATAAATCTATCGACGATGGTTTTATGCAATATAACCACGATGAGCAAAAAATCGCGTTTTTAAATTAGGATGAATATAGGGAATAGAGTATCAGAATCAGCAGTGACCCGTTACAAAAAACATAGGAAACAGTGAGCAATGATGTATGTGCGAGCGAATCGAGCGCTTAATTTTCTCTCTTCACTATCACTACATAGTATAAAATAAAGTCGGTTTTTCTGTCCCTATATCCCTTATCTTATCTTATCTATTTAGCCTGAATCATCCCACTGCTGGGCAAAGGCCTCCCTATATCCCTATGTATGTTTAAAACTACGCAACGTATTTTGATGCGGTTTCTTTTAATAGATAGAGTGATTCAAGAGGAAGGTTTATATGTATAACACATGCATAATATAGTAGAATAACATTGATAATTTCCGTGCGAAGCCGGGGCGGGTCGCTAGTAATCGATAAAACATACAGGCGGTTGGATTTAAGCGAAGATTATTTTCCCCGAGCGACTTCTACTTACTCTTGTGATCGATCGCAGTTAGGGTTATGGGCATGCCCATAGCATACGTAGTAACTATTATCTAATCTGTGCCCATAGGGCCCACAACGGTGGATCCGCCGTTGTTGCGATCATTCAGGTCAACGTTTTTCAGCCACTAAGTTAACACTTCTGCTTACCGTAGACATTTGCTACAGCGTAGCACATTTGTTCGTCTGAATTTATGTTCAGACAATATTGCTATAGTCACACATTTGCTAAAACTAACACCGTGGTACATTGAGAGCCCCTAATTATTCTTACATACATATAATCACGCATTTATCCCTAATGGGGTAGGCAGAGCGTAAACGACCTAAACAAAGGTCGTTCCGCCACGTCTGACAAAGTTTTGAGGGTTATTTAAGATAGATATGTAGATATATTGTTATAATCACAAACAAATTTAATAATATACAGTTGCTTGCTAGAACTAAAACTAAACCTTAGAAGCCCTAAACAAACTAAAACAACTAAGCTAACATAACTCCAATTTGCACAACGTATGAGCTTTTCAACTTTCAAACAGCTTGCTGTGTTCCGTCGGTGCAGGAGACTGCCAGTATCACAGGCATCTTCTGGATGGGCTTGCTCAAACGTAGACTCTGTCGTTATTATCCCTGACCTTAGCTAGAGTCAAGAGTAAACCCATTTCTAATAATAATAATAAATACTGTTTTCCAAGCTGGACTGGGAGCGAGAGAAAACCATAGAGAAAAACATTTCCTCCAGTGTATGCCGTAAAAATCAGCTGAGGGATCCGAGGGTTTCAGTATATTGCAATTTAGGCGATGGGCTGACAACCTGTCACTACAGCAATATACCTACAAATCTATCTTAAATAACCCTCAAAACTTTGTCAGACGCGGCGGAACGACCTTCATTTAGATCCTGTACGCTCTCCCTACCCCATTAGGGATAAATTCGTGATTATATGTATGTATAGAAAATACGTATAGTGGGCAGCTGCCAAAGACAGGGTTCAACAAAGTGCAATTGCACAAACCGTGCATTTAATAACGCGGCAATTGGTCGGTGGGTGAACCCGGCAGATGTGCGCTGTTCACTCCCCCTGTCTGTACATTGCCACACATTACACCAACATAAGTAGGTATCTATATTTACATAAATACATATAATCACGCCTTTATCCCTAATGGGGTAGGCAGAGCGTCAAACAACCTTAACAAAGGTCGTTCCGCCACGTCTGACAAAGTTTTGAGATTTATTTAAGATAGATTTGTAGGTATACTGTTGTAGTGACAGGTTGTCAGCCCATCGCCTAAATTGCAATGTACTGAAACCCTCAGATCCCTTGGCGGTTTATACAGCATGCCCAGGAAGAAATGCAGCAGGCACATCCTATGTTTTTCTCTCGCTCCCATTCCAGCATAGAAAATCTATATTAAAATATAATAAATAGGAAAGTAACACTTGATTTTCTGATCTTACACCTAAACAGCTGAACGGTCTTGATAAAATTTGGGTATAATAAGGTATCTTGCAAACGAACATAGGGTATGTACTTTTTACTAGTTTCCCAAGGGAATAATTTATTTGTCACCTTTCAGGAAAACTTATAGAAATTGATATTTGCAATATTAAGCAGACAAATTATTTAGACATAATATTTTTTTTTTTTTTCAAAAAAAAGAACAGAATACTTAATTGTCTTTTTTTTTCTCTTCTAGAGCCCGATTGTGTAGTGGATAGGGCCGCTGCCTCCTAACCCCCACGAACCAATGTGTTTCCCGGTTTTCGAATTTCATATGTACGTTTATTCGGCACTTTATCCGTGCTTCGGAAGGCATGTTATGCCATTGGTTCCGGTTAATATCGTTTAATACCGTAGATATTAGTCGATAAAGCATGCCAGAGGCCAGTGCATCTGGCGGCTTGAAATTTGACGATAGCAGTCGCCCTGTGTAAAAGTCCAGTACTCTCGTTCAATCCCCTAGATTAGGTAGCAGCCCCGTGTGATACGGGTTAAGGTTAGGGAGATGATGATGAATTTTTCTCTTCTAACTCTCATATAAAGCTTGACTTAAGTACATGAGTGAAACTATAAAGGATGTAATTAACATGCAAAATTATGCAGATAACTTTGCTGGTTAACGTCGAAGCACGCAGTGTACGTTCTCAAACTATCGACACTTTAATACAGAAATATCTTTAGTATTAATAATCATGGCATATTGTATCAGTCAGATATCAGTCCATGACTGAACATGGGATTCCCCTGATCAGGCAGGAATTTCCATACTTACCACGTTCGGTAGGCTGGTTGTCTGACGCAGTGCAAGTTCACACTCACAGACATTGTTGCTGCTCAAACCCTAAGATTATGGATGAATGATCATGGGATCATCTGGTTAAATCAGGATTTTTTAGGGCAATAAAGAACCTTTGCAAAGTCTAGCCATGGTCCTCGCGATACCTAATAATAATAGATACCTAAAAATTGGATATAAAATACGATCAGTTCATAATTTTCCACTAGATAAACGCGAGAATTACGACCTTTCCCTTGTCAACCCACTACTTTATAAAATCGACGAATTAAATAACGAAACTATTTTACATTTCAGCGGAGATTTCTGTTGTTAAATGTTCAAAAGATTTATTAAAAAGTTCAAAACTTTAACCGTTACTCCCACTTAGAACGGAGAATGGCCTGACTGAACACGATTGTGGTGTGGGTGGTATACCTACCAAAGTGGGCCATATTAAACAGACTACAACTAAAATCTGGAAGAAGTCAAGCAAATTCTCTGTAATTTTTTGTGATAGCTTGTTTCTGGCTCTATAACAGATTCGTTGTTAATAAGAGGGTGGGTTTTCTTATAAACCTTAAAAATCAATTTTGCTAAAAAGTTGATTTTAGCTGAAGCAGTATTTTTATCCTACTTTGAAATGTTGTGTTATTAATAAGTTCATTAAAATATTTTTAAATGATCGTAACACATTTATATTATAGAGTAGCTGAATAAGATCGTTGATGCAAAATATCAAATCAACATCAGCCACAACAGTCCACTACTGGACATGAGCCTTCCCAAATTTGGGGTCATATGCCATACTCACCACGCTTGGCAGGCGGGTTGGTGAGTGCAGTAGAAATTTTCCACTCGGAGGGAACGCTGCTGCCCATTCCTTGGATTTATCCCTTAGTCGCCTTTTACGACACCCACGGGAAGTTATGGGGTGATGCTATTTTACTCCGGCACCACACGGGAATATTGTATTCTTATATTTTGGCGGGAAATTACAGTAAATATTGCAAATGGCTGCCTCCGCTGCACGCCATTACTATAAATCTCTGCAGATTTAGCGGGTAAAATCTGCTTGTATATATTATATTTTATCGTTGCGCTCTGATGTACGCTTATCACCTTTTGTCTACCTTCAGCCAGGGCTATGTTTAGTCAGAATTTTCCAGTAGCTATATAGCTGATGGGTTAGTCACGTATTCTGCTGATCAGTGAAAGGTTTTTGTTTTCTACAGTTCAGGAGAAACTCATTGTTAGGTACTAAGTTCTACGTGTTTATGTTTTGATTGAAATTCTGGAAACTATGCAAATATTTGTGTAGAGTTAATGTCAAGTTATACAGTCCACATTTATGTGCATTTATTTAATGTTGTGTCACCTTTTTGTAACACCTTTGCTGGAGGCAAAATAAAATTGAAGGCACAAGTATCTCAAACAAATGCAACAGGTGATTTTACGTGTTGTAAACAGGTATTTGTATGACAGATAGTAGATACAAGCATTTCCATTTTTAGTACTTCATTCATTAGAAGCAAAAGAATACTTCCATAATCTGATTTATCGCCGGTCACCTTCAGTCCGTTGCCTTTTGAACATTTACAGAACAAACACGATGATCACATCACACATCAGTCAGTCAGTCAGTCAGTCAGCGAGTACCCAAGGGCGTAAGGTCGAAGACTTCTTTACATTATCTACCTACTATTGTGTAGAAGTAGATACGATCTTTCTGAGAATCAGGCAATGACGAATCTGCAAGAATTTGTGTTCAACCGAATGGTTGCACTAAAATTTCATGTGTTTCCACTGAATTGTAACAGTTGATATAAAATTGAGTTGTATCCTAATTTCAAGTAAATATATTTCAAATACTGAGCAGGTTACTCCCTCATGATGAAGCGGCCAGACAGGTTTGGATGAAATTTAGTTTAAACATAGATAAACTGTGATCTAGATTTAACATAAAATCATTTGCTGATTACTAATTCCTAGAAGTAAACACGTGAAATCGCGAAGCGGAAAGCTTATGTAATTAACTTTTTTACTTACCTAAATTGGATTTAGATTTCCACCTTTGGCTCCAAATAATAGTTCTCGGGTTTTTGCTTGAAACCAGAAACATGAAAAACCATTATTTCTGCGGTTGAAGGAACAAACCAAATTATATTAATTTGATGCTATCTCAGTCACAGGATTTGCTCGCGATCTTCATAATTTGTAAAGCCCTGATTTCTCATAAGATATGCTATTATTGTACCCGACATGTTTTTGAGATGAGAATAAGATGAGTCATGTCGGGTCAAAGGCTTACGAACTCGCAGCCGTGTTTGCTCGAATAAGAAGAATTAGATTGATGAATAAGCTTTACCCAGATAATTAGTAAAACAAAAAAAAGATCTTTTTTTAAAAGACTGGTGCGTGCAAGCTCAAAATAGAGAAAGAAGAAGAATAGCGAGGTCTTTGTTCAGTAGTGGGAAGTAAAAGAAGAAGAAATTCTGCCAGCTAACAAGGAATATGTGTTTATATTATTGGCCTACATCACACTTTATAAATTTGGCGATTTATAGCAATTATTGAATCAACCAGAACTTAATGTTTGTGCAAATCCCAAGCCCTGAGTGGTACTGAAAATTGTATAGTTGATGAATTTATTTTTAAACACCCATTAAATGATTCAGAGTCCAGACGTCTCGGTGAACGAACCTGCATCTTATATCTTGAAAGATAATGTAATTTTCTTTAATAGTCAAGTCATAAAAAGTCTTGGTCGTTATTATGCTGTAGAAAGTTTTTAAGCGAGTAAAATCATCATTTACGTGTATGTCTTACAAGAGCTAACATTGTTCTAAATGAAAAAGAGATATGGTGTCGCTCCCATCTAATATAATACTAAGCTAATTATCCTGTAACTTTCCTAAATAACAGAAAATTTATTTAACTAGATCTCAAATGTAATTTTAGGTGTCTAACATTACATGCTTTGTCATCACATCAGTAAAGTTATCTGTTGATTCTCTATCTTTTTCTTATACCAAAAATAGGGCTCTCATATATTTTTTTTTCATAATGTGTTTTCCATAATCAACACTTGTTTCAGCTTTCATCAAGACACTCCAAAAATTAATCGCTACAAAATCTTAAATTTTCTTTATTTCTTGTTGAAGGCACTTCAATTCTTTCAGATATGTTGTCGGTAATACATTCTCATTTGGTTTCCGATCAAAGGTCTGCATTGAGTGCGAGCGATCGTTCATTCAGTTATTTACGGTAACGACTCAGTTGGCCTAAAAACACTCGGATTTAGCAACGCGTTGTATGTTTATGTCCATGCATTTGAGTGTGTGTATGAAATGTACACTTGCTTATGCATATGGTAAATCTATATTTGTTTACATACATATATCCCTAATGGGGTAGGTAGAGCGTAAACAACTCAAACAAAGGTCGCTTCGCCACGTCCGACAAAGTTTTGAGGGTTATTTAAGATAGATTTGCAGGTAGTGACAGATTGTCGGCCCATCGCCTAAATTACAATACACAGAAACCCTCGAATCCCTTAGCTGGTTTTTACAGCATGCCCGGCGGGAAACGCACCCAGGCCAGCGTGGAAGACTATTCTATTTGTTTACAGTTATCAATACACGCTAGCTAGACTGCTATTTGCAGTGTTTTTTGAGATTTGCATTGCATTGCTTTTCATACAATACAATATTCTTTATTGCACAAAGAAACACATACAACAGAAATAAAAAGGAACAAACGTGACAGTACAATATAGGCGGCCTTATTGCTAAAGCAGCAATTTCTACCAGGCAACCTTTGGGAAATATAATAGAAATTGTACAAGCAGAAAGCGGGATACTGCATATTACTACATATAATACTTAGACAATATTTACACACTATTTTGATTCGACTTTATCATCATCATTATTTTGATTCGACTATAATTGCCATCGTCAGCTTTTCGACGAATAGTAGTATTATTTTTAATGCTAAAATACAAAATTCCTGATTTGTTTTATTCATAATGAATAGGAATCACTTTTCGCAAAAGAAATCTCAGTTTATCAGCGTGACCTCAAGATGAAAATAGCTTTTATGAGATTTACCCCATTGAATGCAGAAGAAGGCTATTTGCATTTGCAAAGCTGTCGTTTTTATCCCTTTGTTGATAATCCTTCTTTTTCCTGATATTCGTATTAATTCTTTCGTTCAGTTTTGTCCATTTCTTTACTTGTCCTGTCCTTTTCAAAAGTGGTCCTCTTCTTAAATTATCCACTTCTATAATATGTTTCCTTATAGACGTAAAAGCCTATGATGGTGATGATAATATCCTTCAGATCCTTATTAAATGGGTGATTTAGGGTTTGGTCTAATGTTAGACGAATGAATTATGAGGTGCACAATTTGTTACTTTAATTTTTTGTAAATTCCATGCAACAAGACAATACTGATTACTTTACATGAACAGAATCTTTTAATAACTTTTCATACATACATACATATAGTCACGCCTTTATCCCTAATGGGGTAGGCAGAGCGTAAACTACCTAAACAAAGGTCGTTTCGCCACGTCTGACAAACCTTTGAGGGTTATTTAAGATAGATTTGAAGGTATATTGCTTAGGGACAGGTTGTCAGCCCATCGACTAAATTACAATATACTGTAACCCTCGGATCCCTTAGCTGGTTTTTACAGCATGCCCAGGAGGAAATGCAGCTGGCACATTCTATGTTTTTCTCTCGCTCCCAGGCCAGCATAGAAGAATACTTAACAATTAATTAATTACTTTCCATCGAAATTAAAATTTAAAAAAATTACAAATCTTTCAATATACCTACAATTATTTCTTAAATAACCCTTAAGACTTCGTCAGACGTGGCGGAGTTTTACGCTCTGCCTACCCCATTAGGGATAAAGGCGTGATTATATGTATGTATGTACAAATCTTTCCCAGTGCAATATTAGGGTCACGGCAGCATCACTGTAAAACCACGTGAAAACGTATTTAATGAAGTGTAACACTACACCTGTACACACACAAGGACCAACTACGATTGGTTACAAGTTCGGTTACATTATATTTGTGTCAGGGCAGTGCCACTACAAATGTACAGGGTGTGTGGTAGGGACATGTAAATAATTAAACTATATGCTTAGGCTATGTAACTGATAAACTATTTTTTTTACATACATACATAGAATCCCGCCTTTCTCCCTAATGAGGTAGACAAAGCGTAAACGACTCAAACAAAGGTCGTTCCGCCACATCTGACAAAGTTTTGAGTGCTATTCAAGATAGATTTGCAGGTATATTGCTGTAGTGATAGGTTTGTCAGCCCATCGCCTAAATTGCAATATTCTGAAACCCTCTGATCCCTTAGCTGGCTCCTACAGCATGCCCGGGAGGAAATGCATCTGGCACATTCTATGTTTTTCTCTCGCTCCCAGTCCAGCATTTTTTTAATCTCTATATAAATCTATAAATCGGCCTGATCCTCTTGTTGTTTTTTTTTATAGAGACTAAAGTTTGAGATTTATTAAAAAAAGTGTAGTTGTTCAGGTACATTTACAGCTTTTGAATGCATCACTAGTTGAAATATTTACGTCTTCCTTCCTAACACCCTATATATTCTGTAATACTTTACTTTGCGCACCAGCCCACACACTACTGCCAAGGCTGTCCGTTTAAAAGTACTAAAATTCTCAACTTATCTGCAATTATCAGAATGCTGCTTGATTAAATGCGTCAGATAATATTTCTTATTAAGTTGTATTGGTTAACATTTCAATCGATTGCAAACGCGTGTCCTTCTAAGTTGTGTGTTTTAATCATGTAACGAACATTCCATATTCCTTTATCTGTCTTTGGCAGGCAATCTTTAAATTATTTTGATTTCTTTTCAATTTAGGATTAGACAAAGAGTAAATAATACCTATTTACGGGTTATAAGGGACAGCGTCTCACAAACAGGTAGGGGTTGCTCAGTCAACGACACTGAACAACATACACCAGAAAAAAAACAGTAAGTGAATAAAAAAGGCTTTTCCATGCAAAATGTCTACCTTGACCAGACAATTTGTATGGAAAAGCCAATTGTTTTTTCACTTCCTGAACGATTTTAGTGGTGATATTTGTTCAGGGTCGTAGACTGAACCCCTATCAGTATGTGGGACGCTGTTCCTTACTCCTATATCTGCTAAAGACGGTCATTTCCTGTTTGAGTTCTAGCTAGGTAGAATGTGTAACATTATCTGAATGCTAGACAATTTGCTTTCCTTGTAAGTGCAGTGTTACTAGTTCTCTACTCTTGAGGTGCAAAACTCTAGCTTTGGTTGTACTCACTGATAATTTTCTTCTTGTTAACGGTAAACTGACAACCTATCCTTAAATAAAGCAATAAACCATAGGATTAAATATAAATATAGGATAGGACATTCTGCTTACCCCTTAAAATAATATTGCAAGCATGATTGAGGCAATGTGTCCGAAAACCACCACTCGGCTCCACTCCCTACTTTCATTCTGGACGTGGATAAACATAGAATTTTCCTGCTGCTTTTCTTTCAGGGCATACTGTACCTAAAATTCAATAAAGGTATTTTCTTTTCAGCAATAAACACTCATTTGAAATTGCCCTCTGGGGTTTTGCGACGTGGCGAATACGGTCTTTAGATGGTGGTTATTAAACCGTTGACATTCTGCCTAACCCTTTAATGATTATCATCATTGGCCACGATATCTTGTTCAGATGATTGTTGCAGTGACAATTAATTGGGCAGAGGTTAATTCTACAAGCGTGATTTAAAGGGGTGTAAGGGACAGCGTCCCGCAAACTGATAGGGATTGCTCAATCAACATACTTTCTAAAAAAAAACCTGCTTATAGTTGTTCAGTTTCGTTGACTGACCAACCCCCATTAGTTTGCGGGACGCTGTCCCTTACACCCGATATGTTCTCAAGGCAATGTGTCCGAGAAGCTCCGCTCGGTATTCTAATTGCATTACGATGGTATGAATTCGCGGAGTAAATGACCATTCATGTCTCAACTTCACCGCTAGAATTCCCATCAATGTGTGAAACTGTCACAAAACGGTTGATTATTCTGAATAATAAAGTCGCACATTTTTTTTTTGACTCAAATCACCGGCTCTTGTGTTGTGATTCATTAAGATTTAAGAGCATCCAAAACGAAACTGTAAACATGCGAATATTTAACCTATTTCTGGGAATATCTGACTTACGGTACAAAATTCTTACAGAATATTCTTGTAATAGAAAGTACTTCGTAGCTTCCCGAAAATTAAAAATCATACTTATATCCCCTAAAGAGTAGGCAAAATATCAAAGTCGTCGTTTTAGCCACGTCTTATGAATTTCAAGGGGCACAAACACCACAGGTTAGCAGAAAGTAATACTGCGTTGCTGATGATAAGTTAGTAACTGCTTCCGTGGTCTAGCGATCTAAGCCTTGGACTCTCGACCCGGAGGTCCTGGTTTCGATTCCGGGCGGGACACCGTGCCTTTGTGTTGTTGTTTCTAGTTTGGTTAGGACATTGCAGGCTGATCACCTGACTGTCCGAAAAGTAAGATTATCCATTCTGTCGGATGGGCATATAAATAGTCGGTCCTGCGCCTGATATCTCTCTGGTCGTGTCAGTTATTCTGTCCCATTGAAGGAATAGAGAGCGCACCTCAGAGTAGCGAAACACTTGGGCACTAAAAAGTATTCCTGCTCCGTTGGCCTATCATAATTCATTTATTTGCTGTCACATGGTGTCTTAAGATCTAAGATCTCAGGGAGACTGGCCGCTATCACCGAAAACCGGTGGGAGTACTATTATTATTATTATATGTAAGTATGATAGCAGAGTGATAGACAGATAGTCTGCGCATTTGTAGGTTTACGATACGGGCCACTAGCTTCCTTCCGAGGGTCAGCGGGGTTCACTGGCATTTGGGCGCTACCTGCAGCGAGGGTAGCTCGGAGCGCCAGCTCCTGCTGAGCTGAGTAACAGCTGTGTTCATTTCATGGTAATATAGTCTGGACAGCTTAATGGTTATATTGTCTTGAGAGCTCGATGGTGTAGTGGATAGGGCCGCTGCCTCCTGAGCGGGAGGTCGTGGTTCGAATCCCACCACGACCCACCACCAATGTATTTTCAGTTTTCGAATTTCATATGTACGTTTTTTCGTTGCTTTTTCCGTGCTTCGGAAAGGCACGTTAAGCCGTTGGTCCCGGTTAATATCGTTAAATACCGTAGATATTAGTCATTAAGCCATATCAGAGGCCACTGCTAAGCATTGACGGCTTGAAAACTTTGACCTAATCCAGGATTGGGTCTGGTTTCCCTTCTGGGTTGCGGAGGTCAGATGGCAGTCGCTCTGTCTAAAAACCAGTACCCTCGTTCAATCCCCTAGATTAGGAAGCCGATCCTGTGAGATACGGGATAAGGTTAGGGTGATGATGATTGTCTTGACAGCTTGTCGACCGCGGCTTCATCTTCTAAATGTAAAATGAAATTTTACAGGATATAGAAAATACAAACAAATAGACAAATAAGCATACGGACAATTAATATAAAACACTCACTACAAAGCTATTTTCTCCTGGATTAGGTTATTATATATGTATATTTTATGTATACTTGTTCGGATCTTTAGCATTTGACATAGTTATGTAGAGTTTTCGGAAGCGACCTTTACCTGCTGTGTTTTGGGATCTACTTGTTACTAGACAATAAAATACGGTTCCAAAGTGATTTCAAGTCGAATAGAGGGTTATACATACATACATACATATAATCACGCCTTTAAACCTAATGGGGTAGGCAGAGCGTAAACGACCTTATCAAAGGTCGTTCCGCCATGTCTGACAAAGTTTTGAAGGTTATTTAAGATAGATCGTCTAAATTGCAATATACTGAAAACTTTCAGATCCCTTAGCTGGTTTTTACAGCATGCCCGGGAGGAAAGTGAGGAAAGTGTAAATGTGTAGTTGGCAGATTTCATGTTTTTCATTCGCTCGCAGTCCAGCATAAAATTAAATAGAGGGTTATGGGTTTCCTTAACCGAAATTAACGATGTTGTAACGGTCACAGGAACTCCTTCGCATTCAAATCTTCACAAATCGATGCCAATAGGACAAAGGCAACCGTTGTCTATGGTTTCCTAGTACTCTAACTCCCTTTATGTCCGTCCCAGATAGCTAACCACATCCTAAACCCATAATCTGGCGGTAGTTTGCCGTTCAGAAGCATCATATCCGTGGTATACATTGAGTTTATGAGATACTGGCAATGGATACGGGCTTTCGTCTCATGGCGTCATCCGTGGCACTGTGAGTTTCCCGTAGGAAAATAATATTTCCCGGCGGTATTTTGTGTGTAATGTTAACAACAATTGTAACATTAGCTAACAATGACGATAATTCCGTGCTTCGGAAGGCAAGCTTAGAATTACGCCTAGTCTTTGGTGACGATCGCGCTATTTTTGATGGCCATTACATATTACACAAACCATATTACGCCTCATTAGGCTGTCTAATTGGATCGACCTTCGATCAACACAAAATAGAAGAAATCTTCATTATTTACGAGGGGCGGCTGATATAAAATCTACTTTGTTAAAGAAAGTTTTGAAAATCGAACTGGCCATTGCAAAATCATATTCTATATTTATTCCTTTTTCAAAATTATGACGCTTATTTTTTTCGCTTGCTTTTGTTTTTTTGACGCGGCTTTGATTTCACCA
The DNA here is from genome assembly GCA_949820665.1 of Scrobipalpa costella. Classification (NCBI taxonomy): domain Eukaryota; kingdom Metazoa; phylum Arthropoda; class Insecta; order Lepidoptera; family Gelechiidae; genus Scrobipalpa; species Scrobipalpa costella. Next base: position 6,299,502 of record OX463304.1, on the reverse strand, counting down.
TGTCGAAAGAAAATTGCAAAATGATGAAATTTGAGCATCGAGCAGTGATTAAATTCATAAGTAAAGAAGGAAATACGCCTACGCAGATCAGAGAGCGCATGTTAAAGGTGTTTGGTGATTCAAGTCCTTCTGAATTTGTCATAAAGTTTTGGTCGAAGCAATTTAAACATGGCCGTGAGAGCCTGGAAGACGACACACGTAGTGGAAGGCCAATTTCTGCTGTTACCGCAGATAATGTTGAAAAGGTGAAGAACCTGATTCTTGCAGATCGGCGAATCAAGCAGTGGGAGATAGCCAGAGATGTGGGCATTAGCAAGGAATGAGTTCATGAAATTATTCACGAACATTTGGGCATGTCCAAGGTGAGCTCGCGTTGGGTCCCTAGAATGTTGACCGCCTTTGACAAACAAAGGCGAGTAGAATGTTGTCAGGCATTTCTAGACCTGGTCAAAGGTAAAGAAGAAGAGACTATCTCTCGAATTGTGACCTGTGATGAAACTTGGATTCGCCAGTGGGATCCGAAAAGCAAACAAGAGTCAATGCAATGGAAATTTAAAGGAGAAAAGCCGCCAAGGAAGTTCAAGGTTCGGCCGTCGGCTGGAAAACTAATGGCCACCGTATTTTGCCTAAAAATACAACAATGAATGCTGAATATTATGCAAACTTGCTTGACCAGTTTCGTGAACAAATCAAAGAAAAGCGGAGATGCAAACTCAGCAAAGGTGTTCTGATTTTACAAGACAATGCTCCTGTACACACAGCCTTAACGGCGAGGTCAGCCCTGAGCAAAAACGGCTTCACAGAAATTAACCATCCACCTTATAGTCCAGATCTGGCTCCCTGTGACTATTTCTTATTCAAAGATTTAAAGAAAAAATTGAGGGGTCGCAGATTTTCGACGGACGAAGAAAATGAAAGAGGCTGTGACTGACCATTTTGAAGAGCAAAATTAAAATTACTATTATAACGGCATGATGTCACTTATTTGCAAATGTCATAAGTGTATTTCACTTGCAGGAGACTGACTATATATAAAAATAAAAAATAAACTAGCCATCAAAGTCTTTTCTTTCATAGTTAGGTAGATTACTTATCAGCCACCCCTCGTATTTATTTATTTATTAGGTTTGCCAACAGGTTTACATCTTACTAGCTAGCTATAATACATGTACTTATTTACTATTGTTACAACTAATTAAGTAGGTTAACGGGGTGTTTATTTTAATTAAAGTTTTAATTTTTCAGCTCATAATGCTGTTTTGAATTTATGTAGGGAATCATGAAAAATATCTATATTTGAAGATTTATACCAGTTATTGTGTTCACGGCACATTCTAGTTATCAAGCTGTATTGTCCCAAATTGGTTCTAGAACTTCTTACATAAAATGGTTATATAGTTAACAATTATCATTATACTCTGTTACGCACTACGTCATGCACAAGCAGCTCGTCTCCTGAGCTACACGACCGAAGCCAATGGTCCAGCAATGGTTTCTTTGAACCTGCGACGTATAGCATTACAGGCGTTACCCCGTTCAGGTCACTGAACTCTTTATAATGCATAAAAAGTACGGTTTACGGAAGGCAGAAGATAAGAGGTTATATGTAATAAGTTTAATCGAGGTTTCCTTCTTTCACCGTGAAGACGAGCCGAATATTGTAGGTATTGTTTTCGAGAGTCTTAAGTTCGATTCTCCTTAAGGCAAGATAAAAAAAACTAATTTCATTTTGTTTTGGTTTGATTCGTTTGTTGCTATGGTTCGCAATACCTTGGTCACGTCCTCTGACATAGTTTGTGAAACGATCTCTATCAGAGAAATTAACCATCTGACCATCCATCCGTTTTATTCGAACCTCGACCTCCGCATCTATAGGCCAAGGCTTAGACCACAGCAGGACCACAGAATATATAATAGTACTACATAGCAGCAGTATATTATTTTATCGAGTGGGTAATCCCTTATTATCTCTATTGTCTTTATACCTAGGTCTCTAATCGGCTACTGAACGTGGGTCGGCAATTGATGCACTAGGGAAGGTAAGTGGAACTATCAGTCTTTGATCTTCGCGTAGGTAGGTAAATGCTTATCCATTGCCCTTGGTATTGCAGTTGGTAACTACCGCCACGTGCAATCTTGATGCACTAGTTTGGTTCTAGATTATGAAACAAAAAAGGCACAGACTTGAAGGCTGAAAAATTGTGCATGAAAATCACAAAACATTTATTTAATTTCAATTTTTAAATCAGTTCATTTAAAATATATTTCCAACGTTTCATGGACTAGTCTTACCAAGCAGAGATTTTGCATTATTTCTCTAACACCTCGTATAATGTTTATTTTATGAATACCTCCTTTTTCGGGAGCTTCAAAGGACGGAAGCGTCGGTCAAGCACCGGCCCAAGGACGTTGCCCGCTTTGTCTCGCCTCATCGAATGCAGATCCCCAGGATAAACAAAGGCTTCGTTCGCAGTTGTGGATGCGGCATTCCTGATCTATGGATTGCTTTGTCGCGTCTGATGTAATGGAGACCGCATTCTGTATGGCGGTCCCCAGAATGAACAAAGGTATCGTGCAGAGGTATAGCATAACCCCAAAGAACAACAGGAGTCTACGAACATTTTAACACTGTGTCTCGCCTGATTGAATGCAGACCGCACTCTATTATGCCAGGATATACAAAATCGTTCAGAGTCGTGGATGCGTCAAGGACGTTGACGACAACCGCATTCAATATAACGGCGGCGCATGGCGGTCCTCAGGATGAACAAAGACCTCGTTCACAGTTTTGGATGCGGCATAAAACGGTTTATCTTTTTGTGAACCGACTATCATGTACCTATTCACTCATAATTTTTAATTTTGTGACCGAGTAAAATTCACAAAAAATCCAAACCGAAACAGAACAATGGCTTGTCCTGCAAATGTATTAGTTCTGGTAAGTTTTTATCGGCACGTCCTGTCCAATTCCCAGAACGTCAAAAATTGCAGACATTTGAATCCAATTAAATTTTAGTGTGCACCCGTCTAGACAGGAACCTGCACAGACGACGTGAATCACGACCTTTGTTTCCCAAGTTTTATTGCGTCTGCACCGATACCCACTTGCACCAGACTGTCTATAATATTATGTAGTCAGTCTATATCGCAGTCTGGCTGGTTGCATTGTGTTGAATAAGCTCAGTTAGGTTCTGGCTGCCGTTGGCTGAGGTCTGCTCAGTGCTCAGCTGGTCCCGTGGTCAGCTGCCCCGCGCGCTTTCTCGCTATAATAGCTTATCCAAACATCGTGTTCTTATGTTTGTTTCCTAGTTCTGTGTTCAGCCGCGAAGGAACGCGGTGCAACGCCTTTGTTGACTATAAGGTGCGTTGTTTTGCTAAGCGCTTTTATGAAAATTGCGAAACTTTATACATACAATGAAAATGATAGATAGGTTATATTTTTCTCTGTATTACAATGGAACAATATAATATACTAACGCTAACGTACAAGTATTACTGAGGGTTGTTTGTTGTATTACCACCAATATACAACTTATATTATTTGTTTTTTCCTGTACGCTAACATTTACTGTATGTATTAGACCATTATTATTATACGTACACAATAGGCACTTTTTGGTCCAAGAAAGTATTTAGCTTTGGTGCCAAATTCTTATTGCAAAGTAACGTTAAAAATATTTCCTTATTATGTGTTCTGTTCCTTGTCTTTGATTCATCAATAAGTCGTCTTTTTTTATACACTTCAATACTTTCCCTTGGAAATACCATTAACACATCAGCTGCTTCAGAGAATTCTCTTAAGCCATAAGGGGTTTCGGTTCAGGTAGAGAATTTTTGCCACAAGGTACCTAGAGGATTTGACAAGCCTAGCTGAATGACAACCTGTAACTACACCAATAATATTTTATGTAAGTATACCTCCTTATATAGTATAGGTCCTTTTATTGTGACGTCGCGACACGCACATTCTGGTAGCATTTTAACTTATTTTTAGGTAACTTTATCACAGATTAGATAATAGTTACTCTTTAGATAATAGTTTCTTTTTACTTTGTCAGACGTGGCGGGACGACCTTTGTTTAGGTCGTTTACGCTCTGCCTACCCCATTAGGGATAAAGGCGTGATTATATGTACAAGGTGGCGCAAAAGAAATCACCCTATTGGAAGATGCTCTCATTTTTGCAAATAGCCGCCAATGTCAAATCTGTTTTGACATTTGTGGACTAGACAGATGCAGAATACAAGTGAACAAGCCATGGAGCGATACACTCCCCAAGAACGCGGAAAAATCGTGTCTATTTTTTTGAGTAACAATTCGTCTGTGGTGTTGGCGCAGCGCGAATTCCGTCGCCGATTCCCCGGCCGTCCGACACCGACTGCGCAAACACTGCGACGTTTAGCCACCAACCTTGAAGAGTATGGGACCACACGAGACGTTGCTAAGAGTGGCCGGCCCCGGAGCGCCCGTTCTGCCGAGAATATCGCCGCTGTAGCCGAGGACGTTGAAGTGAGCCCCGAAACATCGACCAGACGACGTGCCACGCAATTGGGCCTCAGCCGGCGGTCCTTGCAGCGAATTTTGGTGCGAGACTTGAAGATGTTTCCTTACAAAGTCCAGACCGTGCATCAGCTGCTGCCTGCCGACCGCCAAACGCGCGTAACCTACGCCCAAGCCATCCTCAATCTCGAGGAAGAATTGGACAATTTTTCGACCAAAATCATCATGAGCGATGAGGCTCATTTCCACCTCAGCGGTTACGTGAATCGGCAAAATTATCGCTTCTGGGGCACCGAGAATCCACGAGTGATGCACGAGGAGCCGTTACACCCGCTCAAAGTGACTGCGTGGTGCGCTGTTCACGCTGGAGGAGTCATCGGGCCATTTTTTTTCGAGAACGCCGCGGGTCAAACGACAACAGTGGACGGTGCGCGCTATAGGGCCATGTTGACCGAATTTTTTCTGCCGCAATTGGACGAATTGGGACTGGAGGACATGTGGTTCCAACAGGACGGGGCAACGGCGCACACTGCACGAGCCACAACCGACATTCTGAAGGCGGCATTTCCGGGTCGCCTAATCTCTCGTTTTGGCGATTTGCACTGGCCGGCCAGATCGCCCGATTTAACGGTCCCGGACTTCTTTTTATGGGGTTTTTTGAAGTCTCGTGTTTACGTCAACAAGCCTGAGACCTTGGAAGCCCTCAAAGACAACATTCGACACGAGTGCGAGAATCTGTCGCCCGAAGTTCTCGCCGAAGTGATGAAAAATGCCATAAAACGAGCCCGTATGGCAATCAATTGTAACGGCGCCCATTTGGCCGATATCATCTTCTCGACTTGACCAGTAAAATTCTAAAGGTGCAAATAAATATAATCAAAAAACAGATTCGAAGTTTTTCATTTAGAAAAAAAATGAGAGCCAAACAACATCGGATGACTTCTTTTGCGCCACCTTGTATGTATGTATGTACTCTTTATGTCATTATTTTGTTTTACTTGTGCTTGTTATGTTTTTGTTTAAAAATGTATTTACTGTGTTGTGTTTGTGACGTCTTGAATAATAAATGTTTTCTATTCTATATTTTCTATTCTGTTGTACTGTTTTATGTATACCTATCTGTTATGTTATTTAGCTTTTTTAACGACGTAGTTCCTGTATCCCCTGATACCACAAAGCTTTGAATATTATTATAAACTGTACAAACTGTAGAAAAATAAAATATCTGTTCTATGTGGCCTTGTCCACTTTCAAAACAAAAATACTAAGACATTTTAGCTGTGGGGTTTTCTGCTGTCACCAGCCGTCCGTTCGACATTTCGATCAAGATTGGAGTCGCTCGTGACGCAAACACCATCGATTTTACCCCATGGCTTACCCATAACCGGCTTACATAAACCCATAGAAAGTATATGGATATACGCTGTGATGGACTGTGTTCATGGTTCTTGTATGAATAATTTTGCAGCTGACAGACAGAAGTCTGGAAGTCGTGGCTAAATCTAGCCTGATTAAAATATAACAAGTACACAGCATACATATAATCACGCCTTTATTCCTAATGGGTTAGTCAGAGCGTAAACGACCTAAACAAAGGTCGTTCCGCCGCTTCTTCTTCTTCTGACAATGTTTTGAGGGTTATTTAAGATAGATGTAGGTATATTACTGTAGTGGTTGTCAGCCCATCGCCTAAATTGCAGTATTCAGAAACACTCGGATCCCTTAGCCCGGGAAGGAATACAGCTGGCACATCCTATGTTTTTCTTTCGCTCCCAGTTCAGCATGGAAGCATTTTTACAACAACGATTATTTTCAACAGTTAAAATAACATTACCAATCTGCTAAGTGAAAAGAAAATTTTCCCTCTCACGCTTCTTATCGTACATGACGTGTTAGTATGATTTAAGGGGCTTCCCTGGGCTAAGTGGCGCCCTCATCAGTCAAAAAATCATAATTAACTGAAAACACAATCAATCAAAAATCCGGTAGATCAGATTGAGGTTAAAGCAATAAAGGTCATTTGAAACCTCATAAAGTTGCAACTTATAGTTCGTTGTAGTTACAGATAGGAAATTTGCGAAAAACGGCCACTTTTAGCACTTTTACTATCTGTAACTGAAGTGAACACTGAATTATTAATGTTTAATGCTTAAAAAATACTTTAGTACCCATACTTCAATCTGATCTACCGGATTTTCGATTAATTGCGTTTTCGGTGAGCAATGATTTTTTGACTGATGAGGGCGCTGGAGTGCACCGGGGATCCCCTTAATATCTATCTGCTGTCACCTTAGCTGCTAGGTTTCTCCTATATGACTTCGAGAGAATGTAGTAGAACATTACGTATAGAACCTAGTTATTTGTCGCACCCCTCATTAGACAGCGTAATGAATGACTTGCATGCACACAGCAGAAATAGAAAGCACCCACAATCATACGATATGGGACCATTTGCTTGGAAAAGTCGAGGGTTGGTTCTCTCTGTTAAAATACTGTTTCTGTTCTTTTTTACAAAATTCTCTTAGAGCGCTAATGAATTCTTGTAGTCTAATTTATTAAATGAAAACTCTACATAAAGATTAAATTCTAATTCTATCCACAAGTCATAGAAAGAATGTAGGTAAATCTGTAAACTGTTCGATCCTCATTCTATTGGTAACGCACCCAACGAATTAATTTATTAGATTGAAGTTGAAGCCGTTGAAGAAATTTCAACGACATTTCATTTGAGCGACATTCCAAGTTTTCGCACAAAGCGGTACGCTTCTACATTTTTAATGCGAACGGCCAAAGTGTGGAACTCCCTGCCTGCGGATCTATTTCCCGAACGTTATAACTTGGGCCTTTTCAAGACGAGAGTGAACAGGCATTTTCTAGGCAATCATGCTCCATCATAGTCTACATCATCACTTACCATCACGTGAGATGGCGGACAAATGATTGCCTATCAAATATAAAAAAAAAAAAAAAAAAAAAAAAAGATAGCAAAACTACGCAGCTGATAGCGAGAATTTACTGCATGATAAACATTGGTCATAATCGCAGATTGCCTAGAGCTATCCAGTCTAATCTTTCCACCCTGATGTCAAAGTCCTTTGGTAATTTCACCCCTCATATTTCTTACTCACCTTTGACCTTCTAGTTTCCAGAATACCGTGGCTAGATGGGTGTTTATGTGACATGATATTGAAAACATGAAAGGTTTCATGTGTTATACATAGGTTTAGACAACCAATCAAAATGTTGGTTGTAATAATATCCACCAACACATCCAGCGTCCTCTCGTTTTAGTGTGAAGAAGTTGCAAACACAACACACATACATACATACATATAACCACGCCTTTATCCCTAAAGGGGTAGGCAGAGCGTAAACGACCTAAACAAAGGTCGTTCCGCCACGTCTGACAAAGTTTTGAGGGTTATTTAAGATAGATTAGTAGGTATATTGCTGTAGTGACAGGTTGTCAGCATATCGCCTAAATTACAATATACTGAGACCCTCGGATCCCTTAGCTGATTTTTACAGCATACCAGGGAGGAAATGCAGCTGGCACGTTGTATGTTTTTCTCTCGCTCCCAGGTCAGCATAGAAGCTTCTAGTGAATCTATTAAGATTTATATTACTTAGATTACGGTGACTGCATTCCATCAGGTTGAATGTTGTTTTTTTTCCTATTTGGATTGAAAGCAAATAAAACAAATTGTTTCAGGTTTCAGCTGCTTTTCTTCACGTGCTTACTGTAGGAACTATTAGAGGGACCTAGTTTATGTTTTGCAATTTTATAAAGATTAAGATTTCCATCTAATTGTATTCAATATGTGTTACATGTAGCGAAGACGTCTTTTACGGGGATTTTGACGCTTTGCCGACGTCGTATGGAATAAAGGCGTGACTAAATATATAAATCGGTTTTAGCACAAAGAAAACAACGATTCAAAGTGTTTTCTTTTGTTCGGGAAACCATTAAGTTTCTATTCATGTAAAATAATCCTTATTACCTCGTTATTTCTATGAGTTCTCGTGCTAACGTACGGTTCAATTTGAATCCATTACCACTATTTTAAACCTACGCTTTTGCATTTAATGTATACCACTTCGTTTTCAAGTGTTATTTATTACCTTTCTTTCTTCCATGCTGGCCTGGGAGCGAGAGAAAAACATAGAATGTGCCAGCTGCATTTCCTCAATAACCTAACCTAACCAGCTAAGAGATCCGAGGGTTTCAGTATATTGTAATTTAGGCGATGGCCTGACAACCTGTCACTACAGCAATATACCAACAAATCTATCTTGAATAACCCTTAAAACTTTGTCAGACGTGGCGGAGCGACCTTTGTTTGGGTCGTTTTCGCTCTGCCTACCCCATCAGGGATACAGGCGTGACTATATGTATGTATGTATGTATTTATTACCTCTTACATTACATGCATTATAATTATTAATGTACGTTTTGGCAGAAAGCCTTTTGAATTCAGTTACAATTAGGTGCGATTAAAACATCAATAAAACAGTTCTCTATCCCGCACATAGGGCCGTATTTGTAATCAGCTCTCATGAGTGACAGCGAGTTTGAGTTCGTATCAGAAATGTCATTTCAGTACAAATTGGCTTGTCAAATGCATACTATTAAATAAAAGAATTGCTGTCACAGAACACTCGTTTTATTCCCAACCACCGTTACAAGAATGAAATCACCGTTCGAGTATTTTTTAACGTCATCTACTCCTCCGTTAGTGTTGCCATTTTAATTCCTAACCTTGTGCTAATCTACTTGTCAATCAGACTGCCCGATGTCGGACCAACCACCCGACAAATCAAGGAAGGACAGACCATAGATAAATATCCAACGGAAAGGTTATTAAACTGGCAACACTATTTACAACTGTCAACATTGTTTACAAAGCCAACTGTCAAATGTGTTTACCAATAATTGTGAAAGTATTTTGATTTTACGCAAAGTGTAATGTACAATTTAACAATATGTAAATTCCGTGACTAACACTCGGCCTTTCCTGATAAACCAAATTACGTCCTCGTAATAACTATCACAAAATTATGTAAAAGATAAATCAAAATTTAACTAAAACAACGAAATAGAGTAACAGAGGCGTTAATCATAATTTCAATACCAAGAAAAGTATTATACAGTACTGGCGACAATCATAAAGAAAATCATTAACAGACAGTTACATCACAATCTGATCGGCCTTTCCTGGCAGTATTTCGGCCTCGAAATATTAAGCATTTTATGTTCATAATATATATATACACAAAGAATTAGTAATTAAAACTAGGTACATTTTTTTAATCAATATTCAAAATGCACTTATTTATCGCTTATACACATACCTGTTCTTAGTGTGGGAACATACCTATTATAATTTTAAGATATAACCCTTATGAATGTGGGATACATCCGATATAGTTGTGGGACACACCCGTTATAAATTTGGGACACACCCGTTATAGTTGTGGGACACACCCTTTATAGTTGTGGGACACACCCGTTATAATTGTGGGACACACCCTTCATAGTTGTGGGACACACCCGTTTTAATTGTGGGACACACCCGTTATATTGTGGGACACACCCTTTATAATTATGGGACAAACCCATTGTTGTTGTGGGACACACCCATTTATAATAAATTTAACTGATATGTACAAATTAATATTATGGAGTATTGTATACAATTTTACGTGTAACAAATGATACAATAATTATATTTAATCAATGTACAATTATAAACATATAATATTTCTAAAATTTTCCTAATGTTATATATTTCTTACCTTATTAAGTATAACAAAAGAGAAGAGTAACATTACTTAATTCTATTTTATTCTTCATCATCACTACTAATCGTTTGAACTACAAAATATTTCATTTTATCCGCAGCTATAACGTTATTATATTTCCTACCGCGCTTGTTCAAAGACGAAACCCTGTATCTATCATTATCGTACACCTTAACTACTTTATAAGGCCCCGCGTATTTGTCGACAAGTTTACCACTCGTTAACCCTTTTTTAATTATACGTCTTTGAACTTGCACTAAATCTCCTACCATGTACTTAATGCTACTAATCTTATTCTTATCATATCTTTCTTTTGCCTTCTTAGCGGTAATGACAGTATTATGCTGGGCTTGAGCTCGCAGCTGAGTTATATCTGGAATCATATGTTGGGTTTTAGGCAAATCAATCTCAAAACGTGGTTTGCAGCCGTACAGTAACTCGTATGGAGATTTCTTTGTGGTGCTATTGTATGTACTGTTAATACCTCTTTCTACTTGTGGTATGAACTTTTCCCAGTCACTATCATTTTCGCCAGTGTATGCGATCAGAGATTGTAAAATTGTGCGATTTGACCTTTCGACTTGCCCGTTTGCACGGGGGCAAGCCACAGCATTCAAGATGTGTTGAATCTGTTTCTCTGCGCAAAATTCTTCAAAATCGTGACTGGTAAAGGCCTTACCCCTATCGGATATAATACGGGTAGGTAGCCCAAAAACACGAATGAGAAAATTCATTGTTGTAATGACATGTTTAGTGCTCGCATTGGGCACAGGCTGTAACCAAACAAATTTGCTAAAAGCATCTATGATAACCAACAAGTAAGAATTTCCATTAGTGGATACGCAAAATGGGCCTAGATGATCTAAATGCCATGTATGCCATGGAACATTGCCCTTCTCGATAGGATTCAGATAGCCGCGTTGCTTACCTGTTGGTTTTTTTGCAAACTGACAAGAGATGCATCCCCTAACGTACTTAGTGACAAATCGCCTGAGTTTTTCAAACCAATATTCTCTTTGTATAAGTTCAATTACCTTGTTTTCACTCATATGTCCATTATCATCATGATACATTTTAGTAACTCTCCACCGTACTGATTTCGGAATTACTATTTTAGTCTCATTGTTAATTATTTTACACAGTATGTTATCTTTAATTGTAAACAAGTCTTTATATTCAGGATTTTTAATATTCGCAATGATGTTTTGTATTTTCGGATCGTCATTCTGTACAGCAAGAATCCAATTTTCTTGTGTAATGTGGTTTAACGGTAGCGCAGAGCGACTCAAAGCGTCCGCATGCTGCATTCGGTCGCCTGGTCTGTATTGCACAGTAAAATCATAACTTTGCAATTCCAGCCACCAGCGGCCTATTCTAGGCAACATGTCTTTTTTAGTCCATGTAGTACTTAAAGCCTGGCAATCTGTGACTACCAAAAATGGTCGTCCTAATAAATAAACACGAAATTTGTTTATGCTCAATACCACAGCCATTGCTTCAAGTTCATAAGAATGGTACTTTTGTTCTGTGTTGGTGGTTTGTTTACTGAAATACGCAACTGGTTTTAAGTTACCATCTAACTGTTTTTGGAACAAGATTCCACCAACACCATGACATGATGCGTCTGTATGTAACTGAGTCTCAAGCTCAGGATTGTATATTGCAAGAACCGGTTCTGATGACAATGCGTTTTTTATATCATCAAACGATTTCTGTTGTTCGTTACCCCACTGCCAATCACAATCCTTTTTAAGTAGAATAGATAAGGGCCGAATTCTATTGGCAAATGACATAACAAACTTCCGGAAATAGCTTGCCAATCCTATAAAGCGTCTTAACTCATGTAAATCTGAAGGCTGTTTGAAATCGGTTAACGCTTTTACTTTACCCGGTGCAGGTCGAATTTCACCATCAGAAATGTTATGTCCTAAATACTCAATGGAAGATTTCAGAAACGAGCATTTTTCCCGTCGTAACACTAATCCCGATTTGCTTATGATACCTAGAATCATTTCTAGATGGGAAAACGACTCTTGGGTCGATTTTGAAAACAGTAAAATGTCGTCTATATATGCAGTCGCAAATTCAAATCTTAAATGACCCAGCATTAAATTTATTGCCCGCTGAAATACGGAAGGAGCGTTGGCTAGGCCAAACGGCATCCTTTTGTACTGGAATTGGCCAAAAGGTGTCACGAATGCGGTGTACTTTTTACTGTCTTCATGCATTTTAATCTGATGATATCCGGCGGCTAAATCAAGCTTCGTGAAAATTTTATTTGAACTAAGTCTATCCAGTTGATCTTGAATGATCGGTAATGGATAACGATCCTTTTTCGTGACTCTATTTAACTGCCGGTAATCGATACACATCCTATATTCACCTGACTTTTTGGGAACTAATATTATCGGGCTAGCATACGGGGAGTTGCTTGGTTCGATAATATCTTTATCTAACAAATCCTGAACTATGCCCCGCACAATTTCTTGTTCTTTTTGAGACATACGATAAGGTCGTCTATATATAGGTATTTCAGTAGTGAGTTCAATTTTCATTTCTACTTCACATTTTCCTACAGCCGATTTATCATCAAAGCAGTGATCAAACCGCTCTAAAATTTGTTCAAGACGCATACGATCCTCACCTATTGCATCAGTATCTATGTTGATTTCTTTAATTTCTTCTATTTGAGCTCGAGCAATACAACTTGTGGAAAACAGTGTCAACGTTTGAGGCTGTAAGCTAAAAATATCTATACACCCTATGTTACCGAACATATCAACGGTTTGTTCAGGTATATCTATTTCTTTACATGGAGACCTATGCTCAGACTGATTGACATGAATAGTGTTTCTGTCGACATCTTCCTCGGTATACACAATAATTCTATTTAAACCTTTTACAAGCGAAGTATCCATTGGTAATCTTAGCTCAATTTTTGATATAGAAACTTCGTGTTCCGTGGCAAAAGGCAGTTCATTGGACAGATTGTTATCATCAGTAACAGTTACTCTATAAAACAATAATGAATTTGGAGTTTTATTTACGCCTATACCCGGAAGTTCACTGAACGGTTGTCCTACTATCACATCAACGTCTTGTAAATCGTCACGAACAATCAAAACAGAAGTGTCGGCAACAACACCATCAACGTCCAGTTTGAACAAACCTTCTCCCTCCGGCACAATAGCTGATCCACCATAACCTTTAATGTTTGTTTTAGTATAGGGCTTATACCTCAAATCAATTTTCTTTGCCGCTGATACCGTAATAGTATTACATTCGCTTCCTAAATCGATAAACGCAGAAACTTTTGAACCATTTGCAACAATTGTTTTGTAATATTTGCGATCACCTGTGTTGATGGGTCTAATATTAAATAGCTTTGTCTTTTTGTCGCGAGTTTCATCTGGTTTTACGTTATTACTCGTTATTGCTGCATTACTCTTGCTATTTTTAAGGCTATAGCATTCGTCCCGTAAATGACCCACTTTTTCACAATAAGAACATTTCTTTCCAGACCTGCAGTTTTCAGTTTTGTGGCCTAGTTTATCACAAATACCACAACGAATAGCGGCTCTACAATCAGTTGAAGTATGACCCCTACGGCCACATGAGAAACATTTAATTTGCCTATTCGGATCTTTATCATTTGAGTTATCTGATGGTTTGGATTGGGGTGAATCTACCACCGCATCAGTTAAATAATTTAATAATGAACGTGTATCCCTACACCCAGCACCACGTGCTCCAGCTTTTAAGAGTGGATCACCAAGTGTGTAAATAATAACGTCACAAATAAGATGATCAGATAACTCACATGATTTGCCCTGAGCTAATTTTTTATAATAAAAATTTATGACCTTTTCTTCCCGTCTCTTGTTCACCGTCACGAAGTCGTGCAGCTTGGCAGCGAGTCCTCGGCCAGTGGGGAAATATTCAATGAGCCTCTTCTTCCAGTCTTCCCACGGCATGTCAATGTCACATAGATGGTTGAACCACAGAAGCGCGTTGCCGGTGAGACTAGCCGTCATGTGGTAGATCAGCGTCCTTTCATCCCAGCCGTAGATTTTAGCCAGTGCCTCCAGCCGATGAAGCCATGTGTGAACGGGAAGAGCATTAGTGTCACCATCAAATTTTGGTACGTTTTCAGGTTTAGTAATGAATCTCAAGTTATTTCCGCCGTCAATAGGAGTATTTTTACTATAAGGAACAGTACTTGGAGATAAAGATGTGGTACTAAGGGTGTGTGCGTTTATGGCGGTCGGCAAACACAAGAGATCATCGCTTGCAACTGGTACAACCAATCGTGACGTACTAGGATTTTGATTTATTACTGTAGTGTGAGGGGCCACAAAATTATTAGTATTGGTCGACGTACCTGCCAGTGATATGGGTTCCTGCAATGGGGTTTCCTGCTGCAATGTTACATTTCGATCAGGTTGTCGCGCTGTTTCACTTTCTACAGATTGCTGCGTTGTTTCGCTTTCGAATGGTTGCTGCGTTGGTCTACCGCCGATAGGTTGCTGCGATGTTCCACTTTCAGCAGTTTGTGGTATTGGGCGGGGAGATGTAGCAGTTTGGTTGGTTATAAACTGCTCCAGCATCCGTTCCAGCCGTTCTATACGCTCATTGTTGGTTTGACGCCTAGGGTTTCTTATCTGTCGTGGTCTTTTCCGTGTCGGTGGTGGGTCACGACCAGCATCTAGTTCTTCATCTTCACTAGATATCACAGGACGTCGCTTGCGGTTTCCACTCATGGCGCGTGATTAAATCACAACGTGTGATTTTTCGAACACTTCTGATATATTAAATAAAAGAATTGCTGTCACAGAACACTCGTTTTATTCCCAACCACCGTTACAAGAATGAAATCACCGTTCGAGTATTTTTTAACGTCATCTACTCCTCCGTTAGTGTTGCCATTTTAATTCCTAACCTTGTGCTAATCTACTTGTCAATCAGACTGCCCGATGTCGGACCAACCACCCGACAAATCAAGGAAGGACAGACCATAGATAAATATCCAACGGAAAGGTTATTAAACTGGCAACACTATTTACAACTGTCAACATTGTTTACAAAGCCAACTGTCAAATGTGTTTACCAATAATTGGATTTTATTCTTGTTTGTACAGAAAAAAGGTTTTGGTTGAGTGCTTGATACAAGGGTTTTCATGAAAAATTTAGATTTTCGCGATTTCTCGGTGTTATTTAGTGTCTGACTTACCTATTTTTATCTATTTTCTTGTATTTTAGTGTTTAAACATTGTAAATTCTGTGTATTTATAAAGTAAGTTAATTTATTAGCTGTAATTATGGACGGTGACCCCCCCGATCCCGGGGGCGGTTTTGCCACAAACGAAACTCTTGGGATTCCAAGTTTTTTGTCTGTTTCTGATGTTCCTCTTCATTCTCATGATTCCCTTGCTCCTCCCGATCCCAATAGTATGGATATTGACCCAAAAACACCAAGAAAACGAGTTCCCGCCAATATCGATTCCTCCTTTCCCGCCAAAAAATCTAATCCTTCCCAAGTAACAGGATCCATACAATCTACATATATTCACCCTGATTTTTCTGATGACAAAAAGAAATACTCAGACATGGATGTGGGTCCCTTTGTGGTACACGTCAGTAAATCAACAGATAGTCCTTCCTCTGGCTCTGTTTTGCGCCCTATTAAATTTGGACACTTTTTGTTTAATAACAAAATTGCGAATCTGGTTTTGGATGGAGTAAAGCGCATTGGTAGAAACCGTATATCTGTTGAATTTAAGTCAGCATCTGATGCCAATACTTTCTTGGAACATCCTGCTCTCCTAGGAGCTCATTATGAAGCAATTATCCCATCATACAACATTACTCGTATGGGTATTGTCCGTGAAGTCCCAGTTGAATGGACCTTGGAGGAACTTGTTTCTTCCATTGTGGTTCCCCCTGGATTTGGCCAAGTTGTTAAAGCCAGACGTTTAAATAGAAAAACTGTTTCAGACTCCAACTCTCCTATCTGGATTCCTACCCAAACAGTTGTACTAACTTTCTTAGGTCAAAAGCTCCCTCCCCGTGTTTTTTGTTTTTACACATCATTACCAGTACAGTCATATATTTTACCCACAATTCAGTGCAATAAATGTTGCAAATTTGGACATGTTGCTGCCAAGTGCAGATCTTCTGAATGTTGTTTTGTCTGTACTCAACCGCACTCTGGCTTTGCCTGTACTAGTCTGTCTACTACACCAACTTGTTTGTTTTGTAGAGGACCTCATAAATCTACTGACTCCTGTTGTCCGGAGCATTCTCGGCAAAAGTTAATTAAACTTGTAATGTCTCAAGAAAATGTATCATACATGGAGGCTTCAGCCAGACATCCCCAAGTTCGTAAGTCCTTCGCAGACACGGCTCGCTCATCTACTTTCACATCTCAATCTTCAATACCTCCCCAATCTCAGCAAGAAGGTTCTACCTCCCCAAACCCGAATTCTTATAAAAGAACTTTTCTTACTCCTAAGCGTCCCTATGCCCCTGCATCTTCTGCAGGGTATGATAGGCATGCTCATGAATCCATTATTAGGTCTCCTGTATCTGCTCTTCCTAATGGAAATGCGCTCTTTAATAACCACTCTTCTTCTAATGAATCTATTTTAGATATTCTTATATTTTCACTTAGTAACCTCATCTCGCGCCCCAGCGAGCTACCGTACAATTGCCGCCAGAAACTGACTGAGCTTATCAACCTCATTAACAATGCCCAATTTCCTTCAATGGAACTGCCGGAGCATTCGGCCCAAAATCAATGAATTATATTTTTTAATTAATAAACATAAACCATCTATCTGTGCTATTCAGGAGATGTGGTTGAAGCCTGGGGCTCATTATAGAGTCCCTGGTTTCTCTTGTCTCCGAGATGACAGGTTTGATGCTCGAGCTGGATCGGCCATTCTGGTCTCCAGGTCTATCACATTTTCTCAAATTCCCCTGCCTGCACATAGCTCCCTTATTTTTGCAGTTGCTGTCAGGGCTTTTGATATTTCTTTCCTTTCTGTATATATTCCTGCTCGTTCCTATTCTGTTCTTCTTGAACTAAAGTCTATAATTTCATCTCTGCCTCCTCCTTTTATTATCCTTGGTGATTTGAATATCCATCACCCGTCTTGGGGTTGTGTTATCTGTGACCCTGAGTCTACCCTATTTCTAGATTTATGTGATGAATTTAATTTATGTATACTGAATGATGGTTCTGCTACACGTAAAGTTTCCCCTACCCAAAATAAATCTGCAGTGGATCTGTCGCTAGCTTCCCCTTCTTTAGCTTCACTTTTCTCTTGGTCAATCTTACCTGATGCTCATGGCAGTGATCATTACCCTATAATCCTTTCCTCTCCAGATTCTTTGGATTCTAGCCCTCTCCCATCTCCTCAACCTTTGTTAAAATTTATTTTATCTAGAGCCAACTGGTCTCAGTTCAGATCATTTTTAGATCAGGAAATTTTGAACATTTCCTCTGTTAGTCCTGATAATATTCTATCTGCCTATATTGATTTCAGAAATTCTCTTTTAGAGGCAGCCAATAAATCTATTCCTTTTAAAAACTCAGTCAGAGATAAAATTCCTTCTCTCCCTTGGTGGGACTCTGAGTGTACATTAGCATGTAGAAAGCGACAAACAGCAGAAGCTGAATATGCTTTAACTATGACTACAGAAAATTATATTGCTTATCAAGGAGAAGCTGCCAAAACTGTAAGACTTTTATCTGATAAAAAGAAAATGGGTTGGAATCGTTTTTGCGAGTCTCTTTCTCCAGCCACCCCTCCCTCTATGGTATGGAAAAATATGAACCGTTATCGTAGTGCTCGTTCATATCAAAATTTTACAGCTAATGATTGCTCAGCCTGGATTGAGCAATTCTGCTGTAAACTTGCTCCTCCTTCTGCTCCTTCCTTAGAGGAGTCTTCTTTCTTCCCTACATCTATAGTGACTTCTGATAAGTTTGATGCTCCCTTCTCTTGGGAGGAACTTTGCTCTGTATTGGATGGTCTCAAAGACTCCTCTCCTGGTGTTGATGGGATCCCTTACTCATTTATTGCTAATAGTAGTTGTTCTGCTAAGAAACTTTTTCTTTGCATTCTTAATAATATTTTCTTGACTGGTACTCCCCCTGAAGATTGGAAGACACAAATTGTCATTCCCATACTAAAACCGGGTAAGCCTAGCAATGATGCTAACAGTTACCGTCCAATTGCTTTATCCTGTACAATGGCCAAAATTATGGAGCATTTAATAAAAAATCGATTGGAGTGGTTCGTCGAATCAAAGGGCATTTTAGCCAAGAGCCAATTTGGCTTTAGAAAAGGTTTAAGCACCATGGATAGCATCAGCACTTTAGTTACTGACATCAGAATTGGCCTTTCAAGGAGTGAGTCTTTGATGGCTATATTTCTCGATGTATCGTCTGCTTATGATAATGTTTTGCTTCCATTACTCAGAAGAAAAATGCTCTGTCTGGATATTCCTCTTAAACTTGTTAATTTTATTTGTAATTTATTCTCCCATAGATTGGTGTCTGTTAAATCTCAAAATTCTTATCTTCCCTCCAGGGCCATATGGAAAGGTCTTCCACAAGGATCAGTATTAAGTCCATTGTTATATAGTATTTATACTTATGATCTTGAACTCTCTGTCAATTGTTTCTGCAACATTTTACAATATGCAGACGATATAGTTCTGTATGTTTGCTCTCGTGATATTGAAAAGTCTTCTGACTATCTTAATTCTGCTATTACGTATCTCCATTACTGGCTCTCGGACCATGGCCTCTCCTTATCCATTTCCAAAAGTTCTGTAGTGGTCTTTTCGCGATTACGTTCAATTCCTAATTTTTCCATTTCCTGTGGCGGTCAAGACTTCCCTGTCAAAAGTTGTGTTAAGTTTTTGGGAGTCTACCTAGATTCTAAAATGACTGGTTTGCCTCATGTTGAATATGTTATCCAAAAATGTGAAAGAAATATACATATTTTGCGCTCATTATCTGGCGTGTGGTGGGGTTCTCACCCCTACACCCAAAAACTCTTGTACAATGCCCTTATCAGAAGTCACATAGATTACGGGTCATTTCTTCTGGAACCTTGCATTAAAGCTGCTCTAAATTTACTTGATAAAATCCAAGCTAAGTGCCTGCGTCTTATTATTGGTGCGATGAAGTCTTCCCCCATCAACGCACTCCAGGTGGAGTGCTGTGATCCTCCCCTTCACCTAAGAAGACAGTATCTTTCTGACAGGTTTTTTTTTAAGGTTGTTCAGTCCCCTGCTCATCCCCTAATAGCTAAATTGCATATCTTGTCTGATCATATATCCTTCAGCAGTTACTGGTCTAATAAGGACCCTCCGTGTATTTTCAATAGCTTTCGTAAATTTCTTAGTCTTCCTTGTCCAGTAGTCCAATCAAAACTTTTCCCTCTTTTCGAATCCTCGTTTGAGTCCTTAGTTTTCAAGCCTGATGTTCTCTTGGACATTGGCATTGAGAAAAATTCTCCTTCTGCTAACTCTAAATTCAAGGAATTTATTGCTACAAAGTTCAGCGACTGGTTAACATTGTTCACTGATGCTTCAAAGTTATCTGATCAGGGGCATGTTGGTTCTGCTGTATGGATCCCCAAATACAACTCCATTCTCAATTTTAAATGTCCATATTTCTTATCAATTTTTACAGGTGAGGCAATTGCTATTCTAGAAGCTCTTTCTTTCATTGAATCTCATAGTCTTGATAAATCTATAATATTAACTGATTCGAAAAGTTGCCTTCAAGCCATTTTATCAAATCAATTTCGTTGTAAAACTAAGTTTCCTGTCATTCTTAAAATTAGAAGTTTGCTCTTATCATGTCACCTTCAAGGTTTGAAAGTTGTCCTGGCTTGGATTCCGAGTCATGATGGTATACCTGGTAATGAGATAGTTGATAATCTTGCTAAAAAGGCCACTGTCAGTGGAACCCTAGAACATTTTCAGGTTTACTCTCATGACCTAATTCCACTCGCCAGACCGGGTTTAATGTGTTCCTGGGAGAGCAAATGGAAGAAGGATAGTTGTTCTACTGGTAAATTTTATGCAGATATTCAAGCCCTTATTCCATCTAAACCATGGTTCTTTAAATTTAGAAATTCAAATAAGCGAGTCACTTCGACTATTTGCCGTTTAAGATTGGGTCATGCGTGCACTCCTGTGTTTCTGGCGAAAATCAGAGTAAGAGACTCATCTCTATGTGAGTGTGGTTTGGATGAAGGTTCTCCGGACCACATTTTCTTTAACTGTCCCAATCTTTCCCCATCTTTATATGATCTTCTTCCTCCTGATATTCCCCGTCCTATTAATTTTAAATCCCTGCTCACATATGTAGATACTCCATTTGTATATATTTTATCTGAATATTTTTATAATAACAATATTAGAATGTAAATATTCCCATGTATTTTTTTTAAGTATAAATTATTTATTTAATAATTTCTTTTTTCAGGTAAATCAGCAGTCAATCCTTTCCGTTTCTTTACCTTTTGTTTTTTCCTTTTTACCTCATCCTTCTTACCCTTGTTCTCTCACAGATACCTATCCTTAAAAACATTGTAATAGGCCTACCTCCTTAAAAGGCCCTACAAACTTGACACTGGCGGAATCATCACGGAAACGCCAAACAACTAAAAGTTGAAGTTGAAGTTACCAATAATTGTGAAAGTATTTTGATTTTACGCAAAGTGTAATGTACCTACAATTTAACAATATGTAAATTCCGTGACTAACAATACTTAATATTGCTCTTAAGTTTGATATCGCTTCATAAATACAAGCCATAATGACATGTAAAAGTATATTACGATGATGGCCTGAAAACCTGTCACTCATATCATATCTGAAGATCAGAAATGTGTACGGCCTTTGATGCTCTGCCTGCCCAAAAGCATGACTTTATATTTGCATGCTACTGTAAAAATCCGTATCAAGAGCATTCATTATGTATCTGTATGTGACGTTTTCATTATATAGGTACCAGTGGCTTCTTCTTCTTCTTCTAAGGGTCCATACAAGCCGATTCCTGTCAGTTTCCCTTTCAAGAATTCCGACTACACCAAATCCGGAATTATGTCGGAACTATAAAGTACTTGAATGTTTTTTTTTTTGCTTTGACTTACCCTCGATAAAATTGCTCCCCTCGCCACTTAACCTTATTGTTGGTAAGGAGTTATTGATGATTCCGTAATCTATAGGCATTAAGGTAACAAAATTAATACACAAAATAGGGCTTGAAAATCGACAATAAGGTCCCATATTATTCTTCCAAGAACTATTTGTAATTTTCTCCACTCATTTTTTGTGGCCAATTGCTTTGCAGTTTATTTTACATCCCGTGTGTTTAAAAATAGATGAATTCGAAATGGAATGACTGTTTACGAGCGAATCGGGTCAAGTATCTGATCGGATGAGGCACGTTTTATAAAACCAACATTTACAAGTAAAATTCGACGTACATTGCGAAGTCAGTTACCTATTTAGATACCAGAAGGATTGTCTTATCCGCGTTACGTTTTATGCAATCTCACTTCTTAGGTCTTCTGTAAGACATTTAATTTTAGAAATAAGCAGTACCTGTTGTGTCTTGATTCCCTTTGTAATTGTTCTGTGTAGAATAAACTAAATAAAATAAATTGATTGTCTAACTGGTAACGCAATGTATCACACTTTTAATTTGATGTTTTATGAAACGTACCCTGGTATATTGACCGATAGCTCTATCTACTTATGTTCTGTGCTGAGAGGGACATCCCACTTTTGCAACTCTCGACCTAACCTATTTTTTTTGTTATCGATTGTTCTTAACTCTAGAATTAGTCTAAGCTATATGTATCCTGAAATAAAGTTGACTATGGATCTTTATGTGATTTACCGTGAAATGGGACACTTAACGGGGATAATAAAAAAAACATCCACCGTCCTCTAGTTTTAGTGTGAAGAACTTGCAAAAGCCACACACATACATACATATAATCACGTCTTTATCCCTAATGGGGTAGGTAGTACGTAAACGACCTAAACAAAGGTCGTTCCGCCACGTCCGACTATTTTTACAGTAAAATATTTTATTTCTGACCAGAGTTCAACAATCTTCACATTGGTTTCGATGAAATAATTCCTCGTTCATAAATTGTCGATCTGCTACCTCCGTTTGCATTTATTGCTCTGATCAATCTCTGTCAGGAAGGGAATTTCACGGGATGCAATGCGGATGACATCCTCGCTTAATGGGATGGATAGTGAGATGAAAGCGATATGAGAGCTCTCATGGGATCCGCCCAATACTTCTTCTTCTGTCGAGTGGGTACCGAGTCTATCGATTCGATGAACCCTGGTATCAGAGTTTTTAAACCGCCTAGTAGCACAACTATCAGGCCTCTGACATGGTTTGAGTAACGACCACTATCAAAGACAGCTACCGGGACCGACGGCTTAACGTGCCCTCCGAAGCACGAAATCTTTTTCTTTTCGGACAGTCAGGTGATTCAGCCTGCAATATCCTAACCAAACCGGGGAAAAATCACAAAGTGATAAATTCTCAAATATCAACTTTGTGTTTCCCCCCTGGGAATCGAACCCAGGACCTCCGAATCAGGAGTCCACGGCACTAGCCACTAGACCACGGAGGCAGTAAACGCACAATACTGTTTACAACCTATTTATTCTATGGTATGGTAATGTGTTACCGAGGAAGGCACCCTACTTCCTACAATGAATGTCTTCTTTTGAATTGGCCAGAGGTTATAGAAACAGATTCTACTATGGTGCAAGCTCACCAAATAGCCTCAAAGGCACTGTGCGATGACTGCAGCCAACGAAGGGTGATCACAAGTCAGGCGGTATCAGAAATGCAGTATTGAAAAGTCCCACATATTACTATTGCAAGCCTTATATTTCAGCAATATGAGCAACTTCCATGCTGGACTGGGAGCGAGAGCAAAACATAGAATAAGCCAGCTGCATTTCCTCCCGGGCATGCTGTAAAAGTCAGCTAAGGGATACAAGGGTTTCGGTATATTGTAATTTAGGCGATGGGCTGACAACCTGTCACTACAGCAATGTCCCTATAAATCTATCTTAAAGAACCCTCAAAACTTTGTCAGATGTGGCGGAACGAGCTTTATTTAGATCGTTTCCGCTCTGCCTACCCCATTAGGGATAAAGGCGTGACTATATGTATGTATGTATATGAGCCAAGCCAAGCCAAGCACTTGGTAACAATGTACACTGTATAGTGTCGATTAACAACGCTTAAACTTAGCAACATCAACTTTGTTCCACATCCGCTGCAAGACCATTAGCAGAGCAATGTAATAAGAGTTTCTAGATGGTTTTTGCGACATACGGGCAATACGCTCTTGTAAGCCGGATTGGTTCGAGTTAAATTGCAACTTAAAAGTCGGAGTTTCTTTTTCATATTCTTACAAAAGATCTTAAGGAATCCGAGGGTTGTTGCAATTTAGGCGATGGGCTGACAACCTGTTACTACAGCAATATACCTACAAATCTATCTTAAATAACCCTCAAAACTTTGTCAGACGTGGCGGAATGACCTTTGATTAGATCGTTTAGGCTCTGCCTACCATTAGGGATAAAGGCGTGATTATATGTATGTACGAAAACCTAGTTGTTATATTTCTTTAGGAGTATGAAGGGGATGGTAAAAAAAATGTTTGTTTTGGTCATATTTTGCAACTGAATTTTACATACATACATACATACTATCACGCCTGTATCCCTAATGGGGTAGGCAGAGCGTGAACAACCCAAACAAAGTTCGTTCCGCCACGTCTGACAAGTTTTGAGGGTTGTTTAAGATAGAACTGGATATTGCTGTAGTGACAGGTTGTCAGCCCATCGCCTAAATTACAATATACCCTCGAATCCCTTAGCTGGTTTTTACAGCATGCCCGGGAGGAGATGCAGCTGGCACATTCTACGTTATTCTGTCGCTCCCAGTCCAGCATGGAAGCTGAATTTCACAGTAGTATTACAGTGAAATTTTTTATATAACCCTCAAAACTTTTATCTAACTTTATCTTGTAAGTCGGGTAACAGTCATGGTTGTGGATGATTTCTCTATCACAGGTTGAGTAATAACTCCTTACTCGTAGAAAAAATATAGCCCAGTAAGCTAGAATAAAAGCCTGTTGATCTGATAAGTCTAGCTAGCATTAGGTTTTACGCCTCCACGCGCCTTCCGTCAGTAACCACAGCTGTTACAACCAGCTTGCGTGCCAAGGACCAGATCTGATCACCAGATTGGAGCCGGGTCAAGGCATCCACTCAGCGGCCTTCAGATATCTTGTGGTTTTTATCCACAGACAAAAGGTCACTTTTTATAATAAGTCGTATGTGGTGCGATGATTAATCCGTCTGGGCAAACGTGATGCTTTAGTTTTGAATAAATCATGATTTATATTCAAAGTAATAATTTACTTCCATGTTGGCCTGGGAGCGAGAGAAAAACATAGAATGTGCCAGCTGCATTTCCTCCCGGGCATGCTGTAAAAACCAGCTAAGGGATCCGAGGGTTTCAGTACATTGTAATTTAGGCGATGGGCTGACAACCTGTCACTACAGCAATATACTTACAAATCTATCTTAAATAACCCTCAAAACTTTGTCAGACGTGGCGCAACGACCTTTGTTTGGGTCGTTTACGCTCTGCCTACCCCATTAGGGATAAAGGCGTGATTATATGTATGTATGTATGTATAATTTGGCCACTTTTAATATTTATTCTACCTCGAGCATTGCCACTGTTCGAAATATTAATACAAATGTGTTGAAAAACCGCGAAACGCTCAAAACAAACTTTTATAAAAAAAAAATACAGATTATTTGGTTTACTTTCGCCGTAAAGCTTTTGTACATAAATATTTTACAATGTTTCTCACAAATCACTTCCATGCTGGCTTGGGAGCGAGAGAAAAACATAGAATGTGCCAGCTGCATTTCCTCCCGGGCATGCTGTAAAATCCAGCTAAGGGATCCGAGGGTTTCAGTATATTGTAATTTAGGCGATGGGCTGACAACCTGTCACTACAGCAATATACCTAGAATTCTATCTTAAATAACCCTCAAAACTTTGTCAGACGTGGCGGGACACCTTTGTTTAGGTCGTTTACGCTCTGCCTACCCCATTAGGGATACAGGCGTGAATATATGTATGTATGTATGTTTTTCACAAATTGAGTAAATATGTTGGTAGAGTTCAGCGAATCATGAGACATGAGCTCATAGCTGAATAAAATTCAGCTTTCCGACGAATAATATGGCGTGTCTGTATGACGGTAGCTATCTAATTTACTTGTTTGCGAATGATTTTCTCTGAAAAAGATATTAGAATGATGCGTCAACCCGACTTAATCACCAGTGTTGAAAAAATCCTTTTTATTCGCCGCCTGGACCCTTCTAAGAATACAGTCTAAATGTCAAATTAAATCTGGCGCTGGCGAGACCATTTAAAATCTAAAGCTAAGATATCTTTAGCTGCATATGTTGCTTCTTAAAAGAAACTAGTTTTACTAATATGTAGTGTACAGCTAGATTAGCTCACCATTACAGGGTGTGAGCTTCTTCAGTCAACAAAACTGAACAACTTTCACCATTCTTTCGGGAAACGAAACGAAATTTTGGTTCCCCCCATGGTTTGTGGTTTCCCCATACAGGTTGTCAAATCGAGGTGGTCATTTTCGATGGGGAAGTCATTTTTCTTTTTCTTTTTTTAAAGTATTTCCTGATAAAAGTTTATTGTGACTGAGCAAGCTCTATCAATTTGCGCGAAGCTATCCCATACACTCGGTATCGTATCTCAGTTCTTGATCTTGTCCAACAAACCCTCGGGAAATGCTTACGATGCACTTAAATGCTTAAGGGGATCCCCAGTACACGCCAGCGCCCTCATCAGTTAAAAAAACATTACTCACTGAAAACGTAATTAATTGAAAATCCGTTGAATCAGATAGATTGAAGTAAAGCGACTGAAATTTATTTAAAGCATTATAAATTAATAATTCAATGTTCACTGCAGTTACAGATAGCAAAAGTGCTAAAAGTGGCCGTTTTTCGTTACTACAACGAACTATAAGTTGCAACTTTATGAGGTTCTAAATGACCTTTATTGCTTTAACCTTAATCTAATTTATTGTGTTTTCAGTAAATTATGTTTTTTTTACTGTGGGCACCAATTAGCCCAGGTGAGCCCCTTAAGAGGCACTATATAGCACTCGTCAAATAATCAGTTAATAATGTTACTGCGC
The DNA here is from genome assembly GCA_949820665.1 of Scrobipalpa costella. Classification (NCBI taxonomy): domain Eukaryota; kingdom Metazoa; phylum Arthropoda; class Insecta; order Lepidoptera; family Gelechiidae; genus Scrobipalpa; species Scrobipalpa costella. The sequence continues at coordinate 6,272,876 of OX463304.1, read as the reverse complement.
TGCACCCAAGCGAAACTATTATTAGCCCAAGGCCGGAAAAGCGGCAGTATAAAACAGTTTCGGCGTTTATTTGATCTCGGCGATGCAGTGTTTATTCACGTGCCAGGTGTGGAATTAAACTGACTGTTTGAAGGTAATGGCGCGGGCACGTCTACACTTTTCTTGATGATATTACTAAGCAAACAAACAGACGGTTCTTATGGAAAACTGTTGTCTTATCGTCCATCACCTTCTGAAATGATGCAACGTTACCCTAAGTAGTGACGATTTTGCAAGTATTTATTTATACCTTTCTTGGAGAATCATTTACCGTAGCTCAAGAGAAAAACCACTGGAAATCTCCCAGTCGCTGGTGTGAAGTGATTTGTGCGAATTAAGAGGACTACATTTTCTTTATTGCGGTTAAAATCCAGTTTGAAATAACAATTCATCTTTAGATAAATCTAGTTTGCTACTTGCAACGTGAACTCCGGTTAATCAGGAGCTATTCCTTCACAATAGAATTTTCCACATAGAATGTTCCGCCTGCTTCTTTTTCCGGGCATGCTGTCATCCATAAAGGCGAAAGTCTGACAGACTACCTGTAGCAATTACACTCTTCATTCTTTCTAAAAATTACCCTTAAAAGGTTATGGTTGAAGCTCTGGCTACCCTGAAAGGGATACAGTAGAAGTAGTAATTTAATTCAGTTAATTTATTTCTTAAACAATATACATTGCATTGAACTTATGAGTGACTGTCTGTACAATAAATAACACTTTATCTTTAGACTTCCATGCTGGACTGGGAATGAGAGAAAAACATAAAATGTGTCATTTGCATTTCCTCCCGAGCCTGCTGTAAAAACTAGCTAAGGGATCCGAGCGAGGGTTTCTGTACATTTCAATTTAGGCGATGGGTTGACAACCGGTCACTACAGCAATATCCCTCAAAACTTTGACAGACGTGGCGGAACGACCTTTGTTTGGGTCGTTTACCTACGCCCTGCCTACCCCACTTGGGATAAAGGCGTGATTATATGTATGTACGTTATCTTTAGGTAAATCTAGTTCGCAACTAGCAACCTGAACACCGGATAATGAAGGCTATTCTTTTCCTGAAACCGTGTAATTTCGGAAGATTATCTCGTCGAAGTAATCACCTATCGACTGTTCAATCATGGTAATTAACTGGAACTCGGGGCGATGTCCGCCGAAGGTCAACATCGCCACTCATCGGACTTGGAGCTGACAGACGCTCTGATTCAGGCTGACAGATTTCATAAATACGATTGTTCTCGTTGAATGTAAGTAAATAGTCACACTTGTATCTCTTTTGGACTATGCAAAGGATCAACAGTCTGATAAAATGGTAATTAACTGGAACTCGGGGCGATGTCCGCCGAAGTTCTCGATATACGATTGTTCTCGTTGAACATAAATAGTCACGCTTGTATCCCTTTTGGGTCATTCAGAGCATCAACAGTCTGTCAAACTGCTAAGGCTTATTTTAAAAAGGACTGTAATTAGAAAGAGAAAAGAAGCATCTGCTTCATTCTGTGCTTCCTTTCCAATCCATCAAGGAATGGAAGCCTCCTCTGTCAAATAGCAAATGTAAATCACTCACAAAATGTTTTCCGCCCATTTCGAATATCGATTGAAAGAAAGGTGACGACAAAACAAACATGTCAGATTATGGGTAAATGGATTTTGTCGACTTATTTAACGTGTAGCCAACACGTCAGCCATATAAAAAACAATACTTTGCCCAATGATTCTACTGATCTCACCGGTGATTCTCATGGCAGTCAACGTGTTAACATGTGTCAGGGACCGCCCAAAACCGCAAACAGACGCATTTGGTGCTGACATTTGAACCCCGCCGGAAAACCTAAAAAGTCCTTTCCGATTTTTGTTTACATCAAGAATGCAATTTTCAGGAAGTTGTCGACCTACAGCCTACAGCGTAGGTACTAAATACCTACATATTATTTTGACGTTATGAATAGTACAACCGCCCACGGGTTGGACAGAATTTCTTTAATACGCATTTTCAGGTTCATGGCTACTCAGTTATTTATGTTTTAGCGTGCGAGTGCCAACAACATATTTAAACGAAATCTTGACCTTTCAAGTGTAGCCCGCACAAAAGAAAAGTTCCAACTACTGCCGCATACTCGATCAGCTGTCGAATGGTCTAGACTAGCGATAGGGGTTTAGTGTGATAAGAGCGATAAGGAGGTTGTTATTGTTTTGCCTCGCGCACGGCCTCGAAGCTGCGTACTTGTTTGATGTCTTACGTCGACGACATTATAGTCGAAAGTCCTCGAGTCACGTAGCTCGTGTTTTCCCCCCTAAATTTCACGATAAGTTTTCGCTAGCCGAATCCTACGCGTGTTCATAATATTTACGTGTTCATTCACCGCGTAGTATTGTGTGCGTGTGGCGTTGTTGCGCTTGCGCCGTCGAGCCCTCTTTGTTTGTTGACAAGCTACCGACCAGCTGCTCTGCTCTGTTCGCGCGGAGACGTCGACCGCGCTGGACGTGCCGCGTTTTGATCGTCATACTTTACTCGTATTATCGCGCATGTTGGCTAATTTTAGTGCAGTTTCGAAAAAAGTATCCGCTTCTGCGTAGTATACAAGTGAACAGTGTGTTTTGTGTGGAGCTCTCCCCATTGGGCGTTCGTTTGTGAAGATTTCTTCCACTTCTAAAATTACTCGTTCACCGCAGTGCCAGAAGGTATTGTTATTGTTGTGGTTTCATAATTTAACCAAAGAAAACTTCCATTCGTTCTACATCATTATGCGATTAGATCTACAGAAAAAGTTAGTCTCTACCACTCTCTACGTCGATCAGTCAGTGCATTCTCTGTCAAGATAAATTTGATGCACCGCGATAAATTGCGCCATATCTCCATAATAACTATGCACTATGCAGTTCTGCATCAGTCGAGCGCATGGTGATATCGGTGCAGGCGTATGCAGCCGCACGTGGCTAATATAATAAGTGATCAGTTGTATAGCTGTTATACAGCTTGGTGATTTTAGAAGAATGGGTTTTAAACTGGGTTCAATTGATAGAGAGAAGTTTTGTTGTCTCCAGCTTTTCACTTATTGTGCTGGTTGGTAGTTTAGTTAATACAACATGGTGATATTTAAAAAAAAAACAGTTTGTAAGGTTGACTAGGTCCTTTCTATTGTTTGGTTTTCGTAATTTTTCAATATTGTTACTTTATCACGGGGGTAACAGAAGAGGACCGTATGTTTTCTTAGCAATTTCACTTGCTTGCTTGCTTGCCAGTAACGCGCTAAGACAAACGCAGCATAATGTATAATGTAGCTTGTTTGAGAAACAGTTACTTTCGGTTGGTGCCTTCTATGGCGGCTAGCGGTACCTCTTATGGTCGTATGGTCGCCTGGTACCTGGCGCTGGTAAATCGTCTCTAACGGGACGTGTATTGCACTGGGTAGTGAGTACTGCGTGTGTGCCTTACGTGCCATAATTGCTGACGCGAGAAACAAGTTCTGTAAACTAGGAAGTCTGCTTTATAGCCTAGAACCAATCTCTAGAATACACAACAGTTTGTTTACTTGTTTATATTATGGTTGTATTACGTAAGACATGTGGTTATTTAATCTTATAATATTATTTGTAGGTTGTAAGACCTAACTGTACCTAATCCTGATATGAACTGTTGCACATGTTTTCTTAAAAATACACACAATATTCGCCTGAACTCTATAATATTATGTTCTGAAATGGCTCTATATGGGGTGTAAGGGACAGCGTCCCGCAAACTGATAGGGGTTGTTCGATCAACGAAACTGTACAACTTACCCAGGACATTCTTTCAGGAAATGAAAAATACAATAATTTCTTATACAAAATGACCACTTCGATCAGACAATGTATGGAATAGCATTTTTTTTATTCCGTGAATAAAAAATCTGGTGTTAATAATTGTTTAGTTTCCTTGACTGAACAACCCCTATCAGTTTGCGGGACGCTGTCTCTTACACCCCGTATTATTTTATAAAAAGTGGATTAGTTATTTAAATAAGTTAATGTAATTTCTAGAGTACTTTATTTTTCAAAGTCTCTTGCATAATTAAAGTCAGATTGACTTTAACCTAATTGGGCCATCACTACGACGAAAAGTTTTTCTTGAATAATAATTATTTTAAAAGACTCAAGAAGGTTTTTGAAGGTTATTAACTACAATTTATTTTAATTCATAAAAGGCTCAGTGTTACAGGTTCGTATAATTGATAATTTCAGCAAATTATTTAATTATTGCTCTCTATAATAACCAAAAATATAAGATAGAGCATTTTACATCATCAAATTTAATTTTATTTAATTACTTTGCTTATAATGCGATGTTTGATGTTATGATTTTATAGTCATGTTATATTTGTATTTCAATTATTTTCAGTTTAACTAGATTGAGGATATCCATAAAAACTAGCTTTTTCATTCTTAAGCATTATTCAAAATTTATTATTTAATACCATCTTATTTCCATTCATTCACTTGCACCTTTGTGAAATTCCTTTATCCCTATTCGGTTGTTAATATGTTTACTTATTTTACCTGCAGATTCTTTTAACTGATAGACAATTGCATTTGCATTAACACCTTGTCCTAATTGTTCCCTCTATTCACTTATTCCTTAGCGTCCTTTGTACTCGTTTTATTTTTATTCCACTTTTCAATTCCTTTATCCCTATTGGGCTGTTAATACTTTTCTCTACTTTACCTGCAGATTCTTTTAACTGATAGACAATTGCATTTGCCTCAACACCCTGTTCTATGTGTTCCCTCTATTCACTTAGTCCTTAGCGTCCTGTGTACTCGTTTTATTTTTATTCCATTTCAATTCGAAAAGCACTTTCTATTCATTGATATCGCTCTTTGTACTGTATCAACTTGATTTGTTCGAATGTTCGAAAATATTTTTCAATTTTGTTCGACACCTACGCGTTTGGTTGAAATAGTCGTGAGTGCAATGACCCGTCGTGTCAATATCGTGTTATCTCTGTAAATAGTAGAGTGAAAGTTTGATGTTCTGATAGGATCATTTCGTTTATCTTTTTATTTGGCTGAACCTGTTTTAATACCAATATTTGTTTTTAAGAGTTGGCTTTGTAGCGATAATGTAACTTTCTAACTCCTGTTTCTACCTAAGAGTATGTGTGTTGCCTTACATGAATATTTATCTAAAGGTATTTTGGAAATGGCTTTTTGGAGAACCACAGCAGACTAGGAACATCATTATTGCACCATTTCTGGAAGTATATCTATCTGTATGCCTCTATATAACAAAAATAATTTAAATTACTATTCCTTGACCAAAATAACTCTATGACTAGGCATGTCAGGCACGCTCTTGACCGGATATTTGGGTACTTCTAATTTTCCTGTAATAACTTTAATCATTAATTGACTATCACCGCACGGTAAATGTACAATTTCACTTCAATCTCCCCTTTTCTTAAATTACTGCAAATTACATCTATAAGAAGCAAACATACGAACATTTCCACTTAATATCACTGTCCAATAGCTATACTGTGACAGTGAAAGCGATTGTGTGCTCTCTTACTTTCGTTTCACGGTTGAAATCTGTTTGTCGATCGATTGGTTGATTTAGACCGGGTGCATTGGGTCCAATCTGCGCCGAACTGGTTCTGATTCGAGTTTTTGTATTGCACAGCGATGTGGGTTGTTCGCCTTTGTACATACCTACCTAAAATCACACCTTTGTCTCTTGCGGGAAGATAGAGCTTCAACATTGTAACAACAGAATTGTCAGCTTTGTGGTTCAATTAACCTAACCGAATAGCACATTGCCAACTCATAAGTGCTAGTCCCGCTGCAGCTACGACTGTGCTAGTCTTGTCAAGACTACGTCCTATGCACCAGCAGGAGTTCAAGTCCTAAAACGCGATATCAAAGTTTTTTCGAAACTTTCCTTATATACAACTTCTGAATATGCCCAGACGATAGTCCCCTGATCATACCACCTGATACGGCAGGTAGTAGTGGCTCTAGGACTGTAAGGGCTGCTACTCCTTCTTCTTCCACCGTGCCATTTTCCATATCACTTGGGGTCAGCAGCCTTCTGAATATGTTGGCGCCATTCCGATCTGACACTCCAATCTGCGGCTATGTCTTGCGATATTTTTCGAGGTCAGCTGGTTAAGGGCAGCAACTCCAAAGATAATAAAATCACTAACGTTTAGCGACCCTTTCAATCTACGCCTACACTCGAATGGACTTAAGTAAAACTCATAAACTAACGTGATTGTCTTTGTTCACATCATGACACACAAAGGGTGAATCAGCCGCGAGAGTTCCTTGTTTACTTGCTTGAGTGTAACAGTTTGTTGGATTCACTCCAATAATGCATGCGGCGAGAATAATTGGTCAATTGTTGTATTCAATGTCTTATTGTGATCGGTATTTACTTTGTTTAATATGTATTCGATTCAGTGCGTTGTGTGATATCGAAATTAGGCCCTGGCCTTCCTTAAAATCAGGTTAAAAAGAGGTATTCAAAGAATTATTGTATAATGAATTAGGAAATCAAGTCAAATGCTGCTTCAAACTCTGAGAAGATTGTTACATAGACTAATCAGCAATTACTTAATTGACCTACACGACTAAATCTAAAAATATGGTACCATCTAAGTAGTGGTACGATAATGACGAACTATCATTAGCCTCTAATATGATGACGATGAAACAGTTACTTGTTGTTGTCTGTGATTAGGCTAACTGTATATTTGCAAATTACGGCCATTCAAACACTTTGTATAGAGTTGATTACACTCTATACAGACGACATTCTAGAACTATTTTCTTTTGAAATAGGTTTGATCTTGACTCTAGTCTAGGCCAAAGGTGACCCAGACGAAGCTGTCAATTCCTACATTACCCAGAGGTCTCGAAGTCACTGGCATTCCTACATATCGAATGAACCTTGCAAGTTGCATTGTGCTCAACTCTCCCCATCTGGGTCATTTAGGGTCTTACCTTGCGGCTGGTAGGCCCTGCAAAGATCCTGTCCTTCGGATTGCGATCATCACAGCTGAAAAGCAGTGTTGCTTTCTGTGGGCAATAATACACTGAACTTTGACCCTCTGCATCGCTTCACACATGCAACAGAATGTATGATATAGAATGTGTGTTTAGGTTAACTTTTTCATATTTATGTCTCTTCCTTGTTTTTACTTCTTATTACATGTGTGATGATTTTGATGCAATACGCCTTTCATCTATCTACCTATCATCATCTCACACTAAATTACGCCAAGCAGCTTGTTGGTTGATATCGTCCAGTGCTTCGATGTATCTGAGTGAGTGCGTTCTATCTTAGACTCAGTCTTTGTCTCCTCTGGCCTAGCTAGACCACAGCAAGCCCGTCGCAAATAAAAAAAACACATCCGTGTGAAACAGTATACATTAGCGGTTGGGAATTGTGCGCAATAACGCTGCTTTGCTTTAAAAGAAAGTGCTCTTTCTCAGGTTTAACGGTTCGGCACCGTTACAGCTCTCGTCCTTAATTTCGACGCTTGCTATATAAAAGCGGACATTTTAATGCCTGGTATTTATTTTTATATTTGTGGTCTCAAAATTATGGTTTTCGCCATTGAAACTCATGACATTTAGTTTCAGAGATCACTGCAAGACGAGATGATGGGAGTAGGTCCACAGACAGGATTCTCTATAATCTTTGGAGATTTTTCAACGCTATAGAAGGATTTTTTTACGTATAATGTCCTGAAAGTGTAAGACAAAGGCGTAGTTTGCAAATGTTTTCTTAGACCTGGAAACTGGCCAGTACGGAAACTCCTTAAAACTACTTGTTTAGAGAATATAAAGTTGTGCCGACTTACGGCGAAGGTAAACGGAAGATACTGCGTAGAAACAAAAGCTTATGAAGTTATGAGACTTAGTACAACAAAAACAAATTTTAATAATAATATTCATATTTTCACACCTATGTTCACTTTCCCAAGAAAAGTAAACAGTAAAAAGCTACTTCGTTCGATCTTAATCACAACATAGTATAAAACAAAGTCGCTTTCTCTGTCCCTATATCCCTATGTATGCATAAATCTTTAAAACTACGCAACGGATTCTGATGCGGTTTCTTATAATGGATAGAGTGATTCAAGAGGAAGGTTCATATGTATAATACATGCATAATATAGTAGAAAAACACTGATAATCGCTAGTAGGAATATAAAACTAAGACTAGATATTACACGCAGAGTATCGAGGAATCCACGACCTATCGCAACAAAAACGATCGTCTCCCAACTTTATGACGTCACTTTATATACGTATTTACGCTACCCACCCCCTTTTTAAGTGTCCTGGCGAAAAGGTTCATCTGCGCCCACCCCTAGCCAATCCTATCAATTTTACCGTCTAGACGCCGAGGATAAAGACTTTATAACAGTTACAGCTGTCTTACCTAACACTATATATCCTGTATATGTAGGTAATCGAACAGACACCCCTTGTATAGAGATACCATGCTCACAGGAGCAGACCGATACATTCCGGACGTCTAGACGCTATACGAACACGTTGAAACACGTATACGTCCTCGCTATATTACTTCTTATTCCACCTACCTGGAGTTGGTATGCCTGATGAAGTTTTCCCAGGGATATTTTTATGTGGAAGAATATTATTTTCTGGTGTAGTACTTGCTTCTTCCATGCTGGACTGGGAGCGAGAGAAAAACATAGAATGTGCCAGCTGCATTTCCTCCCGGGCATGCTGTAATAACCAGCTAAGGAAACCGAGGGTTTCTGTATATTGAAATTTAGGCGATGGGCTGACATCCTGTCACTACAGCAATGTACCTACGATTCTATCTTGATTAATCCTCAAAACTATGTCAGATGTGGCTAGCGTTGCCAGGCGTCCGGCTTTAGCCGGACATAGTCAGGCTTTTTGATTGCCTGTCCGGCCAAAATAAGTGTCGTCCGGCCTGTCCGGCTTTTGTTAGGCTTTTTAGATTTCAAAATTCGCGCGCATCGAGACCGAATTCGACTCGACTGATTAATAATAAAGTACTTTTAGACTAATTTGGCATTAGTTTTATTGTAAATTATCAAAAAGCTTGGTTTTCATAAATTTTCTACATTAATACCAAAAAATCCCCTAAAATGCAAAGTGTCCGGCTTTTTTACCAAAATGTTAGCCCAAAAAAAAATGATTTTTTACACGAATATTTAAAATTGTTGAAAATGCAAGATGTCCGGCTTTTTGACCCAAATGTTAGGCCAAACTCACAGCTCTGTCCGGCTTTTCGGTATGAGGACCTGGCAACGCTAGATGTGGCGGAGTTTTTTTTTTTTTTTAGGTCATTTACGCTCTGCCTACCCCATTAGGGATAAAGGCGTGATTATATGTATGTATGTATGCAGTACTTGCAATTATTATGATTATTAACATCACAGGCGAACTTTTAGTGACTGTCGATTTATTTATTTTTATATCGGATACAGCAAATGCAGCTGATGATTATGTTTATTAACTTAGGTTTAGTGTTAGCATCTGGCTGGCAAAATTTTATTTAATTATATTTCTATTAATTTATTATTATTTAATTATATTTATTTTGCGAGCAAAATTTAGGATTTCTTGTGTAATGATTTAATTTCTTTATTTGCAGGTAAGAAATAGAGCATACATTTTGATGTCCAACATTCCTGACATCAATAAGGTAACAGCTAATTAGATACAGATTCACTACATAGTATAAAACAAAGTCGCTTTCTCTGTCCCTATATCCCTATGTATGTATAAATCTTTAAAACTACGCAACGGATTTTGATGCCGTTTCTTTTATGGATAGAGTGATTCAAAAGGAAGGTTTACATGTATAAGTTTAGTATAATACAGGAACGTGATGATGACCATGTTTTGGTTCGTACGCGTTTAACCATGGTTTCAGGACAGGACTTCAAAATTGAAGGTCCCTTGGTTCACCACAATATTTTAAATTACCTTGCTGTTTTTATTTACTTCCAGGCTGGAAAAACATAGAATGTACCAGCTGCATTTCTTCCCGGGCATGCTGTAAAAGTCAGCTATGGGATCCGAGGGTTTCAGTATATTGCAATGTAGGCGATGGGCTGACAACCTGTCACTACAGCAATTTACCTACAAATCTATCTTAAATAACCCTCAAAACTTTGTCAGACGGAGCGGAACGACCTTTATTTGGGTCGTTTACGCTCTGCCTACCCCATAGGGATTGTGGCGTGATTATAAGTATTTATGTATGTTTTTATTCAAAGTCGCTTTCGTGCCGTGCAACATAACCCAGTTTGCATCCCTATCTATATGGACACGTAAAAAGAGACTACTTTCGCGAATGACATTAAGCTCGTATCTCTAGTTACGAGACCGAACTTATCCCCATAACGAATTCCCCCCTTTCGTCTAGACAGTTGCATTAAAGTGCATTACAGCACTGCAACTGCACCCTGCACCCGTCTCTGCATTACTGTTAGGATATTATCATGTCTGAGTGGTGTCTAGCTCATCTCCTGTGATAGACTTTGTAATTAGAGTGCAAGTATGTTTGAACAAAATTAGATTTCTTTGAGGATACTATTCTATTTGCGACTTCTCTACAATCTCCACAATTCTTCCATGCTGGACTGGGAGTGAGAGAAAACCATAGAATAAGCCATCTGTATTTCGTTCCGGGCTGTAAAAACCAGCTAAGGGGTCTGAGAGTTTCAGTATATGTAATTTAGGCGATAGGCTGACTACCTGTCACTACAGCAGTAAACCTAAAAATCTATCTTAAAAAATTGACAGATGTGGCGGAACGACGTTTGTTTAGTTCTTTTTACGCTCTGCCTACCCCATTAGGGATTAAGGCGTGATTATATGTATGTATGTAGACTTTGTATTTAGAGTGAAACATATATACTTTGTAATATTTGAACTAAATTTATTTTCTTTGAGGATACTATTCTATTCGCGACTTCTCTACAAACCTTTGTGTAAATGAATCATCCTTTCGATGTTCTTTTTAAATATAAAAAATAGTGAGTTGTTCGTATTTATGTGTAGATTTATCTCTTAAAGTTATTTAATTTAATTTTAAAGTGTGTAACTGACGTCCTCGTACCAGCATCATGCGATAGTAAGGAATCATACTTGATTCCAAATTGTATTTCCAAAACTCATAATGTTCCTATCCTTTTTCCGTATCTCTCGGAGTCAGCTACCGAATCTAGGTGATTGAACGAGGGTACTGGTTTTTTACACAGAGCGACTGCCATCTGAACTCTGCAACCCAGAAAGGATACCAGACCCAATCCTAGATTAGGTCAGAGTTTTTCAAGCTGCCAATGCTTAGCACTGACCTCTGTCATGGCTTAACGACAAATATCTACGGTATTAAAGGATATTAACCGGGACCAACGGCTTAACGTGCCTTCCGAAGCACGGAAAAAGCGCCGAATAAACGTACATATGAAATTCGAAAACCGAAAAACACATTGGTACGTGGTGGGATTCGAACCACGACCTCAGGAGGCAGCGGCCCTATCCACTACACCTTCGGGCTCAGTCTTGTATTTTCAAAACTGATATCATAATATTATATTTATATGTTATTATGTAAATACCTAAGTGGATGCTTACAGTTTATTGTATAACTTAAATTTCAGTTGTTGATATTAAAGTTTCTAGAATTATATTTGAACTGTATTACAACATTTGATATTAAATCAGTTTGGGTTAAAAGGTCGTTGGTCTGTCTAGACTGGAACGAAACCGTCTAAAGTTTATTTGCCGATCTAGCTCTGACAGAACTGTGTTGCTATGCATTTAAATTATGAATTCATAAGATTTTTCGGTATTATACAGGGTGAATTTTAACTACTTACTGTTACGTAAGGGATCCGACGGTTTCTGTATACTGCAATTTAGGCGACGGGCTGACAACCTGTCACTACAGCAATATACCCACAAATCTATTTTAAACAACCCTCAAAACGTTGTCCGACGTGGCGGAACGACCTTTGTTTAGGTCGTTTTCGCTCTGCCTACCCCATTAGGGATAAAGGCGAGATTATATGTATGTATGTATGTACTGTTACGTACGGACTTTAGGGGGGGATGGGATCTACCTTCTAGTGGTCCACACCGGGCAACGGCAAAACAGGCTTGCCTGTGAATAAGTCCAGCTGCACGATCCCAACAAAGCGGTGGTAGGCTTCGCAAGCCGCCTGGCTGGCTCGCAACCACCCGACCACCGAAGTCCGGCGCAAAACAGCTTGCTGTGTTTCGTCGGTGCGTGAGAATGCCAGTGCCATAACAGGCATCTTCTGGGTGAGCTCGCTCCATCGTCGACTCTGTCACGGTCATTCCTGACCTAGTGTCGAAAATCAAGGGTAAACCTATTTCTAAAAATAAATCTAACACTCATTTTAGGTAGTTATATATGAACATGAATATGTTATAACTTTCTCTAAAGAACAAATGGACACCCCCATGGGAATCAATCAACTGTTGGGTCATTTTGTTTTTGAGGTTATTTGTAATATTTCGATCGATGTTGATGGTCAGCATGGCTGTTCCTAGGTGAACTAGAGGTATAGTAGAGGTATTATTATAGGTATATTATATGGTTCTGCTCATGGTGAGAGCCCGATGGTTTAGTGGATAGGGCCGCTGCCTCCTGAGCGGCAGATCGTGGTTCGAATCCCACTACGTACCAATGTGTTTTCCGGTATTCGAATTTCATATGTACGTATATTCGGTGCTTTTTCCGTGCTTCGGAAGGCACGTTAAGCCGTTGGTCCCGGTTAATATAATTGAATACCGTAGATATTAGTCGTTAAGCCATATCAGAGGCCAGTGCTAAGGATTGGCGGCTTGAAAACTCTGACCTAATCTAGGATTGGGTCTGGTTTCCCTTCTGGGTTGCGGAGGTCAGATGGCAGTCGCTCTGTGTAAAAACCAGTACCCTCGTCCAATCCCCTAGATTAGGAAGCCGACCCCGTGAGATACGGGAGAAGGCTAGGGAGATGATGATGATTATATGGTTCTGCTTGTTTCTTCTTAATAAGGCCAGTGATAGTACCTTCATTATCTCATACCATTCGGCTTGTGATGATCTATCTCCTGATCCTTCCCACCCCGAACTACAGCATTATTATATACTATCCTTTATCGCCTCAGTTTCACCCGCGGCGTTTTCCCGTGGGATGTAGATATTTTCCTGCTGTAAAAAGTAGCGTAATATAGGCTACTTCAGGCTGAACGTAGCTTTCTAATGGTGAAAGAATTTTTGAAATTGGTTCAGTAGTTTTTGAGTTTATTCGTTACAAACATACATACACACACATATAAAAATACAGTTTATTTTTCTTTATAATATTAATATAGATGTGTGGGCACTAGAGTCAAGCCCCAAGCACTTTGCTGTGTTCCGAAAAGCCTTGAGTACAGGCAAGCGTAACACCATCAATATCCAATCCACCCATTCACAGAATCATTAACAATTTGTCGTTTTCCTTGAAAGTGTCGTTATGACCTGTTATTATGCAACTGAATGATTGCCCGAAGGTCATATACCGACCTTATGTCACTAACCCCAGAGGTAAACGGACTGACTGATACATCTTTTAGTAGTTTCAAGTACAGAACTCCCACTACTACTCTTTTCATTATAGAGATGTTTTTTATAGGTTAGGACAAGGTCCATGATAATAACTTAATAATACATTTAAGTTACGTTTGTGCGAGTTCACTCACACTCATTAAAATCAATCTGTACCGTGTACATAACAATACATTTTAAAATGTGTGTGTGTGAGTATTTTTTTCTTATTTTTGACGCCGAAACGGCTAGGCGGATTTGATCCAAATTTACTAAGCTGGTACATATTACGTGGGACAACATCTGGGCAAGTTTTTACCGCGGGAAAATATTTGTTGTTCTCAGGAAAATGCAAGTTACGTGTGGGAATGAAAGAAAAATATTTAGACAAAAACATTAATCAATTTGAAGTAATTATTAATTCAATACCTACATGACATTTAATTACGCCATATTTTTTGTTGTTTGCAAAAAAGTTGCGACTATTGAAAATACTTAGGAGACCTCAGTCAATGCTCTTGAGGGGTGAATGAAACAGACTATCGATCCAGGTCAACAACCGGTGACCACATCACCTTATGTCGATATCGAAATTTATTGAGATAAGGTCCTACTGCGTTATTAAAACGAAACAGCTTGGAACCTTTTCATATTCGACATACACTTTTGGATCGATACGTACCAAAATTAGTAAGATAAGGTTCTAGTATATGAATAAAGTTAGCCAGCTTGGAATCATGTCATACTTGACGTACTTCAAGACTTTATTCCAGCGCTGGGGCTAAGATTAAGATAAGGTCTTATGTTGTAGAAATGCTATTACTATTAGATAAGAAAAGCTTAACTTCTTCTAATAAAAACTCTAAACATTTCAGGCTTTAGACCACCTATTTATTGGTCCTCTGATATCGTCTGTGTATCGATCTCTATCAGACACGGCTGACTCGACTACCAAGGGCTTAACGTACCCTCCGTTGCATGGAATCATCTCGTCATACAATCAGATGATTTAGGTCTGTTATGTATTCTCCTAAAACAAACTTATATTTTTAAAGAATATTACCAACAGCAAGTGTTTCTTCCATGCTGGACTGGGAGCGAGAGAAAAATATGGAATGTGCCAACTACATTTCCTCCCGGGCATGCTGTAAAAACCAGCTAAGGGATCTGAGGGTTTCAGTATATTACAATTTACACGATGGGCCGACAACCTGTCACTACAGCAATATTCATACAAATCTATCTTAAATAAACCTTAAAACTTTGTCAGATGTGGCGGAACGATCCATATTTAGATCGTTTACACTCTACCTACCCTATTAGGGATAAAGGCGTGATTATATGTATGTATGTAAGTGCCTGCTGTGGGCATCGATCGAACTTCAGAGTTCAAGGCTTAGATCACTAGACCGCAGAGGTAAACCCCGGGTGATCCGACCTTAGCATAGCATACATACATACATAATACATACATAAAATCACGCCTTTATCCCTTACGGGATAGGCAGAGCGATAAACGCCTCGTAAAAGGCGGTTTCGCCACGTCTGACAAAAAATGAGGGCAATTTTAGATTGAAAAGTGTATTGCTATAGTGACAGGTTGTCAGCCCATCGCCTAAATTACGATACACTGTAACCCTCGAGTCCCTTTTGCTGACTTCTACAGCATGCCCGGGAGGAAGGGCAGCTGGAACATTCTATGTTTTTCTATCTCTCCCAGTCCAGCATGGAAGGATAGCATATTAGTATTAGCATATTAGTGTTATAGCATAGCATATTAGTATTATTGCCATCATAGCAGTATGTATCCAAAGTTTAGTGTGGGGGCGTTCTGCCTCAACCTCGCTGACCCAAGCTTGAGGGAATAGTAAAAAAAACAATCGTTGAATGTATGCGCGGAGTGGTGGACAAGAGAGAGTCACAGAAATGTTGGTCGTCCCGCAGCTAGATGGGTAGACGGGACTGTAACAGTGGATACTCTTTTCTCTCCGATAAGGAGTCCCCAAGGCAACGCCATAAGCCGAGGTTCGAGCCCTAGTGGGCGCCCTTAGGCAGTTGCCATTTCATTAAGGGTGTAGATTGCGTGTAGCAACTCCCCGCCTTAGCCCGGTGACGCATTATATACACTTTGTAGTATTTTGCAAACAGGTCCATTCAAAAAAAAAAAAGTTGATACTCTTTACTCTTTTGTAGGAATGGCCGAAATTACTGCCATTCTATTTTTGAATCTTTTTCGATATTGACTGGAGCCTGACGACAGGCTACCAGCCATTCTTGTTCTGATCGAAGTTGCAGTAGGTTGTTATAATTGCAAAATATACTACTCATGAAAATCTGGTTGTTTCTATGAGATAAAATAAGCGCTTCCCCCCTTCGGACGCCACGGTACGGTACGGTAAGGCAGAGCGTAAACGACCTAAACAAGGGTCGTTTCGCCACGTCAGACAAAGTTTTGAGGGTTATTTAAGATCGATTTGTAGGTACGAGTATATTGCTGTAGTGACAAGTTGTCAGCCCATCGCCTAAATTACAATATACTGAAAACCTCGGATATCTTAACTGGTTTCTACAGCATGCCCGGGAGGTAATGCAGCTGGCACATGCTTTGTTTTTCTTTCGCTTCCAGGCCAGCATGGTAGAAATGGAAGCCAGGGTAGACGATACCTGTAGTAAAGGCAGCCGGGAAAACCTGGACAAGGCTAGCCCAAGGCGGGCAGTCGTGGCATGAGGAAGATATACTATATGGGTAAACTAGGGATAAAATGATGATGATGAAAATGTATGAAATTAATAATCAGAAAGTCGCGATTATTTACATGAAATGAGGATAATCCAACTAATGATAGCTGACGTGTATCAATCAATATTAAAAACCTGCGCCTGATTTGATCGAATTAGATTTTAATCAAGATACGGTTCCATGCTTGCGGTTCGTGTTTGTTGTATGTCAATAAGCAATGTATAACCTGTCATTACACTTGTTCCTGATGAATATCTATAGATCTAGTAAAATAGTATCATGCACACAATCACGGCTTTATCCCTAATGGGGTAGGCAGAGCGTAAACGACCTAAACAAAGGTCGATTCGCCACGTCTGACAAAGTTTTGAGGGTTATTTAAGATAGATTTGTAGGCATATTGCTGTAGTGATAAGTGCAATATACAGAAAGAAACCCTCGGATCCCTGAGCTGCTTTTTACAGCATGCCGTGGAGGAAATACGGATGGCACATTCTATGTTTTTCTCTCGCTCCCAACCTAGCACGGAAGAAAAAAATGCAATATTTTTCAGTTTTTTTTTTTATGCTGGACTGGGAGCGACAGAAGAACGTAGAATGTGCCAGCTGCATCTCCTCCCGGGCATGCTGTAAAAACCAGCTAAGGGATTCGAGGGTATATTGTAATTTAGGTGATGGGCTGACAACCTGTCACTACAGCAATATCCAGTTCTATCTTAATCAACCCTCAAAACTAGTCAGACGTGGCGGAACGACCTTTGTTTGGGTTGTTCACGCTCTGCCTAACCCATTAGGGATGCAGGCGTGATAGTATGTATGTATGTATTTTTTTTTTATATAAACATTCATTCTCGCTGCGCGCTTTCAACCGCGCGGCTAAATACGTTAGTCCGCGGGTTATGGGTATATTTTCCCGATGTTAAAAGTATAGATCCCGATGGTGTAGTGGTTAGGGCCGCTGCCTCCTGAGCGGGAGGTCGTAGTTCGAATCCCACCATGTGCCAATGTGTTTTTCGGTTTTCGAATTCCATATGTACGTTTATTCGGCGCTTTTTTCCGTGCTTCGGAAGGCACGTTAAGCCGTTGGTCCCGGTTAATATCGTTTAATACCGTAGATATTAGTCGTTAAGCCATATCAGAGGCCAGTGCTAAGCATTGGCGGCTTGAAAACTCTGACCTAATCTAGGATTGGGTCTGGTTTCTCTTATGGGTTGCGGAGGTCAGATGGCAGTCGCTCTGTGTAAACACCAGAACCCTCGTTCAATCACCTAGATTAGGTAGCCAACCCCGTGAGATACGGGATAAGGCTAGGGAGATGATGAATTCCATATGTATATGTACTTTTATTCGGTACTTTTTCTGTGCTTCGGAAAGGCACGTTAAGTTGTTGGTCCCGGTTAATATCGTTTAATACCGTAGATATTAGTCGTTAAGCCATATCAGAGGCCAGTGCTAAACATTGGCAGTTTGAAAACTCTGACCTAATCTAGGGTTGGGTCTGGTTTTCCGTCAGATGGCAGTCGCTCTGTGTAAAAACCAGTACCCACGTTCAATCCCCTAGATTAGGACGACCCCGTGAGATACGGGATAAGGCTAGGGAGATGATGGAGATGATGTCAAAAGTATACATCTCTGTAATGCTGTATTTCTTTTTCTTATAAATTTGAATAATAATTGTCCTGTCTTTTGATTGAAATCTGCTCAGTCGTCGTATAAGGCGTGGGCATGAAAGAGCAACGTGTTAGCATTTATAATATTTAAATATGCTCTTTATAAAATACATTAAATTTAATAATGCAGATTTCGTAGAACAACGACAAGATTCACATTGAAATAGCTGAACTTTAAGCAAATTATACCAATTTGAATTATTCCTAATAGCTGCAGATTCGCTGCACAGTCGGGTCTTAATTATTCTCTAAATAAGTTACACTCAAACTATTCGGAATCTTGAATAAGATTGAGATTGGTCGAAATTGTCTCTTGAATTAAAGCGCTTTATAAGACAGCGCCCTTTGATTTGGGTATTTATTTTATTTGCAATGGGTTTGCTCTTGGTCCTTCCATGCTGCACTGGGAGTGAGAGAAAAACATTGAATACGCCAGCTGCATTTTCTCCCGAGCATACTGTAAAAACCAGCTAAGGGATCTGAAGGTTTAAAAATATTGCAATTTAGGCGATGGGCTGACAACCTGTCAATACTGCAATATACGTATAAATCTGTCTTAAATAACCCTCAAAACTTTGTCGGGCGTGGCGGAGTGACCTTTGTTTAGGTCGTTTACGCTCTGCCTACCACCCCATCACGGAAAAAGACGTGATTATATGAATGTATATATGTTTGCTCTTGAGTTCTTGATTCTATGCTAAAGGAGAGAAATCGAGGATGGAGCGAAATTTATCGGAAGCTTCAAAGGCATGCTGGTAGTCCCACTATATGGGTCGTAAGGGACAGCGTCCCGCAAACTGACAGGGGTGGCTATCTATTAGCAGGATTTTTCTTAATTAAGTAAATAATGTATTTGATTTTCCTAACAAATTATTTGATGGAGGTGGTCATTTTGTATGGGATGGTAATCTCCTAAAAAAACATCATGGTGAAAGTTGTTCAGTTCCGTTGACTTAGCAACTCAGCTATCAGCTGCGGGACTCTGTCCCTTAGACCCGGTATAGCTCAATGATTCCACACATCGACGTAACACAGCAAACTTTTTGGCTGCGGTGGCTTCAGGTGGCCTATATGTAAGGTTGTACTCCGGCCTCCGGAGTTAGAGAAAAACATAGAAAGCGTCCGCTGCATTTCCTCCCGAGCATGCTGCAAAAAAACAGCTGAGTGATCCGAGGGTTTTAGTATATTGCAATTTAGGCGATGGGCTGACAACCTGTTACTACAGCAATATACCTACAAATCCATCTTAATTCTTCCATGCTGGACTGGGAGCGAGAGAAAATCGTAGAATGTGCCAGCTGCATTTCCTCCCGGGCATGCTGTATAAACCAGCTAAGGGATCCGAGGGTTTTGGTATATTGCAATTTAGGCGATAGGCTGACAACCTGTCACTACAGCAATATACCTACAAATCTATCTTAAATAACCCTCAAAACTTTGTCGGACGTGGCGGAACGACCTTTGTTTAGGTCGTTTACGCTCTGCCTACCCCATTAGGGATAGAGGCGTGATTATATGTATGTATGTATCCATCTTAAAAACTCCTCAAAACTTTGTCAGACGTGGCGGAACGACCTTCGTGTAGGTTGTTTACGCTCTGCCTACCACATTAGGGATAGGGGCGTGATGATATGTATGTATGTATTAATTGAAATGTTACAAAGTTGTAGAGCACAAAGACCAATTCTCGTGCCGACATTGAAAAATCGACAACTCGATTCAAAAACAAATTATAATGTTTTTAATAAACATCACGTCTTGATTCATTGTCCAAAACCGTAACAAGTAAATTACTTACAAAACAGTCTTTTAATTTTATACAATGTTGTGGGTTAATTTAAAGTTAATATTATTCATGTTATCAAAACACTCGTTAGTCTAGCGTATTAAATACAAAAATAGGTGACCTTTCCAGTTAATGAACATGATAAAACGTTGTACGTCAGCCGTGATTCGGAAGACACTTTTAACCGTTAGTATGTAGTATCATTATAATAATTACCGGGTGTAAGGAACAACGTCCCGCAAACTAGTTGGGATTATTCAGTTAACAAAGTTGAACAACTAACACCAAGAAATTCTTTTAAGGAAATAAATTTGACCTTCGTATACAAAATGACCACCTCAATCAGACAATTTGTATGGAAAATAAAATATATTTTATTCACTTCTTGACAAATAGTTCTGCTGATGGTTGTTCAGTTCTGTCTGAGCAACCCTTATCAGTTTGCGGCACGCTGTCCCTTAAACCCATATTCTGTGCCGATAGGTCTGAACTTCTAACCTCTCAAAGAAAAGATATTTAAGACACGAATCCAGCATTATTTTGCGATTATGTCTTTCTATCTTTCTCCTTCGGTTCTTCAAATTTAATTCAAGAAAGAAACAAGAATATCCCATCATATTATTATTAATCTAGATTCGACATCCACACCCTTAAAACTTTGTCAGACGTGGCGATCGTTACGACCTTTGCTTAGGTCGGTTACGCTCTGCCTGCCCAATTAGGGATAAAGGCGTGATTATATATATATATATACAAGTATACAAGTGGATTCGACATCATTGGGCGTTCAACCGCACACAACATTGTTATTAGGGTTAGATTGTCGACGATTGCACTACTTCACATAACACCACGTATGTTGATTATTTGGGTTTTACTATCGTACGTATATTGCCCGATAACAGATGATAACATTTTCGTTATCGTACATAACAAAAACAAGATAAATAACATGAGCGAAAACAAAGGATTCCTTGACCCAGAAATATGCGTCTGTAATCGGAAACGAACGATACCGTATTTTTAGGTGATTTAAACTCAATACCGAGTTTCTTTCCGTACACGTTGTTTTTGTTATCTCCAAACACGATTTGCGTTTATTTATTTTTTCATTTAAATGCATGATATTGCTATCGATTCGTAGAGCGCACAACTTAACTAAAACTTGACTAAAATTAATGGCGTCCCTTTCTGTCAGAAAATAACAGGTATAGACGTATATTAGTTAAGTCGTGATTTTTGCAACTACGAATTAGTACCAGTATTATAAAACGTAGAAAATCTTAGGATATCCATCCTAGCAACAAAATGGGTACTTCTTAACTAAGCCAACAAGAATAGATCATACTAACTGATTACTGACCCAGAAAAGGCGACCCCGAGAACATAAATACATATAATCACGCCTTTATCCCTAATGGGGTAGGCAGAGCGTAACCGACCTAAACTAAAGTCATTCCGCCACGTATGACAAAGTTTTGAGTGTTATTTAATATAGATTTGTACGTATATTGCTGTAGTGACAGGTTCCCAGCACATCGCCTAGGTAAATTACAATATACTGACACCTCCGATCCCTTAGCTGATTTTGACAGCATGCCCAGGAAGAAATGCAGCTGGCTCATTCTATTTTCTCTCACTCCCAGGCCAGCATGGAATTAAATTATTATCTCTATTAATGAAGTATTAGCAAACTGGGTAGGTACCAGTGGCGAAGAGTCCATATAACACGATTCCTGTCGGCTTCCCTTTTGAAATCATGCAAATGATAGATATTTGTTTTGTTATCTTAAGAAAATGGTTACTTTATTCTTGTTGTCTTGTTAGGTAGCGCAACTATCTTTTTGGATATTGGTGTGGAACTTAAAAATTAAATATAAGGAGTAATATGTATTTGTGTTTTACATTGGCTTCCCTATCGATAAAATTCACCCTTCGCCACGGGTAGTTACATAACTTGTAACAAAACGACTCATACAAATTGTTAGGTATGAGTTTATAATTAACCACTTATTCACTATGCAAAAAATGCAGTGAAAATTATTTTTAGTTGAACCGGTTTTGTCGTTTTCGATTGACAGGAAAATACAAGACAAACGAACCTTTTTGGACGTGTAGGAGTACCTAACAAACACAACCAAACTCACAAAAAGTTTTGCACCATAATACTCGTGTAATTAAAGATTTAATATGTACTTACTACATACTATTATGGTACTAGTGAACGACCTTACAGAATAGTCAGGTCATGCACTGGCAAAATACTGGTTATTGACTCCAAATCACCACGTGAACAAAAACAAGGTTTATACCAGGTCTAAAGGACAGCGTCCCGCAAATTGAGGGGCTCAGTCAACGACACTGAACAACTAACAGCAAGATTTTTTTTCGGGTAGTGAAACAAAAATTGGCTTTTCCATACAAATTGTCTGATCAGGTGAACATTTTGTATGGAAAAGCCTTTTTTTTCACTTCCTGATTAAAAATCCTGCTGTTGAGTGACTTGCTCAGTCGACAAAATTGAATAACTATTAGCAGCATTTTTTCGAAGGAGTTCCTATCAGTTTGCGGGACGCTGTCATTTACAACTTATATACCACGAGGGCGTTTATAAATAAGTAACACTTATGTCACTCATTATTGTTGAGAATTTTTGAGAATATTACACAAACATACATATAATCACGCTTTTATCCCGAATAGGGTACTCTGCCTACCCTAATAAACGACCTAAATAAAGGTCATTTCACATCGTCTGACAAAGTTTTGAGGGCTATTTAAGATAAATGTGTAGGTTTATCACTGTAGTGACAGGTTGTCAGCCCATCACCTAAATTGCAATATACTGAAACCCTCGGACCCCCTAGCTGGTTTCTACAGCATGTCCGGGACGTAATGCAGCTGGCACATTCTATGTTTTTCTCTCGTTCCCAGTCCAGCTTGGAAGAAAGACGCAACCATAGAAAATAAAGTTTTGAATGGCGAGAAAACAAAACATTCGGTCGTCGGCGTCTCCGTCGAAACATTCCATGAGAAAGCAGAGTTTCGTATTCCCCTATTTTCTCAATGAAATCTGATATTTGTTTAAAAATACTACTTATTTTTAAACAAATATGAGTAAAGAAAATGATACTGTCTGCAGCCTTAATTGCATAAATAATAAATTTCACTTATTATTCACCGCGTCGGTGGCGTTGGAGGAGCATGAGAAAAACATAGAATGTGCTAGCTGCGTTTCCTCCCTGGCATGCTGTGGAAACCAGCTAAGGGATTCGAGGGTTTCAGTATATTGTAATTTAGGCGATGGGCTGACGACCTGTCGCTACAGAAATATAACTACAAATCTATCTTAAATAACCCTCCAAACTTAGTCAGACGTGGCGGAACGACCTTCGTTTAGGTCGTTTACGCTCTGCCTACCCCATTAGGGATAAAGGCGTGATTATATGTATGTATGTACATAGTTTAAATGTAATATAGTCCCAGGTCTAAACAAATATGTAATGATGACAACGAAATGTAGTGATATATTAGTTTGTTCACCCTCTAGAATGTAAACGCGATAAGAAGACGAACGAGTGTTTTCAATTGAGTGCATATTTATTTGAATTTATTGATATGATACACTTTGTATTGACATGTATAGTTTACGACCCGACTCTTCTACGTCTACGTAATATTCCTATGTACTTCTTCTGTCGAGTCGTCGTCTCGTCGTAAGTCGTCTTCGATGGTATGGGCATTTAAGTCGCAGACCGCCAGACTACGTCGGAAAGAGATGCCTCCATCTCACTGTCCAAGGCCCTAGATCACGCGGCAGACCAAAGAAGCGCTGGCTTGACGTCGTAAAAGCGGACATGAAAGAGAACGATCTCACACCAGTAGATGCTGAAGACCGGGCAAAGTGGAGTAGAAAAAGCCGGAAAGCGGACCCCAGCATCAGGCTGGGAAAACGCTAATCAGAAGAAGAAGACTTCTTCTGTCGAGTGGGTATCGAGTCTATCGACCCGATGAACCCTGGTACATCCTATGTACTGTAATATATTATTTACTGACGCTGGGCTGTAATTTTCTGCCATCGACTCGCTGAGAAGATATACGATGGATCGTGCTAGAGAGTTGCAAATAGGAAGGCAATACCTACACCGGGTGGGGACAGCGTCACGCAAACTGATAGGGGTTGCTCAGTCAACGAAACTGAACAATAATCACCAATAAATACTTTCAGGAAATTAAGAGTGACATTGGCTTTTCTATACAAATTGTCTGATCGAAGTGGTCATTTTGTGAAAGTCTTTTTTTTTTCGTTTCCTAAAATAAATTCCTGGTGACAGTTGTCCAGTTTCGTTGACTGAGCAAACCCTCTCAGTTTGCGGGACGCTGTCCCTTACACCCCGTATTGTATTAGTTTTTAGGATTTAATACCACAATGTAATGTAATGTGGTATAATGGGTTAAAATCAGTTTTGAAACCACAACTTATCGATATTGATACATTAATGACTTGAACTATTAAAATACTCGTTAAGATAATTGATTGTGCAATGATATTGTAACACGCAAATTATATCTGTGAATTGTCACCTTATTAAATAAAAATAAAACCGTAATAATTACGCAATAAACCATTTATAAGATATTTAGTAACATGGTATAGTAATCTTAAAATTAAAAATTCAAGACTGACTGATCGAAAATCTACCTACATACACACACAACAGAAAATATCTTGTACTAATAGAATAGTCAAGTGTGTGTGTGTGTTTGACCATGAACCCGGCGTGTCGTTTGAGCCATTTATATTATTCAGCTGATCGATGTAAGTGAATGTTCATTTCCAGTACATATAATCACGCTTTTATCCCTAATGGGGTAGACCATCGCCTAAATGGCATAACAGAAACCCTCAGATCCCTTAGCTGGTTTTTACAGCATGCCCGGAAGGAAATGCAGCTGTTACATTCTACGTTTTTCTCTTGCTACCAGGCCAGCATAGAAGACAAGAGGGCCATACTGTGTGGTATTTAAACTCATTTTAAAATACCCTGGCAAAACGCTACAGTGTTGCAGACCTGCAGTTCATTGACATTTGGCGGGTGCAAGTCATGTCTCGGCACGACATTTAGAGCGTTCTCACTTTGACTGCTGGTTGGTGTAACCTGCCTTATAGAGTTACAAGATGCATACATACAGCCTTTAATCCTAATGGGGTAACCGAAACAAAGGTCGTTCCGCCACGTCTGGCAAAGTTTTGAGGGTTATTTAAGATAGATTTGTAGGTATATTGCTGTAGTGACAGGTTGTCAGCCCATCGCGTAAATTGCAGTGATACTTTAACCCTCGGGCCCCTTAGCTGGTTTTTACAGCTGGCACATTCTATGTTTTTCTCTCACTCCCAGTCCAGCAGTAGCAGTTACAAGATGCATATTATATATCTACCTACCGAAAAAGTTGGTATTCGCAGCAAATTTTCACGATCATAGCTTACATGACTATTTAAGTTTTTTCCCCTTGTATGATTGATCGTTTAACATTAACAGCTGATTACGCTAAAACCTTAAGGTTGCTGAGTGGATACGACCTTGGTTGGGTCGTCGAAAAGTCGGGAGACAACCTACCATTGGGTCAATGACATCACCAAAGTGGCAGGACAGGGCTGGATGCGATTGGCACGGGACAGCAATGGTTGGCGTGCTCATGAAGAGGCCTATACCCGACAATGGATGAATGCAGGCTGAACGAGAAGAAGAAGACGCAACAAACCCAGACAAATCAAATTCTGTCTCCATACTGTCTGGGAATTTAATCAACAATAACCAAACATACTGAGAGCCAATAGCCCGGGAAGACCGAAGTCTCATATTAGCTCTATAACTTAGATACACTAGCTAATGAAATAAACAGTATATGTGGCTATTCTCACAAGATCGTAGTGTGCTACATATACAACAGTTTGAACATTAATGTGAACTAGTCTTTAGAACAATGTGATTGTCAAACGCAACTTTCATGTAACTTTGTCATTGTCATATCGCGATAATTTTCCAAGCGTATGTTTTCAAGCAACTTTCTAGATTTACATCAAAACTCGTGTACTTAATTTATGCTATATAGATTTTACTATAGTAATTTGCTTATATTTAAGTTTCATAATTAGTAAGTTTACACTTTTTGTATTTTATTTGCTCTATCTACTGGCTGGCGCAAAAGTACTGGCACTAAAGAAAATATTTTTATTTTTTTTATATGACATTTTCTGTCATTCTGTAGTTGAAAATTGTGTAGTGAACAAATGTAAAATACACTGAAAATAAACATGGACCGTTTTACTCTCCAAGAACGTGGAATAATTGTGTCAATGTTCTTACGGAATAATTCATCAGTGATAAGAACACAACGTGAATTTCGTCGACGATTTCCCTACCGTCCGGCACCGATTGGTCGCACAATTCGACGCTTTGCCACACGCCTTGAAGCAACTGGCTCAACATTGGATAGACCTAAGTCTGGGAGACCAAGAACAGGCCGTTCAGCTAAAAATATCGATGCTGTGCGCAAAGATGTGGAAGAGTGTCCAGAAACATCAACGAGGCGACGTGCCACGCAATTGGGCATTTCCAGACGGACCCTGCAGCGTATTTTGGTGAAAGACTTAAAGATGTTCCCGTATAAAACTCAAATGACTCATCAGCTGCTGCCTGCTGACCACCGAGCTCGTCTAGATTACTGCCAGCGCGTCATAAACCTCAACCTTGAAGAGGATAATTTTCCTTCAAAATTGGTTATGAGTGACGAAGCGCATTTCCATCTCTCAGGGCATGTCAATAAGCAGAATACTCGGTTCTGGGGCACTGATAATCCGCGCATTATTCAAGAAACACCTCTACACCCACTAAAAGTTACTGTATGGTGTGGCATCTGTGTTGACAGAGTGATCGGACCCTATTTTTTCGAAGACGCTGGAGGCAATGCGATAACTGTCACTGGAGAACGCTACAGAACCATGTTACGTGAGTTTTTGATACCCAGTTTGGACGAATTGGGGCTGGAGCACATCTGGTTTCAACAAGACGGCGCTACGGCACACACAGCGCGCGACACTATGGACTTAGTGAGGGACGCTTTTCCAGGCCGAGTTATCTCTCGTTTTGGCGATTTACCTTGGCCTGCAAGATCACCCGATCTGACCAGTCCAGACTTCTTTCTTTGGGGTTTTTTGAAATCTCGGGTGTATGTGAACAAGCCACAGACTCTCGCAGCTCTAAAAGAAAACATTCGTCAAGAAATAACGAACATATCGCAGGAAGTGTTACGGCAAGTTATGCAAAATGTCATAAATAGGGCTCAAATGTGTATCAACTCTGGAGGTCACCATTTAAAAGACATCATCTTTAAATCCTAATGGTACGAAATTTAATGGCACAAATATACATTTAAAAAAACCTAAATCTAGTTTTCTAATTTAGAAAAAATGTTATAGCTGAACCAAATAGGGTCTTTACTTTTGCGCCACCCAATATAAGTTTAAATCTGTATCTTTTTGGAACGGCTTATTTTGCCCTCATTAGCACAGAATCATCTCGTTTCAAATTATCAGATTATTCAACCTGTGTTTTCCTTACCAAACAATTTTACTTTTGCTCTCCTTCGAATCTCCGCAGGATCCTTATGATCAATAAGGCAGTATACAACAAACCTACTTTATATCAAATACTAATATACACTTGACATTATCGCTTTTATTATACCTATAGCTTAGTATAAGTATCGCAGAAGTCGCGATTCTTGATAGATTCCACTTGCAAAAGCCTGTCGAAGACGGGTTTATATTCAGAGCAAATTAGCTCTTATGTGGAAGGATCTCGATCGCCTATTAATTGTCCCAGACTGGTTTCTATATGTAAATGGAACAGCTGGGTTTGTGGTCAGTAGTGTTGTGTTTAGGTGTTATGGTGATTGGCAAATTGATTTGTGAGTCAGTTCTACGTTTTGTACAGTTTTGCGAATGTTCTGCTTACTATTGTGTGCTCTTTCAAAGAGTTCATATACGCGAAAGCTTAAGTCAGTTAATATATCCTTATGCTAGAGTAATTTTGCGCACCACATAAGATTAGGTAGGAAGTTATGTAGTACCTAACAAATGAAGATTTTTTGACTTTGGGTATATGTCAATAGATGTTGGGAATTTGCACATTCTGCAAAACTTTACATTACAGTACAGAACGTACGTACTTTCTGAAACAGAAAACTAATGATCATTTATTTTTTACAGGTAAGAAGTCTCGCAACACAAGGAATCATAGCTACTAAGTGTGATGTCTGATGTCAGTTAATCGGTATGTAACAACCTGCCATAATATAGACACGATAGATATAATAAACACTATTCAATAGATTTATGACTGTTCGCCATTCGATAATAATTATAGTATTAGCACTGAATTGTTATGAGTCTATCCAATACAGCGATACTTTATGTGACTGACTGTATGGGATATAAGTGGCAACTATAAAATTGTATCGTACTTGAGAACTTAATGGAACTACTACTATCTATCATACAAAATACAACTTTTCTACATCCAATGAAAATTGTACAGTAATTTTCATCTGTAAAATTCAAAGTTGTCGTTTTTACGACTTCTAAGTTGACTCACTTATAGGACTCCTTGGCCTACGTGGTACAGCCCTATAATAGTATCCTGTCCCATATACCCACCCACAGTTCTGTGAAAGCCCAGTAATTGATATCTGGTTTCCTAAGAGCTGCCATTATTACTATCAGCTGTTGGCTCCGCTTTTTAGAACTTTTGAGTTGACTCACTTATAGGACTCATTGGCCTACATGGTACAGCCCTATAATAGTATCCTGTCCCATATACCCACCCATAGTCCTGTGAAAGCCCAGTAATTGATATCTGGTTTCCTAAGAGCTGCCATTATGACTATCAGCTGTTGGCTCCGCTTTTTAGAACTTTTGAGTTGACTCACTTATAGGACTCATTGGCCTACATGGTACAGCCCTATAATAGTATCCTGTCCCATATACCCACCCACAGACCTGTGTAATGCGCAGTAACTGTTATCTGGTTGCATAAGAGTTGCTATTGTGACTTTATCAGCTGTTGTTGACTTCAACTGCCTCCGTGGTCTAGTGGTCTGAGCCATGGGCTCCCGATCCCGAGGTCCTGGGTTCAATTCCCAGAGGGGGGAAAACGAAGTTGATATTTGTTAATTTATCATTATCACTATGTGAGATTTTCCTCGTTTTGGTTAAGACAATGCTGGCTGAATCACCTTATTGTCTACAAAAAAAAAGATTCCATGCTTCGGTCCGGAGGGCACGTTAAGCTATCGGCACAGAATTTATAATAGTACTTTATACAGAATGGACATTCATCTCCCCTCCCTAGTCCGTAAAATGTTACACTCCGCGCCGGATTGTGGGTCACATTGTGGGTACGCTTAGCAGGCATGGCGCGCGCACGTTTCCCAATGTAACGGAAATAATAAAGTTTTGTGTTCCAAAGATGTTTAGGTACTGTTCCGTGTACTGATGTCTGTCTACCACAAGATATGACTCCAATAGAAACTTTTTTAGATTCCCAAGTGATGAGAGACGGTAAGTAACTTCATACAAAATATGCAACCTAAACTATTCTAACTATTTAGTTACAGTGAACTACTTTAAAACGTTGGTTTAATCAAGAACCAGATTAATCAAGTGATGATTATGACCGGTATAACAAAATTTTACAACCCTTATAACACGCACACAAACACATGCCAAGTGCAACATGCCGTCTGTCGATGTACGACCATAATTACATTGTAGTTAGGAGTGTCCGAGCTGTGCTATCGGTCCCGGTCATTGTCTTTAATAGTGGTCGTTACACAAACCATGACAGAGGTCTTGACAATGCTATCAGGTGGTTTAAAAACACTGACACTAGGGTTCACCGGGTCGACCGACTCAAACCCCACACGACAGATGAAGTCCCACAGTCCCGCAGTAACTGTTATCTGGTTGCATAAGAGCTGCTACTGTGACTTTATCAGCTGTTGTTGGCTGGTGTCGCCTGCTGACGTAACGGCTACATGACACGGACAGCCCCGAGTTTACGCAGAAGATTTTTATTGATCTCTTTACAGCAAAGCCGTGGTGGATACAAAGTTTTCGAGTTTTAGAAGGTAACACAAATTACATTCTTTGTTTAATAGTTTATTGTACACAATAAAATACAAAAGACATATATACATAGAAAACAAAGACACATCAGGCACAACTTATTTCTAAAAATAATGTTCTTACAGCAGACCTAATAAACCTAATAAAGACCTAATAAAAGAAACAATAAATAATTCATTATAATTAATACCTTAGGTTCCACCTATACTCTACCAAATAATGTTAATCAGAAAAAGAAGAATGTTAACCATTCCAGCTGAGGGATCCGTGGGTTTCAGTATATTATAATTTAGGCGGTTATAATACAGACGTGACCTTTGTTTAGGTCGTTTATGCTCTGCCAACCCCATCGATAAAAGCGTAATTATATGTATGTAGTAGTAGCAAAGAATATATCATTATATATTCTGCTACTTACTACCTTTCCAAACTCTTGTATTTTTAGTGCTGTAAGATATCCATTGCTGCTTTCGTTGGACGCGTCTGTGCTGGTTTAGTATAAATGTGACTATGTACAGCATGGCGTATGTTAAGAGGATATGGCCGGGCCATCTGTCAACGTGCCTTTTGATGCGCATATTTTCAAACGCCTGTGCGGAAAATCTTTATCACCAACGCATTTTGAATAAAAACAATAATATTTACATTGCTTATCGCTTCCGGCTTAGCATATGGCATGGTAGTAAACATTACTATCGAATTTACTTTCGGTTTTCCTTATAACCTTCGAATTTAATAAATCATGTAAAGAACGGGTCAGAAAGGCTTTTTATTGAAGATATCACTACAGCAATATACCTACAAATCTATCTTAAATAACCCTCATAACTTTGTCAGACGTGGCGGAACGACTTTTGTTTAGGTCGTTAACGCTCTGCCTACCCTATTAGGAATAAAGGCGTGATTATATGTATGTATATATGTATTTTCTGGTAGAGTTTTGTTTATTCTCATTCAGGTTTATGACCTTAACGAAATATATTCAGTTTTAGAGGAAATAGCCTGATTTCACCTTACCTTATATTTAGAAACACGCGGTGCATTTTGATACCCAATTCTCAAATGAAATACTTGCCCATGTGTGCCGGGACTTTTCAGTAAATTCTAATTTGACCTAATGGAACAGCTTGGTCGGTTTTATAATTTGGCTGCTGGCCAGAAATCTGACTAAACTAAAGTACGACCACGCTTTAAATGAACGTGGCGAAAAAAGGAACTAACGCCGCCATCTTTAGGAAAAGGCCCTCTATGTCAGAATCTCCCGCCTTGCAACTTTGGGAGAAGGGGTTGGCTGAAAATCAGTATTGTATGGAACCGCATTGTTCCATACACGGATAAGCTGTCACAGCTCCTTTTGCCTATAATGATCATATGTAATATTTTAGTTTTGTTTGTAAAGGAATAAATAAATAATAAAAGAAATGTTCTAGTTTAAAAAACGTTACTTGTAATTTTGGCATTAAATAGATTTTTTAAATACAGTTGCTCAAAAAGTGGCGTATTGCAGGGACGTATAGCGTTCGGGATGAGGACTGTTACGCACTCGTGCTTTTTCGTTACCATTCCCGAACTAGTGCTTTTTCTTTACCATCTGTCACAAGTAATGTCTATTAAAAAGAAAAAAATCAACCACGAAGTTTTTACCAAAAAAATCATAGAAGTTTTTATTACTTATTTATTATTTTTTTACAAATCTTGAGATGTATCAGTTCTCCCTATACTGCAGCGCCCCCCGCCCGCGATCATTTAAAGCCTTGCCGTGCAGTACAGTGTAGAGACTTTGTATCAAAACAGTGTTGGTCTGTTTACACATTCGCAATCCGCTGTGTTATTTACACGTATTTTCACTCATTTAATTTATTTCGACTTCTTCGACATTTTGGTACAAAAGATTTATTCATATACACGTTTATTTACTGTAGGGTCAAATAATAAATGCCTTATTATTTAGACGACCTTTTCAAAACAAGATTAAGAGTTGCGAAAAGTTATAAAAATATCTTCAATAATCCTTCTACAATCGTGTGGGTTGATAGATCGAACGTAGGTATATAAATACAACAGACATTTACAAAATTTTACTGTACATATATAGTTCATGTATGCATGATTATGATACGTGTACCTTACCTAGTAGTTACTATAAAATATTCAGTCAAAGTGGAAACCTATTTTTTTATACACTTACATATATCACGCCTGCCTGTATCCCTAATGGGGTAGGCAGAGCGTCAACGACCCAAACAAAGGTCGTCCCGCCACGTCTGTTAAGTTTTGAGGGTTATTTAAGATAGATCTGTACAGGTATAGTTGTAGTGACAGATAGTCATCGCCCATCGCCTAAATTATAATATACGGAAACCCTCGAATCCCTTAGCTGGTTTTTACAGCATGCCTGGGTGAAACAGCTGGCACATTCTATGTTTTTCTATTGCTCCCAGTCCAGCATGGAAGCAATTCAGTGTTCATTTTTTATGTCGGTCAAAAAGACTGTCCACAAGCTAT
This sequence comes from Scrobipalpa costella, assembly GCA_949820665.1. Classification (NCBI taxonomy): domain Eukaryota; kingdom Metazoa; phylum Arthropoda; class Insecta; order Lepidoptera; family Gelechiidae; genus Scrobipalpa; species Scrobipalpa costella. The sequence continues at coordinate 6,240,355 of OX463304.1, read as the reverse complement.
CTGTATTTATTTTAAAAAAATACTTCCATGCTGGACTGGGAGCGAGAGAAAAACATAGAATGTGTCAGCTGCATTTCCTCCCGGGCATGCTGTAAAAACCAGCTAAGGGATCCGAGGGTTTCAGTATATTGCAGTTTAGGCGATGGGCTGACAACCTGTCACTACAGCAATATACCTACAAATCTATCTTAAATAACCCTCAAAACTTTGTCAGACGTGGCAGAGCGACCTTTGTTTAGGTCGTTCACGCTCTGCCTACCCCATTAGGGATAAAGGCGTGACTATATGTATGTATGTATGTATAACTGTATCTAATAATGTAACTGTACTATCTCTATAACATAGTGTACTTAAACTCAATAGATAACAATTTCATTTTGTACATTTGCTAATGCGAATCACACAAACCTAAATTATCATAATTGACACACTTTACATACATACATACATACATAAATCACGCCTTTATCCCTTACGGGGTAGGCAGAGCGTTTAACGCCTCGTAAAAGGCGCTTTCGCCGCGTCTGACAAAAATTGAGGACAATTTTAGATTGTAATATGTATTGTTTTAGTGACAGGTTGTCAGCCCATCGCCTAAATTACAATACACTGTAACACTCGAGTCCCTTTTGCTGACTTCAACAGCATGCACGGGAGGAAGGGCAGCTGGAACATTCTATGTTTTTCTATCTCTACCAGTCCAGCATGGAAGAAAACACACATTAGCTGTTATCATTGACACACTTTAGCTGTTATAATTTTAATAAATTAAACAGTAAAATTGTTATCAACACTTAATTTATTGTATTTATATTTTTATTCTTCTAAGTTCTACAGCGCGTTTCACCGAACTTATTATAATATCTTTTTTTTTTGTTTGAGCAGGTATCGTCTATTCAATCTTATTTTTTAGACGTAACAAAGACGCCTTTACAAGGCTTGACACTCTACCTGCCCTGTAAGGGATAAAGACATGACTTGATGTATTAGCCGGAATCGGTACCATTGTCTATAATGATATGACGAAAGAACATTAATGATAATAAAATAATGATAATTGAGAATGTGTGTCAGTTTAATTGTTTACATTTCTGTGAACATACTCGTGCGTTTTAATTTTAATGTAATGTTTAGTTTAGTTTATCAAGAATTAAATTACATATAGAATAATGTCCTCCGTAATGTGAACGTCAAAACAAAATAGTACAATGTAAATTCAGTTGATATGTCAAATAATAAATTAAATTAAAATAAAGACAATAATAATGAAACAATACATAAAGTTATTCAGTTTAATAGCTAGAGCCCAACATTTTTGGTACAGTCGTTCGTTGGCCCCTCCCTGTTTAAAACACGATCACACTCACAGCTCCCACTAGGATTCCCTGTAACGGGGTGCCATGGACATACACAGAAACAACCACAAAGAACACCCAGACCCAGAAACAGACATTTAAACTCATCATTCAAATGTCTGCCTTCGCCGAGAATCAAACCCGGGACCCTCTGCGCAGCAGGCAGGTACACTGCTAACCTAATGACAAAAAAGCTGAGATCTGACACCTGGACTGGATCTGAACCTTATAGCGGATTGGAAACTCTGTTCTTTTTCTTCTGTCGAGTGGGTATCGAGTCTATGGACCCGATGAACCCTGGTGTCAGAGTTTTTAAACCGCCTAGTAGCACAACTATCGGGCCTCTGACATGGTTTTGTGTAACGACCACTATCAAAGACAGCGACCGGGACCGACGGCTTAACGTGCCCTCCGAAGCACGAAATCTTTTTCTTTTCGGACAATCAGGTGATTCAGCCTGCAATGTCCTACCCAAACTGGGGAAAAATTCACAAAGTGATAAATTCTCAAATATCAACTTTGTGTTTTCCCCCCTGGGAATCGAACCCAGGACCTCCGGATCGGGAGCCCATGGCACTAGCCACTAGACCACGGAGGGAAACTCTGTTAACGATGATAGGCAAACAGACGATCCTACTTAATAGGTACGTATTTTGAAAGTGATATTCAGTCAAAATAAAGCCCTATATCTACAGACAATATACTGACTTACTTACGTTTATCTTTTAGCTATGAACTCGATATCTTGACACGGTTTAATAATAATACCCAAATTATTTAATGTACGGCGCAAAAGCGTCTATGTTTTTGTTGAGGCAACCTTGGCCAATGTTTTAGTGATTATAAATATTAGAACTTTAAACTTAACGTAACATGCTTTAGTTTTTTTTTCTATACCTACAGGATGTATTATATATAATATAGACCTCCCATTCAAATTATAAGGCAAGCAAATAGATTGACGGTATGAATTTGGTGCACGTTTTATCCGCGTATAATTAAAAATTATCACTTCTGTTTTGCTGTAAGAAATTTATTCTTGTATTTCTTACAGTGCCTGTTGTGTCTTTGTTATTTATATCCTGTTCATATGATGTTTTTGTGTACAATAAATTGTTAAATAAATAAAATGAACTATATCATCAGCTGCAACCAACAGCCCTTGCACCAAAACAGCAACTATTAATTCCCGGGATGTTTTATCCCTTAGGGCGTTTTCGCACTGCAACCGTATTCGGTTCGTATCCAAATTGGCCTTCCTAGTAAATGTATGACAGCTTGTGCACCCATCCATATCCGTTTTATATGGAATTTTCATGGTTACGAACCGAATACGGAGCAGTGCAAAACCGCCCTTAGTCAGCTTTTAATAGACCCGCATGACGCGGGGTGATTCTATTCTAATCCATCACCAATCGGAATTGCTGTGTCTCTATTCTTTTCTTATTTCGATCCATATTTCTAAGGCAAAGGTTGTTCGTTTTTAACACACCCTGAAGGTATTCTCACTCTACTATTACACCCTGTATAATGGATGTATGAAGCATTAGAAACACGATCATAATCCAAGGATTAAGTGGCTTAAGAGATTACATATAATATGGTTATGTTATGAATGCCGCGTTAAAGAGATTATCCTTACATTTCTAATAATGATTTTACATAAATTAGGCATGAGGCAAATAAAAGCCTAATCTTGGTTTGGGTCTGGTTTCCTTTCTGGGTCGCTCTATATAAAAATCATCGTTCAATCCTCTGAATTAGGTAGCCGACCCCGCGAGATTCGAGAAGACGGTTAGGGAGATGATAACTAAATTATGACTGTGATCCTTAAAAGTTATGCATAGGTGGCAAAAACAATATTCAAAAACTGTTGACGCTTTAGCTAGCAGTAAACAACTGCGTATATTTCTGTAGAAAATAATAAAGATCTCACTGACATTTCCAGCACTCAGCAGGCTATCAGCAACAAGTTTGTTCAATTCAATATCAACAAATATGAAGAAGGTATTATGCTAAAGGACACGCGATTCCAGTTTTTAAGCGGATAACCTACTTATTATTTGGTAATAATTTATGCTACTTTCGCCCACTTTCGCTTGTTAATACACAAATGACTTTAAGGAGGCCTTCGACCCGAATGAAATTTGAATAAATTGACGACACCATATCATAAAAAGGCAACCTTTTAACACTCATTCCTTCAGAAGGACGTTACGGGCTGACTGCATCTTTATTCAGAACCTCAATCACTTTTTAGAAGCAATATTGTGAACAAAATAACGCCTAATTGGGTACATGATTCATTATAAAACCGCTATAGAAATTATGATTGTTGGTCTATTTGTCAAATGTAGTTGCGTGACTAAAATCGGTGTACAGGAGCATTTTTACCGCTATAATGACTACATTCTGTCCAAGAGCTAATATAGGACTGATTCATTATGTTTTTTTTTTTTTTTCCTTGCTGGACTGTGAGTAACAGAAAAACATTGAATGTGCCAGTTGCTTTTTCTCCCGAGCATGTTGTAAAAACCAGCTAAGGGTTCCGAGGGTTTCGGTATATTGCAGTTTAGGCGATGGGCTGACAACCTGTCACTACATCAATATACGTACAAATCCATTTAAAATAACCCTCAAAACTTTGTCGGAGAAAGTTTACGCTCTGCTTACCCCATTAGGGATAAAAGCGTGATTATATGTATGTATGTACGTAAATTACATCCTCCATATCTAGATTTTCCTTCTTCAATATTGGGGTATTATAGGCTGGTAAAGTCCGGTATGATTGTATGTTTTATTTAGAAATGTTCATTTGGCACTTTTTAAGACACTTACTGCTTCACGGATTTAATGTAACAAATGGAAACTTCACTCATCTCAATAAATAGCAAACTATCGTCGTCGTCTTCACTCTAGACCGAAACATACGAGTAAGCTAGCTTGTTGTTAATACAAATGAAATGTTGATTATTGCATGTTAGCCATAAAAACTTCATGCTATCCTTGGGGTATGGCTGTGACTGGCATTTTAAGCAAAACTAGGCACAAACCACAAAAAATATTCTAAGCATACTATTCTTTTAGATATGTTAGAAATCGTAAACACAGCAATAAATAAAAATAAACACAGAACATGCGAAGCTAAAACGAAACTAGATCGATCAGCTGTTTTCTGTGACGAAATGTGATGGAGGGGAATAAAATGCCGGAAATCGTGTTGTATTGAACGGGGATGCGTTCAAAACTATCCTGATTAGGTCGAATGATTCTAGAAATAGCTTTTGAAAATCTTTTGAACGTGATTTTAAAAACAACGCAAAACTTGAGATTATTCGAATCTAAGTTAAGCAAGTAGCTAGCATCATCGTCTTATTTTAGGAAAGAAATGATGAGTTAGATAGCCGCTTTCAGATATTTCTATTTCTGACTTTCTAAAAACAGTTATGCTGACTTTTAAACTCTGTACTTCCAACTTTTCCGAGTGGGTGGGGCTGGTCAACACAGAGCACGTGCAGGATGAATATTTCATATTTTCATGCTTTTATTATGACGAGAGGTCGACGACTCCGCGGGTGGGAAGGAAAAACATTGACCCACATTTCTATAAACGTACCAAACAAACCGTCTGTCTGAGCGAAAACGCCGTAACTCAAGATGTGCTATTTTGGAGGATAGCGAATTTTTAAACAAAAAAATAATAATGAAGTTATATGTTAATTTGCTCTTACATTTATTTATACGAGTACAGAGCAGGAGAAAATACCTTATGTTATAAGTTGACAATACATATTTACGTGAGAGCCGAAGGAACAAAATTGTAATAGTTCTGACAGCAGAAGCAATTTAAACACGATGCGCGTCTCCTTTTTATTGGTGATAAAACCTGCAAAATAATTTATTCTTTTGCATATTATGTATTTACTAGTTCATTAGACTTTGTATAATTAGTACGAGAAAAAACACCTAGTAAATAAAGTCTTACGCTAATGGAAACACAAAGAACTCCTATATATAATGGAACAATTATATTTTAATCACCTATTGCATGAATGGTATATTTTTTTTCCATACAGTTGGTTTTTTATCTTCTAGTAAGTGTAATATGTGACTTCCTCGCATGCCTTTTTCTTACATACATACAATCACGCCTTTATCCCTTACGGGGTAGGCAGAGCGTTAAACGCCTCGTAAAAGGCGCTTTCGCCGCGTCTGACAAAAATTGAGGGCAATTTTAGATTGTAATGTGTATTGCTAATGTGTAGTGACAGGTTGTCAGCCCATCGCCTAAATTACAATACACTGTAACCCTCGAGTCCCTTTTGCTGTCTTCTACAGCATGCCCGGGAGGAAGGGCAGCTGGAACATTCTATGTTTTTCTATCTCTCCCAGTCCAGCATGGAAGAAATTTCATTTTTCTTACAGAGTAGATTATTTTTTCCATTATATAAGTTACACCGTTTTGTCATAGAGCTACCAGAATATGTGACGTATCGTCGTCCATTCAACTTATTAGCCCCATAGTGTAATGTGTTATGGTGGACCAATTTGGCTCGTTTGATTAAGTGAATTATGGGGTAACATTCGCAACGGTAAGTGTTAGTTTGAGCAATACCAGGTGTAAGAGACAGCGTCCCGCAAACTGATAGGGGTTGCTCAGTCAACGACACTGAAAAACTATCAGCAGGATATTTTTTCAGGAAGTAAGAAAAAAATTGGGTTTTCCATACAAAATATTCACCCCGATCCAATTGTATGCAAAAACCATCAAAGACAGCGACCGGGACCGAGGGCTTAACTTGCCCTTCGAAGCACGGAATATCCTAAAAGACCTGCAATATCCTATAACCAAACTGGGGAAAGCCTCACAAAGTGATAAATTGACAAATATCAACTTTGCGTTTCCCCTTTTGGGAACCGAACTCAGGACCTCCGGATCGTAAGCCCTTGGCTCTAACCACTAGACCACGGAGGCAGTTTATAGATACGTTAAACTTACTAGAGAACATTTGAAACGACCTATCCATTGCAATGTTGCGACACCACCGCCGCCCCGACGCACGCACGTGCAGAACCCACAGGGACTGGTGTTGTTGTAATACGATCACGTTGACCTATTCTGGTAATGAGTCAGTCTCCTGCGATTACTGATTAAACTGTGTTTAGCAGGTTACGCCATATTATCTACAGGGTGTAACAGAAAGGGTATATGCGGCCGTAAGGAATTAATCTACCCATGCAACTGAACAACTTTCCCATATATTTAGACCCCATTTTTTTTTGTTCTTCGATCTATGTTCCTTGGGGAAAGTTGTTCAGTTTCATGGTCAGATTCACATCCTTTCGGGTGTATATACCCTTTCTGTTACACCTTGTATAGAGCAGACTCCAAAAAGTACCTACTGAGATACCACAATCACAATAAAGAGAAAAAAAAAACGTTTTCTGGTCATTATTCCAAGTAGGATAGGTACTTACAAAATGCACTATCAGCTGATTCAACTTCTAAGGGAAGTCGATGTTTTTTGGGAAAACTTGTTCAGTTTCGTGGGCACATCCTTCGGGTTTAAATACAGGCTTCAGTTTTAATTGTGTCTTTGTTGGTGCAGTGCAACACAGTCTGATCGCATTATTTCAATCGTTCAATAAGCTTGTTAGTTGTCATAGAGCTAAAATAGGATTGGGCCGGTCACGTCTGCCGCATGCCGGAAGATCTATGGGAGAAAACAAGTACCTTGTGGAAACCTCCAACCACAAGACGACGCCGTGAAAGACCCCGAAGCAGATGGCGTGATTAGTTAGAGTCATTCTCTAAAGATTGGCAACTTGAGGCCCAAAACAGGAAAGAATGGAGGATGAACAGGGCAGCCTTTGCTGAGGAGTGGGATGATTCTGGCTAGACAAGACAAGTTGTCCAGCCAGACCAAGCCATTACACACTATATTTGTAAATTACATTTCTTTTGTGTTTATGCAATAAAGTATATATATACCAAGTGTTTCCGTAGTTGAATGTGCATATCCTTTCAGAAGGTTTTAGGGCGTTGTAACGGGCGGGCCTTTAAACCCTTTCACCGCCGAAGGGCCTTGCACACATTGGCCAAAATGGTACTAGGTTTGCCAATCTCTCCAAAGATATACATAAGGTACATCTACCGGCAACTATTAAATTATACTTTAGAGAACGCAAATAAATATGTTATGCCCCATCTTGAGTATCGAGCACTTTGTTAAACTTACCCCGATGTTTTTTTTTTAAGCGTCCCGCAAACTAATAGGGGTTGTCCAGAAACTGAACAAGGTTTTTTTTTTCTTTCAGGAAATTATTTTTTTCTGTTTGCTTATTTATACAAATTGTCTGTTCGAGGTGGTCATTTTGCATGGGAAGGTAGTTTTCTCTCCGGAAAGAATTTCCTGGTGAAAGTATCGTTGACTGATCAGTTTATTACTGATAATTATCAGTTTGCGGGACGCTGTCCCTTACACCCGGTATACCTACTTACTACCTATCTTTTATTTTCTGTTGTTTCAACAGATTGTCTTTGGAAATCCTGCAAACCGATGTCATGGTTCAATCCTACACGCATACTTACATTTACGTGTTATTTATTCCTTACATACGGGGTTGGCAGGCACTCGACGCCTCCTTAAAAACTTACGCTATTATTACCAAGTCATTTTAGAAACCGTATGATGGGTGGCCCATAGCTCTCCTTCAGTCTTTGAAACAGTATGAGTAGAGAGTATGAGTAGGGAAGAGAAACGGCTGTCACATTCTACAACATAACATAGTAATAATAATAATAGTCCTCCCAACCGATTTTCGGTGACGGCGCCTATCTCAGAGATGAACCATCTGCGCGGAATTTGTTTTTAGTGCCCAAGTGTTTTCACAACACACAAGTGCACTCTCTACTCCTTCAATCTCTTATTCTGATGGGACAGACTGATTGACACGACTATAGAGAAATCAGGCGCAGGACCGACTATTTACATGCCCAACCGACAACATGAATCATCTTACTTTTCAATTCATTTTCAATTCAACTAAACCTAACCTAACCAAATAAGAAACAACAAAAAAAAATCGTTGTCCCCCGCCGGGAATCGAACCTGGGCTGGAACCTACGGGTCGAGAGCCCCCGGTTCAGACCGCTAGACCACGGAGGCAGTATACAGTATATATATAGTACCTATAGTATTTAACATAGTATAGTAACCCCTGCGTAGTTATTACACTGATTACCTCGTGCAAGCCGCGTTTTTATCGCCTGACCGCGGCCAGTTCGTTAGGCCGGTATCTACATACTAAATTGCCGTAAAAAATGCCTCAACAACAACGCTGATAATTGCCCGCGATCTAATTGTCTGATTTACTTCACTGACTAGAAATATCTACGCTAGATTATAGTAGAATTTTAGGTATATTGTTGTAGTGACAAGGTTGTCAGCCTATCACCTAAATTGAAATATACAGAAACCTCTATCTTAAATAACCCTCAAAACTTTGTTAGACGGGGCGGAACGACCTTTGTTTAGGTCGTTCACGCTCTGTCTACCCCATTAGGCATAAAGGCGTGATTGAATATATGTACCTATGTAGATTACAGTATAAGTCCCTGCAATCTTTCTGATAACTTTTATTTATAAAAAAAAATACACGGACTAAAATGAGGAACAGGTAATCGTCTTGTATCTTCCAAAATCGGACATACTAGGTGTAAGGGACAGCGTCTATCAGTTTGCGGGACGCTATTCCTTACCTCGTATACAACAGGTGTGTTGTTCGTGGCTAAAAACAATTCCAAAAGTTTATACTTAAAACTGATGGCTAAAATATATCACATTCATCATTTTCAAAAAAATGCTTATTTCGATTTAATAATCGTGTCATAAATATAGAAGTTATTGATTTGAGTAGTCAAGAATTTATCAAGGAGTGACGTCACTTCGCTATTTTCATACAAAGTGATTTTGACATTTCATAAAAAGTTGCTGATTTGACTAGTAGAAAACTAGCGGATTACACCAGCTTTATTCTTATGTCAGTTTCCGTCGTATTACACAGTGTTGGAGAAAACAATACACAGTGTTGGAGAAAACAATACACAGTGTTGGAGAAAACAACACTTCAAGGAGGTAACTCAATGACCTCTAATCTACAACTTTCTCATGCTAGAACTCTACTCCTTGTTGAAAGTTATTAAGACTCGTATTTATAAAGCAATTTCAAGATTGAGAAATTAAGTATGGATATGACAGTTCCGTTTGTACTGAAATGACATTTGTGATACGAACTCGCTGTCAGTCTCAAGTGCTGTTTATAAATACGGGCCTAAGTTTCATGGGTCGGTTCATATCCTAAAATATGATCAGCTACTGTAACTTCCATGCTGGACTAGGAGCCAGAGAAAAACATAGATTGTGCCAGCTGCATTTTCTCCCGAGTATGCTGTAAAAACCAGCTAAGAGATCCGAGGGTTTCAGAATATTGTAATTTAGGCGATGGGCTGACAACCTGTCACTACAGCAATTTACCTACAAATCTATCTTAAATAGCCTCGAAACTTTGTCAGACATAACGGAACAACCGTTTACGCTTGTTTGCGCTACGCTCTGCCTACCCCATTAGGGATAAAGACGTGATTATATGTATCTACATATATAAATACATACATATACATAAGTACACTTCGAACTTATAGCCGCCATTTTCAGCGATTGTCTGGAGTGTCGCAATCCTAACGTTCACAGTTTCACATGCATTGTTCGATGTGTTGCAATGATGGCCATTCATTGTTGCCAATCAACGGCTTTACGAGTATGTGCTCAAGATATTGTTGTTCCAAGGTATAAAGACAAAGACCGTGACCATGGAGCATGAAACTGCTCGGAAATATCGAGGTATTTACTGTTACCAGCGTCTGAACGAACTGATAGGTAGCTCAGTCAACGGAACTGAACAACTATTCAGAACAAAAAATATATTCCATACAAATTGTCTGATTGAGTTAATCATTTTGTATGGGAAGTTCAATTTTTTTTTCATCTCGTGAAATAATTTCCTGGTGATAGTTGTTCAGTTTCATTGATTGAGCAACCCCTATCAGTTTGCGGAAAGAAGAACATTAATCATAGTAGAAAGAAGGATTTTTACATTTATTTATAATTTTCTGTTTCACTTGTGAAATAATTAATAAATATTTATGATTACAATTGTAGTCCTCTAGTATTATTACACCTTACGTCATAATTTAATTTTACTTTGGTTTTGATGATCTTTCGAGGCAACAAGCTATCGTTGAAGTGTATCGTCGAGGCAAAGACCCGTCGAGGTAGGAACCCTTCGAGGTGCAGAACTTTCGAGGTAATGACCCACCGGCTAAACGTACTATCGAGGTAGGGACATCGAGGTATCGAGCATCCAGCCATCGTCATTCGAAGTTGAGTACCAAACCCGTCTCGTAGCTACTTGCACATTTTAAATGAACCATATGACCAACCAAGTTATTTGGTGACGCAGGGGTTTGGTGATGTCGTTCGATTTTAAAAAATAGCTATGTAAGTAGCGCTTAGTCAGGTTTTTCATGGTATTCATACTAGAGCTTCAAGCACGTGTAAAGGAGATACAGTGTAGTTCATATTTTGTTACATACATACATAAAATCACGCCTTTATCCCTTACGGGGTAGGCAGAGCGTAAAACGCCTCGTAACAGGCCACTTTTGCCACGCCTGACAAAAATTGGGGGCAAATTTTAGATTGTAATGATTTGTATTGCTGTAGTGACAGGTTGTCACCCCATCGCCTAAATTACAATGCACTGTAACCCTCGAATCCCTTTTGCTGACTTGTTCGGTTTGCCTGATTAATTCTACACTGACTAGTAACTGCCTCCGTGGTCTGATAGCCAGCTCCTGAACCGGAGGCCCTGGGTTCGATTCCCAGGGGGGACCCAATGTCGATATTTGTCAATTTATCACTTTGTGAGGTTTTCCCCAGTTAGGTTAGGACATTGCAGGCTGAATCTCCTGATATTCAGAAAATAAAAAGGATACCGTGGGTTCTGGTCACTGTCTTTGATAGTGGTCGTTACTGATGTCAGAGGCCTAATAGCTGTGGTACTAGGCGGTTTGATAACTCTGACACCAGGGTTCATCGGGTCATTTTCGACTCGAGAATCCACTCGCTAAGAAGAGGAAGTAACTCTACAAGAAACTGGTTTCCCTTAAAATCTTACTAGTGCAGGGCACGTTAGATATCGATAAAGATTACAATCAACCGTCAGCAGAGATTACAATCAAAATGGCAGTTATAATCTGGCTCAAATCCTTTGTCTCTACGAGTTGAATCACTTATTCCGTATTCACGAGGAGTCCATTCGGGTGAATCAACTCATATACTGTTGCTAAAAGTCTGTTTTAAAATTAAATATTGTGGAACTGCCTGGGGAGTTTCCTACTCTGCAGCCAGAAAGGATCGACTATTTCTTCTTAGCGAGTGGACTCTCGAGTCGAACAACGACCCGAAGAACCCTGGTGACAGAGTTTTCAAACCGCCTAGTAGCACATCGACTACTGTAGTTGGATGTTATATGGCTATGATTGCTTCGCTTTTGTTTGCCATCGCATCGTAAATGTTTTCCATCAAATTTAAAATTATAAGTTAGTATTATGATCATTAATTTATGGATTCCGACCATAAATTATTTTACATTGGTTTTGTTGTTCAATGCTTAATAATTAGGTAGGTATCTGTTTCTCTCTCGTTAGAAATTACGTTTAATAGAAATGAAATTCCAACTATCATACGGGGTGTATAGGACAACGTCCCAAACTGATAGGGATTGCTCAGTCAACGAAACTAAACAATTACCAGAAGATTTTTTTTTCTCAGGAAGTGGAATCAAATTTTGGTTTTCCATAAAAATTGTCTTATCGAGTTGTTCATTTTGTATGGGAAGGTCAAATTTTATTTTCGTCTTTGAAAAAATTTCCCGGTGAAAGATGCTCAGTTTCGTTGACTGAGCAATCCTATCAACTTACGGGACGCAGTCCCTTACACCCGGTATAAAAACATAGCTTCAAGAGTAACAAACTCCCCAGACTAAAACCCAGTAAAACCTCGTTTAGTATTCGGAACACGCTCCGAATGATACAAGCAAGACGAAACACCCGAGCAGTTGCTTAGCATCGGGCTGCAGCTTACTCGCGTTGGCCACTCCCCTTTATTCAATTTAAATTATAGAATTCGGTACTTACCGACGAAAAAGAAGCTATAAAGGTAGTTTCTTTTTGACTACAATAAGGATCTGTCTCCGTGATCAAGCGGTTTGAGCCGTGAGAGATGCCGGGTTTGATTCCGGGCGGGGATAATGACTTTGTGTTGTTGTTTCTAGTTTGGTTATGACACTGCAGGCTGACCACCTGATTGTCTGAAAAGTAAGATGATCCGTGCTGTCGGATGGGCTTGTAAATAGTCGGTCCTGTGCGAAATTTCTCTCTGGTCGTGTCAGTCAATCTGTCCCATCAGAATAAGAGATTGAAGGAACAGAGAGTGCACCTGTGTGTATCGCAAACACACACTAAAAACTAGTCCTGCGCAGTTTGTCAATCTCATCGGTGGTGGGAGGACTATTATTAAGGATGTGCCTCGCAGTTATCAATATTTTTTTTAATCTGTGTGTTACTATTATTTTAAATACTAAATAGAAGAGTTGATAAAATTTTATCATTTGCACAATCATTTTAATATACGTAATGTATTCTTTAGGGAATCTCGTCTAGACTCCCTGGACCCTGGGAAAGGCCGTTAACCGTTTTCTTCACACCACCTATTGCTTTTGTCAAATTATACATACATATAATCACGCCTTTATCCCTAATGGGGTAGGCAGGACGTAAACGACCTAAACAAAGGTCGTTCCGCCCCGTCTGACAAAGTTTAGAGGGTTATTTGAAATAAATTTGTAGGTATATTGCTGTAGTGACAGGTTGTCAGCCCATCATCTAAATTACAATATACTGAAACCTTCGGATCCTTTAGCTGGTTTTTACGGCATGCCCGGGAAGAAATGCAGCTGGCGCATTCTATGTTTTCTCTCGCTCCCAGTCCAGCATGGAAGAATTTGTTAAATCATCATCTCTAATAATGAGACGAGTTGAAGGTTTACCACCTGCACTTATTGATTACAAATTGACCACGGTAAACGCGTTACAACGACGTTATTACAACGTTAGTTCCAACGTTATTTACAACGTTAGTTCTGGTTTGGTCGCCTCACAGGTCACGATCTTGCGTGGTACTCGACTATTAGATGAAGAGCAATAAAAAAACAAGAAAAATAATAGTACGTCGAGATTCTTCTTCTTAGCGAGTGGATTCTCGAGTCAAACGATCCGATGAACCCTGGAAACTAAATCCTATTGAGCATGGCATTCTCCTGTATATGTGCACTATCACTACATAGTATAAAACAATGTCGCTTTCTCTGTCCCTATATCCCTATGTATGCTTAGATCTTTAAAACTACGCAACGGATTTTGATGCGGTTTCTTTTAAAGCATAGACTGTTTCAAGAGGAAGGTTTATATGTTTAATACATGCATAATATAGTAGAGAAACACTGAGAATTTCCGTGCGAAGCCGGGGCGGGTCGCTAGTTAGAAATGAGTTCATTTGATCTGGGTCACATCACCGGCAAGTAGGTCAGCAGGATTTGCAGCGAATGGACTAGGTAATCCTATCACGCTAATGAACTGACTGTTTGTTAGTTAAATCAATCAATTATAATACTAGCACTACTTCCATGCTGGCCTGTAAGTGAGAGAAAAACATACAATGTGCCAGCTGCTTTTCCTCCCGGGCATGCTGTAAAATCCAGCTAACGAGGGTTTCAGTATATTGTAATTTAGGTGATTGGCTTTAAACCTGTCACTACAGCAGTATATAAATACCTACAAATCTAACTTAAATAACCCTCAAAACTTTGTCAGACGTGGCGGAACGGCCTTTTTTAGGTTGTTTACGCTCTGCATGTCCCATTAGGGATAAAGGCGTGATTATATGTATGTATGTATAATAGTAGCGTGGTTAGTAAAATAATAGCAGTTACCTGAGTGAATGTGGTTTGATCAGTGGTATTGGTATCTATGGTTTTAATAAGAATGTTTTAAAAAGACCGTATTCTTCTCCTTCTGAAATGTAGGTTGTGTCTAGGTTAGGTAGGGCTTATATTAGGGCTCTAACCACAAGACTACATACCTAGACAGGTAACCCGGTTGCAAACGTCAACTCAGAAATAAATACAGAGAAACAATGAATATGTACTTATTCTTTAATGAGCTCGTCAAGGTTCAAACCTGCCAGATATTCTTATAACTTGATACTTGAAAACTCGTGTAAAAAGGAAAACAAAGAAGCCAAATACTGGGCTAATAATAAATAATATTTATTTAAACATACATTATTGTTATAAATGCTCCCACATGCGCAGTTTCCCGGTTCACTAGATGCGCAAAAGCAGAGCTATAATTAAAACAAATGCAGTTATCCGTTACTCATACAATATGCCTCATACAGAACAGACTAGATAAGCACAGTCGTATGTAAAAGTGCGTCGTGTGTCGTGCCCGCTGCTAAATAAGTTTTCCCGTTGATGTACTTTCTCGCAGTAAAAAGTAACTTTTGTTACTCAGGGTGAACGTAGCTTTCCAATGGTGAAAGAATTTTTGAAATCGGTCCAGTTGCTATTGAGTTTATTCGTTAGAAACATACATACACACACAAAAATATAAATCTTTCCTCATTTTCATTCATTGCTTTTCTGTGTTCTAGTTCTTAATATTCTAGTCTATCTAAAACATACAAACGTTAGTATTGCTACTTCGTTATATGGAATTTTAGAGGATAAACTAACATACAGTCAGCTGAAATAGTGAAGTAAAATGTTCACCTCGATCAGTAAATTTTCCCGCACAAAACAACCTATGTTTTAACTTGCTTACATGGATGATTGCACTTTTGTAGCTGAATATACAGTACTTACGGATATTCTAGATAAATAATATGGTGCATCTTTTCGGTCACGACACTCGTGTTAATATTCTATTGTGCGCTCCTTGTATAACACATTGTTGTATACATGGCAGGTTATCAATCAAATAGATCTTTAAACAAGTACGACGCGGTTCTAAACGAACGCGGGCGCTGCAGAACTGTCAAAATAATGACAAATCTCAAGATGGCGTCGTTAGTTACTTTTATGCCACGTTTTTTTAAAGCGTGGTATACTGTTCTACTAACACGCATTGTATAGTAAATACTGATTGCGTTTCTACGTACGCAACGCAGTGTACACGTGCTACAGATGTTTAGTTCAGTTGTAGCAAATTGTTTCAGCACAAAAACATTCTCGAGTATTGTTTCCTATTTGTTCTATAATAGTAGTAGTCAAAGCGGTTTCTTTTTTTTTTAAATCAAACTAATACATTTTTGTTTTTTTGTGTATTGCCTGTGATGGATGTCACACTGAAAAGCAAAGGTCTCCCTGTTCTCTTCCTACCTGTCGCGATCTTGATTCGTGTTTGGCGAGTCCTTATTTAAATCATCCAGATCATTTTATTTTTGATGTTGTG
The DNA here is from genome assembly GCA_949820665.1 of Scrobipalpa costella. NCBI lineage: Eukaryota > Metazoa > Arthropoda > Insecta > Lepidoptera > Gelechiidae > Scrobipalpa > Scrobipalpa costella. The sequence goes on along the minus strand of OX463304.1, from coordinate 6,224,365 downwards.
GTTAACAGTATAGTGCTGGCTATACGGGGTGTAAGGGACAGCGTCCCGCAAACTGATTATATAATAGGGGTTGCTCAGTCAACGATACTAAACAATTTCCACCAAGAAATTCTTTCAAGAAATGAAAATAAAAATTGACTTTTCCATACAAAATGTCTACCTCGATTAGACTACTTGTATGGAGAAGCATTTTTTTTTTCACTTCCTGAAAGAATTTCTTGGTGGAAGTTGTTCAGTGTCGTTGCCTGAGCAACCCCTATCAGTTTGTGGGAGGCAGTCCCTTACAACCCGTGTTTTTACCGTGTACGTACTTTCCGTACCAGACACTGAACTCATTCATCATATGACGTTAGACACATTTAGTTCAAGTTTTCCCGATGGCAGCTTACACGACTACACGTCCTGCTGAAGATATGATGCATCAAACCAACTCTTTGCCACACTTCACACCAGAAAAAGTAGAATTGAAAATTAGTATAGGGATGGCCATGGCATGAAGATGGATGCTGTCAAAAAAAATGAGAGTGACAAAATTAAATGTGAAACATTATCTCCCAATCCCAAGTCCCAATTCCCAACTCATGGATTGAGATCCCTCCTAGACCTTAGACTCTAGGGATACGGCTAGGAGGGATCTCTTTTCCCTTGGCAAAACTACAATTCTGTTACTCTAAGGCTTAGAGCAACAGCATTGCAGTTTTGCAGGTTTGCCATGGGAAATGGGAAGTATGAGGTCGTAGGGCCAAACTTATACACAAGCAAACCTGCTATTTTGAATAATCTACTCTACAGACCTACAATTTCTACAAGACAAGTCAATCTGCGCAAATGTTTTCGAAAGGATATGAAATGCATTTTAAAACATCTGCAAGTTATATTCGTAATAGTCCTCCCATCGATGTTCGGTGACCGCGGCCCATCTCCCAAAGATCGACCAACTGCGCATGACCAGTTTTTAGTGCTCAAGTGTTTGCGCTACACACAAGTGCACTCTCTATTCCTTCAATCTCTTATTCTGATGGGACAGATTGACTGACAAGGCCAGAGAGAAATCAGGCGCAGGGTCGACTATTTACATGCCCATCCGACAGCTTGGATCATCTTACTTTTCGGACAATCAGGTGATCAGCCTGCAATGTCCTAACCAAACTGTTGTTTCTACAACACAAATTCATTGCCCCCGCCGGGATTCGAACCCGGGACCTCTGGGTCGAGAACCCATGGCTCAGATCGCTAGACCACGGAGGATGTTAAGTATATTCGTATCGTTACAGCGAACAATGTTCTAAGAATATACCACTCGAAGACCACTTGAAACGTGCATCATATAATCATAACATAGGAAGTCCATTGTCTGTCCCGTGTCGCTCAGTGTGGTGTGGTATGCCAATCGATGACCCATTTCTCTAAGCAGGCTAACTGGTTATTACACTATATTGTGCTATTTTAAGCTTTATATGTTCAGATAATTCAGTATACTAGGCACTGGGGAAATACCGCTTGTAAGGTTGGGTATGTTGAGATTGAGAGCCCGATGGTGTTGTGGATAGGGCCGCTGCATTTTCAATTCAATCATCACTACATAGTATAAAACAAAGTCGCTTTCTCTGTCCCTATATCCCTATGTATGCTTAGATCTTTAAAACTACGCAACGGATTTTGATGCGGTTTCTTTTAATGGATAGAGTGATTCAAGAGGAAGGTTTATATGTATAATACATGCATTATATTGTAGAGAAACACTGATAATTTCCGTGCGAAGCCGGGGCGGGTCGCTAGTTTATTAATAAATAAAAATTTACACGTCACTAAATTCATTCATTCAATTTTAAAGTCACATTCAAAACGAGAGGGCGGGAGGTCGTGGTTCGAATCCCACCACGTACCAATGTGTTTTTCGAATTTCATATGTACGTTTATTCGGCGCTTTTTCCGTGCTTCGGAAGGCACGTTAACCTGTTGGTCCTGGTTAATATCGTTTAATACCGTAGATATTAGTCTTTAAGCCATATCAGAGGCCAGTGCTAGACATTGGCGGCTTGAAAACTCTGACCTAATCTAGGGCTGGGTCTGGTTTTCCTTCTGGGTTGCGGAGGTCAGATGGCAGTCGCTCTGTGTAAAAACCAGTACTCTCGTTCAATCCCCTGGATTGGGTAGCCGACCCCGTGAGATGCGGGATAAGGCTAGGGAGATAATGGAGAACGGGACAGGAAGTTCGTTGCCATCTCGTAAGTTGCGATCCTACCTCTGCGTTCGTGGTGCATTCGCTTAAGTTATATCTCACATACTTTGCAATTACTAGTGTGTATAGGCACGGGAGGGTGAGTATTTTAAGGTAAATAAAAGCTTCCAGTGGTTCGAATCCGACTACGTACCAATGTGTTTTTCGGTTTTCGAATTCATATGTACGTTTATTCGGCGCAAAAGCGGTAAAGGAAAATATCGTGAGGAAACCTACACACAAAAGAAATTGAAAGGTTGTGTATAAAGTCGACCAATCCGTACTGGGCCCATGTTGTCGACTAAGGCCCGATCGCTCTAAAATTCAAGGTAGGGTTGTGCCCCTTTGGGGACATATATGAGCCGATGATGAAGGTAGGGTACGTTAGTCCATGTATCTAAATAACTATTGCAGCAATATAATTATGAAATGACATTTGGAACCCTTTATAACCAATTTAATGGCCTCTCTCCGGTCTCTCCAAGACTCTCTGTCCTGTGCCTGGTGGTATGGATAACATTAAGAAATTGGCGATGGTGCAATTGGAGGGCCGTATCTAGTCTAGTCCTACAGTAGATTTTGCACCACCCGACTGAATGGTCGGGAATGAATGGCAGGATTGAATTCCTTTTATCAGGCTGAAAGCTGTTAGGATCACCAGCCACTTGGCAGTTCTACCTGGTCAACGAACAACGAGTGGAGCGAGTCGACCTTGCCGCTCTGCTGCGCGCTGGTTCAGACGTAAAGGTGTGGCTTACCTTATCACAAAAAATAACATTAATGGTGTAAATAGTGTAGGTATAACTAACGTAAAATTTCATGCTGGCCTGGGAGCGAGAGAAAAACATAGAATGTGTCAGCTGTATTTCCTCCCGGGCTTGCTGTAAAAATCAGCTAAGGGATCCGAGGGGTTTGCAATTTAGGCGATGGGCTGACAACCTGTCACTACAGAAATATAACCTACCAACTAATCCCTCAAAATTTTGTCAGACGTGGCGGAACGACCTTTGTTCAGATCGTTTACTCTCTGCCTACCCCATTAGGGATAAAGTCGTGATAATATGTATATAGGTATGTATAATTAACGTAGTCACCTGGATAGAGATACTATAGGGAATCTTAGGAGCGTAAGTGCAATGCAGAAGAAGCCATCAAGAACAAACCCCTCTCCCTAGCCTTACCCCTTATATCCCGTAGTCGGCTACTCAATCCAGGGGATTGAATGAGGGGGATATTGGTTTTTACACAGAGCGACTGTCATCTGGCCTCCGCAACCCAGAAGGGAAACCAGACCTAATCTTAGATTAGGTCAGTTTTAAAACCGCCAATGGTTAGCACTGCTGACATGACTTTAACCATTAATATCTACAGTATTAAACCATATTTACCGGGACCAACAGCTTAACGTGCCTTCCGAAGCCATAAAGAACAAACCATACCAGATATTTTAATCGATATCTGGCTGACCAGGACCGGTTACTCTTCTACAAGGTGGCGCAAAAGAAATCACCCTATTGGAAGATGCTCTCATTTTTGCAAATGGCCGCCAATGTCAAATCTGTTTTGACATTTGTGGACTAGACAGATGCAGAATACAAGTGAACAAGCCATGGAGCGATACACTCCCCAAGAACGCGGAAAAATCGTGTCTATTTTTTTGAGTAACAATTCGTCTGTGGTGTTGGCGCAGCGCGAATTCCGTCGCCGATTCCCCGGCCGTCCGACACCGACTGCGCAAACACTGCGACGTTTAGCCACCAACCTTGAAGAGTATGGGACCACACGAGACGTTGCTAAGAGTGGCCGGCCCCGGAGCGCCCGTTCTGCCGAGAATATCGCCGCTGTAGCCGAGGACGTTGAAGTGAGCCCCGAAACATCGACCAGACGACGTGCCACGCAATTGGGCCTCAGCCGGCGGTCCTTGCAGCGAATTTTGGTGCGAGACTTGAAGATGTTTCCTTACAAAGTCCAGACCGTGCATCAGCTGCTGCCTGCCGACCGCCAAACGCGCGTAACCTACGCCCAAGCCATCCTCAATCTCGAGGAAGAATTGGACAATTTTTCGACCAAAATCATCATGAGCGATGAGGCTCATTTCCACCTCAGCGGTTACGTGAATCGGCAAAATTATCGCTTCTGGGGCACCGAGAATCCACGAGTGATGCACGAGGAGCCGTTACACCCGCTCAAAGTGACTGCGTGGTGCGCTGTTCACGCTGGAGGAGTCATCGGGCCATTTTTTTTCGAGAACGCCGCGGGTCAAACGACAACAGTGGACGGTGCGCGCTATAGGGCCATGTTGACCGAATTTTTTCTGCCGCAATTGGACGAATTGGGACTGGAGGACATGTGGTTCCAACAGGACGGGGCAACGGCGCACACTGCACGAGCCACAACCGACATTCTGAAGGCGGCATTTCCGGGTCGCCTAATCTCTCGTTTTGGCGATTTGCACTGGCCGGCCAGATCGCCCGATTTAACGGTCCCGGACTTCTTTTTATGGGGTTTTTTGAAGTCTCGTGTTTACGTCAACAAGCCTGAGACCTTGGAAGCCCTCAAAGACAACATTCGACACGAGTGCGAGAATCTGTCGCCCGAAGTTCTCGCCGAAGTGATGAAAAATGCCATAAAACGAGCCCGTATGGCAATCAATTGTAACGGCGCCCATTTGGCCGATATCATCTTCTCGACTTGACCAGTAAAATTCTAAAGGTGCAAATAAATATAATCAAAAAACAGATTCGAAGTTTTTCATTTAGAAAAAAAATGAGAGCCAAACAACATCGGATGACTTCTTTTGCGCCACCTTGTAAATCTGTCAATTTGGTCTAACATGTGCGCCACGACACAACTTTGTCGTCGCATTATCTCTTGCTTTGCGTACTTCACTACGAAGGACGCAGCGCACGAAATAATACATACGTATAATCACACCTTTATCCCTAATGGGGTAGGCAGAGCGTAAACAACCTAAACACAGGTCGTTCCGCCACGTCTGACAAAGTTTCAAGGGGTTATTTAAGATAAATTTGTAGGTATATTGCTGTAGTAGGTTGTAGGTGGTCAGCCCATTGCCTAAATTGCAATATACTGAAACCCTCGGATCCCTTAGCTGATTTTTACAGCATGCCCGGAAGGAAATGCAGCTGGCACATTCGATGTTCTTCTATCGCTCCCAGTCCAGCATGGAATGAATAATGCGACGACAAAAATATGTCGCAGGCGTCACAGCATGTTAGCTCAGCATGACGACATCTAGGACCGTATTTATAATCAGCGCTCATGAGTGACAGCTAGTTTGAGTTCGTATCAGAAATTTCATTTCAGTACAAACTGGCTTGTCAAATCCATACTTAGGCTCGTATTTATAAAGCGATCTCAAACTTGAGAGCAATATTAAGTATGGATTTGACAGGTCAGTTTGTACTGAAATGACATTTCTGATACGAACTCAAACTCGCTGTCACTCTTGAGAGCTGATTTTAAATACGGCTCTAGATCTCTCACTATTACTCTCAATCTCTAATTACGAGCCCTAATGTTGAAACTGTGTGACTCTCATCATCATCATCGTATGGCGTTTCCAAAAATGCGACTTTAAAATTTGATGTCGGAGTCCATTGTCACAGTCAATTCATTGCTTTGCCTCCGGTGTTAGCTGGTGAAGCCCCTCGAATCCGCTGCTGAACTTTCGTGTTTTTATGTGTGACTCTATGTACATACATACATACATAAAATCACGCCTTTATCCCTTACGGGGTAGGCAGAGCGTAAAACGCCTCGTAACAAGCGCTTTCGCCACGTCTGACAAAAATTGAGGGCAAATTTTAGATTGTAATGATTTGTATTGCTGTAGTGACAGGTTGTCAGCCCATCGCCTAAATTGCAATATACTGTAACCCTCGAATCCCTTTTGCTGACTTCTACAGCATGCCCGGGAGGAAGGGCAGCTGGAACATTCTATGTTTTTCTATCTCTCCCAGTCCAGCATGGAAGAAACAGCATGGGGACTCTATGTGCTGGACAGTATATTAAACGGTTTTGTGTGTGTTGTTGCAGAGGGTGGCGGGCGGTGGCGCGGGGGCGGAGCGGGGCGCGCGCGGCAGCTGACCGACGGCGCGCGCGGCTCATGTGGGCGGCGGGCGGGTGCTGCTCGCGCCAGCCAGGAGGTACGCATACGCATCATCAGCTGGACTTATGTCGAGTGGGTATCGAGTCTATCGACCCGATGAACCCTGGTGTCAGAGTTTTTAAACCGCCTAGTAGCACAACTATCAGGCCTCTGACATGGTTCGAGTAACGACCACTATCAAAGACAGCAACCGGGACCGACGGCTTAACGTGCCCTCCGAAGCACGAAATCTTTTCTTTTTCGGACAATCAGGTGATTCAGCCTGCAATGTCCTAACCAAACTGGGGAAAAATTCACAAAGTGATAAATTTTCAAATATCAACTTTGTGTTTCCCCCCTGGGAATCGAACCCAGGACCTCCGGATCGGGAGTACATGGCACTAGCCACTAGACCACGGAGGCAGTTATTTGTGGTATGCCTTCACAAAAGTGGTCTGGTGTAGAAATACTTCTTGTGCAAATTCTACGTCGAATCCCTTCACAATATATATTTTTCAGGCTTACAGATCTGTTACAAATAATGATGATTCATGATCTTCCAATCAATTATAGCCAACACTTGCCAAAATAGAGCTTACGTATTAATTACTGACTAAGATTTCTTGTCCACGTTTTTTGCTATTAACTCACAGCTGGTGATTGTAATTGGCAATGGGTCAAAATAATTGGTCTACATAGTACCTGGTGTTAAAATTACTTGTATTTGTAAGCTTATGTAATACTTCCATGCTGGCCTGGGAGTAAGAGAAAAACATAGAATGTGCCAGCTGCATTGCTGTAAAAACCAGCAAAGGGATCCGAGGGTTTCAGTATATTGTAATTAAGGCGATGGGCTGACAATTATAGCAATATACATACTATAGACTAGATCTATCGTAAATAACCCTCAAAACTTTGTCAGACGTGGCGGAACGACCTTTGTTTAGATCATTTACGCTCTGCCTACCCCATTAGGGATAAAGGCGTGATTATATGTATTTAATACTTCCGCATGAGTGCTGTTACTAAACGCCCCACGTGCATTATCTTTAAAACCACTATAGGAACCTATATCTGTTATTCTAATATTGGACTGGGATTGCGTTTTCGTAACTCGCTTTTGAGTATTGGCCTTCACCTTTGTAGCGCAAGGTGCTATGGTGCAGAATTTCAGATATCGTTTTGAATCAGAAGTTTTCCTACTTCTAATAGATGGTATCGGAAATAGTCTCAATATTCTCTTCAGTTCCTGTAAATTTGGTCTATGGAACAAATGCCCTTGTAAGAAAGTGTTCATTTAACCAATAGAGACACCTACATTCGACGGTTCATAGACCGCTTCCCAAACAGTTCTGAACACTCTTCTTTTATCTTAATATTCATTATCTAACATACTCGTACATATCAAAATTATTTTATTATTTCGGGTCTAAGCATGAATTGATTTAGATAATACAAATACATTTATTATCCACATTTACAAACAGGAACTAGTTACACACATTCACAGACATTTAAAACAAAAAAAAATAGTACATTTACAAACATAATACACATAAGATATACCTATTATTATAATACACAAAACAAAGTGGATAAATGGTGTGGGCACAGCGCATTGCTGATTTTAAGCCCACCCAAAGTCAGATATCTAAAATATCTTTAATTTTTTTTGTAATATCTTTGCCCGAAGTTTCGATTGTGCTACTACAATCGTGGTGGCGAGCATACTAGCGCGGCGAGAAACTCAACTCACAGACCACGTTTGTAGTAACACAATCGAAACGGGCAAAGGTATTTTATATTTGAATATCTATCGAAATCAATCCGTGCTTAGACCCGAAACAATAAAATAATGTGTACAAACCGCAAATGTCTAAACAAATGTTAGCAAACCGATACATAAAATCGTGAAGATCTCTAACCGTCATAAGCCAATGTTGCCACCGAAAATGCAATCAAGTCCCTTCAAAAAACCGTTTACCGTCTCCCGGTTCCCATGGCGGTGGTCGTGGTGCACTTAGGGCGGTCTGCTCAGCTGGTTATTGCTCTTCAGCTAGCAGGCACTCATGCGAGACTCGACTAACCGTGCGGCGGTGGCAGGCGAGGGCGGCGGGCAGGCGCGCACGCCCGTCAAAACCTTCCAGGCGTACCTGCCGCCAGCGCACCGCACCTACAGCTGCATACACTGCCGCGCGCACTTGGCCAGCCATGACGAACTTATATCCAAGGTGAGTTGAAGTTTCTATCTTCTCCTGTTGTGCACGTGTACACTGGGATGCGTACGTAAAAAACGCAGTCAGTATTCACAGTTCACTATACAATGCTTGTCTTTAAATGTACGTGGCGAAAAAACGAACTAACGCCGCCGCCATCTTGAGATTTGACATCTTCTTAACAAGTGGATTCTTGAGTCGATCAACCCGGGTGTTAGTTTTTAAACCGCCTAACGTCACAGCTAGAAGGCCTCTGACATGGTTTGTGTAACGAACACTATCAAAGACAGCGACCGAGACCGACGGCTTAACGTGGCCTCTGAAGCACGGAATATTTTTTCTTCCAGACAATCAAGTGACTCAGCCTGCATTGTCCTAACCAAACTGGGGAAAATTTCACAAAGTGATTAATTGACAAATATATCAGCTCTGTGTTCCGACCCTGGTAATTGAACCCAGGACCTCCGGATCGTGCGCCCATGGCCACGGAGGCAACTTCTATCAAAAAGCAAGCATGCGCGCCACGACATAATTTTGTCGCCGCATTATCTCGTGCGTTGCGCACTTCACTACGAACGCACAAAATTATATCCTGGCGCCCTTGCTGCGCTGGTGTCAAAATTGACTTAAGATGATCCCATCATCTCTTACCTAAAAAGCGGCTAAAGGATAAAAATGTCCCCTGTGAAAATAAAATACCACACGGCGCTCGCTAACCGACCTGCCAAGCGAATATAGCAATTTATTAGCCTTATATTGAGAGGAGGATTTAGTAATCTACCTTTCTTAAAAGATATGTCGCTTTAAATTACATCACAACAACTCTACATTTCTAGAAATTCATAGTGAAAAGAAATATCCAGCGCGTTGAGCAATTCCCATTTCAATGTAATGCTATGTAAATTGTATGTCAACGAATTTGTACGTTTCAGTCGTTCCAAGGCAGTCAGGGGCGCGCGTATCTCTTCAACTCTGTGTGAGTATCCGCCATTTTGTTTTTTACATTTTTCACGCTACCCGCACGATCGCATGAAATATGCTGTTGACACTATCTTGACGACATAGAGACAGAGTGAATTGTGAAACGGAAAACTGAACTATATTTTTAAACATTTTATTTTTGTAAGTTGTTTTGAGTCAGACCCAAATAAATCAAGTACCTACCTACATAGTTACTGGTTATGCACAACCGTGGGCTGGAGAACAGACTCTCCTACTTATTTCGTTTTTTACGTATTAATTTTTGTTTCACATTTGGCTTTGGGATTGAGAACCTTACACTTGCAATCATATTATTTCGTATGCAAAGTTACAATGTACCTACAAACTATACAATCACTTTGAATTGAAAGTGTAAAAGTAAAGTTCACATCTAAAATTGTAAAATTCACCTTAGCTGCGCGTCGACCTCGATAACTTTACATATTTCCAAGTACGACATGAATATTTGATGCAGCAAAGGATCAAGGGATAAATCTGAAGCACTTTCAAAACATCTCATTGTAAAACACTAGTTAATCTTGATCAAACAGATTTGCTAACTTAATGGATTGATAACCTACATCTAAACATACCTAAACTATGAAACCGAATTGAGTTCGTCTTCCTTTGGGAACTAGTTTGAACTTGTTATATCTTTATATCTATATCTATTTATTTATAGATAGTTATATCTTGCTTGCATAGCGCCATTTTTCGCTACGGGAAAATCAGTCACTTATTCATTGCAGCTAGTAACATTGTATTTTCTCAATTCCAGTGTGAACGTTGGATGCGGCCAGGCGGAGGAGCGCGTGTTGCTGACCGGCCTGCACGCCGTGGCCGACATCTACTGCGAGTGCTGCAAGACCATGCTCGGCTGGAAATATGTGAGTCTCTCTACCAGTGCCACATTCCAGTGTGAACGTAGCTGCAGGCCGGCGGAGGAGCGCGTGTTGCTGACCGGCCTGCATGCCGTGGCCGACATCTACTGCGAGTGCTGCAAGACCATGCTCGGCTGGAAATATGTGAGTCTCTCTACCAGTGCCACATTCCAGTGTGAACGTAGCTGCAGGCCGGCGGAGGAGCGCGTGTTGCTGACCGGCGTGCACGCCGTGACATCTACTGCGAGTGGTGCAAGATCATGCTCGGCTGGAAATATGTGAGTCTCTCTACCAGTGCCACATTCCAGTGTGAACGTAGCTGCAGGCTGGCGACCGTGGTTGCTGACCGACCTGCATCGGTAATGAAGTAATCCCAAACTGGAGAGGAAAATAACCCCAAATACTACGTTCCTTCTCAGTACATTAGCAGTCTCTGTTAAGTTGGAAAGCTTTCTAACAACTTAACAAAGTCTGTTAATTTAGCCAGCGGAAAACTTGGAAGGAAAATTTCAGTTTTAAAAAATAAAATTAAGAAATTTGAGAATTTATTCTTCATTGTATCAACATTCTGTGTTAACTTGTAGCATTTATTTTTACTCTAACCTAATCGATTGACTTTAACTTTGTACTTCTCTTTCTTTCCAGGAGCACGCGTTTGAATCGAGTCAAAAATACAAAGAGGGCAAGTTCATAATCGAACTAGCTCATATGGTGAAAGAGAACGGGTGGGACTAGGCGCGCGGCGCGGGACCCCCCGCCCCGCGCGCCCTGTGATAGATACTCGACTGGTGGGCGGACTGTGATGTGAAGCCCAGGACGTGTTGTGACAGTGATGTACAGTGAGTGACCGCCCGCGCGACGCCGCGAGTCAATTACCACACCTGTGTTCCCGGTAGTGATGAGCCATGCGCCGCCCGCGCGAGCCCTCGTGATGGCAGGCCCGGCGACACCGATCGCCACGTGACGCCGCCACACTCGCGCGACGCGGCCCGCCGGAGCGATAGATGTATTTTTGTCACACTAATTTTATTATTCGGAGGCCGAGGCGGGCCGGGTCGCGTGAAGGACTCGACACAGCGAAAAGGTTGTTACGCAACGAGTCCTGACGAACCCTCGGCCTCGCAGACTGATAGCCATGTCGTGGAATGGCGCGCGCATCGTTTTCTTGAGATTCGTTTGTCGCGCGGGCGGAGGCCGAGGGTCGCGAGTGACGCTTCTGTTGTAGTAAAACCTTCTTGTTCTGTGATATCGCCTTATGTGCTCTTGTCGTATAGCCGGCTTAGCGCTTGCACACCAGTCAAACTATTATAACGTTATATAAACTATTATAACATAAGTTATCGATCTCAACCGCCCGCGCGGCACTGGGCTTAGATTTTATACTAATTATAATTTGAAGGAGTTTATTTGACCGTCTCGACGCTTCTACGCGTCCGTACATTGTAAGTTGTGTTAGTTATACATCTACTGCATCATACTGTATTAAGAGAACACTAATACTTTCTCTTGTCCCCTTAACCTGTGATAAGTATGTTAGTATAGAAATTTAAATTTCTTGAACGATTTATTCAAGAAGTTGCTCACAAAACGTCAGTTGTATGTTCCTATAATTTCAGCTGTACAATTAGCTTTTTTATTTTGTGAGGAAACTAGTCGAAATACGGTCCAGGGATAGATAATTGATTTTCGTTTTATTTTAATTGCGCCTAATTAAATGATTTTTGTTTGAAACGTTGAGACGTTTTTTCGACTATTCCTCTGATATTTTGAGATTTTTTTTTTGTCGAACATGGATTTTTTTAAACATAACGTTTATTTTCGGTCATGTAAACATACAATTTAGTTATTATAGTCGAAGAGTCGGAGCACATTCTGATGACGTTATTTTATATTTTTAGAGGAAGGATAAGAGTTTAGGACAGTTTTATTATCCATTTATTATTTCTATTAAAATGTAATGAATATGTATATCCCGATGTTTACCCACTTCTTTTACCTAAAATATGTTAATAAAAGGAGATTGTGGTGAATATTCGAATTGAAAACAGGACATTCATGAGTACCTAATTGTATGTTTTGGTTACCACATAGGTACAATAATATCTTGTCAGGTGGTACCTTAGGCAGTATTTAAGTGCCTACTTTATATGAAAAATATTCAGCATAAACTCTTTTTAAACTGCATGGTACTACATTATGTGTAATCGATGTATTATGAGCTTCAAATAATAATAATTGAATGGTTTGCTTTCATGATGTATTGCATTATTTATCTACATTTCTAATGTATTGAAGATCTAACGTCCGAACTAAATAATTTTGATAAATTGTACTTTACGTTGGCGCGTATAAGGAGTAAGGTAACTTATTGACTATTACATGAAATAAATATTAGCTATGTAGGTATTCGGCAATAATCAACAGCTGTTACTTTACAATATTCCTTTTAACGTACCAGTATAATTATACTGTATGTTTAAGTAGCATTATACTCTACTGGTACTATGCTAAAAGAAATAGTTAATTTGTTGACCTATTGCATGTACCTTACCTACAATCTACAAATTACGTGGTAGTAAAAGTGTGCTTTAATAATCAATATTTTATCATTAAAAAATAGCTTTATTTGGACAAATATTTCTTTATTTACCTGGCTCCTTATACAGGTGTGTCAAATCAGCCGTCGCATACAAATCTATCAGAGCGTTGTCAACTGCCAGTAGCATATGTACATGTAATATAATTATATATAATACAATCAACGTAAGACGCTCGTTTGAAAATATACAGGGTGATATTTTCAATCAGCTGTGTATAAAGGCAATGCAAGACCTTGTGTGATACGACAAATTATAGCGATTATCTCAGCTGTTAAAATAAAATGTCGCCCTGTATAAAAGATTATTTTTACAATAACTATAAAAATATTAGTAATGCTACTAGAATTTTGGATTTGTTTAGTATAAGACGAGATGTCTATATAGCTATGTGTAAAAGACGTATTTGTGATCGAAAATAAGAAATGAGTTAAACACCAATATCAAAAATTATCATATAAAGCTAATTTGGACTCATGGTTATTTGTAAACCGTGGAAGTGTATGGTTTATACCCTATTTTCGCAATATAGCAGATTCGCGTTATTGCAAATTCTCAAAGTAGAAGATTCGCGAAATATACGAATTTTATTTAAACTCTTCACAAATAAAAAAATAACAATGAATAAAAACAAAACCTATCTCCACAGTTTCACAGTGATATTATAAGAGTAAAACTTTGCATATTTGTTGTTTGCCACGCCGCATCCGACGCCGCACGCAACCGGCAAATTCGTTATCGAATCATGGATTGTTGCTTGCGGATGGCAGGTTGGAGGGGGGCGACCTTGCATCAAAAGGAAATGTTAGCAGTATCTACTACTTAGATTTTAATATTATTTACATACCCACTGCCGGGCCCGCCGGAACCAGCGATTATCGCTTGCTGGAGTGATCCCGGCAGTTGATGAATATCTGGTTGTAGATGAACGTATGAAGGGCACATTGCGCGAGAAAGAATCCAGTTAGCAGTATCCACAAGTAGGTAGATTTTAATATTATTTACACACCACGTGGTGTGTAAAATAATATTAAAATATACCTGTCTCACGCGCAGGCCGGTGGACACGGCCAATATCTCTTCTCAAACTGTCCCTCCACCCGTTTAGATGAAGCCAGTAAATTGTTCATTGTCTGCGGGGCTCGCGCGGGTACCGTACGCTGGTACGTCCGACGGGTCCGGCGGCGGGAGCGATGGCGGACTGTAGTTTTAGTTATATGCTGATGTAAGGTCTGCCCCTCCAACCGGCCTCCCGCAGCCAGCAATCCGTGATTCGCGGGCCCGCATCGGCATTCGGTACCGAATTTGCCGGTTGCGGCGGCGGGTGCGGCGTGGGCGGCGGGGAGCAACGTGGGCGTTGGCGGTTATTTTTTATGCTGATATTTTTTTTTTTAAATTGGGATATTGGGGAAAATATTGTTATTTTTTTATATTATAAAAAACAACTTTTTAAAAAGCCTCCAAGCCAACTCCTACTTACACTACGCCCTGAACTTGACTCTCTGGCCTAAAACCTGTATAAAGCGTATAACGGTCAAGTATAAAAAACAAAGTTCACGACGAATTGAGAACCTACTCCTTGTTTTGGAAGTCGGTTCAAAATTAAAATGTGATAAAATAGTAAGTTTATTTTTTTACGTATAAATTATAATAGACATTTTGCGTCAAGCATCCTCTTATCTTATGTTTAAAATATCCGAGTGAAAATTCCCATGAGTCTAAGAATACTTGTATCCAAGGCTTTTAATGTAAGGCCTTTGTTTAAAAATAAAAACAGTGCGTGTCATAGAATCTTATGAAGTTAGTTTTGAAGAGTTATCTTTTGGGGCCATGCAGTGTAGACATTGGGGGCAAAGTGTAATAACTGAAATACAAAAATATATAAGCGATGGTACTGAAGTATAGGATTTTACAAAATGGTACGTTAGGTACTACAATATACTACATAATACCTTATGCAATAGGTCGTATTTTGAAATAAAACAAAGACAAAACGCGCCATTTTGTAAAATCCTGCACAAGTCTACCCTATAAGCGTCAAACGCATTATCTATAGAACAAAGAACAGCTATTTAATAACAGATACGTCTTTTCAAATGGAACATATTCAGTGTATGTGATAAGATTTGACGATACGCCGCAGGTTCACTCGTTGTTATTTGTAATCGTATTAACTGTTATCATAGGGTATAATGTTCGAGGTGCACAATGTTCAATGAAAATGGAGTCAGGAGGTAAGACTGAAGATGAACCACCATTTATTACATTCAACACAAAAAACTAAAAAAAAAAGTGCATTATATTTTAGGACACTAAAAACAGTGTCGGCTCTGTGACTATAATGTTCGTGTAAAAAAAGTACGAGTTTAATGTAATGAAAAGTGGTTTAGCAAAACGAAATTCTGTAAAACTAAGCCCGTTCTTGTGAAAAATCAACCTGACAAGTCTTCCTTCAACTATCAATGAAAAGTACTAGGTCAGATATAGGTCGGGAAAATTGCATGTAACTAAAGATTATTATGATCATAGGAATGATAAGAGTCAGATATAAAGTATTTTACCCATTATATTTTCATGGTGAACATTATGCAACAATATTCAATACTTCGAGATTGTCACTATAGTATAGAATAACACTCCTTAGACCTTCTATGGTTTATTTATCTTTGACGCCATTCGAAACACGGAAAAGAGTGTTTACCATCTTGCACGATCTTAAAATCGCACGATATCGTTTTTATCGTTGGTTTTATGCGAGTGCGAGTTGGTGACGTTTAAATGTATTTATTTTACTATTCCCTAAATAGCACGATTATACAAAGTACAATCAGATTAAACAGCGCAATTTTGTTAATTACAGCTCTTTCCTGTCGTATTATAAGGCTATTTATTTATACTGCAAGAATATATTAGAACATATTCTACAATACGTAGTACACAATTACGTCAAAGAAGTCACCAACTCGCACGATCGTGCCAGTTTAAGGCCGTGCGAGACGACGAACAACTGCGGAAAAAAATATATTAAAATATGTGTGAAATTTAAAATTCAAGCTAGATTCTTGTCAGAGTATTTTTCTACTTGATCGATTAGGGACGCTATTAGATATTTTTGGACCACTGTTAAGATAAAATGATCAGTATTCGCGAGGGAGAAGGTTGATGTTAGTTTGAATGTTGGTTAGTGTTGTTGTCGAGATTAGACGAAAAAAATAAAAACGCTTTTTCCTAGTTGTAAACGTGCACTCCAGCATATACAAATATTGTTAAGATATGCTTGGAACGTGTAATAGATAGAACTCCAGTTTTAAAAACGTATGGCTCAAATCAAAACAGTGTCCAAATAACTAAATCTTATTTTCTGATACTGTTTTGGTTTACATAAAACAGTGCAAAACAGTGATGTGAAGAGTTATACCGAGAGTAAAAAAGATAGCTGGCTATATTTTATACTGTGATTCTACCTATGAAACTGAACAGCTTTCCCCAAGGAACACAGGTCGAAATACGAAAAAAAAATGGCCCTCCCATACAAATAGTATCAGTCGGGGAAAGTTGTTCAGTTTCATGGGTACAATCACACCCTAAATAAGGCCAGCAATATTATTTATAGTCCTGGTATTTTTCATCCTAAGTTTAGCCAATTCTCCTTCTGATTGTTATTCAAAGAAACTTAAAATACCTTGCTAATAAATCTATCTATTACATATTTCGGGTATATCATACCCGGTCCACTGTTGGCACGAGGTATTTCAAGGATAAGAGACGGTGCATTACGTACTTGTATGTTTTCGCATATAAAGTAGGGTCTATGCATATTAGGGTCTGATATTTTAAGGAGTCAATCTGTAAATTCAATGGAAATTTACTGGGCGGATTTGTATTTGAGACTTTATTTCGTAATTTCGGCCGCCTGTAGCTATATGTTAGCAGTTTTGGGGTGAAGTATTTTAGCTCGTGGAAAATGTAGGGTAAGGAGAATGTATTTGTAGCGTTCGCTACTATTGGCAATCTGTGATAATAGAAACACTTCGGTTTTAATCTAACTCCTTGAAGTATTCGGCCGTTGATATTTACAGACTCTTAAATATAATAACGTATCTGGTAGGTGTTTACCGAAATCCGCTTAATATTTTTGTATTTTCTTAGTATGTAAAAGCATTATAAAATTTGTGGTGTCTCCTAATGATTGTGTATTATGCTATAGACGAGTATTTCATAAACATTTGGTTGAAATAATAAGTGCGTAATAAAACACTTTTCGTATTGAAAATAATGTCTTTTATTTCATCCGTTTTACTCATTCGGAAATTAAATACGACTAAATTACTTCAACTACTACAAAAAAAATATTTGGCATTTCTGTTGTAGAAATGAATTCGCTTCTGGAAAATCACGAAAGATGCCGAAATATGGCAACAATCTAAGGCTCGTATTTATAAAGCGAACTCAAGTTTGAGAGGCTCGTATTTATAAAGCGAACTCAAGTTTGAGAGCAATATTAACTAACTATAACAATTCGTTTTGTACTGAAATGACATTTCTGATACAAACTCAAACTCGCTGACATTCTTGAGAGCGGTTTCTAAATGCGTCCTATGGAAGGGTGTTACAAGTCAATCCTTTCCGTTTCGTTACCTTTTTACTTCATCCTTCTTACCCTTGTTCTCTCACAGATATCTATGCTTAAAAGCATTGTAAAAGGCCTTCCTCCTTAAAAGGCCCCACAAACTTGACACTGGCGGAATCATCACGGAAACGCCAAACAACTAAAAGTTGAAGTTGAAGAGTGTTACAGAACAACAAACGAAATGAACCCTGTTTGTTGACCACACTATCAACTGCACCGCCAAATACGATTTGCTTATGTTTACATTCGATAAGAAAATCATATCCAGATGACATATAATTTTTTTTTTTTATTAATACTGGGGTGTAAGGGACAGCATCCCGCAAGCTGATAGGGGTTGCTCAGTCAACGATCACCAGGAAATTCTTTCAGGAGATGTAATAAATTTGAACTTCCCATACAAAATGACCACTATATCAGACATTAAGTTCACAACCTGAAAAAATATCCTGCTGGTAGTTTTTCAGTGTCGTTGACTGAGTAACCCCTATCAGTTTGCGTGACGCTGTCCCTTTCACCCCGTATATTTCAAAAAATCTTACAAGTTAGGCGCGAGTTTATTTTACCCTGTCCTTATTTACTTGATTCTGAACTTTAATAAAAATTTCGGATAGTTTTATGTGATCATAGTAACGACCTTTGTTTAGGTTGTTAATGCCCTGCCTACCCAATTAGGGATAAAGGCGTGATTATATAGATGTACAAATTAAAAAAAATCGATACGAAAAAAAAAACCTTTTTACCCCCTTGGAAGGTGTTATTATCCAAATCATTATTTCATTATTTTTAAATCATTAGTCTAATTACAAAATAGGAAGTTCGAAAAAAAAGGGCGGCCATTTTTTATAGGAACCAGCCGCGGAGAAGTTGGTTCCTGAGGGCTATCAATAATGTAAAAGCTAGTTCCTGGAGAAACCTTGGTGCTTTTCTGACAGCGGGTAACAGCCAGATAACAAGCTGGAACTGCCCTACTATTGTTTCCGACTGATAAGGGCGTTTTTACACTGCTCCGTATTCGGTTCGTATCCAATTTGTATCCGAATTGGCCTTCCTAGTAAATGTATGACAACTTCTCTCGAAAGCACCAGACTGCGACTTATTTGCTGAGCAGTGGCACATACTGCGAAAAGTGATTTTAAAATATTGCCAAAATGTTTAATTGTCTACTATTTTATTTATATATGCCGTAATAAGTTGTTAATACCTACTTAAAATTTGTCTGCTCCTTGGCGTGCAATGCTGCAATGCTGAAAATTATGTTAAAATAATAAATAAATAATTAACTTGTGCATCCATCCATATCCGTTTTATATGTATGTATTTTTCACGGATACGAACCGAATAAGGAGCAATGCAAGAACGCCCTAACAGTATTGGGAAAGGCAAGTTTACTGCCAAGTTGGTATTGGGATGACCCACAGAGTTTTACTGACTTCTTCTTCTTTCGAGTTGGTATCGAGTCTATCGACCCGATGAACCTGACTGAGAACAATTTGTTGTCGCCCGAACACTCTATAGTATTTCCCACTCAGTTTTAGGATAAAGGTAAACAATGCTTCATGACTTTAAGATCTTGTTTATAAAATAAGTTTTCGCTATTCGATATGACAACATAATGAAATAGAATTGCCAACATATATCATTTATTTTTGATTGTTTTTTTGTTTTTTATAAGTTAAGTTAATCTTGATTAATGGCTTTTGCGTAGTCACTAAAAAGACATGAAACTTTGTTTACCTTTATTAAAAAAACTGAGTTGAAAATACTTTAATATTTCATTTATGGACAGTTAGAGTCTAATTAAATTAAAAAGTTAATTAGATGTTGGAAACAACCTTAAATGGTCAATTAATATAAATACAAATTAGAGAACTTTCTACAAGTTTTGTTCAAAGGCAGTGTGGAAAAAAAATTAAACATTCTTTTCTGCTAAACAAATAATAATAATAATTCCTGAGATCCGCAATCATGAAAAATTAAGACGTCTATGACAGAATTTCTTAGTAGAAATAAGTTGTACCTGTTGTGTCGTTATTCCTTGTGTATTGTCTTTCTCATGTTACTTGTGTACAATAAACAGTAAATAAATAAATACAGATTTCTTTAGGCTTAACACTTCTTAAACCACATTAACACCAGTACAGCAATAACAGTGCAAGGAGTTCCGTCATAGTAGTTTCGTTGTATATACATCATCATCTCCCTAGCCTTATCCCTTATTTCATGGGGTCGGCTACCTAATCTAGGTGATTGAACGAGGGTACTGGTTTTTACACAGAGCGACTGCCATCTGAACTCCGCAACCCAGAAGGGAAACCAGACATCCTAGATTAGGTCAGAGTTTTCAAGCCGCCAATGCTGAGCAATATCCTCTGACTTGGCTTAACGACCAATACCTAGGGTATTAAACGATATTAACCGGAACCAACGGCTTAACGTGCCTTCCGAAGCACGTGAGCAAGTTCTATATGAATAATAACTTAGAATCAACACACAAAAAAAAAATAACAAGGCACAAGGCAACTTCTCTTCTCTGCCTTATCAAAAGTATAATATCCACAAGCTTCCGTTATACATAGTGTAACAGAAACGGTATATCTTTCGTAGGAAAATTTGATAATTCAAATCTTTGCAAAAGTCCTAAGGAATTTGCGAAAACGCGGTTAATTAGATAATGCTGAAAATATTGTCAAATCTTACTGGATTTAGTCAGTTCTTATTGCGAAAAAACTCGCTGCTCTAGTAACATTTGATGTCCTTAAATCTGATTGGGTAGATTTTTATTTACTGATATTATTCTGATTGGTTAAATTAGATGCGTTTATAATTGACATTGAAAACGTCAACCAATCAGAGGAGACCTTGTTTTTGGGAGCGCTGACCGACCAATCAGCATTCTTATTTCTATTAAGGATAGAAAACGACGAGATTTATCAAAGAACCTGACTATTTCCATTAAGATTTGACAATGGTTTGACCATTGTCTAATTATCCGTGTTTTCCCAAAATACCTAGGATTTTCGCAATAAATCGAATTACCAAACAATCCTATGACATATGCACCTGAAAAGATATGGCCCTGTCCATGAAACTGGACAACTATCTTTCATAAGAAACATAGGTCTAAAAACGAAAAAAAAATACCTTTCATACAAAATGCAACAGCTGACAGCGCGTTTAGTATGGGAAGTCAATTGTTCTTCGTATTTCTACGTTCCTTAGGGAAAGTTGTTCAGTTTCATAGTTGTGCACATACCCTTTCTGTTACACATACATACATACATACATAAAATCACGCCTCTATCCCTTACGGGGTAGGCAGAGCGTCAAACGCCTCGTAAAAGGCGCTTTCGCCACGTCTGACAAAAATTGAGGGCAATTTTAGATTGTAATGTTTATTGCTAGAGTGACAGGTTGTCAGCCCATAGCCTAAATTACAATACACTGTAACCCTCGAACCCTTTCGCTGACTTCTACAGCATGCCCGGGAGGAAGGGCAGCTGGAACATTCTATGTTTTTCTATCTCTCCCAGTCCAGCATGGAAGAAAAGAAACTGTTACACAGTATATAGTTCCTCATCATCGTCTGATCACTACTCCACTGGTTTCACACAGCACTCCATCCTGAGAAGTATCATCATAAAACTCTCCAGATTCTTCATGTCGTCTGATAGCCTCCATTTGCTTAAGCACCTCCCTTTTGTTGTCTTCATCGACTGTAGGCGCGTCGAATTCCAAATGTTGCTCCAATTCTTCTTCAACTTCTGTAATGAGCTGGCTTTTGTAGAAGTCTATATTAGCTCCATCTACACATATCGCTTCGCCGTTTTGTATCACAATATACTTGGAATCGGAATCTAGCTGTCCGTTGTTCAGGTTTTTAATATACTGCATAAGTTCGTCGGTGAGATTCCCCGAGCGCTCCTGTAGGATGTAGTCTGTTTGGTTGTTTTTAGCACGTAGTCTCGCGGTGTGGGGATCTTCTAGCTCGGATTTTAGCACGACTTTAGCCTGCTGCAGTTGTGTTTGTGTGAGCATCGGGAGGGATTTGTAGAACATCTGTGCGACAAATACAAATACCTTTAGCTAGGTTTTACCAAACGGCTGAATAGACAAATAGAAATATCTTTAGCTAGGTTTTGCCAAACGGCCACAAATACAAATATCTTTAGCTAGGTTTTACCAAACGGCTGAATAGGCAAATAGAAAAATCTATAGCAATGTTTTGCCAAACAGCTGAATAGACAAATAGAAATATCTTTAACTGATAGGCTTCGCACTAAAACGTCTGATAATATGGATAAACTGTGTGTATTTTTAATGAGGGAATAAAATAACGTTACTAAGTGCTTTTTATAAGGAAAGGATACTAGGGAAAGGAGGCTTGAGAAAGATTGACATGATAACTGTAATTGATAATATAATGAAAAAAAGGAACTCACCTTTCTTGTAATTAAAGTCATCCCGTGTTCCTTGAGCATGTGTGTCTTCAGTAGTGACATCCGCGGATACCTGATGAATACAACAAACATTCAGTAGATTTATTTTATATGACTACAATCAAACATTGTCAGCAACAAGTAAGGACTGTAAATGCACATACGAGAGTTGCAATGAAGTAAGTGAAAGTGTAGAACACCAAGAGTTGTCGTCCAAAATGGTTAGAGTTGTCGTTAACGCCTGAAATACACTCTTTTGACGCCCGAAAAAGTCTTGTTTGACGCCCAATATATATTTGTTTGTAGCCCGAAATAAACTTGTTTGACGCCTGAAATACCGGGTGTAAGGGTCAGTGTCTCGCAAACTGATAGGGGTTGCTCAGTCAACACCTGAAATAGACTAGTGTGATTTGACACCTAAAAAAGATTTGTTTCACGCCCTTAGCAGACTTGTTTGACGCCTAAAATAGACTTGTTTGATGCTCGAAATAGACTTGTTTGAGGTCTGAAATAGATTTGTTTGTCGTTTAAAATAGAATTGTTTCAAGTTCAATATAGACAGACTTGTTTGTCGCCTGAAATATATTTGTTTGAAATCTGAAGTATTCTTCTTTGCCACCCAAAATAGGCTTGTTTGGCGCCTGAAATATATTTTTTTGGCGTTAAAAATAAAATACGTTGAAGTTCAAAATATATATTTTTTTTTGTTCTTGGCAATAGTTTAACTTTATGCCATTATCATGTTGTTAAAAGGTTAGGAAACGAAACGCGTTACAAACAACTAAATAATCTTTAAGCAAGGAATTAGGATAGTCAGGAATAAAAACTGGAATATTATATACAAAAAAGAGGAAAATAAGGTTACATAAATTATTTTTTTATGTTATTAAATAAAATAAATGAAGACAATACATAACAATATTTAAGAGGATACATCAAAAGACATGACATTCGGGTAAGAAAGGTAACTTTAAGCATCTGAAGAGAAGAAAGAAAAGAAGAACGGTCGTAAAGAGAACAAGCAAAAAATATATGATCTAAATCACCCACATCACTGCCACATTCACACATATTACTATTAACAATATTGAATCTTGCCAAGTGAAAAGGAGTGCAGACATGACCAATTCGCATTCTAGATAAAATAGAAGTTACGATTTTAGGGCAGTTTACTTTAAAAAACCATGGTTTTGAGGGAATACATGGTTGGATATTAAAAAATGATTGGCCTTTTAACAGCCCACTCTCTGCCCAAAGATTATTCCAAGATTTTTGCAGGTAAACCCTGGGCAGCTCTATCAAGTCATGAATATAATTTATAAATGGAACCATATCACCATCTTGTATAGTTTCTTTGGCTAATTGATCAGCTTTTTCATTACCTTTAATACCGCAATGACTAGGTATCCATGAAAATATGACAGATAATCCTTTGGATGCGCACAGTTCAAGACTTTTGCGGATTTTAAATATAACAGGATAATACGGTTTAATCTTAAATGGGAATTTATCTAACGTCTGTATAGCACTTTTAGAATCTGAAAATATTATAGTTTTACGTAAATTCATCATTAATATCAATTCTAATGCTTTAAGAATGGCAAAGCATTCATCTGTAAATACTCAGGATTCTGGAGGAAGTTTGACTTTTACTATTAATTTAAACTGGGCTAGATAAATACCTACACCGACACAATCCTCTGAAGAATATTTTGATGCATCTGTAAATATGTGATAATGATTTACCCATTTTTCATCATCTATGTTCGAAAGGAATTGCAGGTTAGCATTTAGATCTTGTTTGCATATACCAAGATCATACCATATAATGGGTTGAATTAACAAGGACTCAAAGTTAGAAATAAAAAGAGGCAAAGATGGAGAATTGTGAATATGAGATTGAATTGAAAGAATTTTTCTATAACTCTGAATAAGGCAAGGAGCAGATTTATGTTGCCAATAGCGAGAGGTCACAACGCATTCTTCCAAAGCTTCAAGCTTTGTTCGAAGAGGGTAGTTTGAAAACTGAAAGCTTTTAAACAAAAAGCGGTCACTTAGATACTGCCGTCTTATCTTTAATGGAGGCTCACAACACTCGACTTGCAAAGCATTTATAGGACTTGACCGCATGGCTCCAATAATCATTCAAAGTGCTTTCGATTGAATTAGATCTAATTTTTTAAAGGATAATACGTTACCACCCTGCAATAAAAAAGTACCATAATCTAAAACTGATCGAATAAGAGCATTATAAATAAGCTTCATTGAAAACGGATGTGCTCCCCACCAAACACCAGAAAGACATCTTACAATGTTAAGAAGACGTTCACACTTATTGACTACATATTCTATGTGTGGGACACCTGTAAGTTTGCTATCAAATATTACGCCTAAGAATTTAGCAGAATTCTCCACAGGCAGAAGGTGATTATCGTATGTTACTAATATTGGAGGGATTTGCCGTTTTCTAGAAAATACTACAACAGAACTTTTGGATACAGACAAATCTAGACCGTTATTTTGAAACCATGACTTTAACAAATCCAAACCAGATGATAGTGAACTACATGCGCAATGTATAGAATTATCAATAGTATATAAAAGTAAATCATCGGCGTATTGTAATATGTTAACTGAATTATTTTATGAGGATTCTAAATCATGAGTATAAATATTGTATAAAAGTGGACTGAGAACAGACCCCTGCGGCAAACCTTTAGAGAAACTCCGGGTGAATTTTATAACATCATCAACAAGCAAAGTTATTGATCGATTAGATAAAAGATTAATTATGAAGCGGACTAACAAGCTAGGAACTCCAAGATTTAATAGTTTCTGTTTTAAAATAGATATTAAAACATTGTCATAGGCGGAGGAGATGTCCAAAAAAGCTGCAACTACAGAGTTATTTTGTGAAAATGCTAAATTAATATTTGTGGTAAAAATACTTAAATTATCAAGAGTGCTCCTTGCTTTGCGAAAGCCAAATTGGCTTTGGGATAAAAGTTGATTATGTTCTACAAAGCACTCTATGCGGTTTTTAACAAGATGTTCAGCAATCTTTGCAAGTACTGACGATAATGCTATTGGTCTGAAGGAAGTAACATTATCCAAAGGTTTATGAGTTTTTTAATTGCGATGACTTCTTGGGATGTCCAGGATGAAGGAATATTTCCTGTTATCAAAACTGAATTAACTAAATTTAAATAATAAATCAAAGAATTGTCACTAAGATGAGTAAGAAATGAATATGGTATGCCATCTTCCCCCGGGGAGGAGTCTTTTACACTTGATAGTACGCCTTTTAATTCAAATAATGTTAATGCAGAATCTAAAGCAGATGGAGCGTTATGAATAAATTGCAAGGGAATGATAGAGTTATTTTCCGGAACAGTAGGAGGAGCTAACTTATCTAGAAATTTATTGATTAATGATGGAGGCATGTTGATAGATGACCGTGATTCATTGAATGCTGATCTGAAACATCTTATATTACACCATACTTCTGTAGGACAAGAAGTGGGAGAAAGAGATTTACAAAATGTTCTCCACCCTTCCTGTTTTTTCTCCTTAAGAAATTGCTGCGAAGCTTTCATAATATTATTAAGTATGTCTAAGTTTTCATCTGTCATACATTTGTTCAGCTTCTTTTCTCTTGCGTACAATATCCGAACACTGATTATCCCACCATGGTGGGTAAGGAATTTTAGTAGAAGAACTGTTTTTAATCGGGAATATTCGATCAGCAGTTTCCACTAAGCACATGACTAAGGCATTAGAAGAATCTGTTTCACCACCTTGTACTATTTCCGGAATTTCAACAATCTTAGACTCAACAATTTTTTTAAAATCTGACCAATCAGGATCATATAACTTATATTTTAAACGTGGTTTACGTTTTCGGGGAGTGCAACATCTAAAGGGGGTGGATATAATTAAAGGGAAATGATCACTGCCAAATGTTAAATTAAAAGAAACCCAATGTAGAGTTGAAGCTAATCCAGGGGAGCAAATAGACAGATCCACAGCACTAACGTTTTGATTTGGAGGGGTTCGACGAGTACCACTGCCAGTGTTTAAGATGCATAAGTTCAGTTCATGTAAAATTTCTGCCCATCTCTCTCCTTCACTATCAGTAAACCGCAGCCCCACGACTGATGCTGAGAATTAAAATCACCCATAATCAAAACATGACCTGTTATGTTGGAAAATATATTTTTAACTTCATTGAGGATAGCAATAGAAAAACGAGACATATAAATAGAAATAATCGAAACATTATCAAATTGTAATCCAACTATATCAACGATATCACTAAAAGCGTAATGCGGGAACATAATTTGAGTAAATGGTATAGTATTTTTAATTAGTATGGCGGAACCACCATACCCATTTAATCGATCTCTACGAAGACAAGTAAACCCGGGTATGTTAAAAACATAACCAGGCTTTAACCAAGTCTCCGTCAATGCTATAATATTCGGATTAAATTAGTTTATCAAAAATAATAAATCAGTTTTCTTGGGGATGATGCTTCTGCAGTTCCATTGAATTATTTTTGAATCCATTGGAATTGTTACATACATTATTAAAGAGTTCATTAATAGGGACAACGTGGGACGGTTTTAATAA
Organism: Scrobipalpa costella; assembly: GCA_949820665.1. Lineage (NCBI taxonomy): Eukaryota > Metazoa > Arthropoda > Insecta > Lepidoptera > Gelechiidae > Scrobipalpa > Scrobipalpa costella. Next base: position 6,197,657 of record OX463304.1, on the reverse strand, counting down.
CTTTGACTTTAACAAAGTGTTCATTAAGGCAAGAATTATATTCAAGTCTGAGTCTTCAGGTTCTGATTCTTTAGGTGATAATGCGCACCCATTAGCCGATGTTAATGGAAACTGGAATTCTTTTAAAATTGCGTTGTGGGCAGCCCTATCATAACCGCCTTGAGATTTTGGTGCCCAACGAGGTTTTAAAAATACAGTCTTTTTGTGTGAAGTACGAGTTGATGATTGTTGTGCAGCCTCATTTAAAAGAACCGGTTCCGAAATTAAGACATCTGCGTATGACTTTGAAATAGGAGGGTGAATCTTACTGGCTTCTATGTAAGAGATACAGCTATGCGCCATTGTGTGCTTTATTTCTTTCTGGCGTATACATTCAGGACAACTTTTGTTTGTTGCAAAATGAAAGCCTCCGCACATGACACATGATGCAGAGTCCTCTTCTTTAGAGCAAGATTCACCTAAATGGTCTCCACTACATTTAAAGCATTTTGGTGTTTTCGAGCGGCACTGTAATTTCGTATGTCCATATTTACAAAATCTAAAACATTGGACTGTGGGATACACATATATCTCCGCAGGTAACGCATTGTAGCACATAAATATCCTTTTCGGTAAGACTTGACCATCAAATGTTACCACAATGGATTGTGATGGTTTTCATGTTGTTTTCCCGTCATTACTTACTTTTATAGTTTAATCGTCTAACTTTAATTATATTTCCACAACCAATAGGAGTGGAAATATTCGTTTTTATTTCCTCCTCATCCCATTCTGTTGGAATACCACGCACCAGTCCCATTCTAGTAACATGAAATGTTGGAATGAAAGCCCTGAACTTGTTTGCATCCAAAAGATTACTGTGTAGAAAGTCGTTTGCATCACTGAATCTCGAAAAAGCAACCGCACAGCGGTTCCTACCGATTCTCTTAACGCTGCCGGGAATAATATTTTGAAAATTATTTTTCCGATGGAAATTGCCAAAGGAGATCGGATGATGAATGGTACCATCGTTGGGAGAGGTTTCTGTACGTTGAACGTGAATAAGAAATGGGGCAACATCTGATTGTAAATATTCAGTCCGACTAACTTGGCGATCATCATTTTTTTTTTTTTATGAATCCAATTGAGAAATAACTTGGGTCCTATTTTGTGATATTTTAGAATGCACATCTGACGATGGAGCATTCAGTGGCTTTATTTGTGGCTGCGGTGATGCAGGTGATTCATTCATAGGTGTGACTTTATTAAGTAAAAGTGTATTTTCATTAATGTTGGTAATATTATCGCACTGACAATAGTCACCGATAATCGGCTGACCATTATTCGACTTCTTTCTGCGCTTCGAGCATACGCGACAAATTCTTATAAAGCGTGTACGTTTCCTTCCCGAATGTCCAGTATCACCAGCTCTTGATGATACCGAGCCATCTGTATCCATCTTACTTAGCTCATCGTTCGATACAATGGTAATTTGTGATCCCACAGGGAGATTCAGGCCAGGCCAAAGCCTACCTGGATCCTCCCGATCTTTATCGGGGGGGTCTGTCATACAATGGAAAACCTATTTACAAATATGTACAAAACTTACCAATAATGCAGCAAATAAACACTAAAATACAAATATATACACTTAATATAAAATATAACTACACTACTAGACTATCCTAATCAGTTTATCCTATTTTAAAATTAATTTATAAATTCCAAATCGTAAAATACACCCAACATCTACGACGTTTCCCGCGAGTTTTCAAAAATAGAATTGATTGACGCCCAATAAAGATTTGTTTGACGCCTGGAATAGATTTATTTGACGTTTAATATAGAAATGTGTCAAAATAGAATTGATTGACTCCCAGTATAGACTTGTTCCACGCCCGAAATAGACTTGTCTGACGCCTGAAATGGACTTGTTTGACGACTAAAATTCATTTAATTCGCTTGAAATAGACTTGTCTGTCGTTTTAGATAGACTTGTTTGACACCTAAAATTACTTGTTTGTCGCTCGAAATATACCTGTTTGACGCTTGAAATTGACTTGCTTGACTCCTAAAATGGACTTATTCGGGCGTCAAGAAATATACTTGTTTGACGCCCAATATAGACTTGTTTGACGCATAAAACACATGTTTGACGCCTTAAATAGACTAGTTTGAAGTCTTATAACTATAACAACTTTGGAGACTGAAAGCACAGAAGTTGCGCCATTTATAAATAATCCAGGTGATTGTCTTAGTAGTTACGGTGCACGCGGTCCACGTGCAGCTGCAGCGCCATCTCTACTCACCTCTTGGGGCACACCTGGCAGGCGCAGGGCGGCGGCAGGCGGCGGTGCACGCGGCCCACGTGCAGCTGCAGCGCCATCTCTACTCACCTCTTGGGGCACACCTGGCAGGCGCAGGGCGGCGGCAGGCGGCGGTGCACGCGGCCCACGTGCAGCTGCAGCGCCATCTCTACTCACCTCTTGGGGCACACCTGGCAGGCGCAGGGCGGCGGCAGGCGGCGGTGCACGCGGCCCACGTGCAGCTGCAGCGCCATCTCTACTCACCTCTTGGGGCACACCTGGCAGGCGCAGGGCGGCGGCAGGCGGCGGTGCACGCGGCCCACGTGCAGCTGCAGCGCCATCTCTACTCACCTCTTGGGGCACACCTGGCAGGCGCAGGGCGGCGGTGCACGCGGTCCACGTGCAGCTGCAGCGCCATCTCTACTCACCTCTTGGGGCACACCTGGCAGGCGCAGGGCGGCGGTGCACGCGGCCCACGTGCAGCTGCAGCGCCATCTCTACTCACCTCTTGGGGCACACCTGGCAGGCGCAGGGCGGCGGTGCACGCGGTCCACGTGCAGCTGCAGCGCCATCTCTACTCACCTCTTGGGGCACACCTGGCAGGCGCAGGGCGGCGGCAGGCGGCGGTGCACGCGGTCCACGTGCAGCTGCAGCGCCATCTCTACTCACCTCTTGGGGCACACCTGGCAGGCGCAGGGCGGCGGCAGGCGGCGGTGCACGCGGTCCACGTGCAGCTGCAGCGCCATCTCTACTCACCTCTTGGGGCACACCTGGCAGGCGCAGGGCGGCGGCAGGCGGCGGTGCACGCGGTCCACGTGCAGCTGCAGCGCCATCTCTACTCACCTCTTGGGGCACACCTGGCAGGCGCAGGGCGGCGGTGCACGCGGTCCACGTGCAGCTGCAGCGCCATCTCTACTCACCTCTTGGGGCACACCTGGCAGGCGCAGGGCGGCGGCAGGCGGCGGTGCACGCGGCCCACGTGCAGCTGCAGCGCCATCTCTACTCACCTCTTGGGGCACACCTGGCAGGCGCAGGGCGGCGGTGCACGCGGTCCACGTGCAGCTGCAGCGCCATCTCTACTCACCTCTTGGGGCACACCTGGCAGGCGCAGGGCGGCGGTGCACGCGGTCCACGTGCAGCTGCAGCGCCATCTCTACTCACCTCTTGGGGCACACCTGGCAGGCGCAGGGCGGCGGCAGGCGGCGGTGCACGCGGCCCACGTGCAGCTGCAGCGCCATCTCTACTCACCTCTTGGGGCACACCTGGCAGGCGCAGGGCGGCGGTGCACGCGGCCCACGTGCAGCTGCAGCGCCATCTCTACTCACCTCTTGGGGCACACCTGGCAGGCGCAGGGCGGCGGTGCACGCGGTCCACGTGCAGCTGCAGCGCCATCTCTACTCACCTCTTGGGGCACACCTGGCAGGCGCAGGGCGGCGGCAGGCGGCGGTGCACGCGGTCCACGTGCAGCTGCAGCGCCATCTTCTGCGCGAACCGCTTCCCGCACGCAGCGCACGGGTACTTGCGCAGCGCTGGGGGAATAACAAACAATTGTATGAAAGAACATAGATTGGTAAAAAAAACTACGTATATATCGGGGTTTGGAAAGGCAACCTAATCTCGTCGGTGTCGGCGTTGGAGTCGGTCTAATTATCGTCTGAACACGATTAGAAAGATCCTATACCGGGAGTAAAAAAAATACTGGTCATATTTTAGGTTGTGATTCTACCCATGAAACTAAACAACTTTCCCCAAGGAACATATGTGGAAACGAAACATGAAAAAAAACGGCCTTCCCATAAACAAAATGACTTGAACCGGTAACACCATTTGTATGAGAGGGTTATTTTTTTCAAATAAAAAGTTTTATGGGTAGAATCCCACCTTAAAATACATACATATAATCACGCCTTTATCTATAATGGAATAGGCAGAGTATAAACGATCTAAACAAAGGTCAAAGTCAAATAATTTATTTCCAAATAGATAACAACACTTTTAGAAAGTCACAAGCGAGTCTATTACAAAGAAAATTATATACCTACTGTGTCACAAACTAAAATAAAACTATATCACAATGAAGCATGAGAAACTCGGACTTTAATAATAATTCATTTATTTAATCAGATTACACAGATCCATTTTTGTTAGTAAAAAACACTTAAACACTATGTTATTTTATTATATTTAGATTTAGTACTTTGCGCCCCTCCCATCGTTTTATCTTATTCTTACTTTTGTCCTTCCTATTGTTCAAAATAGGGTTTGTGACCGCTGTGTGTGCCAATTTCTTAGGCTTCACTGAAATATCAGAGCTCCATACATCTTTGTCATTAGTATAGTCATCTAACTTATAATAGGCTTTCCGACATAATGTGTTTTTAATAGTACCTTTAAAATTGTTTTTCTGACAAATTTAATATGGTCAGCTATTTTGTTATAGTATTGTATACTTAGACCTAAAAATGTTTTTTTTTTAACTTTAACTAACCTAAACTGGGATCAGTCAATTTAATTTTTGCTTCTAAGGTTCCGGTTATGCCAGTCACTATTTTTGGTAAAACTATGAATATTTTTCCTTGGATACATAATATTTTTATGTATAAATTGACATGGTACAGTTAAAATATTTATCTCTCTGAACAATTCTCTTAGGGAATCGAGACATCTGAGTTTGTAAATTGCTCTAATAGTCCGTTTTTGCAAAACAAAAATTGAATTAATGTCAGCAGCGCGGCCCCACAGCAAAATTCCATAGGACATAATGCTGTAAAAATAACTAAAATATACAAGTCTTGCTGTAGCAACATCCGTGAGCTCTCGGATTCTTCGCACAGCAAATGCGGCTGAACTTAGTCTCCCCGATAAAGATGTAATGTGAGGGAGCCATTGAAGTTTCGAGTCAAGTATAATCCCTAAGAAAACTGTGCTTTCGGTGAAGTCAAATTTTTCATTATTAAGTACATCATCATTATTGGAAGAATGTACATTAGGCAAAGTGAATTTTATACATTTGGTTTTTTTTTTCGCATTCGACATTTTTGTGTGGCTATCAACTTTAAATATTAGAGATGTGTCATCTGCAAATAATACAATTTTTGACAAATTCTCTATCATGTAGGGCAAAATCATTAATATGCACTAGAAATAGAAATTGATCTAATATAGAACCTTGAGGTACACCTATTTTAACACGAGACCTTCTGGATCCTATCGTCCAAATAAGAATTGAAAAATTTTAAGGCTTCATTTTTGATTCCATAGCGTTTCAATTTTGACAATAAAATTTCATGATCTACGCAATCAAATGCTTTAGAGAGGTCATAAAATACGCCAATGGCATCTTTTGATTCCTCCTAAGCACTAAATAAATGATTCAAAAGGGCAACACCAGCATCTGTAGTGCAACGTCCCTTTGTAAACCCAAATTGCTGGTTATGTAAAATGAGAAAGCATTTGATTGAGTATGATCTTTTCAAACACTTTGCTCAATACTGGTAAAACAGATCACAAACAGAGGTCGTTCCGACACGTCTGACAAAGTTTGAGGGTAAGATTGATAGATTTGTAGGTATACTGCTTTAGTGACTTTGTCAGACGTTGCGGAACGACCTTTGTTTACGTCGTTTACGCTTCTGCCTACCCCATTAGGGATAAAGGCGTGATTATATGTATGTATGTGTTGTATACTCACGTTTATGCGTGTCCAGATGCACGATGAGTGCGCTTTTGCACTTGAACGGTCGCTCGCAGTGGTCACAGATGTACTGAATATCCGTGTGCTTTATACTGTGCCTCTGAAACACGAATACAGATATTATTTACCTTGGGAGGAAACTGCAGGGTGTGCAACTGATTTTTGATTATGTTTATGATGATCTTGTAAGGGACACAGCAAGCCTTCATAGTGACTTCAAAATTACTACTCATGTTTGTCCAGCATAGGAGCTAAGCTTTAAAAGTGGGTTCTATCTGAAGAGTTACTTTCCCCTACAGTCTTAGGTCGACAGCAAAAAAGGCAATAGATAGGAGGGCTGAAGGTGTGAAAAAAGAGGGGTAAGAGGGGCAAATGTACCCATTTGAGAGGGACGAGAGAGAAATGAGGGACGGGATGGACAAGACGGAGGGAAGTGGGGCTCATGAGTGAGTTAGGGTTGGGAGATAAGAGGAAAGTGAGGGACGAGAGGGAAGTGGGGCTCATGACTGAGTTAGGGTCGGGAGATAAGAGGAAAGTGAGGGACGAGAGGGAAGTGGGGCTCATGAGTGAGTTAGGGTCGGGAGATAAGAGGAAAGTGAGGGACGAGAGGGAAGTGGGGCTCATGAGTGAGTTAGGGTCGGGAGATAAGAGGAAAGTGAGGGACGAGAGGGAAGTGGGGCTCATGAGTGAGTTAGGGTCAGGAGATAAGAGGAAAGTGAGGGACGAGAGGGAAGTGGGGCTCATGAGTGAGTTAGGGTCGGGAGATAAGAGGAAAGTGAGGGACGAGAGGGAAGTGGGGCTCATGAGTGAGTTAGGGTCGTGAGATAAGAGGAAAGTGAGGGACGAGAGGGAAGTGGGGCTCATGAGTGAGTTAGGGTCGGGAGATAAGAGGAAAGTGAGGGACGAGAGGGAAGTGGGGCTCATGAGTGAGTTAGGGTCGGGAGATAAGAGGAAAGTGAGGGACGAGAGGGAAGTGGGGCTCATGAGTGAGTTAGGGTCGTGAGATAAGAGGAAAGTGAGGGACGAGAGGGAAGTGGGGCTCATGAGTGAGTTAGGGTCGGGAGATAAGAGGAAAGTGAGGGACGAGAGGGAAGTGGGGCTCATGAGTGAGTTAGGGTCGGGAGATAAGAGGAAAGTGAGGGACGAGAGGGAAGTGGGGCTCATGAGTGAGTTAGGGTCGGGAGATAAGAGGAAAGTGAGGGACGAGAGGGAAGTGGGGCTCATGAGTGAGTTAGGGTCGTGAGATAAGAGGAAAGTGAGGGACGAGAGGGAAGTGGGGCTCATGAGTGAGTTAGGGTCGGGAGATAAGAGGAAAGTGAGGGACGAGAGGGAAGTGGGGCTCATGAGTGAGTTAGGGTCGGGAGATAAGAGGAAAGTGAGGGACGAGAGGGAAGTGGGGCTCATGAGTGAGTTAGGGTCGGGAGATAAGAGGAAAGTGAGGGACGAGAGGGAAGTGGGGCTCATGAGTGAGTTAGGGTCGTGAGATAAGAGGAAAGTGAGGGACGAGAGGGAAGTGGGGCTCATGAGTGAGTTAGGGTCGGGAGATAAGAGGAAAGTGAGGGACGAGAGGGAAGTGGGGCTCATGAGTGAGTTAGGGTCGGGAGATAAGAGGAAAGTGAGGGACGAGAGGGAAGTGAGGCTCATGAAGTGAGTGAGGGCCGGAAGGGAAGTGAGGGTTAGGAATGTGAGGAACGAGATGGAAGTGAGGGACGGGAGGGAGGAGAGGGAAGTGAGGGACGGGAGGAAAGCGGGGCTCATGAGTGAGTTAGGGTCGGGATATAAGAGGAAAGTGAGGGACGAGAGGGAAGTGAGGCTCATGAAGTGAGTGAGGGCCGGAAGGGAAGTGAGGGTCAGGAATAACGAGAGAGAAGTAAGCGAAGGGAGGGATGGGGGGAAGGGATTCGGTGGAACGCAGAGCCAAGAGGCTTATTGGTGACGAAAAACTGCTAGAAGCCAAGTTTTATAGCCTGGAACATCGCCGTAAGGTTGCCTGCTTGTCGGTCTTCTACAGGCTGTACTTCGGTGAGTGTGCTCAAGAGCTCCACGACCTTATCCCGCCAGCTCTCTTCTACCATCGGACATCTAGACGCACCGCAGGATACCATCCATACCTGGTTGATATTCCACTAATACGTACCAAGCGCTTCCAAAACTCTTTTATAATGCGCACGGCAAAAGTGTGGAACTCACTACCTGCGTCTGTGTTTCCGAACGCCTTCAACCCCTAACATTTCAAAGTTAGAGTGAACAGGCATCTTCTGGGTGAGCTCGCACCATCGTCGACTCCGTCTCAGTCGTTCCGACCTAGACTGGAGTCAAGAGCAAACCCATTAAAAAAAAAAAAAAAAAAAGTGAGACACGTACCGATAGTCCGCACGCGGAGGTGTAGGCGGCGGGGCAGAGCGCGCAGCGGTAGGGGCGCGCGCCGGTGTGCTTGTGCTCGTGCGACAGCGCGGACTGCCGGCTCGAGAAGTCCGCCGAGCAGTACGAGCACGGGAACCGCTTCTTAGCCGCCTGCGACTTAATTTGCCTGGAATATAGATGTATATATATAATAAGATTCTTCCATGCTGGCCTGGGAGCGAGAGAAAAACATAGAATGTGCCGGCTGCATATCCTCCCGAGCATGCTGTTAAAACCAGGTAAGGGATCCGCGGGTTTCAGTATATTGTAATTTAGGCGATGGGCTGACAACCTGTCACTACAGCAATATACCTACAAATTTATCTTGAATAACTCTCAAAACATTGTGAGACGTGGCGAAACGACCTTTGTTTAGGTTGTTTACGCTCTGCCTACCCCATTAGGGATAAAGGCGTGATAATATGTATGTATGTATGTATGAATATAGATGATCAACTTACACGGTTTGAAAGATATACACGGCAATATGGCGGCACAACTGTCCTATTCTTATTAGGCTATCACGGTAATTTATAGTTTTTACAAAACATTGATACTTTATTTGTACCATACATACAATCACGCCTCTATCCCTAATAGGGTAGCCAAGCGTAAACGACCTAAACAAAGGCGGTTACTCTACGTCTGACAAGTTTTGAAGATTATTCCAGATTGATATGTATATTCCTATATCATGGAGTAATGCTACAGTGACAGGTTGTCAGCGCATCGCCTAAATAACAATACTGAAACTCAAATCCCTTAACTGACTTTTATAGCATGCCCGGGAGGAGATGCAGCTGGTATGTTTTTCTATCACTTCCAGTCTAACATGGAATTACATATTTCATTTCTGTTTATAAACACGATCACACACACAGCCCCCACTAGGATTCCCTGTATCGGGGTGCCATAGATATACACAGAAACAACCACAAATAACACCCAGACCCAGAAACAGACATTTAAATTCTTCATTCAAATGTCTGCCTGGTCGGGAATCGAGCCCGGGACCCTCTGCGTAGCAGGCAGATGCCAACTAGGCTAGGCGGGTCGTAATTTGGAAACTGACCTGATGGAACTAGTAGTGACAAGGAAAGGCCTGCTTCGTCCCTTGCGGCCTAAAGTACGCGCTCGAGCCTTCAACACGCTCACGGCATCCGGCGCGTTGCAGCGCTTCTCATGCTTGTACAGGTTTGTTGTGCTGGAAATTACAAATGAATATAATTTATTTATTTTCAATACATTTACACAACTCCATCTCCCATCTCCCTAGCCTTATCCCGAATCTCACGGGGTCGGCTTCTTAATCTAGGTGATTAAACGAGGGTACTGGTTTTTACACAGAGCGGCTGCTACCTGACCTCCGCAACCCAGAAGGGAAACCAGACCCAATCCTAGATTAGGTCAGAGTTTTAAAGCCGCCAATGATTAGCACTGGCCTCTGATATTTACACAACTATGACAGGGAATCCCAAAGCGATAGCATAAATAATATTAAATACTTATGAACTACTTAAAACAAACACAAATATCCACTTGTGGGTTAGCAGTCAAAAGCTGGCTCATAAGGTCAATTCCACGAGAATTGGTGACGCGCTGTGCGCTACCGTGCGACACTCAGGGATGCACAACAGGCGGTGCGAGTGTCCACGCAAATATCTGTCAGGGACAATTGAATATACCTTGTAAGAATTTTGTAGGGTATAGCCTAGACTTAGAATAGAAAACGTTTATAGAGTGGTTGAATAGCTCGTGTAAATGAAAGAATAGAGCATTTACCAGGATTAAATAGCAATTTATTGATAACACTCCGTTCGTGAATTGCCTTAATATCACCCTGAAGCTTTTCGCTATTACTGTTATCTCTCACAGGTCGTATCAGTTTTAAGTCGTCAGCGTATAATAGACAGGTTGAATTTGACACAACGGTAGTAATATTTATCATAAGAATAAACAAGAGCGGTCCAAGAATTGATCCCTGACTGACACCTTATCTAGTATGATAGGGTTTTGAAATAAAAGAGCCATTTCTAACAAATTCTTGTCGGTTAGGCAGGTAGTCAGCGACAAATTGAAGCAATGAAGGGTGTAATCCAAGAGCAGAGAGTTTATGTAATAGCACGTCATTGTTGACTCTATCAAATGCCTTTGTAAAATCAAAATACACAACGTTTACTGGAAGTCTGTAATTTTGTCTGAAAATGTAATGATAACAAACCTTCTGAAATCTACTCCACAAGCAAAACAAATGAGGTACCGGGGCCCATGCTTTTCCTGCCAGTGTCTGGACGCCGCCGGCATTGTATCTGATGTTGCTCCACATTCTACACATCTGAATAGTAAGATAATTATGTTAATAAAACTATTTTTAATGGTTTTAAGCATAGTATAAAGTCACTTCCCATCTCTGGATATCTGTCTGTCCCTATGTATGCTTAGATCTTTAAAACTACAACATATTTTGATGCAGTTTTTTTTTTATAAAAAGTTGTTTCAAGAGAAAGGTTTGTATGAATAATAAATGCATAATATCAGGGTTCGAAATTATCAAGATAAAAACGCTTCTTGATAATTATCTGATAATTATCCGATAATTATCGGATTTTTTATTAGTTTTAAAGGGGAACTTCAGTTTTTATTTTATCTTAAAATAGTTGTATTTCAAATTGCATCCTGTACTTAATAATATGTATGTAATCTCCTCTCTGATCCCATGGTTTTTTGTTTAGTTTTATTTTATCTGAATCCGAATTTATATAAATATTTGATCATATAAAAGAAAGAAAAAGATACGGATGGATGTTAAATTATACCGATTTTGTATCAAAATATACGATCTGGCAGCACAGAAAATTTTTGTATTATTAGGGGAATCCCCGCGACATGTAAAGACAGTTCGCGCGTTTCGATACACAAGTTTGGAAATGTACGTTCGGATACAGTGTACCTTAGGCTTTTTTTGTTATTATCAATTGACTATTATCAACCTGTTTTTATCACGATAATTATCATTGATAATTATCCTTTCGAACCCTGCATAATATAGCGAAGAAACACTGATAAATTCCGTGCAAAGCCGGGGCGGGTTACTAGTATTAAATAAAATTGAGTTAACAGTTGCTCAGAAATCTTGTAAGGCTTAATATTTAGTAAAATTAGATTTAAAAGTGATTGCAGCAAAATAGAATTTTATAGTAATCTTCAATATTGTAAGTGATGTAAGTTTAACAAATAACTTACTCAAACATGATATCATTCATGATAAAGTAGTCCTGTGGTGGATCGGGCCGTTTAGTATCAAGCATGATGCGCGCCAGTATGTCAATCAAAAGCTCCTTATCTTTTTTTAACTCTGGATGTTGTTGGCGAAGCTCATTTACAAACGACACCTGTAAAGGTAATTTTCTATGACTTTACCAACATTCTGTTTTTATTTCATTTATTTTTGGTATTTAATAAAGCATGTGTTAGCAGGGTTGGGTCTGGTTTTCCTTCTGGGTTGCAGAGGTCAGATGGCAGTCGCTCTATATAAAAACCAGTACCCTCATTCAATCACCTAGATTAGGTAGCCTAGGGATAGGTGAGGGATGTTGATGAGGATTTCATATAGCAAGTAGCTGCAGTAAATAAATTAAATTAATAAAAAATACCTGCTCTTCCGGAGAGCGCATTTTATGTCTCAGACGCTCTTTACCATTAGAAAAAGTTGGATTAAGCCTTGGTTTCTTCTTGACTTTAGGAACATCTTTTTCTGAATCTTCATCGGAGAAGTCATGAATGTAATATTCATCAACTATATTGTCAACATATTCTTCTTCACAATTATCAATGGGTTCTCTCTTCAGATATTTAAGGTCAACTGCCTCTCCATACTTCTCGGCCGTTTCTATAAGCTCTTCAACGGTCATCCCATCAGGGTCATCAATTCTCTCCTCCGTGGTGTCATCTACCTCTTGTTTTATATTGATAGGCTGTAGTACGGGTGTATCACAATTACCATCCTCTTCATCTTTGTCACCAACTATAACCACAACTATGTCCTCGCTATCGACGTCTTCCATGGTTTTCCTACAAAACACGAGTGAAGTGATAAATGATTATTTTCGTATGTTTTGATTTGAACAATTTGAACAAGTAGCAGAGCTTGGTTTTTCTGACTGCCAAGCAAAGGTTGATAGGTGATAGGCATCCATCTTATCTGCATGCATTTCAGCGTGATGACGTACGATAATCAAAAGGGAAACAGATATAGACTTAAATAGTTACTTACGGTAACGGTAGATACTATATCTTAGTTATAGTGCAATAAATCATCAAAATGCACAAAAGAACAAATGCTGGAATTAAAACAAAAATCCTTTGCTTTTCTTGACTGACACGAGATGTTCTTCTACAAAAATATGTTATAAAATATTTATACATTGTCGTAGTACATTGGTTGTTTTGTAAATAAAATACTTAGGATGTTCTAAGACAAAACGTAATGGATTAGAAAATTTGTTACGTTTCGTCGGTTAGTAGAATAAATCCGTGGCACTAGAGTTGACATTGACACAGCGACGTAAATCACGTTCAGAATTTAATTGTTTTTGAATTAAGGTTTCTTTAAATATGAATATGAATTTGCACGGGTTATTGTCAGATTCCGATATCTACGTCAACTGATATCATTCTTGACTCGGTCATGAGTATAGTGGCGAAGAGGAGCAGGCCGACCAAACTAAACGAACACTGGAAAACGCGCGATTGCCGCATAAGGTGCAAACCGGCCTTATAATCTCGCTATCGGTTTTAGTATGAAAAGTTTCGGAAGACAATTTTTCTAATTTGTTGGCATCATTGTTTGCGTCACAGCTGTCAAATCAAACAAAACAAACAGAGTTTTGGCGCTGAATATTTTCATTTATTGCTTTATTTTAAAAACATTTTAAAAATGGGGTCTGTTGATGACTGCAAAAAGTCCAGTAGTGCATCTGCTATAACACAATTTAACGCCAAAGCTGCTGATTTAGAGACAAATTTACGAATCAACTTGGAGACCTTCAAAGGTATCTCAATTAACTTCTTATTATTTCCCATAAAGTCTAAATCTATATTTATATCATATTGATATATGTATACTTGTTCATTCCTCTCCATTAGGGATATTTACAGAGCTAGTTTTTAAGCTTTCTTAAATAACCCTCAAAACTTTGTCAGATGTGGCGGAACGACCTTTGTTTAGGTAGTTTACACTCTGCCTACCCCATTAGGGATAAAGGCGTGTTTATATGTATGTATGTAGTTTTTAAGCTTAAATGTAATATAACCTCTGAATCTAGCATCTTGCCAAGGGATTTTTTATTTTTTATTTCCTGTAAATTCAATACAATTATATGAAATAAAGTAAAGTAAGAAATAAAACTGGACCAATAATGTTCAGCACATTATAACTGAAAATATTAATAATATTTTTACAAACTGAATAAGTTCTATTGACTGCTTCTATAAGTTTGAATTGTTTTAGCCTAAAAATTATACAACAGGATTCCCTAGTCCAAATATGTAAATTAACATTTTTGTTTTAGAGCTAATTTTAGATGTAGAACAGATTAAACATGAACTTGAGACTTGTAAAACAGAGCTATCATCTCAAAAACAAAAATGTGAAAGGTTAGTTTAATTCCACTTCTCTTTTATGTATAATAATTAAAATGTAATAAATGCATAGATTATTATTTCTTTAGTTTCTTTAGTTCTTCCATGCTTGAATGGGAGCGAAAGGAAACATAGAATGTGCCAGCTGCATTTTTTTTAAATTATTTATTTAGTTGAAAAAATATATATATACATATGACAATCTGTGTCGTCCTCCCGGGCATTAGTATTAGTATAATGCAATTTAGGTGATGGGCTGAAAACCTGTCACTACAGCAATATACCTACAAATATATCTTAAATAACCCTCAAAACTACGCTCTGCCTACCCCATTCGGGATAAAGGCGTGATTATATGTATGTATGTATGCAGTACCAGTAACACAACAAGACAGCTTAAAAACGAAATTGCCTAATAGTTACACTTAATACCAAAAAATATTACAATAAGTGGTTTTCAATTAATTTTAAGATACTTATTTACTTGTATCTTTTGTAATGGATTTTATGTCAACTTTCAGAAAAATGTGCTGCAGTTCTGAGATATATGAGAAAATTATAGAATCAAAAAATAATATAATACAGCTGGCAGGTACATATTACTTTTTAATATATTAGTAGTAGTGAGATAACACATAATTTTTAACACCTCAACCAAACAGAAAACACACACACACACACACATGCAGACACACACACACACACACATGCAGACACAAAAATTGTTTAATTCACTAATTTACTCTATGTGACCACTGAATTGGCTATGGAAGAGCGCAACCTCCTGGCACTGGTATTCCTATACTTAAAACGAGGTTTCAGCCTTATTTATGTACAATGTTAAGTTGAAATTAACAATTAATTTATTATTATTTATTTAGGTCAAATCCTATCCCATTGTATAACATTGAAACCAAATGACGAATTTTTAGATAATTTCATTACTACACTATTAAAATATGTCTATCTTGCATTGAAGTATTAAAATCAATACATGTTGTGTGGGACATTTTTGTGGAATAACCCAATGCTTTTTAATTAAATTGTATTACATACTTATTTAAGCATAACTCTGGCCTATTTTATTGTTTACAGTTACAACTACAATAAGAATAGATGAGACAAAAAACCTCAGTATGTTAAGTGAATTACTTAAAATATTGTGCGGTGACATTGAAATGTTGCCGCCTCCTACAGACTTACAGGGCAATAAGGAAAACCTCTCAAAACGTGTCTTAGTAACACCTCAGAAAAAAATACTAACTAAATCTAATAGTCCTGTTAAAAAAAAGAAAACTCACAGTCCAAAAAAAGAACTCTATTCATCCTTAGAAGATGTTTCTTTTAAAGAGGATTCAGTTTCTGAAATAGAAGCTACACCAGGAAGAACTAGCCCTATTATCCAGTCAAAGAAGCTGAAAAGTAGTTCTTCAGTTAGCTTATCTGGGACTTCAACAGATTCCAGAGATAAAAAGAAATGTCCTGATAATTGGTAAGAACTTTGTAAAATACAGGGTGATAATTTAATTGGTTGCCATATCTTAGGGAGTGTTCCAGTAATGATAAAGAAGCATTTAAAAAAATAACAAATAATTCAAAATAACTTTTACATCGCCATACCAAAATTACCACTTTGATCACACAGATAAATTGTAAAGAAGTAAAAAATTGGCAGGATTTTTTAAAAATATATTTTGTGAAGATCTTGTTTCCGAAAATTGATTCATTAAATTTCCTTCTGACCGTGTTTCATACTTACTATATTTCACTTCATGTCCACTTGCAGGAATACACCTGAAGCGAAACAACTGAAACTCTGCTACTCATCACCAAAGCGGGTTGTCAAAGGGAAAACATTTCGCCAGAGCCGTCTCAGTGTTGTCTTCTCTAAACCATCCAATGTAGTGGATTTAACGTGCTCTCCGGAACTCTCAGGGGGCTCTGGGAACAGTGACTGTCAAAAAGCGAATGTGGCTAGCCAGAATCCACAAGTCCAGGTATAATTAAAATATTTTAAAGTTAACAAAGAGGAATAAACAAGTTTGTCTGAAATGTCGCCCAAAATAAAAGTGGTGAAAATTTCATAAGGCCGTTGACGATCTACTACCCAATATAAGGGCGATATTTCATAATTCCTTTAATCACTGATACTGGACTTATTTTTACGTTACGTTTTTTAAGTCATCATCTCCCTAGCCTTATCCCGTACCTTACGGGGTCGGCTACCTAATCCAGGGGATTGAACGAGGGTACTGGTTTTTACACAGAGTGACTGCCATCTGATCTCCGCAACCTAGAAGGGAAACCAGACCCAATCCTAGATTATTTCAGAGTTTTCAAGCCGCCAATGCTTAGCACTTGCCTCTGATATGGCTTAACGACTAATATCTACGGTATTAAACGATATTAACCGGGACCAACGGCTTAACGTGCCTTCCGAAGCACGGAAAAAGCGCCGAATAAACGTACATAAGAAATTCGAAAACCGAAAAACACATTGGTACGTGGTGGGATTCGAACCACGACCTCCCGCTCAGGAGGCAGCGGCCCTATCCACTACACCATCGGGCCTTATTATGTTTTTTAAGTGTTCATTGTGTTTTGCATTACAGCTCTTGATAAAAAAGGAGCCAAGTGAAAATGATGACACTATCTTACCATCTCCAACCAGCGGACCTCCTGATATTGCATTGTGAGTTTTGCCATAGTCATTTCTCATGTTATCTTCCATGCTGGACTGGAAGCAAGAGAAAAACATAGAATGTGCCAGCTGCATTTCCTCCCGGGCATGTAAAAATCAGCTAAGGGATCCGAGGGTTACTGTATATTGCAATTCAGGCGATGGGCCTAAATCTGTCACTACAGCAATATTGTATATAACATTATCCATAAGTAATACCAAAGGCTGAAACCTCCTTTTAAGTATAGAAATACCAGTGCCAGGAGGTTTAATATACCTACAAATCTATCTTAAATTACCCTTAAAGTTCTGTCAGAAGTGGCGGATCAACCGTTTGTTTAGGTCGTTTACGCTCTGCCTACCCCATTAGGGATAGAGGTGTGATTATATGAATTAATTGTATTTTATTTGCTTAATTTTGTTAAGAGTTTCTCAATTAATCAGCAATGTAAACTATAGCTAATAACATAGTTCTAAGGAAGAGGCTGGATACTCACAACACAGGGTATCCTAGTGTCAGGATCAGAATGCTTTGTACATTTGAAAGTTGTTTAATTGAATAAATACTTTTTTAAGTTTACTTTTTTACTTTCCCCTCTCTGCCCCGCGGGGGTATGTTTTGGTGCGCTAGAGTCACGGCTTAATAGGGATAAACACATACATACATATAATCACGCCTTTATCCCGAATGGGGTAGGCAGAGCGTAAACGACCAAAGAAAAGGTCGTTCCGCCACGTCTGACATGTTTTGAGGGCTATTTTAGACTGAAATGTGTATCGCTATAGTGACAGGTTGTCAGCCCATCGCCTAAATTGCAAAACACTGAAGCCCTCGAATCCCGTAGCTGGTTTTTACAGCATGCCCGGGAGGAAATGCAGCTGGCGCATTCTTTGTTTTTCTGGGATAAACACAATTTATCTTTTAACCTTTACAGATCGCGAAATGCTTCAAAGGACAAAAACTTCAAAAAGCCATTATCGTTCTCCAGGGTGAAGGCAGAACATTTCACGCAAGAAGATAACGATAGTAATAGCCCGATTATACAGTTCGTCGATAAGAAATGTAATAACACGACGAAAGAAAATGTAGAAGCGAAATTGGAGGAATCAATCAATATCTTGAAACCAAACAGGTGAGATGGGAACATTCAAATGCCGATGTCGCCTATTTGTGACAGAGAAGTATTTATCTTCCATGCTGGACTGGGAGCGAAAGAAAAACATAGAATGTGCCAGCTGCATTTCCTCCCGGGTTTTCTGTAGAAACCAGCTGAGGGTTCCAGGTTGACAGACTGACAACCTATCACTACAGCAATATACCTACAAATCTATCTAAAATAACCCTCAAAAGTATGTCAGACGTGGCGGAACGACCTTTAGGGATAAAGGCGTGATTATATGTATGTATGTAAG
Organism: Scrobipalpa costella; assembly: GCA_949820665.1. Taxonomy (NCBI): domain Eukaryota; kingdom Metazoa; phylum Arthropoda; class Insecta; order Lepidoptera; family Gelechiidae; genus Scrobipalpa; species Scrobipalpa costella. The sequence goes on along the minus strand of OX463304.1, from coordinate 6,179,542 downwards.
TAAATACTTAGAAATGTTAGAGGGTGGAATAATCGAGGATCTAGGGTAGAGCAATCACGGGGACAAAACAGTTGCACGATATTCGGGTCTATCTCTTACACTCACAGTGAGTTAAAGAGAGATCCGTCTTTCGCACAACTGTTTAGCCCCAGTGCGCACATAATCTAAACAGTCCGCTGATCGTTGGGTCTCTCTTTCCCGCATTGTAAGTGTATTCGATCGATTGTTTAGTGACTAAACTTAGTCACAAGTGCGCACTTAGACGCGTACATTCGGATCTCTCTTATGCAGAGTGAGTGTAAGAGAGAGATCCGAATGTCTGCCAACAATTTTGTCGCCTGTGCACAGCTCGGACACCCCTAAGTATCATGTCACTTTGGTCATACATCGACAGACGGCATATTGCATTTCGCATGTGTTTGTGTGCGTGTTATAAAGGATTAACAAAATTTGTTATACCGATCATAATCATCACTTGATTAATCTGGTTCTTGATTAAACCAACGTTTTAAAGTAGTTTACTGTAACTGAATAGTTAGAATAGATTAGGGTGCATTTTTGTATGAATTTACTTACCATCTCTCATCACTGTGGAATCTAAAAAAGTTCCTATTGGAGTCATATCTTGTGGTAGAAAGACATCCGTACAGTGAACAGTACCTAACCATCTTTGGAACACAAAACTTTATTATTTCCGTTACACTGGGAAACATGCGCGCGCCATACCCGCTAAGCGTACGCTCAATGTGGCCCACAATCCGGCGCGGAGTGTGACGTATGTCGGACTGGGGAAGGGAGGTGAATGGCCATTCTGTATGTAGCACTATTATATATTCTGTGGCCTGTGCGTGCATAGCCTTAGCCTCTTTTTATGCTATTTTCATATTCGTTTCAGATTCGGAAAAAGCCCTCTAAAACTGATCAAACGAGAGAACTCTCCAGCTAAAGTAAACCCATCGCCAGTTAAAGTTCTCTCTACTGAGAAATCACCAGCTAAACCTGATCAGCTGGTGAATGGAGACCAGGTCCCGATGGATGAGGATGTCACTCATTGCGAAGAGTCCAGCATGTCCATACTACAGCATGTCAATAAGCTGGAAAAAGCACATAACAGGTAAATAGCGAGGCTATGTAAAGGGCTGGCTTCGACCCCAAAGGCAACGCCATAAGCCGAGGGCCCTAGTGGGCGCCCTTAGGCAGTGTACGGGTGTAGATTGCGTGTAGCAACTCCCCGCCTTAGCCCGGGGACGCATTATATACACTTTGTAGTATTTTGCAAACAGGTGCATTCTAAAAAAAAAAAAGCTGGCTTCGAGAAACTCGCCGTAATAAGCGAAAAAAATCTAGCTGTGCGAGCGGGAAAGCAATAGGCACCTAAAATCATCATCATCATCATCCTAGCCATATTCCGTATCTCACAGGGTCGGCTACCTAATCTAGGGGATTGAACGAGGGTACTGGTTTTTACACAGAGCGACTGCCATCTGACCTCCGCAACAATAGGCACCTAAAATCGTGCCTTTCATTTTCTATAAGAAAACAAAAAGGGGCGGCAACAATTTTAAGTCAAGATTTAGTTAAATTGTGTCCTCAAGGAATCGGTACTGGCGACAAAACTGTTGTGCTACAGTCATCTCTCTTCTCCGCACTGTGAGTGCAAGAGAGATCCGAATTTTGTATAATCGAAGTCGTAACGATTGCTTTCCCTCTCGAACAGTGCGATTTTTCGCTGCGATTGATGCAAATTTTTAAATTGAGTAGTTGTTTTTGAGCATAGATTGGTCTCTGATGGCTATTGATACCGGGTGTAAGGGACAGCGTCCCGCAAAGTGATAGGGGTTGCTCAGTTAACGAAACCGAAAAACTATCAGCATGAATTCTTTCAGGAAGTGTCATTCTGTATGGGAAGGTATTTTTTTTCATCTACTGAAAGAATTTCCTGCTGATAATTGTTCAGTTTCGTTGACTGAGCAACCCCTATCAGTTAGCGGGACGCTGTCCCTTACACCCATGTAAGTCTATTTAGCTAAACAAAATCATGTCATCACTACATAGTATAAAACAAAGTCGCTTTCTCTTTACCTATATCCCTATGTATGCTTAGATCTTTAAAACTACGCAACAGATTTTGATGCGGTTTCTTTTAATGGATAGAGTGATTCAAGAGGAAGGTTTATATGTATAATACATGCAGAATATAGTAGAGAAACACTGATAATTTCCGTGCGAAGCCGGGCCGGGTCGCTAGTGTTTTATAAATGTTAATTTATCTCTATGGGCACAGCTTTGGGTTTCATTTGTGTTTACATTGATTTGTTGTGCAGTCCCTGCAAAAGGCCGTTGGGGGTAAACCAGAACATTGTGAATGTGCCAGCAGCCTCGTCACCAACACGAGATATGGGAACCACTGTTCAGGATAATCACAAAAGGTAAGGTGTATTGTTTCTTACGGAAGGCTGTCCCTTCCTTGGTAGCTTTCAACTACCATGCTGGACTGGAAGTGATAGAAGAATATAAATTTCTCATATATACCTATAATCACGTCTTTTTCCCTGATGGGATAGGCAGAGCGTAAATTACCTGAACACAGACACAGACAAAGGTCGTTCCGCCACGTCTGACAAAGTTTTGAGGGTTATTTTAAATAGATTTGTAGGTGTATTTCTGTAGGGACAGGTTGTCAGCCCATCGCCAAACTAAATTGCAATATACTGAAACCCTACAACCTCGGATCCCTCAGCTGGTTTTTACAGCATGCCCGGGAGGAAATGCATCTGGCACATTCTATGTTTTTCTTTCGCTCACAGTCCAGCATGGAAGAATTTCTCCCTGGGTAAAAAATAAGCAGTTTTCATTGTATTGTAATTAAGGCTATGGGTGGATAACTCGTCAATACACGCTCTTTTATAAAAGACCCTCAAAACTTGTTAGTCCTAAAGAATACGGCCCTTTGAAGATGTCGTACTCGCTTTTCAATTCAATTCAATACTTTATTTATAAAATAATAATTTTACACGTCACATAATGTCATTATACTTATAACATAATTACAAAATTTGTTTTAAAATTAGTCATGTCATGTCATTTTAAAATACAAGATAATTAATTTAATTTATATAATTTTATCTATAATGTCAGGCCTGGCCAAAACAAAGTTATGTCAAAAATTCATTTACTGTAAAAAATGCATCAGCAATTAGTTTTTGTTTTACCTACCTATTATGCTATATGGCTAGATATCATCATCTCCCGTCGCCTTATCATACATATATTAAAAATTGGCTTTTCCAAACAAATATCCACTTCGATCAGACAATTTTAATGGAAAAGACAATTTTATTTTACTTCCTGGTGAAAATTACATACATACATACATATAATCACGCCTTTATCCCTTAAGGGGTAGGCAGAGCGTAAACGACCTAAACAAAGGTCCTTCCGCCACGTCTGACAACGTTTTGAGGGTTATTTTAAGATAGATTTGTAGGTATTTTGCTGTAGTGACAGGTTGTCAGCCCGTCGCCTAAATAACAATATACTGAAACCCTCGGATCCGTTAGCTGGTTCTTACAGCATGCCCGGGAGGATATGCAGCTGGCCCATTCTATGATTTTCTCTCGCTCCCAGGCCAGCATGGAAGTAAAAAGTGGTGGAAATTGTTCAGTGTTATTGACCGAGCAACCTGTATCAGTTTGTGGGACGCTGTCCCTTACATATTACGTATATAGCAACCAGTAAATTATGGATTTTATTTCAGGAAAATTTTCGAGAAAGTTGAACCAGTATATAAAGAACCGACCGTACGGAAAAAGGCGGAGAAGTTGGCATTGCCCGGCTGGTGTTGTGATGAATGCAAAAATGTAAGTTATTTATTTAGTAGGTACCTATTGTTCATACACACATATAATCACGCCTATATCCCTATTGGTGTAGGCAGAGCGTAAACGACCTTAACAAAGGTCGTACCGCCACGTCTGACAAAGTTTTGAGGGTTATTTAAGATAGATTTGTAGGTATATTGCTGTAGTGACAGGTTGTCAGCCTATCGCCTAAATTACAATATACTGAAACCCTCGGATCTGAAATCAGCTAAGGTGATTTTTACAGCATACTATTTTGAGAGTACCAATATTTTGTCTGATAATATTTAGGAACATTTGAACCATTTTATCGCTTTAAGAATGGAATTCTTTTTTCCATGCTGGCCTGGGAGCGAGAAAAACATAGAATGTGCCAGCTGCAATTCCTCCCGGACATGCTGTAAAAGCCAGCTAAGGGATCCGAGGGTTTCAGTATATTGTAATTTGGGCGATGGGCTGACAACCTGCCACTACAGCAATATATCTACAAATCTATGTAAAATAACCCTCAAAACTTTGTTAGACGTGGCGGAACGACCTTTGTTTAGGTCAATTACGCTCTGCCTAACCCATTTGGGACAAAGGCGTGGTTATATGTATGCAAGAATGGAACTACCGTCCATAGGTACAAACCTGGTGAAATTCTTGTTTTGATTGATTTCTTAGTTTTAGAATGAAGAAGTTCGTGGCATAGCGGCACTTTTATTAGGTATTTTTGAATTCGAGCATAACAGAAACAGGACTAACTGAATGACGATTTGATTTTCTATTTTACTTCTTATTTTATACAAACAAAACCCAATAATAGTTTTAGAATCAACTTCGACTCCATCTTGCATTTTCTCGTCACCAGTTCTTCGGAAATCTGTACGGAGACGACGCGGAAAAGATAAAGGTCGTAATAGACCGCTGTTCGAAACATCGCGGGCGCAACAACCCTGTCAGAGCGAAGACCCCGCCCGGCTTCTGGGAGCCGCGCTGGTCCGTGCCCGAAGACACAGAGGAGTTTAACCGAAGGAATAATGCAGATTGAGAAACTTACGGTGAACTAAAGTCCCTTTAGCATGCGCACTGATGAAAGAAAAACATAGAATGTGCCAGCTGCATTTCCTCTCGGGCATGCAGTAAAAATCAGCTAAGGGATCCGAGGGTTTCAGTATATTGCAATTTAGGCGATGGGCTGACCACCTGTCAGTACAATATACCTACAAATCTATCTTAAAATAACCCTCAAAACTTTGTCAGACGTAGTGGAAAGACCTTTGTTTAAGACGTTTACGCTCTGCCTACCCCATTAGGGATAAAGGCGTGATTATATGTATGTATGTACTAACGACAAAACAGTTTTTAACACTATACGATAAAAAGTGTTATTCATAATGAAAACTGATTGGGTTACTTGTTCGTATTGAAAGGAGGGTTAGCCTTCGACGTTTGGATTCTATACGAGGATCTTCATCAGGAGAGAAGAAAGTCACACTCTACCGCCCGCCAAGTGCAACCTTATTTATTTAACAGTTTATTGTACACAATAAAATACAAAGAACATATACATATAAAACGAAGACACAACAGGCACAGCTTATTTCTAAAAAGAAATCTCTTCCAGCAGACCTAGGCTAGTGAAATAGCATTCTGAGAGGCAGATACGACGTGCACAATTAAAAATATTGATAACAATAAACACTAAATTATAATTTACTTCGGTTGGTTTGTCGAAGGTAAGCCGATCAGTTTTCATTACAACAAAACAGTTGCTCAAAATTCAGAGATCTCTCATGCTCTCACAGTGAGGAACATGATCAGGTAGAAATTCTCGAAGAACCCCGATGTGAACTGTGTTTGCGTTGCAGTTCAAACAATGGCACATTTAACATCGTGCCCCGCGTGCCCCAATACCTGCACTATGTAGTACTATTATACATCCTGTGCCTGCACGCAAGCGGATCTAAGGTTTGCCAATCGATCCGCAATACAAGTGACGAAATTCTTTGTAATTGTAAGACTTACGACTTATGTTCCTTCGACACGATAAGAAGAAAAAGAAGTGTGAAAAGGAATGATCCTACTGTCGGGCAACTGTTTTGTCGCCAGTGCGCGCAAGCCGTTGGTCCCGGCTAATATCGTTTAATACCATTGGCGGCTTGAAAACTCTGACCTAATCTAGGATTGGGTCTGGTTTCCCTTCTGGATTGCGCTGTGTAAAAACCAGTACCCTCATTCAATCACCTAGATTAGGTACGGCTACCTAGGTACGGTACTAGGTACGGTGAGGCTAGGGAGATGATGACTTTACGAAGCAAGGAAAACTTAATATTACCGCAGTAACCGCTGTCCATTCTCATAGGTTAATTGCGCAAATTATCATTCACAAATAGGTGTAATTAAATGCTTGTGATTATTGTAAATTAATGTTTTCTTATGACAACTTAACTTGATACCTATTCACATGATTTTATTTAATTAATAAGCTCTTTAATGTGATATAGATTTCGTTTATTTTTATAGTTATTATTTAGCTTATGTATCAATGCATGATATGATTTCATGATCAAAATCAGCATTTTTAATTAATAATACGCATTTTGAACCGAAACTGCGCAATAATTGTTGAACAATAATGGGTATTTTTCATACTTGTATTTGTTTACTTACCTCGGTGTTTTGTAATGTAGGTACCTACCTAATGTGTTTATCAGCAAAATGTTATACCTACTAGATTGCGTCCTTACTAACTTTTAGTCGTTTACGTAACCCTCAGATATCTGCCTAAACTATATTGTGATATAAGGGACCAATAATCTAGCTATTAAATTGATAATCTTCACCAAGTTGACTTGTAGAAGCCTACATAATAATAGTACATACAGTAAGTACACACTCAAGGTAGGTAGGTAGTAGGGTGACGTCACTTAACGGTACTTTGATGGACAAGCAAGAGTGAGTTGTGAATTTGAGACAATAATAAAACCTCTCCATTTAAATATAACTCTTAAGATGATTTTAAGTCTAGTATGTAATGTATAAATCTGATTTATTTGTTATTCATATTTGTTAAGTAAAATATTTTAGGATTCTTCAATAAAAGCAATAATTACAATGAAAAACGGTTTTATTTAAAATATCTATACATTCGTTAGTAAATAAATGTAAAGCAGAACAGGAATAGGTAATACATAAATGGAATATTCTGGAACAAGTAGTAGGTAAAGGTATGTACCAAACTAGAAAATGAATCATCACGCGCCAAGGCGTGTGACGTTATGCTACTCGAAAACTTTCTATATGCTAATTTTTCTCACAAATCATAGGTGTTTTACCTAGGCATCTTAAATACAATTCATTAGATTAGAACATTATTAAACAGTTAAGTAAATAGTACACTTTAGTGAGTATAGTCCTAATGGATGTTATAAATAAGCAGTCAAGTCATTGCCCTTTTACAGTCAATTGAATGCAAACATGTCCCTCTATTGGTAAATAAGGTCATGATGCAGTACTCAAGAACATTAGTATGAAGGTATAGCAAAAGTGTACAAGTATATGTCACTGTTTATTTCTGAATCATTAGGGTTAGCTCTGTTGCCAAGAGTTCAAACATGACTTGCACTCAGTGGGAATATGCAAAACAACAATCTTCAGAGAACATCTCATTTATTTTCTCAATAAAACAGAAGAAGTATTATAATTTTCACTAGCTTAAGTTAAAAAAAGTATTGTAAAATGAAATAAGGGATTAGTAAATAGATATTTATAACTGCTGCATGGTACTTTTTAGTTACAAAGGTGTCTAAAAGCAGGTGATCAAGATAACTGTCTAATTACTGATGATTCCCTGTTTTCTAGACCTTACCAAGGATCCCAGACCTAAAAAATACTAGTTTTGAACAAAATACTCATGAATAGCATTAGAGTTAATGTAAAATTAAAAGAATGGATAATGACATATTGCATTCATTCAAAAAATAGTTTCATTTACAATTATTTGAACTGAAAATTTATGTTTACTTTGATATAAGTATATTGTATATTTTTAATGCTACAACAATTTACAGACAAGTCTATGAGAGTTTCTTAGCTTTCTGGTAGAGAGTATCAACAACCTTGCTCATGTGGTGAATGGTTTCAAGTACAGTCTCATAGGTCTTCTCCAAAGGCGACTCATCAAAAACTATCAGCACTCCCTCCCCTTGGTCCAGGATTCCATTCAGTTTCTTATCCAAAATCATCTGTGACAGTTTCTTCTCTACTTGTACAACGGGTAAACGGATGGTGCGGGCAACATGTTCTACTTGGACTTGCATATAAGGTTCTACAATGCGACATAAGTTTTGCTCCAACATAGTGTCATACAGTGCACCAAGGTGAGCCCTTACTACTGCATCCTCTTCGAGTTCTCTCTTATATGTTTTCAGGGCAGCCTGGAAATCAGCCAATGATCTTTTGTGGGAAGCTGTGGCAACTGCACGCATAGCTTCCAACTCTTTACCAGCATATTTCAGGGCTGTTTTGCTTCCACACACTGTACCAACCTCTTCAGCCTGATTCAGCATAATTTTAGACAATAACATGTACTTCAGTCCTGTCAGGGCCTTGGGGCTGTCTGCTCCGTCATATCCTTCAAATGCCTCATAAAAGTATGAGTAAGCAGTTTTAAAATCACGTTCATCTGCCGCATGTAGTATACCAGACTGCAGGTCTAACGCAGCCTGCATCTTTGGGGGGCAATAGATGGCGTTTGCTGTAGTTCTGGCTGAAGTCAGTGAGGCTCTTGCTTTAGGCAAATTACTAAGAGCATGATAGGTTTTGCTCTCTAAAAGGAGTACCTCTACTAGCAGGTTCTTGTCATCTAACTTCTTGAGCTCTTTGAGGAGCGCGGTGGCCAGGTCGAGTGCCTCCGTGTACATACCGGTGTCGAAGTAGAGGGCCACCAGCCTCGCCTCGAGAGATTGCCGTAGGAAGGTACGCCTTTCCTCCTTCGCCCATTCTATACACTCTTTACACAGTTGAACTTCGATACCGATGCCTGCTTCCAAGTCCAGGAAGAAATCGACCAAGGAACGCACCAGTTTCGCCGCTTTCGCCTTACTTATAAGACTGAGGAAAGGTCTGGTCGCTTTGATGAGTTCGGCTAGTTCCTTAGCCTTGCCCTCCTTCTTGTACTTCTCGCCGAGGTTGAGGATGCCCTGCTCCTTAGCTCGTATGTTCTCCTCGTCGTCGGGCACCTCGCCAGTGCTGACCATTTTGTCGGTCATGCGGACGTCTTCGTCTCTGTTCGTCGACGAGATGCGCGATCTCTCGAATAACATCGCACCGGCCATGGTGTGTATATTTATATGCTTATGCTAAAAAAACGTATGAGATAAACAGTAAAATACACTACAACCACACTTTTCCTTTGTAATTTTGTATAATCGCAAAGTCATCGACGAACTCTTCGGGAAACAAATCGTAGACGCGGCCGGGGTTACCATTACAAAAAAAATAAAAACTCCTATGGTAGTAAAATAATATCACTGGCATAAAATATTTGACTTGTTACGTCAATCACTTTCAACTTCAACTTTTAGTTGTTTGAAATCAAATCCTTGATCAAATCATATCAAAACAAATACGTGTGTCAAATTATACAACAAACACTCGTCACAAATCTTGTTGTATTTACAGTTTTCTAGAGAATAAATTAAATAATTAAAAGTTGTAGTTAAAAATAATCCTTTCATCATGGATACCGATGATAATGAAGACAGAAATTTTTTGTTTGATATAGTTAAACAAGTTAAACTTTTTTATGAAACACCAGTCATATTTGTTACAAAAAAAGACTTTTCCGATGTTATTTTCAATACCTTATGTAACGTTCGTAAGCAATTTCAAGATGATACGAAAGAAAGTGCAACTACTATAATAGACACTATAGTAGAATATCACTTGGAATGGCTACACGCTGTAAATGATCTTGAAATATTTAAAAAACATGTAGTATCAAATGATTTTGTAAGAGATGAAATCTATCAAGCTATTAATTTCACAATCGATTCAATGAATCACAGAATTAAATATCTTCATAAGTATATGGATACATATTCAAGCAATTTGTCTGGCATAGATCAAGTAAATTTACGTGCAGATTTAGAAATAGTTGAGGATATGCATAAAGATGTTGTGACTGCACTTTCGGAAGAATTAAAGTGTTTCAGGAATTTCACAGATACGCAAGAATTTCATGTAAAGGCGCTGTCTAAAGTTGATCAACTGCTTACATGGATGGACAAAAGTTTTGACTGGCTTTCTATGGACCTAAGTAAATACATTAATGTAGAGGGCAATACCGTCCCTCAGTTAACAGGAGATATGACAAAAACTTTACAGCAAATAGTAGAAGAGTTACAATCTTCTAAGTCCGAGTCAGCTCAAAAACTATTGGAAGAGTTAAAAGAAAAGGGTAAAGAATTAAGCTCAATGATACGGCACACAGCAACCCGTGATCTTGAAATGAGTAAAGTGCTAGAGAAGATTTCTATTTTAGATGATCGAATTAACCGTTTAGAAAATGAACCAACTTCTGCGGCAGTTTTGGCATTAACACGTAAAAAAGAGTTCTTGGAGAAAAGAATTGAATCAATGGAAAATCTAAAGACTACCATTAAACATTTAAATGAAATAAGTGAAATCACGTTTGATGACGTACCTGAAGAAGAAATTTGTGTATGCGAAGATTTCTTTCAACTCAGAATTTTTAATCATTTACTTCCACCAGTAGACCGGGAACGCTTGGTTACTGAACTATGTTACTTATGGGATCTAGCTGTATTCGGAGAAAAGAGTCATAAATCAATTATATCGATTCTTAGTGCTGGTGAGATGAAGGAAGAATTTACAGATGATATTGGTACCTTTTATCTTGACGAAAACAGTAGAAAAATATATAAAATACCTGGAGATGATAAACTTTATCAACCTAACGAAAAAAATATACTTGTGCCTCTAACAGATGATGATGAACACATTTATTATTATGATGAATGTGGACGATATTATATTGATCAAAAAACAAGAGAAAGAATTTACAAAGCTTTTTCCAGCGCTAGCGAATATGTTATGGATACAGCAGGAACTCTTTTAAAAGTAAAAGAAGTACGAGATGGCGTTACTTATTATTATGATAGTTTTGGTCGGTATTATGTAGACTCTGAAGGAAATCATATATATCGCGATGAAGGTTCATTGAGTGAATACCAAAATGATGGTTTAGGAAATCTTGTGCGAATTCGAAGTAATCCCGATATGTTTGAACCTTGTCCGGAAGATGTTAATGTATCCGACGACTTTAGATATCTCAAATGTGTAGTAGGTAAAGCATTACGTGAATGTATTGCTGACGTAATTTTGCACCAGCCTCATGATCCTATAAAATATTTGTCGTCAAGTCTGATAAAGTTTAGAGAGAATATAGAATTCAGAGATAAAAAAGCAGCCGAGGAGGAAGAACTAAATATTGAAAGAGAGGCTATACGGGCTGAGGAGCGAGCAGCAGCTGAAAAAGCGGCTTTAGAAGCTGCATTGCTTGCTCAAGGTGGTAGCGAAGCTAGTTATGACTCAAATTTGTTGCGATATTCTACTATGCATGATGATGATGCTATATCAACAAGCTCTAAAGTAAATTAAAATTTTGTCTACCTACTGAAATGTATTTTTATATTTTGGATTTCAGCTATTCATGTGTAGGTAGTACTTATCTCATACTATTAGTTACTTATTTATACGGGGTTTTAAAAAAAGAACTGCGTTCCTGTAAACCACGTAATGTATTAGTGATATATAACACGACATACAAATGAAATAAAATAAATTTAAATATTTTATGTGAATTACATTCGTAAAACAGAAACAAGTAATCCTACCGCACGCAAACTAAGGCGCGGCAGTGCGGCCAGTTGAGAGGCGCGGGGCGCGGGGCGCCGCGGCAGCCGTGCACGCTTGGTGCACGCACCTGTGACGAACGTCGTAGTACGTATGAATAGGGTTGCGTAGCGTGTTTTGTTTATGTTTTACGACTTTAATAAAATTTAATTATTTTTATTTAATGCGTGCATTGTGTTGTATACCACTAATACATTATGTGCTTTAAGGAAAACAGTACTTTTTTTACACCCTGTATAATACTGAGGTAGTTCTTATCTTATGTTGCATAAAAAGTTAATGATTTTTATTTAATTTCGTGTTCAAAGAAGAAGAACCGTCTATGTTTTTACTATCATCAATGTTGACATTGTGTTGTTATCAATAAATAAATGTTTTACTGTACAATTTGGTTTATTTAATTTGTTAGAACTGCATATCAGCTATAAAAAGAATAGGGTGTTTAGCACAGCATTATCACAATTTGAATTTTCGATTTCGTTCCTATTCTATCATGTGTTCGTTAAATTAAAGTGTAGGTATGATAAATAACCATGGTATCGCTTTTTGTAGCTATTATTTTGACAGTAGTGTAGAGGGCTTAGCACATAGATTAGCATAAAAATATGCCAGTAGTGAAAGTAAGGAATAAAGTACAGATTCGAATCGATACTCCCACGTTAAACTTCATTGCGCATTGGAATGTGGGCACTGTGGGTAGGCAGGGCACCACACTCGCACTGATGAGTTCTAGGTAGGTAACCTAACCTAGGTTGGAGTTTTTCGCGGGGAACATGGAAAATCTGATGGTTGCTCCTCTAAATAACCTTAGTTCTCAGTAGTTCCTTCGAAAGAAATAGTGGGACTGTTTCTTCCTACAAGTTCCTTTAAAGTAAATGTCATTCAAAAATGATTAGGCGTTGTTAAGTACTATGCGATAGTAAAGGTCACTAAGATTTTTGGCATAGTTTTTAGATGGCTAACCAGCCACTGATCAACCAGGCCAATCGATAGAATATAATATTAGAAAACGAAGGTACTCTTTGGTGAAATCGCGTAAAATGATGCCGAACAAAGTTACAAGCCTTTAAATATAAATATATTTTTTGTTCTGTATTAGACATTTTGTATAAATCGCATATAAAAAACTTATGTCGAACGATCCAAAATGTCAATTAAAAGATAGATGTGACATTCAGTTTATCTTCAGAAACGTAATTAATAAAAAGTTAATTTGATGAAATAGATTCTAAACTGCTACACAAAAAGAAAAATTACGTAGGAAACCGAAAACTCATTTTCAAATACCTATTCATTAATTCCAAGCAAAAATACAATAATAATATAAATGTTACTGTAAAAGCCCGAAGTACTCTAAAACCGAGGATTTACCAATCATTGTTAGTAAAACTCCGAAAAATATTATGATCAATGTTAATTTCGGACTTTAACCACCATTCACATGGTAAATCCTCGAATTAACCTCAAAAGACGGTAAAACTTGAGATAAAAATTTCTCAAGTAGTCGTAGATGGTCTGTAGTCCCTTGCTACACTTTATTGTTCATCAGTGGACTGTTGTGACTAGTTTTAGTAGTTGTGGCAGTTGTGTTTTTAATATCTACAATATTTTCAAAAATCTAAATTCATGTTTTTTGCAGCTTCCTTTACCTAACTTCCTCTTAACATCTTTTTTAACAATAAAACGTGTAGCCAGGTGCTACATGCTGTCCCCGACGACGAAACGGCTTGCCAAATACGTTATAAATTGTTTATTCCACTTTGGGCTTTACAGTAGCATACACGATGGTTAACAAACGAAATGAAAAAACAAACAGTCACCTTCTTTGTTTCTCCTTGTGTCGTGTTTGTTTCCGAAGTGCCCCCTAAAGCAAGAAATCCATTTTCTTTATGTGCAATCAGGTGATTCAGCCTGAAATGTCTTAACCAGACTGAGGAAAATTTCACAAAGTTATAAATTAACAAATATCAACTTTGTGTTCACCTCTGGGAATTAAACCCAGGAACTTTAGATCGAGTGCGAATGGCTCAGACTACTAGACCATGGAAGCAAAGGTTTATGCAAGCAGTAAAACTTAAATGAAAGATATCCCTAATACCCCAAGATACCATCGTTAGCAGCCTTTGGTCAGCATATCGTTAAGGCTGATAGTTAAATCTGCAAAATATTTGTATTGAGATTTTTGAAAACTTTTAAGATGTTAAAAACACAACTGCTAAAACAAGTCACAACAGTCCAAGTTTTTCCGTCTTCTGAGGTAAATTTGGAGATTTACCATGTGAATGGTGGTTAAAGTCCGAAATAAACATTGATCACAATATTTTTCGGGGTTTTACTAACAATGATAGGTAAATCTTAGGGTTTACTGGTAAATCTTCTTCATATTGATATTTTGAATCGTTTGATATAAGTTTTTATATGCGATTTATACAAAATGTCTAATACAGAACCAAAAAAAAAAAATGTATTGAAAGGCTTGTAACTTTGTTCGGCATCAGTTTACACGATTTTACTAAAAAGTATTTTCATTTTCTAATATTGTATTCTATCAATTGGCGTTAGTTTGATTAGAGGATGCGCAAAAAAAAATTACACGAAAAAAAAACTATGCCATTCTCCATTCTAAGATTTTTAATGCTCTTTAAAGTAGATTATATTTTTCATTACCATTTTTGTCATTTCGGATGACGGCTGTCAAACTTGGAACGGCCATATCTCGGAATCTGTCAATCGTAGACCACTATCCTGGGAAAATGATAGGTCTTGATCAGATCTTCATTTCGGATAACTGCTGTCAAACTTGAAACAACTATATCTCGGAAACTATTGATTCTAGACTACTGGTGTGTAGGGACAAATTAAAAGTCTTGACGAGATCTTCATTTCGGTTGACAGTCAAACTTCGAACGGCTATATCTCTGAAATTATTGATCCTAGACTGTTAATGTGTAGCGGCAAATTATTGACCTTGACAAGAACTTCATTTCTGATGGCAGCTGTCATGACTTATAATTTGTTTCTACGCCAGCACTCTAAGGTCGATAGTTTCCGAGATACGGCCGTTTTTAGTAAAAAGTATTTTAATTTTCTGATATTGTATTCTATCAATTGGCGTAAGTTTGATTAGACGACGCCCAAAAAAAATTACACGAAAAATAAAAACTATGCCATTCTCCATTCTAAGATCTTTAATGGTCTTTAAAGCAGATTATATTTTTCATTACCATTTTTGTCATTTCGGATGACGGCTGTCAAACTTGGAACGGCCATATCTCGGAATCTGTCAATCGTAAGCCACTAGTATGTCTGGGAAAATGATAGGTCTTGATCAGATCTTCATTTCGGTTGACAGTCAAACTTCGAACGGCTATATCTCTGAAATTATTTATCCTAGACTGTTAGTGTGTAGCGGCAAATTATTGACCTTGACGAGAACTTCATTTCTGATGGCAGCTGTCATGACTTATAATTTGTTTCTACACCAGCACTCTAAGATCGATAGTTTCCGAGATACGGCCGTTTTTAGTTTGACAGCTCTCATCCGAAATGTAGACCTCGTCAAGACCTATTATTTGTCTTTGCACACTAGGATCGATAGAATCCAAAAGGCGGTTCCTAGTTTAACAACATACATACACCATCTATAGTTGTTCCGTTCACCATGTACAGTTTCCTCATACACCTTGTATATAGTAAACCCCAACATCTTGCATACACTGTCCCTTACACCTGGTATATGTCAACTATGCAAGATGTTCGGATATACTATATACAGGAGGCTCAGTCAATGATACTGAACAACTTCCAACAGTATTTTTATCAGGATGTGAAAAAAAAGGGCTCCTCCATACAAAACGTTCACCTCGATCGGACAGTTTGTTTGGAAAAGCCATTATAGTTCACTTCCTGATTAAAATCCCGGTGGAAGTTGTTTAGTGTCATTGACTGAGCAACCCCTATCAGTTTGCGGGACGCTGTCCCTTACACCCAGTATACCCATACACCCTGTATAGTACGTTATGATTGCGAGCCGAGTTCCAAAATTTTGATTTAACAACTCGTGTTCTCGACAATACTACCCTTAAGACCTAGTTCCTTTATTCCTTTAAAGGAACTAGCAAAGGAACTATGTTTTCCATCTCAAGGGCATATGTTTCAGCTACCATCTTTTTTACAGAGGTACCTACTTCCCCTGAAGGAGCGCTCTGAAAAAAGCAATGAAACAAGACAAACCCTATACAGTTAATTTGATTGCGTGTCATAGCTTAGGGGGTGTTTCAGTAACGTAAAAGAAGCTTATAATAAAAAAAATAACTCAATTAAAAAAAACTAATTTATAATGATATAATTATGATGCCCAAAGCTGCGTCAGGCCTATAGATGTAAAGCCGGTTGGAAACGTTTTCAACCAAGCGGATAAAAACGTCGAAAATTGATAAAAACCATTTTTGGCGAATGTAGCCGGCGAGAAACGGTTGTTTATAAATAGCTATATGTATATGCTTTATTCTGAAAACTTAGATATTTTTTATGGTTTTTCGCATTAAATTTAAGTTCTAACATCAAAACAAACCAGCTTTTATGACTTAATACCTAAGTATGAGATGAACATGTATCTATTCATTTGTTTTTTGGGGGGGCTGCTGTTCCCGTAGGTTATCTAAACTAGTTTTTAGTTTTATGAGTACAATTAAGTAGGTATTGTGAAGTGAATTTATTATTTAGTAGCTAAGTAGGCAAGTAGGTATGCGTATGCATCATGCGACGTTGCCAGCTTGCCTACTGTCTGTACTAAGGCAACGCCGCCGTGCGGCGGCTCCGCGTCCATCTCGCTCACTCACGCACGCGGCGTTGCCGGTAGCTGTATGCAAGTTGCATAATGCAACTATGTACGGTGATTTCTTTTTCGGATTTTATTCAATAAGATAGTACCTTTAAGAGATTTCAGTGTTCAATTTCGAAAGTAGATAAGCACAGGAGTAACTATTTAGTCAAAACAGGCGTGATCTACATTAAAAACCTAATAAAAATCTTGTCATTCTTCGTTAGTCAGGTCGGGTAATTATCCGGCTGTTTATCGTTTTCAACCGCTGCTTTGGATACATATCGGATAACAACCGCTGTTTTACAACTATATTCAGGCCGCTCAGCTGTTACCTATCCCGCGCGGCGTAAGGCGCAAGAAGGCGAGGACCAATCCCGCGCGACGCGAGAGTCGTTATCGACCAGTTATAGCGACTTGCGCGGACTTGGTCATAGTATAGCTCTTGGAATCATAATAACATACATACATACATACATATAATCACGCCTTTATCCCTAATGGGGTAGGCAGAGTGTAAACGACCAAAACAAAGGTCGTTCCGCCACGTCTGACAAAGTTTTGAGGGTTATTTAAGATATATTCGTAGGTATATTGCTGTAGTGACAGGTTGTCAGCCCATCGCCTAAATTGCAGTACACTGAATCCCTCGGATCCCTTAGCTGGTTTTTACAGAATACCCGGGAGGAAATGCAGCTGGCACATTCTATGTTTTTCTCTCGCTCCCAGGCCAGCATGGAAGTTAAATAATGGAATCATAATAAATACTTACTATTACTTTATAATTTTGTTGAGTTGGATGTTTTTAAATTGTTTTTACAGCACGCAATGCGCTTTGTCCGATTTGATTAAAATACTTCGTTTTGTTTTCAGAACGTAGAAATAAGATAAAACCGGACCATTATCATCTTCTCCCTAGCCTTATTCCGTATCTCATGGGGTCGGCTACCTAATCTAGGGAGTTTGAACGAGGGTACTGGTTCTCTAGAGAAGTAAATTAAATTCTATTAGCAACCGCAGACTATGTTGTACGGTATATTGATCAATTTTCCTTAGCCTACACAATAAAAAAATAAAAACGTGATTATAATTTGTAATGTTTACAAGTTATGATAAGAAAAAAGCGCGGGAAACGTCGTCGGTGGCGGTCAAGTGATTTTGGATTTTTCGTTTAAAATATTATTTCTTTATTTATTTCTCATTACAATAGGATCAGTTAATTCATAAAACTTGTAATATAGTAGTGTAGTATTGTTTTCTTAGCTTTTTTGTTGTATATATTATCTTTTAAGTGTAAATATTTTTCACCTCTGATTGGTAAGTTTTTGTATTTTATCTATTAAAATGCCGCCCCCGGATGATCCCGGAGGCACCGTTGATCCTGGAGGGACAAATGAAATGGAGGTTGCGTATAATGTAAGCATTTCTAATGAACAAAATAATGATGCTAGTAGTATGGACACCGACAGCTCGGTCAAGGACTCGAAACAAAACTTGCGCAAACGAATCTCTTCCCGTCGCGTTTGTAGACAATGCAACAAAAAGCGCAGTAAAGCCCGTAGTGGTAAGGATTTAACAGCCAATGACTGCAATTGCTTAGAAGATTTATTTAAATCTTCGCAGAATGATTTGCAAACTCAACAGCAATCGCTTTGTACACAACATGCTAGACCAAACTCGGATAATATTAATGACACTCAGAATAAGACAGATAACAACTCGGGAAATGACGCAACAAAGTCTCAAGAAAATTCTAACC
This sequence comes from Scrobipalpa costella, assembly GCA_949820665.1. NCBI lineage: Eukaryota > Metazoa > Arthropoda > Insecta > Lepidoptera > Gelechiidae > Scrobipalpa > Scrobipalpa costella. The sequence continues at coordinate 6,161,178 of OX463304.1, read as the reverse complement.
CTGCTCGAATAAGGTATAAATCATCTGATGCTGCCCCCTTTGTCGTCCATGTTCAGCGAAAAGTAATGTCCCCGAACGATAATGTGACACTGCATCCGATAACATTTGGAAGATTTTTAAAAACAAATGCTTTTAGGAACGTTATTGACGGTAGCTTAAAGCGAATTGGTAGGAACAGAGTGTCCATGTCCTTCTCAAACTATGAGAATGCAAATTCATTTGTTGATAGTCCATTGCTTGAGACGAACAATTATAAAGCTTTTATCCCTTCATTTAACTTAACTAGGATGGGAATTGTTCGTGGAATTCCCGTGGATTGGTCAGAGGACGAAATTAAAGAAAATGTTAGTGTCCCTGTTAGGTGCGGGGAAATTCTAAAAGTGAGACGTATAAAAAGGAAAGTTACGATTAATGAAAGCTCAGAATTAAAACCAACCGAGACTGTTGTTTTCACTTTCGACGGACAAACTTTACCAAAGAGAATCTTTCTCTGTTATACTGCTTTGCCAGTTGATTTATATATATTTCCAACAATCCAATGCTTCAGGTGCTGCCGTTATGGCCATGTCAGAATCAATTGTAGAGCAAAGAACCCAAGGTGCTTCAAATGCGGACAGGAAACTCATGAGGGTAACAAATGCCATATAGAAGACGATAACATCAACTGCTGTTTATGCAATGGATCCCATACTGCCACGGATAAGAAATGTCTGGAATTCTCTAGACAAAAAATGATTAAAGAGACAATGGCTAAAAGCTGCTTATCGTACGCAGAGGCTGCTAAATTGCACCCAGAAATTTCCAAGAAATCTTACGCTGATGCACTATTATCTGCGCCAAGTATTCCATCTACAATATCTATTCCCAATTATAATGATCTTTCTACTAAACAGAGTACTAATACTTCGTACAATAAAACTGTATTTTCCAAGCCACGTGTCCCTGCTTCTCCATCCTCTAAAGGATATGATGTCGCTGCTCACAATGCCCTTATTAAAGATATAAATTTCCCACCTTCGCCTAACGGCTGTGCCTTGGTATCAAAGAACAACGATCCCAATTCATCAGTTGATTCTACAATACAACAAATTATGCTTCTTCTTAAATCATTACTTCATTCAAATCAGTCACCGTCCCACGCCGCCCCATCAGTTGATGTTATCATTTCTAAACCTTCCAACAATGGATTCCCAATCCAAAATTCTTCAGTGGAACTGCAAAAGCGCAGTTCATAAAAAACATGAAATAATCTATTTAATTAACTCTTATAGGCCATTTCTCTTGGCATTACAAGAGACTTGGTTAAAACCGGTATCCTTATTTAGGATACCAGGTTATGCTTGCGTTAGGGAAGATCGCCAGGATGGATATGCTGGTGTTGCCCTATTAATTAAACACTCTGTCTCATTCACTCATTTTCCTATTCCTGCTCATAATAATAATTATTCTGTTATTGCTGTTATCATCAAAAATATATGCTTTGTGTCATTATATATACCTCACCCCACTGTTGCTATTTTCTATGAAATAGACCAGATACTTTCTTCTCTTCCTAGACCTTACATTATCCTTGGAGATTTTAATGCCCAACACGAGTCATGGGGAAGCTCTAATCCAAATCATTATGGTCAAGTAGTTCTTGATTTAGTGGACACCCACAACATTTGTATACTAAACACTGGTTCAATAACTCGCCGAACTAGTCCTGATGAAGGTTCCAGTGCTCCTGATCTTTCTTTGTGCACTCCTAATTTAGCGTCCTCTTTAACTTGGCAGACATTACCATCCACTCATGGTAGTGATCACTTCCCAATTTTAATAAACTTTCCACTTATAGTAAGGCCTGTGCAGAAACGTCAACCACGATTAAAATATAAATTAGATAATGCTGATTGGGACAAATTTTCACAAAAAATTGAGCTTAGAATTTCATCTCTTCCAAGTGTTAATCAGGGATCAGAACCTTTATGTGCAGCTGACTTGGCTAAAGTCGTTATTGAAACAGCCGATGAAGTATTCCCAGTTAAACGCTGGGGTAGAGATTACATTCCGTCCCCGCCATGGTGGGATAACGAGTGTTCTGAGGCAGTTAAAAATAGGAAAGAAATGGAGCGCAATTACAATGAGTGTGGCTCAGATGCTAATTTTAATTTATTAACTAACATACTTACTAACAATAATAAATTGTTTAAAAAGAAAAAGTTTGACAGTTGGAAGTCTTTTTGTTTATCTTTATCCCCGGATGTTCCTTCATCAGAGGTGTGGCAGAATATTAGAAAGTTTCGATCCGCTTTTAAGGAGTCCTCATCCCGTTCTTTTCCTGCGCACTTAGCTAATGCTTTCATGAATAAATTGGCTCCACCCACAGTTTCTGAGAATAAAATTTGGCTTCCTCCTTTATCTTCTATTACTTGTAACTCTGAGGGACTCAATGGACCGTTTTCTTTAGTCGAAATACAGGGAGTCTTATCCAAAGTCAAAGATTCAGCCCCTGGCTTAGACGGGATTCCCTACTCTTTTTTATCGCATCTTGGTACTAATTCACTCTCTTATTTTCTAAATATTATCAATTCCATTTTAATGACAGGTAATATTCCACCCGATTGGAAATCTCAAGAAGTAATTCCAATTTTAAAACCTAACAAAAACTCATCAGATCCCTCATCATACAGACCAATAGCTCTTTCATCAGTTTTAATGAAAATTACAGAACATTTAATAAAGAATCGGCTAGAATGGTTTATTGAGTCCAAGGAGCTATTAAGTAAAAATCAGTTTGGTTTTAGGCGTGGTAAAAGTACAATAGATAGTATTGGTATTTTTATAACTGACATTAGACTTGCATTTTCTTGTAATGAATCTGTGGTTGCAGCTTTTCTTGACATTAATGCAGCTTACGATAATGTTATTCTAAGTATACTATTACAGAAATTAAAATTTTTGAACGTCCCAATTCGTCTATGTAATTTTATCATGAATATATTGACAGAGAGGAGTATTCATGTTTTTCTCGATGATGGTAACAAGGAGTCTAGAATAGTATGTAGAGGTCTTCCTCAAGGCTCTGTGTTGAGTCCTATACTTTATAATATTTACACATATGACTTAGATTCTTCACTTAATAATGATGTCAGTGTACTCCAATATGCAGATGATTTGTTATTATATTGCACAAATAAAAAAATTGAAAAGGCAAGTTCCTCACTAACTAATTCTTTAAAACTTCTAAAAAGATGGATGGACCGAAACGGACTTGATTTATCTCCCTCCAAAAGTTCAATAGTTTTATTCTCGAGGAAACGACTTCCTCCTCCCGTCTCAGTCCGTTATAACGATTCTGAAATCCCTGTTAAAGGTCACACAAAATTTTTAGGTGTAGTATTAGATTCCAAACTTACCGGTACTCCTCATTGTGAGTATATTCATGCTAAATGCGAACGTCTATTGAATATGTTAAGATGTCTGTCTGGGGTTTGGTGGGGTGCTCACCCTTTTTGTATGAAATTAATATATAATGCTGTAATTCGCAGCGTTTTAGATTATGGTACTTTTTTGCTCGAGCCGGGTAGTGTAGTTGCCTTTAAAACACTTAACAACATTCAATCGAAAGCATTAAGATTGATTACGGGAGCTATGAAGTCAAGCCCAATTAATGCCCTGCAGATTGAGTGCTGTGAACCACCCTTACATTTACGTCGCCAGTATCTTTCAGATAAATTTGTTTTCCGTTCTCTTCAACTTTCTCACCATCCCCTCCGTTTTAAACTCAGAAGACTCTCAGAGTTAATTAATGAATCTGATTATTGGACTCATAAATTGATACCATGCCTAGTACAAAGTTATCAAAAATTTAATTCTCTGCAGGCTCCTACTCATTTTTCTCCCTGTTACCCATTATTTTGCAGCTCTTTCAAGGCTTTAGTTTGTGTTCCTAATGTTGTTCTAAACTTAGGTTTAATAAAAAATGATATGAATAATAACATTAATTTTAACTTTTTACGGAATAGAGAATGGGAAGATTATCATTACATCTTTACGGATGCTTCCAAACACTCTATAACTGGTCCCGTGGGTGTCGGAGTTTATCACACCCAGTACAAAATTATTCAACAAATAAAGTTCCCACCTGAGACATCTGTATTTACAGGCGAATGCTATGGTTTATATAAAGCGGTTGAGTATGTTCGTTTAGCCAAACTGAAACAGTCTGTTATTTTTTCTGACTCCATGAGCGCCTTGCAAGCATTGGCTAAATATCCTTTCAATTGTAAAACTATATTTCCTATATTAATTGATTTAAGAAAGATGTTGTACGAATGCGCTACTCAAAACTTTAGTATATTTTTTGTTTGGATACCGGGTCATAGCGGAATTACTGGTAATATTAAGGCAGATCGCCTTGCCAATGACGCAATTTTATGTGGAGACTTGTTTCCTTATAAAAATTATAGCCATGATCTAAGTTCTTTACCTGCTTGTGACCTCTTAGAGACTTGGGGTCAGATGTGGTCAGAGAGCTCCCAAACAAAAGGTAAATCTTATGCGCAGATTCAAACCAACATTTTGCGCAAGCCTTGGTTCCGCAAAGTTCAGCTTGGCAAACAGGCTACTAGTATCATTATTCGTATGCGACTGGGCCATGTTTGTACGCCCAAACATTTACATAAAATTAACATTGTTGATAATGATTTGTGCGAATGTGGGGATATTGGGGATCTAAACCATATTTTCTTCTCCTGTCCAAATAACAATAGATCGTATTTTATAAATAATTTACTTAATTATAATGTACCTTTTCCCACTTCGATTAATGTCCTTCTTGTATCTAACGATTATTTTATATATAATTTTTTATCATCTTTCATCTCTTTGAATAATATTCGTATTTAATATTTATATCATTTCCTAACTAACTGATCCTAGATTTTTCCAAATTCCGTATCATTTCATTTCGTATCCGTTTCCCGTGTTTGTAAATGGCAATGCGCAAACCGCGTCACGCCAATAAAAGAAAAAAAAAAAAAAAAAAAAGTTATGATAATTGTCACAGATGACAGTGTGGCCACTAATTAGACAGACGGCAGCCCTAGCCATCTTGTCAAGATGACATCTCGCTATTCTGGCGCGCTTATGTGAAAATAGTTCTCTACACAATTTTACTAGATTTCCTCAATTAATACCTGTGAATCTTATGTGTATTAAGTGTGTTACTAACTGTATATATTCGTGTGTATAAAATAAACTGTACAGTGTAAATAAAACGGTGTTTCACTTCTCACCAATCTCCAACAAGAACACGTTAGCGGATACAATAAATTTGGGGTGCCCTACCGGTACAGTAAGATTAATACAGATTATGATCACGTATTTATTTTTATAATAACTAGGTTCTATTTTAAGCTCTAGGCATTTGGGTACCGAAATGGTATCGAAGGCAATCTGCCTGCAGTCAAAAAGACGAAATCTACCTACAGATTACTTGAATTGATTGAAGAAATAAGTAGATAACAATTTTACATAAGTACCGAGTGTTAGGGTTAGTCTGATACCCCTATCAGTTATTTAAACTGAACAACTTTCACTAGGAAACTCTTTCAGAAAATGAAAAAAATATGACTTTTCTATACGAATTGTCTGATCGAAGTGGTCATTTTGTATAATTTGTATCAGAAAATAAAAAAACATTAATTTTCTGATAAAACATCCTGGCTTAATAAAGGCAACAAAAGGAACCTAGAACAAGGGCTAAAAGAAAATTATATACTGAAGTCTAGGCCCTATGAGGTAATGCTCCTTGCCTTCCAAAATAGGAGCATTGTAAAAAATAATAATATACCATCGAAATATCAAATTCTACCAAAGTGATTTCGTTAATTAAATATAGCAACACATATTTGACAGCTGAGTCGGCCATATTTGTGAATTTGATGATGAAAATCTTGCACTTGAGAAGAGCTCATTCAAGCATTATTTAGTTGATGTGATGGTCTTTTAGACTGTTATTGTGGTCTTTTTACGACAATTATTTGTTTAAGGAACTATTCTTTGGACGAAGTGAACTTAAACTTTAATTTTACAATGAGGTGATACCAGTAAAAACAATTTCATAAACCTACGTACTTCCTACAATGATTAGTCTTTTAGGGCAAGGTTCTTCAATATTTTATGTAAATTGTTATGGGCCTGCGTAGGGTGACGTATTGTCAGTGAAGTGTTTTGATCACGTGCTAGTGAAGACGTGCAGGCTCGCTGTGAAGGCGTCGACATTGCAACTAACATACATACTTGCATATTGAAGTGTTGGGGAACGTTGCTACTGGACTGTTTATGGCCAGTTGTTGAGTCAGTCAGTGTGAGACATGCCGCCACCGCCGCCGCCGGGTCCTCCGCCTCCGCCGGGGCCGCCGCCCCCGCCGATATTTGGTGGAGCGTCCAAGTCTAAGGGCTCGCCCGATGACAGAAATGCCTTGCTAAGTTCTATTAGACAAGGCGCTAAGTTAAAAAAGACTGTGACAGTGGACAAAAGTGGACCGTGCATTCCGGGTAAAGTGTCGAATGTGGCTAGTGGAGGTTCCCCAGTCGGGAACGGAGTCAAAAGTAGTCCTACAATACAGAATGGGGGTGGTGGTCCGCCTGGCCTGGGTGGCCTGTTTGCGGGCGGCATGCCCAAGCTGAGGCCTACTGGGAAATTGGCAGGTAATTCTCAACTTTAAATTTATAATATATACTAATTTTTCCATGCTGGACTGGAAGTGATAGAAAATCATAGAATTTGCCAGCTGCATCTCCTCCCGGGCATGCTGTAAAAACTAGCTAAGGGATTCGAGGGTTTCAGTATATTGTAATTTAGGTGATGGGCTGACAACCTGTCACTACATGGATATACAGATCTATCTTAAACAACCCTCAAAAATTGTCAGATGTGGCAGAACGACCTTTGCTTAGGGTCGTAGACGCTCTGCCTACCCTATAAGGGATAAAGGCGTAATTTATGTATGTATGTATCTATACTAATATTATAAAGAGGAAAGATTTGTATTTTTATATTTTTGTGTGTATGTTTGTAAAGAATAAACTCATAAACTACTGGACTGATTTCAAAAATTCTTTCACCATTAGAAAGCTACATTCACCCTGAGTCACATAAGGTAGATTATTCGATTCCCACCGCAAAACTCATTAGGTAAACTTCGGGTGAAACTGCAATTTAATGTACATAAAGTTATTGTTATTGCCAATATGATAATACCACAGCTAAATATATTTTGTACATGTGTCTAAAAGGTAATATTTATCATTTGTATGGAAACTCCAACATATTAAGTTGTTATCAAAACTCTTATCATTAGATAGAATGATCTTTAAGATAAATTGTATTAGAGTGGCAGTGTATGAATTTTTGAGTGAGGCACTGTATTTTGATACTGACATGATAACTATTAGGCTTAATGATTTGAAATTATTTAATTCCTGATGTATAAACCAGTTTCATGGGTGCCACAATTTGGAACCTAGAATGACTGTAACTACAGATGTAACATAGGGTACTTTCTTTTAAGTTTAAATAGGGAAAACCCACCAGTGAATGAACATTTTGAACTTTAATCAATATTTTTCTATGTTATGATGGTTTATCCAAATTAATGTTGTGTTTATTTCCAAGCTCAGATATTATTAAAGAAACTTATTTCTGGAAATAGCGATATCTTTTAGAACAAGTCTTAAATTATAATAAAATATATCTATAAAATTAACACTACCCATTGAACAATAGCCTCTGTAGAGAATGATTCTACATTTAGAAAATATTAGGTAGGTATTCATTCATTTACTATTAGGTGCTTATTACCTGGTGGGGTGACACTAAATCTTATTCTAGTTAATATTATTTACTTTAGTGTGTATCAAACACACACCAAAATAAGTTTTAAGTAGGTGCCAAGATAACACAGACTGTTCTTGCTTTGTAAAATTAAATATACAAGAGTTACCCTGCCATGCCAAGTCAGTTCTGTTATAGCATTCAAATGATAAATTGGTTGAATTATAAAAACTTACATACATACATAATCACACCTTTATCCCTAATGGGGTAGGCAGAGCGTAAACGATCTAAACAAAGATCGTTCCACTTTGGACATAGTAGGTTATTTTGACCTAATTTCCTAGGTAGATTAAGACTAATAATATTATGTGTGTTCATTACTTGATGTTTATAAAAGTAATTCTAATTACGAACCTTATTTATTGTCTCTATTAAAGGCTTTTTGTCTTCTTTATAGCATTCATTAAAAATAGTACTTATTGTCATTCATTCAAACTAGAATAATACAATCAGATATGTTTATTATTAGTTGTAAATACACACAGATAATCAGTGTCTTTCATAGCTAAATCATAGAAACCTAGAAACTTATCTCTTTAAAGTGAAAGAGAACAGGCATCTTCTGTGTGAGCTTACTGTATCATTGTCTCTGTCATCTCTGTCTGACCTAGACTAGTATCAAAAGCAAGCCCTTAAAAGTAGGTAATAACCAACCACTAGAGCTAAAACACACATTAACTTTCAGGACCAACCCCCAACGGCCAAATCAAGCAAGATGCGCCCAGACACCCGCCCCCACAAACCAAAGCGCCTCAAAGATCCTCTCCCGACAAATCCCGGACGCCTTCCTCCGCCGGGAACGTCAGCGCGCTATCAGCTGCGATATCAGAAGCTCTGGCGGGTAGAGAGAGAGATATGGGTAGAGATACGAGAGATACGGGTAGAGAGACGAGAGAAGCGCCGCAAGTGCCTACGAATCCCCCGCCGGCGAGACCGGGGGTGAGGAGGCAGCCCAGTGAGGTGAAGAGGGGACCGCCGCCGCAGCCACCTGTACAGAAACCTGGCGTACCTTTGGTATGTTTACTTTTTCTTTTTGACCCAGTATAATTTATATATTACTTCTCTATGTTAGGTACAGAGCAGTGGCGAAGGGTTCATACAAGCTGATTCCCGTCGGCTTCCCTTTAAAGAATTCCACCTCCACATTCGGAATTACGTCGAAACTATAAAGTACTTAAATGTATTATTTTTTTGTGGCTTACCCTCGATAAAATTGCACCCCTCGCCACTGGTACAGAGGATATAGCGTTTGTCGCTATTCCAAAACTCTATCCTTATTTAGCATGAAAATCCTTATGACCTTTCGTGGAATGAATGAATGTCACGAACATGAACACAAAACGCATCGGTTCTTTATTGACCACTGTTTCGTCTTCATTTCGACTCATCAGATGCGGATGTTACCGCATAACAGTTGGTTTGCAAGTGCTTTGCTTTTGTGAACTTAGCTTGTTTGGATTGGAACGGAATCCAACTATTTTGGAGCAGCCGTTAGGCATGATGTCCGCAGAGTGGTGCTCCCCACAAGGGGGCCCTTTCCCACTTTGTCGAGATAATGCATTGTTTAGCATGGAAAGCCTTATGGCCTTTCAGGGATGAATATCACGAACATGAACATGAAACGCATCGGTTCCACCTTTATTATTTATTGGCTCTACATAGAACCTCTAGATACTAAACTATGTTTTATACCTATATCAACAGCTGACCTCTGCAGTAGGTGTAATGTAATTCATACGGCACACGTAGCGGAGTAGAGATGTATGTAGTATTTCCGCTTGATACCTGTGCTCGTGTTACGCGCGAGATAAATTTTGCAAACATTGTTTCTCGGTCTAGGTAGGCTAGATAATCTAGCTTATAAGAGTCGGCTTAATTCCTTTAATATGACTTATAGTACTCAATATTATGTGCCTATCTACTAATGCTTCGATGCAAATAAGACTTATATAAGCGAGTGATTTTGTGATCTTTAATACCTAACGCGCATTTATTAGGTATTCGTGAATGTCATTGGGCAGACACTCGTAAATAAAAACAAATCCATTAACTAAACAAATCCCTAGGGTTCGATCGAAGAAAAACTAGGAAAGTAGGCCAGTTATTATGTCTATAAGAATGTGAATATTTCATTAGTTTTTGTTTGCCATATAAAAACTGTTGTGAAAACAAACAGATTTATCTAATGATTGAAACCCTTAATATTGATAGAGTTGTACTTGCGATCGATATTTTAATCATACTTTGACATTATACCTTGTACGTTGAAGTCTTTTAAAAAAGGAATCGTAAAGGCTGAGTAGACTAACTAGTTTTGTACTTCAGTGAACAAGTACTTATTATCTTTGTGTAAGTTAAGAATAACCGGTTTGATAAGAAAACGAAAAAATCGTAAGTTAACATTTTTACAACAGAGTATGATGAATGGATTGTGGATACTTTGTGACATTGAAGTTTAGTCGCAAAAATAAACATAGATCAAAAGCAAAATATCCTCACAAGTAGGCATAGGCATGAATAAATCCTCCAATAATCCTAAGTCAAGGTTAAAGCAGAATCATCTTCCAAAAATATTTCAATCCAAATACAAAAGATCGCCCACGTAGAGCCGTAAAAGCAGAAATATCCTTAGCAGGATAGCTCGTTTCTTTCCACCACGTGTGGAGACAGAAAATATCAATCGTGGGTGGTGCGAATGCCCGATGAGAATACTTACTTGCAAACTTTATGGAATACGATGCAAGCGATGATTCGTATCGTATCAGTGCTGCAATAAAGAAATCTTACCTACAAGACATTAAGGATAGGTGCTTTTTTTGTATGTAAAGTCACGTCACGTCCGATTCGAAGTGCACTGCGTATATAGCGTGTGTTTCCGGAACAATATAACCTGGGCCTTTTCAAGGCGAGAGTGAATAGGCACTACATAGGTGAGTATGTTTCAACATAGTCCGCATCGTCACTTTCCACCAGGTGAGATGGCGGACAAATGCTCGCCTATATATATTTAAAAAAAAAAAAAAATAGGGTGTAAGGGTCAGCATCCCGCCAACTGATATGGGTTGCTCAGTCAACGAAAATGAACAACCATCAGCAGGATTTTTTCAGGAAGTTAAAACAATATAATTGATTTTCCATAAAAATTGTCTGATCGCGGTCATTTTGTATGTTTTTTCTTTCATCTCCTGAAATAATTTCCTGGTGAAAATTGTTCAGTGTGGTTGACTAAGCAGGCCCTACCAGTTTGCGGGACGATTTTCCTTACACCCTACATATTCTTTGGCACTTTTAACACACACTTAGTGCTATTTTATGGTTAAAACATTAAAATATAGGAAAGCATACGAGAAACGTATGGGTGATGCCTTTAAAATGTGATAGTTCTGTTAGTCAGAAGTAGTCAGAACTACAGCATTGATCGCCTTGATCACAAAGCAGATATAATTAGTCTATGTCTGTTTATGGTCTTGATCGTTCGAGCCCGGATCGCAAAAAATATTTTTGGAACTACATTTTTGTTTTCTGTAACAACGTTTTTAATCAAACGTTTGCCTTTAAAACCCAATCAATTCGACCATGTTAAACTTTGTACGCTGTTTTGTACAAAAGCCACAATACTGCACTCTTTGCACGGTAGCCGGGTGATATGGCGTTGACCTGCCTGACCGGCCATTGCGGCTTAAATTTTTAATGTGATGCATTCATACATTAATGGTCCTGGTTATTCTGCTTTTGAAGGGGAACCCGTAAATTGCAGGTTATTTAATGTAATAAAGTAGCTATAACAACCGGGAAAACCCGTTGTATAATCTATAATTGATACCATTAGCGACTGCTATTATATGCATACATACATACATATAATCACGCCTTTATCCCTAATAGGGTAGGCAAAGCGTAAACGACCTAAACAAAGGTCGTTCCGCCACGTCTGACAAAGTTTTGAGGGTTATTCAAGATGGATTTGTATATTGCTGTAGTGACAGGTTGTCAGTCCATCGCCTAAATTGCAATATACTAAAACCCTCAGATCCCTTAGCTGGTTTTTACAGCATGCCCGGGAGGATATGCAGCTCGCACATTCTATGTTTTTCTCTAGCTCCCAGTCCAGCATGGAAGAATATGACTGCCAATTTTTTCAAAAGGTAGACTAATATGACCCTTTTAAGTTACTTCTCTTAACTGCCTCCGTGGTCTAGTGGCTAGTGCCATGGACTCCCGATCCGGATGTGCTGGGTTCGATTCCCAGGGGGGAAACACAAAGTTGATATTTGAGAATTTATCACTTTGTGATTTTTTCCCCAGTTTGGTTAGGACATTGCAGGCTGAATCACCTGATTTTCCGAAAAGAAAAAAAGATTTCGTGCTTCGGAGGGCATGTTAAGCCGTCGGTCCCGGTCGCTGTCTTTGATAGTGGTCGTTACTCAAACCATGTCAGAGGCCTGATAGTTGTGCTACCAGGCGGTTTAAAAACTAACACCAGGGTTCATCGGGTCGATAGTCTATCGACACCCACTCGATAGAAGAAGAAGTTACTTCTCTGGCTTTCGGTTTTCAGCTGGCGTTTTATGCCCACAGCCAATCAATAAAGCCCACTATTATCGATTTATTTATCCAGGTATCCTACCTACATAATACGATATTTCGAATATTAGTGGGTGGTGCGTGGCGCCTGCTTGATTTGGCAACCAGCTACTTCGGACTGCGCTAACCTTGCATTTGCGTCATATACCTAGGATAGGATAGAATAGACCTTACCAAGGGAAATACCTCATTCCCATGGAGAAAAACTGGTGAAACCGCGGGGTGGAAACCTAATATTTAAAACATCATGGGAATTCATGTGACTTATTACTTTTATGCATACATACATACATACAATCACGCCTTTATCCCTAATGGGGTAGGCAGAGCGTAAACAACCTAAACATAGGTTGTTCCGCCACGTCTGACAAAGTTTTGAGGGTTACTAAGATAGATTTGTAGGTATATTGCTGTAGTGACAGGATGTCAGCCCATCGCCTAATTTACAATATACTGAAACCCTCGGATCCCTTAGCTGGTTTTTACAGCATGCCCGGGAGGAAATGCAGCTGGCGCATTCTATGTTTTTGTCTCGCTCCCAGTCCAGCATGGAAGTTATTATATGACTGCCAATTTTTTCAAAAGGTAGACTAATATGACTCTTTTAAGTTACTTCTCTGGCTTTCGGTTTTCAGCTGGCGTTTTATGCCCACAGCCAATCAATAAAGCCCACTATTATCGATTTATTTATCCAGGTATCCTACCTACATAATACGATATTTCGAATATTAGTGGGTGGTGCGTGGCGCCTGCTTGATTTGGCAACCAGCTACTTCGGACTGCGCTAACCTTGCATTTGCGTCATATACCTAGGATAGGATAGAATAGACCTTACCAAGGGAAATACCTCATTCCCATGGAGAAAAACTGGTGAAACCGCGGGGTGGAAACCTAATTTTCTTCCATGCTGACCTGGGAGCGAGAGAAAAACATAGAATGTGCCAGCTGCATTTCCTCCCGGGCATGCTGTAAAAAACAGCTAAGGGATCTGAGGGTTTCAGTATATTGTAATTTAGGCGATGGGCTGACAACCTGTCACTACAGCAATATACCTACAAATCGATCTTAAAATAACCCTCAAAACTTTGTCAGACGTGGCGGAACGACCTTTGTTTAGGTCGTTTACGCTCTGCCTACCCCATTAGGGATAAAGGCGTGATTATATGTATGTATGTATGGAAACCTAATATTTAAAACATCATGGGAATTCATGTGACTTCTTACTTTTATTTTGTAAAAATATGTAAGAGCAAAATCTCGCACAGACCGACTAAAGGAACAGGACCTAGTATGACAGTAGAACTTGAAATTTTTTGACATCAAGGAACATAGGATCGTTAATCCGCATCCACAAGGCTTAGTTTTAAAAGAAGGACTCTTAGAGCGTAAACAACCTAAACAAAGGTTGTTCCGCCACGTCTGACAAAGTTTTGAGGGTTATCTAAGATAGATTTGTAGGCATGTTGCTGTAGTGACAGGTTGTCAGCCCATCGCCTAAATTGCAATATACAGAAACCATCGGATCCCTTAGTTGTTTTTTACAGCATGCCCGGGAGGAAATGCAGCTGGCACATTCTATGTCTTTCTCTCGCTCCCAGGCCAGCATGGCAGAAACTTACTTTTATGGTTTACTTTAATTTCGAAAACCAATCAATAAAACCCGGTTTTCGACTGCTATTTACCCAGGCAGCACAAAATATCACCAGTGGGTGGTGCGTGGCGCCTGATTTGGCAACCAGCTACTTCCAACCGCGCTAACCTTGCATTGCGGTGCACTGGTGAAATCGTCGCCTTACATGGACGACTTTATGTGTTTTCTTTATTGTAATGTGGATGAAATGCCACGATGTTTAGTCGCTACCTACATTGTGTAGGCTTTGTTCAATATTGTGACAATTTGTAATTTAAACAAATTATGGAGTTTCGAAATTTAGTTATGACGGTGACTAACTCTTATAAAACAATTTAATTTAATCATAAAGTTGCTTATATTCAACGCTCATAATATTACTTAATTTAACTCCTGGGAAAAACCATTTAATGATCAATCTGATTTGATAAGCGATGACTGGATAATAAATAGGCGTTATACATACATGTATATAATCACGCCTTTATCCTAATGGTGTAGGCAGAGTGTAAACAACCTAAACAAAGGTCGTTCCACCACGTCTGACAAAGTATTGAGGGTTATTTAAGGTAGATTTGTAGGTATATTGCTGTAGTGACAGTTTGTCAGCCCATCGCCTAAATTACAATATACTGAAACTCTCGGATCCCATAGCTGGTTTTTACAGCATGCCCGGGAGGAGAGGCAGCTGGGACATTCTATGTTTTATCTCGCTCCCAGTCCAGCATGGAAGAAATGTTCATTGCATCACATATGCACCTGAAGATGCTTTTGGCAGCTTTCTCATAAAAAACTTCTCAATCGACCTACGGATATCTAGGCCAAGGAAACACCGAAAGTTGTCGCGAATCCAATGTCTCATACTAACCGGTTTGCTGACGTAATGATAATGTCCCTCAGACTCCATTCAATCGAAATATTTTAAAGCATATTCTACGTAATATAATGATAGAACATTAATCGTCAATAATGGATCTATTCTCACTCGAGTCGAGTGCTTTAGACATCGTGCGATTTCCATTGCTAGCGTAACGTGCAATTTAGCTTGGCGTGGTGTCGTCATACTGTTGAACACGATACAGCAATGTACGTAAGGCAAATAAAACAATGCTAAACGGTGATAGGATCATTCCCTTTTGTGTGGGCGACAATAGGTCAGACAAATTAGTTTTTGGATGCATTCTTTAAACTACATGCACACTATTTTTAAAAAATCAAGAGATGTTTGGCGCAGCACCGAGTATTTACATGCCCATATCGGATATTCTTCCATGCTGGCCTGAGAGCTAGAGAAGAACATAAAATGTGCCAGCTGCATTACCTCCCGGGAATGCTGTAAATACCAGCTAAGGGATCAGAGGGTTTCAGTCTTATTGTAATTTTGGCGATGGGCTGACAACCGTTTACTACAGCAATATACCTACAAATCTATCTTAGATAACCCTCAAAACTTTTTCAAAAGTGGCGGATTGACCTTTGCTTAGGTCGTTTACGCTCTGCCTACCCCAATATGGATAAGGCGTGATTATATGTATGTGTCGAAAAACCACGCCATGGCCTGTAATGTCCTAACCAAATAGAAACAACATTAAAAAGCCAACATCCTCTGTCGGGAACCAAACCCACGACCTAAGGATCGAAATCTCAGCGCTTAGGCCACTGGACCACGCAGTAAACTTTACAAATAAGGTGCATACGACTATTACGCGACAGTACATGGCACAGTCGGGGTGAGAGCGTTTTCTCATCGCCACTTACAAGCGATGTTCCGAGTTTTTTGCCCAGCGAAATATCAGGCACAGGAACAATCAAATGATCAGATATTGATAACAACTTCATGTTTCTGCGTTGGGAATCGAACCCACGATCTCCAGACCGAGAGCCCCAGACCACTGGACCACACAGCCAGTTCACAAATAAGGAGCACGCAACTATTACGCGACACGGCGACAGATCATGACACAGGGGTGAGAGCGTTTTCTCATCGCCACTTGCGTTACGAGCGAGGTTCCGAGTTTTTTGCCCACACTCGCAAGATGGCGTGGAGCTAAGTAAAGTTCCGCCTTGAAGGAAAACTGAGATCGCACTATAAGTGTGAGATATAGAGACATGCAAAAGGCGTCACTGGCATTGATAAAATAAAGCGGTACATGTTATCTTGCCTTGTTTTTTCTTGGTTGTGTAAATAAAACTACTTCCAAAAATTACTTCCATGCTGGACTGGAAGCGAAAGAAAATTATAGAATGGGCCAGCTGCATATCCTCCCGGGCATGCTGTAAAAACCAGCTAAGGGATCCGAGGGTTTCAGTATATTGTAATTTAGGCGATGGGCTGACAACTTGTCACTACAGCAATATACCTACAAATCTATCTTAAAATAACCTTCAAAACGTTGTCAGACGTGGCGGAACGACCTATGTTTAGGTTGTTTACGCTCTGCCTACCCCATTAGGGATAAAGGCGTGATTATATGTATGTATGTATGTGTAAATAAAAAGCACCTGGTCTCTTAATGTCCTTTTCACAAAGAGTCCTACTTTTAGAACTAAGCCTTGTGGATGCGGATGAACGATCCTATGCACCTTTACAAATAAAGTGACTTAACTAAAAAATTGGGATATCGAGTTTCTGCAATAAACCGACCTTTAAAATTATAACTTACAACCCTAAAAACTTGAAATATTTTTTAGAACATTATCTATCACACTTTTACTGAGAAAAAAATACCCAAGTATATAGGGTTGTAAGGTTATGCTTTCAAATATCGTTTTATTGCAGAAAGTCCAAATCCCCATTTTTTGAGTTCAGTCACTTTATTTCTAAAGGTGCGCTATGTTCCTTGATGTCAAAAATTTTCGAGTTCTACTGTCATACTAGGTCCTGTTTCTTTAGTGCGGTCTGTGGGAGATTTTGCTCTAACAATTTTTTACAAAATGTGGTGCATTTAATGTTTTTACAGTACCACCTTTGGTTTAGCAGAAATCCTCACAGAATGTACTATTGCGAAGCACCGAACTTTTGTTTTTCGCAGTCAATCAGCTGTTTGCCGCAACCAAACTGAGAACAACCTGAGATAGATAGATCCTTGCTTATTTTTATGCAGCAATCTGCATACTCTACGTTGCTTTATGTCATGTCATGACCAATGATTTTAAAAAAGAAACGCAGTAGGTACGACTAATCCATCTTGAACTAAAACGTGACCTAAAATATAAATCTCTCGCAAGATAAGGCGAAGTCAAGATGACATCATTTTAGCTAATCAAATAAAACTATCAGGTTTCCAGTTCTTTGTCAAGAGATGCAATGAATCATTCGTGTTCGTTAAGATATTTAATAACATATATACATATAATCACGCCTTTATCCCTAATGGGGTAGGCAGAGCGTGAACGACCTAAACAAAGGTCGTTCCGCTACATCTGACAAAGTTTTGAGGGTTGTTTAAGATAATTTGTAGGTATATTGCTGTAGTGATAGGTTGTCAGCCCATCGCCTAAATTGCAATATACAGAAACCATCGCATCCCTTAGCTGGATTTTACAGCTTGCTCGGGAGGAAATGCAGCTGGCACATTCTATTGTCTCGTTCCCAATCCAGCATGGAAGAATAGAAGTTAATAACATTCATGTCAAACTGTAGGTTGGGCTGTTTTGTTATATTACTGGGTGTTTTGAATCCACCCATAAAACTGAACAACTTTCCCAAGGATCATTTTGTCGAAATATTAAAGATAAATTAATCCTAAAGTTTGATCAGCAAGCTTCTGACAAATATATTATGGATACCAAAACAATAGCGTATCTAGTTTTTCATTTATTAACTTTAACTAACCACTAGAGCCCGATGGTGTAGTGGATAGGGCTGCTGCCTCCTGAGCGGGAGGTCGTGGTTCGAATCCCACCACGTACCAATGTGTTTTTTGGTTTTCGAATTTTATGAGTACGTTTATTCGGCGCTTTCTCCGTGCTTCGGAAGCACGTTAAGCTGTTGGTCCCGGTTAATATCGTTTAATACCTTAGATATAAGTCGTTAAGCCATGTCAGAGGCCGACCAGTGCTAAGCATGTAAAACCAGTAACTACGTTCAATCCCTTAGATTAGGTAGCCGTCCCCGTGAGATACGGGATATAGCTAGGAAGATGATGAACTAACTACTTAACGAATTATGATAAAATTTGGTAGATGAATTTGGAAAATACCAAGGTGTTTTCCCGACTTGTGGGTAAAATTAGCTCTAGCTAACCCATAAAGTTAAACACTAAAATTACCTTGTTATAGTTATTCGAATAACAACATAATTAGGATATTTAAAATATAATTAGGTAGATAACTGTGCCCTCCCATATGTGTCACCGATGTTTGTCAAAACAATGAATAATTACTTCATTTTAGTATTAATAATAGACTATTTTTTGTACCTATTTAGGTACCTACCAACCTACATTACATAATTAATCATTTAAAATTGTAATTACATAATTAATCATTTAGTTATGTAATGTATATTGTTGTTTTGTCCTCGTATGGCATCAAACATAAATAACTAGAATATACGTATGTACATGATTCACTTTTACATAAACCTATTTCTATTATTTTCCAACCATCCTAACTATGCTGGCCTGGGAGCGAGCGAAAAACAAAGAATGTGCCAGCTGCATTTCCTCCCGGGCATGCTGTAAAAATCCAGCTAGGGATCCGACGATAAAGACGTGATTATATGTATGTAAGATTTACGTAATAAACGATTCTTCACCTTATTTCATTAGCGTTTACGCGTGCCGTTCTTGATACGGGTAAAGATTATTAGACAAAAACACATTTTTGAACTCACAATCCTGCGATCCCTTTTAGCTTTAAGTAAAATTCTGCCTACATATGTAATTTAGGGTACGAATACGGAGCAAAAACCTGAATAAACAATAAATAGAGCCTGCTTTTAATTCGACCCTGTGTCCCCAAGTAACTATTATGGTTAACATTGTGTTATTTTATAACAACCTTCGTATATAATTCTACTGCAATAGAACATATTTTCGGAAAGTTTTCAATGAGTAATACTTGCAGCTTGATAGTCTTAGCCTGATTTAAATAAATTAAAAATAATAGTCCTTCCACCAATTTTTCGGCGATGGCGGCCAATCTCTCAGAGATAAGCCAACTGCGCAGGACTAGTTTTTAATGCACAAGTGTTTGCGCAACACACAAGTGCACTCTCTATTCCTTCAATATCTTATTCTGATGGGACAGATTGATTGATACGATCAGAAAAAAAAATGGCGCATGGATCATCTTACTTTTCGGACAATCAGGTGATCAGCCTGCAGGTCCTAATCAAACTAGAAACAACAACACAAAGTCCTTGTCCCCCCCGCCGGGAATTGAACCCGGGACCCCGGGTCCTGAGCCCTGAGGCTCAGACCGCTAGACCACGAAGGCAGTTCAGTTGTGTCTGATTTAAATATATACTAGTAAGTATAAAATCGCCCTAGACGTAGAATTTTAAAGTGCAGTTCTAAAGGTAGAGAGCCTCAATCAAATGCATTGAACAGGAAAAGTGATTGGTAAGTTGCTTTCAGTTTAATACATACATATAATCACGCCTTTATCCCTAATTGGGTAGCTCTGACAAAGTTTTGAGGTTTATTTATAATAGATTTGTAGGTATATTGATGAGGTTAGATTGTCAGCCCGTCACCTAAATTGTAACAAACAGAAACCCTCTGATCCCTTAGCTGGTTTTAACAGCATGCCCAGGAGGAAATGCAGCTGGCATATTCTATGTTTTTCTCTTGCTCCCAGTCCAGCATGGAAGCTGAAAGTTAAGTGTGGTAAGCTGCTTTTAGTTTTATACTATTAACGTAATAACAGACACGTTAAAAATATTAGTATCCGTCGAAATTGGTTTACAAAATAAAAAAAACGATATACAGAATTTATTTAAGAAGCCATAATCGAATGTTTCTTAGTAATTTATTGGTTTCTTTTATAATGCTGTTATCAGGACGCAGATTACGGGCACATGTCGATTTAGTGACAAAAGTGGCACTTATTATTTCACACATACTCTGAACTTCTTAGCGAGTGGATTCTCGAGTCGTACAACGACCCGAAGACCCCTGGTGTCAGAGTTTTTGACATGGTTTGAGTAACGACCACTATCAAAGACAGCGACCGAGACCGACGGCTTAAATTGCCCTCCGAAGCTCGCAATCCTTTTACTTTTCGGACAATCAAGTGATTCAGCCTGCAATGTCCTTACCAAACTGGGGAAAACCGCACAAAGTCACAAATTGACAAATAACAACTATGTGTTTCCCCCCTGGGAATCGAACCCAGGACCTCCGGATCGTAAGCCCATGGATCTGACCACTAGACTACAAAGGCAGTTCTACTCTTAACAATACATACATTTATAAATAGTTTCATTTTATTTACGTCTGTCAATATCTATAAAACAAAGAAAAACACTTGCAGGATCTTGCTAGATATTGGTTAATATAATATTATGTTATTTTATCGGCTTTTTTACTTACGAATTGCATTAATATTAGTAATGTAATTCGTAGTAGTAGTTTACCCACTCAAAAACCATCCGTTGTTTCATGCCATAACTTTTCTAGGAAAAGCGTATTGATAATTGTAACTTTCTTTTAAACAAATGTCACGCTTACTTTTGTTTATAAGTAACACAATACTTAAAAGAATTCAAAGTAATCAATCAATAATTTAATCACTTTGTCATGAATCATGCATAACGAATGTTTCGTTGTTTCAACATTCAATTTATTAGCGACCAGCTGATATCGTATCAAGCCACTTTTTATCGCAACACGATAATAATTTTCGCATTAAAATATCTACCAGTACTTATTTAGTTGACAATGTTGACATCAGTTTGTTAAAAATGGAAGAAAGTGTTCAAGTTCGGGAAAAGAAAGGCAAGAATGTGCCAGAAGATGAAACTAATGAAATCAATGATGAAGGAACACCTGAAGAAAACATATCGCTTGTTAGTAGAATGAGAAGTATCTTTGAAACCAATAAATTCGAAAACGTTGAAGGTAATAAAAGTGATGTCACTGTAGCTGACAACAATTATATGCCGCCAACTGACTGTCTAGTAAAGAATGAACAAATTATGGAAAATGATGAAAGCATACAATCTGGCGATGACACCTATGATGATGAAAATGAAGACACTGTATCTGAAATTGATCACGAACTAAATAATAGTAAAGTATTTAGTAAAATTGGAACAGATAACTTGGAGTCTTACGATGATGTTGATAAAAACGAGGCTAGCGATATAAATATTAATGACCACGAAGAAGAAGTAGGTCAAGTTCAAGATGTAATTTCGGCAAATATATCTGACGATGAAGACATTGGCGCAGAAGATGTTAGATCTTCAGAAGTCCAAGAAAATGAAAATAAAGAAAATGAGTCGACAAATGAAAATAAAACAAAATTTAGCAGACTTAGTCGTTATTTTGAAGACTTATCTAAAGGTGTGATTGAATTCCCTTTTCAGACAAATATTGAAAATGAGGAGTTAGTGGAACCTGATGACCAAGAAATAGAAAGTGTTGTATTTAAAAATAGGCCAGAAGAAGAAAGTTGTGATGAACTTTCATTTAATATCGCAGAAGGCGGAGAAAATGAGTCTGTTGAAAAATGTATTACAGATAAAGAAAACAAAATAAAAGATTTTGAAACTACCATCAAAGTATCATCGGTAGTTAATCAGCTAAATCGTCATTTTGAAAATATATCTGTAAGTAAATACACACCAGAAGATTGGAATCAAGAAGATGAGGTCAGTAACGATAATCAGGAAAATGAAATCTTAGATGACAACAGTGAAAGTATTAAAGACTTAACTATGACTGGAACTGGAGTTAGTATAGATGATGATGAAGGCGATGAGGCTACAATAAACTACGACAATAATATTTCACCTAAGGCAGACGATTTAGAGAACAAGGAAGTAGTTTCCAGTAATGAACTAACTACGAAACATATTGTTATTGATGGTGTAACAATAGACGAAACAGATGTTGAACTTGATGAAAACACTGATACAGTTGAAGAAATAATTGCTGACGAAGGTGAAGATCAAAATGATGAAACTTCTGATGTTCAGTCTTTAAAATTAAAAGAAGATAATGTTACAATTTTCACCGATGTCGATGAAATTTCGAAGGCTGGGAGTGACACAGAATTCGAACAAATTTATGAAGATACACCAATTGCGGACGACGAAAACAATACTGAAACAAGTTTGAGCAAAATGGCCTATGGCGATAATAAAGATCAAGACGAAGAAAATAATAATGCTGATTCATACCAAGATCAAGAAAAGAATGTTAATGTAACTGTTGAAATAGGCATCGAGTCGTTTATCAGTCTAGAACAAGATCAAGATCTTAACTTAGATCATTCATTCAGAAATTTACCATCAATGACAAGAAATAATCCAATCGACAATGATACTTCTTTAGAAGAAAATACAATAGAAGGAGTAAATAAACGTGCATCATTATATGCTAGACCTGCTCCGCCGCCTCCTGTTTCTAATTTAATGGAAGATAATGATATCAGTGATACAGATGCAGTTGAAAACTACGAAAATGTTTCCGAAGAAGAATTTACGGATGATGATTTCACTTTCCCGGCATTTAGAATGAGGGTATGTATCACACTTTTAGATTTGGTAGCAATTTATGATGATTCCAAAGTATGAAGCGATTGAAAGTCATATTACTAACGTGCCCCATGTTGCACGTATGCGTGCAACGAGTATTTTGGCATATTCGCCTCCTGCGTTGAAACAAAAATAGTGTGAGATATTTAAGAGAGTGATATTTTAGAGAGCCCGATGGTGTAGTGGATAGGGCCGCTGCCTTCTGAGCGGGAGGTCGTGGTTGGAATTCCACCCCGTTCCAATGTGTTTTTCAGTTTTCGGATTTCATATGTACGTTTAATCGGCGCTTTTTCCGTGCTTCGGAAGGCACGCTAAGCCGTTGGTCCCGGTTAATATAGTTTAATACCGTAGATATTAGTCGTTAAGCCATGTCAGAGGCCAGTGCTAAGCATTGGCGGCTTGAAAACTCGGACCTAATCTAGGATTGGGTCTGGTTTCCTTTCTGGGTTGCGGAGGTCGGTTAACAGTTGCTCTATGTAAAAACCAATACCCTCGTTCAATCCCCTAGATTAGGTAACGAACCCAGTGAGATACGGGATAAGGCTAGGTAGATGATGATGGCATGGCGATATATGAAGATAGGCGGGTTGGTTGCTACCGTTCCTCTCAAATAATTCTCTTGAAATCGCCTCTTTGCTCCATCAAGGACCTGCTGAAGCCACCTAGCCCCGGCAGTTCCTCTGATCCACATATGTGGGTAGACGCATGAGTCTCATTAGCAGGCCCCGTGACATACGGGATAAGGCTAGGGAGATGATGATATTTTGGCTTTGATTCCTTGTTCCCGATCTTAAAAACATTATCACAGTCATGTCAACAATAGATTTGCTACACAAATCACTTACTGGAAATCGTTTTTAAAGTAGCGGTGATTAACTTACAGAAGTAAAGCGTGAGTGAACTATTTAGCACTATTCCATGATATTTTTATTAACTGTGTCACAAAAGCTCGTTAAATTATCATCATCATAAACCGTCACACGGTCTCTGATGTATGTTTGTCTCTTTAGCATAGAATTTGTTCCACATTATCTTATCTATACTTGTTACCTTTATTAGATCATTTACAATTTGTACTACAAGTGCGAAACACACACCACACTCATTTTTACCAAAGCAGTGAGTGTTTGCATACAATCATAACCACCACAAATGCAGTTGATTCACCCGTTGACCAGCTGAATGTCCGACATAATAGGAAAAATTCCTACTTTTAGATTTCTTACTCACCATATTGTCTGTTGAAAATAAAAACATTGTGTGAAAGAATTATTTCGATACGGTAATTAGATTAATTAGCTACCGAGATATAGAATTTATTGTGCGCGGGTACCGCCTGCCCGGTGCATGTCCAATCCACGCGTTTTTATCGGACGAAGAACAAATGACGTCAGTCGGCCTAGCGGTTTCATAGAAATCGTAGACATACTTCGCGGGCCGCGATATTTAGACGAAGTTCAATTGGCTGTAAAGTCATAACTACTAAAGATATATGAATGAAACGCAAACTAATGTATTTGTGTTCCCAAACTAATGTTTCTTCCATGCTGGCCTAGGAGCAAGAGGAAAACATAGAATGCTCTACTGTAACAGCTAATTTGCGTACCTGTTCGTGTTCACGTTCCTCATTGTTTCGTGGCGTGAACTGTCCTCATACCATAATCGTTTTTCAGGATGCCCTCGCGACCCCGTTTCGCAATGTGCAGTCCTACTACTTTACACGTTACGTGCTGTGACATCATGACTTCCTGGAGAAGCAATATCGTTTTGATTACTTTGTGTTTAATTACTTTCACAAATGCGTATACCCTGCATGTACAGTAATTAACAATGACATCTTCCCGTATTATATATTCAGTTATAAAAATATATTTTTTTCTGTTCGATAAACTTTACATTTTTTTTGTTCAAATTCCGATTCCACGTTTAATTTTGTTCTAAGCTTATCTCGTAACGTTCGACGTATTTCGATAAAACGTAGATTGCAGATAGTGCTCGATATTTTATCGTATCGTACGTATCTCGTAATTCAATGCCAGTTTCAGTAATATCGTCTTATAAAATGTTCTCGTTGAGAGTTTGCAGTGTGGTCACTGTTTCCCTCATTCTAGGAGAATATTTAAAAAAAGCTGTTTCCATACAACTAGATTTTACCTTACATAACATTAGTTTTCTTCCATGCTGGACTGGGAGCTAGAGAAAAACATAGAATGTGCGAGCTGCATATCCTCCCGGGCATGCTGTAAAAACCAGCTAAGGGATCTGAGGGTTTTAGTATATTGCAATTTAGGCGATGGACTGACAACCTGTCACTACAGCAATATACGTACAAATCCATCTTGACTAACCCTCAAAACTTTGTCAGACGTGGCGGAACGACCTTTGTTTAGGTCGTTTACGCTCTGCCTACCCCATTAGGGATAAAGGCGTGATTATATGTATGTATGTATAACATTAGTGGTACATTTGTTTTTACTTGGTGGTCTTTACAGCGTGATGTTCCTGTAGTTGTACTTTGTGCATTGAGCCTCGCGTGCAGTCAGTAGCACGTTGATGCTTACATTTACTATTGTTATTAGTTCGATTAGCAAACATGTTTACATTAATTGTTTATGGTAATATATCTATTTCAACATTACAAGATAACTAGCTGATTGATATATTTAGTTCTAAATATGCGAGAGCATAAATTTCAATAATAAAATCGAGCAGCAGCCCCGGATAATTACAGACACATACACATAATCACGCCTTTATCCCAAATGGGGTAGGCAGAGCGTAAACGACCTAAACAAATGTCGTTCCGCCACGTCTGACAAAATTTTGAGGGTTATTTAAGATAGATTTTTAGGTATATTGCTGTAGTGACAGGTTGTCAACTCATCGCCTAAATTGCAATAAACTGAAACCCACGGATCCCTTAGCTGGTTTATACAGCATGCCCGGGAGGAAATGCAGCTGGCACATTCTATGTTTTTCTTTCGCTACCAGACCAGCATGGAAGATAATTTATTATTAAATATCGGATAATCGCACTAAATATCGTAAAATCGGATACCGATAATTTAAGCTTATCCAATCATAAATTTCTAAACTATTTCCGTAACCCGGTTCTCTGATAAAGTGGATAAAACTATCAGTCAAAGTTTCACCAACAATGTCTGGCCTCCAACTGGTATATTCTACACTTGTTTCTACAACAATAAAATAACTTATGAGAGGAATGTAGAGTAAGGTAAAGAAAGATTATAAGTAAGTAGCAAATAAATGAACTCATCTCCCTAGCCTTATCCCGTATCTCTCGGGGTCGGCTTCCTAATCTAGGGGATTGAACGAGGGTACTGGTTTTTACACGGAGCGACTGCCATCTGACCTCCGCAACCTAGAAGGGAAACCAGACCCAATCCTAGATTAGGTCAGAGTTTTCAAGCCGCCAATGCTTAGCACTGGCCTCTGATATGGCTTAACGACTAATATCTACGGTATTAAACGATATTATCTGGGACCAACGGCTTAACGTGCCTTCCGAAGCACGGAAAAAGCACCGAATAAACGTACATATGAAATTCGAAAACCGAAAAACACATTTTTTACGTGTTGGGATTCGAACCACGACCTCCCGCTCAGAAGGCAGCGGCCCTATCCGCTACACCATCGGGCTCATCAAATAAATGAACTACTTATAGTATTTCCAACTAAGTTTTAGACTCTTTCGTTCGTCTTTAAATCGAATATCTTGTTTTTAAAATAAGTTTTAGCTATTAGATATGACAGCATAATGAAATAGTAGTTTTAGTAATTTAACTAATTTGCCAAACACGTATCATTTATTTTTGAAATGTGTTTTTGAATATTTTTTTATTCAAAAACTGAGGTGGAAATTCTATTGTACTGATTCCGATATTTTGTTCTTTCAAAATGGTTATTCAGTTTATTGCCTAATACTTCCTTTGGTATGTGTGCACTGTAACTCATAAAGTCTAATAGAGAAATCCTGGCAACTGACCTGTCTCACATCTGTCCATATTCATAATTAAAAGTGAGCCCAGTTTAGAAACCCGACCCAAGCGAAGCCGCAGGTTGGTGTATAAATAATTAATCTTCTACCCCGCGATGAAGATCCTACGTATATTCTATGTCTATATATATTACATCTAACTGCCTCCATGGTCTAGCGGTCTGAGCCATGGGCTCTCGACCCGGAGGTCCCAGGTTCCATTCCCGGCGGGTGACAATGCCTTTGTGTTGTTGTTTCTAGTTTGGTTAGGACATTGCAAGCTGATCACCTGATTGTAAAGTAAAATGATCCATGCTGTCGGATGGACATGTAAATAGTCGGTTCTGCGCCTGATTTCTCTCTGGTAGTGTCAGTGAATCAGTCCCATCAGAATAAGAGATTGAAGAAATAGAGAGTGCACCTGTGTGTAGCGCAAACACTTGGGCACTAAAATCTAGTCCAGCGCAGTTGGCCGATCTTTGGGAGATTGGCCGCCATCACCAAATATGGGTCGGAGGACTATTCTTATTATATTCTACTTCTAACTCACTAACCTTTTTTTATCCCTTTTTCATGGTTTTATGATTGAATGATTTCACATAAATGGCATGTTAATTCATTCAATGCTTAATTGCAAATTCATTCTATTGTCATAAAGTTAATTCTTGTCATAAAATGAGTCACAAACAACACGAGCGTGGCAACCCTGAATGATGATGATAAATCATATATTTTAATTATTTTAACCAACCGCGAAAATAAAGAAGGGTGATGATTTTTTTAAAGTTATGCATGCGAGCGTTTGGGCTTAGTTTCATTTAGTTATATATCACTAAGTTAAATTAAAAATGTATTTAAATCCTTCTTCTTCTTTTTAGCGAGTGGATTCTAGAGTCAAATGACTTATATCTTAAATCCTACAGTACGATAATACAGTTTAGCAAATAATTTTTAAATGAGGAGAAAGTTGAGTGATTCTATTACAAATTATATCACTCCAAGAACAAAAGTGTAGGTATGATTATAATAATTTAAATGATTAATAAATATTATAGTATAATGAAATGCGTTGACTTATCTGCACTAAATTATCTTAGATTTATTAAATAGGTTTATCTCATCTCGACGATACTAATGATGATGATGAAAGATCACAGAAATAGTCATAAGAGAAATAGTAATAGTACTAGTTTCGTGATTAGATTCCCCGATTAGAGAGCCCGATACGTTCAATAACAATATTTGATTAGGATGTTGTTTAAAAGATGCTTAGCGACTGAAATGGCAGTAGCCTAATCTGGGATTAAGTCTGGTTTATCTGTCTGGGCTACAAATGCCGAATCAGTTATTATTCAGACCAGTCCCGCAGTGTTTTTAAGCCCGTGTTGTCAACAAACGACTGAGGGCAATTCGGCGTTGCAAGCGAAACTACTTTATTAATTTAAGTCCGTAGTATTTCTATCAAGTCGAGATTTAGTTAAGTCCGTCTTTGTAGACTCGACTTGTAGGTTTAATATTCGTCAATTTCAGGTTATTTCCTGCTGTAAGTAACATTGTAATTATCTTTTTAAATTAAAGTCTAGCTATAAAGATATCTTCCATGCTCGCCTGGGAATGAGAGAAAAACATAGAGTTTTTATTATTCAAGTAATTGTGTTTGTTTCTATTTTTTTGTGATAAGTAAATTATAATTTATTGTTTCCAATATTTATAACTGTGCACGTCGTATCTGCCTCTCAAAATGTTATTTCACTAGCCTAGGTCGGCTGGAAGAGATTTCTTTTTAGAAATAAGCTGTGCCTGTTGTGTCTTTGTTGTATATGTATATGTCCTTTGTATTTGATTGTGTACAATAAACTGTAAAATAAATAAATAGATTGTGCCAGCTGCATTTAATCCCGGGCATGCTGTAAAAACCAGCTAAGGGATCCGAGGGTTTCAGTATATTGTAATATAGGCGATGGGCTGACAACCTGTCTCTACAGCAATATACCTACAAATCTGTCTTAAATAACCCTCAACTGTCAGATGTGGCGGAATGACCTCTGTTTAGGTCGTTTAGCTCTGCCTAACCCATTAGGGATAAAGGCGTGATTATATGTATGTATGTATGTCTAGCTATAAAGATATTCCAGTAATATTTCCAACAGGAAACACTTCTCGAATACTCACCCTACTGACGCAAATTAATGAAATATCGCTTATAGGAATTCCGAAATACCTATTTGTATTTCCTGCATTTAATTGTAGCTGCTCAGGAATTACCTGGAAAGTCTATAATGGAGGACTTACTGAGGAAATCTTCAGTTCAATTTGTACGAAGCAAATTGCTATTAATTTACCTCTTTGCTAGGCAAATATCTAGTAGAGCTAAAACATGTTAGGTATAAGTCTAATCGGGCTAATATTGTAAATACCAGAGTTTCGATGTTTGTTATTCAATCACGCCACGCTTCAACCTCTAGATAGATCGGAATAATGATACCAGGCCCTTTTATAGCTTAGGTCCTGAAATATTACAAGCTATTTATTCTTCCATTCTGGCCTGGGTTCTTCCATGGTGGCATGGGTTCTTCCATGCTGGCCTGGATTCTTCCAAGCTGACCTGGCAGCGAGAGTTAATGTCCCAGCTGCATATCCTCCCGGGCATGCTGTAGAAACCAGCTAAGGGATCCGAGGGTTTCAGTATATTGTAATATAGACCATGGGCTAGGCCTAGGCAACCTGTCACTACTGCAATATACCTACAAATGTATCTTAAATAACCCTTAAAACTTTGTCACACGTGGCGAACGACCATTGTTTAGGTCGTGTACGCTTTGCCTACCCTATTAGGGATAAAGACGTGATCATATGTATGTATAGGATACTTTTTACCACGGTAAAACTCATTGAGCCACGGTTAATAAAACGGCAGGAGGAAAACAGCTTTTAAAACTTGAGACAAATATCCGTCAAATTAATTATCTACGTACGATTCAACTTTTCACATGCAGTCAGCACTACTGCACCATTTTTTCTTATAATGCATAAAAGTGAGTGACGTTTTCATGATTGAGAGGAATCTTACGTCCATGAAGTGAAGGTTACCCTTACGAGAGAATTATAGAGCCCTTATTAGTTAACCAGTGGTAATAGCGTCATTGCTACATGGCTAGTTTCTGAGTTACTGACTAATTGTTGTCTAAAATCCACACCTAAGGAGATTTTGATACTATTAAAGACCTGTCAGTTGTAGACGCGACTTTCTCGAAATCTACTTGAAGTGAAGGTTACCCTTACGAGAGTATTGTTGAGCCCTTAGTCAATGGTAATAGCGTCATGGCTAGTTCCTTAGTCACTAAGTAATTGTTGCATAAACACACCACACCTTAGGAATCGTAAGTGCGTTACGATCTTGGTACATTTAAAGATTTGTGCGATTGGGAGAAATCTGTCCATGAGGTGAAGGTTAGCTTGACGGCAGAATTGTAGAGCTCATAATAATAAGCCAATGATCATGGCTAGTTCCTGAGTCACTTAGTAATTGTTGGGTAAACACACCACACCTTCCGAATCGTAAGTGCTTTCGGAGCGTTACGTTCTTGGTATTATCGAAGACCTGTCATTTGTAGACGCGACTTTCTCGAAATCTTACGTCGACGATGTGAAGGTTACCCTTACGAGAGTATAGTAGAGACCTTATTCGTATTATTAGCTTAGCCCTTCAAATTATTAATTAATCAGTGGTAATATCGTCATGGCTGGTTCCTGAGTCACTAAGTAATTGTTGGGTAAACACACCACACCTTCCGAATCGTAAGTGCTTTCGGAGCGTTACGTTCTTGGTATTATCGAAGACCTGTCATTTGTAGACGCGACTTTCTCGAAATCTTACGTCGACGATGTGAAGGTTACCCTTACGAGAGTATAGTAGAGACCTTATTCGTATTATTAGCTTAGCCCTTCAAATTATTAATTAATCAGTGGTAATATCGTCATGGCTGGTTCCTGAGTCACTAAGTAATTGTTGGGTAAACACACCTCACCTTAGGAATCGTAAGTGCTTTCGGTGCGTTACGATCTTGGTATTAGACCTGTCATTTGTAGGCGCGACTTTCTCGAAAACAGACATAAAAAAAATAGAATTGAGAGCTTTAATCGTCCTGTTGTCATATATTTAATCGTCTCGTTGAAGGTATTTTTTCGCTGCATAGAGATTAAATATCCAAAAATGCCTTCCCATTATGTTTTTAGTTAGCATTTTAGTATTTTCATCCTCAGGTAGAGATTCAAGAGTATTAAATTCTTGTGCAGAATTCTACCGCTCATTCACTGTAAATATTTAAATTAAATAAAAAGCTGCTTATTGGAATAATATCCTACACAAGAATTATGAGCTCTACTTTCTTTACTACCTACCTACCGCCCTGTACTTTACTTAGGTACTATTCCTACAATTTTATATTAGAGAAAGCCGAGTATTTAGATTATAGGTCTTTGAAATACAATGACTAAGTTTCCATATTCAGCTAGCATGTCCTTTGGTAGACAGACATTTGTGTGTAAGTGTTCATACATACCTACACACCTTCGTCCCTTACGGAGTAGGCAGAGAGTTTACGGGGTTTTTAAGAGAGACATGGTGACGTCTCACAATATATAGAAGGTTATTTTCAGATAATAAATATAGTAGAGTTGTCATAGTTTTAGCTGTAGATTAAATCAATTATTAATAACTCCAACATTTCCAAAACAATTTCTTTCAACTTCATTATGTTTGTTATGATTATGTCCGTAGGCTTGTATGTGGTTTATGAAATGATTCACACATTACATGACCACATAATAGTTCTACAATATAACCTCCATTTTCCTACGAAGCCTGCGGTTGACGTACATCATTTGAATCATCGCCTGAGTCAGTCGTGACAATCCTTCAATCTAAACGTGACTTTGCATTGAGGTTAAAGGAAAATAAGCTTTATTTTGTTGAGTTAAAGACCTGGCCATTCGCAGCAAATGACTCAGAATATGTAAATTCTAAAAGTGACACATTATGGACCCTAACCTCACCCGCGCGTGTCATGTTGCATATTGCTAAGCTCTCAACCTTGTGATACCTACATTAATAGATCTCTGACAGGACAATGCTAAAAATAGAGCACATTACCAGTCGATTGCTATTTTTGTTGATACTCGATGTAATCAAATTAAAAAATAAACACGCCAAATTCCTGTTAGGTAGTGGTTTATCGTGTCTTGCGTTGCGACAACCCACGCGACAGAAGAAAAAGGAGAAGGAAAAAACGACAACTTTATAAAAATTTCGTTTGACAACAACAGTGTGATGTGGCAATGATAATTCACTCGTTGGTTGCGTTTGCGCATACATTATTTGTTTATAACAAGTCGATAGGAAATAAAGGTTAACACTCTGGCCAGCTGACTGACTCATCGATGACGACGAGACCTTGGCCCTACGTTGACTGTTGATGTAAAACTCGACATCTTGAAAAGATAATGTTTATTTACACTTATTAGCACAGTTACACTTATTTGTTTTCGTGCAGTTTCGGGCAAAAACTTAAATAACTGCCCTGTACTTAAATAATTAACCCTGCTTAAAACATAATGTTCTTATGCGCAAGCAAGTAGGCCTTAAAACTTATAGGATATTCTGTAATTCAATACAAAAAGAGGATTAGTAAACGAAACTAACTACTTATAATAGTTTGGGTTAAGTGCATGCCTTACCTAAGGACGTAGGGAATGTGGCCGAGGGATAAAAGCTTAGCTAATAAACTTTTATACATTAGCTGACCTACATGTTTAATGAGCTGATGTGATGTGCCCATTTGGCAGCTATGCCTTTAGAATTGTTTTATCTAGCCAACGATACATCTATGTTGAATTAGCGCAGACGTATAAGTCTACGTGGACATATAATAATATAAAAAGTGTAAGGGACAGCGTCCCCGCAAACTAATAGAGGCTGCTCAGTCAACGACACTGAACAACTATCAGCTGGTTCTCTTTTTTCAGGATGTGAATATATAAATGGCTTTTCCATACAAATTGTCTGATTGAGGTGAACATTTTGTATGGAAAAGCCATTTTTTTCTCTTTCTAAAAAAATCCTGCTGATAGTTATTCAGTGTCTTTTACTGAGCAACCCCCACCTGTTTGCGGGCCGTAATCCTTTATTCATCTTCTGGATGATTTGAAAACATTTTTCGGGTTCGTCGTTTATCTAGCAGATGCAGATAACATGAATTTTCTGTCGGTATCCTTGAACCTGGTACCTTTACCGCTGCTTGGCAAACTCTTGTACAGCAACTTCGAAAGCATTGATTATAAGATGGTAAAATCTTTTTTGATTTTCTTCCATGCTGGACTGGGACCGAAAGAAAAACATAGAGTGTGCCAGCTGCATTTCCTCCCGGGCATGCTATAAAAACCAGCTAAGGGATCCGAGGGTTTCAGTATATTGTTATTTAGGCGATGGGCTGACAACCTGTCACTACAGCAATATACTTACAAATCTTTCTTAAATAACCCTCAAAACTGCCAGATGTGGCGTAATGACCTTTGTTTAGGTAATTTACGCTCTGCCTACCCCATAGGGATAAAGGCGTGATTATATGTATGTATGTAAAATCTAGGGTTTCCTTCAGTGTCTTGTTTGCTGATCATACTAACGTCCTTTTCTCTTGTTGCAGAGTTCATCAGACAGTGTGTTGACTGGCGGTTCACTGTCGGAACGCATCAGCAATTTGCAGGCGGCGGGGGGAGGGGACGCGCCCCTCTCGCACGCCACGCTACAGCGCAACAAGAGCGCGCTACACTCCACACAGGGCGCATTAGGTATGTCTTAGGTGGTCAATGGTCTTATGAGGTGATAGGATAACAATACGGGGTGTAAGGGATAGGGGTTGCTCAGTCAATGAAACAGAACAACATCCACCAGGATTTTTTTTAGGCAGTGAAAATAAAAATTGACATTTCCATACAAAATGTCCACTTCGATGAAACAATTTGTATGGAAAAGCCAAATCTTTTTTACTTCATAAAATAATTTCCTGGTGATAGTTGTTCAGTGTCGTTGTCTGAGCAACCCGTATCAGTTTGCGGGACACTGTCCCTAACACCCGGTATAGGGCCTCCACCACCCTCGCATTCGCAGACTGACAAACTAACTGGCTTAACCAAGCAATGAATCCAGAAAAAAACAGCTAATTCTTCAGACACTGTTTTATTTGTCTCTCCTCTCTAGTCTAGTCTGTAGCGAGGTAGTCAACGCAATGATTTAAATAATCAAATCCAATAATTTTATCACCGCCAATCTAAGGTCTGCCGCGCCGATGGATGCATGGCTAGGGGCGAGCCTAGTTTTGAGCGTGCCGATGGCCCTGGGACCGGGTGACCCCAGATCAAGGCTAACCTTGTCCTGGTAAGCGGGCCTCTGCCAGGATCAACATATGAGTGCCCTCGCTGCTCGTGGGAACGCAATGGTTTAATTATGCAAACTAATAAAAATGGGGGCGATGTAAGATTTCGCGACTCATCACGTCACGTTTCTACCGGGTGCGGAACGCGGACCACAGAGAGCCGCTTTGCTACGATGAATGTTAGATGAAGTATGGCTGAGAAAATAGAGGAGGTATGCCAGTTGATGGATGATAGGCGTATAGATGTACTGTGTGTGAATGAGACTAAGCGGAAGGGATGCGACCAGACGCAACATGGACCCTACGTATCGTATTGGTCTGGGGTTCCCGGTACCGACAGAGGCTCTAAGGGAGTCGGTGTATTCCTTTCCGCACGAATGGCTGAATGTGTGACTGAGTATGAATGTGTGAGCCCTCGACTTCTCTGGCTTAGGCTGAAGGTCGGAATCACTCGTATCTTCATCCTAGGTGTATATGCACTGACGGATGTGGGTAGGAGTGGGTCCACAAAAGCTAAAAAGGAAAATGAGGAGTTCTGGGAGAGTGTTAGAGATGTTTTGAAAAACTGCAAGGCAAATGAAAAGATTATAATGTTAGGCGATTTTAATGGATGGGTGGGTATTAAGCGTGATGGGTATGATAAGATCCTTGGAGCGTTTGGTGATGAAAGGATAAATGAGAATGGAAGGAGTTTGTTAGGGATCTGCTTGGAGTGGGAACTTTTTGTGTCGAATACAATATTTCAACACAAAAAGATCCATACTTATACTAGGGCAGAAGGATCCTTAAGAAGCATGATAGATTTTGTGATTGTGGATGAACGACTAAAAATGAAAGTTCTGGACACTCGGGCATATCGGGGTGCCGGAATCGGCTCAGACCACTTTCTGGTGATATCACGTATAAGTGGTCTCTTTAATCGATGGAGGCACAGGGTGAATCAGCCAACTAGTGATCTGGAAAAAGTGAAAGTAGAAAATTTGCAAGAAAATGATGTAAGAAAGGAATATGTTAGAAGATTGAAGGATGAATTAAGTGGTTTGAATGAAATGTCTGATAGTGAAGAAGGTTGGAAGGAATTTAAGGAAAGAGTGCTGAAAGTTGCTATAGAAGTATGTGGAGTTTCTAGACGTTCGAAAGGGAATAAACAGAAGAGTGCATGGATGAGTAAAGATGTGCAAGAAGTGGTACAAAGAAAGAAGAAAGCATGGTTGGATTGGTTAGCTACCAAAGCTAATCAAAGAATGCATAAAGCGAAAGATGAGGATGTAGACGAAGCACGAAAAGAATATAAAGTATTGAAAGATAAAGTAAAGAAAGCAGTGAATAGAAAGAAAGATGAATATAAAGACGAATTTTACAGGAGGCTTTCAGAAAACTTTCGGTCCAACTTAAAAGTTTTCTGGAAATCCATAAGGACAGCTCGCGGTAAAACTGCAACATCCGAGCTGAGTAGGATTCTAAGTCAGGATGGTAGTATTGTAAAAGGTGAAGAACACGTGCTGAATAGAAAGGAATATTTTGAAAGTTTATTTGAAAAAGAGGAATAAGCACAAGGTTTTACTATTCCAGAGCTAAATGAAAGTGAGAATGAAAGTGAAATTGAAATGGATGAGATTGTGAAAGCACTGAAAAGTATGAAGTTGGGTAAGGCTGCAGGGTATGATAGAGTGTCTGTCGAAATGCTGAAGGCTGGCGAAGGAGTTGTTGCTAGTCAGCTGTACTGCCTTTTCAACCTGTGTTGGAGAAGCGGCCCAGTACCAAAAGATTGGTGTAAGGCTGTTATCGTACCACTATACAAGGGTAAAGGGTCACAGCTTGACTGCAAAAATTACCGCGGTATAAGCCTTCTCAGCGTCGTCGGCAAACTGTATGCAAAGGTATTGATTGGAAGAGTGATGAAAGAAACTGATGAGAAAATATGGGATGCTCAGGCAGGTTTTCGTAAGGGGATGGGATGTACGGATAAGGTCTTTTCGTTGCGGTGCATAACCGAAAAATATTTGGCTAAAAGCCAAAAAGTTTATTGCGCGTTCGTGGTCTTAGAAAAGGCCTATGATAGAGTGGTGAGGAATGAATTGTGGTCGGCGCTGTCCATGCATGGAGTGAGCGGTATTTTGATACGAGCACTGAAATCCTTATATAAGGATTCCAGTGCTTGTGTCAGGATCAACGGGGCGTACACTGAATTGTTTAAAATCGAGAAAGGTGTAAGACAAGGATGTGTAGCGTCTCCATGGCTGTTTAACTTATTCATGGATAGCTGTTTGACAGATTTGAAAGATAATGAATGTGGTCTAAGAATGAACGAGTTACTCGTTAAATGTCTTCTCTACGCTGACGACCAAGTTATACTTGCATCCACGACTGAGGAATTACAGGAGATGGTAAATTGTATGCATGAAGCTTTGAAAAAGAAAGGAATGAAAGTGAACGTTAGTAAAACCAAATCACTGGTTTTTGAGAAAGAGGTTAGAATGACAGAGTGTAACATTCTGATAGGAGATGAAAAAGTGGAGCAAGTTGGGTATGGCAGAAAAGAGATGAAAGTAGAATAAATGCGGTAGACATGAGAGCATTAAGAAGTATGATTGGTGTGAAACTGAGTGACAGAATAAGAAATGGCGTGATAAGGGAACGTTGTGGTGTGTAAGAGGATATAGTGATAGGTATAGAAAAAGGAATGCTGAGGTGGTTTGGTCATGTTGAGAGGATGGATGAAAAGAGATTAAGTAAACAGATATACATGGCGAGTGTGAGTGGGAATGTTGGAAGGGGCAGACCTCGGCGAACGTACCGCGATCAAATCGGGGACGTTCTAGGGAAAGGTCAGGTCAGGAGTACCCTAAACCGACGAGCGTGCATGAAAAGATTGATGAATGTAGATGAAGCGAAAGAAGTTTGCAAGGATCGTAGCAAATGGAAGGATGTGATCTCTGCCTACCCCTCCGGGAAAGAGGCGTGACGTTATGTATGTATGTATAATTTTATCCAACACCATCTCCTCATCTTTCAGGAGGCAGTATGACGTCACTAACGTCTGCACCACCAACGCCCACTCCTGCGTCGTCCCTCTCAACATCGGACCTATCAGAGCGTCCCAGGGTCTCCCATGGGAAACCAAACTTGGCTCCTAAACCCCCGACATTGTCTGCTGCTCCTACTGTAGACACCAGGCCGTCGCCGCCGCCTAAGAAACTGATCGTCAACGGAAAGATCGCTAGTCGGACGCAGAGTATGAGGGTGCCTAGGTAAGAGGTTTATAAAATAAGGTTGCTAAGTATAGCAAACAAGCAAAAATATATTATGGGTCAACTACCGGATGCAAGACTTACACCAACTAGAGCCTTTCAATGTAGTGTGGTTGATTACGTGGGACCAATCAATATTAGTGTGTCTAAAGGTCGAATCAACCACAGCACGACAGCAGTAGAATTTTACTAATAACCTATAGTATTTCCGAATAGCTTTTAGTCTAGCTTAGAATAATGATAAACAATATTTCACGTCTTGTTATTCAAAAACACATTTCTAAAATAAATTATAAGTGTAGGCAAATTATACGTAGTCAAATTATCAACACCATTATTTCGATTAAAAGACCTTTATTCTAGAAGCTATTTGGAAATACAATACTCTATTCTTGATATTGCAGGTCACCTCCCGTGTCGCCGCCGTCTCCTGGCAACGGGTCGTCACGGCCGACGCAACTACCGCCCGCGCCCTTCAACCCGCATATCGGAACTAAGAACCCCGCCTCACATTTCGGTGATGAGTTGCTTTGTTTTTTACAATGTTCTTGGATCTGTACACTCTAGAAGTAGTGTTAAGCACAAACGTAGAGCGAACCCTAGAGAAAATCAAATAACCCTTTGTATATTTTGAGTAGATTACGAATATTCAGCTCTGAAACTCCATTAGTCTGCTCATTGTCTACCCGCAACCTTTGGAACACCTGGTTGAACCATAAAGAGAACCCCATTAGGACATTGTCTCATCAACCTTCGTTTTTAGCTCCTACTATATCTTTAGTAAGTTTCCAAAAGCTCCAAAAATAACGGAATGTTCGTCTGTAGGCACTCTCCGAGCGCCAAGAGGTCTGCGCCCCCCCGGCGTGTGTCCCCCGCCGCCCCCGGGTGCTCCGCCCCCGCCGCCCGCGCGACACGCCTCACTCGCAGCGCCACCACTGCCGCCGCCGCACCATAGACAACATGTAACTATTTCTGCTAATACTGCCTATCTTATTACCTCCAAGCTGGACTGGGAGCGAGAGAAAAGCATAGAATTTGCCAGCTGCATTTCCTCCAGGGCATGCTGTAAAACCAGCTAAGGGATCCGAGGGTTTCGTATTTATATTGCAATTTAGGCGATGAGCTGAGAACCTGTCAATATAGCAATATACATTCAAATCTATCTAAAATAACCTTCAAAACCTTGTCAGACGTGGCGGAACAACCTTTGTTTAGGTAGTTTACGCTCTGCCTACCCCATTAGGGATAAAGGCGTGATCATTTGTATGTACTCATTAGGGATAAAGGCGTGAATATGTGTATCTGCTAATACTACATCAGCTGGCAAGGGTGGCTTGATGAGAAGATGTTAACTTGGAACGTTGCTGCTCATTTCTTGAATACATCCCTGGTCGCGTAGGTCACCAAGCGAGAGATAATGGGTATGGGGTGGTGTTCTGATTTAGCAACACACGAGTTATTCTCTGCCGCACTTAAGCTAATAATAGAGAAGAAATCTGTCATTGTCGACTTGACAAAGGCTTTTGATACTATCTCACACGTAAAATTACTGAAGTAACTACAAAATTATGGCATTACTGTTTTATCATACCAATGGTTTACTAGTTACTCAACCCGCCATAAGCAGCTAGTTCATCAGAAAGGTTTATAGAATCAAAAGGATGAAGTTCCTTTTGGAGTATCGCAGGGTAGTGTTTTAGGTCCCATTTCATTCAATGATTATTTAGTGATAGAGGCGTGAGTATAATGTGTAATTGTGTATTCATCGATTCCATAACTTCCATACTGGACTGGGAGAGAAAAAAAAACATAGAATGTTCCAGTTGCCCTTCCTCCCGGGCATGCTGTAGAAGTCAGCAAAAGGAAAAAAAAGGGATTCGTGGGTTACAGTGTATTGTCATTTAGGCGACGGACTGACAACCTGTCACTACAGCAATACACATTACAATCTAAAATTGCCTTGTAAGGGATACATACATACATAAATCACGCCTTTATCCCTTACGGGGTAGGCAGAGCGTTTAACGCCTTGTAAAAGGCGCTTTCGCCACGTCTGACAAAAATTGAGGGCAATTTTAGATTGTAATATGTATTGCTTTAGTGACAGGTTGTCAGCCCATCGTCTAAATTACAATACACTGTAACCCTCGAGTCCCTTTTGCTGACTTCAACAGCATGCCCGGGAGGAAGGGCAGCTGGAACATTCTATGTTTTTCTATCCCTCCCAGTCCAGCATGGAAGAAAGGGATAAAGGCGTGATTTTATGTATCGATTCCAGAGCACGATATCGTCTGGATCGGGCGAGGTGGACGCCCCCCCTCCCCCCGTGCGCGGCTCGTCGATGCGCGCGGAGCTGGAGGCGCGGTTCGGCGAGCTGTTCAACCCCGTGACGTCATTCCCGCCGCCCGACGCCTTCCTGCGCAAGGCCAAGGGCTACTCCAGCACCACGGCTACTGGTAAGTGGGGATGAGAGGTCAACGAGCATGTGAGCCGGAGTTCAATGTGATTTGGTTGTTGGGACAGATGGACTGTTTGGTGATACCTGACCTTAATCTTAGGCTCGTATTTTTGAAGCGATCTCAAACTTGAGAGCAATATTAAGTATGGATTTGTCAGGCCAGTTTGTACTGAAATGACATTTCTGATACGAACTCAAACTCGCTGTCACTCTTGAGAGCTGATTACAAATACGGCCCTTAGTCTTTTTCGCACTTCCTAGTCCTGAAACTAGCAATGACATCAAGTCCTGATACTATTGATGCAAGCATTGTGAAGATTATCAGGGACCTATCTGCTATACCTATAGCAGCTACTTCGAGAACGGCCTATGTCTGATTAGATTAGCAGTAGCCTTAGGAAGCCTGATCAAGAGGTTTTCATTTCACACTAATGCTCATGTAGGCTTATTTTTTCTTAATTTCAAGTAATGGCTGTGTAAGCCGAGGTCTGTATCTATTTCAGATAAGGCCTTTTAAAAGCCATGTAGGCTTTACGTGGCGAGTGTAATTTTTGTAACTGATGACTTAGATTACATGTGAATAAAGTCAGGTTCACTGGACGATTAGTTCTGCTTGCTCGATGACCAGTTTACATTGAACTATTGCGCGACGCATGGGGCACAGAGAGCGTGGTTGTAGCAAGAAGTTTATCGTCGATGGAAAAGCGGTTATAACATGAACATCATGAAACACTTAAGTAACATTTTGAGATATTCATTTTGAATATTTTTGATAAGAGTATTTAAAGGCTACCTTATATACGATCGTCTATTTTACTTTTTGCTACAGCGATACGATTGTTGGTTACTTATTATCAGTAAGAACCATAGACACAAAATAAAGATCAATTCTAAGTGCACTTGAATCGAAATATCAATATTTGTAGGAATCAGTAGAAATCTATTTGATATTATATTATTGTATCCTTCGCTAGGCGAAGTTGAGTATTGATAACGAAAACGAAGTGACTGAAACTAATTCCTGGCTATAGCAGCCATTTTGATGACATTTATTTTAATTGTTACGAAACATTGAGCTTACGAGTTACTAGACAGTAAGTAAGTAAGTAATTATTCTATCACCGTAGATAGCAATGTGCACAAATAAATGGGAAAACAGAAATTATTTTACCTAAAACATTATTAAACATGTGACATTCGAAGTAATTTTAAGCATATTGTCTGTGTCCATGATAAATCAAAGTTTAGAATCATTTCCATAACTTCACTTGAATGTATAATATTGACATAAAACTAATGAAGTCACTCCTTACATGTTTTAATGATAATAATCCTATGTATTGAGAGCAACACGCACACAACTTATGCTCTTTATAGTCATAGAACTACATATAGTATAATATGTATGTTTACGTAGTTATGTACATATAGGCTGCCTTAGTGCAATAGGTACAAGTCATAAATATTGACATAATAATTGTAGGCCTTATCTTAGAACAATAAAAGTCAAATTACTTTACTAAATGTTATACGAAAACCAAATTTTCTCTTATGGGGTGTTAAGTTTAGAAATTGTGTATTATTTTGTTCTAGAAAGTTTAAAAATTGTTCTGTGCATGATATTTTATGCATGAAAATGTTATAGAGAACCTTAAAGTGTCCTTATACTGATCTAAAAAGTATTTTCCAGTATTTTTTTAATTACCTATTAAGAATTATTTTTTACGATATTTGTATGAACTTTTTGGCTATTTCTTTTGTTGTAACTGCCCACTGTTTCTGCATTTCATTGTTTTCAATTTCTTTTTGCATTGCTCTATTTTAAATTCTAATTGTAGTACATAATTGTAGTAGCATATTTTACCAAGTACAACAAAATTCTTTTTATATGTTGACTCTCCCTTCCTATCCAGAAAATATTGCATTTATTTGTTATTCCAAGGTTTCAGTTTGTTTGGAAATTTGAAATATTATGTTAACTTACAAAAAAGGAACCAGACAAACTTTAGTGTTTTCATACGATTTATCATATCATCATTTCAATGTCATTCATGTGGTCCTCTAACAAAATTTAAAACATTTCAAAATCACGGGAGTCATTCTGATTTAATCACCCTGCTTTGGCTTTCATTTGGATCCTGACACTTCATTCAAACCAAATTATTGTATTAGGCTATTTGGACTATCCACTAGACTTGACTTATATTGATTAGATTATTTTAATATGTAACTTTATGTTGAGTCATTATTATAATTATGTAGTTAGATAAATAATTAGAATTATTCTTTTTTAATTTTGGATTCATGCGGATTTTGTATTCATCAATCAATAAAAGCTAGGTATAACTGAATGTGCGAGTTACAAAGTTACATCTTGTGGGTTTAAGATGTCGCGCAGTTCTCACACTACGAGTAGAATCTTCCGAGGCGAGCGTGATTCTCTATGCTCCCATCGCGTTGAACTATGAAACCATAGACAATATCTGCCCGCTCCGGCAAAATCTGCTATCAGTGTGAGAATGGCCCGACACTAACGTCGCGTATTCGGTTGCAAAGTTAAGGAGCTAACTGTGGTGCGATGGTGGCGACGCCAATTTTAAATTAATGGTGTCCAAAATACAAACATTGTCCTGAATATTTTACGTTTAGCGGAAATAGCAAGTAATTCTCCATTTTGTAACACATAACATCGTAATTGCAATTCGTATCTAAATTTGGTGTGCCTTGATGGCGCCGGAGTGGCCACTTTTAGCACATTTATAACACAAAGCTTACATACTTGGTATGAATTATGATATTATGGGTTATAAAATGGAGAATTACTTGCTATTTCCGCTAAACGTAAAATATTCATGAAAAGG
The DNA here is from genome assembly GCA_949820665.1 of Scrobipalpa costella. Classification (NCBI taxonomy): domain Eukaryota; kingdom Metazoa; phylum Arthropoda; class Insecta; order Lepidoptera; family Gelechiidae; genus Scrobipalpa; species Scrobipalpa costella. The sequence goes on along the minus strand of OX463304.1, from coordinate 6,118,372 downwards.
TTTGTATTTTGGGTACAATTAATTTATTACTATTGAGGGCGCCACCTATGCTCTGTTTCCAGCTTAATCTGGTTAATAACAGTGACTTTATTACCACCACTATACATGATTTTTTAAAACCTTTGTATGCATAAAACTACTTATAAGGAAACCGATATACAAAGTGTGTTTCTATAAAACTTATAAAGATTTATATTGTTCCTACGGATACTGATTGATGAGTACACTTTTCGCTTGATTGCACGTAACGGTCTATGCTACGATTGGTCTATACTCTATAGATTGGTCTATACTCTATAGATTGGTCTATACTCTATAGATTGGTCTATACTCTATAGATTGGTCTATACTCTATAGATTGGTCTATACTCTATAGATTGGTCTATACTCTATAGATTGGTCTATACTCTATAGATTGGTCTATACTCTATAGATTGGTCTATACTCTATAGATTGGTCTATACTCTATAGATTGGTCTATACTCTATAGATAGATGGTAATGATGTTGTGATTTTAATATAGTCAGGTGCCATTACTGCAAATTTATGTACTATGTAACTGTTACGGCTTCTATTTCACATTATTTTAGTTCAGATTGCGCTGTTTACTGAGTATTATATTGTTTTGTTGAAGCGTCTGCCTTAGCTTGGCGTCTTAGTAACTTAGTAAACAGCAATATTACGCTTTTTATATGGAGAAGCAACCGGTATTGTGATACAGTGACGTATGATGCTTAATATTTATATTATTATTATTTTTTGGATAATAAAAGAGTAATTATTATTGATTTGTCGAGTATTTCATTGTTTAACCTGTGTCGGCTTTTTGTGGGCGTACTTTAAAGACATTTAATGTATTTTGTGTTGTTCGTTCTTGAAACTTTTATGTCACGATGGCCAGAATCAATAACGATTTTTTTTATGCAATCTTAGCAAGTTTTTTTTATTTTGCTGGGTCACCGTGATATAAAAGATGGCTTGAAATATCAAATCATGGAATGGTTAAATAGTGTTATGTGATGGATACAGCGATAGACAGCATGCATTGGGTAAGTTTATCTTCATTTTACTTAGCATGGAATTAGAAAACTATACACTCGTTAGATAACATATTTATATAAATTTTGCATGTCATCGCATATAACAGATTTTCATTTCGCATGGTTTTCAATACGCATGAAGCATGTAAACACTGGATGTTAGAATTACCACAAAATGAATAGTCTTAAGAACTATAGTAATAATCTGTTTGTGATTTATATAACCAAAAAATACTGTGAGGTTTTACTTTTCATCGAATATAGGTAGGTACTTACACTGCATATACTTACGGTTAGGCTGATTCATTATGTACAGGACGATTAAGGTACAGTCAGCAAAGGAGACATCTGGTCAGGCCCGCTCGAAACGGATGAGACTATGTCAAGAAGTTATTAATGGATTTTGATGAATTTTCGTGATTTATTGTAACAATTATTTCAGGAAAACCCGTACATAACTTCCTGAAATAATCTCATCCGTTTCGAGCGGCCCTGTCCAGCAACCGCTTTTGCTGACTGTACACTCTAAGCATAGTTTTAATAACCGGTGTGTTTCCCCGAACAGCGAAGGCGCAGGCTCCCTTGCCGCCGCTGCAGGTCCCGCTGGACGGGTGGTCGGGCACCTCGAGCGCCTGCTAGCGAGCGCGGGGGGCGTCGCCCGCCCCCGCCCCTGCGCCCACAGCGCCCACACACTCGGCCTCTACTGCACATTTAGCCCCCGACGCTCTTCCAGCCCACGCGTTGCTCTCAGTAGCACACGCGTTACTCTTCCCTGCCAACACTCTTTCAACGCCTGTGGAAAAACCACAACCGATCTCCGACGTGTTGCCTATAGAAGAAGGTTCCTTCGATACAGACTCCATTGGCGATTTAAGCGACGTCGTCGACGCCATCAACAAACTCTGCGACACGATGAAAACCTCCAGCTATGATGACCCTTATGAGGACGAAGAGACTGAAACTGCTGAAGATTATAATAACCCCGAAGCTCCGGTTTCCGAGATTTACGTACCTACAGAAACGGAAAGTTACGATGCGTCGACCCCTTTGACTTACGAAGAGTCTCTAGCAATGAGTTATGAAGCAACGTTTGCTAAGTGCAAAGTAGCAGGGGTTGTAAGTCAAGAAGATCCAGTTGACGAAACTTATACAGGCTTTGCGAAGTGTTCCTTGCCGCCTGTTACGGAGAGTAATGAAGAAACGGTAATCTTAGAAGAGGATGAGGCATCTGAGAGAAATTACGCAGCTTTTGAGAGATGCTCCTTGCCGCCAGTTACAGAAAGTTTAGAAATAGAAGTTGTTGAAAAATACGAGGAGCTGGTTGTTGAAATCAAAGAAGAGCAACCGGTTACTCAAATACCCGAAGCACAACCAGTTGTTGAAATACCAGTAGTGGAACCAGTTGCCGAAAAACACGAAGCACAGACTGCAAATGTAACCCCAGAGACAAATTACACACCTAATCTTCCACCACCGGTGCCAAAGAGGACACTATTGCCTAAAAGCGCAAAAGAAAATATTGTAGCCCCAGAAGTACAACAAGAAGAAACTCCTGTAGCAACAGAAGAAGTTCAAAATGTTGCATATAGGGATATAGAACTAGTCAGTCCTGAAGATATAGCACATAAAGTTGAAACCGGCACGGAGCGGTGGAGCGACTCTACGTCAGTATCTTTGCCGGGACAAGTTGAAGACATAGAGACTGTATCGTCGGATCCAGGCAAGTCACAATGCGAGCCTGTTAGCGAAATGTACTACACGGCCTCCTCTGAAGTTTCCCTTCTGTCGGATACAGAATTAGTAGATAAAGTACAGACTGAAGACGATGAAGGCAAAGACGATAGGAAGAATGTCATATCGGGTCACGTAGCGGCCATGAGGGAGAGGTTCGAAAGTATGACCCGATCTAATACTCCTTGCCCGGATTTGGCAAGATCGTTGTCGCCTTCGTTAGAAGTGTTTAGGAATATGTCGCCGTCACCGGATCGATTGGCGTAGAACTGGTAGACATAGGTCGTAGCTCAAGACAGACGAGTGTTAAAGCTCAGTATATTTTCGTGTTTTTACTGACGCTTAGGTCTTTTAGTCGAGTTTCTAGCGAGGTTATGCACTGATTCGTAATAAATTCCATACTCGATTTGTGATTGGAAACTTAGTAAGGTTACCTTGGTATGTAGAAAACCGTGAATGTAAACTAAACACTTAAATGTTTGCGGTCTATTGCAACGGTCGGTCAAGCGTAGCACTGATAATGCAATGTGTTCTTTCAAGGTAGAATTAGATAAGAGAATGCCACAGGTAAAAGTTTATACTACGTCGTATTTTTTTTTAACAATACAGACAGGTGTAAAAAAAATGCTGACCTTAGGGTGGAACCTACCCATGAAACTGAACAACCTGAAGTCAAAACCTGAAACAACAGAGGTCAAAATATGAAGAAAAAAAAATGGCAATCACGACGTAAAGGATTGTACAACCTGTATAATACTTAACCGTAGGTATTAATTAGTTGAAAGTATTTACGCAATACAAACTACCTGTGGTTTCGTCCTAGCGGGTTTTCTAAGATCAAATAGGTAAGTATTCTACACTAGTCTTCGTGTAAATCACTAAACGAACGTGCCAATAAGGTGTGTTCATATTTAGTTACTGGTTGTGATTTATTTTCTTAGCAACCATCAGACGTGTGTGTTATTGGCAACACATAAAATCCAGTGTTGCCAATTTAGTCAAAATAGAAAAGATATGAATGAGGCACAAAGGTACATATCAAGAAAGATCGGTTGGTTGTTTGATAGTATAGGTAATAATATGGCAACGTTTCGTAAACTGCTATAACATTTTTAGAATCAGTTATGTATTGAACAGTATCATTCTATTCAGTATGAAATAATTATAAAAATTGAAAGCTCAAGTTTCGTAGTTTTCTATGTAACTAAATAACGAAATTAGCATGAAATTAACGTTTTAAATAATTAACGTCTATTGTGTATTTACTACTGACCAAGTAGCAGTAAATATTTTAGCTTAGTTTAAATTTAAATAATCGTGAAATATACTTACTGTACTTGCGGCACTGCTGCAGTGTTGAGTTTGCTGCTACGATACACAGTATGCACACACATATATATTCTGTATTTACTCCAAATAACTGATGGCGCGATAAAGTGGTTTATTTCCAGTTCAACTCTATCAAAAGAAATCTTAATTTTGGGAACTGTCCCAAATTATTAACTTCCATAAACGGATTTTCCAAAAATGCCTGAAACAGCATCTAAGAACTCCAATTTTATAAGTTAGACTGAATTTAAAAAATTACGTATTAGAAGTTGCTATTTTGGGGAATAGACATTTTGAGGCTGTTGTCCTACTAATACAGTTGACAATTTGAGGCAGTTGTCCAAATTAATACATTTTGAAGCAGTTATTCAAATTAAAGAGAAGATTTGCAAATTATTTTAACATCGACTTTGGAACGCCATCCAATTATATTTTTTTGATTATTATAAAATAAATATGCATTATTGCAGTTGCCATAATTAGATACAAGTAAGGATTTGTTGTAAAATTATTTAATTAGCAATCATTTTTTTAGTGAAATGTCTGTTGTGAGTTTTCTACAAAAGGTTTATTGAGTTGGTACATTTGTTTGATGGTGATACTAGTTGAGTATAACAATTATAATTTTATAGGCCTGTTGTATCTTGTATTACGAACTATCCAAGTATTTTAGGGATCGGTATCTTATCTAGCAATTAGTTGTCTTGTATTATAAACGTGTTATGTGTACAGACGAAACCTTTTATTATATTGTAACGGAATTCAATATACGGCTTTTATTAATATTAATGGTGTTTCTATTCAATTAGTTCCGCAAATATGTCAATTTGTTTCACTTTTTACATGTCTCACTCGCACAACACTGATGAATCCAAACATATATATTTTTTAGAAATCGACGAATACATTATTCTCTTGGCGACTCATTTCGTAAAATCAACTGAATCTAAGAGAGCACAGCGACGAAGTAAAAATGTCTAAAAAAACCTAAATTAACCTTCTTTTATAATGTGATGTGATCCTGTTGCTTATTTATTTAAAATAACAAAGTAACAATATAAACTTTAATAAAATAATATAAATTTTAGGAATAATTGACGTTTTTATTTTTGAAACACCAAAGACGCAATATAAAAGCGGTCTGGAAATACTCAATTTTTTTAAATAAAATATTGACAACACAATTACTGAATTCAAAATGGGTCTATTATGTTTAAAATATTCAATATATAATATGCCTGATTTCCAAATTGGTCACTATCCAACTGAGTCAAAGCGCTCGGGTTAAAGAAAGATAAAGAACTAAATTATTTTGGACTATCTTACTATTTATTATAGAGATAGGGGTGGTCTTTTTACTCGCCTTGTAAAGCTTGGTCTATTAGGTTGGACACTTAAACTCATTATTTGTCAAAATTTTGAGTTTGGTCTGTATTATATTAAGAATGTGATGTGTAAGAGTGAAAAAGAAAATAGTTATGTTTGGGGAGACTTCTTTTATAATTTTCATTAAGTGTAAGAACATCAATAAATAAGTACAACATTAGTAAAAAAATATGCAAAAAACAGTGCTAGAAAATTACACAAGAAGCCGAAAGGAATATCTCGAACATATCAACGAAATAAAAGCTATTTCAAAGTCCAGAGCATTTATTGAATAAAATAGTCAAAATCTACAAGAGTAGGCAAACGTCACAACTTGTGAAAATGCTTAAGAAAAATTCCAAGGCAAATAACATTAACATTTTATAATTATTCTTACACACATCCTTATCACCGGAATTTAATCGAGTTCGCTACTGAAACTGCAGAGTCTAAGTGATCGGTGAGCTCGCAAAGGAATTTTAACTTATCGCTAAGGGACAGGGGGCCGCCAATCCAACAACTGTCGTTGTGACGCGGAGTCGCCTGCCAGCAGCGAGCAGGCAGGGAACTGCCGGCCCAGCCCGTCGGGGCGACCTGACCCGCGCCTGTCACCTGTCCGCCCACTTACCGCCCCCCCCCCCCACAACCCACCGCGTTAGCAAGAGCGGACACAGTCAAGCGACTAGACGAGCGCCTACCTTCGCACGGCCGCCGCCCGGCCGCCGCGCGCCGCCTGTCAACAGTAAGCGGAGGTTATCGCGGCGCGGCGCGGCGCGGGGCGGCTACCGGTAGCGCGGCTGCATCATGGGCATGCCGGGCACGCCGCCCGGGAACATGGCGCTCATCGGCATCATCCCGCCCATGCCGCCCATCCCGCCCGGCAGCAGCATCCCTGCACACAAAGCGCGCGTTAGCCCCGGCCCCCGGCACACGGCAGCAACAGGGGACCGCGGTCCAACGACGGCAGCGAGCCGTGTGACTGCAGAACAATCGCCTGTCGCGGGCCCCCATGTCGCCCGCCGCCCCCCCCTCCCCCCGCACGGGAACATACCACTCCCGTTTCCTCCCAAGATAGTGTGGTGTGACACAGAACGGTGATCTCGACTCGAACACTTTCTTCCTACTCACATTTAGTATTGAAAGCGGTGTATAGTATTACCTGTTATATAATGTTAATATGAATTGGGAGAAAACGAGAATCGTTTCATGTAAGATTGTAGGAAAAGAAGTAATGTATAGGTTCCCCCTGGGGCAGTCAGCGGGGCGGCGAGCGCTCGTGTGCCGACCGAGTCGAGGTGCAGTTTAAGCGAAGGAACACAGGTAGGTAGGATAAATAATTCACATGAAAAATCACACTTCCAAAATACTCGGCGATATAGTGATCGTATCCGTAGACATGCATGTTCGGTGTGATCCGAGCCGCTCGCTCGTAGAAACCAGCCAACGACTATTAACTCTTCGGTCATGCACATTGTAAGCGACAAACTACTGTACGTAAATATAATATTAGTGTACCCACCCGTAAACCGACAAAAAGTCACATCTCATAATATGACACTACGAGAAAATCGAGACAGTAATAAGATAGAGCTACTACAATAAGCAAATCCATTAAGGAATGTGAATAAAATTACCGCTCGGCTCTGCGATCCTCCGATCGTGCGGAGTGCGGATGGCACATCAAAACCACAGTTAAACATCCGCGGCACTAGGCACTAGGCACTAGGCACTAGTCACTAGGCACTAGTGAGACACATCACTCACGCTCGTCTACTCGTCTCACACACACGTCTACTACTAGTGGCCATCGCTGGAGTGGAAATAGAAAGTAGAAAATTATACAAAATCAACTTTATTCCAAAAATGGTGAACAATATTCTGACTTTTCCACTCTGATGTGAGTTACCGTCTATAAATATTACAACTTAAACGACCAAGTCGACTTGAGCAAAGTTACAAAATAATACCGAGTTTACTGAATACTTCTCAAAGTATATTTAGATGAACACTCAAACCTACAGCTCCCGTTCTATGCTAATTACCCCTATGTGTCAATAAATGCGATATGAATGCAAAAAGTGTCAAATAACATTTAAAAAATCTAATAACTGACCTTCAAGACCTTGATTTTACATAAAAAAATATTATCGCCTATTTAGTTTAATTATTATAGATTCTATTGGGAATGAGTTCCACTGTAGTCTTGGTAAATATGTTGATAATGAAATATGTCTTTGGTTCTAACATTATGCAATCATTAATCAACAATCCAATATTAATCTCTGCTGATATTGGACCAAGTCAAAGTGTTTGATACACTCAAAATGTTACATTGTAATTGTGTAATATGCGCAATAATTTATAGTATGATATCCATTAATGTCGATTCCTAAATACATATTCTTAATCCTGATATATCCTGATAATTTCATTTCATAGCTAAAGAAAAGAAAGTCCAAACGAATTTTCTAAAAACATGTCGCAAAAAATTTAATTGTTGTTCCTGCAATAAAATAGTCTTTAAAAGTTCATCGTGTTTTAGACGAGTTGTGCTTTGACAAGTGTTTCTCTTCTTTTTCAGTTAAGCATACAGTACAGGATATAAAAATAGTTTCGTTTTATGTGCAAATGAATAGAGTTCATGTCAGACTTTAGCGTTCTTCCTAACCTAAGGTCATCTTAAAATATGCTTTGATATTCTTCATGGTAAGTACATAAAAATTGTAACACACCTACTTAACCCGAGTAAATCAGAATACCACAGCTTAATCCTAATTACCTAGTAATACAATTTGTACCTGGATGTATAAAGTTTCAGACATAATTCAGATACAAACTGAAAAACAAGGGAAAATTTATAAGATGTCTTTGACATGTTATCAATCTTCAACTCGTTGGTTTGTGCCGAGTGTAAACGGAAGTCTACACGGGTTACCATTCTTCTTTGTGTTAGTGTGAGTGAGTATAGTACGAAATGGAAATTATGATGAGTCTAGTATGTTAGTTACATTTGTAAAGATATGTTTTCAACACACACATACATACATGTGAAAATGAAACCCCAACTGTGCAAACTGATGATTGTGCATTGTTATTGATGGATGTAGATTTTATGAAATGTGATTTTCAACCAAGAAGAGTTTGTCATGGTTGTACAGTAATTTAATGAAATGATATAGGTTTTTTTTTAATGAAAATTATGTATTTATAATGTAGAAGAGATGGTGGAAATGAATAGTTTTCTTGATAGAAAGAACAAGACAAGAACAAAAAGGTATATGTGTAAGCTTCAGAAACCCGGAGGCCAGACTGATGTGTTAGTGCATAGTACATCACTATATCCAAGACCAAGAGGTAATACGAGACTGAATTTCCTGTATTATTTATTGATTTGAATGGAAGTGATAAAAATTTAAATAAAGTTCCTCTTCCACTCATTAGCAGCATATAATGTCATGTTTTATTTGCTGTATTTTTTTATTTTACTAAATTGACTAATTTTGACTAAATTAAATCCATCTATACATTAAGAACCGATACTATTAAGTATCTTAGTGGTAGAGCGATGGATCGGTATGCCAGAGACGCAGGTTCGAGTCTAGCCAGAAACATTTTTTTTTATATTTCATATTAAAAAGAAACTATCAAGAAGAAATGTTATCTCATACCAGCCCTCAGTCTCGGCACAGCGTCCGAATGGTAACCCTTGCGACTGCGCGCCTCAACTCAGCGCTAGTTGTACGCTCCGTGGCACAGTTGGTACTGACCGGGCTGTAGCGGGCGCATCAGGTAGCTCTGCGGCATCACGGGCAGCATGCCCATCACGGGCGGCATGCTCACCGGCACGCCCACGCGCATTGGCTGCGGCAGCATGCCCACCATCTGCGGCATGCCCACGCCCACGCCCACGCCGCGCCGCATGCACGCGGCCGCGGCCTGTTGCCGCGCGGCCGCCGCGACTGCCGCCGACATGTGCGCCGCCACCTGGGGACGGGGGCGCTTGTAACCAAGGTCTAAGGTTCCTCCTTGACGGGGAGTCGTGCATAGTCGAAGGGAATAACTAAAATAGCTGGCCATATTTTAGGCTGTGGTTCTGCCCATACAGCAACATACCCACAAATCTATCTTAAATAACCCTCAAAACTTTGTCAGACGTGGCGGAACGACCTATTAAGGTTATTTACGCTCTACCTACCCCAGGGATAAAGGCGTAAGTATATGTATGTATGGATTCTGCCCATGAAACTGAACAACTTTACCCAAGGACACACAGGACCACAAATCGACTTGAGCAGCTGAGCACTTTTTTTTTTCTTTCGTATTTTGACCTATGTTCCTTGAGGAAAGTTGTTCAGTTTCATGGGTAGAATAACACCCTAAAATAAGGCCAGCAATTTTTTTCCACTCCCTGTAGAACCATTTGGAAAAATATTATTTGATTTTGAGCTATACACTTTCTTTTATAAAACAACACTGATAAAAATAATAATCTTATTTTTATTCTATCAATAAATTATAAAATCTTACCATGGCTCTCAGCCACGATAAATAGGCCAGCACGTCAATAACTTTTCTCTAAATAGAACTTCAGACATATTGGATATTAAAATAGTTGAAGTAAATTTACTCTATAGCAAAATGAAAACTTTCAAGAAATCTAAAGAAAAGATTTAAAATATGACAAAAGCCATTTCTGTAAATATAGCAACACAGATGAGTTTGAAGTAATTTATGATATGATTCGTATTAATCAAGTTCTATGAAAAATAAGTGCAAAGCAGGAGGAATTAATTGTAGAGTTAATACAGTAGTCGGGGAATCGGATCGGACTTCGTTTAAACGTTCATTCAAAGTACATCGCCGTGTACGAACCAAAGTTAGTTCGTACACCATGCAACACGCAATATTAGTCACAAGGCGGGGTTAAATTATCAAAAGGTAGGCTATAACATTGCGTTGAGACAATGCATTGCCAAAAACTGCATCGCTGACAGATATGGCTTGTACACAAAACACATTGCATCGTAAAAATATACGAGCTTGCAGGACACATCGTAAAAACATTTTGCACGACGCATCGCAATAACTTGCGAATTCGCATCACGTATTAATGCGATGTTATGTCGAACTTTTTGACGGTATTTTTAATTTCCAATCGGGATTGCAAGACGCCTTAGTGTACGAAATCACAGTTATTCGTGTCGCAGTTTTTTGCATTGCGAATTTGCATCGCGTCGATTCACAGTTTCCTTACAGATAAGTAACTAGTAGACTGACAAAAAAAAAAAATATTTTTTACGATGAGACGTCGCAACACAATGCTGTATTCCTTACAGATAAGTTACTAGTAGACTGACAAAAAAAAAAAAAAAAAGATTTTTTACGATGAGTCGTCGCAACACAATGCTGTATTCCTTACAGATAAGTTACTAGTAGACTGACAAAAAAAAAAAAAAAAAGATTTTTTACGATGAGTCGTCGCAACACAATGCTGTATTCCTTACAGATAAGTTACTAGTAGACTGACAAAAAAAAAAAAAAAAACATTTTTTACGATGAGACGTCGCAACACAATGCTGTATTCCTTACAGATAAGTTACTAGTAGACTGACAAAAAAAAAAAAAAAGATTTTTTACGATGAGTCGTCGCAACACAATGCTGTATTCCTTACAGATAAGTTACTAGTAGACTGACAAAAAAAAAAAAAACATTTTTTACGATGAGACGTCGCAACACAATGCTGTATTCCTTACAGATAAGTTACTAGTAGACTGACAAAAAAAAAACATTTTTTACGATGAGACGTCGCAACACAATGCTGTATTCCTTACAGATAAGTTACTAGTAGACTGAAAAAAAAAAAAAAAAAAAAAAAAAAAAAAAAAAAGATTTTACGATGAGTCGTCGCAACACAATGCTGTAGCCTCACCATCACAATGTATGTCAAACAAATATGAAAGAGAAGCCCGTCAGATTCCCAGAGCACTTACATGGTAGTCCCAGGAGTATACAGTGTTTACCTCGGCCTGGCTGGTGGACGGGGCCAGCATAGCGGGAGCCGGTTGCGCCGCCGGCTGTTCCGGTTTGGGCTTGGCCCGGTACTTCCCGCTCCTCGCCCGGATCTCTTCTAAGGAGACATCCTCGGGGGGATGGATGATTTTGGATCCGGCGCCGGTGGCGGTGACGAGCGGGCAGCTGTTGGCGGCCGGCGGGCGCACCACGCCGTTCTCCTTGGCGTCCGAGTTGGCTGAGGTTGATGTCGTCGGCGGCGCGCTTATTGTTGCATTGCTAGATGAGAAATTGTAACGGTACAGTCGACATTCGAACTACAAATTTTGTTGTCTCATTCTTCTTAACAAATGGATTCTCGAATCGAATGACCCGATGAGCCCTGGTGTCAATTTTCAAACCGCCTAGTCGCACAGCTAATAGGCCTCTGACATGGTTTGAGCTACGACCACTAAACACAGCGACCGGGACCGACAGCTTAACGTGCCCTCCGAAGCACGGAATCTTTTTTCTTTTCGGACAATCAGGTGATGCAGCCTGCAATGTCCTAACCAAACTAGGAAAAACCTCACAAAGTGATAAATTGTCAAATATCAAATTTGTGTTCCCCCCCTGGGAATCGAACCCTGGACCGTAAGCCCATGGCTCTAACTACTAGACCACGGAGGCAGTTTGTTTTGTTGTCGCATTGTTTGAATACATCACTATACTTTTCCGTGCTTCGGAGGGCACGTTTAGCCGTCGGACCGGTTACTGTATCTAAGTGGTCGTTACAGCTACATAGTAGTAGGAACTACATACACGTGACCCGTGAAAAGTGCTAAAGGTGCAACAATCCTCTGGACCTCGCAGCAAATAAATGCCATACGATAAATAAACTATAAGTATGAACGCGCATTGAAAATTCGACTTTAAATTCAAGCGTTTAAACTGCTGTTCTGCTGCGTTTCCATGCTGGCCTGGGAGCGATAGAAATACAAAGAATGCGCCAGCTGCTTTTCCTCCCGGGCATGCTGTAAAAACCATCTAAGGGATCCGAGGTTCCAGTATATTGTAATTTAGGCGATGGGCTAACAACCTGTCACTACGGCAATATACGTACAAATCTATCTTAAATAACCCTCAAAACTGTCAAGACGTGGCGGAGCGATCTTTGTTTGGGTCGTTTGCGCTCTGCCTACCCCATTAGGGATAAAGACGTGATTATATGTATGTATGTATGTTTAAGCTAAGATTTCGCATTAGTGTAATGCCCATTTTCGCATTGTTAATTGACAAAATTATGTCGTAGCATCTCAACTGTACAGAAATCTTTTTATTCATTATCATCATAATTAAGCAAGACAACATTTCGACATTAATCCTAGCTGACGAAAACTAACAGCTGAATTAAAAACCTTGGCAAGAATATGGATAACTATATCAAGATTATATTGATACCAGTTATTAATGGTGACCATGGCAGTCCCACAAGAAGTACCTAACGATCTTTCGTATTTATAATATTAGCACAGCTCGGACACTCCTAACTATCATGTCATTTTGGTCACACATCGACAGACGGCATGTTGCACTTGGCATGTGTTTGTGTGCGTGTTAGAAGGGTTGACAATATTTGTTATATAGGTCATAATCACTTGATTAATCTGGTTCTCGATTAAACCAACGTTTTAAAGTACTTCACTGTAACTGAATAGTTTAGGTTGCATATTTTGTATGAATTTACTTAACATCTCTCATCACTGTGGAATCTAAAAAAGTTCCAATTGGAGTCATATCTTGTGGTAGAAAGACATTCGTACACGGAACAGTATCCAACCATTTTTGGAACACATAACTTTATTATTTCCGTTACACTGGGAAACATGCGCGCGCCATACCCGCTAAGCGTACGCTCAATGTGTCCCACAATCCGGCGCGGAGTGTGACGTATGTCGGACTGGGGAAGGGAGGTGAATGGCCATTCTGTATGTAGTACTATTATATATTATGTGATATTAGTGTGATGCAACACGAACATCAATGATGAATAATTTTCTTCCATCACATGACTATTTCTCTTGCCAAAAGAATACTTTCTATATTCTAGCTTTCCACTGCATGTTTTTTATAATTTTTAATATACCGTGTGGTAAAAAAATAGCTAACCAAACTTTAGAATGTAAATCTAACCTACCCAAGAACATGAGGTCGAAATATGAAAACAGTAATGACCCTCCCATACAAATGGTGCCACTTGCTTTGCTAGTTGTTTTGTATGGGAGGCACAATTTTTTCTTCATTATATGACTTATGTTCCTTGGGAAAATTAATTTCATGAGTAGGTTCATAATCTAAAGGCTGGTCAGCAATCATTATTGATTTTTCCCATACTATAAGATATACACACCCTAGATGTTACTTTTGAATAATGTAACTTTCACTCAAACACATCTTATAGTATTTGTTTTATTTCCTTTTTTGCTTATGTCTTTTCTGTGCAATAAAGTATATTCTTATTTTATCTTATTTTTTTTTCTTTTTTTCATACAAATTGTCTGATTGCGGTGGTCATTTTGTACGGGAAGGTAATTTTTTTTGTCTCCTGCAAGAATTACCTGGTGATAGTTGTGCACTTAACCCCTATCAGTTTGTGGAACGCCGTCCCTTACACCCTGTTCCTATAGTAAATGTGTCGACTTACCTATATGCAGGGAAGGTCGGTTTGCTGGGCTGCGAGGAGGGTAGGCTCGCAGCAGGGAATAACGGCCGCATGCCCGGCATCATCATTCTGGAACAAACAGACGCAAAATATTAGGTAAAGAATAATTCATAATTCATTTATTCATGCATTCATATAGTGTTTACAAGATCTTAAACACTAGGATACTTCTTATATGAACAGTTCATTGAACCCTGGTAGGGTATTGCACATTTTTGTCTTATAATAAAAAATAACAATAATATTTTGAAATCTAAGTATGTCACGTTTATAAAAAAAGGAATCCGAGTTACATAAATAAGAATAGGATAATATTAGTCATTTTCTCAAGATTCAGTATCAAACATAAAATTTAAAATTGATTCTTAAAAACTTATAGAAGAAGTAATGCTACATTGCAACATTACTAGGATCCAAATGTGTATTGTTTTGTAAATTCTCATTTACATACTAAGGTTGATACTATAAAATTAAAATATCAGAGTTGAGCGTAAGCTAAATTATCACATGCCCTAAAAATACCTAAACAGTAGTGATAAGATTCTTCCATGCTGGACTGGGAGCGAAAGAAAAACATAGAATGTGCCAGCTGCATTTCCTCCTGGGCATGCTTTAAAAATCTGCTAAGGGATCCGAGGGTTCAGTATTTTGCAATTCAGGCGATGGGCTGACAACCTGTCACTATAGCAATATACCTACAAATCTATCTTAGATAACCCTCAAAACTTTGCCAGACATGGCGGAACAACCGTTGTTTAGGTCGTTTACGCTCTGCCTACCCCATTATGGATAAAGGGGTGACTATATGTATCTATTAGTAAAAGTGCAAACATTTATTTATTTATTTAACAATTTATTGTACACATTAAAAGACATGAATAAACACAAACACAAAAAAAAAGACACAACAGGCACTGCTTATTTCTATGAAGAAATATCTTACAGCAGACCTATAGAAATGAGATTTGATGACGAGAGGCGTGCTTGGTACTTGTTAGGATAGCAGAAATAGAGATAAACAACTCTGATAGTAAGTAGATCGTGAACAAAATCCTCATATATTATAACTTCTGTTAGATATTTTTTTATCACCAATGTAGGTATATTGAGAATGCAATGAAGAGTATTTTTAATAAAACTGGTGTATATTTTACTACACTATCCTCTAAACAAATCCCAGAAAATACCGAGATGGAGACTCCAATTCAAGAAAAGCAATGCATAATTCAGCAGCTATTTACCAGAATTTCATTAATTATTCAGTAGCCTTAAAATATAGCTTCCAAAATTATATTATACTACTATCAGCTACTACTATCTTAATGAGGTCAATGTCCTCAGTAAAGTAGGTTACTTAAACATTAGAGTAGTATGAAAAAGGTACTTAGCTAAATTAGTTCACCATAAGTTAATCATAGATACTTATAATCATAATTCTGTTAGAAATACCAGATAATTGATATAACTATCACTTTTGTTGTGACACTAATAAGTTTTCAAATAATCCTACAGCTAAAAATAGGGTATTTACATACCCAGTTGTTACCGACAGAGTCCTGCAAACTGATAGGGGTTGCTCAGTCAACGAAACTGGACAACTATCGCCAGGAATTTCTTTCAGGAAGTAAAAAAAATTGAACTTCCCATACAAAATGATCAACTCATTCGGAAAATTTGTATGGAAAATCAAGTTTTTATTATCACTTCCTGAAAACATATCCTGCTGATAGTTAGTTGTTCTGTTCTGGTGACTGAGCTACCCCTGTCAGTTTGCGGGACCTTATCCCTTACACCCCATATAATAATAAAATAAGTAAATCTGCTTACCTATGTTGCATAAATGGAGGCATCATAGCATTCATAGGCATGGGCCCAGGGTACATCCCCGGGGGCACAGGGCCCATCGGTGTCGGGAGAATACCCGGGGTCATATTTGAAGGGCCAGGTCCCAGCTGCATAGCAAAAAAATACAAAAACATTTAATATAGGTACTTTAGTTATAAAATACAAAAATAGAAGTGTATGGAGTAAATGTTAAGTATGAATTTCATGTAGCAGGCAAGTGGATGCAATGAGAGAAGAAGGTAGAGTTTTTGTAGCAGTATTATTTTAAGACTTACAGTTTGCACTGTTACCTCCTGCAATGATTTGGTAAGTTGAATTAACTGCACTGTAACTTGAATTTCAGGATTGTATAAAGAAATAATCTTACCAGTGCTGGTGTAGCTTTTTTCTTAGCCGCAGGTTCATCATCCTCACTGTCTGAACCCTTCCCTCCACCTAAACAATTCAGACTTAATAATAAAAAAGAAAAACATTGATGCATTCACAATTTGTGCATCCTACCTTCTCTGGATCACTAAGTCAACACTACACACCGATAACAGCTATAGCTACAGTGTCCCGAGCATAGAAAATAAAAATGTACATACGGATCCAAAGATCAACAGTCGGAGACCAAAATGAAAAGTTTTTATACCTGATTTCTGCTTCTCATGCTCCCTTATATCTTCTGGCGGTATACCTTCCATTCCATAGATTTCTATTTCAATATTAGACCTATTTGGTAGTGAGTTTGGTACTTTATCTATGGCTTCCTTGTGTACCTGCAAAATGGAGGTTTATTTAGATTTCTGCAGCACTAATAAGATTATGAGGTCGGATATTTACGTAGTACTATTATGGGAGGGGAATTCGGCGCGTAAGGCGCGCCAAAATATCTATGCGACTTAAAATCGGACGGGCGCATTGGCCGTGGGTGGTTTGGCAACGAGCCAAGTGGGTAGGGCTGCTATAACGTACCTGCATGCAGTGTATCGATAGTCCGGGGCCAGTGTACAACTTTTTGTGACAAATATGACATTTGAAGTGCTTCGCCTTTTGATGTTGAATTAGGATCTTCTCGTCGTCAAATTCGCGGTTGCAGTACCTGAGATGCTTACGCTAAGGAAATTATCCACGTGCAAATGAATGATGTGTTTTAAGTATACTCGACCCACTTACTAAGGTCAAGCTTTGTATTTCACCGATAATCTAATTATTTTATTTAGTTTGAAAAGGATACCAGCACCAAGGTTTCGATGCCTTCTTCTTCTTCCTGCCCATTTTATATTGCTAACGTAAAACTCACTAAAACTTGGAAAACAACTTAAAATATTAAAGAAATATGAACCTAAAGTTAAAACTATATCTAATCAATCACAGATTTTGCAAATATAAGCAAATTTTCCTCACAAATCACCAAATCAGCACAACGCACAAGCACAAGAAAACGCAAAGTACAAAATGGCGTCGAATTATCTGCAACGCAGATGACGTCATTGATTTTGCGTTTTTTTGTAAATGTATCAATGTTTGTGAAAGAGACAGAGCTATACGAAATCACATTTTTGGTCTCGTTCTAATTTCTCAATGATAGGCACCATGCAGCTAAAAATAATACGAAGTGTTAGTAGTTTAGTACTAAATCGGTAAGTTCCGAAAGCCAAAGGAAAAGTTCATGAAAAGTCCTAATCGTAAAATTTTACGTACTTTGGTCATTAAAAAAAGTTAGATATTTTTTAAATGGTAGGCAAAGATAATGAGCTGTACAGCCGAATATAAAGAGTTTTTCGTAATGCAATACACGCCGACACCGTTGTCTCCATCGATTGATTGCGCCAGCTGCTATTCTTTCATGGCATGAGAGTTTTGGAGTTTTGGTGTAGGTACTTAAATTTAGATGTTAGGCTGAAATTGCTACCTCTACTACAGCATAAGTAGTACACATACACTATACACTTCTACCTGAAATCATCATAGTGGTATCATGGCTAAGAAAATACATACTTAAGAAAAACAAGACATGTTCACATTAGTACATGTTTTCCCGTTGTACATTTATACATATAATCATGCCCTTGCCCCTAATGGGGTAGGCAGAGCGTAAACGACCTTAACAAAGGTCGTTCCGCCACGTCTGACAAAGTTTTGAGGGTTATTTAACATAGATTTGTATGTATATTGCTGTAGTGACAAGTTGCCAGCCCATCGCCTAAATTGCAATATACTGAAATCCTCGGATCCCTTAGCTGGTTTTTACAGCATGCCCGGGAGGAAATGCAGCTGGCACATTCTTTTTTTTTCTCTCGCTCCCAGTCTAGCATTATGTAGTACTATTATATATTCTGAGCCAGCATGGAAAAATTCCGCGTTGTATTTCTCCTTATTTCGCGAAGTCGGTTTAAGATAATATCAGTTTGCGCTAGAAGGATTACTGATGTGTTTGCCATAGTTATACGAAGATCAGTTTATCATAAACTTATCTTAACAGATAGCTAGGCTGGTCGGGTATCTCAAGAATTCTACAGAACACTCAGATTTCTTTGACGTGGCTGCGTGCCGCAATACCTTAAGTGTCTGAAGTTGGTCCACAACTTTTCAAATGTTATTTTTATGAAATAAATAATTATTAAAATAAAATACGTAGTTTCTTTGAAGACACATCTTTGACTACAATTATTGCCGTCCCTTTCTCTTATCTCGTGAAGTCCTGATAGAATAAAAATGTCAGGTAACGGTTTTAGTCTCAAGATTTAGTGATTTTAAGTAAGGACCGTAAGGACTAAAGGCGTGACTTTATGTATTTATGTAGTAAGCAAGCATTGATCCAGCCCCAAAATCCGCCCCTAGAGTCACTCGGTGGATTTGTTTTTCTGTACTCGGCACTAGATGGCGCCAAATCGTGCAAATTCTGCATATTACATTATTGCTGTTGCTCTGTTGTTGTTTTGTACTTTCTTCTGTTCCCTAATGTATTATGAACTAGATTGTGTAACAGAGAGGACGTACCCTTCGAAGCGCGGAATCATCTTACCTAATCTAAACGGAACCAATCTGATAAATTGGTATAATCAGCTTAGTGTGGCTTTCTGTTCCTATAAGCGTTCGTTAGGTCTTTGATATGGATCGGTGATCTCTCGTCGCCTCGACCAATAGACCAAAGCATATCCATATTATATATTTTGTGGCATGGCGATACATGCCTGATGGTGTAGTGGATAGAGACGCTGCTTCCTGAGGTCGTGGATCTAATCCCACCACGTACCAGTGTGTTTTTCTGTTTTCGAATTTCATATGTACGTTTATTCGGCGCTTTTTCCGTGCTTCTGAAGGCACGTTAAGCCGTTAGTGTTAATATCGTTTAATACCGCATGCATTGGCGGCTTGAAAACTGTGACCTAATCTAAGATTGGGTCTGGTTTCCCTTTTGGGTTGCGGAGGTCAGATGGCAGTTGCTCTGTGTAAAAACCAGTACCCTCGTTCAATCCCCTAGATTAGGTAACGAACCCAGTGAGATACCTACGGGATTAGGCTAGGGAGATGATGATGGCATGGCGATACATGTAGATAGGCGGGTTGGTTGCTACCGTTCCTCTAAAATACTTCTCTTGAAATCGCCTCATTGCTCCATCAAGGACCTGCTGAAGCCACCTAGCCCCGGCAGTTCCTCTGATCCACATATGTGGGTAGACGCATGAGTCTCATTAGCAGGGGGCATGCTCAAACGCAGCTCTCTGATTGGCGGAGACACTTTAAAAGACGACGGGACACTTATCCATCAAGGACTTGCTGAAGCCATCTAGCACCGGCAATTCCAATGATCTACCTATGTGGGTAGACGCATGAGTCTCATGAGCTGGGGGCATGCTCAAACACAGCTCTCTGATTGGTGGAGACACTTTAAAAGACGACGGCACACTTATCTATCAAAGGACCTGCTGAAGTCATCTAACACCGGCAGTTCCTCTGATCCACCTATGCGGGTAGACGCATGAGTCTCATGAGCTGGGGGCATGCTCAAACGCAGCTCTCTGATTGGTGGAGAGGCTGAGAGACGGCGGTGTTGTCGTGCGTGTACTTCGTGGTGGGATTAACTTTATCATGTTGTCAACTGTTATATAGGGTGAGTTTTACTATTGTTGTACATAAAGCTAGGAATGTGTTGGTAGTGAAAAGAAAACAAACAACTGATTTTTATTTTTAATACCTAATCATGATTAATCTTGTTAGAAAAATAGCATCTCTTTCTTAAATTGACTAAAAGACACATCATAGAGTTAGGACCGCGGCACTACCTGTTACTATAACAGATAGATAGTAATTCACATCGCAGTTCACGTGGACAAGCAGGTGGCAGACGTGGCAGTTGCCAAGCGCAGTGACGGAATAATAGGTGCCTTCCGAAAGGAGGAAGGTATCCCCACAGAGCAGAAATACTATGTCTACTCTGTGGGTATCCCACTAACTAATAGAAGTTGTAAAATTTGTTCGATTGTGCAGTTGAGTTGAGTACGTGTGTATGTTGTATTAATAAATGTGAGCCCGGCTGGAAACCAGCGCTGCGGTTTTAAACTGCAGCATATGTTGAGCTGGGTCCATGTTATTTTTTTTCTTTTTTGTATTACTTTATAGTACTTTGGTGTTTTTTTAGGTACTGAATAAATGTATTTTCTTTCTTTCGTTCTTTCAATTGTGTTGACTGAGCAAACAACTTATCAGTTTGCGAGAAATTTTTATTTACATACATACATACAATCACGCCTTTATCCCAAATGGTGTGGTAGGCAGAACGTAAACGACCTAAACATAGGTGGTTCCGCCACGTCTGAAAAAGTTTTGAGAGTTATTTAAGATAGGTTTTTAGGTATATTGCTGTAGTGTCAGGTTGTCTGCCCATCGCCTAAACTGCAATATAATGAAACCCTCGGATCCCTTAGCTGGTTTTAACAGCATGCCCGGGAGGAAATTCTAAATGCAGCTGGCACATTCTTTGTTTTTTCTCGCTCCCAGTCCAGCATGGAAGTATCTGTCCTTTACACCCTGTATAATATACAGTCGCACCTTGCAGCTGAGTCATTGTAGTTTTGAGTGACATGAGTGCGTTTTTCTTTTGTTTGCAAAAGCTTTTGAAGTGTATTCTGCGAGAATTAAGCGATTACTTGTCTTATCTGTGTTTTGTTTCTAACATAGGTAGTTAGCATACACGTTAAATTCTTAAGACTGAGCGTATTTTTAACAGCACTCATACATAACGGACACACTTAATCGTAGTAAAATAGAATAATCTATATGGAGTTTACGGGGTGTAAGGGACAGCATCCCACAAACTGATAGGGGTTTTTCAGTCAACGAAATTGAATAACTTTCAAGAGGACATTTTTTCAGAAAAAAAAAAAACGAGTTTCCCATACAAAATGACCACCTCGATCATACGATTTGCATGGAACAGCAAAAAAAATCTTTCCTGAAAGATTTTCCTGGTGTTGTTCAAACAGTGTAGTTGATTGATCAGTCTGTGGGATGCTGTTCCTTACACCAGGTATTAAAAAAATCAATATTGCGTTAAATTTAAGGTACGTTAGGTAAAGGAAAAAAAGTTACAACGTGATCAAGATCAAATTATTGACGTAATTATGGGTTTTACCTGCAGATTATACCCAGACATTTACAAAAACCATTACATAAGGGGGAACAGTGGCGCGATGGTGGCGCCATCAGTTTTAAATTAATTGTGCCTGAAATACAAACAAAACATTTTCATGAATATTCTACGTTGCGTGAGAATTGCAACTAATTCTCCATTTTATCATCCTTTATGCAAAAAATCATATTGAGTATTTACATACATACATAAATCACGCCTTTATCCCTTACGGGGTAGGCAGAGCGTTTAACGCCTCGTAAAAGGCGCTTTCGCCACGTCTGACAAAAATTGAGGGCTATTTTAGATTATAATATGTATTGCTTTAGTGACAGGTTGTCAGCCCATCGCCTAAATTACAATACACTGTAACCCTCGAGTCCCTTTTGCTGACTTCAACAGCATGCCCATGGAGGAAGGGCAGCTGGAACATTCTATGTTTTTCTATCTCTCCCAGTCCAGCATGGAAGAATATCTAATAATCTCCCAGTCATACATACATACATACATACATATAATCACGCCTCTATCCCTAATGGGGTAGGCAGAGCGTAAACGACCTAAACAAAGGTCGTTCCGCCACGTCCGACAAAGTTTTGAGGGTATTTAGGATAGATTTGTAGGTATATTGCTGTAGTAACAGGTTGTCACTACAGCAATAGCCTATCGCCTAAATTGCAATATACCAAAACCCTCGGATCCCTTAGCTGGTTTTTACAGCATGCCCGGGAGGAAATGCAGCTGACAAATTCTACGATTTTCTCTCGCTCCCAGTCCAGCATGGAAGAAATTTGTATTACAAATATAAAAGCTTAGTGTTCAAATTTGAGTATATATAATATATGTATATATTACTCCATGGTGTAGGTAAATGATTGTATTCTGAATTATAAAATATTCTGTATAAGTTGTTCTGGATAAGTTGGAAAGAAATGAAGAGGAACGAAGAAGTGTTACAAATAGTAAATGAAAAACGTCACATCTATACATATAATAAATCTCTAGAAGGGTCGTGTCTGTACATTGAATATTTTAACAAAAAAATAATTACAGCAGGCATTATTAACGATATAAAGACCAAAACTTAAAAAAAAATGACTTTCTGTCTGTGTGTCTGTCTGTATGTTACCACATCACGCCAAAACGACTGAACCGATTTTGATAGGACTTTTTTTATTCAACTGTGTGTTACCCGGGTTACAACTTCGGATACCTAAAATCACGCTACCTGACTTAGGGGGTTGGCAGGAAATTGAAATTTGGCTGTTTCTTAACCGATTTTTATGGAACTTTTTTTATTCGACTGAATATTGTTTAAAATCAAAGTTACGATACAAATAATCACGTTTCATGACTAAGGAGGTAGGTAATACGTTGAATTTCGGTCGTTTTAACCGATTTTGATGGAACTTTTTTGTTTGACTGAGCATTACTTAAACTTAAAGTTACGCTACAAATAATCATGCCACCTGACTACCCCCCAGGGTCGTTTTTAAACGATCTTAAAGTGACTTTTTTTTCTACTGTTTTTTTTAAATTACCTGGTGTCCAGCCTAGGTTGAAAATATACACGCAAACCATTCTAATATTGAGTAAGTACCCCAGTTTGTATGGAAAACACGCAGTGTCGAACGTGCGTAGGAGCGGGATCTGCTAGCTCGTGCGCAGAATCATGTTTTCCATACAAAAACAAAGATAAGACAATGCGAAACACCGGAGGATATTCATGTCTTTTTTTGTATTTCAGGCACAATCTATTTAAAACTAATGGCGCCACCGTCGCGCCACTGTTCGCCTCTTAACTACTGTAGTGACCCGACATGTGAATGAGTGATAGAGTAGGTACAATTTGACAACATCAGTATATAGGTATAACATAATATAAGAGAAAACATATCGTTATGAAACAAATAAATAATTGTTTATCCGAAAGTTAAATTAGAGGCACCGCCACCATAACCGAGAAAAAAAAAACGGAGTAAGGTGATTTTATGGGCTGACAACCTGTCACTACAGCAATATCCCTACAAATCTATCTTAAATAACAAAACTTTGTCAGACGTGGTGGAACGACCTTTGTTTAGGTCGTTTACGCTCAGCCTACCCTATTAGGGATTAATGCGTGATTATATGTACATGTATGTATGTGATTTTATAATGGTTTTATACGTATTATATAAAGATCATCGATTTAAAAATAACGTGATATAGGCGTGCCGGAAGTGTTTAAAGTGGAGATCACAAAAGGATGGCAAACGGTATTTTCCAGTACAAAGTACTAGGCTTCATACGTTTTGTTACAGAGAAACATAAGGTAAGTCATCGTACATATAATGCGTAGACCAGAAGATAATGCCTAGATTTCTTCCATGCTGGACTGGGAGCGAGAGAAAAATATAGAATGTGCCAGCTGCATTTCCTCCCGGGCATGCTGTAAAAACCAGCTAAGGGATCTGAGGGTTTCAGTATATTGCAATTTAGGCGATGGGCTGACAACCTGTCACTACAGCAATATACGTACAAATCCATCTTGAATAACCCTCAAAACTTTGTCAGACGTGGCGGAACGACCTTTGTTTAGGTCGTTTACGCTCTACCTACCCCATTAGGGATAAAGGCGTGATTATATGTATGTATGTATGTAGAAGATAATGTGTGAAATTACCTTTCCATCGCAACAGGGAAAAGAGGAAGAGGAAGATCGCTAGCTACTCGTTCATGGCTAGCAAAGTAAGAACTGTTCCAGTAGGTATCATCTACCTACTCGTATTACATACATACATACATATAGTCACGCCTTTATCCCTATCGGGGTAGGCAGAGCGTAAACGACCTAAACAAAGGTCGCTTCGCCACGTCTGACAAAGCTTTGAGGGTTATTTAAGATAGATTTGAAGGTATATTGCTTAGTGACAGGTTGTCAGCCCATCGCCTAAATTACAGTATACTGAAACCCTCGGATCCCTTAGCTGGTTTTTACAGCATGCCCGGGAGGAAATGCAGCTGGCCCATTCTATGTTTTTCTCTCGCTCCCAGGCCAGCGTGGAAGATCATAAGATCTACTCGTATTAGTGATGCTGAATCAATGTGTCTATGAGATGTATAGTCCTGAGACTTTTCTCTTAAAAACAAATTCTTACAGATCAACCGCGATTTTTGTACAGTTGTCAATATAACGTGTTAAATGGCAGCCATCATTTTGTGGTTCTCAATATTCCTCCTGAACAAAAATCGCGACGATCTGTACATATCGAGTACGATCATTTATTTTAAAATTTATAATTCAAAATAATATCTAAACACATAACCAAATCCAATTAAGTCTTAACAACAACCTGTCCAGAAGGACATGAAATGCATAGGAATGTATGAAGCTGACATGCACACAGAAAGTTCTGTTTGAAGTTTTACAAAGTTCTTAAAACTTAAGTACAGCCCTGCCAGTAATTAAAAATAGCTGTTATAGAGGTACCGTAGAGAAGGGCTTATAGGAAGTGCATATGTCCCTCTCTTATTCTGTCTCTATTTTTCTCTATCATCATCATCATTCACTTGCCCTTATTCCATTTACTTGCGGTCGGCGCAGTACGTCTCCATTTTTCTATTCATCCCTGTCAGCCGTCAGTTCAACACTCACACCTATTTTAGACATATCATCTTTCACGCAGTCCATCCATCTTTTCTTTGGTCGTCCTCTCCCAATATATCCATCCACATTCAAATTCATTACTCTTTTGCCTATATGACTTTCATCCCTCCGCATAACATGGCCATACCACGCAAGGCGATTTTCTCTTACTTTGTTGGTAATTGGCGCAACTTTCAGACTTCCTCTTATGAACTCATTCCCTTACCCATTCTCTATTTTTCTCTATGACAGGTATTTTTAATTCCTGGCAGGGCTATAATTTTATGATGACATCATAATTTTGCTGGCAGTAGGACTAGATTATTGTTCTTTTTGTTAATATTTGGTTTGCATGCCTGATCATCTCATCAACGATTTTTAAAAACCATTTCTTAGCTTATCAAAATTGGCATATAAAGCTTTTATTAAAGACCCACTAATGATTAATATCACGAGCTTATATTATGTTTGTCGAACTTTACATTAAATATTCTACAATAAAACTTATCTTTAGCAATATTTGTAATAATATTTTAGATAAATCATGAGCATGGTATAAACATGACCAAAAGCAGGCCTGCACAACATTGTGAGTATTTTGAAAAAATATGAAAATTTGTTATAAAGTCCCGATTTTGAATTTTGTTCAATCGATACTAAATATTTTGTACCAAATCGTCAAAAATAATACATAAGCAATCGAGTAGGTATATGTAATTATGCAGTAATATGACCTATTTATTAAACAGGGTAAAAAGTAAAATGTCAGTTGCGACGGACGGACGTACATAAGGATTGTTTACAAATACTAGGAAGTAACTTATGTTTTCATAGTTTTTTTAGTATTCCGTTAATTATTAAGTGTAATGACCGAAACAGGGTCCAGTGGGGACATCGCTGCTCATGCCAGCCGAGAGATTAAACAAACTTCATGTGATAAAGGTAAGTTTGAAGTACTTTTCAGGGTAAGTAGGTATAAGCGTTATAGTAGAACTGCCTCTGTGGTCTAGTGGTTAGAGCCATGGGCTCACGATCCGGAGACTTCCCAGGGGGGGAACACAAAGTTGATATTTGTCAATTTATCACTTTGTGAGGTTTTCCCCAGTTTGATTAGGATAATGCAAGCTGAATCCACCTGATTGTCAGAAAGAAAACGGATTCCGGAGGGCACGTTAAGCCATTGGTCCTGGTCACTGTTTCTAATAGTGGTCGTTAAAGGTCGACGTGGCTTCACGTCCGTAGGAACTACCTTAAAAAGTTCAGTATATAGTAATTTAGGCGATGGGCTGACAACCTGTCACTACAGCAATATACCTACAAATCTATCTTAAACAACCCTCAAAACTTGTCGGACGTGGCGGAACGAACTTTGTTTAGGTCGTTTACGCTCTGCCTACTCCATTAGGGATGAAGACGTGATTATATGTATGCATGTATCTCCTTAGCCTTATCCCCTATCTCTCAGGGTCGTATACCTTATCTAGGTGATTGAACGTGGGTATTCTTTTTACACAGAGCGGCTGCCATCTAACGTCCGCAATCCAAAAGGGAAACCAGACCCAATCCTAGATTAGGTCAGCGTTTTCAAGCCGCCAATGCTTAGCAGAGGCCTTTGACATGGCTTAGCGACTAATATTTACGGTATTAAACGATATTTACCGGAACCAACGGCTTAACGTGTCTTCCGAAGCATGGAAAAAGCGCCGAATAAACGTACATTCAAAATTCGACAACAGAATACGCATTTGTACGTGGTAGGATTCGAACCACGACTTCCCGCCCTATCTACTACACCATCGGGCTCTCCGACGAACATTTAGAAAAGGTGATGAATCGATAATATTCTAACCTTGGCACCACAAGGGCTCTGCTGTATCTTCAACTCTTCACTCACTATGAACACGATAAGGCTTTGTTCGTAATAAAGCTCAAAACGCGCTCCATCGGCGATTCCATCGAATACAAAGCACAAACAGCCGCCAAGAAACTGGGTATCCTGAATAGAGTGAAGCGATACTTCACGCCTGGACAGCTTTTAACCCTGTACAAAGTCCGATCCTGCATGGAGTATTGCAGTCACCTCTGGGATGGCTCAGCCAAATACCAACTTGCCGCACTCGATTCGGTGGAACACATAGCCAAGAGGCTTATTAGTGACGAAAAACTGCTAGAAGCCAAGTTTTATAGCCTGGAACATCACCGTAAGGTTGCCTGCTTGTCGGTCTTCTACAGGCTGGACTTCGGTGAGTGTGCTCAAGAGCTCCACGACCTTATCCCGCCAGCTCCCTTCTACCATCGGACATCTAGACGCACCGCAGGATACCATCCATACCTGGTTGATATTCCACTAATACGTACCAAGCGCTTCCAAAACTCTTTTATAATGCGCACGGCAAAAGTGTGGAACTCACTACCAGCGTCTGTGTTTCCGAACGCCTTCAACCCCCAACATTTCAAAGTTAGAGTGAACAGGCATCTTCTGGGTGAGCTCGCACCATCGTCGACTCCGTCGCAGTCGTTCCCGACCTAGACTGGAGTCAAGAGCAAACCCTTTTTTAATAAAAAAAAAACGTACAACACAATAAAAGGAAGCCTACTCAAAGCCAGGAAGCTATTTATCCATTTGTCTATTACACCTTATAATGTCACTCAAACATGCCATAATATACCGCAGTATTGCGTGCCCACACCTTATCTTTACCATCTCTCTTGTGGTGGCAAACTGACTAAGTAGCCTATTAGACTCGCCTGGGGTTTCATAAAACAATCTACAAGTAGAATTTGCTATGCATTGCGTAGCCGGTTAGTCAGCTTCCATGCAGAGATAAGAGTGATAGAAAAACATAGAATATGCCAGCTGCTTCTCCAACCGAAAACAAAGTATAAAACTTTGTTTACCTTTTTTCTAAATCTGTTTTGGAAATAGTTAAAGATCTGTATATTGCTGTAGTGACAAGTAGTTAGGTTTTACAAGTATACCCGGTCTTTTAATATGACCTCGAAGATCTTGTTTCTAAAATAAGTTTTAGCTATTAGATATGATAACATAATTAAATTGGAATTTTAGTTATCTAACTAATTTCCCAACACGTACCATTTATTTTTGAAATGTGTATATTTACTTGATTTTGTAATAGTATATTTGATTTGGTAATCTGATTTGGTATCTGAAATAACGCTCAAAGTTCGTCTGACGTGGTGGAACGACCTTTGTTTACGTTGACGCTCTTCCTGCCTAATTAGGGATAAAGGCATGATTGCATGTTTGTATTAGAACATTGCCAGTTTGTCAGATGATCCAGATGTAATACCAATATAGATAACTGACTAAGCAATGTATACTGAGTTACACTTGTTAATCGTAGTTTTATAAACCCCCTGGAAATGATTTTCGCTATTTACCGTGCGTCTACGCAGAAACAATGGTTGCGTAAACTGTTGTGCCGCTTCCTCTTCCAAAACAGGTTGACAAAAGTAACAGCAGATTTAACATACTCTCTTAGAAATTAAAACATCCTTGTTGGTACGAAATAAGGTCCTAGATGCACACATTTATTTAATAAAAGTACCTACCTATGTCATGCTCTAGTTACTTAGAAAGCGACAAAATCTTTATGGTGACTGAACAGATGAAATTCATACTTTTCTAGAAACACATTATGGCCTCGACTCTAAATGCGAACTGCTAAAGCTAAAAATAGTCAATATTTGAATAAGATATAAATAGGCGTAGTACATTGCTACAGTGCTACGACGTAGCAAGAATTAACAGGGAACATGTCCAAATATAATGAACCCTGGTGTCAGAGTTTTATGCTATAGTCCTCCCACCCATTTTCGGTGATGGCCAACTGCGCAGGACTAGTTTTTAGTGCCCAAGTGTTTGCGCTACACACAGGTGCACTCTCTATTCCTTCAATCTCTTATTCTGATGGGACAGATTGACTGACACGACCTGAGAGAAATCAGGCGCAGCACCGACTGTTTACATGCCCATCCGATAGCATGGATCATCTTACTTTTCGGAAAATCAGGTCAGCCTGCAATGTCCTAACCAAACCAGAAACAACAACACAAAGCTATTGTATACCAGACCTCTGGACATGTTATTGTAACTGGGACTGATGGCTTAACTCCGAAGCATGAAATCTTTTTTCTTTTTAATCAATCAGGTGATTCAGCCTGCAGTTTACAAATAGCAATTTTGTGTTCCTCCCCTGCGAATCGAATCCAGGACCTCCGAATCTATAGCCCATGATTCAGATCTGAAACAGAGTTTTCGTTGACAATGATGAAATACTTCTAGTTGATGAATTAATCAGTACATAACTAATCAGTAACTAGTAAGTATCTACGTAGAATCTGAAATAAATTATGTCTAGTAAACATTGTTGCAAGATGCAATGATAAAATCATTAAGTACAATACAGATAGTCAGTCCATCAAGCCTATATGAAATCTAATCCTTATTACCACAAAGATAACCTTTATGACATAGTAAAAAGAGATTCAACTTATGCAATAAAATCTATCTCGTTTCATTATAAATAGTATCCTAATGCCTATGTAGTATGCGAACTACTATTTCACTATATTTTAAATAGTTCACCTCGTTATAGTTCTTCTTCTGTCGAGTGGGTATCGAGTCTATGGACCCGATGAACCCTGGTGTCAGAGTTTTTAAACCGCTTAGTAGCACAACTATCAGGCCTCTGACATGGTTTGAGTAACGACCACTATCAAAGACAGCAACCTCGTTATAGTATTTATGCGGTTATAGTAGTTATGCGTTCAAATTTGAGTTGTTAAGTATATTATTTTGTCTATGTCACGTTATAGAATCGTTTCAAGTACCTATCTTAGTTTACCTGCAAGCATAATTGTCTCCTCGGGGTTTATCAAACGTTGACTGGAAGAGATCCCTTAACGGGATAAGTCCGCCTTTGTGCCACTATTGTACTTAATCTTCTTGTATTTTAGTTTCAAGATTTTTAAGGTACAATAAAGAGCTTACATACATACTCGTACATACATACGATAATAGAAACACTGATCCACCCTAGTAAAACCAAAAAAGATCATCTTATTTATTTATTTATTCATTCTATGGTGAGAAAACCGCATTCAAATTTGTCAGATCTTTTTTGAAAGATCAATAATCTAGTGCCAAACACATTAAAAAAAAAGTATTTTGGCTGTTATTTTTCTGAGGATTATTCGTAGTTAGTTGTAGTTCTTTTGAACTCGGAATGTTTTTCCGCTTTCGATAAAGCTATACCTATCAAAATCATTATGTTATATTAACCTATCTACAATTAACTTTTTTTGTTGAACAGAGAAAATAAAATAACAGGGTTTTCCCTACGGAGCTCGATATCTGTACTATCTCTTCTATTGAATAAATAATATCAATTGCTGTTACGAGTACATCACCACTTCAGAACGGCTAGATCAATTTGACTATTTGTTTGTTTGTTAGTAATTACAGACTGGAAGCTGGACTGGGAGCGAGAGAAAAACATAGAATGTGCCAGCTGCATTTTCTTACGGGCATGCTGTAAAAACCAGCTAAGGGATACGGGATGGCGAATCGACCTTTGCTTAGGTCGTTTACGCTCTGCCTCCCCATTAGGAATAAAGGCGTAATTAAAAGCAAGATTTGTGTAAGAAAAATTATGTAAATTTTGGGACTCTGATATCCGTCTTCTTCGTAGACTCTGATATCTAAACGTACTGTATCTGCTGAAACGGACTACCGGCGAATACGGACGTGCCTCTCCAACAGGGGAAAGTAATAGCCAATTGCCATACTCACCACGGATGGCAGGCAGATTGGCGAGCTCGCTGACAGAGTCACATAACATAAACATAACAAAATACTTTATTGCAAGTAAGAATACAAATCATACAACACAACAGATAACAACAAAAAACAAGTACAACATAGGCAGCCTTATTGCTAAGGTAGCAATTTCTTCCAGGCAACCTTTGGGTGAAAGAAAAATGCGTAGCGGTAAGCGGGATAGTGCAAACCTAGTAAAATATATCCTAAATACATTACATTACATATAATACATAAACTAGGTACAAGCTACTACATACATATTGTAAAATAAACTAATACATAATATATAATAAACTAATATATAAACTAATGGAAGATAGGATAATGCAAACTACAATCAGAACTAGACGAAGGAGTCACCATTTATGTTATGACACTTTTATGAACCATGTAAATCATCTATGATTACAAAAGCGCAATTGGCGATTCATGTGTCAATTTTTCAAAATGGCGTTCATTCTGTCGAGTTTCTTCTTCATCTTCTATCGAGTCGACGGCAAGTCAAACCCCATATCAAATTTCTCCAGCCCAGTAGTCGGCAACTCTCACCGCATCTTCATCATCATCATCTCTCGTGCAGGTTTGGGCCATGGATTGTGGGTCAACCCCACATTTGCACCGAAGGTCGGGGTTACGTGTGAGCTTGTACAACGGGATGAAGCTAGTTTCAGCCAGCACTATACAAGATATCTGGAAATTAGTAAATGATAAAACATTGAGAACTGAATGATCATGCTTCTGTTATCAGCAACGCAATTATCTGCATCTCGACAATTTCAAGTGTTTCTAATAATTTCTCATATCAACGCTCTTATGTACCGTTTTAATGCAATTACGGAGAAAGAATGTTTTTTTACTGACAACGGTAGCGAACTAACCCTCCGGCTTTACAACGGATAAAACTCCAAAATATTTTATTAGCTCCATAAATTGAATAATAATTTTAATTAAAAATACTATTAAAATATTCTACAATGACCCATGTTCATCAACTAACAAGTACGTATATATAATGACGAAAATTACAATAATTAAGCTAGCCAGGGCCGAACTAAGGTGATCAATGGGCTATCTTGGTAGAGTCAATAAAAAAAAAGCAATTATACCAAAATGTTGTGTTTATACTTTATTAACTTCCATGCCGGCCTGGGAGCGAGAGAAAAACATAGAATGTGCCAGCTGCATTTCCTCCCGGGTATGCTGTAAAAACCAGCTAAGGGATCCGAGGGATTCAGTGTATTGCAATTTAGGCGATGGGCTGACAACCTGTCACTACAGCAATATACCTACGAATATATCTTAAATAACCCTCAAAACTTTGTCAGACGTGGCGGAACGACCTTTGTTTTGGTCGTTTACGCTCTGCCTACCCCATTAGGGATAAAGGCGTGATTATATGTATGTATGTATGTATACTTTATTCATTTATTCATATACAATTAAATATTGTGTTCGAATTTTACATGTCAATTAAATTGTCACTAGAAAAGTAATATAAATTTAGAAAATAATATACCTATAACCATTAAATTGAGCATTAATTTATAATAAAAATAAGTACATGTCACAATAAATTAAATATAATACAAACACTAAATTAAATAGGTTATTAACATTTTACGCCATCATTCACTAATTATTTATATATCAATTGGCGTATGTGGGTTATTATTTTGTACAACAATTATATTTTCCACATGGATTTCGAGTAAACTAAAATTGTTTCTAAAATTCATCTATCGAGTAACAGCATTTCTCCACAAGATAATCCAATAATTTTGACTTTTATTTATCTACTCTCATTTTAGTACTTTTCTTTTTATAATAAGGATTAAAGAAAATTAAAATATAAGTGGCATCTAACTATTTTTTGGTAGTTACTTTTTACACTATACATTTTATACGAAACCTTCATCGTAATATGTATTGTAATGCAATAATGCAACTCACGCAAGAACGGCATTTATTTAAAATTCTTATGAACATGTATCTCATATCTAGATATCTAGACTTACAACAATTCTCATCTCATTATTGCGTGTCGGTAAGAACAAAAGGAAACCAGTCTATACAGGTGGTTCCAAAACCGGCAGCGGACGTATGTGTGTTTAATGTGTTTATATGACTGTTTGCCCGTGAGGTGATGTGACTTGAATTTACAATTGCTGCTATTTACTGAACAATTCGTCATGTTAAGGAAAAGTACAAAAAGCAATGAATTTTAGAAAGTAAGTTTCTTGTTTGACTTAACAACTTGAATTGGCGTTGTTGGTTTTTGAAGGCGACGATCGACCCAATGAACCAGAGTTTTTACATACATACATATAATCACGCCTTTATCCCTAATGGGGTAGGCAGAGCGTAAACGACCCAAAAGAGGTCGTTCCGCCACGTCTGACAAAGTTTTAAGATAGATTTGTAGGTATATTGCTGTAGTGACAGGTTGTCAGCCCATCGCCTACATTGCAATATACTGGAACCCTCGGATCCCTTAGCTGGTTTTTACAGCATGCCCGGGAGGAAATGCAGCTGGCTCATTCTATGTTTTTCTTTCGCTCCCAGTCCAGCAAGATTTTTTAAACCGGCTATAAGTTACAACTGATAGGCCTCTGACAAGGTTTGTGTGACCACTGTCAAATAGCAGGGGCGTTGCTGTGATAATGTAAGGTATAGTCTACTGAATTTATAAGTCTTAAATTGGTGGCTTGGTATAAGGATATCGCAAAATGGAGCAATTAGTTTTGGACTGCCATTACGTCCGAATTCAAGGTCAGAATTAAAAGAGGGGTTACGTTGAATAGAACCTTTAGAATTTTCTTTTATTATTTGACCACTTGTGTGTATTATGTTTGGTCACCGGTGGTGCTTTGGAAACTTAATGTTCCAAGGACAAGGGGTCCTTAAAAATTGTTTGACGACCATACTGTTTTGCATAAAGATCTACTTTTACTAAGGTACCTACTTATTTCAAGAAGACTGAACTTTGAATTTGGTACCTGCTTCCTACAAGAATCTGATAAGAATTTCATATCTGAAGGCTGTAGGTACAAAGATGTCCATTTTATTTATGGTTGCGGGCAAGATTCTATCTTCCTATTCGTTGCTATCAGTACTAAGATGTATCACTAACATGGATACGATAAGCCCTATCAAGGGCAGTGTCAATAATGTGTCAATTTCGCTGATCTGTCACCGAGTTTAGTGACGACTTTAGCGTACCTTGCGTGTGCCTTATAAACTAGCCTTGCTCGTTAACCGTGACAGTCGAAGCGAACCTCCTACGGACGCCACACGGCCAGCTGCCGCGTGAGGCGAACGCGCGCGATCTTACGCACGAAAAAAAATAAACAATTTTTAAAATTAGAACGCAAATTAAAACTAAATGTGCAAATTCCACCCAATAAAAAATATAGGCCAGAAATAAAGTGC
This sequence comes from Scrobipalpa costella, assembly GCA_949820665.1. NCBI lineage: Eukaryota > Metazoa > Arthropoda > Insecta > Lepidoptera > Gelechiidae > Scrobipalpa > Scrobipalpa costella. Next base: position 6,083,832 of record OX463304.1, on the reverse strand, counting down.
CAGTGTTTTCTAAACAGTTTTAAGAATTTTTTGACTTCAGTTTTTAAATCCACAGTGAAAATGGGTCTCAAGCCGGATGAAGACAAAAGGCCTAGCAAGCTGGCGATCATGGAGGAGGACTCAAATATACCAAGTAAGTTATTTAATTTTATTTGCGACTGTAATTATTATTAAAATCCCATATACGATAAATGTTAATAATGAACCGGAATACAAAATTGGTTGTACCCACCTGTTTTGTAAGTAGAAATAATTTATTTCTGTTTTCTCATGTGTTTTTCATTCTAATTGGGAACAATATTTCACTTTAATTGAATTGCAGATACGGACGAAGTAATAAAATTACTTTATAGGTAAATACTTTTGTGGGTACGATTTGGAAACAAAAGAAAAATAGTCCTATTCAATAAAAATATCCATATTTTGATTGAAACAAGTGTGAATCGTTAATGACTAGAAAAATAACATATCACCCTTCTTTGCCGTGATAGACGCATGCCACTGTAAACTAATAGCTATAATCTCTTAATAACACCCCACTTAGATGTTTATATCATAAGAAAACATTTCATAATAGCTCTAATTTTCCCCTGATGATATTATGCGCATTGCCTTGACAGCGAATGTGATAATTAGGCACTAACATGCAGAAAATTTTATTAAACTTGCAATTATGATTCCAAAACCTTCGAACCTGACGTTTACAAACCAGAAAATGTCATATTTGTTTAAGAATTTTCACATACATTGTGTAAAATATTGTTAAATAAATACTGGCAGGTGACATCGTGACAGATACATTAAAATATAACAGGTCCGTATTTAGGGTATACCAAGGGACCACCAAAAGGTCAACTCCCTTATTGTTTATTTTTCTATGATATTAAATATTCATAAACACAGTTAGGAGGCAAGAACAACCAGTTTTGTTTTGGAATTTTACTGATGACTAAAATAAAAATAAAAACAGTTCTATATTTATAAATAACCCGATAATTATTTTTATGCCTTAAAACAACTGCGATGTTCGTAGGACATAAAAATGCAATTAACGTCATAATCCCACCGGCGAACAATATCCAAGGTAACTCTGAATTGTTATTGAAAAATGAACTCCATTACACAATCGCCATTGACAAGAGTAGCTTCAATCAGACGTAATTACGATCCCAAGCTGAATGGCGTTGAGTCAAACCCAGTCCTATTCAACTATAGTATAATCTTTTGCTTTACAACCAATTTTTATACTCAACCATTGCTCCGTTACTACCAACATTGATTGACCAGGGTTTATCGGGTCGAAGGACTCGATACCCACTCGACAGAAGAAGAAGAAGACCAACATTGATCTTTATGAAGTTCCGTATATTTGCACAATTAATTTACTCCAACATAAATACAACATTTTATAATATCCATAAATAATACATACATATAATCACGTTTTTATCCCTAATGGGGTAGGCAGAGCGTAAACTACCTAAACAGTGGTCGTTTCACCACGTCTGACAAAATTTGTAGGGTTATTTAAGATAGATTTGTAGGTATATTACTGTAGTCACAGGTTGTCAGCCCATCGCCTAAATTGCAATATACTGCAACCCTCGGTTCCCTTAGCTGGTGTTTACAGCATGCCTGAGAGGAAATAGCTGGCATATTCTATGTTTTTCTCTCGCCCCAGTCTAGCATGGAAGATATGGGCAATTTTCAATTTATTTTTTATTGTTCTCTGATTTCTACCTGTTTCTAAGGAACAGTTGTAACCAGTTGTTTAGTGTCACGGGAAGTTACATAAAACTGAAATATTGCCAGATTAATATTAAATGTATTATGAAACAGCTGTGTAAGTCAAAGTGGATGGGTCAGAATGTCGCTTTTAGTAGATCGTTATCAGAACAAGGGCTCTTGGACAATGCTAAGGATGTTGCAGTAACAAACAATAACAACTACCCGACTGACGTGAGAGTCGTTGTATCGATGATGGATGTTGAAAATTATTATAAAGATAGACAGATTGACTATCTATAGTATTTCCAACTCGGTTATAGAAAAAATGCTAAACAAACCTTCATGTCTTTTAATCGAAGATCTAGTTTCTAAAATAAGTTTTAGCTATTAGATATAACAACTTTTTTCTTCCATGCTGGACTGGGAGTGAAAGAAAAACATAGAATGTGCCAGCTACAGTTCCTCCCGAGCATGCTGTAAAAACCAGCTAAGGGATCTGAGGGTTTCAGTATATTGTAATTTGGGCGATGGGCTAACAACCTATCACTACAGCAATATACGTACAAATATGTCTTAAATAACCCTCAAAACTTTGTCAGATGTGGCGGAACGACCTTTAGTTAGGTCGTTTACGCTCTGCCTACCCCATTAGGGATAAAGGCGTGATTATATGTAGGTATGTATATAACAACATAATGAAATAGTAGTTTTAGTAACTTAAATAATTTACCCACACGAATCATTTTTTTTTAATAAATTGACATGAAACTTTGATTATTTTTATTCTAAAACCAAATTAGAAATACTATAGCAATATTTTATCGTCCGACTTATGGTGATTAATATCTGACAGCTCATATAGTTGTATGCAAAAATTACATTTTATATGAGCTGTTAGACAATTAATAATATAGATTTAGACCTTGTATTTGCAGTAGGTACCACCATGTACAACTTCCAAGAAATAAAATAAAAAATCTTAACAAAAATGTTGCAACTATTGCTTTACTGACAGGAACATTTTTAACGTTTACAAAAACGTTTTTGTTGCTTCGCAGAGCAATATGGTGACTCATTTGGATCATTAGCAAGATAACTGGCAGGTAATATGTGGCACATGAACATAATAATATCTATGTAGTTGCAAAACGAGCAGGTCTTACTGAACGATAATTTAGGAAGTTTTACTAACTTATAAATTGTTTGCTGAGGATCATGATTCTAACATTAAAGTTCATTCTCATGGGCAGAATATGGGTTTTAAATATTATCACACTACTTTTCTTAACACCCTGTATTACTTACAATGTATTGTAATTTGTATATCAATAAACAGTCAACAAGTATTCCGAAACAATACTTCAATTCAACATGCGTAACATAACTTTGATTGTTTAATGTGGCACTAGATAAAAATACATGTTATTCCTATTTGTACGTATTATTCCTATTATTACTTATTTTAGTACTTTTCTACGATCATATAAATATTACTCAGTTCGTGAAAGATAAAAGTTGTAAGATAGGATTCAAAAATATTCAGTGTCGAACTTGAGTGTTCCCCGCAACATTACAATTTACAAACGATGTGAAAAATGTCAGCCACTAGAAATTACCTATTCAATTCGTTGCACAAGAGTTTTACAATAATAATAAACTTAATTACCTTATGACAGACATTCGATAAGTACGATAGTTGTCGTAAGACAAGGCTTTTAATGAACGTGTGTAGGGGCGCTGCTGTATAAGGAGAACTGTCAAATCTCAAGGTGACAGCGTTACTTCCTTTTATCGCCACGTCCATTTAAACCGTTGTCGTACTGTTCTATCGCGACCGAGTTTTCTAAATTCAAACACGCGCCATCGCTCCACCTGCAGTTCGATTTACGAAATATTACATGGTTATCGATACATCTACATAGGTTACAATCTACTAGTAATAACTATATTGAATTTCGAAACGAAACTACGATGTTGAGGCAGGTAGGTACTTATAGTTTGCATGTCAAGGATCTGTTCAGGATTTTCTGCTTGTGATTTTTTCAGTCAACAATTTAGTCAAGTTTTTAAAGATGTATCACGTTTTTGTCCATTTGAACACAGACCATAGTAAATGTTTTATGATCAAGCAAAAGGAGGCTAATGGAAAATACACGTTTTTTGCGTAAATAGGTGCTTTGATAATGTTTGATGAGTTTCTTGTTCTTTAGTTTGTACTGTGATGTGACTCACTGTAAAATGTATTAAAATTGAAAAGATTTTACTTAAATCTATTCTGCATTTCTCGGAGGATGAGAAAACACATACTTGTAATAATATTTTTATTGTAATAAGTATCAGTGAAAAAGCTCAAGCACGTGTCACAAAACTTTTACTTGTATCGTTTCCGATACAAGTAAAATGATGCACCTATTTCATTAAAATGTGATGTAGATATTGCGTATATTTTTTCTATTTTTGTTACAAAATTGTATTTCAACTGCAAAATATAACTACTGAACCCAGAACTGAACCTTCATCATAAGGAAATAATTGGTATTAATTGTTAATTAATTCCCATTAAAACACCCAATATCACTTGTTTTTTTTAAACATGTATAAAGATAAAATTTAATCGATTGTGCAATTAACATAAATTATTTTATAATGAACACTTACTTACATAATGTGCAAGTATGCATTTCAGCCTATATAATGACGATTTTGTAAACAACATCTTTTTTATGTAAACAAAACGTTTCTTTCTCTACTCTTTCACTATCTACCTACATATTTGTTGCCTATACCTGTTTACCTAAAGTTTTTCTTTTCATTGTAAAAAAAACAGATCTTTTATTACAGAAATTTGCTTCATTCTGATTATTTTATATCCTACGAATATTTTATGCCCCATGAAAATTTTCCTTAATAGGTCTCTGTAAATTTACTCGAATTTCTATAATATTTTGTTGGTGATTATCTGTCTGTCCGCTATTAGCAATTTTGCAATAGCTGCAGAATGACTAGCTTCCTGTATTTTGTTATTTTTACTTTTGTTCTTATACCAGCTGTAAAAAATACATATAGTTCTTATAATACTTAAAATGCGTGATGTTCGTGATAACAAGAATTACTACCTAAAGACGTTGACCATCAAATAAAAACGTTTTTCTTATATTTTCTTGATTATTCATACGCGCTCTCAACATCTAAAATGAAATGTGTACCAGCCCACTAGTTCAACTTTTATTTTCCTGTGCCCTTAGGGTGCTTGGAAGAAATTGCTGCAATAAGGCCGCTTATTTGTACTACTATTTGTTTTATTTTCTTTTTTCTCTTGTGTCTTTTCTGTGCAATAAAGTATATTCTTATCTTATCTTAATTTATATAAAATATATTTTTCGCTTGCGCTTCTTTTAAAATAGGCATCCAAAACTTAGCGCAATGGTTCAATCAGGTGATTGCAGAAGCGGCAAAACAAAAATAAATAAAAGTAAGTAGGTATTGCATGTGAAGCTTGAGTAACTTGTATTGAAAGTACATACTTGGGCAATCTCAGTAAAAGTGATTGCATTTTTATTGACTAGTATATTTGATTACAACTCATTAGTTAGTGTGGCATCTAAACAGGGTCTTAGGCTCGTGTTTGTTGAGCTATCCTAAGATTGAGAGCAATACTAAGTATGGATTTGACAAGCCATTTTGTACTGAAATGACATTTCTGATACGAACTCAAACTGGCTGTCAATCTCAAGTGCGGATTATAATTACTGGCATTAGGTATGTATTTACTGCTGTTTAAATATCGGGTTAGGAATCTCTTCCTGCTTCTTATAAAGTCGACTAACAGATTCTTCTTAAAATAACACCCGTTTTGCCCCTATTTATATTTTTACATTAATTCCGAAAAAGATTAGCGTTGCCTGTGTATACAATAGGTCGTTTTTGCTCCGCCTACCCCATTACGGATAAAGGCGTGATTTTATGTATGTATTTATACTCAAATGTTTATTGCATTCATATTGTACAAAAGATTTAACAATACATGGTAAGGCATATGAACCCTGTTAGGGCACAGCAAATCTTATTTCTAGAAACTAAGCCTAAAGTCACAATAAATTATTTGTGAACACACATACTATTGAAATGTTTACATTTACTATTATTTCTTATTCAATATTACAATAGTTTTTATTATCACATACATTCTACTATAATAATAATTTTATTTATAAATTAAGCTCAAATTAAAACTTTTTGTTACAAAAATATTCGCAATTTACATAATATGCTAATCTGTTGATAGCCAGGTAGGTAACACAAGTCAAGTAAATTAATACCTAAGATTTTTTAGGTCTTTGAACTTTGAAGACTATTATTTATATTTACACAGATTTATTGTACCAATCTCTCATGGTGCGTGTTTTTTTATCAGATTCTACTCAATCCAATTAAGACCCTGTCTGTATTGTGAATGTTATGTTAATGTTACCTATGTAGGTAAGTGGTGCGCCCGCGTCGGAAGTGGATCACACTGACGGATGTTCGTAAACAAATCAACATGGAAGCCAGAGTGCATTCATTACGTATTACCTTGACTTTAGTGGTACAACTTTACTTGGTGACTGATAGCTGCGTATTTGTCACCAACTGAAGATCACAGCAATGGGCTTACGATCCGGAGGTCCTGGGTCCGATTCCCAGAGGGGGAAAAACAAAGTTGATATTTGTCAAATAATCACTTTGTAAGATTTTCCCCAGTTTGGTTAGGACATTGCAGGCTGATCACCTGATTGTCCGAAAAGTAAAATAATTACGTGCTTCCGAGGGCACGTTAAGCCGTCGGTCCCGGCCGCTGTCTTTGATAGTGGTCGTTACTCAAACCATGTGAGAGGCCTAATAGCTGTGCTACTAGACGGTTTGAAAACTCTGATACCAGGGTTCTTTGGGTCGTTGTTCAACTCGCTAAGAACCTAAATTTAAATGAGAGGGTGTGGACACTCTTGCCGCTCCCGTATCGGCATAGAAACGAAAAATCTTGCAACGGACACGTTTTATATGGCATAGTGTCATAGATGAACAAGACCTATTTTGACTTGGTTTGTTTTCTGAACTGTACTTTTGCATTGAATAATTAAGTACCTTTACATACATACATACATATAATCACGCCTTTATCCCTAATGGGGTAGGCAGAACGTACACGACAAAGTTTTGAGGGTTATTTAAGATAGATTTGTAGGTATATTGCTGTAGTGACAGGTTGTCAGCCTGTCGCCTAAATTGCAATATACAGAAACCCTCGGATCCCTTAGCTGGTTTTTACAGCATGCCCTGGAGGAAATGCAGCTGGCACATTCTACGTTTTTCTCTCGTTCCCAGTCCAGCATGGAAGTAAAATAATAAGTACCTTTATCTTCTTATAAATTGAATAGTATAGACAACGAAAACTCAGGGGCACACAGTTGCCCACCACACTACATTATATTACGTGGGGCCCCCTAAAAAGTAACATTGCCAGTTAATCCGACCTTGGAAACCTTAATTGACATCATCATCTCCTTAGTCTTATCCCGTATCTCACGGGGTTGGCTACCTAATCTAGGGGATTGAACGAGGGTACTGGTTTTTACACAGAGCGATTGCCATCTGACCTCCGCAACCCAGAAGGGAAACCAGACCCAATCCTAGATTAGGTCAGAGTTTTCAAGCCGCCAATGCCTGGCACTGGCCTCTGACATGGATTAACGATTAATATCTACGGTATTAAACGATATTAACCGGGACCAACGGCTTAACGAGCCTTCCGAAGCACGGAAAAAGCGCCGAATAAACGAACATATGAAATTCAAAAACCGAAAAACACATTGGTACGTGGTGGGGTTCGAACCACGACCTCCCGCTTAGGAGGCAGCGGCCCTATCTACTACACCATCGGGCTCCTTAATTGACATGTCTTGTAAAATTTATGTTTAAAGTGACAGTTTAACAAGGGTACATATTTTTCTCTTCGATGATACTTATCTAGTTAAAACCCCATTTCATGCTATGTTTTGAATCGCTTTCAGTCCAAAATGGAAGATCACTAAACTTCGATCACTATCTTCGCAAAACTATAATTTGTCGCAACTTGAGATTAAAAATCTCTTGTCTGCTATCTAGACATAAAAGAAAGACAATTCAAGGATAGCTAGTACCTACTTTAGTTACGAAATGATACCTACTCATTGAGTGGGTGTGATATCGATAAAATGTGGTGAAGATAAATATATTAAATCGCAGTTTTATTGTGAATTTTATGCATGAAATTCTACATTTTTTTTTCATCATGCAGCTTTATTCTTCCATGATGGACTAGGAGCGGGAGAAAACATAGAATGTGCCAGCTGCATTTCTTCCCGGAAATGCTATAAAAACCAGCTAAGGGATCCGAGGGTTTCAGTATATTGCAATTTAGGCGATGGGCTGATAACCTGTCAGCAGCAATATACCTACAAATCTATCTTAACTAACCCTCGAAACTTTGTCAGACGAGCGTACGACCTTTTTTTGGGTCGTTGACGCTCTGCCTGCCCCATTGGGGATGGGGGCGTGATTTTTTGTGTGTATGTATGCAGCTTCTATGTTTTAAAAAGCAATTGCTCTAAACCACTTATTTTTCCATGCTGGACTGGGAGAGATAGAAAAACATAGAATGTTCCAGCTGCCCTTCCTCCCGGGCATGCTGTAGAAGACAGCAAAAGGGCCTCGAGGGTTACAGTGTATTGTTATTTAGGCGATGGGCTGACAACCTATCACTACACATTAGCAATACACATTACAATCTAAAATTGCCCTCAATTTTTGTCAGACGCGGCGAAAGCGCCTTTTACGAGGCGTTTAACGCTCTGCCTACCCCGTAAGGGATAAAGGCGTGATTTTATGTATGTATGTATGTATGCACTTATTTTTCCGATTAAACCTATTTAATGATTTACCTGACACTATGATGGTGACATACCTAGTAACTTTAGTAATGTAATAATAAAACAGGACACGACAGGACCCATCATAAATCTTACCATAGAGTAATACATACATATAATCACGCCTTTATCCCTAATGGGGTAGGCAGAGCGTAAACGACCTAAACAAAGGTCGTTCCGCCACGTCTGACAAAGTTTTGAGAGTTATTATAGATAGATTTGTAGGTATATTGCTGTAGTGACAGGTTGTCAGTCCATCGTCTAAATTACAATATACCTACTAGAACCCTCGGATCCCTTAGCTGGTTTTTACAGCATGCCCGGGACGAAATGCAGCTGGCACATTCTATGTTTTTCTTTCGCTCCCAGGCCAGCATTGAAGAACAATGAAGTAATACTATAGTATAATATACTAATCTTACTGATCTCGCATTAAACAGTTTAATAAATATACTTGTTTATCAAACTTACTTTACTAACTTACGTACTCCCATGCTGGCCTGGGAGCGAGAGAAAAACATACAATTGTGCCAGCTGCATTACTTCCCGGGCATGCTGTAAAAACCAGCTAAGATATTCGAGGGTTTCAGTATATTGTAATTTAGGCGATGGGCTGACAACCTGTCACTACAGCAATATACAAGGTGGCGCAAAAGAAGTCATCCGATGTTGTTTGGCTCTCATTTTTTTTCTAAATGAAAAACTTCGAATCTGTTTTTTGATTATATTTATTTGCACCTTTAGAATTTTACTGGTCAAGTCGAGAAGATGATATCGGCCAAATGGGCGCCGTTACAATTGATTGCCATACGGGCTCGTTTTATGGCATTTTTCATCACTTCGGCGAGAACTTCGGGCGACAGATTCTCGCACTCGTGTCGAATGTTGTCTTTGAGGGCTTCCAAGGTCTCAGGCTTGTTGACGTAAACACGAGACTTCAAAAAACCCCATAAAAAGAAGTCCGGGACCGTTAAATCGGGCGATCTGGCCGGCCAGTGCAAATCGCCAAAACGAGAGATTAGGCGACCCGGAAATGCCGCCTTCAGAATGTCGGTTGTGGCTCGTGCAGTGTGCGCCGTTGCCCCGTCCTGTTGGAACCACATGTCCTCCAGTCCCAATTCGTCCAATTGCGGCAGAAAAAATTCGGTCAACATGGCCCTATAGCGCGCACCGTCCACTGTTGTCGTTTGACCCGCGGCGTTCTCGAAAAAAAATGGCCCGATGACTCCTCCAGCGTGAACAGCGCACCACGCAGTCACTTTGAGCGGGTGTAACGGCTCCTCGTGCATCACTCGTGGATTCTCGGTGCCCCAGAAGCGATAATTTTGCCGATTCACGTAACCGCTGAGGTGGAAATGAGCCTCATCGCTCATGATGATTTTGGTCGAAAAATTGTCCAATTCTTCCTCGAGATTGAGGATGGCTTGGGCGTAGGTTACGCGCGTTTGGCGGTCGGCAGGCAGCAGCTGATGCACGGTCTGGACTTTGTAAGGAAACATCTTCAAGTCTCGCACCAAAATTCGCTGCAAGGACCGCCGGCTGAGGCCCAATTGCGTGGCACGTCGTCTGGTCGATGTTTCGGGGCTCACTTCAACGTCCTCGGCTACAGCGGCGATATTCTCGGCAGAACGGGCGCTCCGGGGCCGGCCACTCTTAGCAACGTCTCGTGTGGTCCCATACTCTTCAAGGTTGGTGGCTAAACGTCGCAGTGTTTGCGCAGTCGGTGTCGGACGGCCGGGGAATCGGCGACGGAATTCGCGCTGCGCCAACACCACAGACGAATTGTTACTCAAAAAAATAGACACGATTTTTCCGCGTTCTTGGGGAGTGTATCGCTCCATGGCTTGTTCACTTGTATTCTGCATCTGTCTAGTCCACAAATGTCAAAACAGATTTGACATTGGCGGCCATTTGCAAAAATGAGAGCATCTTCCAATAGGGTGATTTCTTTTGCGCCACCTGTTACGTACAAATCTTTCTTGAATGGCCCTCAAGACTTTGTCAGACGCGGCGGAACGGCCTTTGTTTAGGTCGTTTACGCTCTGCCTACCCCATTAGGGATAAAGGCGTGATTATATGTGTGTATGTATGTATGTTTATCGAACTTCAACTCTTCTTAGTTATTTATGTTCTTTAGAGTTTGTTTTGTAAATAAAAGACCACTAAATGGCTAATTACTATGGTGGATGGCTTCTTCTCAAGGTGCTTCCAGCGTGCACTGTCAAGGTTCAAGAGAATATCTTTGTCAGAGCGGAAATCGCGAAAACTATTCTTGTTCTTTCCTGTTGCACCCTTTCCTTTCCGGATAGTCAAATGGCTTGTGTAAAATATTCACGTTGGTACATACATACATACATACATAAAATCACGTCTGTATCCCTTACGGGGTAGGCAGAGCGTAAAACGCCTCCTAAAAGGCGCTTTTGCCACGTCTGACATAAATTGGGGGCAATTTTAGATTGTAATGTGTATTGCTGTAGTGACAGGTTGTCAGCCCATCGCCTAAATTACAATACACTGTAACCCTCGAATCCCTTTTGCTGACTTATACAGCATGCCCGGGAGGAAGGGCAACTGGAACATTCTATGTTTTTCTTTCTCTCCCAGTCCAGTATGGAAGATACATTGTACGTTGGTATATTATTATATAGGTCTTTCTGATAGATAGATAGATAGATAAAGCGTGTTATTCATATTTCTACAAAACACATGTACATTTCGCAAATTTAAAAAGGCACATACCTACAATAAAACAAACAGATAAATCAAAGTAGTTTACACAATATGCACATGTGTGCTGCAGAAATGTAAACGGGCCAAGGCTCAGTGAATTTTACCCTAAGAGTTTTCCCAAAAGGCAACACTGATTTTCAGCCGTCATCCGTGAGGAGTGACAAGCGGTGACAAAAACGTCCGAGTAAAACGTATTATTTAAAATGTTAGGTACTACCCACATGTTTCTGGTAGAACTTTAGACAGCGATACAGTACAGGGAGTAAAAAAAAAATAGCTGTAAAAAATAGCTAATAGAAATGAAACTGAACAACTTTCCCCAGGAAACATAGGTCGAAACACGAAAAAAAATTGGCCCTCCCATACAAATGATGTCAGCGGCTCGAGTCAATTTGTATGGGATGTCCATTTTTTATATTCCGACAGAATCACGCCTTTAAATATGGTCAGCTATTTTTTACTCCCGATATAGGTAGTTTTAGGTCCGTGTAATGCCGTGCATAGTAAAATTTGCTATGTAATATCTGCTGGACTGGGAGAGATAGAAAAACATAGCATGTTCCAGCTGCCCTTCCTCCCGGGCATGCCGTAGAAGTTAGCAAAAGGGACTCGAGGGTTACAGTGTATTGTAATTTAGGCGATGGGCTGACAACCTGTTACTATAGCAATACACATTTTAATCTAAAATTGCCCTCAATTTTTGTCAGACGTAGCGAAAGCGCCTTTTACTAGGCGTTTAACGCTCTGCCTACCCCGTAAGGGATAAAGACGTGATTTTATGTATGTATATATGTAATATCTGGTAATATTGACGTTTATATACCTATGTAGGTAAATTTATTTAAACGTTTACGCAGTCTGCTAGGCAAATGGATATCTTTAATGTTTATTGACTAGGTTTTAGTAAGGTGTTAATTGTGCTTATTTATTTTATTTGTTTTTCCCAGTTCCCAGTGTTTTAAGTTTTTAATTTCATTATTTTGTTAAGCATTAAAGCACGCATTTGCGGATCCTGTTTCAAGTTAAATCGAATAGATATATTGAGGGACAGAAAATCTTAGGTAATTTATTATTTTCTACTACGTTATTATAATATTGTAATTGTCGACTCCTTTGACTTCCATGCTGGACTGGGAGTGATACATAAACATGAATGCGTCGGCTGCATCTCCTCCCGGGCATGCTGTAAAAATCAGCTAAGGGATTCGAGGGTTTCAGTGTTTTGCAATTTAGGCGATGGGCTGACAACCCGTCACTATGCACTTATAGCATCATAATATAATACTTATAGCATCTGTAATAACCCTCAAAACCAACATGTATGTATGTATGTCGACTCTATAGTATTGAGTCACTCAAAATTATGTTCCACTGGTCTCATCTCAGTAATGATTAGCGAAGCTTGGCCGACAAGGAGGGCCATAATTACTATACTTTTTAAGGTCACGCAACCTGTTCGGAATACGAATTTGGGACATTCAACTCTGTAATTTGCAGGGTTTTTTGACGGAGACCATTGCGAAGATATTTTTTTGGCAGTTATTTATTCAAATTGCAACCGTTTCATATCGTACGTTGCTAAAGCTAACTTCAAAATGCATTTATGACACTCCCAATATTTAGAGCTTAGTCTTCTTCTTCTTAGCGTGTCGATGGAACACGAGAAATTACGTCGTAGCGGCCCAGAATTCAGCCACTTGTACTGCGGATTGACGGCCGTCTATTAATCCGCTGGCGTGTGGAAGTGTGTCATGGTTTGCACTGCACCGCAAACACAGTCCACATAGGGATGGGAGAGGGAGAGGTAGGGACCCCGCCATGTTCTCTTTACTTCTGCCAACATGAGTCCGAGGCCTGTTAAGGACTTCCAAATCGGCCACGGTCAGATCCTAGTCTTCTTCTGTCGAGTGGGTATCATGTCTATCGACCCGATGAACCCTGGTGTCAGAGTTTTTAAACCGCCTAGTAGCACAACTATCATAACTATTATATCTATCTATAGATCCTAGTGAATAGCACTTTATTATGTATCCAAGCTCAACACAGCAATGATTAATCTTCATTGTACGATACTTTAGTTACAGGGTGTAGCCTCGGTAGTGTTGGGATAATGAGTATCGCGTGTTCTGAATGTCAATTAGCTCAGGTTCAAATAGCCTCTTAATTAAACAAAAATAGCCTCTAAATTAAACACAAAATCTTTCAAAGTAAATAATCAACCTGTTAGTAGTATTTTGTCATGGAATAAGTAAATAAGCATAATTTGAAAAGAGATCTCTTTTATACTGTGCGTACCTACAAGGATTCGTTTTATGATTAACAAAACGGGGGATCGATTTAGGTAAAATAGTAACTTTCTTGAGAGGTCTAAATATAACGTTGTGTTGGGAAAACACCCGAAATAAACGAGATAAATATTTTTAAACCACTTTTGGTACTAAATTTAAATTTACCCAAAATGACGTCAATAAAATTTTAGGTCCATAAAATCACTCGTAGACATTTGTAAAAATACGCATTTTATAAATTGAAACTAGTATTTGTAAAATATTCCATTCATTTATTAAACTCTTGAGTGTATTTATATGTTTATCAACTATAGTAATAAAATGAACTAATACTTAAAAATATGAATATAGCAAAATATTTGTTGTTTTTTTAATGTTTTTATGTTCTTTTTCGTCAACCTAAAAATAGAAGAACCATATTTTTTATGCGATACTTAATAGTTATAGTTAAGTCAGTATTTAAATAGCATGTTGTCGTGTATACAAAAAAAAAACTGTATAATTATTGTAGTATCGTCTGGATTCGCAGTATCGTCACAAAAACCTGTTTAGTATTTTAGTGTACATACCTACATTCATATAGTCACACCTTTATCCCTAATGGGGTAGGCAGAGCGTAAACGACCTAAGTAAAGTCATTCCGCCACGTCTGACGAAGTTTTGATTTTTTATTTAAAATAGATTTGCAGGTATATTGCTGTAGTGACAGGTGGCCAGCCCATCGCCTAAATTGCAATATACTGAAACCCTTGGATGCCTTAGCTGGTTTTAACAGCATGACCGGGAGGAAATGCAGCTGGCACAGTCTCCCAGTCCAGCATGGAAGCTACTTAGTAATTATTACAATCTCGTCAGGCATCTATGATCCATACAAAAACACTGCAACAGCACATGTATGAAAGTAAACACGGTTTGTTTGTGACACGAGAATCGTCACGCATTGTTGTATGGATTTGTATGACTGTTTGTTTGCTCTACGGCCGGTGAATGCGCTTTAAGTACATAGTGCCAACCTCATACAATGTGTTGTACACCGGGATGCAATGTAAATGGGATGAGACATCATACGAGGTGTAAGGGACAGCGTCCCGCAAACTGATGGGTTGCTCAGTCAACAAAAAAAAAAATCTTTTCCATACAAATTGTCTGATCGAGGTGGTAATTTGGTATGGGAAGAGATAGTTTCTTTATATCCTGAAATAATTTCTTGGTGAAAGTTGTTCAGTGTCGTTGACTGACCACCGTCAGTATAAGGTACCATTCGGTCGGTGACGTTCGACACCAAGGTACCTGTATACCTGGGTAGTTCTCCTGATTGATGGAAATGACACGAGTATAATCCGCGATAAAACATTACATTATAATAATATTACAAGCTTTTAAATGTGAATAATATATAGCGTTTTGGATGTGGGTCACTTTATTATATTTGTTTTTTTTAATGTAGTAGTGATAGCTGTAACACAGTTTTGTATAGCGAGTTCTTGCTGCAGTCGCAGGTATCTATCTGCAAGTAATTGCCTCCCTGGTTTAGTGGTCAGAGCCATGGCCAATCCGGAGGTCCTGGGTTCGAATCTTAGCGGGGTACACTTAGTTGATATTTGTGAATTTATGACTTTGTGAGATTTCCCCCAGTTTGGTCAGGACAATGCAGGCTGAATCATCTGATTGTCTGGCACGTTAAGCCATCGGTCCCGTTCGCTATCTGGATAGTGGTCATTACACAAACCATGTCAGAGGCCTATTAGCTGTGCTATTAGGCGGTTTAAAAAACTCTGACACCAGGGTTCATCGGGTCCATTGACTCGATACCCACACGACAGAAGAACATCTGCAAGTTGCGCCAACTAGCTGCTCCTGCATCTGGCTGAAGCTGAATGTCTACAGTCCATTTCGGAATGTTACTTTAAGGTTCAAAATATATTAAGGAACGGGTTTAAGGTATGTACGTATTTATGTTATTTAGTTTCTTTATGTTTTAAAGGACCTTAACCCAATTTTTTACATATATATATTACTTATATTACTTATTAAATATTATTCAATTGAGAAACAATTTAGTGCCGTTTCTGTGAACTTCCGCAAAGAGCAATTGAAATGATCAATGTCTCTCTCCACCCTGTTTAATAATCGCATGCCAGTCGCGAGAGGTTTATGTACCTAGTATGTATGTATATATATGATATATAAGTATTACATTTGTATGTACGTATTGTTTCATCTAATCCTCTTTAATTTTATTGTTACGTTTGATAGTTCTACTACATATAATTTAGAATATATCTGTTTACTTTAGCTTACGTTGCATTTTATTTGCCTTGCCATCAAAATTATTCTCATTCTCTCAACTGCCAGTGGGTCAGCTGGAAGAGATCTCTTCATAGAGATAAGTTCGCCCTTGCACACCTTACTCATGCCACCTTACTCGAGCCATGGGCTCTCGACCCGGAGGTCCCGGGTTTGATTCCCGGCGGGGGACAATAACTTTGTGTTGTTGTTTCTAGTTTGGTTAGGACATTGCAGGCTGATCACCTGATTGTCCGAAAAGTAAGATGATTCATGCTGTCAGATGGGCATGTAAATAGTCGGTCCTGCGCCTGATTTCTCTCTGGTCGTGTCAGTCAGTCTGTCCCATCAGAATAAGAGACTAAAGGAACAGAGAGTGCACCTGTGTGTAGCGCAAACACTTGGGCACTAAAAACAAGTCCTGCGCAGTTGGCCCATCTCCGGGAGATTGGCCGCCATCACCGAAAATCGGTGGGAGGACTATTTATTATTATCCATCACTACATAGTATAAAACAAAGTCGCTTTCTCTGTCCCTATATCCCTATGTACGCATTTTGATGCGGTTTCTTTTAATGGATAGAGTGATTCAAGAGGAAGGTTTATATGTATAATACATGCATAATATAGTAGAGAAACACTGAAAATTTCTGTGCGAAGCCGGGAAGGATCGCTAGTAAATCATAAATAAATAAACAATTCTTTGTGTGTTTTAAAACCGTTCCTCGCATTGTTTATTTTATTAAGCAGTAAATTGCATCTCGTTTTGTTTTATACTGAAAACAGTACAATATATCGCCAAGGAAACAGTAACTAACACAATTTACTAGTGATTTTATCGTATAGTTCGATTATGCACGCAGACGCAATACAGCTGTTGCCTGTTATAAACTATTATATTGGCACAAGGAACACGTGTAAGTAACTGTTACTTTTATCAGTCGATAACAGTTCAGTGTATCAAAACACTTGTGATTGATTTCTTAGGATACATACTGAAAATAAGGACATTGAAAGGCCGGCCCGTATTTATAAAGCGATCTCAAGACTGTATGATTAAAGTCTGATTAAGTATGGCCTTGACAGGCCGTTTTGTACAGAAATGACATTCTGATACGAACTTAAACGTGCTGTCATTTTAGAGAGCTGATTATAAATACGGGCCTAAGAGACCAAATTTAAATATCCTGCTTGACATGGTATGTTTGTTATCATGTATCAGTGAAAGGAAATACATATATACATATAATCACGCCTTTATCCCTAATGGGGTAAGCAGAGCGTAAACGACCTGAACAAAGGTCGTTCCGCCACGTCTGACAAAGTTTTGAGGGTTATTTAAGATAGATTTGTAGGTATATTGCTGTAGTGATAGGTTGTCAGCCTCTACTAGACTTAGAATTAAGTGTATGTAAGTAAATTATACATACATACATGTAATCACGCCTTTATCCCTAATGGGGTAGGCAGAGCGTAAACGACCTAAACAAAGGTCTTGCGCCACGTTTGACAAAGTTTTGAGGATTATTTAAGATAGATTTGTAGGTGTATTGCTGTAGTGACAGGTTTTCAGCCCATCACCTAAATTACAATATGCTGAAACCCTCAGATCCCTTAGCTGGTTTTTACAGCATGCCCGGGAGGAAATGCAGCAGTCCATTCTATGTTTTCCTCTTGCTCCTAGGCCAGCATGGAAGAGTAAGTAAATCAATCGAAATTGATTAAAAACCACATAATTCACACAAATAAACATAAATTCCTCGACTCGTCATAAAATGTGTTTTGTATAGTTGCCTATTAGAACAAGAACAATTGACTAATAGTCCCATAGATTAGAATTGTCATACAAAACGTGAGCTTGACCACGTTTTCTCCATAATTTTCAAGTATTACTCATTTTTATTACAGTACAGTAATACTTCCAGTGTTTGTTTTTTATCAGTAACTTATTCAATCATTGAAATATTTTCTACTAGCGACCGGCCCCGGCTTCGCACGGAAATTATCAGTGTTTCTCTACTATATTATGCAAGTATTATAAATATAAACCTTCCAATTGAAACATTCTATTCATTAAAAGAAACCGCATCAAAATCCGACGTTTTAAAGATTTATGTATACATAGGGATGTAGGGACAGAGAAAGCGACTTTGTTTTATACTATGTAGTGAAGTTACGTAAGAAAATAACATCAATAAGTTTGGAATTTAAAATCGCCATTTTCCACAGTGAAGTAAGTACAGTTTAGTCATTTTATCGAACGATACGTACATACATATAATCTCGCCTTTATCCCTAAAAGGGTAGGCAGAGCGTAAACGACCTAAACAAAGGTCGTTCCGCCACGTCTTACAAAGTTTTAAGGGTTATTTAAGATAGATTTGTATATTGCTGTAGTGACAGGTTGTCAGCCCATCGCCTATATTGGAATCCCTTAGCTGGTTTTAATAGCATGCCCGGGAGGAAATGCAGCTGGCACATTATATGTTTTTATTTCGCTCACAGTCCAGCATGGAAGATTATCTCACGATGACTTTGAAGAATAGTTCTCCTGAAGTGAAACTGAGTCGTGATTTTCCAGTTATCACGTGGCGACATCCAGTCACCAAGATTTAGCACTCAGGTGACAGATTATGAAAGGTTTAATACACTAGTACATACATATAATCACGTCTTTATCCCTAATGGGGTACGCAGAGCGTAAACAACCCAAATATAGGTCGTTCCGCCACGTCTCACTAAGTTTTGAGGGTCATAAATAATTATGATAGATTTGTAGGTATTTTGCCGAAGTGAGAGGTTGTCAGAACATCGTCTAAATTGCAATATACAGAAACCATCGGATCCCTTAGCTGGTTTTTACAGCATGCCCCGGAGGAAATGCAGCTGGCACATTCTATGTTTTTCTCTTGCTGTAAGCAGCATGGAACTACACTAGTCTCTATATTATTTAGGCACAGAATATATAATAGTGATTTAGGTTTATGCTTTATCTCTTCATCTGGAAAGAGGTAAGAGTTGTTTTAGCGGGATGCTCCGGAAATAGCTGTAGGTACTTGAGTTACAGGACCTAATATAAACTTAATTATTATGAGCTGTCAGATATCTTCCTCCATGATGGCCTGCGGTAATGTGCCAGCTGCATTTCCTCCCGGGCATGCTGTAAAAGCCAGCTAAGTCATCCGAGGGTTTCAATATATTGTGATTGAGCACCTGTCACTACAGCAATATGCATACAAATCTATCTTAAATAACCCTCAAAACTTTGTCAGACGTGGCGGAACGACCTTTGTTTAGGTCGTTTACGCTCTACCTACCCCATAAGAGATGAAGGCGTGAATATATGTATGTATGAACGTGTGTCAGATATCATCATATCTGGGTTTAGGACAATGCCTGCTGAATCGTCCTTCTTCTGTCGTGTGGGTTTCGAGTCAATCGACCTGAAGAACCCTGGCGTCAGAGTTTCTAAACTGCCTAAAAGCCAGCTTCTTGTTCTGTCGTGTGGGTTTCGAGTCAATCGTCCTGATGAACCCTGGTTATTTAATTTATAATAAAGTACCTTTTATAATCCTTGTAAGTATATCCGGTTTTTTATTATTTTCCTTCTTTACTTTATGTTTCAAGTGGTTAAACCGACATTAATTATAAGGTCAATCTTTCTTTGTATTTAAAATGAGGAAAAGGCGTCCCGAAGGTCGCGAGCCACAATTCACAATCTTTTTGTCCGTATTTATAGGACTTGTTCACAGTTTTTAACTAGAAAGTAAAATGAGATATTCGGACTTCTGTATTCTGCTCTGAAGGACCTGCGAGCCAGCGAAATTACTATAGGGGTTTTCAATATATATATACATATAGTCACGCCTATATCCCTAATGGGGTAGGCGGAGCGTAAACGACCTAAACAAATAATTATGTTCTTTATTGCATTAAAATATAAGAAATGAAGTTTACAGAAAGGCCAGAGCGAACTTATCTCTATGAAGAGATCTTCCAGCTAACCCACTGGCAGTTCAATAAGGGTAAATAGATGTTGAAGTGGAGTAAAACAAGCTGTGTGTAAGCTATTGGCAAAATTGTTTTTTTATTTGAAAGACCCAATCATACCAATTTGTTTGGTATGGCTCATGGTACAGTCCGGTCCACCTTCGGCCATGGTTAGCTACGCACTTTGCTGTCCCACTTTGAATGCATTTCTGGTCTGAGTCCTGAGTTCGATTCCCAGGGGGTAACACAAAGTTGATATTAGTGAATTTATTACTTTGTGAGATTTTCCCCAGTTTGGTTAGGAATGCAGGATGAATCATCTGATTGTCTGGAAGTAAAACGATTTCGTGGTTCGGACGGCACCAGGGTTCATCGAGTTGTTTATCGACTCAAAAAGAAGAAACTCGACAAGAAGAAGAAGTTAGATAGGATTGTGTGCAACCTGTGAATGTGGTGGACTTAATGGGTTGGCACTCATAATCGTTGAACCGAAATACACCAAAACCCTCAGATTCTTGTACTGCCTTTTACTGTATGCCCGACAAAATAATGAAAATTGGTAAATTGATTGTTTTAACGCTCCTATTACTACCTACATTATTTTTTATATCCAAATTAACACAAAAAAGTCTCTAAAGTAAGACTACACAATCGAACTCCGTAATAGCTTGACGAAAATAATCAGTGTTTATACTAGATTAGTCAGAATCACAACTAAGTATTAGCAGTGAAGGTTTGTCTGTTTGTTTTTGTAGACTTTTTCTACCATGTTGGCCACAGGCGTGTCCGGCAAGGTTATTAATTTGCCATGACTAAATTATTGGCTTTACTTACTATTAGGCATTTTAAAGACTTTATAGTAGTATTGACAATTAAAGATGAAATTACATAATTATAGTTCATATCCAACCCAACTATAATTATGTAATTTCATCTTTCATTTTTCATCCCATCGGGGAAAGTTGAGCGTCAAGGTGTCTAAAAATCAATGACAGCAAATAAATTCTTGAAGAAAAGATTGTGTATTCTGAAATAACATACATACATACATACATAAAATCACGCCTTTATCCCTTACGGGGTAGGCAGAGCGTTAAACGCCTCGTAAAAGGCGCTTTCGCCGCGTCTGACAATAATTGAGGGTAATTTTAGATTGTAATGTGTATTGCCATAGTGACAGGTTGTCAGCCCATCGCCTAAATTACAATACACTGTAACCCTCGAGTCCCTTTTGCTGTCTTCTACAGGATGCCCGGGAGGAAGGGCAGCTGGAACATTCTATGTTTTTCTATCTCTCCCAGTCCAGCATGGAAGTAACTATTACATATATACATATCTGAAATAACTATTACATATATACATACATATAAGCACGCTTTTATCCCTAATGGGGTAGGCAGAGCGTAAACGACCTAAACAAAGGTCGTTCCGCCACGTCTGACAAAGTTTTGAGGGTTATTTAAGATAGATTTGTAGGTATATTGCTGCAAGACAGGTTATCAGCCCATCGCTTAAATCGTCTAAAAATATCGCTCAAATTATAATACTCTGAAACCCTCGAATCCCTTAGCTGGTTTGTACAGCATGGTCGGGGGAAATACAGCTGGCACATTCTATATTTTTCTCTCGCTCCCCTGGACTGGGACATGGAATTAAAGTATTCTTTAATAAATAATCAAAAAAGTAGGTATATAAATATTAGCTACGCGCTACTTTGTTGAATATATTTTTTACTAATAAGTATTTGCAAGGATTTTGCGGTTAGGTGCAATTTCTAGACAATAAACGATGACACTAGTGATATCATGGGTTTTTAGCATTATAAGCACCTGCAAATTATTTGGAAAATTATATTAAGTTTAAAAAAAAAACATCATTTTGTTTTTTTTTTGGGTATGCGATCATACCAAAATTATTAGAGACATTTGTTCGTTAGCTATTTACATATTTTTGGTTTTCGGAAACGTGAAAATTGTTATTTTCCTAGATTCAGGGTTTTAGGGCCGTATTTCTAATCAGCTCTCATGAGTGACAGCGAGTTTGAGTTCGTATCAGAAATGTCATTTTAGTACAAACTGGCCTGTCAAATCCATACTTAATATCGCTCTCAGGTTTGATATCGCTTCATTAATACGACCCTTAGTATTTATCTCCTTACTTCACACAGTAGGTAGGACCTATCTGTGAACATTAAACTTCACTGCCAACAGTTTTTGAGAGCTGATAAGAAGGAAATGTTTCAAGAGCATGTCCAATTGACGTACAAAGTACAAACCACAGCTCAAGTCAAGAGCAACGCGTTCTTGATTAGATACAGATCGATTTATTTAAATACAATCGGAATTTATTCAGGCAAATTTGTAGAAAAAAAATCTGTACGTAGAGAAAAATAAATTTTGTTTGGTGTGAAGGAAATTTCATAAAAATTGGCAGGACGATTCATGGTATCCTAGAAATGGATACCTAATTATACGGGGTGTAAGGGACAGCGTCCCGCAAACTGATAGGGGTTGCTCAGTCAACAGAACTAACCAACTATCAGCAGGTTTTTGTTTTCAGAAAGTGAAATAAAAAAAAACATACTTATTGTCTGATCAAGGTGGTCATTTTGTATGGGATGTTATTTTTTTTCAATTCCTGATAGAATTTCCTAGTAATAGTTGTTCAGTTTCGTTGACTAAGCAGCTCCCCATATCAGTTTGGTGGACGCTGTCCCTTACACCCCGTATAGGATACAGATGTATTTGTACGTATATTGCTGTAGTGACAGGTTGTCAGCCCATCACCTAAATTACAATAAACTAAAACCCTCGGATCACTTACCTGGTTTTTACAGCATGCCCAGGAGGTAATGCACCTGGCACTTTCTATGTTTTTCTCGCTCCCAGTCCAGCATGGAAGGAATTTGTTTATTTACTGGTATGTTTAGGGCCGTATTTATAATCAGCTCTCATGAGTGAGAGCGAGTTTCAGTTCGTATCAGAAAAGTAATTTCAGTAGAAACTAGCCTGTCAAATCTATACTTAATATTAGTCTCAAGACATCCGATCTCAAGACATGTAACCGACCCGCAGACAATCTAGATCATCTGTGAACCGGAGACGGGACAGTTGGAAGTGGGCTCTTCCCGGTACACCGATCATAATTATTAGATCCAGACTCGAGTGTTATACTGGCGAATCTCATGCTTTTATGAGATAGAACCATGATAGAACTTACTTTATTCTTTTGTCTTATGTAGTGTACATGTGTTCATGAATTGTTGAGTCGAGAAAAGCTCAAAAACAGCAGGTGTTGGTTTTAATACATACATATGATCACGCCTTTATCCCTAATGGGGTAGGCAGAACGTAAACGAACAAAAGTCACTCTGCCACGCCTGACTAAGTTTTGTCAGGCGTGGTAATATTGCTGTAGTGACAGGTTGTCAGCTCATCGCCTAAATTAAAATATACTGAAACTTTCGGATCCCTTAGCTAGTTTTTACAGCATGTCTGGGAGGAAATGCAGCTGGTACTTTCTATGTTTTTCTTGCTACGTAGCATGGAAGGAATTATGTTTATTTTACTTGTATGTTTAGAGATCCTATCTCAAGACATGTAACCGACCCGCAGACATTCTAGAACATCAGTGAACCCGAGACGGGAGTTTGAAGTGGGCTCTTCCCGGTACACCGATCATATGATTAGCTCCAGACTCAAGTGTTATACTGGCGAATCTCATGCTTTTATGAGATAGTACCATGATAGGCATGATAGAACTTACTCTGTTCTTATGTGTACATAGCTCGTTGAGCTGACAATAGGCTTAAAAAACGCAGTTGTAGGTTATAAAATGCCTAATAATTAAACTTCCATGCTGGCCTGGGAGCGAGAGAAAAACATAGAATGTGCCAGCTGCATTTCCTCCCGGGTATGCTGTAAAAACCAGCTAAGGGATCCGAGGGTTTCAGTATATTGTAATTTAGGCGATGGGCTGACAACCTGTCACTACAGCAATATACTTACAAATCTATCTTAAATAACCTTCAAAACTTTGTCAGACGTGGCGGAACGACCTTTGTTTGGGTCGTTTACGCTCTGGCCACCCCATTTAGGATAAGGGCGTGATCGGATGTATGTATGTAATAATTAAAAACTCATAAAAAATGTAAGTGGAATTTAGACGTCCGTAGAAATTTCCAGTTGTTTAGTTTCATGGGCTATTATTTTGTGTATTTTCCTTATTTTGTTATTGTAAGACCTGTTATGTATGCGGTACGAATTACGATACGCGTATGGTTCAGATTATCCACCTGTGCTAATAATGAAATGTTCATACACATTAATTTTTCTATATTAAATTATTTACGCGGTTCATACAAACGAAATTGTCTACACATAATTACACCTATAAAGTAATTAATTTCACTGTTTCCTTCACTTTAGGAGACAGGTTGCCTTAATATTTGTTTTGAAACAATTTTGTACTTCCATGCTGGACTGGGAGAGATAAAAAACGTAGAATATTCCAGCTGCCCTTCCTCCCGGGCATGCTGTAGAAGTCAGCAAAAGGAATTCGAGTGTAAGTGTATTGTAATTTAGGCGATGGGCTGACATACTGTCACTACAACTATACACATTACGATCTAAAATTGGCCCGGTTTTTTGTCAGACGTGGCGAAAGATGCCTTTTACGAGGCGTTTTACGCTCTGCATACCCCACGAAGGATAAAGGCGTGATTATATGTATGTATGTAATTTTTTACCAAGATTAGGTAGCTGCCCCGTGAGATACGGGATAAGGCTAGGGAGATGATGATGTAATTTTGTATACGGGGTGTAAGGGACAGCGTCCCGCAGACTGATAGGGGTTGCTCAGTCAACGAAACTGAACAACTATCACAAAATTTGCTTTTCCACACAAATTGACCGATCGAGGTGGTCATTTTGTATGGGAAGGTCAAATTTTATTTTCATCTACTGAAATTTCCTGGTGTAAGTTGTTCAGTTTCGCTGTTCCAGACACCAGGCATTGTCTTAATAAAACGTTATGATAAAAATAAAACGCCACGTTGTACTTTTCAAATCAGCGAAGTCAGTTGTAGATTTTCTAACTTGTCTTTTTATAATTTAGAAACGAGTCTCCATAATTGAATTTCAATTTCGAGTTACGAATGAGTAGGTGGGTGGGTGTTGTTCGGTAGTTGATATCATGCGTAGCATTTCTGCACGAAATCAGGTTTCAATGTCTTATTCTTGACCTACACAACTTATTATGTAAATTGCAACACATATTTGGTGTAATGAAGTGTTATTGCGGCCTTGATTCGTCGAATAATTCTGTATTGTTTGTTACATTATACACTTTTATTTCAGTAATAGATTTCCAATATTTTATTAAGTTATATCGGGTGTAAGACAGAGTCCCGAAAACAGGGGTTGCTCAGCTCAGTCAACAAAACTGAACAACTTACAGCGGGAAATTCTTTCAGAAGATGAAAAAAAATTGACCTTCCCATACAAAATGACCACATTAATCAGACAATTTGTATGGAAAACCAAATTATTATTTTTCACTTCCTCAAAGAATTTCCCGGTGAAAGTTGTTCAGTTTCGTTGACTGATGAACCCCTGTCAGTTTGCAGGACGCTGTCCCTTACACCCCGTAGGTAATCAGTAAATGAATAAAAACGCCCGATTGACCTACGCTTCCTAAACTATAATATTTTGAGAAAGTAACCGGCCTATAGTATTTCCAAATGAAATTTAGAATAAAGGTTAACAAAATTTCATGTCTTTTAATTGAAGATCTTGTTTCTAAAATAAGTATTAGCTATTTGATATGACAACATAATAAAATAGTAGTTTTAGTAATTTAACTAATTTGCCAACACGTATCATTTATTTTTGAAATGTGTTTTTGAATAAAAAGACATAAAACTTTGTTAACCTTTATTCTAAATCTGAGTTGGAAATACTATAGGTTTTAAATCAGATCAGCAGGGCTGTAGACTTCGATTTGGCTTCACATGCCATGCCGGTCTGCCCTTTTCCGTTGTGAAGTGCGCAAAGAAAGAGATTATCACTACATAGTATAAAACAAAGTCGCTTTCTCTGTCCCTATATCCCTATGTATGCATAAATCTTAACAACTACGCAACGGAATTTGATGCGGTTTCTTTTAATGGATAAAGTGATTCAAGAGGAAGGTTTATATGTATAATACATGCATAATATAGTACAGAAACACTGATATTTTCCGTGTGAAGCCGGGGCGGGTCGCTAGTGCGTATACAAAACGAAGTCTACAGTGCGCATCATAGAGAGATGTGTTTACTCGAATACATACGAATACATATAATCACGCATTTATCCCTGATGGGGTAGGCAGAGCTTAAACGACCTAAACAAAGGTCGTTCCGACTAGTTTTGAGGGTTATTTAAGATAGACTTGTATGGTATATTGCTTTAGTGACAATTTGTCAGCTCATTGCTTAAATATACTGAAACCCTCGCATCCCTTACCTGGTTTCTACAGTTTGCCCAGGAGGAAATGCAACTCGCGCATTCTGTTTTTCTCTTGCTAGCTAGGAAGAAATTGCTCGAATTGTCACCATTATCATCGACAAAAGCAAAGGATCACAAAGTCACTAACTGGATCACGAATCACGATCCATTCTCAGAGAGGATCCATTGTTATTTGTTATTCGCGTTGTGAATGCGGTCCCTGACCTTAATCTTTCAGTTGTCGAGCGCGGAACTCCTGCGCAGCTTGCTCAATCTCACTTTCATTGAGGTTTATACATGCATCCTGCATCCTGCATCCATCATACAGCCACGTCTTTATCCCTAATAGGTTAGGCAGAGCGTAAACGACCTAAACAAAGATCCGCCACGTCTGACAAAGTATTGAGGATTATTTAAGGTAGGTTTGTAGTGACAGGTTGTCAGCCCATCGCCGAAATTACTATATACTGAAACCCTCGGACCCCTTAGCTGGTTTTTACAGCACGCCCGGTACTAAATGCAGTTGGCCATTGTATGTCTTTTTATCGCTCCCAGGCCAGCATGGAAGAAGGTTGAGGTTAATAACCGTAGGTTTATATTGTAACCGTGGGTTTAAAATTGAGACGCCCTTTTGTTATCTTTTCAGGGGCAAGTTTGAAGTACGAAGGTTGTAGCAAAGATCAAATAACTGATGTGTGTACTAAAACTACTTTATTACTTCCATGCTGGCCTGGGAGCGAGAGAATAACATAGAATGTGCCAGCTGCATTTCCTCCCAAACCAGCTAAGGGATCCGAGGGTATCAGTATATTGTAATTTAGGCGATGGGCTGACAACCTGTCACTACAGCAATATGCCTACAAATCTATCTTAAATAACCCTCAAATCTTTGTCAGACGTGGCGGAACGACCTTTGTTTAATTAGTTTACGCTCTGCCTACCCCATTAGGGATAAAGGCGTGATTATATGTATGTATGTATGTGTAATAAAAATTATGCCCAATGTTTCTTAATTTTTTCGCTCAATCTCACTTTCATTGAGGTTTACAACCGTAGGTATACATTCTAACCGTGGGTTTAAAATGGAGATGTTTTTTTCTTATCATTTCAGGTTTGATATAATTATGTACCAAAGGTTGATTGACTTGCGTAGTGAAAATATTATGCGTAAATAGATGCGTAACAGAGTGTTAGGCAGAACATTGACCATAAAATGGCAGATATTTGGGGTTTTCTGGTACTCAGCCCGAATGATTTGACCTAGGCCCTATAAACTTTATATAGATTTTTTTTAATAACCGAATTTCATGAGTTTGAAATCTTTGAAGCCTTATAAGTTTATGTAGGAATCCTTCATAAAGTTATATTACTTCAATATATATATATATAAATTAAGAATCTATGGGGCGTAGGTCAAATCATCATCTGCCGGACACCCTGTATAAATGTACTGACTATGTATTTCTGTCACTACAGCAATTATTATGTTATCCGAATTAACCCTAAAAA